>OU342458.1:17067994-18350494 GCA_910589355.1 Parapoynx stratiotata
TTAAAAATGTTCATAGCAATTTTGTAATTTTTAAGTATTTCAGACATTTTTTATAAACTCTACGATGATGCTTCTAAGCTACAAGCAAATGAAAAATGCATAGTATTAATTACTGTATTCGCTGCAAAATTCTTTTCCGAGCTCGACTTTGGGCTATCTTACACAGAAACAAAATGACAATAAACGAGCTCTTTACTCTTGCGTAACTTTAAATTGAACTAAGCTGCTGGGCTGCTGCCATTATAACAAATTAACTATTCTTATTGAATTATTTATTGTGTGTAACTTTTAGTTATATATTTATGTGTAATTATTAATTATTATTTTGATTTTTTTATATTTACGTAGTATATGTATATTAATGTCGTATATAATATATAAGTGAACAAATTTTCATATTGTTACATCACAAGACTTCTACGGTTATTTTTTTTTTCTCAAAATTACGAAAGTTTTTTTTTTATTGTGTAGGTGGCAAACGAGCAGGCCGGTCACCTGATGGTAAGTGATCACCGCCGCCCATGGACATTTGCAACACCAGGGGCGTCACTCATGCGTTGCCGGCCTTTAAGATGGGAGTACACTCTTTTTTTGTAGGCTTGAAGGTCGTACCGCACTGGGAAAACTGGGAATTATAGTAAGAGCAATGCTGCACTGAAAAATGATATCGAAGTAAGGCTTCTATCTAATAACCAACAATACTCAGAACGGTGCAATTTTGAGGTCTTGCTAAAGTTGAGTGACTCGCAAAGATTAAAACCGTTTTGCAGAGCCGACGTTGAGTGAAATGCAATCAAGCGCGCACGCCTCATATTAATAAAGTCTGCCTGACGAACCACAGCTGCGTAATGCGAACTAAAATATAGAACCACTGGTGAAGGGGTTTACTTTGCCGTTGCACTATATTCTTATATTCACTATATTCTTATTCCGTGGTCTTGTGGTCGTACACGGTCTCAAGGCGTAGTCATCTCGAGAGGTTCTAGGTTCAATCCCCGGTGGGGGCAAATGTTTGGTTATAACACACGACACAGTGCTTACATTGAACTACGCTAATTGGTCTAAAAGTATCATTTATTTTATTTCGCATAAAAAAAGATCGTACCGGCCGAATACAACCTCTGTACCGTACCACCTAAAATATAGCAATTAAAAATGTAATAATGTAACATAATAAAATAAAATGTACCTTTGTACATTTACAGAAGGCTGTAAATGGTAAAACGATAAAGAAATTTTACGCTTTTTGCAACATTATGAACTCTTATCAGGGAGGGAACAAAGGTCTTTTATCGGTTTTCCTCGACCCGTTGCTATCTTGTATCAAACTTTATGATAACAATAATACCTTTTTATTTGTATACCTCTTGGACCTGATATCATTCTGGATTGTCTATTGTCGTGAAATCTGTCAACGACACAGCTACTGTCTTAGAGCTACTGTAATTTCGATCTGTAATTATCGTAGCAAGTGGAGAGTTCTAATCTCTGTCTACCTCCGGCGAGAAAATCGTGTATGTATGAAAATCTGTATAAAAGAATCAGTGAACTCTTTTTCACTCCGTAAATTTTTTTTTAATGATTTATTATTTCTTATTACACAACTCAATTACTAGCGAAAGCCACGTTTCCACATTTGGAGGCCGGCAAAAATAATCTGGCGGGCTACGAGATGACACTGGAGAAGTAGTTTACACACTTTGGATTACAGATGATGTTATTGGTATAGCAATTCAGGAAGGCGCTTAAATGATTCGACTTTAGACTTTAACTTTAGGCGTTCTCAAGGCAGTGGCATCACGAGAGGTTCTCCGGTGGGGGCAGAAGTTTTTGCGATGCATTCAGGCATTTGTCCTCCAGTCAAGGACGTTTATTTACGTATACAATATATTCTGGATATTTATATGTATTTATCTATTAAATATATTTATCCGTCATTTAGTACCCGTAATGCAAGCAGCATTGGTTTATAGTGGGGCTAGTTGATAGGTGTGAATGTCTGCAGATATTTGTGATATTTTTTAAACCGTTCTCACTTGACATCTCTACGCGTAATAAATCTGTAGTAGCCGATTTCTGAACATTAAATTAAACTCACGACTTTTTATTTAGATGAGATTTAATACAAATGTACAATTTGCATACATACATACATAAATCACGCCTTTTTCCCACAGGGGTAGGCAGAGATTACATTTTTCCACTTGCTACGATCCTTGCATATTTCGATCCTTCCATATGTACAATTTGGTTTAAATAAATATCTATAAATCTAACCAAATACATATTATAATTAGAAACATGAATTAAGCTTTCTGGTTATAAAAATAAGGTTTTATATTGTTTGTAACAAGTAACTTCCATGACGACCGCTTTGCTCGCTCGCCTCATGCATTTTTATGACCAATAATCCAATCCGAAGCCGTTATATTGTAATTACAGTTGCTATCGGTTTTATATGACAGGATTTTAACATTGCGAGTTTACAAATTCCGCTATAAAGCGACTCAAGCGTCTTTACAAGGCGGTCAGTTAATAGAGTTAATAGATGTCCAAAGGAAAAAAAATTATGCCTTAATGGCTTATAATACATGGGGAAGATCAGGTACCTTTTACTATAGTAATCATCATCATTATGTTGCGCGATTATTGATAGTTTAGAAACTGGAAGCTTTTAAAGCATATTTTTCGAAATTTCCACCCATAAAAACCATTGTAAAAATGGTTTTTATTTTTCATCGATGCTGGTTGCAGGAAATAAACCCCTCTTAAGATCATTTTTTATTAGGATTTTGTCTGTTGAAGGTCCTTAGATATTTTTAAATCATTTAGAAACTTCTAGTACTCCTAACTTATGTTTCAAGCTCTAAACATTTTGGATTATTAAGCTTGAACGGTATTTTTTAACATTAGAATAAGTTGTTAGTTCTATAATATGTGGGATTTTTTTCAGATGGTAGCTACTACTATCGTCAATACATACTATCGTCGAACGTAGACGATCAGTAGTACTTAAGGTGCTACGAACGTACGCTATCAGCCGTTCTAAAGCTGCTACGAACGTACGCTATCACTAGTAAGCAAGGTGCTACGAACGTAGGCTATAAGTAGTTCTAAAATTGCTACGAACGTACGCTATCACTAGTAAGCAAGGTGCTACGAACGTAACACGTTACCATTAGTTTGGTTGTATGCTTGTTTGTTTACCCTTATGTTTTAAAAGTGCTTATGTTAAAGAGATGGCGACACCTTAAAACCAGCGTATAAACCACTCTACTACGGAAGTCGTCAAGACCACAAGAGAATGAAAATACGAGTACCTAAATTGAGTAAAAAATGTATCTGTAAGTACACCACTCACCATCTGGCACGCTTCCCTGTAAACAAGTGGCACACAATCCTCTTTGGCACGAATATCTCGAAAGTGAATACGAAACTAACCGTTTGTGATATTGCCAACAACTGGGCGAAACACTCAATTACTTGTTAAGTGTATTACTCGAAAAAAGATTCATTGGCTGTATGTCTGGAATCTGGAATTTTAACCAGTCTGGAATTTTAACAATATTGAGGCTAAAGTTGCATCTAGAGACATGAGACATTATATTATTATAGAACATGGTTATTTAACAAGTTTTATTAGTGTGGACAATGTGATATGTGTTCTAAAACGATGTTATAATTTATTAAAGGTGATTCAATGATTAAAGGTATATATCGCACTGTTATTTTAATGTGTACAATCTTATTACATTTTGCAATATTATAAAACTTATTACACAATATGTACATGTTTTATAACAACTATTTGGGACCTAATTTATGACAGTTTACGTACGGTCAGATTCGAAAATACATTCATTCCAACATATCTATCTTGCTATTATTTATAAGGCCGCCTGTGTTGCATTGTATTTTATTTACTATTTTTCTGTGTTTTTATTAGTAGCAAAAAATTTTATCTGTCTATATTTTAAGAACTAAAATAGCTTGCACGGAAATCACACAATAATGACATAAACTAACACAAATTTTCAACTTTGTGTTATCATAAACTAGGACTCACATTTGTAACAAATTTCGACAGGCTTTGCTGCATGCGATAATTTTTACCGACTATGATTGGACTTCTGAATGTGACTTTACCTATATTATTTTATTTTTATTTTTTTTGTAATATTCTCCCGTAGGGAAGGCAAAGGGAACGAAGCCCATACAGCCATGTCTGCTCCATATATATCTTCAGTAGATTGCATTGAAATGCTAGTGTAATGCATTTCAATGCATCTTGGGAGAGTTTGGCGTCAAACGATCGATGGCAGACACTGTGGTGCTACTTGGATGAGGTGGATTACCACGATAAAAAACTCATCACTTTTCACACCACTTGACGCTTATTTCGATAATCCTCCACATTGCACATCATCACAGACACTTATTACACAAAACTACACTGATTTTACGTAACAATATCCACTCCGAACCAATATTACAATTAACGAAATAAAAATCACGTCCGCCATTAGTCAAATGCCGCCAAAAACCTATTTTCTTTTTATTAATACACATAAAATATTCATCATACAAGACATTTATGTCGACCTTTATCCAGCAACTATCACCCTATTACCCAATAGCATAAACTCCTTATCTGGATTATATGATCTTACTTCTAACAATATGACTAAATTCAATGTCTGTTACCTACTCAAAATAGAAATTCTTCAAATATACAAATTCTTGAGCACAAGTCACAACTAGGCATTTCATTTTGTTTTCTGCTTGGATCTCCAACGCTTTGCATTCATATGTACATATTTGGCTTTATTGTTTCTCTCAAAAACCACGCAAATGCAAGCCTATGCAAACTTAAGGTTGAAAAGATTTTTATCTAAAGCCATGATTTCAATAGTTTTTAATATTCGATTGAGTTCTCAACGGTAAACAAGAACATAGGCATAAGGAACCACATACCTAAAACAGCAGATGATTAGAAAGAAAAATACAAAACCAATAATTAAAACATTGATTCGATTTATTATGTAATTTTTTATATAATTCATTAAAATTATAGCAAAGTATTTTAATCAATCAAAGTAAATAATTATTTCAGTGATTATTTTTAAAAAAAAGCCTTGGTAAGTTTTTTCTGAACAAAGTTTTTTAACCGTGACAGTAAAATATCTACTTAGTTTGGTTTATGCAGCTTAATATTATCGATATATTTTATAAAGATGATATTCAAAATGAGAATTACTCGTGAAATTTACTTTCTTACGAAAGGAACACAAACGATAAGCTTCGAGCAAATATCTATCAGTGACATCAATATAGTCATTAAAAGAGTATTGTTTAAAATGTTCGCTTTGAAACTAATTATTTTTAAATATTGTTGGTTTTAAATGCATTAAGAAATAAGATATCATCAAAATTTTGTCTTTAACAAAATGCCCATCACAATATCTTGTGCCACCCTCGCTTTAATTTTAGCTTTACATTGCCATTGCCACCTACGGGTCTGCGGCACCTGCTTCGTTATTTATTATTTCTAAAAATACTTGTTACAAAATTTTGTTGATCCGTTAAAAATAACATATAAAATAATTAAATTTGCCTAAATAAATAAACAACTTTTGTTTGCTTTTTGTAAATACATAACTAAATATTATATGTACATACAAAACTCGGATCAAAACAATCAATACAAACATCTATTTACCTGATTAATGTTCATTCACGGTAATAAAAGATAACTATTTAATGAAGAACTTTGAATTCTCATCTTATACAGAATACGAAATATTTATTTCACTGTAGGTACTTAGCAATTTTTTGGTTATCAATCACATAGAACTTTCAAGGTCATTTAGTCTATCGGCCTAATTTATCCTTAAGTTTTCTTTCATTTTACTTGTAATAATAACTAAGAAAACTAAAATGAGAAAAGAATAGACTTTACTACTAGCAATTAAAACTTTATCTTCTATAAGCAACTTTCTAGAACTAAGAATGTGTATGTGTGCCTAAAGATGGTCTGATTTTTTACTACTAGACATCTAAATCATGAGAAGTCAATGATAAAATTTAAGATCAAAAGGTAATTTGAGCTCAGAAAGAAGAATTTATCTTAATTTATAAAAACTCATAAAATACACAACACAATATTCAATGCCTTAAACAATAGAAAATGACCTCTAGATAACGACATTAGAGTACTTCACAGGGCACATGCTGAAGACTTCTGCATTACGGATTATTTTAACTCCTCGTCAACGTATTGTGCTGAAGCCATAAAATTAAAAGCATAAATCCGCGTCTGTGCTAATTAACCTTCCTCCAACCACAAAACAACCAGCCGCAAATGACTACCAATTTACATTTCCAACGAGTACCAATTTATACATACCTACGTTGTTAGTTTAACACATTTCATTCATTTTCTTTTTGCCCTTATCTTTGACAATTTCTTCAGAAAGTGGACTTAAATTATTTAGGTTTAGATTTAAGAAGGCTTTAATCGACTTCGTCGGGTTAGTTTCATAGGTATCGCTATGAACGAAAATCAACCGAAAAGCTTTTAAATCTGCAAGTTTTTGTATAATAGGAAATACTGGAGACGGATTATTAAGGAAAATTTGGCTGAGTCATCGGTGAAAATTAGTCTCTTCAATGTTAGTTTATAAAAAAAATTGTATGTCATACTAAGACTAAAGCATGTAGAAAATAAATCTGACACTATTTCACCAGAGGAATACAGGGGTGTTACATTTAAATGTAATGGGGAGCCTCTAGTAAGCAAAGTGAAGCAAGGCAAGCGACATTAGAGTCGGTAATTAAACGCTTAAATTTTAATAGCTTATAATTATTAAATCCTTTTAAGTTCCATTATCCAAAAAACACAGCCAAAATTAAACAAGTGAACTGTGACATCCACACCAGGCAACAATGTTCATAACTTAGTGGCTAATACAAGATAATTTTGAAAATAAACCTTCTATAGATTCGGGACGCGATAATTGTGTATGTGTTTGTAGAACTATTAATATACTAAAAAGCAACTTATAAGAGATAATGGGACTTTCTGCCGTATACAATTGGAATCTACACGAGAACCCTGAAGATTTTTTTTTAATATGACAGGTAAGCTCTTGGCCTTCATCTCACCTGATGGTAAGTGACGATAAGGCCGAAGGTGGAAGCGAGCTTCACCTGTAATCCTCAACAACTGAGGAACTGGCTATCTTACCTCTGATTTCCTCGGATTGGTTAAAATCCCAGTTTGTAATTTTTATTTTAGCTTCGTGAAATAGAGATCGTTTTAAGCTGCATTCGTTAACTAGCTTGTTGTAAATGCAAGGAAATAATAAATATAATTATACTTATACTTCTCTCATTTACTCGTGAACCCAATGAAGTATCTCGGGAAGGAAATGAAAGTCGTTAAAATTCCCATACATACAAGTGTGACATGATCCACAGCAGGGACGTAATGGCATGAAAATGATAAATGTGCACGGCAGCGAGCCTGCTATAAATCTCTCGGAAGAGATTACTCGGCACCGACTGATGCCGATGAAAACAATTTGTTCCCTTTTGTTCCTTGACAGGATGACCGCACTCCCGATCATTTGGTGTTGAATAACAAATTCATCGTTTAGACTCAGTCCACCAAATATTTGCAAATTGACACAGCCATCAATGAAGCCATGCATGAAGATTACAATTTCACGAAATCCGAACGAACAGCCTTCAAGAGTGATGTGTATCAAAGGAAGATTGACCCGGACTATACCGTTGAAATTGCGAGGGATCAAAGTAACCAATGGAGGAGGGTAGAGCTGACACGGCTCAATCGAAGCTTAGAATTTCTAGTTAGGAAAAGGGAGACTGAAATGATAGGGTATCGTATCATTTTATTCTCCCTTTTCCCATACGGCTTAAAATCAATTCTGTCTACTGAATTACTTTGCGATCCTTCTGATACCAGTAAATACATTTAATAAAAGACTTATGTAAAAGTTACGAAAGTCGAAAACAAATAACAGAGGCAGACTCCCCAAGAGAAATCAAGTTTTGTTAGGACATTTCGTGTGACATGCGCTAACCCTACTAAAAAACTTAATTTTTTCACTAAGCTCTGTCTGGGCTTGTAAATAAGATATTAATATAAGTTTAAGATGCAGCTCTGTAGTTGATATTAGAAAATTTTAAATTATATTGACTTGCCCACCATAATTGATAATATTATTTTCTTACCAAAATGTGATTGAGAAACGTTATTATACAGATGAAAAACGAAAGTACTCGTGCAATAAGTATAGCCAGAATATGGCCAGAATTTGCCTTGCAAAAAAAGTGTGGAATCACCATGCTTTTATTAGTCTTTTGATCTAAGTAGATATGTTTATGATTTTTATTACGTGATTGTGCCATCCAGTTGTCCCTTATAAGAAAAATCTAGTATACAAGCCATTGTGCCATCTTTACAAAAAGGTTATGTTTTCTAATCGAAAATTACGAAACACGAAGACAAGATTTTTTGGTCTACAAAATACTAACTACTTTCTTTTTGTAATTTTTCACGATTTTAATCATGGACGCAATTTAAAACCGCAGGTACACGACGGCCTTAAGCAAGCAAGGAATCTAAAAATTTAGTAGCAACTGGAAATCGTCATTGTTTTCAGAAACCAGTTTCATACATTTTACTTCCACAGATTATTCCAGAGATTATCATCTTCTACTAGGACACTTAGATTTAAATCATAAATAAGGTTTTAAGTATATCTAAGGACGTAGCTTTGGTTAAGTACTTACTTAAGGTTTGTCAAGAATAAAATTTAATGCTTAATAATGCTTAGCAATGAGTAACATATACATTTTATAAAGGATTTTCTAAGTATAGTAAATAATATATAAAAAAATGAAAAAGAGGAATTTTGAATTATTAGAAAATAACAGAACCTTTAGGAAACAAAATTCGCTTAGAAAACAGAAGATATTTTAGTTTTACTGCGTCATATACTAAAAGAAGTGAAAATGGGCGCTGGAGCGTCTCGTAGCACATGACCACGTGCCGACACTCATCTCGAAGATATTGTCCGACAAAGCTCCCAGAAAATACTTTATTTTATTACCTGATGAACTGAAAGTGGCCGTTTTCGTCCCTAACCGTAATCTAAGCTCGAGAGTTACCTGACCAATTTTCATGCGCACCGGACCGATTCGTCCTTCATACCGCGTTACCTCGGCTCCTTTGTGCTCCGCCTACCGTAGCATCCATAGAGGCTCGAGGGCCGTACCATTCACACACAACACCTTAGCTCTCACCATCACGCCAATCGATTGTAAAACGGGGTAAACAAACGCGGCGGCGCGACGGACGCCTGTTGCGTGTGCACGAGGGCGGTCACTCACCGGGCAGCAAAGCCAGGAGCGCCAAGGCCGCCAGCATGGGGGCCATGGCGGCGACGCGCGGGCATACACCCGCGCACGCTGCGCTAGCACGCCGGCGCGCTCATGCGGCCTGCTCACTCACGTGCGGCCGGCCCGAGCGGCGCTCGGCGCGGGACTGGGGCGCGCCGCCGCCCCGCGCCCCGCGCCCCCCACCCCTGCGCAGCCGACCCAGGTGCGCGCCGCCCGACCTGAGCCCTGCCCCTTCAAAAAGGCTGTATCTCTTTATTTGAAAGGTGATTACTCATCGAGTGGCCACTCTACACCGACCAGTATCCTCGGGTAGTTGACAAATACCGCTCCTCGACCTCACCTGTGAGAAAAACTAAGGCGAGCTCCTAAGCGGCCCTCCGAGCCCGGGATAAAGTAGGGCAGCGGGCTCAAGGTCGCTGCAGCCCTCGGCCGGGATGCGATGTCGCTCGCCGGCTTGTAATCTTTATGCGCCCTTGACGGCCCTTCACAAAAATTGAGCTGTAGCCCTACTGAAATATTAACCGAGAAGCGTAGCCTGCGCCTACACGTTAGACGACTCGTTAACTTTACGGAACCTCTATTAATATTTAACGAACATTAGGTCGTTCTTAGGAAACTTTGAACCATAAATATCTTTTTTATATTAGGTACTCTAGTACGAGTATTCAGTTTTCAAGATTGGGAAAAATATTGATTTTGACTAAAAGATTCTGACTTGGATGTTTCACGTACCTAATGCCATTGAAACAAGTTATATGGCCCCACGTTGGGCGCCAACTTTCGCTACTCGATTAGTTATCTCGCCACAGCTGTCCCCGGCGAAGTACACGCCATAAGTTAATTTCACTACATGACTTCCTTAGATGTTTAGATGTTGTTGGAAAAGACTATTTAATATCCACAAACATAAAATAGATTTCTCGTTCGCCAAGGATGTTTTGAAAATAGAGTATAATTTATTTGCCTTTCAAGGACTGATGCCGCTAACTCTTTTTCTAAAACACACACAATAAAATTACAGATAATATATATACATATATACATAACATAACATACCATCACGCCTCTTTCCCCGAAGGGGTAGGCAGAGGCTTTAAACACCCACTTTTCACCAGATATGCTAGATTTCCCTATAACAGGTGGCGAGCCTGTTGCTATGCACCGGGCACAATGTGAGGCAAGCGATGTTCACAATAAATTGTACATAAGTTTTATTTTAACTCCGTGGTACAGACGGTGGGATCGAACCCGTGTTTCCCGCGGCTTGCTTATATTATGCATACTAATATTATAAATGAGAAAGTAACTCTGTCTGTCTTTTGAAATTCTATTGAAACTTGGTACCTACACAGATAGTCTAGAGCCTGAAAAAGGACATAGGCTACTTTTTATCCCGATATTCCGATGTGGGTACCACGCGAGTGTAACTGCGGTTATCAATATCTGCTCGACCGAGTATTATGTGACATATTTCGTCAAAATGTAATATCATTTCGAATTTTAAAATTTCTCGGCATTTTAAAATAATGACACGACAACAGAGACTCCTCACCATGACAACAATGATTCAGCAGATGGCACTGACAAGAAACGTTATTTTCATTATTTTAAAAAAAGGTTTTAGTTTAAGTATTATCAATCAACATTTTGCTAATAAGAACAGGAATGTACTATTGAGCACTTTGTAAAAAAACAATGCGGTTTTAACAAACACACAAAAACTTTTTGTAAACTTTTATCGACGTTAAATCAATGGCCACGCGAACGACGTCGCGGGCACATACATACATATAATCACTACTATTACCCCCTAAAGGTTAGTCAGAGACTAGACAAAAGCACCGCAAAAGCAGTCCATAGTCAACGCATCACGCAGTGACTGCACGTGCTGACAGGTGGTGAGCCCGTCGCCGCTATAAGCTACTGGATTAAAATTAGATACAAAGACAATTATTTTTAACTGCCTCCCGAATACATCATTTGATTTGCATTAACATAAAAACGATGAAAATTTTTTATCAAGCGTGTTCACACACATATTGCTAAAGCTTGTCTAATGATACAAGCCAAATATTATTATCTCTGGATTTGTCGTTGTGAAGAAAACTGATAAAATGTTAGTATGTAAAATGCGGACATCCCCAAAATCTCCATACAAAACACCAATTTCATAGGTAAGGACCTAATATTTCATTTGAAAAATGATTATGATTGATGTGATGATTCTTGATAAGTATGAGGAAAACCAATTAGGAATACGACGAATTAGGAACAAATCAATAATTCGTTATCAATACTTTTTTTTACTAAAGAGATTTTTTTTTTTCAATGCTACAGGATTGTCTATTAATAAGTGACCTCTTACAGTAGTGCGGTTTCCAACTCGCCTATCGCTGCTTTATTGCCTATAATATTTTTCATTAACATAATATATTTTAGAGTTAAATTCCTTGTCTGCTAATACACAGGTTATCTATGTTTTGTAAAACAATTAAATCGTGATTTGTTAAACAAACGTGCATAGTTGCTATTTCACCGCGTGCTCAATTTTTATCACCAAGCAAGCGAAGGATTCCAAAGATCAAGCTGTTTTTTTTCTTTTTACCCCTCAAGAGATTAAAAACCACTTTTACGCTCAGATATGGAACAGAAAAATACTCTTTCCGAGATGGTGAGATGTAAAATTTATAACTTTCTATATTATTACGACAATAGGACAAGAATATTAAAACCTTAATCAAACTGGCAAAAAAAGGAAAAAACAATACATTATTTTCGAAATTTCAAAAATGGAACACATCACTCACACATACAACAGGTCCTTCACTAAAGTTTTTCACCTATACCTACCAATGGCATTTTTATTTACTCGGTCTGATTGAGGTAGGGAAACTAATTTAAAATGTTTGGGAATGGCAACGCATTTACTTGTTCAAAGTCGCTAGGTAAATAAATGCAAATAGGTTTATCTCATGGAAGTATGCAAATCTATGTTAAGTCAGAGTAAATAAAATTGAACCGTTTTCAATCGTATTCGATCGTGTATGTCTAAAAGGCGTTTTGTTACATTAAATGATAGAGTTCTTGATTAGGCGAACATTTCTCGGTCAAATCGGGGGCGTTATGAGAAGCGCCCAGTCAAATGCACCCGAAAACGCCGAGCATGTATGACTGTAATAAAAGTAGGTAAAGCGAAAGAAATATGCAAGTGGAAAAAAAATAATACCTGCCTATCCCTATAGAACAAAGGCATGATTTTTATGTATGTAAGTGCGTTCTTGACCTAAATATGAGCCACGGCTGAGATTAAGTCTACGATGGAGCTAGCTTTGCAGAAGTTTTCTATTCAACCTAATTATCCATATCCACATTAGAAATTGAACATCCAATTAACATTAAGTAGAACATAGTATGTCGGTATGATTGTACTTAATTACGATAACATATTTTTTTAAATGATAAAGTTTAATAAAGTGTCGGGCGCTCATTGCCGGCACGACACTGAAACTGAGTTTCTCTTCCGACACGATTTACACGTCCGACACGATTTTCACGAATTTAAACCTAAATTACGCTTCCGACACGATTTTTAGACTCGGGACTCGATAATCTATGCTCATACTACTTCATACTCATACTCGATTTTATACTCGTTTTCATATTTTCACGTCAGACATGATTTTCAAGTCCTTGATGATTTTCAATTGTTATCAATCTAACTTTCCCTTCCGACACGATTTTCAGACTCAGAGCCTCGATGCTCGATGCTTGATTCTCGATACCTGTTACGTTATACCTGATACTCGATACCTGCTACGTTTTACCTAATACTCGATGCCCGATACTCGATACCCTCAGAGTAAACAGAACTGGAGTAGCCATTAGTCAATTTCTCAAACATTTTATTCTGCCATTTCTTGCGGGGGGTGAGGTTACCACTACACTCAAAGCCAGCACCACGCACAACGTTTTTACAAATGCACACATGCATAATTCGACACACAAATTTAAATTTCACGCACACAGACGCTTAAAATAGTCACGTGGGGTGTGCGTTTTGACAACGTCACAGCCGCACTCCCCACGAGACTAGCGCTCGAAATTTGAAATCGTAGAATTTTAAAACATGAAATAATGAAGTAAATAATCATGAAATCTTAAAAATTATAGTTACAAATAAAAGGTGACACCATCTTTTAGCATACTCGATGTTTTCTATTTATTTTTACAACAAAAAACAGCACAGGCAGGCATTTTTGCGGGAGCTCTGTTCGGCGCAACGTTTACAATGTTATGGCTGTCAAAATGGCGGCTCAACTAGTTTTATTAAACGTGCAAGCATCCGATGCTTGTGCATTTGGCAGAGGGGAATGTTAGACAAAGGCTACTCCAGTTCTATTTACTCTGAGTCGATACCTGATACTCGATACCTTAAACTCGATATCTTAAACCTGATACTCGATACCTTAAACTCGATACCTGATACTCGATACCTGTTTTGTCATACCTGATACTCGATACCTGTTACTTGATACCTGATCCTTGATTACTCGATATACACGATACCTATTACTCGATAATCATTACTGCATACCACACTAACACGATTTTTACGTCTGACGCATATTCGACACTCGACAATCGAAACCCAAAACCAATAATTTTCATCGCAAAATCTCAAATTATAATTACAAATTCGCCAGTCGTTATTCCTACATGCAAACATCAATGTAAATTAATCTTTAGGCACATAAACCGCGGTCATCTCTGTGGTTGTCTGAAATCTTAGCGGTATCTGAATAAACACACATTCAACCACAATCTCACCTGGACTCCGATTGTTTACCTTATTATAGTAGTTCCAAAATTAATATATTACTAAACTATATATATATTATATTATTTAACATAATAATATATTTGCCCAGAAATGGAAACTACGTTTATCCGTTTGTCTTTGTCATCACCGTCTTTTAGAAATCTATAGGAAAATATAATTTTGTATTTTTTTAGTATATTGGTATTTCTTACCCTGTCCGCATTGTCGAGGGCTCAGTAAACCAGTTAAATCAAAAGTTTCTGGGTAAGAGTTCCAGTGGAACTAAGTTTTTTGATGAATACAAATATTTGTTCCCCAAAAATTGATTGTATTCTTATTAAATTTTAATATTTTTTACCAATACAAAAACAAATAATTATAATTATTTACAAATTACTACATACATAGTAATTGTACTAAAGAAAAACCACAAAAAATTTTTACCTAAAGACACAATAATCATTTGTAAATATTTGTCGAATAAGAATACATCGCACTAGCCATTGTTGTCGACGATAGTGAGAGATGTACACACATTTTCATGTAACCAGAAAGAGTAAATAGGACGGGGAGTGACCAGTCCAATGTATGCTCATCCTTGTAAATAGGCTAGTTGACCCATTTTTCTATTGGGCCCCAAATGATTCATTACTGATACCCATCACCATAAAAAATAATAAATATTTACGTTTATGTTTTATGAAGTAATTCTTTTTACCCAAACATATTTATTATTATTCTACAAGATTCTATGTTATTATAAACTGAAGAAGGTAGTATAGAACATGTATAATATCGCGATAAATTATAACGCTGAGGCTAATTTGATTTTAAAATTATATTCTCTCTCTCTCTCTTCTTTAAATTATATTCAGCTTACCTTCTCTCTCTCTCTCTTCAATCGGTCCCTCACTAATCATCATGGTTTTGAACTTTTGACGGAAACTCTGCTGTAGGCTGTTCCATTTGTGCGGTCTTCGGCTTGCTGGAGCCTGGGACATCCGCATCATAAGCTCTTCCGATACCTGGTCAGA
Source organism: Parapoynx stratiotata (assembly GCA_910589355.1). Lineage (NCBI taxonomy): Eukaryota > Metazoa > Arthropoda > Insecta > Lepidoptera > Crambidae > Parapoynx > Parapoynx stratiotata. The sequence goes on from OU342458.1 coordinate 17,083,274, forward strand.
CCAATGTTTTGGGCTTCTTTCCCTCGGTCTCGTTATCGGCGGTGCCGATTGACTCTCCAGTCGCATTCAGTATTCCTCATTGGTACCACACGACCACGTCAGTACCACATGCGCACCTATTTGCAGCTATCAGCTCCACGTAACGGACCTCAACACCAAATATATATGTCGCTACTATAAAACATTGATGGTTTGCTTTGTTCAAAGTAACAATCTATTTGTATTTCTCAATAAATTATTTGCTTCTACCCATTTCCAGATGTAACCAAATAATGATAAGCAAAAAACGTTTATTGAGTAGTATTTTATTTACTCTCTTGTGAATTCTAACGATCATGATGTAGGTACTCAACAAAGCAATTTATGACCTAGAGCTTTTATCACTCATAAAAAATATAATCAATGCAATCATAATATGAAAGTACATGGTAAAAATGAATGAAAGTACATGTACTATTATACTTACACGTAGCTTTAACTCTATAAAACTTCACAGTTTACACACACACTTTAACAACTTGAATGTTAAAAACAGGTACATAACAAATAAGACATAACCTTATAGTATTGAATAAAATCCCGCAATCTTACCATAGTTAACTACAGTTTTCGCGGGAATCTTTAATAATGCCAGCTATAAATATTCACAATAGTGACATCAAATCCCGTCCACAGCAGTTCCGCCTGTATATAATTCAAGTGTTTTAATAGGTGTAAATTTATTTATTTAGAACATCACTTACACTCACTTTACAGGTAACCTTATTCTAATACGATAGTGTAGCTATCTCATCTCTTACGAGTATATAAATATCATATATTATAATTAAAACTACCTTCTTATAACATATCACATAAAATGTTATTGTAAATATCAGTGTCTATCAAAGACTTTATTGAAATAAATGTGAGTGTTTTATTAGTGAATATTTTTGTGTTAGATGTAAGCCAATAGCAAGTACGTTGGACTCTGAGTCGTCGCTATCTCCGACCATCTCCTGAACACGCTAGTACCCCAACAATCTATGTTTCTCTGCTTCTTCTTGCCTTTTCCTACTAGAGTCGGCACAACATGTTTTTCTTTTCCCACTATTCTCTTTCACTCCTGATATATTTTTTGCCTTTTTATATTGTATTTCTGACAGCGTGGCTGTATGAGCTACACCCTTTGCCCTATGTAAAGATTTTTTTTAAAGAGACGGCAAAGAGCACTGAGCCCATAACAGCCATGTTTTTGGTAATTATGCCTTCAGTAATTTACATTGAAATTCTATAGTAATGCATTTCAATGCATCTTAGGAGAGTTAAGCGTCAAACGATCAATAGCAGACATTGTTATGTTACTTCGATGAGTTGGATTACTACGTTAAAGATCTAAGAATAAAAAAAAATCAAACTTGAGTTGATTCGAGTCAAAATTCACGTAACTGAGCCAGTGATATGTACTTTATTAGTATTGTAAAAAATCAATTTCTTCCTGCTAACTTGAGTGAAACTCTAGAGCGAATTTCGACTCGATTTAACTCAAGTTTAACACAAGTCGAACTGACACATCCCTACATCAGTGTCAATGTCAAGACAAATTGTTTCGGCGTCTTGTCTTCGTTTTTTTTTCACCGCACCGTTTGTGTAAATTATTCCTTTTTTTCAACAAAATATTATGGAAAAATATTAATAAAAATAGCGCCATGAATCAAACAATAAACGTTGAGCAGTTGAACTCGGCCCTAACCTCTCTTCGGACTTTGCGCTTAAGCGTAAGCCATGTCTTTGAAACACTGTCGAATGGATTACGAGCTGACCATGGGGAAGAAGGCAAGGATAAATTCCTATTAGAATTACAGGAGTTGCTAAACAACGTGAATATTAATCTAAGAGATCTTGAGCAAACCGTGAATAACTTACCTATACCAACGGCACCATTCAACCTCGGAAACACGACTTTTTTGAGTCAAGAAACTACCCAAGACCGGCAAGCACTCTACACGCAGTTGGTCAACAGTTACAAGTGGACAGATAAAATACATGAGTACAGCTCCTTCGCGCATACATTGCTGAGCCAAAACTCTTTAAGAAGATCTTATATAAACTCAGGGAGCACAAAACGAAGAGGAAAGCTTCAAAGCAATCACAATGTGGCTCCTCCACAGGTAGATCTCGTAATTAATAATATTGATAGATCTTATAATGACATGAAAATAACTATATCTCGACCTTTTGCTAGCAATGCAGTAGTTCAGATAAATTTAAGTCATGTTCTTAAAGCTGTGGTAGCCTTCAAAGGCCTGTTGATGGAGTGGGTTATGGTCAAAGGCTATGGTGAGACCCTAGACCTGTGGACGGAGTCAAGACACCATGTATTTAGAAAAGTTACAGAGAATGCTCATGCTGCAATGTTACACTTCTATTCTCCTACTCTCCCTGACTTGGCAGTGAGATCATTCATGACCTGGTTACATAGCTACGTCAATCTATTCAGTGAGCCATGCAAGCGTTGCAGTGGCCACCTCCACCACGTATCACTGCTGCCCCCTGCCTGGAGGGACTTCCGCACTTTAGACCCATTTCACGATGAATGCAAGCAATAGTTAATGTGGTATTGAAGGATGAATCTTTCTCCTTCAATAAATCTTACATAAAAACATGAGTGTTTACATTTTGCTACTGGATATAAACTGTAGGACTGTCCTTTAGGAACCTATTTAGGTAATATGTAAAGAATGTTAATTGTAAAATAATATTAAGAATCTTACTTTGTAACAGTTGATATTGTAAATAACTTGTCAGGTTACCCATACTCCAAATTCCTTCAAATTGTAAATTTTGAGTAATCTGACATGCTAGACTATACACATTTTATATTTGTACTTTAAGGAAAAATAAAACATTTAATGAATATGTTATTCCATTTACATTTAATATCACTGAAGGACCTGCAACTTAGTAATAAACAGGTACATAACTTCCAATTCCACATTAATCTCAAACAAATGGTTGGCATAAAGCTATACTGTGGTCTACACTACAAACAACATTTAGCACATGTGCTCCCACGGCCACTCTTAGAGGGAAATGCTGGTCTTTAGAATGGCCTAAACCTAAGCAGCCATGCCTGTTTCGTCCCCACATGTACAAATCACCATTATTTGTAATAGCAGCTAAATGGCCAATACCACAAGCAACTCTTTTTACTGTACATTCTGGGTTAAATTCATTGCGGCCAAACAGTGGTGCAGGAATTAACTCTGGTTTGGTTGAATGCTGGACATTTGGTCCAAGACCTAATAGTCCATATCCCCAAACAAACACATCACCTTGTTCTGTAACAAGAAAAACAAATTACAAACCATACAGCTACTGGTGAAACTAAATCAACTAAGATACCAAATATTCTAATATCAATCAAATCAAATCAAAAATAATTTTATTTCATAGGCTAAACATAGCACTTAAAATCGTCAACATTCATACATAGTCACATTTATTATACATAAAGTAAATTTAAATAATAAAATTGACAAAAAAGACTTAAAATTCACTGCCGCGAGCGCTTGTAGCAAGTACATCCACATAGCGCTTTGACTGTGGTTGTAATCGATACAAGCGACCGGATTCCGAGAGTAAGGCATTTCATGAGAAGAATCCGGTAAGAAACTCATGAGCCACTTTTTTAAAATAGCCAATCATACAATCTATTAGTCACAGTGTTACATTTTTTACAATTAGAAATTATATATCAGTATATAATCAAAATAAGATTAAACATTGTTATCTCTTATTACATTAACTTGTATGAATGATACATGTATTAACGTCTCATTACTTTAAAGTGGCAAATTAAACTAAACATTATTAAGATTAAGCAACGGATGTCCACACATTCCTATCATCTAAATAATCCTGAACTTTGTAATATGCCTTTCCCATGAGGGTTTTCTTAATATGCGGTTTAAACCTGTGCAACGGCAGTTCAGTTACATGTTGTGGAATTTTGTTATATATTTGTATGCACTTTCCCATAAATGAGTGACTAGTTTTACGTAGTCTAAAACCTGGAACAGCAAGCCTGTTCCTGTGTCTTGTGTTTAGACTGTGACCGTCGCTGCATTTTAAAAATGTTTTTATATTTTTATAAACGTACATAATGTTTTCATACACATATTGGGATGCAACTGTCAAAATATTTATTTCTTTAAATAATTCCCCTAGTGAATCACGAGGTTTAAGTTTATAAATAGAACGTATTGCTCTTTTTTGTAGTACAAAAATGTCGTGAATATCGGCTGCTGTGCCCCATAACAGCAGACCATACGACATGACACTATGGAAGTAACTAAAATATACAAGTCTCGCCGTTTTAACATCCGACAACAATCTAATCTTTTTTACGGCATAAGCAGCCGAACTGAGTCTTGCCGATAGGGTGTTAATATGAGATCTCCACTGCAAACGAGAATCCAGGGTGATCCCTAAAAATACCGTTGTATCAACACATTGAATTATCTCCTCATTAATTTTAATTTTTGTACTGACCTGCTTTACGTTAGGCAAAGAAAATTTGATACACTTTGTTTTTTTAGAATTTAATAATAAGTTATTATGAGTAAACCAACACATTACTTTAGAAAGGGTGTTATTTACATCGTCAAAGTCTTCTACGTTTCTATTGATTTTAAAGATAAGAGATGTATCATCTGCAAATAATACCGTTTCACATAGGTTGTTTACATAGGATGGAAGATCATTTATATAAATAAGAAATAGTAGTGGTCCTAATATTGAGCCCTGAGGTACGCCCATTAGAATTGGAGCCCCTGAAGACTCAGTTTTATTTATAATCACCTTTTGTAAGCGATCACTTAAATATGATTTTAATATATTTATCGCATTTGCTGAGGCGCCATAATGGTGTAATTTTCCCAATAATGTTTTATGTTCTACACAGTCGAAGGCCTTGGAAAGATCACAGAAGACAGCTAACGCATCCTGCTTATTTTCCCAGGCATCAAATATTTGCTTCATGAGCTCGACACCCGCATCAGTAGTACTTCTACCTTTAGTAAAACCGAATTGCCTATTATGAAATAATTCATTTATTCTAAAATGAGAAATCAGCTGATTGTAAATGACTTTTTCAAATATTTTGCTCAAAGTTGGTAATATTGATATTGGGCGGAAATTTGAGGGGTCTGATTTGTCTCCAGATTTAAATAATGGAATAATTTTACTATATTTCATGAGATTAGGAAACACCCCATCGTCAATACATTTATTGAAAATAACCGCTAAACAAGGAGAAATATTTTTAATTATTCCTGAGATAACTGCCACTGATAAACCCCAAAGGTCCTCAGTTTTTTTCTTATTCAAGGATTTAAATGCCTTAATTATGCAATCAGTTGTAATTTTATGGAAATCAAAAGGACTATTAAATTTATTGACACTACATTCTAAAAGTGAAAGTGCATATTCTGTAGACGAATTCAGGTTACTTGTGATTTTCGCGGGAATTTCTGAGAAAAAAGACTCCATAGCATTTGCAACAGCTTTGTCTGTTATTATTAATTTGCCATCAATGTTAAGTTCAAAAGAGCCATCTTTAAATGATGTTTTGCCGGTTTCTTGATTAATAATTTGCCATGTAGTTTTAACTTTGTTGTCGGATTTTCTTATTTTATTACTAAGAAAGTTTGCCTTTGCAATATTACACACTTTTTTAAATATTTTAGAATAATTTCTGACATAGTTTATAAAAGACTGGTCGGTTGATAGGGACTTTTCATAATATAAATCGTAAAGTTTTCGTCTACTAATATAAATACCTGGAGTAGCCCAATCACTGAATTTCTTTTTTGAATTTATTGAAATAGTTTTTTGCTTAAATATGCTAGTAAACTCTGCATTGATATGGTGGCATAGATTTTCATACAGTTCATTTATATCACTAGAATTTTTTAAAAGGTGGAGTCTGTTCTCAATATTATTTTCAAAGCTCTTTAAGCGACTGTCTGTTATTGGCCTAAAAGTAATTTTAATATTTTTGTTAGCTTTATGGCGCTCAACAATTATTTTCTGCCCAGTGTGATCAGAATCTAACCAGTTAGCAACACATTTATCCATTATAGTGGAATTAGAAAATATGTTATCCAAGCAAGTAGCTGAATGGGGAGTGATCCTAGTAGGTTCAAAGAAAACATAATAAAGATTATATGATCGAAATAAATTAATAAATCTGTTTGTATAATTACTAGACATTAAAATATTACTAGACATTAAAATAATATTAATAATACCTTTGATAAGTTTTAATTGGTCTTAAATATTATCATAATAGTTCTACAAACCATTTACAATCAGACAGAAAGAGCCCCCAGCAGCAACATCAACAATTTTCCCAAGTCCTTTGGTAAAGTTTACTAATGCATATGACATATTGACTTGCTGCTGTTTTGTCGCCATTGGCACTTGTCCATACTCTGAATTACCCCAACCAAAGAGTTCACCTTTATCTGAAAATATCCAAAATTTTATCAGCACATAAATAAATAAATATCTTCAGACTGACATGACAGACAACATATGCGTCTGCGTGAGCGAGCGGCAAGCGACTGGGCCGCGAAATTACAAGCAAAAGTATGAAATATCAAGTAGTGGCGCCGCTTCAAATAAACCATTGCATACAATTGCTTAGTAATTTCTCAGTGCAGCGACTTAGCCGCTCATCGCGCGGATGCATATGTTTTGACTTACCACTCACAGCTAACACACAATCGACAGTTGAGGCAACTTTGACTATTTTCTCACTGGTGATATCACCCTTCACAGCAGCTGGCAAACCCTGGTTCAGAAAGTTTCCTAATCCAGTCTGTCCATCTGCTCCCCAGCCACAGGAATATACCTTACCAGACTCTGTTATGAATAACCTGAAAGAGAAAACGGTATTTAAGATTTTTTATAAAATGTTTACTAAGTTTCAACTTGATTCACCACTGTGGTGTAACAATAACTTTAATACTAACGTATGGTCCTGCCCACAACAGACTTTGATTATTTTCTCTTTACCAAGAGATTTTATATTGTGTGATACCATACTGCCACTGTAATTTTCATTTGCATTGATTTTTCTTCCACATTGACCATAGGCATTATTCCCTAATGTGTATACACCTTCATTGTCTGTGAGTATGGCGGTGTGTGCTCGTCCTGCTGATACTCCTATAACCTGCAATTGTTTTTGGGGAATGAATATAATATATATTAAACCATTTTGCAGCAGAGAAATCATTTGATTTGCTGCCCAATTAGTTATATTGCAGACAAATTAGAAATATTGGCTGCCCATAAGTTGCTGACCTATTAGTTATTTTGCTGACCAATTTATAAACATTTACTGCCCTTATGTTGCTGCCCAATTAGTTATTTTAGCTGACCAATTGTATTTTTCTACTGACTAAAATTCGAATGTTTTGCTAACCGTTTAAATAACACCCTTTATTAAAAATAAGTATAGTTTGAGATATTACTTGGCTTTCCAAAGACTTGTAAGGTATATAAACAGGGGCTGGACTGAGCAGCGTCTCGAGTGGATGCCCAATTCGAGGAGCATGGTAACCAATTTGAGAATCTGTGTTTATGCCGGTGCCAAACACTTTATGCTGTTCATTTGTTTTTACAGCAGCCACTGTAAAGCCATAGCCACTTGCTATTTGAGTTACCTAAAACAAAATAAAAAAATCATTTTTATTTCCTTTCTCTAAGGAGAATATAATGTAGAAATATACAAAATATAGATGATGCACTGAAATTATTGTAACTATGAATTTTACTCGCTCTCTGAGGAATGTTGCTGTAAGTACGTACATACTATCAACAAGTTACTTTTATAAACTGGTGATGTATTAGTGACTAATGTAAGTTTACTCACATCAAACCTTTCTGCAAAAGACGACCTCGTAGGATGCCATGCCATGGAGAAGTTGTTCTTATAAGCTTTTTTACCTCGTTTACCTCTGGGCATGTGGATCCCAAGAGCGCCAGTCTCAGCTAACCCCCAAACGTAAACTCGTCTGTCAGAACTTTTGCTAACTGGGTACTGAAATACTGCAACATATTAATAATATTGATTGTACAGACATAATCCCAATAAAAATATCTTATTTGTATTATTTTAACTCATATCACTGACTTGGTAATTCATTTTCGGAAACATCAGGTTTTTTCCTTTTGGCAGTAGCGTAACTATGACGTAACCATGTCCTAGGATCTCTCCGCATCAGTAATGATTTCATAATATTCATTATGTTTACAATTAACTTTTATTTTGCTTTTAAATACTAATTATTCCATCACTGAACGAACAATGTTGAAAAATGTTTGTTATGACATTTTACTTTTTCACAGATGGCGAAAGAAAACGAATGATACGTACAACAGAATTAATATTTTATAATAGTCAATGTGGGTGTTAGACACCTTTGCGGAAAACGTCGTGATGACAGTATCGGTTTTTTAACACCAACAACGAGCAATCAGCATTATAGTATTGTACATTTGTGTCGGGTTCAATCCCCATCTATAGAACTGACTTCGTTTCCTACATTTATGAATATCTACTGCCTTTTAATGTGCATGTTACAATAATGACTCAGGACGAAATATCGGTGTTGGCATCACTCACATGATCACGTAAACGTGTCTCAACCTCGTACGGTACCTCATTGAAGAAACGTGATGTGATGATTTTGGAATAAATAAAACAACAAAAGCCATTTAAAACCGTACAATTATATTAATGACTGTGTATTACTATAACCAGAATTACTTAATCTTAGACAACAAATTAGCTCGAAACTGTGTGTTTTGGAAAAGTGCTTTGATTAGGCTCCTCAGTTCCTCTGTCTTGAAGTGGACGGCGAGGGGCCCCGTACCGTCCTTCCAGTGGTGCTCGATGTCCTTCAGGGAGCCGCCGAGGACGAAGATCAACTCTTGAAGCTTGATCCAGGATTTCACATTTTGTTCGACGTCTGATGGATTCTAAAAAACAAAAATCTCCTTTTACTATATGGGTAGGGAGAGGTCAGTTATCGTAGTGGTTCATACACGGGCGCGGTGAGTCGTGAGGCGCGGTGAGCGGCGCGTTTCGCGGAGGTATGCCACAGCTACACTAGTAGCGACCACGGCGGCGTCAGCGATGGACGTATTTAGAGAACGGCAAAACTTTTAAATTACGTTTTAAATAATGTAATTTTTTTTTAATGCTCCTATTTAAAATGGCACGCTAAAAAAATATAATTTTAAAACCCGACTGCGTAAAAAGTAAACCAAATTACGTACCTAATAAAAGTTAAACTGAAAAGAAAAAAACAAGGAATGTAATCTGAAAGTATGAAGCATAACTATCAAGGTAAATAAATAAAAAAATAAGTCTATAGTAACTTAGGCAGTCGGGACCCATTAAAATCTAGAACGGCTCAAACTCCAATAATGGGTCCCGACGCCGCCGCGCGCGCCGCTCGTAGCCGTAGCCACCTCGATACTCGCTAGTATATTGGGTCCTTACCTATGAAATTGGTGTTTTTATTCTGTCTTAGCAATTTGTCCGTAACTATTACGTTTCAGAACATTCTTATAAAATAATTGCCGCTTCTAAAAATAGACCATATATTTGAGCTCGTATTATTTAATTTGATAATTTTTTGTAAGTTAATTGTGTTAAAATTAGACACAAAGACAATTATTTTTAACTGCCTCCCGAATACATCATTTGATTTGCATTAACTTAAAAACGATGAATAATTTTTATCAAGCGTGTTCACACACATATTGCTAAAGCTTGTCTAATGATACATGCCATATATTATTATCTCTGGATTTGTTGTTGTGAAGAAAACTGAAAAAAATGTATGTAGTATGTAAAATGCAGACATCCCCAAAATCTCCATACAAAACACCAATTTCATAGGTAAGGATCTAATATTTGTTTGACGCGCACACTCCGCCGCCGCCGCCCGCAGCCACTGCGCGCCGCCGGTAGCTGTAGCATACTTCATATGTTGTCTACCATTTGTTTTCACCACCGCGTGCGGCGCCTCACACCGCGCCGCGATTCGCGCCGCCGTTGGCTGTGGCCAAGGGGTTAGAGATAGAAATGAATTTACCTGAAACAGTTGTGGAACCTTCTGTACTACTAGAGTGTACATATCAGTCAGCTGGGTTGCCATCTCCATAGAGATATCCTCAACCGTGCACACCCGGTGAATGAGCTCATCCACAAACATATTCACCAGTGTTGCCATTAGTCTAAAATTATAAAAAAATAATTTTCTTAGACATGCCGAATAATGCCGATGCTCGTAATCGTATGGATTTAATAAGATAAATCGTAAGAATGTCAGTGAATAAATGTAAAAGGAATATGCTTGATTTTTCTTTATTGATGGTGCTACCAATCATCTTATGAATTGCTAGAAATATCGCATATGCACCCCTATTCTTATCTTAGATGTGTGCCCTGTCCACATAAAGCAATGGTTAAAATTACAAGTTACAAATTTAGCACCAATTTCTGCAACATAACCTGCCTTTTTTTAATAGATAAATACCTTGTGAAAACATTGCCAGGGAACACCCCAATCCACACATTCTTCAATAAATGCAACTGCCGCAGACACTGCCTCACTGCTGCTTCAGCATTGTCGCTCAGCACATCCTTGACTACAATGCAATTTAGATCTGAAGCAAGGAAACGGAAATATTATGTATCTAAAGCAGGCCAATACATATACAAGTGAAGGATCCTAAAGCTTGTAAGCCTGACATTTAAACTTCCCATCTTATTGTTTGAAGAAATATAAAATATATAATTGTCTTATAAAATAAATAAAATCTCCCCCATCCCCCAAATTGTGTATATGACAGGGAAATTATGACACTGGGACTGTAATATAATATTGTACTTAATCTCAATTTGAATACAAGGAAATTATACCAAAATCAACTTAATAAGAACATTTTACCTGAAGATCTAATATTGTCCAAAATTTGCTTCCTCTGCTGTTGCATGTGCATCGCGAGGTGCCTGTAGCCAAGGTCGCGCATCTTCTGCACGAGGTCCACAAAGCTGATGGGGTAGTCCAGCTCGCGGCCCTCCATCAGGATCAGCCACTTGTCCCCGAATGTTTGCAGATTGTGAGCCAGATACATGCAGTTGTTGTGGAATAATGCTGTCAACAAATACAATTAAACATATTTAACCATATAATGTGGTAATCTCATGGCAAAAGTGTGTAAGTAATGTATAAAAACTTGCTATTTTTGTCCCACGTTGGGCGCCATTTAAGCCATAACTGTTATAAGTTTATATCAGTATACTTGAATGCTTAGGTACTGGAAAATAATTTGCTTTGGAATGAAATATGTACAAAAGTAATTAAATGACGAAAATAAAGATCTTCAACATTAACACACTCACCTACATATTGAGGTATAGTTTGCAAATAGTTTTCATGATGATATGGTACAACTGCATCATACAATTCAAATACCAGTCGAGTGGTGTTGTACAGCTTTTTACAGACAACATCTGAACATTGTACAGCCTGCTCCATCATTACATACACAAGGTCCAACAATTCCTGTGCTGTTTTAGATATCATGCATCTTGGGAAATAAAATAAACTTTTTGGAATTGTCTTATCGAGAATCTTTAAAGCTTCTTCCTCGCTGCTTGTCAGTGCAGCACTGGTTCCTGATGGTTGCTCTGGTATACTTTCAACACCAATAGACATAGTCACACTCAAGTCTTTGAACATTATACTGCGAGCGGTCTCTAAGAAGTACTGGCTAGATTTACTAGCAAATAGAACATCTATATTGTTTACATACTGCAATATAGTAATCTTATCATCAGGAAAGAACTTTACTATACATAAAAAGTGCTGAAAATCTTCAATTTCTGAAGTTATTTTACCATAGCTTTGAAGCTCGTTAATATTGTTTGGTATTGTGTCAATAAGACAGTCTTTCACTAGTATATCACTAAACTCTAAGCTTATTTTCTTTCCTATCATTTTCATTATAGAATTTTCACGGTTATATTCAACATTCAATTTGTTGCTGAGGTAATGGAATAGTAACCTCAAATTTGCAATGACTGCATCATAGTTAGGTTTGGTATCTTTATGGTTAACTGTAATTGTCATTAGTTCATCTGTCTCAGCAAACACTACACAATCATTATTTATAATGGGTACTAGAACATCTTTGAGTAGAAATTGTGAAAACTCTGTAACTTTCTCAATCAGTTTCTTGCTCTTCTCTAAAGCATTTAAAACATCGATAACTATTATTGAATCATCAATATTGAGTGTGATAGTGATGGTAGTTTTTCGGTTTCCTGGTTTAACGGCAGTGTTAATTAACCTGTCCCACTCTCCATACAAGTCATGGAGCAAACTATCCAGGATCAACTGAGCAGTGTGGCGAGTATTATTGTACATGTCCAACTGCTTGAATCCCTCCGCAGGCAGCTCAATGTACTGGAGCAGGTCATACACAGCCTCCACTGCTCGAGTAAAGCTTTGTGCCTCTCTGCCATCATCAAACTCTTTAACATATTTCCCACACTGTACTACATCATACACTATGTTTAATGCAAAGTTAACTGATTCCAATTCTTTTGTAATTTTGTCATGGCTTTCTATGGACTTCAAGATTTCTGCCATTGTTTCCTGCTCTATCTCCTGCTTGCACTGCTCCATTCCATCCACTAAAGATTGAGTCACCTCACAGAGTTCTTTGCTTTCACTTAAGATTGCTTCTATGTCATAGCTGCTACTACTTAAGAAAGTCTTTACATCATTTTTTAATGCGTCTATTTCTTTTGACAATAATGGAATTTTGTCAGATGGTTTCCAATTATTGGAATCATTGGTGTCAAAAATATTTTTCAAAATATTATCCACATTATAGTCTGCCATTTTTAATGTTTTCTTTTAGACTTTTCTTTTGTTATGGTAGGTTTAGGTGGGTGTTCTCGTTTCGGAGATCTGGTATAGTTGCTGTTTCTCCTGCTGCTGTTTCTGGAATTGTAATACTTATTTGAGCTCACAGCATGTCGGAGTGTGTTGGCGAGGAAACGTTTATTTGTTTTTTGTTGCGGTGATTTAATCCAACCGGATGGGCCAACTATTTCGGCTCTTGCGGCTCCTTGAACAGCTTCCCGCATGAGCTCTTCTACGGCTAATCTAGAAACAATGTATTGATACATTAAATAAGCTCAATAATCAGCCTAAATGCCAAGTAATAAATATATCATACTTTTCTAATTCTTCGTCGTCTAATGGTTCTTTTTCGGATTTTTTGGTAACATCTTCTTTATCTGTCATAGTTTGTTTTAGTTCTAGTAATCAAAAAACTTAGCCACCTAGAAATATAACTAAATCTTTATTTATTAAAAACTACATCTGAAAAATTGCATTTTAGCAGATTTTTCAGAACCTTCAATCACGAAAACAAACACGTATTTTTGACAGCAGTGACGTGAAGAATTTTGCCATAGTGTAACAATGGCTTAATAATTTCCAATTAATATTTTTCTATTTTATATTTCAGACAAATCCGTATCAAAGGCATGGTAAATAAAGAGTATAAAAGTATTTATAATAAAAGTTGATAGGTTGTTTACTCATTTAATAATGTGAATGTATTTTTGTCGGATGTCATATTGTATTCTGGCAATAATTTTGGACGCGTGGAGTGAAACGTCAGCCACGTACGAATACCTGTCAATTGGTTGTTCATTTGAATAGCAATATTCGGCTCTAAAATTTTGATTGTAATTTATATTAAGTGTCATATAAGGTTTGTATTGCTTTAGTTTATTCTTTATATATATTTGTTTTCACAGTAAAAATTACATGTACTATTTCATTCAATATTTCCGTGTTAAAAGTTTTGAAGTCTCTCTCCTTTACCTACCTAACATATTTCCTTATTATTTCAGGCAGAATGGCTGCAAAACTAGTATCGCTGATCTTACTTGTAGCTGCTGCTGTCACGGCTCAAGATGAGCCCGCATTAGCGAAGCTGCTGGTATCAAAACAAGTATTAAATAAATACTTAGTAGAGAACATGGATATATTAGTGAAATACACACTTTATAATGTCGGCACTGCCCCAGCAGTGAACGTGAAGCTGGTAGACAACGGCTTCCACCCTGAAGTATTCACGGTTGTGGGTGGGCAGCTGACAGCAGAGATTGACAGGATTCCACCGCAGCACAATGTCTCTCATGTGGTGACAGTCAGATCTAACAGATATGGCTACTTCAACTTTACTGCTGCTGAAGTGACATACAAGCCTAGTGAAGAGGCTACTGAGGTGAGTTTCTGAGAGTGCTAGTATCCTGTTAAAAGTGAAAAGACAAACATATCTGACAGCGTAATAAAGTTTGAAAGAAGGTTGTATTGACAGTAATTTATTTTCATAATTAATATTACTCTTTGGCCTTATACTTCTTTTTTAAAATTAACACTGACATTTATTTTGGTATCATTGTATTTAAAAACATCAACACATGAAACCAATATAGTTTGTAAAAATAGATATAATGCTCTTCTATATTATAAATTATCCTATAAAAAGGATAAAAAATATAAAGGCAATGATATGTTGTTTTTATTGTAAATCAGCATTTGTATTCAATAATGAAGGTGGAAAATGTATATTTTTCAGGTCCAGTTCTCTATCAGCAGCTCTCCTGGAGAAGGTGCTATTGTTGCCTTCAAAGACTATGACCGCAAGTTCTCATCGCACATCCTCGACTGGGGTGCATTCGCCGTCATGACCTTGCCATCCCTAGCCATTCCTTTTGGCCTCTGGTTCTCATCAAAGAGCAAATATGAAAAACTTGCTAAACATAAGAAAACTCATTAGATAGTTCTTAGTTAGGTACTTTTGTCATAGCTAATGTATTATGTAAATAAATAGACTATTTTAATAATATACTGCCAAATTTATTAGAAAATCATCACAAAATTTAAAAAAAGTACCATTCAATATGCATGCAGTTCTTTCCTTAATTGGTAAGGTAAGATTATTTGGCTAATGATATTAAAATTATTGTTACATTTTACATTAGCTGTGGAATTTTATCTCTTCATTAGCTTATTTACATATTTGTTAATAATTTATATGAACAATAAAAAGACACTTTTTAACTATTGTTATTTTACTCTTTCAATGTCTTGGTCTTGCAAACTAGCAAAGGTATTTTTTTTCTGTGAAGAACAATATAACACATATTAAAATTTTTGATCCGTAGTCATAGTTACCACAAAAGTTAAATTCTAGACCAATAGCGTCAATGGAAACGCCAAAATGTGTGACGTCAGCTTGACAAATTAATTTCGCGATCAAAATTCAATAAATAATTTTTCGTTTTCGCCATTGGTACATATTTTGACCTACTGGTCAACCTGATCATACTGGTCATACAGATCAAAGAACTGACCTTTAGTCTATCTCCTTTACATTACTTATTTAAATATTACTTTTGATTTTTTGCAAATAGTACAAAAACACTGAGATGGTACATAGACCACGAGTCAAAACTGCAACTTTTTTTGATGTAGGTATGTATACTAATTGATTATTATTTAACTATACTACTGTCGCGCATAAATACTATTTTACTGTTAGTGCTTTGTCCTTTTTAAAATATTTTACTATATCATTAAAATGAGTGTGAAAGTATGAAATATTGCCACATCTTTTGATTTGTGACTATACATCTAGGCATTAGAACATCATTATACTGCTATTTATTTCATTATCGTAAACCACACTATTATATATTTTTAAATTGTATGTACAAAAGTATTTCGAACAATATAAAAATTGAGATGAGAGTTTTAGAATAAATGCTCAGATTATTGCATCCAACTGATTTGAATGTCAATTCATAACTATAAATTAATTCTAAAATAAAATCCATCATTTCATAAAACAGTTTATTTAAAACATAATATAAGCTTATTTACATAAAATCAAATACATGTGTAAATAGACAATAAACAAAACTGTATATAATGTTAACTGCCTTGTTAATTGTCAGACTGGTTTTAATTAATAAAGCTAATTTAGAAATGGATTACCTATTATCATTTATTACAAATCGTTGCCATATATCATTGTGTTCAATAAAAAGATTTAATTGCATTACAAAAAAAAATCACAATTTAATTTTCCTTTGGTTGTGTTCACTAATAGATTGAAAATGTATTTTTAATACAATTTATCTGTGCTATCTCCTTAGAATGGCTATCTCTGTACACTGGCAAATAACTTTCTTTTAATTGTATCACGACCTGCACAGTACCCATAATATAAGGTAATTTTATAATGGTATCGTACAAAAATAAACAAAAGTTTTAGTTTGTAAAGCGAAAGTATGTTTATAGTAATTAAAGTATAAAATCGGTTATCTTACATTTTTTGGGTAACCTTACCAATCTGACAAAATTTCTCAATCTACTTGAATCTTTATTTTAGTACAGTTAGGCCCAATTGCACGTTCGAGAGTTAGCGCCTAACCCAGGGTTTGTCCATATATTTGCCCCAGGGTTAGGTGCTAACTTGGGCCTTAGGGTTGAATATCTATTGAAGAAATTTGACAGATTTGTATGATGACCATACAAATGTCTATTACGCAAGTCTCGTCTTTGGTTCGATTAAGTTATAATTATGTCGCGTTTTTTTAACATAATAATATTACATATATAATTTATAACATACAATATTATTAGTACCTGCTGGCGGCTAGACAAAGAGACATTTAATCATGATTTTCGAGTGAAATAGGAGTCCACAATTTCGACTAATATCAAACGTTCGTAGTTCCCTACCCGCCCGCCGGTACTAATGGGTTAATTCTTTTTTTAAACTAACTGGCCATACAAGCTAGGGTATACCTTACAAGTTTGCCTGTACAGAGCCCAACAGGTTTACCTGCATTTTTTCCTGTGATTTATTACACTGAGTTAAATGAAATATTGCGCAGTTGTATGCACACACGCTCTGGTTTACTATCATATAACCTGTGCCGTGGGTTTACTTGTACAGTTGCCTGTACGAGCAAATCTACTAGTCAAGTTATCATATACCCTAGCTAGTGTGAGTGGCCTGCCTAAAATATTATAATGCAACTTTTATTATAAACGAATCACAGACTTATCACACACACAAAACAATTTAATGTATTGTTTCAGGTACACAACTCGTTATGTCAGAACAAACAAAACCACTGAATAATTTTGCATTTTTCTTCTAACAAATAAAAATGAAATTCTATTGAAGAGTTTTGTACTCATGTGATCTGATGTGTTGTGGATGGTGCCTTTCCACAATAACAATCTCAAACAGTAGTACAAAACCAGTTTTAAAACATTGAATAGTGTCAAAAAGGAGTTTAGTGAACTGTCCACGCCTGTTCACTTTAATGACAGTATTTTGTATACAATCCTTATAAAAAAACAGCTATAAGTAAATGATACAACACTATTTACAATCGGCTGCTTTGTAACAATTATGTCGGCAATCTAATTTCCGTTCGGACTATTTTGCTTCATCCAATACCTACCCCCTCCTACCCTACATCGTGACTACTTCTTCAGTCAACTTGTATATTCAAACGTGAATAAAATATTCAGTAAAAATGTTTTGGAGTTGCCAATCTAAGGGTAAGAATTCAAGAATATATGAAATTCTGAATATCACCAAATACAGAGTAACAAATATTTGAACGAAGGTACTAATGCTACAGTTGCCCCAGTGCTAGATGTATAGGTACATAATTTCATTAAGTAGGTAGTAGAGATTAATAAAATCAAAGTGAAATTAAATTGTTTCATCCACTATGCACGCGCTATCAACGAATGAATGTAACAGCCTTGGAGTGCATATAACCCAACAACCGCAACATTTAGAGGTACTCGAGCAACGTATTTAATGGACTAGCCGTCCGCGTCCGTCGCGTCGTCGATTACGAAACGTGAAAGTGAATTGCGCTCGACTTACCCACATAAAAATACACGAGTTAGGTATAAGAATATCAAGGAGAAATAAAAATTTGCAGCGCGCTGTATTACTGACTTTAGATAAACGTTAAGTAGGTTCAGTTTATACTGAGGAGAGCTTGCCTTGCCTGGTACATGGGTTGCCTTCTGTTAGATAGGGAGGTAAAGATCATTATCGTATCAACTGAGAATCGTCCAAGGAATGCCGAGCAATCGGTCCTGCACTGCCCACATCAAGCGGCTGCACGTGACCTTCATCATCGTCTTATCACCTTGTGAGCCTTGCCACCTTGTGTGGGCCTACACTGATCCCTGAAGCTTTCCGTCCCATCGGTCGTCAGTTTGTTGTGAGGGCAATGTGCCCTGCCTCTCAAGGCTTGCGTCTTTGGGATATCTCAGTTTTCTCACTATCCTTACAATCAAGCAGAAAAACTCTTGCATAGCGCTCTCGCTCTCGTATCAAGCAGGCAGACATTTGAGTTTAAGTGTCCCAACTTAAAACACATCGCCAATTTATGTGTGCGTGTTAAAACCTTTGCCTACCCCTCTAACCAGGCGTGATGAAATATTATTTATAACTTATCGTAGTACAGCTCGTACGTAAGTATGTAAACATGTGAGCTAATCTTCTAATCCCATAGTCAGATACATACAAGTGCAAGCATAAATATTGATCATGAATAATATTATCGATCGACAAATGCATTTGTCCTATATCAATTTAAGAATATCTGTTATTTTTGTTGACTTATTTTTATTCAAGTTTTACATATGCAACTATTAGTAACCCCATAGCGCGAAAATGAATACTGAAAGCTACCGTAATACACAGTACATAACAGCTCTAATTTTATAAATTAAAAGCTTCGTATAAAATTGATTTTAAATGTAAATGTTGTTTGCGTAATAAATAACAAAGGGATTCCTAAAAAACTATAGACAGTCATTCAACTGTGTCCTACAATGAAATACGTGTAATTGTGAATGGATCAATATATAGCCATCGATCTCTCAAATTACATACGAATTATCATATTGCGTCATTAGGATCTTAGGATTGTGCTATGTCAATTTTGAGATGGTAAAAAGTTTATTGTACATTAACAAAAAAAAATACAGCACTGGGAAACAATCTATGTATTAGATACATTTAGAACTGGAAAACCTGCATAACTGCAGATAAGCGGGACTTACATTCAGTTGCACAAAGATTTTTTAAAGACGACATTTGTTAATGAGACATTTAAACTTTAAAGTTCATTAAATTTAAAATTGGAACACAAAATAGTTCTAGCTAATGTCTCTTTAGCATTGATAGGGTGCTAATGTCGTTTTGTGCAACGTAAAAACTACGCTAAGGTGTTCTTTTGACACTTCAATAAATACATTTAATGGAGCATTAGGGATAATGCCGACATTAAATTTTAAAGTTCGTTTCTGCAACTGGGTGTTACACTAGCACAATTGGAGCTACGCTTATTCAGGGTCGCGGTGTCACAATACACAGTTATTTAAGACATATTTTCAATATTGATGTCACTGACACTCTGACAGTCCACAAGCAGGGCCTTCTGCATGGCGGCAGAGGAAACAAAGCTTATGTATGACAGAGTGTGGTGACAAAGTAGCCGAATTATTGGCAAGACTTAAGCACGACGAATGGCCTCCGTAAGGCTTTCAGAGAAGTAAAGGCCCTGAGAGACTTCCGGGCGGGTAGTTGAATAGCTGAAATGATCCAGAATTCAATGTTTAAAACCTTAAAACTACGCATGGAGAAAATTTGTAAGATCCAATTTTTACACAAATAAATGACAATAAAACGTAAACATAAAACAACATCGAAGTATAGAGAATAGCTGTCGGTCCATAATAGAGAGAATAGCAAATGTCATATTAATATGACTAACTGGAACGTGCGTGAACGTATGGTATTTTCAATGACAATAATCGTAATCAGCGCGGCCGCTGGCGAGTCTATACTAATCCTTTGTCATTAGAGATATTTTAAACTGAACTGGAAAATATGAAGATAATGAAGAGTCTAGATTTTAGCTACATAATTATAATAAAAGACCGTTAGTAATTCATTGATGTGCACCCGGAAAAAAATAACGATGTGTTTGTGTAAATCAACTGCAAAGAAACAAGACAAATGATTGCCACACTATTCCCGTCTAAAATATTCGAATCTGAAGACCCAACAACTAAAGTTTAATGGTTCAATGAACTCATAACAAAACTATTTGAATCAATAATCAGTGATTATCACAAAAATATCACCTGAAAGCACGGATCGATATTTGATATTAATGATGCTGAAGGTGGAAACTTTTCTAAAATACAAACGCCTTAGGGGTTATTTCTTTAGCGGTAATACTAAAGATCCCCTGGAGAACCTGCTTTATCCGGTATATCGGGTCTGTGATAAACTTGGAAAGGAACTATGAGGATTTAGAGCTGTATAATCATAGTAAATCTCTTTATCAAATTATTATTATAAACTTATCAGACAAACCAATTAAATAATTTCAATATGGATAACGGAGTAATGATTGGTATTTTGTCAAAATTAAAATGTACCAATTTATTTAGGTGTCATGTTAAGGTGGACTATCAAACAGGTAAGGCAAAATGCACAAAAAGACATCTACGCTAAGAAACGATATTGAAGAGACAATATCTTGGGAGTGATTCGACCAATACGGTCGAATCGCGGTCGCGGTCCATTTACTCATAAGCGGTAATAAACAATTAGTAATTTAATTAATCAGGACACGTCACAAAGATACTTCATAATAGTCTGCGACTGGGTGATGCACATACATATATGTTTAGCCAGGTGTGGTAAACATATTCAAATTAGCGTGGAGACTATGATCTCACTCAATTGGTAGGTACTTATATACGGATTACGGATATTGCCGAGATAACATACCTCGCTGTGTTCAAAAAGTTTAAATTGATAACCGACTAATCAAGTTATTGACTTGGTCGATATCTGTTAGCGGATAATGGGTATTGTTTTGGTATTTAGGTCCCTGGCCCCAAAAAGAGGCACGTCTAATTTATCAATTTAATTTAACAAAGAGCGGAATTGATTTTATGTCACATTTTGCAAACAGAATAATTATAATCAAAAGTTAATGATCATACTTCTAAAATTCTCAGAATTACGGCTATAATTTCTTTTTTTTAATGTCTCAAGCGAGCAATACTTAAAAGGAATAAATAAAAAAATAACATGAAATTAACATGCGTTCTTTCGCTTTCATTTTACACATTTATCGCTTGATAAATAATTTCATTACAAATAAGTCGATAATAAAAGATTTATGACCACATTAAAAGTGTTTCATTTTAGTTTTGGTCAACGCTTTGTAATAACATTGCTGAGCTCGTTAAAAGATGAAGTATGGGCATCACTCGCCATTCTTCTAGACAATTTACAGGTGTTCTAAAAGGTGTTTTTGCATATTGTTAAAAGAAACTCATTAGGAGTTTCCTAAACAATATAAATTTCTAAATTATTGAAAATGGTACTAAATTAGTACGAGGAAACATAGAAATTAACATAGGTTAGCTTCAAAAGACTAGTTTATTACTCGCAAAAAATAATTATTGGTCTTTTTAGACCCTAAACACCCTAGACACATAGCTCTATCGATCGATCATATTTCAACAAACGACGCTATTCCATTTTATGTACTGAATAAATAATGTAAGAGTACTTAATTATTTTAATGCGTCATAATTTATAGAAGCATCGTTTAGTCTTCAAATTATTCAGCCTAATAAGTAGAATTTTCGGTCAGTTAGATCAACAACAAAGGAAAGCGCACTGCAAAAGACTGAGTGGGAAAAGCGTAATATTCGCCTGAACAAAAGACCACTGGGTTTGAATATTATGAATGTCAAGGAAGAACAATTTATAACGAATATGGCGTGCTCTACACTGAGGACGCAGATACAGGGTAAACGCAAAACTATAGAGGCTACCCTCCATACACAGGGTGCAAGGGAACATTTGTTTATTTAATGACATAACACAGGCGATATTTTTAACACCTCTGCCTACACTTACGAATACATTGTGATGTATTCAATGTTCATACTTAGTCAAAAAACCCAAACGTATTAATCCAAATACAGCTTCAAGATAAAAGGATAACAAATGCTGGTTATCAATATTACCAGATAAAATTAATGACTCCGACAGCGCAAACGAACGTCTGAAAAACGGGACCGAGTAGAGCTCTGCAAAATATAAATGTACTTTTCTAATATAATTGCTATGCCCGTAAGGCTACATACTTCCTGAAAAGGCAAAGTACGACAAGAAAGAATCCAATGAACACAATGAATAGAACTCTATAAATTTAATATAGGTACCCTTAGAGGTACCACGACAAGACAGTCCAGAAAGGTTGATTTCTAGAAAACTTTAAATAAGCACTAATGGTATCCCATCCATAATAAGGAAATTCATTGTGTAAAATTAATATTACATTGAGGAAGTTGTTTTTAGAACTGTTATTAAGCCCTGCCCATTTATATCTACATTGTATTTACAAAACAGAATCGAGATCTAATCCTGATGATGATTGATTAGGATTTAAAAAAGCAATATCATTTCATTCATATCGTAATCCACATTCAAACAATAAACCTACTTAAGTAAATAGCTATATTAAGCTAAAGGTGCATACAGACTATGTAACATAACATGTTATACAGCATTGATAACATGTTTCAGATGATGTGGACACTGAATGTTATAAAACATGTTATAATAACATTTTATTGATATGTACAACAATAATTATATAAACGTCTTCTCTTGTTGACATTGTGGATAGCACTGAAGAACGAAAAACTACAATGGATATAACATTGTTATATTGCATTGTTATGTGTAATGTGTACAGTATTGTTTTATGTTGCAATGTTGAATAACAAGGTTAAATAATGTGGACGTGTTATTATACACAGGTTATATTTTTTTTATTTCATTTATCATGTTATTTCATAAATTTCTACTAAATATACCTATAATCAATTAGGCAGCTTTTTAAACATGAAAACTGGATAATCTTAAAAAACAAGATTGACGATCTTAAAAATGTTGTTAAAGATTTCAACTAGTAAGATGCTACCAGGTGAATTATAAAACGAGTGGTAAAAAGACCAACCAGAATCTTTTTTGTAAGCAAGACAGATTCTGATAAATTACGCAAGGCCTCGATTTTTTAATGTTATGTTAGCATGTCATAATTGACTATCTAGGACTAAGTTAAAGGCTTTCTGTGCAAAGCAAATTAAGATATAATTATAAAGCTACATTAACACAGACAAAAGGAAAATACTATCACAATAATATTGTATCAAACATCCTATAGAATAAATACCACAGTTAAAATGTAGTTACAGATAAATACAAAAATATTGCAATATTTACATACACCTACTAAGTTATCTATTTATATATTATTATTACTATGATCAAGTAAATTAATATTTATGAATAAATTAGGTAGCTTTTCAAAGAATGGGCATTAATTTTAGATCATAATTTAGATATTTATAGGATCTGGACTGTATGACTGTGTGGTGGTAGGTGATGATGCCCCATAATCAGGAGTTGTTGGTGTGGAAGCAGGAGGAGTACCTACAGGTTTTTTGAAGACTGGAGCAATATATTCAGGCAACTCAATACTTGACTCCTCTTGCAAGGGGGCCGGAGGAGTGCAGCTGGGGAATGGGCTAAGTAGCACAAAAGTTGCAAAGGCTACAATTGATGCCATAATCAAAAGAATGGTGCGAGCTTCAAACCCAGATCTTAATCCAGCCCATGCAGCCATATTTACTAATAACAGAAGAACTGCCACTCTTATCAGACTAACTGCTGTAGCATGAATTCTACCTCCACCTACACCACTCATATCACTAGGGCCATAAGCAAAATACAAGTTATGCTTATCACCAATATGTTTAAACGTCATGTATACAAGTCCAAACGGTGCAATCAAAGGACAGGCTAGACTGTAAACCATTGTGATTGAGAAAATTGCTATGCTCCAGGCATAGTGCACACCAAATGGAAATTCATATAAAATAGCTTTCTTGACATAACTCTTCTCTGCTTTTGATTTAGACTGCAGTAAATACCAAACATATAAAAATAATTCTGGGAAACGTATTAATTCCAAAGCTGTACCAATCAAACCTGAGGTTATGACATAATTTACGAAAAAGGCACCCTTGTCTGGGAGGAAGACACAATCCCACCTCATAGTATCGTTTTCATGATGTAAAGTCCATCTGACAAACGCTTCAGCACTGGCAAGGCCCAAAGATGGTAAGATTAGAGTCATCAGCAAAAGAAATGTAACAGTTTTGGTCATGATTGAATAGTTTTGTCGTGATTTTGTCCAGTGTGATAAAAATTTATCAGAAAACGAGACTATAGCAGGCATCAAAGCAGCCATAGTCCAAAGCAATAGTGTTGGCAAAAATTCAAAAATAACAGTGCTAACTTTATTCATAGAGTCAGGCTTAACAACCAAGGTATTAAATAAATTGACTATAATTGCAGGTGTTGTAAGAAAGAACAAGACAATAAATAGGAAGAAATTGATGATAATGGCTTTTATATACCAAACTCCTGGCTGAACACTTAAATTTTCCCATATTATATCTGATGGATTTGTAGCATGAGACAGGACCCAGCCACGGTGTAAACTGAACTGGTTAATAACATGCTCAGCTAGTTGGTAAGAAGGTAAAGTTAAAAAGGCAATACCAAGAGGATCGTTGAGGACCATCGCGCGGCATCTTTTGGCTTCATCTTTCAGTCTTTTCTCCTCACTAGTGTAGAAGTCCAATGCATCTTCTTCAGGTCCACACAGGCTCCTCTTCACACTGATCCTTTTCCCTGTCTTTCTAAAGTATGTATCGCTGTATATTAAAGCCTCTGTCACCATTTCTTTCTGTTCTTGCACTTCATTCAACTTATTGATTTTGTATGCCAGCCGAAGATCTATTATTTGTATGTTTGGGAAATTGTGAGTAAAGTATGCCCGTATAGTTGATTCATTCCGATCAGCTCTTGAGATGTTGGTGATCATAATTGTACCAGTCAAAGAAGTAGGTACAGGTTTACGCCCAGTACACCTACGCATGATCAAAACTGATATAGGAAGGAAAGCAATACTTATGGCTGTGTGCACCCAAAGCCATGGGGATCTCCCATTGACATTTGTCAGCGTCGTTTTACTAAAAGCACTTGCATCCACTTGCAAGCCAGTGCCACTGAAATTAATTGGTAGAATTATACCAATAGATGTCAAAGTTATTATAAACATTAGAGTTATTGCATGTCTTTGGAAAGATAAGTAGTGAACGGCGTCAGGTCCACACTTCGAAAGCACTTGTTCGCGCGTAAGTCGAAATACCGCCGGGAGCCAAGTGAAAAATCCTTCATCAATATTAGCTGACTCATCATGACTCCTTCTTCTATTTACAAGTGTATCCCCATCTCCTCCACGATAAAACAGATTGGTCCAACGGCTCTTTGTTCGTTGCACAAGAGCCATTCGCCCGTAATTCCATGCCGTTCGCCGTAATATAGAGAACAATAATATAAGACATGACCATGAAATAATATTCAGAATTAATGTTTGTGGAATACCGTTGTAAGCTCCTGTTATAATAACATTTTGGGTTGTATTCAACAACATGCAACCTTCGTCATCACTCCCATTATGTGAGGAGCTAAATAAAATTTCACTTGTAAAACTATTCATTGTTGATATTGCAACACATTCACTGAGGCACAAAAAGAGAAAGTATTTTCATAGCTGTGCAATAATATTTTCACTGGACAAGACCTATGGAGTTTGATTCTAAATTCTAATTAATCACTTCAAGGCAATTTCCCAATTTCTAAATATTTTTATCACATCGCAACCTAATCGCTGTTGTTGTAAAATTCTCCCATGTAGGGAAGGCAAAGGGAACAAAGCCCATACAGCCAAGTCTTCAGTATATATTTCTTCAGAAGTTTGCATTGAAATGCTAGTGTAATGCATTTCAATGCATCATGGGAGAGTTTGGCGTCAAACGATCGATGGCAGACACTGTGGTGCTACTTGGATGAGGTGGATTACCACGATAAAAAACTCATCACTTTTCACACCACTTGACGTTTATTTCGATAATCCTCCATATTGCACATCATCACAGACACTTATTACACAAAACTACACTGATTTTACGTAACAATATCCACTCCGTACAATATTACAATCATCGAAATAAAAATCACGTCCGCCATAGTTGAATGCCGCCAAAAAAAAACCAACCTAATCGCACAACCCCACAACCACAGAATCCATCCATCCACAGATCCCCACAGACTAAGTACAAGTAGAGATACTAGAGATCAAAACGAATGCACGGTAGGTGAAGGTAGGTATGTAGGTATCTACGGATAATATGATTGTCGAATAAATGAGCGGTAGAATGTGTAGAGTGTCGACTAAGCCGTAGATCGATGCTGCCATTTGAAAATAATAATTTTTATACTCTGCTCTTAACCCAACAAAATGAAAAAAAATCGAGTTTTTGGCGGCATTTCACTATGGCGGACGTGATTTTTCTTTCAATGAATTGTAATGTTGTTTCGGAGTGGATCTTGTTGCGTAAAATCAGCGTAGTTTTGTGTAGTAAGTGTCAGTTATGATGAGCAATATGGAGCATCATTGAAATAATCGTCAAGTGGTGTGAAAAACGATGGTTATTTTTATCGTGGTAGTCCACCTCATCGAAGTAACACCACAGTGTCCGCCATCGATTGTTTGTCGCCAAACTCTCTCGAGACGCATTGAAATGTATTACACTCGCATTTCAATGCAAATACTGAAGAAATATATGTACCGAAGACTTGGCTGCAGGGCTTTGTTCCCTTTGCTAACAACAAAAAAAAAATATTTTTTTCAGTTTTAAATTTCCCTACACTGTGTGCAAGAATATTTAGCTATTTTGGACATTTCATCTTATTTTACTTATCTCAAATAAAAAATTTCTTCGTTTAAAACGCTTGCAATCTTCAAAAACTATACTCTCGTCTTTTCAACTGGTTTAGCGGAAAGGGGTAGTTTGAATTGCAATTTTCTTTATGGCAAACATGGACTAAAAAGAGACAGCTATTACAAATTGCTCCAACTTTGTGAAAGAAACGACACCTTTGAAAGTAAATGAAATTCTGAAATTTTATCAAGTTCGCCTGTCTGTTCTAATTTTTGATTTAAAAATATTTTACTGAATTCTTATATATTTAATGTAATTGACGTCAACTTTTATTTCGGTAATATTTATATTAACTTAAATGGACTTCGATTGGACAAATTACTTAGAAACTAATAAAGCTTCGGTTGTGTCTGAAGAATTATTTTCACACGTAAGTTAATGAAACAGATTTTTTTATTTTATAAACTTTCACTAACAAAGTTTGTCGAAATAAATTGAACATACTAAGCCTTGATTTAAACTTTAAAAAGTACATAAATATAGTAATTTTGAAAAAGTCTATGAACCTATCATGTGATTAATTCTAACACTTTGCAATTAAAATAAATTTATATTCGCGTGAGATCGGCCAGTCACATAATTGCAATAATTGAACCTGGAGAGCAAATAATTCATGAAAAATAAACCTTGAATATGTGTATTTTTATTGATTATAAAATAAAAGTGATAAAACACTAATTTTAGTCCAGTATTTGCAAATAAAAGACTTTATTCGTATGAAAAAAATATTTTGATGTGTTTAAACTTAAACTTTTTGTTTTAAGCTATATATAATACCACAAGGCTTAACCATTATTTGTTACCTGAACTTATTAACATCACACCAGAATATAAAAAGTATTTTACTGACAAAAAAAGGTGTACATTAAGAAATTAAAATTATTTTTCCTCATTTTAAACTAGTCAGTAAATTTTTCAACAGTTTTAGAAGTAGATCTCTAACAACAGAACCACATTGAAATTAGTCTCAGATCCAAGCAATCAAAAGTAACAAAATATACTTCAAATATAGAGTCCTATTTCAGTGGCATACTGTACTAGTCTCCATGCTAAAAATACCACACTTGCCTTTTATTTATTTGAAACTTTACATTCCTTCCTCCTTGCCACATGAATTCAAAGTTCTTATTGATATTATGTTGCTACTCCATGGAGTCTGAATGTGTTTATCTAAATGTAAATCAAATATTTCTTCTTGTATTTAATTAATATGCAGCTCTAACATTTTTATATGAGAGAATTAAATTTTTTTCATTGATGCGTTTTGTTGCACTTAATACTTCAATTATTAAAAGTACCTAATAAATTTGTGCATTCAGTGTTTAAATTTAATTAATAACCCCTTAGATATCCTTATAAGAGATAAGTCCTCCCTTGTATACTTCTGCTTTTTTATGTACTGTTTTTTGGTTTCTGTGCAATAAAGAGTTTATACCAAATAACAATTATTATGTCATCTCAGCCGTCAATATTGGATTATTGTCTACTATTCGTTTGAATTATGTGTACCTAAAACTTAATTCAGGAAAAAATAATCTGATTAAATTTTTAAATATTCCTTTATAAAAAGTTTTACACATCTTATTGAGTAAAACAATTAATGCAAAATAATTTTATTTACTCCTGAACCATTACTAACAGTCCACATTACATTTGATATTGTTCAAATACCTAGTTATTATTTTATATATTATCTTAACTTTTTTATAACTCATTTATAAACACACCCACAATAAATCTCAGCAGCATTAATATGCTGATATTGACCTGGGGTGAAGTCAAATATTTTGGATGATAATGCCACTAGCAAGATAAAGATCCAATAACTTTTCATACACGCTTTCATACAATTTCTAATATGTAATTATAGGTTGAAGCCAGCCTTAACAATGGAATCAAGGTGGGCATGCTCCTTGAAGTGTGTCATAAGAACAATCCTGACATTTACTGGATTGCTGAAATCACAATGGTCTGCGGCCATCTAGTAAGGATTAAATTCCTTGGCGCAGATGAAGATTTCTGGTGTGATATTTCAAATACGAAAGTCCATCCTCTGGGATGGTGTGGAAAATATGATGAGCTGATAGAACCTCCTGATGAAATAAATAACACATATGGTGATACTATAATAGATATAATGAAGAGAGCTCTATTGGATGGTCAGTCAGTGTCCATAGAGGCGTTGAACAATAAAGGACTTTCACCAATTGATAGGATAAAATCTGGCATGAAGGTTGAAGTGCAGAATCTTTTGGATCCATACAAATACTGGATTGCAACAGTAAGTTAAACCTCGTGTACTTTACATAGAACTATTTACTATTTTCTTATGTTAAGATTAAAAAATTAAATAGTCTATTCTTGAATTATTAATATTGACTCTTGTATTATTGAAAAGTAATTGCTGCAACATCAAAGCTACATTGTTTATACTGATAATTTTTACCAAATCAAATTATTACAGGTTACAGAAAATGTTGGTGGAAGACTTCTCTTGCAGTTAGATGGATCAGATGAAGACTTGCCACAGTTTTGGATGTTTTTTTCCAATACTCGCTTGTGTAACTTTGGCTATGTTACAAACAAGGTGAAAATGTTGTAATTCATAGATTTATACAGTAAAAAGTTAATGATATTGTTATAGAACTTATACATGTAATTGTTTCTTTACAGGGCTCTCCATGGCAGTTTAAATACCCCAACAAAGTTAACAAATTTTCTTGTAAAAATAAACTTAGCACTCAGCTAAGGCAAAGTGCTGAAGAATCCATCAAGGAACCTACCCCTACAGACTTGTTTCAGGTACAGCTATTTAAGAAATGCTATTTATTTTACTTAAGCCTATTATTAATTTTATAAATAATTGAGTCAGATGTATGTATGTGAACCAAATAATTTTATGTATATTTTTTTTATTTATTTAACTAATAGGTTGGGGAAAAAGTTTCTTCGCATTTTTTAAGAAAATTCAAAACATTTTAATATAGTTTATTTACATTTAACTAAAGTATGTAGGTACCATTTTGTTCGATAACTTTTTGCCATCTTGTAGGTAGGGACATGATCCCATTGCTATAGAAATTTTGGGACTTCTGGTCAAAATACCGCGACAAGTGGTTTTGGCAGTCCTCTCGTGATGTTAACCTGACACTGCCTAAAGAATTTTGAAGAGACCGAAACAGGTGGAAATCTGAAGGTGCAAGGTCAGGACTATACGGCGGATGCATTAACACCTCCCAGCCAAACTCTCTTAATTTTTGCTGAGTGGCTAAAGATGTGTGAGGTCTAGCGTTTTCATGATGAAAAACCACACCCCTTCTGTTGATTAATTCCGGCCGCTTTCTCTCAACTTCTTGCTTTAATCTCATCAGTTGTTCGCAGTAGAGTTCAGAATCGATGGTCCTGCCTGGTGGTAACAGCTCATAATGAATAATGCCCTTCCAATCCCACCACACACACAGCATCACCTTGTTGCGAGTTAACCCGAGTTTCGCCACAGTCTGTGAAGCCTGACCGGCCTTTGACCACGACTTTTTTCGCACGTTCTTGTCGTACGTGATCCACTTTTCATCACCAGTTATCAGCTTCTTCAAAAATGGTTCGGTTTCATTACGTCGTAATAAAGAATCACAAATGAGTACACGGTTCATTAGGTTTCTTTCAGTGAGCTCGTGAGGTACCCAAATGTCGAGCTTTTTTGTGTACCCAGTTTTTTTCAAATGCGCCAAAACTGTTTTGTGGTCAATTCCCAGTTCTTCAGCTACGTCGTAACTACTGACATGCCAATCTTGCTCCACTTTTTCAAAAATGGCATCCATTTTATCTGTAATAGGGCGACCAGAGCGACGTGCATCTTTGACATCAAAATTTCCGGATTGAAAACGCTTAAACCAAATTTGTGCTACTCTCACAGACACTGCACTAGGTCCATAAACATCGCAAATTTTTTTCGCGGCTTGCGTTGCATTTTTACCTTTTTTGTAGTAAAATTTTAAAATGTATCGAAATTCTTCATTAGATTCACTCATCTTGGCGGTACGAAAAACAAATGAAAATCACACATTTTCCTAATTTGAATTTGGAATTATGTTCTTTAAAATTTAAACTTTCAATGATACCAAAACCAGCCAGATACAAATAGTATATCCCAAAGAGATTTTATTACAAGTTTATACATACTATAATGCGAAAAGACTTTTTCCCCAACCTAATATTTACTGTACACAAAAGAAAATATACAACACATAAAATAAAAAGACGAGTACAAACGGTAGGGCTTATTTCTAATAGACATATCTTCCAGCCTACCTGCTATGGGAGAAATGCTGAGAAGTAGACTGAGTCACGTGTACTAAATAATATATAATTATATATCATATAATATATAAATAAAAATAACATACATGTATAAAAATTGGGGTGGCTAGTGCTACTGTTGCCTGTGGCCATAGCTATTTCCGCAAAAAGTCTATTGGGTAGCATCATCTAAATTTCGCAATACTATTTACAGCCTATGCCAAGCCTGGAAGTCCATAATTTCGTCACAGGAATGAAGATTGAAGCCTTCAGTCCCAATGACATGAAATGCATTCGCCCAGCCACTATCACCAAAGTGTTCAACAACTTCCACTTCCTGGTCGTTGTTGACGACCACATCGACGACTACGAGGACACAAAGATGGCGTGGCTCTGCGATTCCATGCACCCATACATATTCCCTATAGGATGGGCAGAAAAGAATTCAATCAGCTTCAAAACACCAAAGATTTGGAAAGAAGGCGCATTTGACTGGGATGAATATCTCTCTATGACATCTTCAGTACCTGCTCCTGACTACTGCTTTGGCAATAAAGTACCAATAAAGGGTTTTGAAAAAAACATGATGTTGGAGGCAGTCAATCCACAGAATCATGAAGAAATACACGTCGCTTCTATTTGCTCCGTTGTAGAGCACATGGTTTGCGTCGAGTTAATTCCTATTGGCGAAAAGTTTTGGTATGCCCAAGAGAGCGACCTCCTCTTTCCAGTCGGGTGGTGCGATAGCAACAACTACGCTTTACATATACCCGATGTGACTGCATTAAATAAAGAGGTTCCCAAACCTGTAGAAGAAATCCGAAATGTGAAAGAAGACATGAAGTCATCAGAAGAATGGTGTGAGCATATCTTTTTCAACTACAAGTGTTACGCCGGGCCTTCAATAAGCAGAAACAAATTGTCACAACTCCCAAAACATGTCGGGCCAGGGCCTTTGACTCTTGTGTTAAAAGAGGTGCTAAATAAAATAATTTCGGCATCGTACAAACCGGCCAAATTGCTTAGAGACTGGGAGACTGAAGGCCCGCCTGAGGAGGGAATGAGACTGGAAATGCTAAGAGCGAAGTACGTATCGCGTTAATTCTAACTTAAATGTCAATATTTCCGTCGATGGCAAAAGTAATAGTAATATTATGTTGTAGACTGAAGACCAGCACTTACCACGCGTACGTGCCGGTGGCGACGAGCGTGGCGCAGGTGGCGTCGTTCTGCCGCGACGCGTGCGTGCGCCTGCAGGCGTGCCCGTGCCTCTTCGGCCCCGACGAGTTCCCCGACCAGTGCCCAAACAACTGCCAACAAGTCGACAAGTCCACCTTTCGTAAGTTTCACAGATATAAAATAATTATTTCGCTCATCGCTTTACGTTTTGGCATATTTAACCAAACTTTGATTTCAGATAATCCTTCAGAACGTCGTGGCAGGTCTAAAGGTAATCTCACTGGAAAACGCAAGAAGAAAAAGTGCACACCAGAAAAACGAGAAAAGGAACCGCAACCATCCCAAGAGACAGAGAGTAACAAAGATGAGACCGCGAGCGAGCACAGCGCCGGCTCCACGCCGCCCTCCGAGTCAGGCACGAGACCTAATTCGCCAGACAGTGTCCCAGATTCTAAAAAAAGAAGAAAACGGGAAGCTAAACTACCCCAACCAAAAATGGAGATGAAGACTAGAGGAGCGAAACTCCCGAATTTTGCGCTCCAAATGAAAGAGTCACATTGGGACAAAAAAGATGTTGAAACTATATACAGCAACACCTGTGCTAGCAAGAAAACTAATTCACCTGATAGTGATTCCGAACACGAAACTAACGGAAGCAGCTCAAATTCTCGGGATGCCAAAAATATTTCCGACGTCTCAGATTCCGAAGAACCCGAATTGAAAAAGCTTAAATTCACATCTAATGATCCCTTGCCTTCCGACAACAAGATGTTTGAAAAAAATGCAGCAATGACTTGGACCAAAGGAAAACTTAAACTTTCTCCGAATCCTATAGAATGGACAGTTGATGATGTTTACACTTACTTAAAAAGTACTGATGATTGTAAATTAGTTGCGGATAAAATGAAACAAGAGGAAATAGATGGAGAAGCGTTCATAATGCTCGACTTAGAAACTATTAGAGAATTTCTACATATGAAAAAGGAGTTTGCAATTCAGCTTTGCAATCACATCACTAAAATTCGGTGGTATTATATAGTTAATTTTGAAGAGAATAGCTCTACGTGATCGTTATGTTCCTGTACGTTTTAAAATATTTGTCTAGTCCACAATAAAACACTATAAAGTTTGTATTGTTTTTACTGAAATTCACAATAATTGGAAATAGAACCCCGTTAATTTTTGCGCAATTTCTTGCAAATATAATTACAGATTTTGGACATAAACGATATATTTTCTTCTTTTTCTTTTTCGCAAATAAAATCTTCATTTAACCAAATATTTTTCTTAGCAAATGAAACTTTGACCGGTATTTCCCTATCTGATACTTTAGTATCTACTGGTTTTTTGACATATTCTTGCAGTTCCATTTTCTTGTCAGCTAATTTTGTCAAGTTATCTGCAGAGGCTACGTGGCATTCCTTATGCTCGTGCATTGCGTTATTGATATTTATTTCTGATAATAAATTACGCTCATTCATTCTGATTTGCACACAAGGTGCACCCCCCATCAAATAAATGTTGAGCTTTTCCTCTTTCTTGCATTGATTGGTCAATCTTGATGAGTTATCATCAAACGTTGAATCAGTAAGATAGTTTTCGTTTTTGTACGCCTCTTCAACAGAATGTAAACTTTCTAAAAGTTTTGCTGTTTGTCTTTCAGGAACGTTATTAGAACTCGCATCTCCCATAGCCTTTATCGTGACAGTGTCTTTAGTATCGGCAGGAGACATTTCTATTCTTTTTCGGTTTTCATTTGATATGCAAGAATCTGTGGACATAATGTTGTGAATCATATCCCTTATAAAATCTTCCATGTCTGCTATAGAATCCTCTTTATTTTTCGCTAATATTTCTTCAAATCTCTTTTTATATACTTCGAAGTCTTGCATACTAGCGTTAAATGTTTCAAATAACTCTTGTACAGTAGTTTTGAAAAATTTTATATTCGATTCTAGACTACAAACTTTGGATTCATTTGTTTGTAATTCTTGCGACATATTTTTGTAAATTTTAATCTCCAATCTATCTAAGTCAGAGTTTGTTAATGATATTCTCTCACTATTCTTGCTAGTAACAATATTTTCTTTTGCCAATCTGTTACTGTCATCTTTAACAGGGATTTCGTCATGCTCGTAATTCTTGTAATAAGATTCGTTAGAACTGTGTTTACTGTAGGACCATTTCGAATTTATATTGACGTCGGATTTCCATGAAGATTCAGAATGTAATGATCCTCTGGGTGATTCTCCACCATAAAAACTATACTGGGGTTTTAAGTTCAGGCCTAGTAGATATAAAAATAAGTATTTAGAAAAAAGAATAAATTGATCAGAATTATTTAAAGGTACGTAAAGCTCGCGTCGCATACAAAGAGTTCTGAAAGACATTGGCATTGTAAACTGTTACTCGGTTTGGTTGCACACGTGTTTGTATGCCTAATGGTATTATGTATTTCCAGGTATTGCTTATGTAAGTCAATAAAGCAGACACAGCATTTTATGAATAACTACTGAGAATTTTTCGAAGCATGCAGTAGCTACCTTGAGGTACTCTTTATGTGACGCGGACTTACATTATGTGAGCGATTGTTATCAGGATAGATACTAACTCATTTTTACGTGGACGGCACTCACTGGCTGAAAAATATAAATGTATCTATGTTTATTATCTTAATTTAAGACAGCACGTGCCACGAGGACAAAGAACCTATTAGTCGCCACCTACTTATATCATAAGTCGTACGTATTAACTACCTAGCTAGTATTAGGGCATTACCTAAACCGCTACATAAAGCACACGAGTCTAATCACCCATGTGCTAAATGTTAAGAATTCTCTGTCTGACAGATCTTCACATGATCGGAAGGTCTACGCCTATCTACGCCTAATCTACGCCTGCACTACATACATTTAGCGTAGACGCATCCATTTCTGGGCAGTCTTAGGTACATGTTGGCTAGTAAGTTAGACCATCATATTTTTAGAACGCTCTAATGGAAAATACACAACACAACATGCAAGAAAAAGTTTAACCACCTTCGATGTTATATATTTATGTGTTAGTGGCATTCAAAAAATTTACGGAGATAGGAAACTTAACCCATGCTATGCTATTTAACCAAAATATAGATAGTGAATAAATCCATAGCGGCTTACTTTTTCAACGAAAGAATAATTTTACGATGTTCTAAGGATAAACTACATCAAAATATTTGTTTTACAAAATAATGATTGATTAATAAAACTGTCAATTTAGATAATTCCTCTTTGGGTTTATGTACAGCATTAAAATATGTATTCTCTTTACTTTGAGTATGCAAAAAGCGTGGCAAAAAGAGCTAAACTGAGGAGCTAAATAATAAACCGAAAGATACGGGAAAATATTTAAAGGGTTATTTTAACGGGTTAAAATAATAATAGGTACTTCGGAACATGGAACGCGCTGATGAAGACGAAGAATCGTACTGACTGACGGCAGCGGAGTGGCGCCAAAATGTTAAAATAAAAAAACATTAAAAAAACAAGCTTTTATTACTTTGCAAAAATAAAAGCATGATTGCAAAAGATGTTCTTCAATGATCTATCAAAACGTAACATGCTTTTATTATCAAAACAAAGTAAATAAAAGCTTGTTTTTTTAAAGATGCTTTAATTTTTATTTTATTTTAAATTTTTAGTGTTGAAGCCAATGTACTCGTTAAGACGATTCAAACGAGCTTAAACTTAATAGCATTGTCTCGGTTGATTACTTAGCTCCTATGGCCACCATTCAGCTCCATCATCAATCGCGCCGCGCCGCTGCCGCTAAGTGCGTTTTACTCCGTATGGAACTGGACTGAATGTTTTTCAACTTTTTCAAATCGCGCACCGCTCAGCCACTAGGGCTTATTATGAAAATACAGCCTGCTGATGCGATAATCAAGTTTGACCAACGGCTCTCTACTCGCTACGGTGCATATTCATAAACTTGGACCAATAGAAATAATAATACAAAATAACATGCTTTATAATGGCGCGAAAACAGGCGAAAACTCCATATTGTTGCAAAGATAATAAATAATACTTCCTAGTGTTGTTGTCGGTCGTATTTCCTTTGCAGGTATTTTACGGCTCTGGTTTCGTGACATTTATCTTCTCAACTTACAAACTTCGTGCTTACGGCTATAAATAGAAAAAGCAAAGGTTCTACCTTGTACAGCTTATTCTGCTTCTTC
Source organism: Parapoynx stratiotata (assembly GCA_910589355.1). Classification (NCBI taxonomy): domain Eukaryota; kingdom Metazoa; phylum Arthropoda; class Insecta; order Lepidoptera; family Crambidae; genus Parapoynx; species Parapoynx stratiotata. The sequence goes on from OU342458.1 coordinate 17,120,126, forward strand.
TTCTTCGGCTGATGAGACTTCTTTGTTTTAGTAGAAAATAATGAAAAGTTTAATGCTGTATGTTAACTTCAATAATGGGACCATAAGCAATAACTATATTGAAAATATAAAAATGTGGATTGGCACGTTTCCATTGAACCGGAAAAGAAAAAGTTTTTCAAAAAATTGAAGTTTTTGGCAGTATAAGCTCTTTTTCCTTAGCTTTCATCAAATATGGCGTTTAGAAGATTAACAGCTCAGCTCTATGACTGTTAGAACGAAATAGAGATAAGAAAAGTCCTATGCGAGAAAGGGATAGCAAAAGATCGTGGCCGGCCATATTTAACGTAAATTTTGTTTGTCTATGCTAGTCATTGGCCCGTCAACGCCGAACGAACGAGCGATAGCGAATTTATTTTGTGATCCGAAGGCCCCGCCTTTATGCTCGTGAATTTATTTTAGATGGTATTCGCGATGATATTGTTATAAAACGGAAACTAGGTAATAATTCAAAATTGTGATTTAAATAAAACTAGTTATTCAGTTAAAATAATCTTATACAGTGAATTGTGATTATTGATTTACCGTCTATTCGGGATCTATTGCGGTTTTCTATTTTATTCAGTGTATTTTTGTAAATAATAAATCTCTTGTGCTTCTTGATTTAAATGTGTAATGTTAACAGTGTAGTTTATTTATGAGAAGGCTATTAGAGTTTAGTGTATTTGATGATACTATTTTTAGTGGGTGTTGTCATTGTAGCCAAGCTTTATTCGGATTAGGTCATCAAGTGAACATGTGTGCCGGAGAAATGCGTTTTGCTGTATCTAAACTAGCTTGTTTGGTTTCTTATTAGATCTACAAGACAGGAGATAGTTGGAATCATGGGTACAACTAAATTATTATGTTTCGTGGCGATAGTAACGCAAGCCGCGGCATTACGTGAGTATTATTTACATGCTTCTATCGTATTACGAGTTCTCAATTAGAATTCGAAGGTGCGCCTAGCCAATAAAACTCAAGCTATATTTATTAACTTTTGAATAATTGCCTTAGCAAATTCCAAATGGAGCATGTTCTATGTCTCTTTCAACCTACCAATATTTAAAATGTTTATAGCACCTTTGTTTTTACAAACGTCAAGTCCATGTCTCAAATCAAATTAAACCTATAATTTACTTAATTATTTTTGTAAATCTTTCTAAAGAAATAAATATTAATTTTCTTTTAACTTTTATAATTAAACAATTTAATTATCATTCATAATCATCAATAATTAAATAACTGATGCTATACAGCATAATAGTTTAAATTGAATATAGAAATAATAATTATGAATTAAACTTAAAATCTTATACTTATAACTATAACTAGTTCGCAATATACAGTTCATTCATATATAGATGAAATTAACAATGCACTAAAATACTCATCATTTGTAAATTCTTTACTACAATTCCCCTTTTTTTTGTAATTTATATTTTCTTTCATTTATCAAATAGTTTTTATTTTAACAATAATTTAACATATTCACAGTCATTGAATTTCACCAACATCTTGTTTACTATTTTATAAAGATTATTGTATTAAAAGACATAAGAGTACCCTTACATTCTACAAAATAAAGTCACAACAGTGTTCTCAGTCGAATCTTACGAACTTATAACACAAAATTCTCACATGGATCCATTTATTATTTCTATTAAATCATTTAAAGCAAAAATAATCGCAGCTATTTTAGAACCAGAGACACAAGGATAGCCTTATGGTGGTTGGTTGGCTCATATACATTTAAGTAAAAATTGATAGATACTAAGCCTAATAATAAAGTTAAATAAGAAAAAAAGAACAATTGTACAATTGTAATAGACTTTTAAGTAATCTTATTTGTATAATAGATAATGCTTTTAATAGATAATTAATAATATAATAGATAATTTGTATAATAAATAACTGATAATTGAAATATTTATTAGTCTATTTTTTATGTAAACCGTTGCTCTTACTTAAATTGATTTTTGTAGTAAGAACAAAAGAACTTAATACCTAGTCTCAGTACACACTCATTTTGGATATATAACTTTTGTGTAAACTTACTAATGATAGATATTGTAATGTTGCATAAATTTATGTATGTAAACGCTTGCATTCTATTTTATGGCTGTTGTTATTCCTAATAAAATAAAATAAAATTAAATAATACAAGAAATCTTAAATATTTATTCATAGTATTATTTTGGCTGTATTAAAAAGAAGACTATCTAACAAATTCTAATCCTTGGCAGTAACATCACCACCAAAGATTGTGAAGCAGCCGACGCAGGAAGAGCTGCTGTTCCAAGTTGCACAGCCGGGGGAGGTGGACAAACCATTTATCATTGAATGTGAGGCCGAAGGAGAACCAGCCCCTAAGTAAGTTGTAATTTGTTATTTTGTAAATTACATGCATGGCAAGCACATCTTTAGCCATTGTTGAATTAGTATATATAAGAAATAACATAAAAAACAAAATTATAACGTAATATAATCATGCCGAAAGGGTAGGCAGAGGTGTTGAGGTATGAAATGATAAAATAGTGAGTGAAAAATATGTCAGAGTTATATAATACTATCTAATCAACTCTTATGTCAGCATAACATTGAACTTGACACACATTGGCAATTTTTTTTAATAGTTGGTATAGTTAAGATCAAAATCAAATCAAAAATTATTTTATTTCATAGGCCAAGTTCGGCACTTAAAATCGTCAAAATTTTACAATATTATGTATTTTACAAATAAATAGTTTATTATAAATTATTTTAAATTACAGAATTAGTTTTAACTAAAATGCATCATATAACATCCGACAAATTTGTGGGTACATATTGTGTATAGCATTCAATACATTATGTATTTAAAAATTTTTTATTAAATTATCAACAATTGCTGTTTTTTTTTTCATATTGTAAAAAGCTGTTTCATAATTATTTTTCTTCTATTTATTCATGTGAATAAAGTGACAAAAAGCATACACAATGGAACATACCAGTATTAATAATAACAATACTAGACTGATTAAAACTTTGTAAAAAGGATTGCAACACAAGCAGTTTTTATTATTATTGGTTGATTGGTCTTTATGTTTTTATTTTTATTTACTTGCATCATCCCTACCTTCACATTGTAATTCAGCTTACTCCATTGATTATTTTAAGGGCTTTATTTTCCAATGTGTTTCTGAAATCCTCACACCCAATCAAGGACAAGGGCTAGAAATTAAAATATTAATCATTAGATAAAACACACAAAGTCTAACATGCTTAAACCTTGTAAAAAATAATAGTAAATACTAGTCATAACTGCAGTCAAGTACCAAATTATTCTAATAAAGTTGATAGCAAACTTATTAGCATAAAATGTTACTTTAATTTTCGTTTAAAATATAACTTAAAATCAGTTAATACTATAGACATTGAATTTTGACCTCTCAAATCTAAATTGCTCTGGCATGATCAAATCGGCGTAGGCGCAGATGCGAGCGTGGCGTCATTTGTCGTAATATATGGGGACAAGTTGACGATATTAATATGTTTACTTTATGCTGTAATGTCATTTGCACAGATTTTATTTGGTGAATCTTTGTGTTTATTATAAGTAATCTATACTAAAATTTAATTCTGAATTATATTGTAATATAAATGGGCATGTAGGAAGTTATTAAAGGGAAGTACAAGACGAAAAACGTGTGCCAGGATCGTAGCAAATCCAGGAGTTGTATGTAATCTCTGCTTACCCTACTAGAAAAAGAGTGCACCTCTTTAAGCTTTTTAGGATTTTTCATAGACATAGGTATTTAAATAAATGAAGATGTAATGTTTAAAGGTCGCTTTACAAGCTTTATTTTAATATTAGTTATTGCATTTACAATAATAAACTTACATATTAGTGCGTTGAACTCCACGCACCGATCGACACGCATAGTTACGTTATGTGTAAAGGCCATCGACTTTTTGCACTGAGTATTGAAATCGAAAAGATCTGATTACACTCACTATTTATAGTGCGCGTAATCTTAAATAAAAAATAACATAAGAAAATGTGTTATCATTTTTTTTGCAACATAGATGGAAAGGACTCATGGTTGCCACGTGTCTCCCAACACTGGTATTATAGCCTGTGACCTATAATGTCCATTAATAAAATTTATTTTTCGTTATATCTTTGAAACCACCAGCCTGATGATCGGATCCCATAACAAGGTATACCCAGCAGTGGGATGAAACCGACTGTTTATAAAATTATTCTTTCTAGTAAACTCGATATATTACGAATGTAATTCTAAATTAGGCATTGAACAACATATAGTTAAAAGTCCTAAAGTAATTTTAGGGCATTGAATTAAACCGTTATCTCCTATTTGCGCGTAGTCAATAGGTACCGCCTTTCTCCATAATTTGATCTTTAACAGTCTGAGAAAAAACGTCCGACTTCGAGTAACTGGTCATTTTGTATTTGATTGTTGTGTTGTTGACTTATAGTTCATTCTGAATAATATTCATTACCACTAAATACAAATAGGTCTAAGAATAACAAAGAAATGGTAGCTTCATTGTTAATGAATTAATTAACAATGGAAACCACATCCGGAGTTGAAAATGTAACTGAAATTATTTTATATTACTTTAATTAATTTATGTTAGTATAATTAGGTGTTATTCATGTCATGAATCAAACATGATTGACCGTGAGTGAATGAAGTCATCTCGTCGCGCAGCGCTTATCATCATTACATAAATATACAGTATTACGTGTGTTTATTGATATATTGAGTTGGTGCTTAATATATTCCAAGGTCAATAGTTATGGCTGTAGGAATCTTAATCTATTCAAATAGTTAAAGATTGTGGTTAATCTGTACATTTATTTAACATTTTAACTTACATCTCTTTTGACTCTTCGTGTAACGTTATTAGTATGTTATTTGTATGTCTAGCAAAATTTTAAACTTTAAACTACACTTCACACACTTATGAACACATCGTTTCGTTAGGCTCGACAAAACCAGCCTAAGTAGCATGAGCACCGCGGTATGATATTTATTGAATTTTCACCACGCTTAATTGTCAAATTCCATAGTACTTTGACAGTTGGACGCGATAAAACTGATATATAACATAATGCGGTGCTCATGCTAAGAGGGCCCTACTTATATTACGCCATAACACCTGTTTATTAATTTATTTTCTTTCCTTTTTGTACTCTCGATGGGGCGTAGGGGTAATGGCTCAGGTTTTAACAGCCACATTTCGTCTGATGTTTAATTCCCTATATAGGGATCAGAAGCGTAGCGTCTTTGGCGGGGCCCCGTATAAAAATTTCTTTGGAGTCCTTACGAAGGGTAAAGATTTCTCACAAAAGAAAAAAAATGCATAAAATTAAATATAACGCGTCAATATAACACTACTCTCCGGGGTTTATCATCGTATCATCGATGGAAAAAATCCCGCAGCAAAGAACAACCGATGTAGGGTGTTGCCAACTTTTTAACGCCTGCTTTATACGGGAAAAACAGAAATTGCTTTTCTTGCTTTTTTATTTGTGAAATAAGAAAATTGGGAAGTTTTTATTAATTTTCGCTTCCGCACTTTAATTGATTCGACCGAAACGGCGGTAGCTATGCCTCTTATCGGGATCTCAACTTGTGGTCTTTTACACCAGAGTGCGGTTTTTTTTCCCACTCGTTTAGCACAGTCCTATCGATTTAAGCGCTATAAACTCTTATGTCGTAAAAAATATATCTACTAATACGTAGCAAAAATGAAATCATAAAACATTAAAACGTATATTCTCTACAACAGGTACAGATGGATCAAAAACGGTAAACCTTTCGAGTACACGAGTTACGACAACCGTATATCGCAGCAGCCGGGGCGCGGCACCCTGGTGGTGAGCCAGCCGCGCGACGAGGACCTCGGCCAGTATCAGTGCTTCGCCGAGAACGAGTGGGGAACAGCCACCTCGAACTCCGTATTCGTCAGGAAAGCCGAACTCAACTCCTTCAAGGAAACTGACGGCCCGCAACAAACCATCACCGCAGAGGAAGGAAAACCTTTCAAACTCACCTGCGAACCCCCAGATGGCCATCCTAGCCCTAAAGTCTACTGGATGCTCCAAGGAGAACAGGGTCAACTGAAAACCATAAACAACTCGCGAATGACGCTCGACCCAGAAGGCAACCTATGGTTCTCGAACGTCACTCGATACGATGCCAGCGAAGATTACGCTTACACTTGCGCCGCGAAATCGATTTTCAGGAACGAGTATAAGTTGGGCAACAAAGTGTATTTGCAAGTGAAGCCGACGGGAATATCGCCGGCGCTGAACAAACACGAGCCGGAGCGTCAGTACACCACCAGGAGGGTGGAGAAGGGCCTCAAGGGGAAGCGAGTCGAGCTCTATTGTATTTACGGTGGAACGTGAGTATTTTCCCTCAGATCAAGTTTACTCGATCGATAACACTTAACTCGATTTATTAACGAGACTAGTCGCGTCTATGTCACGTTTAACATTCCTTGTGCAATTTTAAATGATTGCACGCGTGTAAAATTTTAGTTATTAACCAATGCCGTTGGATCTCTTATTTTTATATCACATTGCCATGCCGTTGGTTAAATGTTTATAATATTAATGAATTGAGTTTCGTAAAGAAGGTTGTATCGCTTAGTACCTATGTACAGAATTGAAATGTCTCCGAGTTTGAGACGCTCGATGACAGACGTTATTAGACCAAATTTTTACCAACCTAGTGCTTCCTTTTACAGCTCCTTAGCAACGTTACTCACAAGTACCTATTACTTAAACTACCTAATTCTACGTTCTTCGCAATATCTCTTCTGAATCAGGCAATGATGAGCTCTTTAAATCTTATTTAAGGAACATCTCTAGTTTTCTTTTGTGGGTAAATAGACTCTATTATTAAATATAATAGAGGTGTTATATTAGTATTTTCATATACAATATCTCTCACTTCTCTACACTAATTTAATTTTTGAGTATCCTATTTCCGGTCGGAGAAACTTAACTAACACGTAATAATTCTTTGCAGGCCGCTACCTCAAATAGTTTGGAAGAAGAACGGTAGGACGATACTGTCTTCCCAAAGTATTACGCAGGACAACTACGGCAAGACGCTGGTGCTCAAGTACCCCGGGTATGAAGACCAAGGCTCCTACACTTGCGAAGTCAGCAACGGAGTCGGCACGGCACAGACTTACTCCATTCAGCTCAATATTGAAGGTGAGTTCTTATTTATTTATTTTCAATTTTTCACATCTTGGATTTCTAGAGGAGCACTCTGGATGGCGTTGTGGTTCATACGATTTGGCTTTCGATTGAAAAGTAAGCTACCTTCGGCACGGTCAGTCCTTGGATGGGTGACCAAATTTTGTGATCTCGAGTTCCGTGCTTCGGAAGGCAAATTAAGCCGTTGGCCCTGGTCACTAGTGCAACAGTTTTTACCCACCAATCCGCATTGGGCCCTCGTGTTTCGCCGTGAAGCAAAACCTTTGCCCAGCAGTGATACGTAGGTAATTTAGAGATGCGCCAAATATTCGTTTTGTATTCGGTATTCGGCGTATTCGTCATCATTTCCACTATTTGTATTCGGCCGAATTATTCGATTGTATTTTCTTAGCTAGATGACCCGGTATAGAACATAAAGACATAACTTCTTCTGTAAGATTAATGTTACTCATGTCAACATAATGATTTCATAGGCTATTGGTAGTTTAGTATAGTCAACTTTTATTTTAACATCGCCTAGTGACACGAAAACTTAGACAATATGGACTATTGTCTGAGTTGTTTCCGTGGTTATGCAAAGTAATCGTAAACCGAATAACGCGACCGAATATCCGGTTCGGTAAAGGTTAAACCGAATAATATTCGGTATTCGGTTATTCGGCGCAATTCTAGTAGGTATATATAGTGACGACACAGCAGTGCGAGCATAGATTTTGACAGTCGACAAATTTGTCGATCGACAAACGCATGTAATTTACCGAATCGAGTCAATAACCGCTAGCGTAGAAGTCGGATCGACAAAGCATTGATAATTTTATCGACTCGATAACAAGTGTCAAATAATGTCGATCATTCGTTCTTCATTCGTTCTTATTTTCTTAAATATGAAAACTTGGGCAAATGGATCTTGAATATAAAGATTGTTAAATTTTATAACATTTATTACTAGTATTTTTAAAAATCTTTATGAAATCCAGTAAAAACTTGAGAGTTGAGATAGCTAAATATAGTAAATAATGTCAATAAACATTTAACAATGCAGTGAACGTGTGTTGGTAAAAAAGATGTTGGCATGAAAAAATGATTGTTTTCCTTTTCCCATGTATTCCTAATATTTAAGCTCGACTAGACCTTCTTTTTTATTAATTTTACCTCTGTTGAAAATGGCGGCTAATTTGAAATTGAAATAAGTAGAAAAGTAACAAATCAAGCAAACAATGTCAAAAGCGAAATTAATAATAAAAACAAAAAAAAATGACATCATAAGATTTTTATATTCCAAAATCAACAATAACATAATGTAAAGCCAAGAACAGCATATAAAAGGTTTACAAAATCTTTACGTAATTATAGTAAGTAGTAAACATTTATTTCATAACCTAAGATACCCTCTAAGTAAAATAAATACATAATACAAACAATACTCCCATCTAAAATAATTAATAAAGTCGAAATTCATCATAATAATCAATAAAATTTGTCGACATAACTTTATCGAGGTCGATTGAAGAAACGATAAAAAATCGACAAATTACGTTTAATTTGTCGATTATTTTGACAAATTGAATAGATAAAATATCGTCATATTTTATCTATTCAATATGTCAAAAAAGATCCATGCTAAGCTTTGTCGACCTATCTCGATATGTTCGGTATCTTTGTCGATCCTTATCTACAGATCGATAAATCAAGGTTAATGCTACCGAAATCGATAATTTGTCGAAAAATGTCAGTTTTGTCGATTTTCACTGTCAAATTTAGCTTGTCGATAGTTCTATGCTTGCACTGCAGTGTCGACACCACAGAGTAGTTACTCTATGGTCGACACAGTGTCCTCATAGATTTTTTTTATCACAATGATGAACTAATGATGCATTTATGTATTTATATATTTTATATTGTATGTTTCAATATTTCATAATCAAACTAAAATAGACCTTATTTCGTTCGTATTAAATACCACGGTATCAGGCGCTCCTCTCAGATGTTCTTGTATGCAATTCAGTGGTTCACCTCGACGTTTCGAGCTGTTATCGCGTGACACATGAAAACGTGACACTCACTCGTCCCGAGCCTATACAATAACAACGTTGCGTCATCTCGAACGGTACCTAATTTTAAAACTTGAATGAATCGTCTCGGGATGTTGGGACGAAAATAACGATTATCGACCTAAAGCTGATTCATTTAGTACTCAATAACAACAGGATAATTTTGTTAGTTTTCTTAGGTTTTAAATTAAAAGTAATGGTGGCTACCCACTACAGTGATATAATTAAAGTTGTATCACACACACATCAAATTCATCAATAACATTTGAAGTACATTTCAAAATAGCCTTTTTCCCGCTTCAAATTTTAATTAAGTAATAACAAGGGAAGTAATTAATTGGGAGCCATTTAATTATTTGGTCAGCGAAAAAAGGTCAGCCGAAAAATCATTTAGGAAGCAATCAAATATTTTGTCAGCTATATAATTATTTTGGCGGCAAATAAAAATCTTGAAAAACGATCCATCAAGGATCAATTCCTAGGAAATGTATTCGATAGATATTAGGTTATGGTAATTTTTATGACCCTTAAAAATAATATTTGTGTCATCAAAACATAATATGTATATTAAACAATTTGGCAGCAGAGAAAACATTTGAGTTGCTGCCGAATTAGATATTTTGCTGACCAGTTTAATAATATTTGCTGCCCATACGTTGCTGACCAATTAGTTATTTTCGCGGATCAATTGTAATTTTTTTGCTGACTATAATTCGAATATTTTGCTAATCGTTTAAATAACACAATTAATAAAAATTAAGCAAGTTAGACCACAAACTTGCGTTTAAACGCGTTTATTAAAAAAAATTATCTGTTGTTTAGGTTTTATCTATTGGCGTATTTATCGACCCCCTTATTCGTTTTTATTCGACATCTAAAATACAAATAGGAACATCATAAAATTTTATTATGACCGATGAGACAATATAAAAAATCCTTATCTAGACAACATGACAAATTGAGTCTGTGAACCCGATTCGCACAAAGCTAATATAGACATTCAGTCCTGTATGTACCCATTCATATTCTTACCACGTTTTTCTTAACTCACTTTCTTGTTTGCCTTTTTGTCTCTTTGTTTGTCCGGTTGGATTCTTGTAACTCAATTTTGAAGCACTTCCTGACTAGCTATCGGGCTGAAACTTTGGGAATAGTCCAGAACCCGGCGACAATGCAACTTGCAGCTACTTTCAACTTTCTAGGAGCACTTTCAGGTCGAAATTTCAACTTTCAGGTTTTGTATGGAGACTACGCATTGCGCTATCTATTGATTGGTGTATTAACAGCAGATGGCGCGTATCAAAACGTGTATTATTTTGCTCTTTATAAAAACGTGGTATTTTTAGATTTTTAATCTAATTCTTTGTTTATGTTTACTTTCCATCTAACTCTCATATTTTCCTACGCAACGGAGTAGTGATCCGTATCTAAATTATTTTTACCCCTTTGGTCATAAGTTGAGTAAAAAATTCCCTGCACCAAATTCGCTCGTGAGTGGTATGTCGACCCCTTTTTAATAAAAAATAAGTGACGATTCATACAATGTCTTACGGTACGATACGGCACACGTTTGACCTTTTACAATACCATATTTCGTTACATTTGTTTGAACCTGAACATGTTGCAATATGTTCATTGTGCACTTAAGAAAGTCTTGAGTTTAACGAGACACCACATTTAAATAATTTGTAAATTACCTATCATTTCACTACTTAGCTTACTAACTTTACAGGTATATTTTAGGCGCTGGATGCGTCTAAAAAACTATTTTCATGTTCATTTCATAATAAAAAATAAAATCCGGAAAATCCATCAAGTGTTTATTTGATATAACGCATTGATTCGCTTAGGTATTATCAGCATCAGCCCGTATCGGTATACAGCCGGATTAATTGTGAATAATGTTAAAAGTTTAAAATGCATATTATATTATTTTCATAATGTAAAGAAAAACAAAGTATGTGAATTCCCCATGAAAATTTTTCCATGTTAACTATGTAATACAGAAAAGAAATGCATTTTAACCGTGTCCCTCCTACATTAAAATGTTAAATGCGTCACAGTGGCGGAGCGTCCGTATAACCCGATTCCCAACAGCCGTACCAAACGAGCGAGCATAAAAAAAATACCTAACTATAAACAAATTTGTGTTGTTTCATTACTGTAATGCAGGTACAAAACCATTTTATAAACAAAAAAAAATCAATAAAATGTTATCATGTAACAGTAAAACACGCGCGCGAAACTCAGAGTAAACAGAACTGGAGTAGGCATTAGTCAATTTCTCAAACATTTTTTTCTGCCATTTCTTGCGGGGGGTGAGGTTACCACTACACTCAAAGCCAGCCGTTCTTACAAATGCACACATGCATAATTCGACACACAAATTTAAATTTCACGCACACACACGCTTAAAATAGTCACGTGGGGTGTGCGTTTTGACAACGTCACAGCAGCACTCCCCACGAGACTAGCGCTCGAAATTTGAAATCGTAGAATTCTAAAACATGAAATAATGAAGTAAATAATCATGAAATCTTAAAAATTATAACTACAAATAAAAGGTGACACCATCTTTTAGCATACTCGATGTTTTCTATTCAGTTTTACAACAAAAAACAGCACAGGCAGGTATTTTTGCGGGAGCTCTGTTCGCCGCAACGTTTACAATGTTATGGCTGTCAAAATGGCGGCTCAACTAGTTTTATTAAACGTGCAAGCATCCGATGCTTGTGCATTTGGCAGAGGGGAATGTTAGACAAAGGCTACTCCAGTTCTGTTTACTCTGAGGCGCGAAACAATACGCACAAGTTCCAATCACTCACACATCGCTCCCGCTCTCTAGATTCCTTCAATGAACTCGTAAAATCTCGAGTTATGGACGTCTGCGATACAACACGCACACAGACAAGCGTTCTCTTGTCACGTCTGTCTGTGTAGGTCTCTCATAGCGCACGCAATAGAGAAATAGTACCTAAAGATTGCCTAACATGCCGGCTTTTCGCGGCCTACGAGCCTATCCATCGATACACTACGACACACGCACACATTAGTAATAAACTCTCACATACGTTTCGAATGCAAATTTAAGATGTAAATAATTTTTTATCTTATGACAATAGCCATAAGTGCGGAATTTCTTTCGTGAAACTCATTAAATATCGCGACCGTTCGCCGCCTGAAATGCTGCCACCGACCGGCTTGTATCGCCCTTCTCTTTCTAACTCAGCCAGGTTTATAATGATCACTCTTTCTAGCCTCGCTATGAATTTGTGGTTTATACCGATGCCGTTCCGAGTTGTCTTACTTAGCCGGTATATTACCGTCTCAATTAGTTTATTTTGTTTTGAAATTCGCTTGCACTCACATAAACTTAACGTAATTAATTAGTTTTATTGTATTTTTAGCAGTAATTCAGTGAAATAGTAAAATTTAACAAGCTCTGTGTTGTTGTTTTAAAGGTGTATTGTGAATTGTGTAGCTCCGCAGGGATTTAATTGGTAGGTTTTAGTTTTTAATTAATTTTGGTTTATTCTCTCTCGGCACAATAATGGCCGCTTTGATGCACATAGATTGTTGTCTTACCGATTTCTTGCTAAGTGAAGGAAAGCAGTTTTCAAAGTTGTCCTTTGAAAATAAAAAATATGTCATACAGTTAGGTCGAGCTCGTCCAAACATGTCAATAGATTACAAGCGTAGAGTAGGTTTTTTCAAGCATTTTCACAGTTCTCTTTATGATAAATATAGTTGGCTTACAGGCAGTTATTTATTAAATAAAATGTTTTGTTTTCCGTGTCTTTTGTTTTCTGATTCAAGCAGCGTTTGGAATCGAACGGGATTCTCTGATGTTAATAATTTATCAAACTCTGCTAAAAACATGTTCAATGTGAGAAACATATACGTAGTTGCTTAGCGTTGCATGAATTTGGAAATAGTTGAATAGAAAAATAATTTAACAATAATTTTGAGGCTCATAACCGCAAAGTCGAACGTAATCGAAATCTGTTAAAACGCTTCATAGACACAGTTGTTCTCTTAGGTAAACAAGAATTGGCGTTTCGCGGGCACGACGAAAGTATATATTCGGATAATCGTGGTATTGTTAAAGTATTGTAAATGGTATGTGTTTTCTTTGTTTATCGCACACTGTAGACCCGTCCACACACACAAACACATGCACTACATACACAGATCAAATTACCCATTTTTTGTGGGTCCTAATTTTTACTGCGGCTTGCCTAACTTTTTTTTTCACGCCACGCCACTGATGCGTCAGCCATAACAATGCACGGTACACCGTCTAAAGGCGCCCTATAGGCCGCGGCCGTTTTAGGCGCCTACTTCCTTCTGCGCCAGCGCCACTAATTGGAATACTATTAAATTATTGCCCTCGCGCCCGTGCCCATGGACAGGTTGCGAATGCTATATATCCTGATAGGATAGTTAAATCCTACAGTTATTTTGCAATCCTAACTGGTTTATAAGTTCAATTTATACTACTTGAAATGTATCTATTGAGCTTTAAAACTCCAGGAAGAATAAGTAACGTTCGCTGAACAAACTATGGAACGGAAAATAAAATAGTTTAATGAATTTAAAGTTATTCAACTTTGAAAAGTCTAAAATTTAAATCCTATAAGAATTTTGCAAGTGAACTATAATATAGTTTTTAAAATTTCTTATTCATAAATAGCCATCGACTGAGCCACTTGCAACGCTCGATTTACGCCACAAAGATAAAACAAATATTTCAAAACCATTCCTATGCACCCTTCTGCACTTAGCACATTTCCGCAATATCCTCACCACATTTTCTGTTCAGGAGCGCAAAGATCTCTTCTTGATATAAAGGCATAATGAATACATAATACTACGTCTACGACACAATATTGCACTTCACGTTAACTACATTAAGATCGAAAATCTGTTGGGAGAAATCGGAAGAGTACCAAGTTTGTGAAGGTAGTCAATCAATATTGCACGTCATGTTAATTGCGTTAAGATCGAAAATCTTTTGGGAGAAATCTGTTTGAACCTGTGCTGTTGTTCACGTTCGATTGCGGTCTCCCGTCTCGTTATTAGGAATTTTTGTCACGCCCCGACGTCCAGAGTTCAGCAGGAACGCCCATTGAGGATTCGAGCGCTCGTCAATCAAAGGGGAGGATTGGTTGTTTTCATCAAGTTCCTCCTCTATTGTCTGTTTGAATTGCTCTTAAGGACTAACGCAAAAATTCTTCAGAAAATTTACCCTACTAATTAACTTCTGCCCTCTTCTTATTTTTAGGTTATCATTGAATTGGGCTTGTGTTTTTACAAAGAAAAACATTTTAATAGCATTTTTAAAAAAAACGAAAGAGGGAGGTGAATTGACAATTCAAGGGAAAAATCTTTTAAATCTAAATGTATATTTTTATACATTCCCCCGTTAGCTCTCGGTCCCGCGCAATAATTATGTTCGAAGTTAATCTTGGAAACGAGGAAAATAGATTGCACCGGTTTCAATCTGCTATAAAATATAATTTCTGACTGCAAAAGTAGCTTATTTTACTAATTGTGCACAAAACTACTCATCTACTTAAAAACGAAATGTTCACAGTATATTTCCCCCAAGTTTAATGCACCCAACAGACCAAAACACAGGTAAAATCTCGAGTGCAAAAAATGAAAAAACTACACGGCACCGCATTCATTGCGATCCCTAAAGCGTCGCTTCGCCCGCTTTTTTTGTAATTGCGTCCTATTTTTCGTCACAATGCTGGCTCTATTAATGTGCACTTGCCTTTACAATATGGATCGTCCTGGCTCGTTTTTATTTCGCTTTTCCTTATAGATCGCGCCAGACGACCTAGGGAAATGCGCTTCCTTTAAAGTCGATATTTCAGCGACTTGATACTGTGTAAATGTTTCGTCTTATAAGCTGGATTAAAGTGTATTGATATTATGGGGTGGTGAAATATAACTCAATCTATTTGCATTCTTAATCGTGGTACAATTTTAATATGATGGAAAATTGGATTTTGACCACGGAATTATACTAGTTTAACTTTCCAATATAGCCACAAAAATGTATAGGTTTGATAAACCACAAAGGCATACGTAGCTATAGCCTGTAGGAAGCATTTTGCACATTTTTGAATGATAATCTCTATGTCTATATCGAGTAATGGTAGCCAAACTGACTTCCTTCATTTTAATAATACTTGGTAACGTTACGGTTACGGTCGTTAAGTATTAAATATAATATCTATAATGGAGAAAAATCGACTTAGATTGTGTTATGATTTAGAAACGGTTATTGATTACAATAATAGTTGAATGAGCACTTTTTAACCATTAAAACTGAATGACCCGCACTTAAGGCTATACTTATCTAATTATCTATGTAAGAGATATTTAAGCAGCTTAATTAAACCATCCAATAGGATTGATTCATTTTGAGTTACTTGAAAAACACGTGATCCTCGACAATTATAATTATGGTAACTTGTTCTAAGCTTGTATGTCACCAATGGCCACTTCCACATCCACAAAGGCAATTAAAAAATTTTCCGCGTAGTCTATTAGTACTGTGTACAACTACATGGCTGCATTTGAATGCATACCAATATGCCTGCCGAAATTAGACCTCGAAACACCTAAAGCCGGGACCAATTTGAATGTTGGTTCCGGTGCGTTGAACCTGTGACCTTCCAGACCAACGAGGCTTATGCACCATTGGTAAACTTATTGCGGATATTCACTGTGGTATTAAACATGTTAGCAAGTGAATACATTGAAGCGGACTATATTCAGATTTCAGAATAATAGTCGCTGCTTTCAGTCAGATTAAAGTGATTCTCATACACGTATAAATATTTTGGATACTAAGGAAAACAGAAAATATTAGAAGTTCCATAATTATGTTCTGATTCTCCGTAAAAGACCAAATGCAGAAATTTGATCTCTATCATTTCCTTGCTATTTTCCCAATTTTATTTTGGTGAACATGTGTTTCTCTTCTGTTGTTCTTTATCACTTTTATATCAATGCTCACTGCAATCTTAGCCACTTCTTTATTCACACATCCATCCGTATCCATCGTTTCTATAGGTTTTCTGTAGCTGTAGAACCATCCCCTTTCCTTCATAACTTTTCGTCTTTCCTGCTCGTCCTCGTGTGGCAGCGGCTCATTTAAAGAATACTATCACCCATTTTTTCCTCGGGTGTCGTAAAAGACGACTAATGGACTTAGAACTGCACAATCATCCAATAGTTTAAAGCGGCGACGGGCTCACCATCAGAGCACATTGTGGACTGCTTTTGCCTAGTCTCAGACTAACCCTTAGGGGATAACAGTCGTGATTATATGTATGTATGCTCGTCCTTTCAACTAATTTCATGTAAAAGACTGCACAGTCAGCCCATTATAAAAGTTTCAGCATGTAATCCAATAACAATAAACGCATTCCATAACCTCCGTGAAAGCCATCATAAAGGAAGAATGTTACATGAATGTATTTCTTAGTAATAATACTAGGTCATGTTAACCAACACACACACAACACACCTACGCTCGATATCTCTTGGACTTGTAAAAACATTGCACTATCTACAATTATGTTATTTAACATTTTCATTATCGTGAAAGTTTTCTTTACGTAATATCTGAATGTAAATAAATGCTTACATTGGCTAATTAAAGAAGATGCATATCGTAAGCTTAAAGTTCATTTTTTATTACAAAATGGACTATAGGAACCATGGCTCTGATTTTTAGTAAATGGTTCCATTAAATTTAGCTTTTTCTCAAAGTTTCGGACTTCTTCATACTGACACATTTGGATTAATCAACCAACGGTATATTAATTTGATTGTGTAAATTCCCAAGTTCTTGCATATACTACAGTAAAATGTCTGCTACACTACAACCCCATAAAAGCCATCATAAACCTTTGTATATTCACTAGCTGCCTACGGTTTTCCTATTAACATGCATACTAGGTCGCGTTGTAAAAAATATACCGATATGACCTGAGTTCGATATCTCTAAGTTATGTAAAATATTGGATTCATTGTTGTTTTGACATGCTCGTTATCTGCTATAAGTCATCATTTTTGCTTTTATTTATATTAATTTATTATAGAGACATACAGTTATTTACATAATTATAAAAATTACATTTTACATAAATTATACAGTTGTTTAAGCAATAAATTAATGTACAGAGTGTGCAGGATTACTAATTTTACATTATTAACTATTTTATTTAAAATCCTTAGTACTAACCCAAAAATATCAATGATATTCCAAGAATTATCGCTGTGCTTATAATGGCTGAAGAGTTATACCTTCCATCATCAGCTCAGCACCATAATTTGATGACTATCAGACGTAATTTCTTGAATAACATTAGAAAATATATGAAATATGCCATACGTGCATATAAACTTTAAAAGATGCCCTTGATTTCTCCAGGATCTCATCATCAGATCCTGCCCTTATGACAATGTCCCATTGTCCCAACAAGAACTTATACCCTTACAAACAAAGATTTTTTTTAATCGGTTAAGGCGTCTTCGAGTAATCGGGAACCATTAAAAAAATCATCATTATCCTGCCCTTTTCCCAATTTCATTTGGGGTCGGCGCAACGAGTCTTTCTCCTCCACTCTCCCCTATCACACGCCATATCAACTTTCACTCCCATTCTAGCCATGTCCTCATTCACACAATCTATCCATCTCTTCTTTGGTCTTCCTCTCCCTGCATTACCATCCACTCTCATATTCATAACTCTTCTCGTTACATGCTCATTCTCTCAAAACATGTCTTCAAAACATGTCCACACCACGACAGGCGCTTTTCTCTCAACTTACTTTCTAACAACTCTATTACTGGAGCAACTTTCAGGCATCCCCTGATATACTCATTCTTCACTCTATCAATCTTCGTCACTCCACACATCCATCTTAACATACGCATTTCGGCCACATACAATCTATTTTCATCCATCTTTTTCATAGCCCAACATTCCGATACATACATAACAACAGGTCTTATGATGGTTTTTATATATTTTCCCTTTCAATCTAGGGGAAATGCGTGGGTCGCATGTAGTTCCCGTGACCTGTCGCCATTTCATCCATCCTGAGCTAATTCTTTGCTTGACGTCTCGATCTATTTCCCCGTTGAAGATTGAACCCAGATATCGGAACTCCGAACAGACTGGCAAACGTGTTCCGTCGAGAGTAACCGGACAGGGATTGGAGAGACCGCCAAAATCGCAGTACATATACTCGGTCTTTGTTCTGCTGATTTTAAGGCCCACACTCTCCAGTCTCTGTACCCACCCATCCAGCCTGTCTTGAACCCGGGATCCGTCTTCGTCTGCAAGGACAATGTCGTCAGCAAACAGCATGCACCAAGGGGCCTCGTCCTGTAAATCCGATGTCAAAACATCCATAATTAAGAGGAAGAGGTAGGGACTTAACGCCGACCCTTGGTGCAAGCCAACCGCCACTCCGAACTCATCTGTGGTCCCCGCAGCCGACCGGACATGGGTACTAGCTTTGATGTACATCGCTCGAATTAGCTCCACATACTTACCAGGCACACATTTCTCTTTCAAAGTCCACCACAAAACCTCACGGGGTACACGGTCGTATGCATTCTCCAAGTCCACGAATACCATATGTAAGCTCCTCCGTGCTCGTCTGTACTTTTCGCACAATTGTCGGAGCGAAAATATGGCATCCGTGGTTCCACGACCAGGCATAAACCAAAATTGGTTTTGTGTTATCTGACATTCATCTCGCAATCGCTTCTCTATCACTTTCTCCCATACTTTCAAACTGTGTGACATGAGCTTTATCCCTCGATAGTTGTTGCATTCCTGTACATCCCCTTTATTTTTATAGATGGGCACCAGTGAGCTATGGCACCATTCATCTGGAATGACCTCTTCTTGCAACAACTTATTGAAGAATAAAGTCAGCCACCTACATCCATCTAGGCCTCAACCACTTCCATACTTCCCCCATCCCATCAGGTCCTACAGCTTTCCCGTTTTTCATACCCCTCACAGCCACTCTCACCTCATCTATTTTCACCTCATTCACTAGCCCTACATTAGTCCGCACTTCACCTAATGTTCCTTTCAAAATATACCTTCCATCGCTCTTTTACATTCTCATCCGTAGTCAAAATCTTCCCCGTTTCATCTTTCATACACTACACATGCAACATTCAAAAAATATATAAAAATTAACTGACTTCAAAAAAAGGAGGAAGTTTTATGTTCGATTGTTTATATTTTTTATACCAACATTATGCAAAAGAATGTCGAAGGTTCCAGAAAATCGGAAATGATATAAAAGGAATGAATTATGAATATTACCGTTATCAATGCGACATAGGAACTCAATTAAATATTAGCTGGTCATGCTCCATTCGTCGGTGACGTAATTTCGCACAAGTCACGCATGCTCAGCTAGCCACTCGGTAACCCAGTTCTCATATTAATTGTCACACATTCCTCCGACTAGCATATGATTCCATAAAATCATTCACTTACGGGTAGCAATAGTGGCAATGGAATAAATTTTTATGGCCTGTCTTCGCTCATCTAATACTTTCAGTTGACCTTCTATTAAAATCTATTTTATTGGTATCAACCAATAAATTAAAATCACGCTCACGTATTAAAATCACCCCTTTATCCCGGTAGGGTAAGAACTTGCTACGAATTACCGTCCTACCACACACCTTTCGCTTCCTCTATTTTCATTAATATCTTCAACATCTCCTAAACGACATCACATTTTTGGCCCGACATATTTTTGAGAAAGAAAATAATCTCACATATAGCTAAAAGAAAATTTGCATCGTACACCAAAGGGCTTTTCAAAATAACCTCAGTAAAAGATGAAACGAGAAAAATGTCAAGAGCTGAGATAAAAGTTGTATAATATGGCGTCGAGAGCATCTGCCCGTACGAATGGGCCTACGGAACTTCAAGCGTCCTTAAAGTCTCTGCAATACACGCAGCCGATGAAGACTTGCATGTTAGAACTTTACTGGCGAGTTTTACTGACTGTTTGACTTTTAGCTTTTTTTTAATGATAACATCTAACTCCCATTCTAAAGTGTTTATTCAGATTGTGCTTTTATCCAAAAACTTGCTACAATATTAAAGGAGAAAGACTCCTCCGTTCACAAAACTACAAAAACCTGGAGGAAGTCTGCAAGTCACTATCAATTTTTAGAAAATCGGTCGTAAAAATTATCAAACACATCGTTTTCAAAGATAAACAACTGTGACCGAACACCGTCTATTGTTAGTTTTATATAATGTTGTTACGAACACAA
The DNA here is from genome assembly GCA_910589355.1 of Parapoynx stratiotata. NCBI lineage: Eukaryota > Metazoa > Arthropoda > Insecta > Lepidoptera > Crambidae > Parapoynx > Parapoynx stratiotata. Next base: position 17,140,787 of record OU342458.1, read on the forward strand.
AAGTGCTCGAGGTCAACACCCCCATAAATCTATTTTGTTTACTTTTCTAATATAACTGACTCAAATAGAACTTTTCTACATAACAAGCATACATTATTTTCTTTACATCACTGCGAAAGAAAGAAAAATTATTTATTTCATATACAAAAGAAATTGTGAAATTATATTGTCCGTAGAATGTTGATGTCTCACAACTTTACTGGTCAGTTCAGCGCGATACCAGACTTAAAGTAATCTGACGCTCATCTTCAATTAGTACCCTTTAGTCTGAATGAAATTCCAGATGATACCTAATCGATATATGATTCTTGAATAGATGTACTGTTTTATCCAGTATACAGAAATAATATTTTAAATTCAAAAATAACTTTATTCTTGATTTATATTGTATGTAGGCAGACATGCTTCAATAATGGCGTCTTTCCACTTCGTCTTTTCATATCTTATTCTAAACGACCTTTTAAAATCGTAGTGCCCATTTCAACCGCTAGCGTCTAATCCGACCTAATTGGAGCCTAGACTGCGTTGTCGGGTTTCAGCGGACAGGCGATATGTTTAAGTAGGAGGTTCCCTTACATGACTAGCGGGAAATCCTGCTTGGGTCACTGATCCCGGCTATTTTCATCCTACCTCCTTATGTCTCCTTGCTGGAAGGTAATGTTTCAGTAATATATGCAGTAATCCTGCTTGCCATATTTTGTAATAGCGATTCTATTACAAAATACGGTAGGCAGGCGTAAGGGTGGCTGCTGTGCTGACTCTAATGGGAAGCTAGGCGTTTTAAATATTGATATTAAAGTAATTTTCGCCATAGCTGTCCGGGATAGTTGTGAAACATAGCTGGCACTACGCAAATAGGATCTAGAGCGATTTTTTCGACGAAAATTTTTATATGTAAACTCTAGTTTCTCAGTACCTATTTAGATACCTGGTGAAATTTCGCATGTTTTCTTCATATCGGAATTCGGATAGCCTAGACCCAGGAGGAACAGGCAGATAATTATTAATATTGTTTATCATGGTCTTTTTTATATTCTTACGATGACATATCGTAAAACTAACACTTTTAGTATCCTCCGAACGCGCTAGAAACATTCTAAGTCGTTTCGTAATCCCAAAAGACTTATACTCAGAGCAGTTCAGAAACTTTACAAGTTTTATTATTCTGCAACCTTTTGATGGATTTGTGGAAGATCTCATAACTCAACTCTCGTTCTATGTTCTATTTTGGAATAGCGTTTGTGGCAAATCAACAAAACGCATCCTGGGTTTATTGCTGCAGTCGAAAACACGACTGCTTTTATTACATAAGTTTTCACTTATATGTGGCTCACGAAGTCAAATGCCAAATTGACATTTAATGCAGCATCAGTTAATGGCATGTCTAATACACTTACGATAAAGGCTATAGCTACTAAAACACGTTTGACCTTATTAAATTTAAAATGATAACTTTCAAAAACCCGCATTGGGCCTATGAGGAAGGCCTGTGCCCAGCAGTGGGACGTATATAGGCTGAGGACAACTTTTTAGTAAGAAAATGTAAAAATCATCCAGAACGTGTGTTATAGATATTTGGACTAAAATATAAATGAGCTGACGATTACTATTTTAAAGGATACAATATTATATTCGCCGTAAGAACCGTCGTTTTTATACAGATATCTGCCCTTACCGAGAGGCTAACACAGAACCTTGTAATTTCAGGGTCACTGTCCGCTATATCAAATAGGTCGTAATCGTAATAATTCATTTAACTAATTTACTGTCGTCTCTCTTAGATTGCATTTCCTAATAAGGAATTAGAGTAACTCGAGACTTACCAAAGGACATACATATTTGGACATCAATGATCTATAATGTAATGGCTTACTACAAAAATTCGGTAAAATTTAATGTTTATTTCCTCAAGAAGTGATGAGATTACTCTATTGGGAGTTGACGGACCTCTTCCATAACATACAACTCTGACAAAATGTCACACCTTTCTCCCACAGGAGTAGAGAGATATAACTTAAATTCTTCCTTGCTAAGTTCACTTTATCTTATCATTATAATAAGATTTCTAATCCACACCGTATGTCCACAGCGGCCCCATTCTTCACGGAAGAGCCAGAATTCCAAAACAAGGCCGAGGGCGAGACGGCAATAATCAGGTGTCAGGCGGACGGCACGCCGGTGCCGCAGATCTCGTGGGTGCACAATGGCAAGCCCATCGACCAGGCGGAGCACAACCCGCGGCGGCAGGTCACCGCCGACTCCATCATCATCACAGATCTGATGAAGAAGGACACTGGCAACTACGGCTGTAACGCTACCAACTCCATCGGATATGTGTACAAGGATGTCTACATCAATGTACAATGTGAGTATTACAACGAGTTTTTCTTACTTTAGGACATTTGCCTAACACTTTTTATGAACGCGCTGACGGCAATCATAACGCCGCTCCAACACAAATCTGGTGATATCGTGCCGCTTCGAAGACGAAAGAACGCGCGTATCAGAACGCGCTTGTTCAGCAATTAAAAACGTTATGTGTGAGGACCCTTATGAGTCAATTTTAATTTTATGCGTATGCAACTTCGATCAACGACCGCGCGACATAGATCACATTGTTTATTTTAATAGCTTGGGAGTTTGACCAATTCTGAAATAAACTTGTATGTAAAATTGTGGCGGTTTGCTGCGTGGGCCCAGCTTGCTTAATTGACACTATAAATAACTCTGTCGAAGCGCTATCGAAAATATAAGGGAAAAACGACTGGGAAAAGGGTCTATGTGATGGGCAGCTAACAAATCTCAATTCCCTCCCGTCTCAATTTGACTGTTCCGTGTTCTCAATTTGTCTGCCGGGACTTCCTAAGGCTATTTACGTTCCCAAGATCACGCAATGTTCCAGTCTTCCAGTACTAAAATGTTTGCTGTCATCTGAGACTTATTTGTGGCGCATTCTGCAATAGCCCTTAATGTCATGTTTCAAAGTATGTTTTCCATTGTAAACGCTTTAAAGATTATCACAGCTTGAGTGTCACAGGGCGCTAAACGCGCACGCACGCGCGGCGCTAAAAGGCCGACCCAATTGGCATGCATTTTTGTTTCCTCAGCGAACTTCGCCCCGTTGCGAAAGCTGCCATGCAGTTTAATAAGTGGCATACAGTATATCCTTTGCTATATATTTCTTGTATAGGTATCCTAATACCAAATTATAGTTTTTTTTGGATTTATCACTTCTGTTAATTGGCAAAAAGTTTTCCTTAGATGACCGACTAAACTTTATGGTCCTTTGAAGGCACGCTAAGCCGTTGTTGTTGCAATTGTTTCTACCCACTAATCCGGATTGACGGGGCGTTATTTACCGGTTGTGGTGGCGTTATAACAACCTAAATGCTTCACAGTGATCCTTTCCGTATTATATCTAAATCATTACAATCCGCATCTACGTATTACCTACTGAATTCTGTAGACAAGAATTATTTGCTGCTTCCTCAAAAAGCGTAATATTCGGTACTAACGTTGTCAGTTTCAATATCGGAGTATCCTCAAATAAACGAGCTGGACCGCTATAAACGTCAGTTATAATTGATCATGATCATGGGCCGGATAGACGGATTGTGGACTCGCCGGGAGATATAGAATCTTTTGCTTTGTGATTTTAAGTCGGTATTTTATTGTCCTTGATCCAATTGAGTCTGATATATATAACTTGTGTAGCAATTGGTCTCTTTATCCAAATTTCTGATGGTTTGTCTACTTTAATGTTTGTACGATGACTTTATTATTGTCGCGTACACCACCAAACTACCGTATTAGGTACGTTATTGTACAGTAAAGTTAATGGGTAGTTGTTCAGAGGTCTCATTTCGACCAAATAGCTCATCAGTCTTGATGATGAGAGGCAGTGATAGCCCACTGGCATAAACAGCACTATAGGTATTCGTGAATAAGGAGGACGGTTTTATCATCTGCAGATGAAGAAGCATGATCAATTTTTAACACGCCTATCTGTCAAATTCTTTTGGATGTTGTTGTGTTCATGCAAAACGGCCTCTACCACTGAATTTGAATAAAACGTCAGTACAGTTTGTTCTGTACTTAGTGAAAATTAAGTTTAAATAACGACATCTTCAAGGATATGACAATTGTCTAAAACCCATTAAACTCCTCTAAGTATTCCAAGCGTAGCCATTTTCATTGCAAGATATATTGCTTCTTCAAAAAAATCCATAACATTATCTATATACTAAATCATTCCATTGTGCGTGCAATATGGGGTAGAAAGTTTCTTCCATTCACATTATTATTATAATAAATAAGGGCTATACACAAAACTGTGTACCTAGTTACTTTAATAAAACGATATTTTATTATTTAGATATACGAAAATAAACTATTACAATATTGTAGTTTGATATTATTTTTTGTGCTAAAAAGTTTTCTGAATCATATGCCACTATTTATAGACGAGAATATAGGTTTTTAATATGAGTAAATATTGTTCCCTGTTTGTGGCGCCGCGCCGGCGCCGTTAGGAATTGTACTTTACACAAAGGAAGACTGATAAATTAATTATCATTGCATTGTGTTTATGTTGAAGCGATCACTAGCTTAGATTTGTATTGGCAATTTGCTCTTTTTCATTATATTATGGACATCAGAAGCAAGTACACAGATGAAAGTTGTTCATGCAAATGTACCTGATTTGTCAGCCCACAGTCCACACCTGGACATAATATGTCCAGGTGTATGTACTTTATGCCAGTAGCCCCCTGGCATAAAGTCTATCATAAAGTCATCACTGCCTCTCATCATCAAGACTGATGAGCTATTATATTTCTCCTCTAATGTGCGCCATTTTATCCTGTCTCCGACCTGTCGTATGCAGCAATACATAGACTCATCTATATTTTTAAATTGTAGCAAATTAGACATAGAAACCATAAAGGCTTTTTGTTCTTATGCTTTCACCCCACGCGAGGATTCCTTGCTACATGATATTCTGAACATAATCTCTTTTGTTCTGACTGCAAAGCCAAGCACAATACAATGATAAGGCTTTGATATGACCCGTCAAAGATTACCGCTAAGTCAACAAACAAGAGTCCAGCGACACCCTATTGCTTTGTACAGTCAGGAGTGTCCAGACATATACAATCTTATTCAAAAATGATCCTTATTGCATCCGCGTAATTTTGCTGATGACTGTACGTCGCGTGTCGCTCTTATGCTACCTGCCCACCCCCGGGCACGCACTAGGGTTGCCCTGTATCCACATTTACACGCAATTAATCTGATTTGAACACCCCGCACGTGTATTAAACCGGCTTGGATCATTTCATTAGTGACTCTAATTGCTTTTCGGTTGGCGCTATTTTCTTTATATAGCGATCGGCTACAGATTGAGAGGTTGTTTTGCTGGTAAATTCGGATCATTTGCGGTCGAGATAATATTGGAAAAGCTTCAGTTAATTAAATTATTTAATATATAAATAACCACAAAGGAATTCAATAATCCACAACTAATACTGTCGTCAGCGTTCATAAAACAGATATAACAACCCCTAATGCAAGAAATTGCCTTTGCCTTATTAAGTCATCAATTTATTTTTTCACCCTCTTCTATCCGGTGGCAGCCCTAATGATGTCTATTCCCAAATTTTTTCCCTAGTTCGATAACCCCTGTGACTCATCTGGCTAATCCACAGTCGGTATTCCCTTACGGCTACGACGCTTGATTGAACAGAACCCAAAAACTACTTTGACGGTACCCCAGCGATCAAACAGACGATGCGGCAAAGACGCCATGTTAATTCAGGTCGATAAAAATCGCTGATTCTTCCGGACTATTCCTTGTTTCTCATTTTAAATAACGTACTCTATTGCAGTGATATTTTGAAAATATTCCGTTTTAGGGCCAGGAAATATTATTTAGTAGATTATAACAAGCTCAATGCAATTTCCAGATTATATTCATATAAATCTTGGCCGAAAAAGCAATCCAATCAGGCCGTGACGTGAAAACTTATTACGTTTCATTTTATTGAGGATGATAAATTACGGGTCTTACGGAAATATGGGCAAGGAAACAACATTTTCCCATTCTGATACGCTATTAGAGTAATAAAAATAAGAATACTTGTAACCAGTAAAATATTCAGTGTTGCAATAAATAAATAAAAAATCCCTCAAATTAGGTTTTTTAGTTTTAATAGCCAGGCTAGAATCAATTTAGGATTGTTCTGTGCTCAACTTAATAATGGCATTATTATAAGCGCCTTTGTATTCCTTCAATAAGTGGTGTTATACAATAGGAATAACTGCACAAGATTCGCTTGTTATTGCCCTTGAGTGCACCGGGCATTGAGTGCCGTTTAGTATTCCGGCCACGTGGCCAACCGGCGTGATCACTGGACACTCGCTCATTAGCCTATTTGTTATGCTTCATAATCAGAATACTTGGCGATATCAACTTAGGATCTTGGAAGGGTTTCATTCGGAATTAGAGATGTTTTTGTCCATGTTAACTATTATTTTGTAGACTAGTACAGGTTGTAATAATTTAATTCTGAGATTGACATTATGTTGATTAATAGTGGGTAGACTGTGTTTATCAACATCTGTGTTTGGAAATCCCTTTCTCCGTCATGAGATTCAGCTCAGAAAATGAGTCACTCTCTGCAGCCAGCGTCATTTTCTTCGCCTTTGCTGGTTTTTCTGACTTGAAAATGTATTTTTTACGTGCTTTGTTACGTTCTTTTGTCGCACAAAAAACCTAACATAGTTACAAAGTAATACACAGATCCCAGCTTCTAATACTAGCTCACCTCACCGCGACTACAAATGGATGCTACAATGTGCTCATAAAGATACTACAGCAATAAAGTTTTGTGTCCGTGTTGGCACGTCATGTCCGCCGTGTCACTAGCCACCGAATAATTCGCCGACAATGCCTTAGTATTGAATTGAACTTTTACTTGTTTCTGGCCTATTTGGTCATCTGCCTTGGTTCCTGTTCTAAAAGAAAACTTTAATTTTCACCAACCGAATAATTAACATTTATTCAATGTTGGTCCAATTTCCAAATAATTTTCTATCCCTATAACTTGTTATCGATTTCGGTCATCAATTGGTGCAGTGTTTATTTCGTATTGTTAAATTTCATACCATAAAAGAATGTTGTCGCCATGATCGTGTCATTAATATGAGTGCCGCGACCAACCTGTTGTATTGAATGTTTGAATTATTTATTTATAGTCACGTAGCTAAGCAGATGGATCGTGGACGAGTCTATTGGGCACATCCTCATGACCCGGTGGTACATCTTCACACGCCCACTCTGTGATCCTAACGAACCCTACTTGGATAATGTTCGCTCTACTTCCATAACATTTGTCTTATTTTAACATTGATGCATGCTTATGTACACGAACTGACCTATTACGTATCATAAACAATTCTCCTCCATGACATTTCCATAAAGTACCGTTTAGCATTAAAATTTTCGAGGCCACATCCTGTGTAATTACTACGTACAAAAGTGTCGCCTCGCTCTGCGACTACTTTATGAAAGTAGGCGGGCGCATGCGGCTAAAGAAATTATAGACTAGCGTATTTGATTAAGTGATACGAGTAATGTAATGTCTGACTTGACTGAGCATTTTGATATAAATCGGATTTTAATCAGACGAAAGAATTGTATATGAAGCGACTGCGATAAATCAATCAAGAACTAACATTAATATTGTCACGAACACAGCCTTATTTAGGTTAACGGGTCATTGTCAAATCCTTAATAGGGATGGTTTTTATTGTTCATATTTTTGTCAACATACATGTACAAACACGCTTCCCACTATGGCTCCCGTCGATCAGATACTTGTTAGAATTGCACCTGCGTACAAATCCTGGAGACTCAATTAGTGATATCTTATGTCATGTTATAGAAACCAGTAGGTAAGTTTGCTGTCTGTCAGCCTTCAATGAAAAACATAAGCTATGCAAGCACAGCATAGCCGTAGAAATGGGTAAGTTAGACCCATTCGGACGACCCAGTACCGAATCTGCATCTGCTAAAAAAATAACGCACCGTCTAACGTGTTACCGAACTTTGCTGATGTTCACTTTAAAATATTTTTGATGAATCAAGACATGATTCATCAGGCCGATTTAATATCGTTCTTTGTGAAGTATCTCTTCTTGAAAAACTAGCATTAGATTAGTCATCTATTTCAAAGCACTTTACTGATACATTTTATTTCATCCTAATTCTAGCGATTCCCCCTGAGATCAAGGAAGGGCCGGAAAACCTGACGAAGGTGGATGGGTCCGAGGCAGTGATGCGGTGTCGCGTGTTCGGCGCGCCCAAGCCGATCGTCAAGTGGATGCGGGATGAAGTGGACCTAACTGGCGGAAAGTGAGTATCCTTGCCCTAACTTCAGCGGAGTTAGTCAAACTAAAATATACATAAGAGGCACACATCACGCCTCTATCCCTTAGGGGTAGGCATTTGTGTTAAACACCCAAGGTGATTATAGGCACAAAGTATCGGTAAGGGCGGATTCCAATATTCGATTTTGAATTTAAATTCTATAACTCATTGAATTTAAATTTAACTTTTAACAAAAACAAACAACTTTATAACTAAAATACGCCGGAATTTACCTTTATTCTAAGTGGTCCCTTTCATGGTTGAAAGGTTTTCTATAAAAGATTTACTTTGATTGGTCCCTTTAGTTTCTGTGGAGTGGTTTTGGAGGCCTTTAGGGACAGTCGTAACAACTGACGCTGTCAGTAGTATCATTAAGTAACTACGAAAGTGACTACTAATAAACCGGAATTTACAAACTCTTCTGATGTTATGTACAGTAGCATTCGTTTACACCAGTTTACACCCAGGTACTACAAAAACAATAAAAATTGAGAAGTATATCTACTTGCTTTTAAAATATATTTAGTACCATATATTATAATACCATATATCATATTATAACTTAAATCTTTACAAATGCTCCCCTTTAATTTGGTAATTGGATTACAGTTCAAGAGATTAAACGTGCATTGACCACACTTTATAAGGGCGATATTCCCTATAAATCAGGACTTTTTTGTGGGCGAGGTGCGGCTTCGTGCTGACTATGGGGTTCAACCCCACATATTTTCGTATTGAGCTATTAATGTGTAATACATAATGGATTTTAATTTGTAAAGTTTTGGAAGATCATTTTTAACTGTACAACAGAACGTTTATTGTTGTCCCGTGACTTAATTTTAGTTATTTAGGGCGAATTCGACCAAATTTCGACTAGTAACACCGGTGTAGTAATACCAAAAATGCTTTAGCTGTCAAATGGCGGCCAAAAATCAGCGGTGTTCGCAGGATTCCATCATTACAGCATATTCGACCATTGAAATTTAAGCATTTATTGGAGCCGGTACCCCCGTGTAACCCGGAGCTTAGTTGAATTCGCCCTAAATCAAATAAAACAAGATTGCAGTGTAAAGGTCATGTCTTATTATGAACTCATCACATCTACTTCGTATCGTCACCAGATGTATATTAGTACATATTAATGTTCAGAAAATATAGATACATAGTATTATATATTTTCTGAACATTAATATGTACGAGTATTAATCTATTAAATATATTTATCCGTCATCTAGTATCTGTAGGTAACACAAGCAGCATTAGTTGCTTAAATTGGGACTAGTGGATAGGTGTGAATCTCTGAAGATATTTATAGTTTAGACATGACTGGAGAACAAATGCCTGTATTCAACACACAAACATTTGCCACTACCGGGGATCAAACCCAGAACCTCTCGAGATGGCGACGCCTTGAAACCGGCGTACAGACCATTGGACGACGGAGGTCGTCAAATGATGCCGTAAAGTCTCATGTATAATATATAAAAATAGCATTTTTATATGTTTTTGTCTTTGAATAATTTGAGGCTTTTGTAAAATAATTACTCACATGTAAGATTAACTAACATGTTACTTAAAGCCGATCCCTTACAAACCAAAGTAATTAAATCTAACAACGGCTTAGCATCGCTGTGCCTTTAGGAAAATCCTTATAGTTTCTAATCCGGCGACCCTTATGGAGTATGTTCTCTGTGTATTGACATTTGTAAATCTAGTGAACTTTATTAAAGCACCGGGAGGCATGATCTACCCGACATTGCGTCCCGCGTCTGCGTGGGTGAGATGCGGTTGCCACGTGTCAGTTTTATTAATGCCAGTCTGTAAACTGATTTAAATCGCGCTTAATTGAATTTCTTATTAATTTATGCAGACTGAATTAAGGGGTTGTTTACACTGTACACAGTAGCCGATTCAAAGGGACCATTTAATTATTTTGAATAAGGAATGTAAAGGGTATTGTTCCATGAATAACGTGGCGGGTAGGTACTGAAAACTTTTTCGTCCTTTTTGTTGAAGGGAACATTTTTGTTTAATTTTCTTTTGAATAATTTATTTCTATTTTGGACTTGTTAGCTCAGTACTTCTACAATATTTAAGCGTGTTTATGATGGAAAAGCATTGTTTATACTCACAACACACGCAAACAATTTATTGTTCCTATCACATTTTGGGTAGGAAAAATATTAGGTCCTTACCTATGAAATTGGTGTTTTGTATGGAGATTTTGGGGAATTCTGCATTTTCCATACAAAATTTTTTTCTTCACAACGACAAATCCAAAGATAATATTTGGCATCTATCATTAGGCATGCTTTAGTAATATGTGTAATATCACACTTCATAAAAATTATTTATCGTTTTTTAGTGAATGCAAATAAAATGATGTATTCACTTAAAAAGAGTTGTTTCTGTGTCCAATTTTAACACAATTAAACTTACAACTAATTATCAAAACAAATCAAAAGAGCTCAAAAATATAGTCTTATAGGTTGGGGAAAAAGTTTCATCGCATTTTTTAAGAAAATTCAAAACATTTTTTAATATACTTTATTTACATTTAACTAAAGTATGTAGGTACCATTTTGTTCGATAACTTTTTGCCATCTTGTAGGTAGGGACATGATCCCATTGCTATAGAAATTTTGGGACTTCTGGTCAAAATACCGCGACAAGTGGTTTTGGCAGTCCTCTCGTGATGTTAACCTGACACTGCCTAAAGAATTCTGAAGAGACCGAAACAGGTGGAAATCTGAAGGTGCAAGGTCAGGACTATACGGCGGATGCATTAACACCTCCCAGCCAAACTCTCTTAATTTTTGCTGAGTGGCTAAAGATGTGTGAGGTCTAGCGTTTTCATGATGAAAAACCACACCCCTTCTGTTGATTAATTCCGGCCGCTTTCTCTCAACTTCTTGCTTTAATCTCATCAGTTGTTCGCAGTAGAGTTCAGAATCGATGGTCCTGCCTGGTGGTAACAGCTCATAATGAATAATGCCCTTCCAATCCCACCACACACACAGCATCACCTTGTTGCGAGTTAACCCGGGTTTCGTCACAGTCTGTGAAGCCTGACCGGTCTTTGACCACGACCTTTTTCGCACGTTCTTGTCGTACGTGATCCACTTTTCATCACCAGTTATCAGCTTCTTCAAAAATGGTTCGGTTTCATTACGTCGTCATAAAGAATCACAAATGAGTACACGGTTCATTAGGTTTCTTTCAGTGAGCTCGTGAGGTACCCAAATGTCGAGCTTTTTTGTGTACCCAGTTTTTTTCAAATGCGCCAAAACTGTTTTGTGGTCAATTCCCAGTTCTTCAGCGACGTCGTAACTACTGACATGCCGATCTTGCTCCACTTTTTCAAAAATGACATCCATTTTATCTGTAATAGGGCGACCAGAGCGACGTGCATCTTTGACATCAAAATTTCCGGATTGAAAACGCTTAAACCAAATTTGTGCTACTCTCACAGACACTGCACCATAAACATCGCAAATTTTTTTCGCGGCTTGCGTTGCATTTTTACCTTTTTTGTAGTAAAATTTTAAAATGTATCGAATTTCTTCATTAGATTCACTCATCTTGGCGGTACGAAAAACAAATGAAAATCACACATTTTCCTAATTTGAATTTGGAATTATGTTCTTTAAAATTTAAACTTTCAATGATACCAAAACCAGCCAGATACAAATAGTATAACCAAAGAGATTTTATTACAAGTTTATACATACTATAATGCGAAAAGACTTTTTCCCCAACCTAATATTTTTAAACGAGGTAATTATTTTTTAGGAATACTCTGAATCTTAATAGTTACAGACAAAAGTACTAAGAGAGAAAAAAAACACCAATTTCATAGGTAAGGACCAAATTGAGGTGCGTATGACCGAAAGGGATTTGATATCTTCTGATTTTTGACAAGCTTCTTAGCCGAGTGACGCCAAGGTATGTGCATCTCTAGTAGGTTGTGTATGAATGCAGGCATTTGTTCCCCAGTCTTGGATGTTCTCCAGTCTTAAGTACTAAAGACTGTAGCCACATTTAGTTTTGTCATTACGTGTGAATGATTAAAGTCCCTGCTGTCTATTCCAGGTACAACATCACCCCGGAGGGCGACCTGGTGATCCGCGACGTGTCGTTCACGGACGTGGGCGCCTACCAGTGCTACGCCAAGAACAAGTTTGGAGAAAAGTCTGCCTTTGGATCGCTTACCGTTAAAAGTATGTGACAATTTTTCTTTAACAATTTATTAATTATGCTTGAGCTTTTCTGAAAGATAGCTTAAATTCGAAACGGTGTAATTCGATAAAGAACTAAAGGAAATGATACAGCACAGAAAATTTGCAAAATGAAGAAGCAGTGGATGGTCACATTGTCAAAGAGCAGACTGATGTGTCAATTCACATCTACCTCGTTGGGCTAGATGAGGACATCTCGATTCGGCAAATGGAGTGATCTGCGAAACGTTGCTGGCAGATGTGACAAGCCGACAGCGTGAAATGGCAACATTTGGACGCCTATGTCCTGGGCTAATGGTGATGATTCAATCAGACGTAATTTACCTACTCCCGGACACTAAAATGAAAACAAAAGAAGGATCAATAAACATTATTCAAAATTGCTCATGTACAATGTCGATTCACCCAACCTTTTAAGTCCGCCTTGTTGCGATGTCTGATGACATCATATGATACATTTTACATTTCTGTTTGCCGCAACAAATACACATGTAACCGTTTTATTCTTTATAAACATAAAATCACAAACATTTTGTGTATAAACTAGAGTAAACGGTATGTCATCAGTCGTACAATAAACCCTACAATTATTTGTTAATAGCACGCTGTGCGTGTAGATAGCCAATTACATAGATTTCTATTGCCCTTTTATTTAGACCTGCAAAGGGTCTTTAGGAAAGGTTAGTATAAACAAAAAAGTAAAAGTATATTTAATTTTCTGGGGATTTATTTTATTTGCGGAGCCCAATGGGGTGGTGGTTCGTTCCTTTTGACATTGAAAACAAAACTATACTCCCTATGATTTGTCCTAGGATAGGATAGGTGACCAAACCATAGTATTCTATATTGCCAGCGGTTTTGCCCTCCAATTCGCATTGGGTCAGTGTGGTGGTGTAATGATCTATATTTCTCAGAGGTTTTTGACTTATTTATCTACAATGTATATTCCAAATTTACGAAGAACTTCAATTTACCTTATTGAAGTATAATACAGGCAAGCATGTGTAGAGTTTTAGTAAAAATTAATACCAAAACCCGTGAAATGTCTAACTCGTCCAACAGAACGCACCGTGATCACGGACAAACCCGAGCACTACGAAGTCGCAGCGGGCATGTCCGCCACCTTCCGCTGCAACGCCAACGCGGACGATTCGCTCAAGCTTCAGATCATCTGGCTCGTCGACGGGCAGCCCATCGACTTTGACAGCCAGCCAAGATACAGAGTCACCAATGACTACTCTCTGCTCATATCGGATACTACGGAGCTGGACTCGGCTGAGTATACGTGTATCGCCCGCACTGCTATCGATGAAGCCAGCGCGCAGGCGACGCTTACTGTGCAAGGTTTGAAGATTTGTTATTTTTTATTTTTAAGCGTATACAAAGTCAAATTGGTTAAAAATACCAAAAAGGAGGTCTGTCGCCAACAAAACTGACAATTGGCAAACTTGTTAATAGATGACAATATAATGAATTCTTTAAGCTAAATATTGGAATTACGACCGTTATCAACGCGGTTTAAAACTCACTTTCCATAGATATGTGCGATTCTGTGTAATATAAAAAATGTCTCAGTTACATTTTATTCGAAAACTATTTTAGACTTAACATCAATAATTTATACATTCTTGGAAAGTAAATGTGCATTTTGATAAATAATTTTTAATATATATTTTTTAATTTTTCGATAACATCTTTTCCCTCTATCTCTCTCTTTGTCTAAGTTAAAGTTGAAAATCTAAAAAGAAATGACGGTTGTTTTTGCTTTTGACTGTGAAAGTCATGAGGTTCAACGATTTTGAACAAACAAATGGCAACTATCCCATAACCCTTTCAGACAAGCCCAACCCGCCGGCGCTGGAAGGCATCGAATGCCACGAGAAGGTGGCCAATCTCCGATGGCACCCGATGGGTGACAACCGCGCCCCTATCCTACGTTTCTCGATACAATACAACACTAGCTTCACGCCCGACACCTGGGATGTGGCCAGTGATAATGTACCCGCTATCGACACCTCCTGGGCTGTAGAGCTTAGCCCCTGGGCTAATTACACTTTCAGGTAATTTGTAAGATTGTCCGGTCAAATAATTCACATGTAAGGTCAAATATTTCAAATGAAATCCAGATGTAAGAATAGCTGGTGCGGTAAAAGAAAGAAAACTTTTCTGTCACTTAAACTATTAAAGTATCAATTAACCAGTGCAACAGCCACTGGATTACAGTTGTTATCACGGGGGTTTTAATACTTATGATGTTTTCACCGGTGCTATTCGATAGTGAGTTAAAATTCCAATAACCAGATCACTTCATTTTCAAAAACTTTGAAAGTGTTAGTGTCTTTCTTACCCATTAGTCAGTTATTCCTCTTGCGACGATTAGGTTCAACAAATTAGTAAACGCCTGCCTTGTGATGCGAAATTACTAACAGCCAATTATGATGGATTGCAGAGTGATAGCATGGAACAAGATCGGGCCTTCCCCCGCGTCCGGTCACTCGGACGTGTGCACCACGCAGCCCGACGTGCCGTACAAGAACCCCGACAACGTGGAGGGCCGCGGCACCGACCCCACCAACATGCTCATCTCCTGGTCGGTCAGTATCACACACACACACACACACACACACACACAACGGGGAGGGCCGCGGCACCGACCCCACCAACATGCTCATCTCCTGGTCGGTCAGTATCACACACACACACACACACACACACACAACGGGGAGGGCCGCGGCACCGACCCCACCAACATGCTCATCTCCTGGTCGGTCAGTATCACACACACACACACACACACACACACACACAACGTGGAGGGCCGCGGCACCGACCCCACCAACATGCTCATCTCCTGGTCGGTCAGTATCACACACACACACACACACACACACACACACAACGGGGAGGGCCGCGGCACCGACCCCACCAACATGCTCATCTCCTGGTCGGTCAGTATCACACACACACACACACACACACACACACACACACACAACGGGGAGGGCCGCGGCACCGACCCCACCAACATGCTCATCTCCTGGTCGGTCAGTATCACACACACACACACACACAACGGGGAGGGCCGCGGCACCGACCCCACCAACATGCTCATCTCCTGGTCGGTCAGTATCACACACACACACACACACACACAACGGGGAGGGCCGCGGCACCGACCCCACCAACATGCTCATCTCCTGGTCGGTCAGTATCACACACACACACACACACACACACACACACACACACACACACACACACACACACACACACACACACACACACACAACGTGGAGGGCCGCGGCACCGACCCCACCAACATGCTCATCTCCTGGTCGGTCAGTATCACACACACACACACACACACACACAACGTGGAGGGCCGCGGCACCGACCCCACCAACATGCTCATCTCCTGGTCGGTCAGTATCACACACACACACACACACACACACACACACACACACACACACACACACACACACACACACACACACACACACACACAACGTGGAGGGCCGCGGCACCGACCCCACCAACATGCTCATCTCCTGGTCGGTCAGTATCACACACACATACACATACACACAACTTGGAGGGCCGCGACACCCGACTCCACCAACATGCTCATCTCCTGGTCGGTCAGTATCACACACACACACACACACACAACTTGGAGGGCCGCGACACCCGACTCCACCAACATGCCGATCTCCTGGTCCACCTTGAAATTTTTTTACAAATAGCTCTGCCTTCAATTATGGTATTAAAATCGTCGAAAGTTTATCTTCACACTTTGGGTTTGAAATGGTGTTGTACTGTGTGCACGCTTTGAAAGGAATTTCTTTCCACGTCCGCTCAGTTTGTGGAAAGAAGTCCTTACCAAGGTTTTTCCTAAAGAATTTCAAAAAAGATTGTTTTATCCATATAGATTTGCCGCTTACCATTACAATTCGACGGTAACATAATATCAGTCATCTTAATCCTTTTGTTATTTAATTTTCACGGCAGCACTCCTAGTACCCTCATTATTTTTCCTGCTCCAGAGATCTAAAAGCCCCCATTGCCTTTCAGAAAATGCCCCAAATCGAGCACAACGGGCCTGGGTTCTATTACCTTGTCTCGTGGCGAAGGAACATCACGGGCCAGCCCTGGGAGGAGGCGCAGGTCCGCGACTGGTCCACTTCTCAGCTAGTGGTGCCTAATACGCCCACCTTCCAACCTTATAAGATTAAGGTAAGAAGAAGAGGTACCTTCAATAGTCGCATGTCCTATAGTTTTTAATCTCGCGAACAAAATGACATTTGGTGTTACGACACCAAATGTACAGCACGGCACAAAGACTAGTAACATTTAAAAAAATTACATTTGCAGCTGTCAGGTTGTCCGCGAGTTTAGAAACGGACTATAGAATATATAGGTTTCTTATATGCCGGTTTTAACAGAATCAGAAAAATTCAAAAATGGAACACTTTGTCTGGAATAATCTGTCAGTTGATTCATGGAGAGGTGATGAAACCGACCCTAAGTATTTTATAATATACTTAGGGTCGGATGCTGATAAGGACGTCAATAGTACCTTCTAAATGTTTATATGCTCATAATTCAGGCTTGAGATGGAAAGTAACAGGGATGAAGCCAGATCTAATAAGTTTCTTGTAATATATTTGATTATAAATATTACATACACAAATATGTTTCTTGTTCTTTGGTCGTTTTGAGGTTTTTGTAGTAGTTTATAAAAAGTTAATTAACAAAAATTGTCGTTAACATTCTTATTATCTGTAACAATTTTTTTACTTTTAGTTTACTACAAAATTTACTAAATTCTTAAATAAATTTTCTACCGTCACCCGTTAGTCATGAAGCGCAAAATTTAAAGGAATTTCGAGAGTTATGTGGTCCTGGCGAATTGTTTGGTTTACTTATGTGTTTTTGTTTCAAAGGTAATCGCTGTGAACTCCAAAGGCACATCCAACGTGAGTCCAGTGGAAGTATTGGGTTGGTCTGGCGAGGACATGCCTCTTCAAGCGCCCGCCAACTTCACTTTGGTTCAGGTCACTACCGGGACTACCGCGTTACTCAGCTGGAACCCCGTACAACCAGAATCAGTAAGAGGACACTTCAAAGGCTACAAGATACAAACTTGGACTGACGGCGAAGAAGACAGCCAGAAGGAAATCCTCGTCAAAGCAGACGCAACAAGCACCCTAGTCACCAAATTCAAGCCATTCAGAAAGAATAACGCGCGAATCCTCGTCTACAACGGCCGCTTCAATGGACCGCCTTCCGACGTACTAAGCTTCGTAACTCCTGAAGGAAAACCAGGATCAGTAAAGTCTTTCGAAGCGTATCCAATTGGATCCTCGGCTATGCTACTTAAGTGGGATAAGCCGATCGACGAAAACGGTATTCTAACTGGTTACAAAGTCTCCTACCAGAAGGTGACTGGGACAACTTTAGGGCCTATGGAAGAGAGGAAGAAGGAGATTGACCCGAAATTCGACAGAGCAAAGTTGGCTGGCTTGGAGCCGAATACTAAGTACCGTATTGAGATCAGAGCTAAGACGAAAGCTGGAGAGGGTGAGAAGTATTACGTAGAACAATCGACAAAGAGCGTAGTGACGGCCGTGCCTGACGTTCCATTGTTTAAAGCCACAACATTACCTGCCAAAGAAGGAACAGCTCATATTAAAGTGCAATGGTTGCCGAGCTTGGACGGCCATTCGGGTACTCACTTCGTGGTGTGGTATCGCGTGCGAGGGGCAGCGTCATGGTTACGGACCAATGACGTCACCGATGACGATTACGTCATCCTCACGGGACTCGAACCTGCTCAACTGTACGAGCTCAAGTTAACGGCTCACGATGGCGAGTACTTCAGCACTAGTGAAGTTCAGGAAGTCGACACTACTATCGGTGAGTTTTTATTCAAACCATTGATTTTAATTTAGGTATTTTCTAATATTTTTGAAAACGTATTGTCATGCCAACAATTCATTATTGGCTTTATTCTGTGATTGACTAGTTGCATACAGTCTTCACATTGTTTTTCGTAAATTCAATCGAGCTAAAAACGTAAACGTTAGGACCATGTGTCATTTATCCGATCCTCAGCCTATATAATACGTCCCGCCGCTGGGCACAGGCCTTCTTTATGGAGAAACACATGAGGACTATGGGCCGTAACACCACGCTGGCCCAATTCGGGTCGGTGGGTAGAAACAGTCGCAATAGCGACAGGGACCAACGGCCTCCCGAAGCAAGGAGAAGTTCGAGATCACGGTCTGACCATGGCGAAAAGGTAGCTTTGTTTTCAATCGAAGACCAAAGCGTACTAACCATTACGCCACCGAGCTCCTCCGTTAACCGATAGGCTGTATTAGAATTAGCTCTTAATGACCAACCGCTGATATTGTCATCATTCAACTTCAATGACGTTGTAGTTTATGACATTTTTTTAAAGGAAAGGGAGGGTAGAAACTTGCTGAGTTTCTTGCCCGTTTTTCTCAGAACAAGGCCTCCTGGTAGTTTTGTGAACGGATGGCGTTGTCTTTCTTTTTCACGAAATATTGTAAAATGTTTATGACATTCATAAGCATGCGCTAAGACGCATCTAAACTGAATAAATGCTTTTGATTCACGATATACACTTCTGACTACCTTATTTACTGATAAATTTATGTTTGCGTGTTCCAGACGGTCCAGTGATAATGCGTGACGACAAGATGGCGACGGCGGGCTGGTTCATCGGCGTGATGCTGGCGCTGGCATTCTTGCTGCTGGTTCTGGTGTTGGTGTGCGTGGTGCGGCGCAACCGCGGCGGGAAGTACGACGTGCACGACCGGGAACTGGCGCACGGCCGGCGGGACTACGACGCGGCCGGCTTCCACGAGTACACGCACCCGTACGTGACGCATAAACACTACATACATCTATTCGTCAGAGACGACTGCTAGC
Source organism: Parapoynx stratiotata (assembly GCA_910589355.1). NCBI lineage: Eukaryota > Metazoa > Arthropoda > Insecta > Lepidoptera > Crambidae > Parapoynx > Parapoynx stratiotata. Next base: position 17,160,413 of record OU342458.1, read on the forward strand.
CATAGGTCTCCCCCAATGGCCTCCACAAATCCTGTGTCGCCCGCATCCAGGGACTGGCCTTCGTCAGATCGTCGGGTCACCTCGCTGGGTGCATTCCCCTCCTAGTACGTGGTCGCCACTCGAGACTTTTCTGCCCCTACGGCTGTCAGTTCTACGACCAAAGTGCCCTGCCCTCTGCCACTTAACGTCAGCAATTTTTCTCTGGGCTATGTCGATGACCTCATTTATTATTAAATTTTTTCTTTATTGTATATACATCTTACTTCTCCTGCAGATACCCTACACTACATACACACGAACAAATATATCATACGCACACACAAACACATGAGTACAGCTATGTTCGCTTTTTCGCCACTCGCCAACCGGTGTATATACAACATATTATTCTGCGTATGATTACACTGACGAAAAGGTATATGATGAACTTGACAAAATATTAAAAATATTTCCCTTTCTGACAGATTGGACAACAAGTCGCGACACTCAATGAGCAGCGGTACTAAGCCGGGCCCTGAGAGCGATACCGACTCTATGGCCGAGTATGGAGAGGGAGAAACAGGTGCGTACTAATGTGACACGTAGTTGCATAGAAATAGGAGCTAATTTACATTTGAACATCCATTATTTTACATTGCATTTTGAATTTTTGATGTTTTCTTTTAATTCGTTTTTGCTCATTAAAGTTGTAGAGAAGAGGCTCGTTTTATAAGCGATCAAAAATAAAATTTTGCTTCTGAAATTAGAGTATTTCTTCTGCGAATAGACTTGACTTTACAACAGATTAACATTATTATATCATAATTATCATTTATATTTCATTGTCATGATGAGCTATTCAAACGGGCCTCAAAATGTTTAGTTTTTTTAAAATGTTCACAACATTTTTATTTTTTCTAAAAAAGTAGTTAAGATATATTACTTATTTGCTTTTAACAGTTTATTTATTAGGCTATTTGACAAGTTTTAGAAAAACATCTCAATAGGTTTACTACAGCTTAATACTTATGTAATTTGATTATTTTCTTTTAAATTTCTCTATTTTCTATGAAAATAAACATTGGAGTTAAAATGAACAAAAAGCCGCCAAAACGCTACATCACGTACCGTCATCTGCTTATAATGTTTTTTTTAGTAAAAATTCTCCCTATTGGGAAGGCAAAGGGAACTAAGACCATTGATACCAGAGATACAGCCATTGTACTAAATTTGAGGTAATCGTTTATGGTTTACAACTTGTTTCTGGCAAAAATGCGCTTTCAGCACGTCATAAACGCGCTAGAAAACGCATAAAAAATTATAGCCAACGAAAAAAAATCAGTGGTTGTGTGTGTAAACTAACTCGATAGTCGGCATTGGCTGTCTATGGCTAACACTTTGCATTCAAGCAGGTGACGTCATCGTGCGTTTTAAAAATTTTGTTCATTGATTAATGATTTCAATATAAACGTTAATATTTTATATAATGTGTTGACTAAATTGGTTAAAAAAAATTATACTTTTAAGTTAATAAAAGTTGATCTATATTTTCATAGTAGTCAAAAAGCCTATTAAAATTCTTACCTACATTAATGTTGTGACATTTAAATTTGTTGTTATATTCTTTTTATGCATGATCTGTGTTGTAAATGTCATATTATTTGCTAGTGTTACTTTTACGTTACAATGCGACCAACACGGTTAGCACGTTGAACGAAAGCTAATCTTGTTTGGCTTGATAAAATGCTGCAGACTTTACATTTATTCATTCATTTCGATTTTTTTAAATTTGTAATACATATCTGAAAATAAGACTTGAAGCAAATTACGCTTCGCCATCCTCAGGCATGGTGATATGTGTTTTGTTATGTTGTTGAAGTAGTCACATTAAATAATAGTAGGTATTTATAGTTTCGGCGTAGAAAGGCAGCAAATATTGTGGCTGCTAACAACTCCATTCAAAGCGATGTTGTAATTTTTTTTAATCTCGTAGACGAACTGAGTCAAGCAAATGTGCCTACTATATCGTTGTTACAATCCAATAAAACGGTATAAAATACCTACCTTATATACACGCTGAAAATTTCATGGTTGTTTTCCCGCAATAAAATGATTCTATCTTAGTAGTATTACAGATTGGTGCAGTTTTTTTTAATTCAAATAAAAGAATAGCAGTTTTACGATTGTGATCAACGAAACTCGAAAGCAACATCGAACCAATAGTAGGAATCAGCCGCGCGCGCCGCGTCCGATCACCGGCTGGGGTCATCGCCCCTCGCGCTGTCAGCTGATAACTCACCATTTACTAAGAAGTGATTTCCATTTTCCCTTCATACTTTAACGGGCTTAGGACCGTCGTAAATACTTTTATTTACACATAACTACGCACAAATACAAAATTTAATGGTTAAACATGTTATTATAAAATGATTATTTATCTACTGAATTAGGTAATAAAGTATTTATGGCATACTTAAAAAATGGGAATCAACTTATTTACAATGACTTTATTTACCTAACCTAAGAAATGTTCGCTATTTACAAATGTACTACAAATACTTACACTTCCCGGTAACGGAGTAAGTGTTCAAATTGTAAACCACTGCGTTCCACACGAAATCATGCACGTTTCACTTGATTAGCTTTTGATTTTAAGAATGTATCACATCAAGAGTCCACTATCGCATTTTTAACGCGTCGCGAGTTTGGTGTTCTTCGCGATACACAAGGTGTTTGAGCTCAGACCACAAAATAAAAGTCTTACGGAGTAAAATCTGGGCTTCGCGGTGGCCACGCCACTGGCTCGCCGCGACCGATCCAGCGCTGGAGAAACACCCAGTCAAGTTGCTCTCGCACAGCGCGCTGATAATGGGCACCCATCGTGCTGCTAATACAAGTTATCCGGGATAACAATACGTAGCATTCGTAGGTACGTTTCACCGGTCAAGTGACCTGTCACAAAATGGGGTCCAATTAAGTAGCTGTTTATTATGCCGGCCCATACGTTTACAATTACACCATAGAAACGTACTCCACAGTTGAAAAAACGTAATGGCGATTCATTTCACGGCAACAATAGCGCATTTGCTTGCGGTGTTGCGCAGCCGGCATTCGCGGTGCAACTACTCGGCGGCGGCGGCGGCCTTCGTGTTTACGCAAAGGCACCGCGCGCATGCACACGGCGCGGCGCGCGCGCAGAAGTCTGTGTGGTTTATGCTGTATTACTTTGAATGTAGAGCTTCTTTTGCTTTAAACATTGATTTCGTGCGGCAAGCAGCACCCAAATTCGTCACATCTCGTACAAGTTACTATCGTTTCTCACGCTTTCGAGTTGATGATTATTTATTTGATTACTGTAATACTCAAAGTTTATCTAGCCACTATTCATCGGTAACTAAGTGCCGAAATAATAATGACCGGCCAAGGGTGCCGGGGTGTAGGTAGCCTGTTTGGAAAAGTATCTCTTATTATGATTATGTTATTATCTTCTTTCATCTGTTTATAGGTTTATTTTATAATATTCTATTTATTTGACAGTTAAACCATTTTATAGTACAACAATATCTTTGTATTTTAAAATATAAATTTTAAATTACAGAGATACCTGCAATAATTTATAAAAGTAGATTTGATAGTATTTGCTATGTAGTTTTAAAAGGAATACACAGTATTCAAGCTTTATAATGTTTGAATATTATGCCTGGTTATCGTAGATACCAGACTAGTATTTAATTAGAAAATTAAGACACGAAATATTATCACTCGGTTTCGAAGGTATCCTCACAAACTTTAACTTTTTTACCGTTACTCCGACGGTTTAATGGGGCATGAGCAGAATCATGTATGCCCGATAATCCACGTAGGACGTACGTAAACACTGAAATTGCTTGAAAGAAACACTTGAAATGACTAATTGCTGAAAACGCAAGTCACTGACGGTCCCCAACGAATCGCACACTTATCGCAGTTTGCGTGCACGAGTTCACCACTTGACGACCGTACGACGTATTTACTATGCCTTCCAGACACGTCGCACTAAAAAACAATATGATTTCCACTACAAGGAACGCGTAAAATATTAAAGAACTCAACGGGAAGACGATACAAATTCGAACCTCCTTTCCCTGACAAACCAGGATCTGACAAACCCTCCTATTGGTTGACCGAATCTATCTGTGGGAACGCAAAGGAATTTAAGACATACAGCCTTGCCGGAACTCACATTCACAGTTATAATTTTAGTTTTGTGGAAAAACATAATGAAACGTTAAGTTAAAAACAAATATGACCGTTGTATAGTAGGAACGACCCAGGTTCGAACCCACCTTAATGAAAATAGCCTTATGTGGCGAAAATAACTTTTAATTGTGGAAAACCCAAAGAATGAAGACCCAAACTCATATCTTTGACCCAAACAATAAAGGACTCATCCAAACATACATATTATGTCTGAAGAGTTTTCTCTTTTTTTTTTTTTTTTTTTTTTTTTATAAGTCCACAAAAATTCCCTGGACCCTTTGCCCAACTTTTTAAACATTAAAACATAAAATTTGCGCTGTCATTGTGACATTGACGACACGTCAATGCACGACGCTACAATATCCCCCTTCCCGGGTAAGAATTCACGTAGTGAATTCGCCTTTGACGCCCACGTCAAACCCGAATCCCTCTACGCAATACCAGCAAAGGTAAAGGTAAACAAATATAAGCTACCGCTCAGCGTGTAACTTTGTATAAAAGCACCCAAACTGTGCAAAATTTTCCCGCAATGAATTGAGTAAACAAACATATTATATGACAACACAATCTCCCACTACACTATGGAGCGTGTCCGCCAGGTGACATTGCGAACCCTCAAACACCCCATATTAGATATTGCTTGTCCTCCCGAATCCACGCATAAAACAGACTTATCCAATTTTACCAGAAATATGCTAATGAAAACTAGACTACATAAACTCTAGCTCTAATAGCATAACAATCCTACATACTGTATTATAGAACATTGACGCGTTGAAATTGCGTCAACGAACAGTAGCATGCTTTTAAATAGACAAAATAAACAGAATTATTTTGCCGTTAAACAATTATAAAAGAACCTTAACACGTTTATATAGTGTTAACGAACAACGAATGTAGTCGGAAAAAAAAACGATAGAACGTTGGGAGAAACAAGCAATAACGTCACTATCTGATGACATTAGTGTAACCTATAGTCGGTTTTTACGACACACCAGGTGGAACGGTGGGGTGGGTATTCTACAGCCGCCAGACCCACGGCGAGCGGATTTTACATCAATCCGATGACACATCTAAAATTTTAAAATCCTTGATATGCCATTTACCGATAGACTTGCCATTTTCGTTTTCAAGCTCATATACCAATGGCGAAAGCTTCCGAACAATTTTACATAATTCATATTTTGGCGCTAATTTAGCAGAAAAATATTTATTGGCGTCGCTATTTCGATATGTACGCTTCCATATGTAATCGCCCACATTATACGAAATATCCCGCCGTTTTTTATTATAATTTTGGACGTTTTGCTGGTGCGCCTTGAGAAGCGAGGACTGAACTTCCTTAAAAATGACATTCAAATGACCCAAATTTGACTGGAAAGCTTCACGTGGTGACACGATAATTTCATCCAAATCACAAAATTCGCCATAAACATTGCCATCTGCAACCGCCTCCCTACCATGGACGAGCATAAACGGCGTATATTTTGTCGCCTCGTTCACGGAAGTGTTTAATGCGAATTGAATTTTATGAATGTTTACGTCCCACGTTCTGTGATCGTTCTCTACGAAAGAGGCAACAGCCGTCATAACCGTCCTATTGTATCTCTCCACGGTATTTACTTGGGGACAGTATACAGGGCCCAAATGCACCTGTGGAATATTATATTTTTCATACAACGCCCTAACCTCCTGACCAACAAATTGAGAACCGTTATCGGACATGACAGTCTGCGGGATACCATGAATAAGAAAAACATTATCCTCCAGGCGCTGCGCAATCACTTTTCCCGTAGCTCTACGCAGAGGAAACAACATACAGTATTTGCTGAATATACAAACAACGACCAACAGAAAGGTATTTTGTTGACGGGACAAAGGCAGTGGACCAACCAAATCAATGCTGATGCACTGGAAAGGACGACAACAAATTTTAGGTTCACCCATAAAACCGGGTGTGGACAGATTACTATGTTTGAAAGCGTTACATGTATTACATTTTTTGACAAACTCGACCGTGTCTTTGTACATATTAGGCCAAAAATATCTTAACTTTAATTTCCTATATGTTTTTGCGACGCCTAAATGAGCCGCCGTAGGCACAGAGTGGTTTTCAACAATTATGGCCTCCCTGGCCTCTAATGGTACTACTTCTTTCCACTGAAAATCATTAGAAAGTTTATTTTTACTTTTAGTGAAGCGCAACAACTTGCCTTCCACTAATTGGAAATTTGGGCAGGCAGTAGGCCTATTAGTACAACGCTGAACAATATTGTTGTACCAAACGTCGTCAGAGGACGAAATATTTAATGCAGCCACAGGGACTGCACGCGAAAGTGCATCGGGTACGATATTTTGCGCACCGCTACGATGCTCAATAGTAAAATTGAACTGCGAAAGTCTACAACCCCACCGCGCTAAGCGACCTGTAGGGTTTTTGAGGTTTAGAAACCATTTTAAACTTGCGTGGTCCGTTATAATTTTGAAAGGACGACCATTATCTAAATATGGCCTAAAACATTCCACAACGTGTACAACTGCTAACGCCTCTCTCTCTGTGGCTGAATAATTACGCTCCGTTTGCGACAAAGAACGACTGCAAAATGCGACTGGATGCTCTAAATTGTCATCCATAATCTGTGACAGCGCGCCGCCGATACCGTAATCAGATGCATCGCAATGCACAATGAAATCTTGTGAAAAATTTGGACAAGCCAACACTGGGGCAGAAGACAGTGCCGTTTTCAACTCATTGAACGCTTTATCAGCCTCTGGCGACCATCTGAACGGCGGAGCACTCTTTTTAGTCGACGTGAGCGCATTCAAAGGACCCGCGGTGTTACTGAAATTTTTTATGAAGCGTCTATAATATGAGGCAGTTCCTATGAAGCGTTTTAGCTCTTTTCTACAAGTGGGGACGGGAAAATCGACAATGGCCTTCACCTTGCCTGGATCCGTACGCAAACCATGCTCGTCAACAACATGACCCAAATATTTTAATTGTTTACGAAAAAATTGACACTTTGACATATTAATTGTGAGGTTAGCTTGCCTCAATTTCTCTCTAACTTTGTGGAGAAGGTCCAAATGGTCATGGAATGAAGAGGAAATGAGAATCAGGTCATCCAAATATACAAATACTCTATTATTGTTGACATTTTTATCATTAGTTTCAAATTCATTGAACACTGGACCAACGAACTCTGGACCAAACAAACTGTCCATCAAACGCTGCTGAGTAGCAGGAGCAGAAGCAAGACCAAAGCTCATGACCTTGAATTGATACAAACCCCTACCCGGGATAGTGAAAGCAGTCTTTTCCCTTGAACTCTCTTCCAAAGGGACTTGAAAGTATGCAGACTTCAGATCAATAGAAGAGAGGTACTTAGCATTCCTGAGTTGATCCAGGATATGGCTTATATAAGGCATTGGGTAAGCATCATGCTTTGAAATAGAATTAAGCTTTCGGCTGTCTAAGCAAAACCGAGAAGAACCATCAGCTTTCATGGCCAGAGTGACAGGGCTATTCCAAGCACTGCTGCTAGGTTCCACCACATCATCCTTTAACATCTGATCCAAGTGCTCATTCAACACTTTCAACTTGGCTGGAGAAACCACATAATAACGCTGTTTTATTGGTGCATGATCGCCTGTATCTATTTTGTGGCTGACCAAATGAGTTCTGCCTAGACCCCTCACCTCGGCAGAAATCTCTTTATATCGAGATATGACCTCCATAGCCTGCGCTTGCTCAACCCCAGACAATGTGCTCAAATCATGCAAAGCTTTCTCACAAGCCACAACAGTATGCACTTGCTCACTACTGGACAAAAATTCACCACCTTTCAACAGTGACAATACATCTGGAGCAATATTAAACTCCTTCCAGAAATTGAGACCAAAAAGCAAATCTGTGGACACATCAGGAACAATGAAAAATTTTATGACACAAGTTTTTTCATCAACTGTTACCGGCAGATACATATAACCAGTCACAGGAGAAGAAGAACTATTAGCTGTTTTAATATATTGTAAATTATTTGATTTATGTATTTTTGCCAGACCATTAAAGAATTTTATTGCGTTGTTTCCTATTATTGAAATCTCAGAACCTGAGTCTAACAAACCTCTGAATCCCAAATCATATATTTTTACTTTTAGATAGGGGCGAACATCCCCTTTTATTGTGTGAACTGTAGAATAGCCACCCTTAGAATTGAAGGAATGAATATTTTTGTTATAAAAAATCCTTGTTTTATATGTTTTAAAGGGAACTTTTTTATTAATATTAACTGTATTTCTATTATTTGATTTCTTACAGTTCACAGTTACAAGTTTTTTTGAATTTTCAATAAAATTCTGTTTAGTATTAGAACAATTTGGACAATTTTTGACAGTTACATCCCTTTTACCACAACTATAACAAATTATTATCTTAGGAGCCCTACAACCTTTCAGAGTATGCCCATTGACACGACAACGAGGACAAAAATCTTTATTTATTAATACTGCTGAAACTTTATTTTGATTAAATTTCTGTTTATTATTGTAACACAAGTCTGGAGCCAAAGAGGAACATGGAACAATGGGTGGTTCACTGAAATTACTACACCTTTCCCTTGCACCTTCAAGAAGTCTACATTTCCTCTTTAGGTCCAACCAGGACTCCACAGGATTCAAAGCCAACTGGGAAGTATAGAAGGGTCTGATATTGAAGAGAACTATGTTTAATTTTTCCTCATCAGTAATAGGCTTAGACAAACGACTGAAATAGTTTTGCATTATGCTTAGATAATTTATTATACTCTCCTCAGAGCCTTGGGTGCGAGACCTAATTTCTTGCATCAACCGATGGTCAAAATCAGTTGGTAAATATTCCTCTAACAATAATAACCTCAATTCCCCCCAATTATTAACCTCTGATTTAATACTCCTATACCAACACAAAGCCTCGTTAGTAAACAACTCTGCCGCTGAAAAGTACAATTTAGTGTCTGAGACACCCCTAGACAAACATAGCTCCTCTAGGCGCTGTAAAAATGATTTCACACAAGATTTCCCATCATATTTTACCCCAAGCTTAAACACAGCTGAGCTACCTTCTGAGGATTGTACATCTACTGGATTAGATTGAATAGGCTGTTGACCAGCTGGTTCAGAGAGACTACTTTTGAAAGTAAACATAATTTTGTCTATTTTTACTAATATATTACCTAAACGGCTTTGGAAAGAGCTGTATAAGGTAGAGAAATTGCTGTCTAAATCATCGTCCAAATTGAGACGACCCAGCCTATGGAACAAGTGATGAGCTAAAGCCTGAATTCTATTTAAGGATTTAAGGGAACCAGCCCTTGCCAAGGAAGAGGCTATCAGCTTGTCCAAGTCATCCAACTTTTTGTGAATAACCTTCAACTCTGAGGAAACATCCTCATCAATACTTAAAATTTCATCAGAGGGAAAATCTTTATTAAGAGCTCGGACTTGAGCTTTTAGAGCCACGACAGTATCTGCTGGTTTATCACCTCTAACCCTCACCTCATACTCCAATTCATCTTTTAAAAGCAAATTAAAAGTTATTGGTCTTTGTTCCATTTTTGTTTTGCAAAAATAAAACCAAAATCAATAAAAAAAAATATCTTAAAATACAATGTATCACTTTGTATTTTTATATTTAAAATACAATGTACTACCTTGCACTTTAATATTTAAGGAAATAAACCATTGACTTTTATAGTATATCACCCTAGTAGACAAAACAAACTACAGGGATTACTATGGCAAACCAAATTAAAAATAACAAAATATATGACAAAATTTTTTTTTTATATTTTCTTCAAAAAGGCGGAAAGCATACAAACAACAGCAATAAAAGCACTTAACACAGTACAAAGCAGCAAAACTTATGTTGAAACACCAAATAACATCTGACCGTACAATAGAGATATTCATACAACAATACAATAATCTGAGCGAAAATAGACCAGACTATGGGTATAAACCACAGTGCTACCACTCAAAATGTTCGGGCGCCATGTAATACTATCTTTTTATTTAGCCACTATTCATCGGTAACTAAGTGCCGAAATAATAATGACCGGCCAAGGGTGCCGGGGTGTAGGTAGCCTGTTTGGAAAAGTATCTCTTATTATGATTATGTTATTATCTTCTTTCATCTGTTTATAGGTTTATTTTATAATATTCTATTTATTTGACAGTTAAACCATTTTATAGTACAACAATATCTTTGTATTTTAAAATATAAATTTTAAATTACAGAGATACCTGCAATAATTTATAAAAGTAGATTTGATAGTATTTGCTATGTAGTTTTAAAAGGAATACACAGTATTCAAGCTTTATAATGTTTGAATATTATGCCTGGTTATCGTAGATACCAGACTAGTATTTAATTAGAAAATTAAGACACGAAATATTATCACTCGGTTTCGAAGGTATCCTCACAAACTTTAACTTTTTTACCGTTACTCCGACGGTTTAATGGGGCATGAGCAGAATCATGTATGCCCGATAATCCACGTAGGACGTACGTAAACACTGAAATTGCTTGAAAGAAACACTTGAAATGACTAATTGCTGAAAACGCAAGTCACTGACGGTCCCCAACGAATCGCACACTTATCGCAGTTTGCGTGCACGAGTTCACCACTTGACGACCGTACGACGTATTTACTATGCCTTCCAGACACGTCGCACTAAAAAACAATATGATTTCCACTACAAGGAACGCGTAAAATATTAAAGAACTCAACGGGAAGACGATACAAATTCGAACCTCCTTTCCCTGACAAACCAGGATCTGACAAACCCTCCTATTGGTTGACCGAATCTATCTGTGGGAACGCAAAGGAATTTAAGACATACAGCCTTGCCGGAACTCACATTCACAGTTATAATTTTAGTTTTGTGGAAAAACATAATGAAACGTTAAGTTAAAAACAAATATGACCGTTGTATAGTAGGAACGACCCAGGTTCGAACCCACCTTAATGAAAATAGCCTTATGTGGCGAAAATAACTTTTAATTGTGGAAAACCCAAAGAATGAAGACCCAAACTCATATCTTTGACCCAAACAATAAAGGACTCATCCAAACATACATATTATGTCTGAAGAGTTTTCTCTTTTTTTTTTTTTTTTTTTTTTTTTATAAGTCCACAAAAATTCCCTGGACCCTTTGCCCAACTTTTTAAACATTAAAACATAAAATTTGCGCTGTCATTGTGACATTGACGACACGTCAATGCACGACGCTACAATATCCCCCTTCCCGGGTAAGAATTCACGTAGTGAATTCGCCTTTGACGCCCACGTCAAACCCGAATCCCTCTACGCAATACCAGCAAAGGTAAAGGTAAACAAATATAAGCTACCGCTCAGCGTGTAACTTTGTATAAAAGCACCCAAACTGTGCAAAATTTTCCCGCAATGAATTGAGTAAACAAACATATTATATGACAACACAATCTCCCACTACACTATGGAGCGTGTCCGCCAGGTGACATTGCGAACCCTCAAACACCCCATATTAGATATTGCTTGTCCTCCCGAATCCACGCATAAAACAGACTTATCCAATTTTACCAGAAATATGCTAATGAAAACTAGACTACATAAACTCTAGCTCTAATAGCATAACAATCCTACATACTGTATTATAGAACATTGACGCGTTGAAATTGCGTCAACGAACAGTAGCATGCTTTTAAATAGACAAAATAAACAGAATTATTTTGCCGTTAAACAATTATAAAAGAACCTTAACACGTTTATATAGTGTTAACGAACAACGAATGTAGTCGGAAAAAAAAACGATAGAACGTTGGGAGAAACAAGCAATAACGTCACTATCTGATGACATTAGTGTAACCTATAGTCGGTTTTTACGACACACCAGGTGGAACGGTGGGGTGGGTATTCTACAGCCGCCAGACCCACGGCGAGCGGATTTTACATCAATCCGATGACACATCTAAAATTTTAAAATCCTTGATATGCCATTTACCGATAGACTTGCCATTTTCGTTTTCAAGCTCATATACCAATGGCGAAAGCTTCCGAACAATTTTACATAATTCATATTTTGGCGCTAATTTAGCAGAAAAATATTTATTGGCGTCGCTATTTCGATATGTACGCTTCCATATGTAATCGCCCACATTATACGAAATATCCCGCCGTTTTTTATTATAATTTTGGACGTTTTGCTGGTGCGCCTTGAGAAGCGAGGACTGAACTTCCTTAAAAATGACATTCAAATGACCCAAATTTGACTGGAAAGCTTCACGTGGTGACACGATAATTTCATCCAAATCACAAAATTCGCCATAAACATTGCCATCTGCAACCGCCTCCCTACCATGGACGAGCATAAACGGCGTATATTTTGTCGCCTCGTTCACGGAAGTGTTTAATGCGAATTGAATTTTATGAATGTTTACGTCCCACGTTCTGTGATCGTTCTCTACGAAAGAGGCAACAGCCGTCATAACCGTCCTATTGTATCTCTCCACGGTATTTACTTGGGGACAGTATACAGGGCCCAAATGCACCTGTGGAATATTATATTTTTCATACAACGCCCTAACCTCCTGACCAACAAATTGAGAACCGTTATCGGACATGACAGTCTGCGGGATACCATGAATAAGAAAAACATTATCCTCCAGGCGCTGCGCAATCACTTTTCCCGTAGCTCTACGCAGAGGAAACAACATACAGTATTTGCTGAATATACAAACAACGACCAACAGAAAGGTATTTTGTTGACGGGACAAAGGCAGTGGACCAACCAAATCAATGCTGATGCACTGGAAAGGACGACAACAAATTTTAGGTTCACCCATAAAACCGGGTGTGGACAGATTACTATGTTTGAAAGCGTTACATGTATTACATTTTTTGACAAACTCGACCGTGTCTTTGTACATATTAGGCCAAAAATATCTTAACTTTAATTTCCTATATGTTTTTGCGACGCCTAAATGAGCCGCCGTAGGCACAGAGTGGTTTTCAACAATTATGGCCTCCCTGGCCTCTAATGGTACTACTTCTTTCCACTGAAAATCATTAGAAAGTTTATTTTTACTTTTAGTGAAGCGCAACAACTTGCCTTCCACTAATTGGAAATTTGGGCAGGCAGTAGGCCTATTAGTACAACGCTGAACAATATTGTTGTACCAAACGTCGTCAGAGGACGAAATATTTAATGCAGCCACAGGGACTGCACGCGAAAGTGCATCGGGTACGATATTTTGCGCACCGCTACGATGCTCAATAGTAAAATTGAACTGCGAAAGTCTACAACCCCACCGCGCTAAGCGACCTGTAGGGTTTTTGAGGTTTAGAAACCATTTTAAACTTGCGTGGTCCGTTATAATTTTGAAAGGACGACCATTATCTAAATATGGCCTAAAACATTCCACAACGTGTACAACTGCTAACGCCTCTCTCTCTGTGGCTGAATAATTACGCTCCGTTTGCGACAAAGAACGACTGCAAAATGCGACTGGATGCTCTAAATTGTCATCCATAATCTGTGACAGCGCGCCGCCGATACCGTAATCAGATGCATCGCAATGCACAATGAAATCTTGTGAAAAATTTGGACAAGCCAACACTGGGGCAGAAGACAGTGCCGTTTTCAACTCATTGAACGCTTTATCAGCCTCTGGCGACCATCTGAACGGCGGAGCACTCTTTTTAGTCGACGTGAGCGCATTCAAAGGACCCGCGGTGTTACTGAAATTTTTTATGAAGCGTCTATAATATGAGGCAGTTCCTATGAAGCGTTTTAGCTCTTTTCTACAAGTGGGGACGGGAAAATCGACAATGGCCTTCACCTTGCCTGGATCCGTACGCAAACCATGCTCGTCAACAACATGACCCAAATATTTTAATTGTTTACGAAAAAATTGACACTTTGACATATTAATTGTGAGGTTAGCTTGCCTCAATTTCTCTCTAACTTTGTGGAGAAGGTCCAAATGGTCATGGAATGAAGAGGAAATGAGAATCAGGTCATCCAAATATACAAATACTCTATTATTGTTGACATTTTTATCATTAGTTTCAAATTCATTGAACACTGGACCAACGAACTCTGGACCAAACAAACTGTCCATCAAACGCTGCTGAGTAGCAGGAGCAGAAGCAAGACCAAAGCTCATGACCTTGAATTGATACAAACCCCTACCCGGGATAGTGAAAGCAGTCTTTTCCCTTGAACTCTCTTCCAAAGGGACTTGAAAGTATGCAGACTTCAGATCAATAGAAGAGAGGTACTTAGCATTCCTGAGTTGATCCAGGATATGGCTTATATAAGGCATTGGGTAAGCATCATGCTTTGAAATAGAATTAAGCTTTCGGCTGTCTAAGCAAAACCGAGAAGAACCATCAGCTTTCATGGCCAGAGTGACAGGGCTATTCCAAGCACTGCTGCTAGGTTCCACCACATCATCCTTTAACATCTGATCCAAGTGCTCATTCAACACTTTCAACTTGGCTGGAGAAACCACATAATAACGCTGTTTTATTGGTGCATGATCGCCTGTATCTATTTTGTGGCTGACCAAATGAGTTCTGCCTAGACCCCTCACCTCGGCAGAAATCTCTTTATATCGAGATATGACCTCCATAGCCTGCGCTTGCTCAACCCCAGACAATGTGCTCAAATCATGCAAAGCTTTCTCACAAGCCACAACAGTATGCACTTGCTCACTACTGGACAAAAATTCACCACCTTTCAACAGTGACAATACATCTGGAGCAATATTAAACTCCTTCCAGAAATTGAGACCAAAAAGCAAATCTGTGGACACATCAGGAACAATGAAAAATTTTATGACACAAGTTTTTTCATCAACTGTTACCGGCAGATACATATAACCAGTCACAGGAGAAGAAGAACTATTAGCTGTTTTAATATATTGTAAATTATTTGATTTATGTATTTTTGCCAGACCATTAAAGAATTTTATTGCGTTGTTTCCTATTATTGAAATCTCAGAACCTGAGTCTAACAAACCTCTGAATCCCAAATCATATATTTTTACTTTTAGATAGGGGCGAACATCCCCTTTTATTGTGTGAACTGTAGAATAGCCACCCTTAGAATTGAAGGAATGAATATTTTTGTTATAAAAAATCCTTGTTTTATATGTTTTAAAGGGAACTTTTTTATTAATATTAACTGTATTTCTATTATTTGATTTCTTACAGTTCACAGTTACAAGTTTTTTTGAATTTTCAATAAAATTCTGTTTAGTATTAGAACAATTTGGACAATTTTTGACAGTTACATCCCTTTTACCACAACTATAACAAATTATTATCTTAGGAGCCCTACAACCTTTCAGAGTATGCCCATTGACACGACAACGAGGACAAAAATCTTTATTTATTAATACTGCTGAAACTTTATTTTGATTAAATTTCTGTTTATTATTGTAACACAAGTCTGGAGCCAAAGAGGAACATGGAACAATGGGTGGTTCACTGAAATTACTACACCTTTCCCTTGCACCTTCAAGAAGTCTACATTTCCTCTTTAGGTCCAACCAGGACTCCACAGGATTCAAAGCCAACTGGGAAGTATAGAAGGGTCTGATATTGAAGAGAACTATGTTTAATTTTTCCTCATCAGTAATAGGCTTAGACAAACGACTGAAATAGTTTTGCATTATGCTTAGATAATTTATTATACTCTCCTCAGAGCCTTGGGTGCGAGACCTAATTTCTTGCATCAACCGATGGTCAAAATCAGTTGGTAAATATTCCTCTAACAATAATAACCTCAATTCCCCCCAATTATTAACCTCTGATTTAATACTCCTATACCAACACAAAGCCTCGTTAGTAAACAACTCTGCCGCTGAAAAGTACAATTTAGTGTCTGAGACACCCCTAGACAAACATAGCTCCTCTAGGCGCTGTAAAAATGATTTCACACAAGATTTCCCATCATATTTTACCCCAAGCTTAAACACAGCTGAGCTACCTTCTGAGGATTGTACATCTACTGGATTAGATTGAATAGGCTGTTGACCAGCTGGTTCAGAGAGACTACTTTTGAAAGTAAACATAATTTTGTCTATTTTTACTAATATATTACCTAAACGGCTTTGGAAAGAGCTGTATAAGGTAGAGAAATTGCTGTCTAAATCATCGTCCAAATTGAGACGACCCAGCCTATGGAACAAGTGATGAGCTAAAGCCTGAATTCTATTTAAGGATTTAAGGGAACCAGCCCTTGCCAAGGAAGAGGCTATCAGCTTGTCCAAGTCATCCAACTTTTTGTGAATAACCTTCAACTCTGAGGAAACATCCTCATCAATACTTAAAATTTCATCAGAGGGAAAATCTTTATTAAGAGCTCGGACTTGAGCTTTTAGAGCCACGACAGTATCTGCTGGTTTATCACCTCTAACCCTCACCTCATACTCCAATTCATCTTTTAAAAGCAAATTAAAAGTTATTGGTCTTTGTTCCATTTTTGTTTTGCAAAAATAAAACCAAAATCAATAAAAAAAAATATCTTAAAATACAATGTATCACTTTGTATTTTTATATTTAAAATACAATGTACTACCTTGCACTTTAATATTTAAGGAAATAAACCATTGACTTTTATAGTATATCACCCTAGTAGACAAAACAAACTACAGGGATTACTATGGCAAACCAAATTAAAAATAACAAAATATATGACAAATTTTTTTTTTTATATTTTCTTCAAAAAGGCGGAAAGCATACAAACAACAGCAATAAAAGCACTTAACACAGTACAAAGCAGCAAAACTTATGTTGAAACACCAAATAACATCTGACCGTACAATAGAGATATTCATACAACAATACAATAATCTGAGCGAAAATAGACCAGACTATGGGTATAAACCACAGTGCTACCACTCAAAATGTTCGGGCGCCATGTAATACTATCTTTTTATTTAGCCACTATTCATCGGTAACTAAGTGCCGAAATAATAATGACCGGCCAAGGGTGCCGGGGTGTAGGTAGCCTGTTTGGAAAAGTATCTCTTATTATGATTATGTTATTATCTTCTTTCATCTGTTTATAGGTTTATTTTATAATATTCTATTTATTTGACAGTTAAACCATTTTATAGTACAACAATATCTTTGTATTTTAAAATATAAATTTTAAATTACAGAGATACCTGCAATAATTTATAAAAGTAGATTTGATAGTATTTGCTATGTAGTTTTAAAAGGAATACACAGTATTCAAGCTTTATAATGTTTGAATATTATGCCTGGTTATCGTAGATACCAGACTAGTATTTAATTAGAAAATTAAGACACGAAATATTATCACTCGGTTTCGAAGGTATCCTCACAAACTTTAACTTTTTTACCGTTACTCCGACGGTTTAATGGGGCATGAGCAGAATCATGTATGCCCGATAATCCACGTAGGACGTACGTAAACACTGAAATTGCTTGAAAGAAACACTTGAAATGACTAATTGCTGAAAACGCAAGTCACTGACGGTCCCCAACGAATCGCACACTTATCGCAGTTTGCGTGCACGAGTTCACCACTTGACGACCGTACGACGTATTTACTATGCCTTCCAGACACGTCGCACTAAAAAACAATATGATTTCCACTACAAGGAACGCGTAAAATATTAAAGAACTCAACGGGAAGACGATACAAATTCGAACCTCCTTTCCCTGACAAACCAGGATCTGACAAACCCTCCTATTGGTTGACCGAATCTATCTGTGGGAACGCAAAGGAATTTAAGACATACAGCCTTGCCGGAACTCACATTCACAGTTATAATTTTAGTTTTGTGGAAAAACATAATGAAACGTTAAGTTAAAAACAAATATGACCGTTGTATAGTAGGAACGACCCAGGTTCGAACCCACCTTAATGAAAATAGCCTTATGTGGCGAAAATAACTTTTAATTGTGGAAAACCCAAAGAATGAAGACCCAAACTCATATCTTTGACCCAAACAATAAAGGACTCATCCAAACATACATATTATGTCTGAAGAGTTTTCTCTTTTTTTTTTTTTTTTTTTTTTTTTATAAGTCCACAAAAATTCCCTGGACCCTTTGCCCAACTTTTTAAACATTAAAACATAAAATTTGCGCTGTCATTGTGACATTGACGACACGTCAATGCACGACGCTACATTACTTGAGAACAAAAATATCTTTATTTGAAAAAATAATTCCCGTGATTCGACAGTACAAATAAAGGTAATTCTTTTTTCTGCCGGAAAACAACCATTGAAAATTCAGCCAGTATAGAGACTTGACCAAGTCACTCCCAAACTACAGTAACTTGACATTGTCTATTAATTATTGACTTGGAATTTGATATACCTCATCGGGAGCATAACTTGACATTGTGTATTGACAAAAAATTTCATATACCTTTTACCATCATCATAAGGCTCATCCAAAGCATTTTCGGTGATGGTATGGGGGTGAATAGAAGGGAGAGCATAAAATTTCCCGTCGAAATGCTCTAAGAAGTCTTAGCCAAGATCGCTTCGTTCAAGTGGCAGCCTCGCTGCGCCTGTAGCAGTGGCATGAGTACTCGTAGTGTATCCCCGACTATCCCCGCAGCGGGCATGAACGAGGACGGCTCGTTCATCGGGCAGTACGGCCGCAAGCGCCGAGCGCCGCAAGGCTCCACGCACACCGACTCCGCCTCGCAGGCCTTCGCCACCTTCGTCTGATATCCCTGCCCTTTACCTTTGTCTCCTACGTTCGCCTTAAACACTTAGATAGTTTCGAACTTGATCGCAAGACAGGTAGATAGAACGTTCTAAAAGCGAATGAAGTCATCTAAAACAACTTATCTCTTTCGCGAAACAGACAGCGTACGCTTTTTTAAAAAAAAAAACAGAACAGTCATTTCATAAAATTCACAAGTAGTTTTTATGTGGCTTCAGTTATTAGGATGGTGTTGTTTAGCTTGTTTTGTGATCTTAGAATTTTAAGTGTAGGCGCAACAAACGTAGGTAACCTCTCCCACCATTGGCTTTACAGCCGAACTCCTTCTTCCTTTCAAAAGCAAACTTGTTAGTGATAGTGCCATTACATCACTTAAATATCCTGAGCCAATCGCGGAGGACCTCGCAGTCCTTCGCTCGTATTGGTCCTTACACAACGTGAAAACGCCCGCCAAAATTTGTTAAATTTAAATCTGTTCTAGAAATCTCGATATTTTTTATAGTGTAAGGTTTTCTGTCAGTGTTTAGGTAATACGGGCGTTCAGGGTCTTTATTATACTATTTCAAAAATAGTTTCGATAAAGACAGATTCACTCGTTCTACTTAAAATGTATTGTATAATCTCTGCTTTATTGATCTTATGCGATGTTAGGTTAGGCGTTAAGTACACAAGAAATATTTTTAAATATAGTTTGTAAAAAATGTTTCTGATCATGAGTGATTCTATGAGTGAAATTTATTCTTTGATATATTACTACTTTTTCTTTTAATATCTACACGCTTGTTTTTTCAATCGGTATTTTGTTATGCATTTATTTATGTTAAATTGTTAGACTTTTGTCCTGTTTGCGTCCATAATTCCTTCCTTCCTTCCGTGTCTATGCACGAGCAACGCTTTCGTTAAAGTTTTTGAGGTATGATTTTTATTTTATTTAATTTTATTTTCAGCTGAGCATGTTTTTATTGTAAATGTATTTTCTGTGAGTGTTATTTAGTTGATCAATATATTCGTGTAAAAAGTAGATTGCCTTGGCAGGATTTTTTTACAGATGTTGACAAACAAGTAAATTGCCCACCAGGGTAATTGGTAAGCCACTTCAGTCGTCTAGACTAAATCTAAGACAGGGACATGAACTCTTACAGGCACTATTATGTGAAATATTTTACGTTATTGGTGATATTGTGACACTTTTATTGAGTTATCTACTGCTTACCAAGACCAAGTGCTCAGTCCTTTACTCTTTAAAATAATTAACCCCCTGAGGGCCAAGCGAACGCCGGCATTCGCAAACAAGTATGTTTCTATGGTGTCTCGTTTTGTGGCCTTAGAGGTTAATGTATGTAACACATGACGAGTACAGGCCGTACACCACCACGCTGGACCAATGCGGATCGGTAGGTAGAAAATGTTGCAATAACGATCGGGACCAACGGTTTGCGTGCCTTCAGAAGTCTTTTGACGAAATAGTGTATGAAGCACGTCATCTCCTCCTTTAAGGTTCTAGGTTCTTCTAAAAATAGACGTCTAAGATGTGATCTTTAATGGGTTTTATTTTCCTATGTAAGAACCTATTCAACATTTTTTTATATATATAAAAGCATACCGTCCGTGCGCCAGGTCGATTCACCGAGGACGGTTCGTTCATCGGGCAGTACGTGCCGGGCGCGCGCGTGCTGCCGCCGCCCGCGCCCGCGCCGCCGCCGCCGCCGCCCGGCCAGCAGCCGCCCACATACGTATAAGCTCATGGACCCGCCACACACCACACCAGCTCTTACACTCATACACTCAATACATAAACTACCTTTTCTCACTACATATAAGGTGTTTTGTTGTAGTCTGATGAGCTGTTGCATGTCTTTCATCTTTCACTGGCTGTATTTTTTTAAATTATTACATACCAGCTAAAATACGTAATTTACTTGGATAAATCCGACAAATATTTCCATGTCTATGGGCTATTTGTCGAATAATCCGCCGGTCATTTAACGACACAAGGTCACAAGGTTGAGCGACTGAATGTTTGCACATTCAATGATCTTATTGTTACTCATTACTCGACTAATTGAATTCCTTATTTTAGCTGAATCTCATAAAATTGTAATGTTTTCATATTTACACTGATTTTAGGTTTCTGATTTGTAAGAGTTAAAGGTATTTCTGTTAGTCATTTATTAATATAAGGTCATACTTTGGGGCACAGCCTTTGAATGTATTCTTATTCGTTGGGACAGAATTCGCCACAGTACGAGTGGACAATGTCCCTTGGTTTCCGACATTTGAAAATGAATTATTGATGTACCAAACACGACTCGAGTGTTCCAACGTGTAGTCGGTAGTCCGATCGACTAACTTGTCATCACAACTTCATCTCGAACTACTGCCACTGTAGTGCTATCTCATTCTAAAGCTCTATAGCACTAACGGTTTTTCTCTAAAAAGTTACAACATACGTTTAAAATATATTTAGTTAAATATTAGCTTAGGGCCAAGTTAGGATAAGCTAAACCGGAGCCTACTACTCCCAATTTGGCTCTTGAACCTAGTGTCGGTAGTGAAGGCTATTCAAAACATAGATTTTTATATTGTTCGTGTTTACAACGTTAGACATAGTGTCTTGCCAATTATTGGACTCAACTTGTGAAGCCTCGCTTCGGATTGATCTGGCACTTGGCTTGGACGCAAAATACAACGCTTTAACAAAGTCTGTGTACAACTTAACACAAAACACATTTCTTTTCCATTATGAGACTGATTTTAAGTAATGAAGTACTAAATAGTCATCATAACCTGACACTGCAACGCGCCACTGAAAAGTTGATATATTTTAAACATCGTGTAAGAAGAATAGCTTCATTATTGTATGTCGCACTTTTCAGTGGACGAGGGCGCCATCTTACGGCTCGGATAGGATGTTCGTAGTTTCGGTTCGATATCAATTACTTGTAAATTAAGGATATGGTAGTTGGAGGTTGGAAATAAGGAAAAGCTATTTTTGTCACAGAAAATAGGTAATGGATAATGTTTATAGCTCTGGATGCCGGTGGTCAGACTGATATAATACTTAGAGAAGGGAAATTGTAAAATTTTAGAATGTTTAGACGAAGAAGATATATGAAATCTACGGTGAGGTCAATTGGTTAGGTCGGGTCTTCTGGCTTGATCCAAAACACTGTTAGTTACACACAGAAGTATTTTCTCGCAATTATTTTCTAACATATCTATTTATTGAATCTCATATACACTTATATACAAATTCTTTGTGGACCATCAAGAAATTATTTTGTAAAAATAAAAATATGACTGTTGCGTAGCGTCATTTATCAAACCTAAAAATTATTTTTGTCCTTTCTATTTAAAATTTAGTCTATTCCTAATTAACATGAAGCTTATTAACTTTTCAATTTGAAATATATCAAGAATTAAAGTGATGTAAAGGTGTATGTATTTTCGTACATAAAATGAGAATATTTTTGTAAGGGGCGGTTTGACCACCGGCCGATGTTGGTGCTTCGCGGAGGACGGACGGCGTTTGATAAGTAATCGATGTTGTGATCGTTCATTGGTAGTTGCGCACGCGCGTGCACGGCGGCCGCACACACTACGCTTTCATATCGGCTAATTACTTCGAACTCGTGCTGTGCGGTCGGCCAACACAAAATTCTCTGGCTGCTAAATATTGATATTAGGATTATTACGATATAGAAGAATCTCAAAACTTTAGATGTAACATTGTATGATGAAATTGAATATCACTATTCGCTAAATTAACATGTTTTCGACATGACGTGTGCGAAGTATTCTCATGTTGTATTTATAACGTACTCGTCGTGTCTCTTGTGTAGTAAGTGTTAAGACTTCTAAAAAGCTTTTTTGTATTTAACATTCTAATGACGTAAACAAAGATTGTTCGCACTATTCACATTGACATGTTATTCCCAAGTTGATGTTTCTCATTTTGGACAATTACCGGGTGGAGATGACCGCGTAGCGTTTTAAATCCATTGTTGCCATAATCCCAAATTATATGACAAGTTTTTTCTATTAGACTTTTTGACTTTCCAAAATGTGGTCCTGGTGTTCTCCACGCGGTATGAGTGGGTATCCATTGTATCTCGTGTTAGGTATAAGGCTAGGGTCTCGTGTTAACTAATGTTAGTCGGCTAACGCGTTCGCTTGTCGCATCTATCTTACTGTATTATATATTTATTCTGTTGCTTTATGTGACACCAGTGTGCCGTTCATGTTCCGCCGTTGGGCAGGTTCGCGGCCGCAGGTTCGCCGCGACTGTACCGACCTAAAGGCGAACACTCTTTAAAACTTATTTGTGCATATTCCTTCTTCGCCTGAAAGGTGTCGGGTCCTAAACAATACATTCCACACGGTGTAACCATGTTGATTTGTTGAAATATCTCTTTATTTGCCGCGTGCCTCATCCGTCAGATGTAATCTGAACATGTTTGTAAAACAAAGACCGCCGTCTGCGATGAGGACCGATATAGTAAATTAATTATATTATTTATCTAACTACTTTGTATTTTTAACTACGTAATCTATTGTATAGTTTCTCGTGATTATGACAAGGTTTTGATCGTTCTGATTTAGAGCTTACTCTGTAACCATTGGTACCTTACACATTGCATATTTATATTTGAAGGCACTGTTGTTGTAACCCCTTTAAGTTGTTTGTTAAGGAATCTTTATCATGTCTATTGTCTAGTAAGAATTTAATATATATTAATATTAATTAATAGTAGGAGAGCCTTGTTCGACTCGCATCTGTTTATTATCGCTTTTTATACCGCGCTGTTAAATATTACAATCGTGTCTCAAACATTTGTTAAGTATTGAGTATCAAAAGTACAGTTTGATATTGAATTGTTGTTCTCACCGAATACGGTGATGGTGTCCACTGCCTTCCCCTCAAAATTATTAGGATGTGTTCATTTTACTTTATAACATGTAATGATTACAAATGTGACTTGCCTTATATACACATTTATGAACCTGTTTCATTACTTTTATGATGAGAATGTGATTTATAGTTGGGCGTAAAATTTTCAATGCACAATGTACGCATTTAGTAGTGTCACTCGTCTCAATATTAACGATAGGTAATTAATACAAATACTGGTTTATATAGCTTCGATACATTTGTTGCGATTAGATCAAATCTTGGCAATAGTCGGTGACAGTGTCCTAGTATGACTTTTGATGGTAAACATACGAGAGTCGCAGTAACATTTATTCTAGCGCCTCGATCGGCTCCTAACTATATAGAACTGAAGCAAATGTATGAATATACGCAAAGATTCTCGCACATTAACTATCAGAATCCAAACTAGGGGTCATATGCCATGTTGAGGTGGTAGCCGCGAGCTGATGCTAGGGTTGGTACTGTAGACAAGCCGGTAGATACTAACTGTTGTGAGGTACAATCAGTGTTATTTATAGAGTAATGAATACAGATGCTTAATTTTTGTCGCTGCTGCGCAACGTCGAATATATCGCATTCTATATCGTGTAAGAAGTAGTTAAAATACATGTTAACGTTACGACACCCCCGTCGAAAAAGGTTGTAATATTGAATCTCAAAATCGAATATTAAGGTAATTTGAAATTATCACTACTGGCAGCACATCTAAATTAGGTTTTTAAAACTTATTTCGACGGGGGTGTCTTTATGCAAAATATATTTTTGTTTAGTCTGTGACAAATAAGTTGCACAGATAGTAGTATAGTAAGTCTGATCGGGCAGGTTGCGATCTAAATATTAATGATATTGGTCATACATCACAGGCGCGGGCGCGGCCGCGTGCGAGTTGTCATACCACCAAATACCGCCTATATTATATTGCACACAACTATGTTACTTCACCTTTCTCGTTCTTTCTGTATGTGTATCATTATTATTCATTATTCATGACCCGCGTACAAAACTTGGGCATCTGTAGCCCGAATGATAAATGCCAAGCAAGCTTTTTAACCCAAGTCGGAGAGTGTTTTGTTCAATTAAATAATAGTTTGCATTTATTAATATTATAAAAAGTTTAATCATGACAAATTCAAACAAGGTATGTTTCTATTGGTAGATATCTCTGACAACGTGCGAATATAAAGTTCTGGATCACGAATTATAATAATTTACATTTTAGTTCGCATTAAGTAACTGTAATTTATTGTGTAACTATGATGGATATTTTTTTATGTTGCATAGAAAATAAATTTTAAGAAATTATGTAACTCGTTTTATTATTTGTTTCTCCTTTGTACAGACAAATACACATACACACTTGACAGACTTAATTCTCGTTAGTATGTTTAGCAAGGCAGCTGTGCCGAGCCAATCACGGGGTCAACCAGGCCGACCCGTCTCTGACCGATGTGTACACAGCAATTTAATTTTAATTTTACATCCTTATTAATGTCTTAGTTTATCAATATCACTTGTATCCTTAAAACTTTAAAAATGAAAATTCTTTGTAATTTCTATTAGGTATGTACATCTATGTGAATATAATTAATTTATCACAACTACTTCATAAGTCCGCATTATTTTTTTTATCCTGTAAAAATATATTTATTTCCAGAATATTATTTACAATACAAGCCCCTATGTACATACATACATATAATAAAAAAATATGTATAGAGAGTGGAATTAACTGACAGTCAACAGCACTATAGATGTACAAAACTGCCAAAATTCAATAATAGACTTTCAACCTTATCCCGTTAGACATAAAGTGTTAAGTAAAGTAATAAGGAAATAATAGGTTGGGGAAAAAGTTTCTTCGCATTTTTTTAAGAAAATTCAAAACATTTTTTAATATAGTTTATTTACATTTAACTAAAGTATGTAGGTACCATTTTGTTCGATAACTTTTTGCCATCTTGTAGGTAGGGACATGATCCCATTGCTATAGAAATTTTGGGACTTCTGGTCAAAATACCGCGACAAGTGGTTTTGGCAGTCCTCTCGTGATGTTAACCTGACACTGCCTAAAGAATTCTGAAGAGACCGAAACAGGTGGAAATCTGAAGGTGCAAGGTCAGGACTATACGGCGGATGCATTAACACCTCCCAGCCAAACTCTCTTAATTTTTGCTGAGTGGCTAAAGATGTGTGAGGTCTAGCGTTATCATGATGAAAAACCACACCCCTTCTGTTGATTAATTCCGGCCGCTTTCTCTCAACTTCTTGCTTTAATCTCATCAGTTGTTCGCAGTAGAGTTCAGAATCGATGGTCCTGCCTGGTGGTAACAGTTCATAATGAATAATGCCCTTCCAATCCCACCACACACACAGCATCACCTTGTTGCGAGTTAACCCGGGTTTCGCCACAGTCTGTGAAGCCTGACCGGCCTTTGACCACGACCTTTTTCGCACGTTCTTGTCGTACGTGATCCACTTTTCATCACCAGTTATCAGCTTCTTCAAAAATGGTTCGGTTTCATTACGTCGTAATAAAGAATCACAAATGAGTACACGGTTCATTAGGTTTCTTTCAGTGAGCTCGTGAGGTTCCCAAATGTCGAGCTTTTTTGTGTACCCAGTTTTTTTCAAATGCGCCAAAACTGTTTTGTGGTAAATTCCCAGTTCTTCAGCTACGTCGTAACTACTGACATGCCGATCTTGCTCCACTTTTTCAAAAATGGCATCCATTTTATCTGTAATAGGGCGACCAGTTGGACGTGCACCTTTGACATCAAAATTTCCGGATTGAAAACGCTTAAACCAAATTTGTGCTACTCTCACAGACACTGCACTAGATGCCAAATATTATTATCTTTGGATTTGTCGTTGTGAAGAAAACTGAAAAAAAAATTGTATGGAAAATGCAGAATTCCCCAAAATCTCCATACAAAACACCAATTTCATAGGTACGGACCTAATATCAAGAAACCATCCTCAAAGTTAAAGTCGTTTATCCTTGTGTAGTCTGACGTGCTGGTGGCTGTTATCTTATTATAGTATAACGATTTCGTATATCATTTTACTTGCAAAATGTTGTTTTTTTGTTTGTTCCTTAGTGTATTTTTTTTCTTGATAATAAAATTTTGCTGTGTTCTACAGAACATAAAAAATTAAATTATTTTTTAATTTATATCCAATATTCCATCAAAAATTCAAAAGCCATTATTATTTTCTTACTTTTTCATTTATAAAAACTATTAATTATCTGAAGTCATATTTTTGGATTATTATGGATTGTTAATTGTATTTTATTTTTATTTCGAGCTAAAAGAAATAAACTGATAAAAAATTTAAATTTTCATTTCAACTTAATGAAGCAATCGATGATTATTGGCAACGTGGTGCTTATGCGCATACGCGTATCCAAACGTAAATTGTTAACATTTGAATTATAAATAGAGATCTTATGATGTAGAGTTTAAGGTTTTAAATGGCGTTCAGTTAAAGCGCAGTTAGAATTAACTCGGGAGTTGACTCGTGCTCCCGTCTCCCGGTGGCTGTTGCGGCACCGGCAGTTTGTCTCCAAACGGTGTCGACACCACACGCCCGCGCGATCTTTAGACCATACCCGCGAGTTTAGTGAATATTGCACAACGAAGATGCTCGTCAGATACACACTTTACTGAAAGGAAAACGAAGTATATTACAGGTGAGAATTTTTTTATAGTAATTACTAAAAGGTTCACTTCTGCAATATGTAATAGTAATTGATAAAAGGATCATCGATCCTTAACAAGTTAATTGTTTTACATCGATTCGAGTGGAGCTTCTATCACTTGATTGATATCATTGCTAAATATAGGTAAAACACTATTTATATACCATTTCCAATTCCCGCTAACCGATATTGTTTATTTATATTGAGATTACACTCCTTGATAAATTAGGGTAAGCTTTTATGCAAACACAGGTGCGTTTACTGATTCTTAACTGATCTAACTTATGGATCTATAGATTAAAAGCGTGACGAAAGTAAACTGTGCTATCTGGTGTAATGTAAACAAATGTGTTGGTGTTATTATTAGGTGGGTTAGGTGGATATGTGAGACGGTGAAGCTTCTGAACCGCTCGGCTGTTGACCGCCATTTCATAAATATTGGCGATTTATTCGCGCCGAGCCGTCGAGGACGAACGCAATTATAAAACGGGTTTTCTGTCTGGGAATATGATTCGTTTTTGCCATATGTTCGGTTTTAATTGCAGCTCATCCTTTTTTATGACTACCCTATACTGAAATTCAATTTTCGGTTACTATCGAGGTCATCAGCGTAAATATGATTTGAAACTTAAGTGTTTGCCTGGATTTTAGAATCAAATAGAACCTAAAATGGAGCCTATAATTTAAGCTAGATCTAATTATTTAAGCATTATTTTCTAGTCTATACTAAGCGGCAACAGAATCGCCACCTGTTACACGGGGACCTAACATATCTGGCGAAATGTGGGTGTTTAACACCTCTGCCTACCCCTTCGGGGAAAGAGGCGTGTTGATATGTTATGTACTAAGCTTTTGCGTGATGTGTGTGTAAATAGCTGGACAAAATGTGTAAAAAAAATTTGTTTTAGCTCTAATATTTTTTTTTTCTAACAATGGTGAACATTCATTTCATACGCACGTTCCAATATAGACCTATGCTCTTGGGCAAAAATATAATTTTCAATGGAAATACTGCAATAGGATAAGTTGAACTGAAATGTTATATAGCAAAACATTCTTGTTAACTTTTTTTACAGTAGGTAGTTGTTGACTTTTACAAAAGTACGCTGAAGGGAAGTATACAAAGTACACTTTACACATTCAAATTTTTTTGTACTACGAAACATAAAGTTTTAAAAATTACAATGTTTGGACTGAAAGCAAATCTTCAAAAAAAAATAAGAATTCTATATTATACTCTTTATTGCAATTAAAACAAATACATAAAACAGGTTGTTAACATATGTTTGCAAGGGCGGACATATCCCTAACAGAGATCTCTGCCTGTCAACCCATAAAAATAAGTTAAGAAAAAAAATCCAAGATCCAAAATCCATTTTCTTCTAAAATCCAAGTACTTTGAATGGCTGAGTTAACATAGAAGGGTTAGTTAGTAGTATTAAGTAGCCTTTTTGTCAAATTGAAGCTAGGAGTAGTACATTTACTTTTAAAGTGGTTAGGAATTAACTCACATAAAAAATGAATACCATCTTTATGGGTTCGATCGGAAACAACTTAATTTCTTGCTTTAATTAAATGCCGAGTGTATTTCGTAATTTCCGAATTAAACGCAAGACAACTGTTACTACACCTAAGTATAGTAAGTAATTAAAATAATTTGCTAAATACAAATCGTTTTTAAAACAAAGCCAACTAAAATTAAATTTCAACCATATTTTGAAAAGAATGCACCAACTGCTTTGCTTGCCTAGCTAAGGGCTAAGACTAAGGGCGTATTGGGTACTGGGTCTGTGATTGTGTAGGCGATGAGCTAGCCACTTTGTTACTACTCTTTCACGATTTTTCATCTGACCAAACCCAATTTTTGTATGGCTAAATGCGGTCTTAAGGAACACAGTGCTCCTTGGACTCTGCCTACCCTTCGGGGATTACAGGCGTGATTTTATGTATGTATGTATTTTCCCCATATCAATCAAAAAATCCCAATAATAACAATCAAAGTTTTGAGTTACAATTAAAAGGAACATTGTAGTTGGTGGTGACAGGTGGATTTATCGTTCATTGTGTGCCGTGGGCAAACAAATAAAAAAGCGGTGTCCGTCCGTGGGCCGGGAGCGAGCAGCGATTTGTTCCTTTTGCTCTGGTACCTGTTCCGAACGGGTATCGACCACGGCTGGTTAGCAGCCAGGGGTGCTGCACATTTTTATTAGAGAGTAACGCGTTTAGAAATCCTTTTAAGGATGTTCAAAAAATAATGCTAAATAGTAACAAATAGGTGGATTTATCTCTTAACTCTTTTTCTTCAAGCATGCTCACACAGTGCTGTGCCTATCTCTATTTTTGTCTCCTTGTCATATTGTTGATAATGTTTATTTGTAATACAATATTTCTTGCATTACATCCCTGCCCAAAGTTGTCTGGGAGAAATTACACTAAGCGATAAAGTTGTCTGTATTGCAATCGTAGGGTTTGAAATAATTAAAAATTAAGAACAGAATTAACAGGCACCTCGAGGTGGGATTATAATAGACTCTCCCCTCTTACATTAGGCATCTGAAGACATGAAGCCGAACTATTAACATGCTTTTGCTTACTCTCTAAGGATTTATGTAATAATATTGATTAAACAAACGAATTAAAGAATTTGTCCAAACAAAAGCACGATACCAATTTCCTAATCAATATTTTCATAAATCACGTTTTTTTTAAATTAAAGTGGAGAATTTTATATGAACTATATAATACGGACTATATTAAAAAGACCTTCATTCTAAATTTATCACAATTTACAATGTCACACAATTATTTTTACAGTCGTTTTAAATTCGCAAAAACATCGGGTCATTCGCTGGGTCGTTATCGCAGGATGTGCATTTACGGCAACCCCCGCTTTGTCTGCCATGGGCCAGGACAGATTGTAGGTACTTATTACATTTAGTTACCTACTTTGAAATATGGAAAGTAATGAAAACTATGGAGCTATCGAAAACTTAGGTCTGAGCCGAATACAAGCAACATCTTTGATGTGATGACAGAGATAATGATCTGCTCTTTGGTGATATTTGATTTGACCCGGCGGACTTAATATTCACGAGAAAAGAGGGATGAATATAACATAGCTAGAAGAATGTTTCATCCATACATCCATAATCCATTTTGGATGGACTTTGAAGAGGAAAGCCAAAGAAACTAGAGCTATTGAAAGTATCAGAGATGATTTGATCCAACAGAGACGTTTAGTCACGTCATTAATCCCCTCAGTGATTATAAAAAGAAAATAGGTTAATGCTGACCTAACGATAGAGGGAGAGCGAACGAGGAAGACATGTCCCAACCGACCCCACTGAGCGGGTAAAAGGCAGGTAGAAGAAGAGCTTATTAGTCACTTGTGAAGAATGGAAGAAAGCCAGAAGCCAGCCACTGTAGAAAGCTCTGCGACAAGATCGGGTGCCGGTGGCCACGGTAGCAGTGGCCTGCATTAGGAGATAAATATTTTTGGAGTCAGTTCACTGGTCGTAACAGAGAAAATAGCAATTGTAAATTCAATTTAGAAATAGATAAAATTGTATTAATAGCTAAAATAATTACACCATAATTACCCAAATTAATACATTAAAATTTTCACTTATCACCAATAATTTGTTTAAGAAATATTTTATTTTTGACTTATCTAACATTAAATATTGAGTCTGTATGGTGATAAGGCGGCGCTAGGATTTTTTGCGTGTTGATGTTTAATTGACCCCACCGAGGAGCCATGTTTGTTATGATATTTACTATTTAATCTATTTAGGTAATTTTGTTTACGTCTTTATTCCGTTCGTTGAACGCATGCGTATGTTACGTTACACGGATAATCAGATAATTGTGATACGTAGTTACGTTAGTTGCAATTTTACTGTGTTCACCCGTATGAGCTTTCATATATTATATACTATACTAATATTAGAGGAAAGATTTAATTGTTTGGCATGTTTGCATCGAATAGACTCCAAAACTACTGAACCGATTTGAAAAATTCTTTCACTGTTGGTAAGCTACATAACACGAGTAACAGAGACTATATCACATTTAAAAGAAAATAGGGATCCTTAATAAAATTCCAAAAATATTCTTACATCGCGTGTGTTGCAAAAACTATTGATGACAGAATCCTGTCAGAAGCCTGTGCCCAGCAGTGGAACGTACATAGGCTGAGGAAATTCACCACTACAGAACAAAAACATAAATTATAATTAATCGTAGACAAAATTGTTGTTTACCCCTACCCAAACTATGATTGTAGACTTTTTTTTGCTAACACCTTTTGTAAGTATAATTTGACATCGGGAGCGAGAAAAACTAGTAGACATTACTTTTGACAGGGGATACTTAATGAAGTTATCCGTTTTTTATGGTCCCGTCCTTTTCTCACGATGGCTCCTTTGTAGGAGCACGTCCCACAATCAATTATGTTAACTGTGATAATTTTGTTTTTATTTTTTGTCACGTGTGTTTGGGAACAATTTTGTAGGGTCAAATAAATAATGCGCTGGTTACACGCCTATTAAAGGTTTAAAGTGACAAAAGACTTTATCGTAACTAAAACTGATGGCATGTTTTTGTTAGTAATCTGGAGCGTGACATTCAAAACATCGTGGAGAGGAGTTTTTGAGGAGTTTTTGACGGTATTTTACTATGGCGGGCGTGATTTTTATTTTAATATTGTTTCGGAGTGGATATTTTTACGTAATAAAATCAGTGTAGTTTTGTGTAATACGTGTCTATAATAATGAGCAATGTGGAGGATCATTGAAATAACCGTCAAGTGGTGTGAAAAATGTTGAGTTTTTAACTTAAATCCATCCCTCCCGTCGTACGTAATAGCACCATCGATGGTAGTGTCTACTACTAAAGATTTGAGGCCTAACTCTCCCAAGATACATTAAAATTTCAATGCAAAACTGAAGACATTATTATTAAAAACTAAGCTGTATGGGCTCAGTTCCTCTTGCCTTTGACAAAAAACATCTTGGAAAAGCTCGGGCAAAACTTTACAAGGAATGAGGTAAATTGCTTGACGATATAATATAGAAAACCGCTCGAGTTGAATCACATTACAACTCTCCGCGTAGAACTTACTGCAAAGCCTCGTAATGCCTTTGAATCCACCTCTAATGACTCTTTTTGTCTAAAACGGCCTTTACAGTTCCCCATACTTTTTGGAAAGGCGTAAACTTTGGTAGGTCTTCAAGTCTGTGCCAAGCCACCACTGGAGGCCTACTCTCTGATGATCCCCTTTGGGTTTTTCACTAGGAAGTGTCGTCTGTTATCGGCTCATTAAAAGAATACTACCAACCCAACCCATCTCTTCCATTCGGTGTCGTAAAAGTCGACTAATGGACTTAGAACTGCACAACTATCCATCCAATAGCTTATAGCGGCGACGGGCTCACCACCTGTCACGCTGAGTGCAGTCGCTGCTTGGTGATGCGCGGACTATGACAATGGACTGATTTTGCGGTGCTTTTGTCTAGTGTCTGACTAACCCTTAGGGGATAATAGTCGTAATTATATGCATGTATGTAGGACGAGTCTCCAGAGCGTTCGAGCCGTGGCAGCAGTCCTGAGGGTGCCTATGACTAGGTACTCTCGACTTCGGTTCAGGTGTGTTGTGCAAGTGGGGGAGTTACAGTTGTAACGAGTTAATACAAATAGCGCATATTTGTATCAGCTACTCTCACTTTTCCCATTTTCTCAATAAGTGACAACTGGAATCTTATTTCTCACAACGTCACACAGTAAAATTGCGCCCAGCCAGGTGTCTAGTGTCTACAAATCCGTACCTGGTAAAGCGTCGTGAGTTCTGACGGGGTCTTAATCGGTTTTCTGAGTTTTTCTCCCTTATCTAACCTTCCAATATTAAATAGGACCATGCTAGATCTAAAGAGTTGAAACAACTTTGCAGGATGTGGCGATCGGCCTCGATGGGCGCGCGGCTGTGCGCAGGAGTGGCGCTCGCGATGTCTCTGACGCTCAGCGCCGGTCGCCGCGAGTACAAGGACATGGAGGCGCGACAGACAGACATCTCGCTCTGGATTGACGAGAGACAAGTCCGAATGTTTAGTGGTATTTTGTCATACATATTATAAAATACGACGATTTAACTAATATCAAAAATTAAAGAAACAAGCCCGAATCTGTGTTCCGCGTGTCTGCCTTGACTTTAGTGAATGCCCTGGGTTCTCAATGTTAACATAATATAAGCTTATGTTAATGGTGATTTAATAAACACAAGAGCAGTAGATACCTTATGTTTAATAACGAAAATAATTATTTATGTTTTAGATACTATCAACATTATTTTTTTGTGTACCTACTTACAACTATACCTAACTTACATTATTAGAACTGTAGCTAATAAAATAGATTGTCCAAGTTTAAAATTATGACTCTTAATATTAGGTATGGGCTCGGTGCACCTTATTTTCTAATGTTACAATAAACCTACTGTTATAATAATAAAATATGCGTTTGAAACGCGAAAAACTAACCAATATGAAACGCGAGCCAAAAAAACGTTATCATAAAATAATTTCTATGAATTTTGTTGCAATCACTCTAAATAAGAACGTATTATAAACAAAAAAATGAGGTGAAAACGTTCTTAACGCGATCTCTTTAAGTCTACTCTTGTTTATGATCCCTTCACTTCTTATTATATAATAATGTCGGTATAATTAACCAAGATAAATAATTATATGAATTACTGCTCTTTAATTATGCGTATTATTAATTAATTTACCTAATTTGTAAAGCAGCAACGTGAAGTTGTTCTATACCAGTCGAAATAAATAGATAAATGAGCAGAGCACCAATTTTCATAATTGTAATCATTTATTTTACCATTGCAGGTATTTCAATGAGAGTGTTCGCAATACAAAACGGCCACATATCTCCGTACATACTAGACCCAAATTTTTCCCACAAACTGCCTACAATTCCATCCGAAGTTGGATATGTTAATTTTACATGGAGGTCGAGGAAGAAATACTTCTATAATTTTGATACGTTGACTTCATCAGACTTAAAAGTACTGAGTCCTCCAGTATTATCTATTAAAACTCAAGGAAGGGTACCTAAAACGGACAAAGGTAAAGTGTAAAAAGATCATAATTACACATTTTTTCAATTTATACGTCTATTTGTTGTATTAAGTAATAAAGAGTATGTACACAACTCTATAGAAAGTTAAAAATAAAATAAACAATTGAAAGGAGAGAAAATGCTGGTAATAAAGTAAATGGGGCGCTGCATACCTTTATGAAAAGTCAGGGTCTAAGAAGGCACGACTGGCTATTCAGAGGGGTGTTGGTACCAACATTGATGTATGGTACAGAAAGTTGGGTATGGCAGAAGTGTGGAAATGAGAGCGTTAAGGAGCATAATGTAGAACCGGTTTGAAAGATAGGATAAGAAACAGTGAGATAAGAGAAAGGCGTGGTGTGAAATAGGACGCACTGACAAAAATAGAAAAAGGGATGCTTAGTTGGTTTAGGAATGTTGAGAGGATGGATGAAAGTAGACTTACGACAAGGCAGCTGTGAATGGGAAAGTTGGACGGCCTATGCGAACGTACATTGATCAAATTGGGGTTGTACTAACGAAGGGCCAGGTCAAATCCACCTTAAACCAAAGAGCATGTATGAGGCAAGTAATTATAGTAGAATAAGAGAGAGGTGTGTGCCAGAATCGAAGCAAGTGGAAATCTGTTATCTCTGCCTACCCCTTCGGGAACGAAGCGTGATTGTATGCATGTCTATGTATGTAAAAACAAAAAAAGTACATATTTTGGATATTCCTCCTTTTGTCTCATTCTCAAACTGATCCAGTCTTTGCTTGGTTACTTTTGAAAACTTAGACACCGAATGATAACTTTCATTACATTTCACATTAATAGTTATTATTTCTATTATCTATTAAGCATTCGACATCAAATGCAAGGCGTAAAGGTTATCTAACAACTCATAAACTACTGTTGTTCACAGAATTCAGTTTATTTCTACCTTGCGTTGGCAACAGCAGCGGGGTAGCTACCTTTGAGATAGGTCTAGTGCTAAAGAGTGGCCGAGGTATACCCCTGAAAGGTACACCCTTAAGATTTAACTTAAAGAAGGAATGCGCACAGAGAGGTGTGTATTTTGAAAGGACAGGTATTGTATCGCCAACGCATTTTTAACACTTTACAGTCTGTGTTTTTGCTTATTTTTATTAACGTTTCAGTTCTCGTTTAGAATATCTCGAAGCAATTTCTTTAATCTATCCATCCATTGAACCCGCAGTAGTCTTCTCTTTGAAAGGTTATCTTTAAGATTATAGATCATAACTGTTAACGACAATCTAAATAACCACGAACACAGTCAAACGCTTTAATAACTAGACTTCATAAATCAGTATTTAGTTAACAAATAAATCATTATGCAATAAGAATCTCATATTGATATTACCTAATAAATCACTAAAGTTAGAGCTTATTAATTCAACATTACGCTTGTTGTTCAAATGAGAGGTATTGAAATATGACCAGATTTGACACTGGGTTGTTTCAAAGGCATTTAACTACCTAATAAATTGATTTCAGACTCAGTTCGCTTGGCTACTAATAGTACTTAGGGTAGATGGTAGAGCATAATGCCACCAGTGCCAGTCATTTCAAAGGCAACGTCACATTCATGTGCCCGGAGCAAAACAATACGGCGATTCACATTTTATTGCAGCATTGTGCCGGGTTTACCAACATACGGACCGTTTATACGTATTTCGTATCGTAGTCATAACAATTTTAAATTACGTTATTGAAGGTCTTCAATGAGTTGAATGTCAATCGCCGTTGTTCTAAGCCGGTCTACTAATGATGTATACGCAAGCCTGATTCTGAAGTCAGGTGATCATTAACCCTCATTGCATTATTTTCCGGGCGCCCCTCCGAGCTACGCTGACTGGCTGAACTCACGGTGCCTCTGCTCACAACATTTGCGTTTTTAGGTAGGTAAGCTTGCTTTATGACGCGCGCCAGGTATCAATAGAGTCCGCAAACATTGCATAAATGGCATGAGTCTGGTGCGCAAACATTACGACTACACAACAAATCAACTTTGAAGCTAAACCATAAAATCCGTTTGCTAACAGTAAGTCAATGTCAAATAAACATATTATAACAGACAATAACAGTCAATATTTTACTTTAACTACCTATTTACTTTATTTTTAATACAAACGTGAGGTTTATTGTTCGAGTACCGTACAGTCTTTTGCTAAAATAATTATGTACCTAAACCATTTTAACCAGTGTCTGCTTATATCCCATTCTAACAAGTCATTACCTATCACCCACTACCCTATCAAAAGTTTATGCATACCTAAGTATTTTAACACTTGACTGTACAAGATTATTTTATCTTATCCATAATACATAACGCATCGTGGAATGTATCAAAAATTTTACAACTAAGACTCTCAATTCAATATTAACGTGTGATTGTACCCTACAAAATATAACAAACACAATTAAATTTACTATTTAGTTAAGGTTTTAAATAGGTTGTACTTAGATTATGTATTCTACACATCAAGATTTAATTGAAAATTCATTACTTACCTATTTTTTTATTTAAAGTTCACCCTATTTTCCAAATTACACACGAAGCAGTAATCTACTGAAAAAAAAATAGAGCAAATGTCAGTTCTATAATATCATTGCAATATTCGTCCAGGGCCGGATCCAGAGTGCGATAAAAAGTGTGCGAATCAAGGGTGGTGTAACCACGAGAAGATTTGCCAGTGCCCCGAGGGCTACATGGGGCAGGACTGCCGCACCGCGCTCTGCTACCCGCAGTGCCTCAACGGCGGCAACTGCACCGCGCCCGGAGTGTGCTCCTGCCCGCCGGGGTACCAGGGACGGAATTGCGAGGGAGGTGGGTATCATCAATATCTTTCAATGGTCAGTGGTACACAATTTTACACAATACAGGTTCCCTTATGTGCGACACTCTGTGTGTCTGCGTGTGTGCGTCTTCAGCGTTGCATCTAGCATCTGCCAGCAGCGTTACGCAAATCATCGATTTACCGACCGATCGAACTCCTTGACCGAGTGGCTGCCTGCGCGGCTACCTAACGCTGCAACGTCGAAGGCTGGATATACCCACTTTACAATGGAACTGACACCTGTCAGCGAATTACTATATAGTTTTAAGGACCTCTTGAGTTCCCGGTTAAGTCTTGGTAGGGCTGATGTACTGAATACTCTCAATTGTTATCCAGTCATGTTATTTAATAATTTATTTAGTATAATCATAATTATTTAGTATGCTAGTTTCTACTTCCAAAGTCAACAGTCTCATAAATAAAAGTATAAAATAACGAACAAATATTATATTTTAAAAATATCTTTTTACACTAACTTGCCTAACTAAAGCCCACTTGCGCGATCGAGAGTTAGCACCTAACCCTGGAGCAAATATATGGGCAAACCCTGGGTTAGGCGCTTACTCTCGATCGTGCAATGGGCCTTAAAATAGTAAAATCATATCTTCTTGGATATCGCGATGGCGACCTTGCACCCCGTTTTGATGACTTCGGTGAGGGCCTTGTAGAAGGGCGCTTGCTCGGCGCCGTGGTTGATTCCCGTGTCGTGGTGTTGCTGTTCCTCGTCTCGGAACTTGGTGATGGTCTCGAGGATTTCCTTGTCGATGTTGGGGTCCTCCATGAGCGTGCGCAGCTGGTCGTTGTAGTGATCTACTATCACCGTCTCTACAGCCACCGTGCAGGCCATTGCGGCTTCTTTGCCGAGCAGCGCTGTGCCTGAGGAGTACGGAGCTCTATACTATTCAAGGCTCGAAATATGTAAACAGGCATTTAGGTACACAATAATATCATTCAAAAACGGTAGCTTTTATTTTGAGAAGTAAAAAATAAACTAACGCAAATAATTACCTACTTCATTCATTATTAGGAATCTTCGCATACTTGTAAGTTAACGTAAACTTTTGGTTTACAGTCTTCGTGATTTTTTTTTATCAAAATAAAATATTTATCTAACAGTTTAAAGGCACAACAGATTTTCAGAAGTGATCCCTGTTTCTTATGTCTATTTTGTTTATTTGCTTTCCTTGTGTTGATTATGGTGATTTGGATACGATGGGGCTGACAAGTTCTTTTCAAACAACAGCCCCTAAACAAATAAGTTGACCACTGACAATTTTCAGAACGTATTAAGTCATATTTTGAGACATGAATATTATGTTATGGGCTAAAAAATCGATGACTCATAACCCAAAACTATGCACCAGCTGCGCGAAGATTAGAAGTGTTCTAATTTCACAAGGCATTTCTAACAAGGTGTCTTCGATATCTTACCAGCTCCCAGTGCGAAGCCCGCTATATTCCAGATGGGCGTGAGGACGGTGGGCCGCACCCGGTACTTGTTGATGAGCTCTTCAAATCTCGCCCGGTGGTGCTTCTCTTGCTCCCACATGTGCTGGATGAGCGGCCCCTCTGCTGTTCGGCCGAGCACGGCCATTTGCCCCGCGTAGATCCGGTCCGCGCCCAATTCGCCCGCGTGGTCTACTCGAATTATTTTGTCGAGCTGAAATTGAATACAACAAAATTGTTATAAAGCGAATATAATATGCTTATTGTCGAATCTCGCCTTCGGCAATAAAAATAAATATTTGTTAGTAGTACCTAACACATATTTTAATTTTATTGCCGAAATATTTTATACTTTTACTTTACATTAAACTTTTATTTTAAACTTCTTTAATGTAAAATGTATATACTTTCATTTTGATGTAAACTTTATGTTTTATGAGATGAACCTAAATATTTTCCAATTCGATGATTGGTGGGCAAAAACTCTGCAAAGCGCAGAAGTCCTGTAGTGATAGCGTTACGGCATTGTGGTTGAGGACCACAATCTGAACTATCACATTTTGATTTTGCTAAAGATTCATTCATTTTCAAGTGTATATAAAGATACATGTATTTATGACGACCTCTGTGGACGAATGGCCTGTATGCCGGTCTCAAGGCGTGTCGCCATCTCGAGAGGTTCTGGGTTCGATCCCCGGTGGGGAGAAATGTTTGGGTGAATAATTTTCAGGCATTTGTTATCCAGCCTTGGATGTTTATATATATTTATCTATTAAATATATTTATCTGTCATCTAGTGTCCGCGGACACAAGCAGCATTAGTTGCTTAAAATGGGGCTAGTTGATAGGCTGGTGTGAATATTTGAAGATATTTATTTATTTATATATTATAGCTTATAGCTACTCTAAAATATCCACTTACATTAGGATTCTTCGACCAACTCGGCGTGTGGGCCAGTCTGACTTGCTGTAGGTGAATCCTCGGCCGCAACATTGTGGTTCGGTGAATCTGCTCACAAAATAGACGTGTTTTATTTTTGTTGCAGGTATATGTTCGCAGAAGTGCTTAAACGGAGGGAAGTGCATTCAGAAGGACACATGCGAGTGTCCGAAGGGATATTATGGACTACGATGTGAATATTGTAAGTATGGGATTTGATATGTCGATGTTGTTCATTTCTTTTTTATATACCAGCGCTACTAGAATTAAATATATGTATTAATTGGCCATAGGTACTACTACATGTAGCGTAAATTGTTGATCTCAGTAGTTAATCATAATACTAAGGTAAAGTAAATTATTCATTAAAGTTGTTCAATATAACCAATCCGGAGGACCTCGTCTCCCTTGACTAATTGAGTCTAACTTCCTATTAATCATCTATCATTCCAAAAAAATAGTCTCCCGTTTCTTAATTTCGAAGCGAAAGACTTATCTCTTCAGGTAATTAAAAGAAGTGTAGGGATTTCCTTTCCTTCCAATTGTCGCATTCATCATCATCTCAACCCAGAGGCCTCCCCCAACGATCATCAATGTCGCATTTTTAATTTAATTTGTTTAAGCTGGTCAGTGAGGAGGAGCTCGGTAGCATAGTGGTCATTGCGCTTTGGCTTCGATCGAAAACAAAGCTACCTTCGCCATGGTCAGACCGTGGATGGGTGACCAAGACTGTGCTCTCGAGCTCCTCCGTGCTTCGGAAGGCACGTTAAGCCGTTGGTCCCGGTCGCATTTCTGACCCTTTCTACCCACCAACCCGCATTGGGCCGGCGTGGTGGTGTTACGGCCCATACTCAATGAGGAAGGCCTGTCCCAGCAGTGGAACGTATAAAGACTGATGACGAAGCTGAGTATCCTTGTATTTATCTCCAGCCAAATGCGTGGTCCCATGCCTGAACGGCGGGCGCTGCAAGGGCGTGAACAAGTGCCGCTGCCCGGCGGGGCTGGGCGGCGACCACTGCGAGGTGGGCCGGCGCCTGGGCGACTGCGCGCGCGCCTGCAAGCACGGCGCCTGCGCGCTCGGCGCCTGCCGCTGCGAGCCGGGCTGGCGCGGCCGGTACTGCCACCGCCCTATTGGTACTATAGGTATGTCATTTTACCGAACTCTAGATTGGAGGATCTCAATTTGACCTTGTATGCTGTATGTATGTTTTATGTTCAACATTTCACAAATAACTCCCCGAAGCTACAGTCGTCTAGAATGACTAATCCAGAAATACTACAGTAAGCCACTAAAAATCCCTGATATTATGAACTAATTCTACC
This sequence comes from Parapoynx stratiotata, assembly GCA_910589355.1. Taxonomy (NCBI): domain Eukaryota; kingdom Metazoa; phylum Arthropoda; class Insecta; order Lepidoptera; family Crambidae; genus Parapoynx; species Parapoynx stratiotata. The sequence goes on from OU342458.1 coordinate 17,201,678, forward strand.
CTTCGTTGGGTCTGAGATGGTAGACTCGGATTCTATCGAAGCAATTCCCTAAACCGTTCCCAGGGCGTCCCAACCTACCTATTCATCCGCTAGCCGAGACACGCCATTGGCGTATTTCCCGGGAAAACAGAAAAAGGGCAGAAGGGCAAAGTAACACGAGTGTATAACAAGAGGAAAGCCAGTGTGCCAGAATTGTAGCAAGTAGAGATCTGTAATTTCTGCCTATCCCACCAATGTTTGAAAAGACTTGTGAGGGAGTCTGATTATTAGTAAGAAAAAATTACCTGTTCATGAATATAGAAAGAGCATGAAAAACATCAAATTAAGAGAGAAATTATAAAAATATGTGTGAATGTGTGTGAGAGATATCAAATTTGATTGATCACTGTTCAATTCATTTTAAATAAAAAAAGTTATAATATTATAAAACAAACTCATTGATACAAAATAGAACATTTTATTTGTTTCAGGATCTTCAGAAGAATCTGGTGAACATAAGAGGCCTCGGTGAATAATAGATTTACTTGATATAATTATAAATTATAACATGATGCTATAAAATTTATAGTATTGGTTTTATACTTAATGTAAATGTAATTTTAATTGATAAATTAGTCATTTTGTTTGTAAGTGCTAAGCCATAAATGATATGTTTAAACATTATAAAATATTATACAATATAATTTTGAAAAATCTGGTATTATTCCTAAACCCTAAAACATGTTCCATTTGATATCCAAAAACTCAATAGTTTTGAAGACTTTTTATGAAAATAAAAAAATAGTACCTAAGCAAAATAATTTTACAAATATGCATGTATTTTACAAAAACAGAGGTGTGAAGAAGCATTTTTTGGGCTGGCAATGTGAGGGTAGCTAGGGCAGTATGTCAGCATACTGCACTAGCTATCTTCACATATGAACTCCTCTACTGCTTATCATTTTGTAGTGTTTAGTCATTTGCTCAGCTTTTTATATAAAAAAACAAGATGATGTGAATAAGACATCAATGTATTTTACTTTTCTAAATACTTACACTCTTATTCATGAACACTATTTATGTTTTAAGCTGTTGTTTAACCATTGTAAAACTGATGCTCAAAACTTAAGTAGGGTTTATGTATAAGCTGGTTTGGCCTCAAAAAAAGGTTGTTGCAACATGAGTAAAAAAGTTGTAAAAAAATAAAGTCGCTGTTACATTTTATAGTATGAACTTCTGGAGGTTTTGTTTCTGAGATCATTTCCATTATCAAGGCTCCTAGAAAATTTAGAGACATTAACATCAATAGTTCTACAATAATTCATATCAAATTGAGTGTCCCACTGAAGATGATTTTTATATGATGAAAATATGAGAATATTGATGTGCACGATTTTCAGTCAATCAAATAAACAATAATCGACTATGAAGAAATACCTACCAATAGTTTATTTTGAAAAATATTCCAAATACGTTTTTCTCCAATCAGATAACACCATGCAGTGAACCTTTTCTTTAGTATTGATTGAAATTTTAATGTGTGTGAAGTGATTTACCGAGGGATTTAATTAATAATTGGAAAAAAGGAAAAAAGAGTTGAGTAATAAATTGTGCTGATTTGAAGGTTATATTAAAATACACACGAATTTCATCAATGTTTTAAAATACATTCCTACTCACCTAATTCCACTTGCAAAAACACCTATTATATTCAATATTTTCTCGTTGTAAAATCAATTCTTGAATATTTACGTTTCCAACAAAACAAACAACACACACTAGAAAATCAGATGTTTACATACATTTTGCGAAATGTCAATTTAGTAGGTATTAAAGTTCGACAGATGGCGCCACTTGTATGACAATTGATCAATGTTTTCGAAAATAAACTTGGAATTTTTCCTGAACGATCTTCATCTAGGGCGCAAAAATAATTTTAGATGATTAATTTACTCTCAAAGCCGGTGAGTATTCTGAAAAAACTATATTTGTTCATCTAGAAACTTACATTGTTTTTATTCCGGTCCCCCCTCGGGTTGAGGGGAGATTTCCCTTTCCATGCGAAAAATCATACACCGCGCAGACTCGTACAAAATGGCGTTTCGTAGATGTGAAGTTTTTGTTGGCTATGTACCGCGTTTACCGATCGATAATAATGGAGGATTCGGAGTTTTCGGGGTCTCTTGTGCACTCCGTCAATTTTGTAAATTCAGTGTCTGTTTAAGTGAGAAAGTCTGTAAAAGTGTTATTTTTGATCGGTTACATCACAGCAAGTTTTTGAGCCTTCAAAAACGATTGCGATATGTGTTTCAAATCACGCAGGTGCGTACGCAGCCGTAGTCTTTCTATTCTGTCTGAGCCTGCTCGAACGCGCGATTCCCCTTCATGATGGCCATTCATTTGGGCTTATCCTTTACGCCGCCGCAAAAGAGTTTGCGTCATTCGTCTTCAATGTTGACCCGTCGCAGTAAAGCACCATGCATTGGATGCACATAGAACATCGAAACATTCAGCGTCATGTCGGATCATAACTAAACCATTATTTTATCCATAAGTACAGCATTTTACAAGCTAAAGAAGTTATGACAATCATATCAAACTCTTCAATGATGTGATCATCAGCTTGTCCAATTCCTAGTCTTATTGGGATTAGTCTCTGAAGTTGTGTGGGAAGCTAGAGTATTGATTTTCCTGGGCTATGAGCCCACACATTACTAGAGTTACCTAGCAGAGTAATAATGTACATGTAAATAGGATTTAAAAGCTATTGAAGTAGACATTGGGTCAAATTGAAAAGAAAATATTGATTGAATCATGTTTTAAAGCATCATTGAAACTGTATCAAAATTTCAAACTTGACTCAGTGGACAAACAATCAATAATTTTGTTTGAATATGTATAAGCTTTAGGGCCCATTTTGTAAATGATACATTTTCTCTACTCAAATGAATGATTCATATTCCAGCAAGAATTATTAGCTATTTGCATTGAACTTATCACATCACCCTAATTCTTATTAGAAAATATAATTCTTACTGTATCAGAACTATTTGTGTGTTTTTGTTCTTAACTGCATGAACATACAGTGTTATATTTTATATACTTTTTCTAAACCTAATAGAACAGACAGTTTAGAGATGTGTAAAGATAATAGGGTCAAACCTCTGTAGAAATAGGTCAGAATCAAATTGATTTTTATATGGCAACATTGGTACCTATTATCATGGTGTAGGTATAGGTATATGAAGTATTATGAAAAAATTGAAACTTGAACCACTTAATAAAAATATTTATTCAATACATATATACTTATACCTGCTAGTAACACCCAACAGAATTAAATTATTCCATTTATGTTATTTCCAATATTAATGTGAAACAGTCAAAACTGACTACACACTTAATTATAGTTCTATAGTCACATGCAAAAATATGAGTACCTATAGCATTTATTAGGACATAAAGTTTCAGTAGTCAACTCCTTATTCCCTATTCTTTATCTCTATTATTTTCTAATTCTTGCATGTGACTGTAACTAATTATTGTCTCTGCTATTTGCTATCTGAAGTTGATCTTAGCCATCTAATAAAATGACTATAATACTAAAAGCTCCCTAATTTGTAAAATACGCAATCCAGAAAAACAATTATGACAATAATTCCTTTTTAGTTTTCTTGTAAATTTAAAATAGACTGTCTTAAATGTATTGCATATATTTTTTTTAATACCTACTTATTAACATAGGCATTGATAACACTCCGCTGAGCGGGTGACGCGTGAGTGACGCACAGAAACCTTTGAAACACTCCAATGGTCCTGGTGAAGGGCCGGCTTGAAGATAGCGACACAGAATTTGACATTATGAACTCTGCAGTCAGCACAGAGTCCATGGACATGGCCGAGGAGGTAATATGGAAACAGGTTAAAGAATTTTATTTTTTATTACAAAAGTCACTTAAGGAAATCTAACAAAATTCATTCCATCTTAACTTTTAACTACATTCAATTTAAATTACTAATTTATGGTTAGGGTTTTGGAACATACTTCCAAAACATGGTAAAATTTAGTCAGAGTAAATTCTATTTCTATTCTATACATTTTGGTTTCACTCGGGTGTAAGAGCTTAGATGAAAATTTACCCTGCTCTGAGTAAATTTTACTCCTTTTAGAACATTATCCTAGACAGATAGGTACTCCTTTACATACATATATCTAAAAAATAAAAACTTTTAATTGCATCAAAGCCTTTCCTCAATGAATTAAATACATTTTTAATTCAAAACTTCCTAGGACATGTCCCAAGTAGAGGGCTGCGGACTGAGCGGGTCGGAGGACGACGACGACTGTGCCTCCTCGCCCGCCGGCTCCACGTACGATGACCAGGACATGATCAAGAGCGCCCTGAGCGACGAGGTCACAAAGCAACTCGCCGCCGCTGGTAACATGTTTATATGAACACTGCTTTACATTACACTGCGCCTCTTCGCCTGCGATGACCTGGTCACCAGGATACCATAAACATAAATTTTTCACTGCCCTCAAGCTATTAAACTCAACCTGAGAGAGTGCTACCATCAAGTGAAGCCCAAGTTTTTTGTTCTAAGAACTATAGAGAGCAGAACTGTGCATTAGGTTCAGTTAAGACCAAGCGGAAAAAAACATAATTTACTGGCTAAATTAAAAATAATTTCGTATTACCAAAGCCTAAAGCTGAATATGTACATTTTGATCGCATATGCTGGGAATTTGGTAGCAAATATTCTCGCGCTTCAGGAGTCCTTGAGGGTGATCGAAACCGCGAGCAGGTTGTTGCTGAGTTATATAGAGTTCTTGTTTAAACGAGCGTCTCCGCGCGCGGATTTCAGATCTCTACGTGAATTGCGGCCAGAGAAGGCCTGATGAACTGACCCTCATAAGAGACCTATGTTCAGCCATTGCTGTGTAAATAATAATTATAAACTCTGAACTTTAAGTCAGCATCTGCAAAGGTAGTTATATTCGAAAAAAAACTTCATTTATTAATTTATGTTTTCCCCCCAGGTCCGGTTGGCATGGCCGCTGCCGCAGCCATCGCATCCTCCAAGAAACGCAAGAGGCCCCACTCATTCGAAACCAACCCCTCCGTGAGAAAGCGCCACCAGAACAGGCTGCTCAGGAAACTTAGAGTGAGTTTTTCTCTGCAAATATTTTCGTTTATGGATATGGAATAACAGAATTTGGAGGGTTAGAATTAGAAGACCAATCGATGAAGTTAGATGTAATACAGTGTTATGAAAATATTCAAACTAGTTTAGGCCCTTCAGGTCATTTCCCAGCATGTTGGCCTAGTGTGGGTGAGTGGGTAGTATTATTATTATACTACTACTAATTGTTTACTGTTTGTTCTTGTGGGTTATCTAATATTGTTTTGTAAGAACGGCACATAGGCACTATTTAGGGCCAGTTGAAGTACCCATTTAAGTTCCTGATAAATTAAGAATTAAAAATTCCGTGCGATATCTGTTTTATTTAGAATGTATTTGATAGGTAAGTAGATATTTGGAGGTGTTGAATGAAACCGACCCTTAACATTATTATAATGTATCCAGCAAACAATCGAAGAGTTCGCAACGCGCGTGGGGCAGCAAGCGGTAGTTCTAGTAGCTACACCTGGCAAGCCGAACACTTCCTACAGGGTATTCGGCGCTAAACCCCTTGAAGACGTGGTGCGCAACCTTCGCTGCATGATCATGGAGGAGCTGGAGAATGCTCTGGCGCAGCAGGTAAGGCGGCTCCTACCGGATTGCGCGGGGAAACTCCAAAATGGATACCGATACTTTTATACATACTACCTACCACTGCAATTGAACTGTAGATTCATTAAGTCTTATGATTAATTGTAATGAAAGAAGTGTGTTTTTGTCTCACAAAATATACACTTAGAGTGAACAGGCATCTATTGAGTTTGCATGCCACATCAATGCTTTCCATCCTTTATGGAGAGATTGTTGTACAAAATAAAAATAAGTTTCCAAAATTGATATTTGTAAGGGCCAAATTATTTAATTTTAAAGATGTTGATAATAGTCCTTAAGGTATACTTGTATCGGTATATAATAATATCTTTAGTATGAGTTTAAAGTTGTATTTAATTTTATACACTTTAAAGTATTTGCTTTGGAAATTTAACTTTTTGGAACTTCTGCGTGCAATCCTATTCATTTCACTTATAATCGTCATTTAATAAACACTTACTAAATCTTTGTTGTAGAAATGAAAATACAACTCAAAATTACAATTTTATTGTACAGTCACAACCAAAAAATATTCCCGATAAATCCTACACAACAATTTCTTTTATTATAGAGTTGAATACAAATGAACGCCCCTTAATATTTTATCTGTGATATTATTTATCTATGGTTTTGGCTGTATGTATCTTACCTGTAATTTTTTATTAGTAAATCAATTTAAAGTATTATTTTGTTCAATTTAATTGCTGCATTTTTATGACATGGTCAACTGTGTCTATATTACTATGACAATTGTATACCCATTACTTGCGACCACACCACCCGACCCAAGTTTTTGAGGGGATAATCTATACTTCTTTGAAGGGAGTAGGTATTGTAATATGTAGATACTGAAATAGGAATTAACTCTCAAGGTTAATGAGCTATTAGGTAGAAAAGGTATTGTTATTGTAATTAGCGAGTGTGATTAGGAATCTTTCTTTTTCTTCTTTCTTTTCATTCCACATTCTTCTTTCGATTCCATTGCACACTCTTCTTTAGACTCTAAAGGAGTAGTTACGAGTGTTTATAAAATATTACAGCAAAGATTATCCTTTTTAATATTTCATGATTTTTCAAAAGTTTGTTTTTGATTTCATTTAGTTAAATTATAAAATGTCAAAAATTATTCGAATATAGCCGCCGTTTTGAAATTTTTCTTTGTGTGTTTTGAAAGTTTCAAGCGATAAATGCGATAGAAGTTGATATGGTAGCAAGGGTAGGTAGAGTTCACGGGGAGTAGTAGGTAGAAGCGCAGAGTATCGTAGCGGGAATAGGTAGATTTTATGGGGAAGGTATAGAATGCGTGATAATGAGATTTCAGTAGATTTAGTTGCGCGTATAGGTAGGTTATGTTATGGAAGCGTAGCAGATGAGGGGCTAGGCATTAGGCATGCGGGTGGCGGGGTGGCGGGGAGGGCGCGGGGTGCGGTCGCCAGTAACGCGGGTAGTTCGGGCTGGGCGGGTGCGAGCAGGCGCCGCCGCCGCCGCAGGACGACCCCTCGCTGTTCGAGCTGCCGCCGCTCATCATCGACGGCATCCCCACGCCCGTCGAGAAGATGACGCAGGCGCAGCTGCGCGCCTTCATCCCGCTCATGCTCAAGTACTCCATGGGTGAGTGCACACATACACTTATTGTATTAATGTGGCCTGGGCCTGGACCCCTAACTTTGAATAAAACTGTACCCAGTTACTCAGTATCCAATAATTATACTGCCAATGTAATTTTTGTTGCGTGTATTTTAATACAAGCAACAAATAGCAAGCAGCGGTAGCCGACGGGGACGGACGGGGCACTACTCGTTCGAGAGGCCGCGGGAAACGTGGGTTCGATCCGCCTGTACCACTGAGCTTGAATAAAACTTGTGTACAGTCCATTGTGAATATCGCTCGCCTCACATTATGCCCGGTGCATGGCAACAGGCTCGCCTGTTGCATGGGGACCTAACATATCTGGCAAAAGGTGTTTAACACCTCTGCCTACCCCTTCGGGGACAGGGGAGTGGTGATATATTTTAGTATCAACGTCGTGAAAACCAACAATCATATTGAAATCCTTTCTCACAACATCATAAAAGCACTTGCTAAGATGTTTTAATAATTATACTGTCGGAATAAACATTATTTTTTTGACAAATTTAACCCACTCTTAAAACGTTTTAGTTCGCGGCAAGCCGGGTTGGGGCCGCGAGTCGACGCGGCCGCCGTGGTGGCCCAAGGACCTGCCGTGGGCCAACGTGCGCATGGACGCGCGCTCCGAGGACGAGAAGCAGAAGGTGACACACACACACACACACACACGCACGCACGCACGCGCTACTTGTCAATATTATTGGCATACACACAACACGCGACTCAGCCCACACAGTTATCGGTGTATTGTAACACGCACACAAGTAAAAAAGGAGACAATCAAGACATATAAGGTGGACCGAGGATCTGGCGAAGCTCGCAGGCAGTCGCAGCGCAGGATTGAACGTTTTGTAGCAGAAGCCTGCGTTCAATTGGTTCGGGTTGAATGTTGATGATGAGATATGACATGGCAACTTCATTATTGACTAGATGACTAATATTAGCAATTACGACGAGAAGCAGAAGGTGACCGAGAAACACATTTCCACGAGAAACAGACTATTAAGCAGCACACATACTTGTACCCCATCGTCGTAGTGACCCTCGTGAAACATTATGTGTCTCTTCATGCCTTTTTCATAGGAACTCATGTTGTGGGTCGGATGACGTGTCACCAGCAACTACGAGACATAAGGCTACCCTAATACAAGTCTCCCAATATAAGAACGGGATACAGACAGTCACTCTTGTACGCACATCTAGTCTATGGAATTCCCTTCCAGCTTATTACCTACTTCCGTCCTACGTCCTTCAAGAAAGGTGTCTTCTTCGTCTCAATGACTCAAATTATATATATTACGTTAGTACTCGACGACGGCTACATCCAAGGGTCGGAAACGTTATTTTAAATTGCTTTTTGAAACTTTTCAAACCGTTTTTTGAAATGAAATAGGAACATTTTCAAAGATCAGTTTATCGACTTACAAGCGCGGGTCGGGCGGCGGGGCCACAGAAATATTAAATAAAAACGTCATTGTTAAAATTAAAACATTTTACGAACGAAAATGTTACATTTTATTTTGTTCTTCGTGAACGTTTTCTTATAATGTCCGTTCGAACATTAACGAAACTTAGTTCTTTAGGCATTTAAGCCGATAACTTTTCAAAAAATACCGGTATCCGACCCCTGGCTACAGCTCAGCGTTGCCGCATTTAAATCCTCCATACTGTTGTCTCCGAGTCACATAGATGCGCACGGATATTCACAGTCGCACAGGACGGGGCTCCACGATCGCACTTGATAGTCTCCGGATCAATAAAGCAAGGTGAACGTGGCCCTAGCTATATCCATAATGCACTCACCTACTGCTTACCTTCAGGTGGCATTGTCATAGCTGCAGTGCGAGCATAGAACTTCGATAGCCGCCATATTTGATCGACAAAAGCATCCGTCCTTTTCACTCCTTTGGGTTATCTGTCAAATTTATCGAATTTATCGACAATTGTCGATCTTGCCCGTAGCGCTGGCTGGCATTGTCTTTTTATAAAGTAGTAACGTTCCAGGCATATTCAAGCGTTTAGACAACGTTCAGGGCACATTCCAGTAAACAAGTTTTACTTTTTAATGAAGAAAAGGCTATCCGCAATGTGTGAGCATTGTGGAGTGGTAGAAGACCTTGGTCACTTTTTGCTGGAGTGTGCTCTGAACGACGGACTAAGGAAAAGAATGTTTAGAAATAATTTACATGGGGGGAGGATTGAATATTCTACTCTCGGAGCCACTGTCTGTAAGAGCTGTTAGGATGTATGACTTTGCCCGTGCTTCTTTTAGAATAATGAAGCCATGGCGGGGTCAGGCATCCCAATAGTTCTTATTTGCTCTCAACTATGAGGCTGACATGGCCGCATTTTGGCGGTCAAAGCCTCAACAAAATTAAGAAAAAAAAAAGTAGTAACGTATGTGTTGTTGTATACAGATGTCATGGACGCATGCGCTGCGGCAAATCGTGATCAACTGCTACAAGTACCACGGGCGCGAGGACCTGCTGCCCGCCTTCACCGAGGACGACGAGAAGGGGCCGCCCACGCAGCCGGTATTTAACATACTCAGTCTGCAAACGATTTAAAGCTTTTGGTGGTCCAGTGGGCACACATTTCAACCCTTATCAGTTTTGATTTAAGTGCTAACCTTGTATAAGAAACCTTGGTAATGTGCCATAGTTATAGATAGGAGTTATACACTTCTCATTTTTTGTCATTCACATTCAACACTAATAACAATACCCTTGTGCATAGATTTAGGATTTATTCGCTTCCCCAAAAATATACATTAAGCGTGGGAGCGAGATAGCCTTATCAAGTGTAAACCACCCGAGAGAAAAAGAGAAAGCGAATGGATGAGACGACCTCCGTGGTCGAGTGGTCTGTATGGCGGTTTCAAGGCGTCGCCATCTCGAGAGGTTCCGGGTTCGATCCCCGGCGGGGACAGATGTTTGTGTGATGAATACAGGCGATGTGTTATGAATATAGTGTATATTCTGAATATTTATATGTATTTATATAAAAAATATATTTATCCGTCATCTAGTATCCGTAACACAAGCAGTATTAGTTGCTTAAAATGGGGCTAGTTGATTGGTGTGAATGTCTGAAGATATTTATTTATTTATGTTATATTTCGCGAGATGTAAGAGGCTATAGCGTCCCCGTTTGTTCTACGGAACGAAGAAATTTGACATTCAGCAACACAATCACATTTTTTTTTGTCATGTTTTCAAGCCGCCTGTGTATCTTGTACAACCTAAATCTATGCCCTTGAGAGTTATTTGGGACTGCAATACTCTGTGTTTATGAGGAAAATGCTTACAAAGTCTTAATTAATACATATGGCGCATTATTTGAAAATGGTGTCAATAATCATAGGTATTGTTAATTTATATATATATTTTTAATAACTTTGTTAATTCTTCCTCTCTGCCTGCGTTTGGAATGCTGCTCTGGATTGGGTAACAAATTATCACTGTTTATAATAATTTATTGACGTATTTGTTTTATAATTCGTACCAATGCTACGGGTTTTCTATGTATTGTCTATGTCGTGTACTCTCGTATTCCTCTGCGCACAAACAACACAATTCGTGTTCGTCATCGGTGAACTTTGTTTCCGTCCCCGTTGTTGCTCGATATTCCCGGCGACTATTTCTCTCGTTATTGTTCGTATGCATTCGTAATAATGTGCCACTTGCGGCGCCCCCGTTTATTTATACGCGCTCGGTATTACCGTGTACTTTAATTCCGTACTTCACTTACGTTCTACTTATCCCCACGCGCTCGGTATCTCCCCCCCCCCCCTCAGATATCGGCGTGCATGCCGGGCGCGAGTTCGAGCGGGGGCGGCGGGGCGTCGCGCCCGCAACCCGTAATGTCGCCGCCGCAAGTCTGCATCGACCAGATGACGCTGGCCGACGTCGATGTACGGACATACGCATACCTTACATTGCGCTTATATTGGGTCCTTACCTATGAAATTGGTGTTTTTATTCTGTCTTAGCAATTTGTCCGTAACTATTAAGTTTCAGAACATTCTTATAAAATAATTGCCGCTTCTAAAAATAAACCATATATTTGAGCTCGTATTATTTAATTTGATAATTTTTTGTAAGTTTAATTGTGTTAAAATTAGACACAAAGACAATTATTTTTAACTGCCTCCCGAATACATCATTTGATTTGCATTAACATAACAACCATGAATAATTTTTATCAAGCGTGTTCACACACATATTGCTAAAGCTTGTCTCATGATACAAGCCAAATATTATTATCTCTAGATTTGTCGTTGTTAAGAAAACTGATAAAATGTTAGTATGTAAAATGCAGACATCCCCAAAATCTCCATACAAAACACCAATTTCATAGGTAAGGACCTAATATTTCACGATCATCTTGTCCTCGTCCATCCTCAGCCTATATACGTCCCACTGGGCACAGGCCTTCCTCGTGGAGAAACACATAAGCAGTATGAACCGTAACCACCACGCTGGCTAAATCCGGGTTGGTGGGTAGAAACAGTCGCAATAGCGACCGGGACCGACGGTTTAACGTGCCTTCCGAAGCACGGAGGAGCTCGAAATGTTTTGGTCACCCATCCACGACGAAGGTAGCTTTGTTTTCAATCGAATACCAAAGCGTACTAACCACTACGGCACCGAGCTCCTAGTTTTTGAACTGATAACTTCTTTTAACTGCGCCAGTCAGACAGACTGCTTCCATTCTCTCGCGTCCAGACGTATTTCACAGACGACAATTTCATTAATAAATAATTCAACTAATAATGCCCCCGCTGTGTCCCCGTCAGATGTCACAGTACGCGCCAGCCGTGCTGCAGACGATCACGAACCCGGACGGCACGGTGTCGCTGATCCAGGTGGACCCCAACAACCCCATCATCACGCTGCCCGACGGGACCACCGCGCAAGTGGTAAGCGTACGTTCAATCCAAGCTCCATTATATTATTACATTATTATTGTACGTTGTATGTAATTTGCATGTTTATGTGTGTCTATGTATTCGTCACAAGTAGACCATAGTTTCTGCTTTAGGACTACTCACACTTATTCAGCGTTTATGTCGTCATCATCATCTTCAGCCTACACCTGTCCACTGCTGGCCATAGGTCTCCCCTAATGCTCGCGATTCAGCCCACTCCAGCCAACCGACGAATATCGTCATCCCATCTGGTCGCAGGGCGTCCTACACTACGTTTACCGAGACGCGGTCTCCACTCGAGAACTTTACGGCCCCAACTGTCAGTTCTACGGCTAATATGACCAGCCCACTGCCACTTCAGTTTGCTAATCCGGTGAGCTATGTCGGTGGCTTTAGTTCTTTTGCGGATCACATCATTCCAGATGCGGTCTTTAAGAGATACTCCGAGCATAGCTCTTTCCATATCTCGCTGGGCGACTTTAAACTAGTGGGAATAGTCGAGCCGTGAGTGTCCACGTCTCAGCAACGTTTTTCTATGTAAAACATCGATTTTTTATGAGATGCTTACGCGGCTTAACAGACGTGGACAACTGAACAGGATCCACACACTGACTTTATCTATGGACAAACGCTGAATGGAGCTGAATAAGTGTGAGTAGTCCCTTATTCAGATGGACTAGTCATCTATACTTTTTATTTAAAATTATAAATAGAAGAGGAAAACATATTGTGCCGACCCCGCCTAGTATGGGAATAACATGTACAGTCACGAGAATTAACATGTTTACAATCTCATTCAAATAGGAACCTTATTCCATCACAATAAGAAAACAAGTTTTTTACTGCAGGTGCCTGTACAATTAAAATATTTAGGGTAGGTCAAGATGTTTTTCGGAATTTTCGTAATGCAAAATTTTACAGTGGATCATTTAATAATGGATACACTAAAAGGCTTTTAATATTCCCAACAATTATCTTATGCAACACAATTTTCATATGGAAGAAGAATGGTGAATGTCTTCTTAGACATTGTTTGAGTAAACGTGAACTTTCAAGCGTGGTCCTACGACCCGGATTAACGAAAATATGTGGAAATGACTATAAATACGTTTTCTTCTTCTTTACATCTGCTTCCTGTCTTTTTCTCACTTAATGTCTTTTCTGTCACTGGCCAGTTCCACTTCTTTACCTCTTATAACATAACATAGACGAACGATTAAATGTTTGATACACTTCACACAATCAATCAATCTATCTTTCATAGGTTTATCTTCATTCATTTTAGTACTCTTCTAGTTACGTTAGATTTTAAAAAAATCAAAATTCAATATCGTTTATTCAATTTAGACGCGTCTTAGTACATGCTTTTGAACGTCAAAAGCATTTTACAAAATTTCGTGAAAGCGTTCAATTACGCCGTTCGTACACAAAAATACTAAGAGGCCTTGTTCTGAGAAGAACAGGCAAGAAACTCAGCAAGTTTCTATCCTCCCTTTACATCAACATTTTTGTTATTTTTAATATCATAAACTACAATGTCATTGAAGTTTTACGTAAAAAATAAATAAATATCTGAGCTACATATTCTGCAGTTTACCACATTTTACAAATATAGGTAGTCTAAAATATTACATAAAGAAAACAAGATTAAGGTTCTCTTGATTAGTTGAAGAAAATTGAAAAACGTCATACATTCAATAGCCGTCTTCACCACTCGCTGTACCATACAGTCCCAAAGAAACTATTGTATATTAACCCGTGTAACTGTTGTATATAAATGTGGTGAGGTGTGGTGAGGTTCGCTGGCATGTCGGTCGTTTGATAGTGTGTATCGTTCAGATCCACAGCGGCGAGGGCGGCGGCGCGGGCGTGGGCGTGGTGCAGGCGCTGGACGGCGAGGGCGCCGTCGCCGTCGACCTCAACGCCGTCGCCGAGGCCACGCTCAACCACGACGGCCAGATCATACTCACCGGCGAGGACGGACACGGTACCTTTGTTTGTACATATACACAGCTCTTGACACGATCACACCAATCGACTTATGCTGCTTGTCTTACGGATTATAGATGATGGATAAATATGTTTAATACATAATAATAATAATATCCTCAGACATTCACACCTATCAACTAGCCCCATTTTAAGCAACCAATGCTGCTTGTGTTACGGACACTAGATGACGGATAAATATATTTAATAGATAAATACATATAAATAACCTGAATATATAGAAATATATATAAACATCCAAGACTGGAGAACAAATGCCTGAAAATTCATCACCCAAACATTTGCCCCCACTGGGGATCGAACCCAGAACCTCTCGAGATGGCGACGCCTTGAGACCGGCATACAGACCACTCGACCACGGAGGTCGTCAAATATAAATATCTAGAATAATAATAGTTTACATTTGAGCGCATAAGTTATTTTATTGGGGCTGTTGATAGGCGTTAAAAATAACGATATTTATTTTTAACGACGCCGTGATAATGTTTTTTTTTTGTAATACATAACCTCTTTCTCTCAAGAGGTAGGCAGAGGTTTACACCCATATTTCGCTAGATAATAATATGTTAAGTCTCTATGTAATAGATGATGAGCCTGTCGCCATGCGCCGGGTACAATGTGGGGCGAACGACAATCACAATCAATCGTACATAAGTTTTATTTAAACTCATTGATACAAGATTTTAAACATTCGCGTTGCATTACAACGGGACTACACGCGACGTACATTATGTAGTATATAGATACTACTTACTGCTCGACGTTTACGTTATACAACATAATGTACGTCGCGTGTGGTCCCCTCATTGATACAGTCTGTGGGATCGAACCCCTCGAACGAGTAATGCCGTCCGATCCAACTCGGCTACGGTGGCCAGCTGCCTTGTTTGTAATAATGTGTTTAATATGTGTGTGCGCAGGGTATCCCGTGTCGGTGTCGGGCGTGATCACGGTGCCGGTGTCGGCGTCGGTGTACCAGAGCATGGTGGCCTCCATGACGGCCAGCGACGGCGTCTGCGTCGCGCCGCTCGTGCAGGTGCGCTGGCGGTGACGCGACACACACACGCACACACACACACGCACACACACTGCGACCACATCGGCTTACCGCATACATTACACTAACACATAAAACCTTTGAGAGTACCTATATCAATGAACACGACGCTAGCCACACCATACTCTACAAATCACACAAACATTACTGACAATACTTGCGTCCCACGAACCATGTCTGAGACTGAATACTTGTTAAATGGGATATCTACCAAAAGTGATATTTAGAAAACCCTCTGATGACTCATAAGGCCTTTGGACTATTTTTATTCTCGAATGAAAATTTTATGGTCAGACAGACCTATTTAATAAAGAGAGCAATTATAATAATATATTTTATCGTCCTTCGAGCTAATTCTGAGATATTGGAGGATTTGTCACTCATACCAAAGATAACTTTTACATTTTAATCCCATAAAGAGTGTAATCTGAGCTTTATGTTGTGTAACGACTGCGCATGCTTAGTATTAATTATTATTTTGTAGATGCTACTGTTTGCCATTTTAAAGAAGAAGTACAGATAGTATATTTATTATTTACATAAGGTTATGTTTGTACATAACAGAGTCTATTATGTTTTATGCCAGTGAGAATATTGTGATATTTTGGCGCACGCTAAGAAAAGATCTCTTGTTTTAGTGCTTATAGATTGTATTAATATTAGGCTAATTTTAGTTATTCTTGAGCGCTGTGTCGACGGACATTTGCTATTGTAAAAGGGTATTAAAAATTTATTAATAGATATAATTCTTAATTTCAAATAAAATTCTATATTTTGATGTTGTATTTGTTCAAAGTTTATATTTCAGTACTAGATTTTTAACTCTACAAATAAATTAAGGTTCAGAGAAATAGATAATAAATAACTATGGCGATTATATGTTTTTTTTACCAGTCAAAATGTCCAGTGCATGTTATTTTATTTTGATTATGTTTTTTGTGTCTGCTTGAAAATTTTAATTATGCCACGCAATATGTGAGTATATAACAGGTTGTTACATATGTCCGGAAAACAAATTTGCCAGGGTTAACTTAGTCTTCTTATTTATTTTAAATACGGTCTAACAATATTTTTTTTTTTTTAATTTTAGACCATACTTTTAATTTTTGGACTTTGTTTCAACCTGTGTACAAGAGATGTCTCCCATTTGATTGTTTATTTGGTAATTTAGATTGTGCACTCGCTGTATTTTTATTGTCTATTTTGTATGTTCATAGTTCCATACTAGTCTAAATAACATCGTACATTAAATACAATTTAAGTAGTAATGTGAATGTGATATAGATAAATTTTTAATGGTGGTATGATTTTAAATCTCCTTAACTGTATTAATTTAAAATAGGTAATAATAATGTTTAGAGGCCATCCAGAAATGATGATGTCACAGCTGGTCACATTTGAGAGATTCTCGTGTGACGTCACTTGTTTTGCCATTTTACATCTACAAATTATTGAATTCAAACAGCAGTCCCAAAATTAGTTTTCTTCCCCCTTGTCATACAATATCACATTTGGCTGACCCCTAAGGGGGAGGCCCTTAAAGTGTGCGTAATTTGGGGATGACCTCTTAAATACCATAAAAGTCGATTATGAGAAGGGTTATAAAATAATTCGTAATATCCATTGTGCAATATTCATTTAATCAAAGCCAAGACAAATTTTAATTTGTTAATATTATTTATTGTAAAACCTACCAATTAGCCAATGATGCTCCGCTGGCACCTTAAATGGCGATAAATTGTGATTGCAAATCAATTCAATAGAAAATAGTAAATAAAAAAAAATCTCATCACCTTCCATTTTCTCCATTAATTTAAAATATCCATATTATCAATTATTATAATAATTATTCATTACCAAAGATAAAGTTGCAATACTTTTACTATTTGATGTGCCAGTGATTTTTACTATTTGATGTCCACTGCCATAACAGAGAACGTTATTTTTATACTGTTACTTTTTAGTTTAGAATATAAGATTTTATTTTTATTTTGGCTTGTATTAAGTTCACAACGCCAGACGGCGAGAATATTTTTTGTGTTTGCATGTTTGTTAAAATGATTTTAGTGTAAATACAAGTTTTTTGTTGTTTGAACGCAGTCGTGATGTGAAGTTGAATTCGTACGTTGGTACAGTCGAGGTTATTAAAGAGGGGTAGCCTGTTTGAGATGGCAGAAAAAAAAATGTCAAAAGTACCCGAAATCGCTAAACAAGTCGTGTAAGAATTGAAGTGAATTAACGAAGTAATGTCTTAAAGAAAGGCTTTCCTCAGTTGTTGAGGATAACAGGTGGAGCTCGCTTCTACATTCGGCCTTATCGTCACTTACCATCAGGTGAGATGAAGGCCAAGAGCTTACCTGTCATATTTAAAAATAAAGGCGTGACCTTATTTTTCTATGTATGTGAAAATTTTATTCAACAGTTTGTATCTTATATAATAAAACAATAATATATTTTTAAATTGAAAATGTCTTAACTTGATTAGGAGTATAACCGCGATTATTTCCTCAACAGTACGCGCTACGAGCGTAGTCAAGTTCAAAAATATGTTTGCATATTTGACAGATGAGTCATTATTTCCTTCCTTGAGTCATTCACTGTCAAACGTGCATACATATTTTTTAACTAGACTGTACGTTTTAATTGCACAATGTTTTCTTCAGTCAAAGTTAATGCCCTGCTTTCAAACCTTTAAATTATTTTTACGCTACCTACACCTCCACAATATTTTATTTATTTACAATGGGAATGATTCCGAATTTTTAATAATGAATCAGAGTCACTCCCAATTCACCATTAAATGTTTTGCTGTGTTTTTATTTGAAACTGTAGTGTTGGCATGTATGTTTTGATTTTGTGCTGTGACATAAATTACCAACTTATCGTTTTCAGTTTAGTTGACCATGTAGTAAGCCTAGACGAAGCGATTTTCTGTTAGCAATTTATTCAATAGAAATAGAGTACTAAATCATCTACATTTCCGAAAGTGATTTCTGAAAACTTTACTTATATTTATCGATGTAAGGTTGATATGTGCTTGGAAAAGTCTTGTATAGTCTGATTGCTATTGTAAATATGTGGACTTCGTCTAGGCCAAACGACAGAGATAGGCAAAGCATGAACCGAAGAGATGAAGTCTCCTGAAAGAAAAACTATTTGACTCTTCCATATTTTATCTCTTCAGTCCAAACTAGGCCTCGACTCGATGTGGTTTTGAGTGTTTGTCGCCTGATAATAAACTAGTTGTTCCGTTGCCAGTGTTTTATTGTAGACCGTCGTAAATCTTCTCGTCTGTGTGCTGCATGCCAGGTGTGTATATTTTGTTTTTATATTTTAATTTAAGCGTCTAAAAACCAACGGGTACAGCCCGGCTAACTTCTTGAACAAAATGTAGTCGTGGTGAGGGTAATTCCGCGCACTATATTCTGAACTAAAATTTAGTAAAACTGCTCTCGCGCAGTCAAGGTCAATGTCCATTTAGTTTGCCGGGAACTGTACAGATAACCCTAAATCTATCTTATGGCTTCAAATCATTTGAAGAATGATTGTTTCGTTACAGCCTTATGTTGTGTCATACAATTAATTGCCGAAACTGTGCTATTTAGTATTTTTTTAAATTTAATCTCTAAAATTGCACCGACACCTGTTTCTCTAGTCTTCACATTACAGGCTTTGCCAGGGTCCGCCTTTCTGCTAAGCCATTATATTGCGACTACAAAAGTTAAATTATTGTGTGGTGCTCTGCCGCAGAGCCGCCGCCTTATTATCTGATTATTAGATACCCACTCGATTTAAGTTTTATAAGTAAAACTAGCTGGTCGTGCTAATTAATATAAAATTATGATTAAACCCTACTTACAAAACTCAATAAAATTAACATGAAGTAATGTATTCAAAATTTTATTTAATTATACTTTCATCACTTCATTTGTGGTCAGGGGGCGCTTTGTTTTTCCTAGCGGTTCTAGCACAGCGCAAATCATAGCATTCTCAAACTCAGTTTGCACAGATCTATTAACTGCACCTATTTAGCAAGGTGTAGGGTCAATATTTGAGTGTTTGTTTTGCTATACGTGGTCGGTAGCTTTTTTATTTTTATTGGCGGTATATGGAGTCCCGAAAAACACGGGACCCAAGCAAACACGTGATGACCACACCAAGCGACAGTCTAAACTCTAGCGCTCCCCACCAAGTAGCACAGGGCTTGACTGGGTCAGAGTGCTGGGAAATAAATAAATAATGCCCTAGGAAACGCCCGTAGGATTACTTTGGCAAATCCCTAGTCTTCCTCGGAAGATGTCGTGCCAATATTACTGATATGTAAGATCCACACACGCGTACTGTTTAGGCATAGCATTGTTTCAAGATGGTACTAGTGTAGGACCTCCTGGAGGACCTACAGGATCTCTTAGCCTGATACTCCAAAGAGTCCTGGTGAACTCAGGAGTTCATCGGGATCCCCTGATCGCAGGTTCATAACGTTAAGCCCAATATGTATTTTTTTTCCGGGAAAGTTTTTTATTGCCTAGCATGTCGTAAAAGTATTGAGTATTAGGTTTGTGATTGTGTAGGGGATGAGCTAGCCACTTGTTACTTTTCAGGATTTTTCATATGACCAAACCTAATTTTTGTATGGCTAAATGTGGTCTTAAAGAACACAGTGCTCCTTGGACTCTGTCTACCCCTTCGGGGATTACAGGCGTGGTTTTATGTATGTATGTATACTCAGTGTGTTGACTGTTTGGTTCAGGTGGAACAGAACGGCGAGGCGCTGGAGGCGATCTCGATGGGCGGCGGCGTAGCGCAAGTGATGCTGCAGGGCGGCGGCGAAGCGCAGGTGCTGCAGGTGCTCAGCCTCAAGGACGCCACCGTCCTCACCAAGGCCATGGTACGTCACTGATAGCTCTTCGTTTTGATTGTGTATGCCAAATCTACAGTAGACACTATAGTGGCTGGGAAATCACTGATTAACCAACTCAGTGTCCGGGAGACTAATAAAACAGGGTTTTGGAGTGCAGAGAGTGGTGTTTATTAGGATGACGGGATTGAAGTGAAGGTAGACATTTGTATCAAAAAATAAACAATCTAAATACAAATATACGTTTATCACAAAACTAGCCAGTTGCAAGAGCGTCCGGGATCAAAGGCATAACGTACCTTTCGTATTCGTTTCGAAAGCGTACTAACCACTAGGTACGCCATCGCCACCGAGCTGGGTTTTATTAAGGGGAGTAATTAATTGGGC
The DNA here is from genome assembly GCA_910589355.1 of Parapoynx stratiotata. Lineage (NCBI taxonomy): Eukaryota > Metazoa > Arthropoda > Insecta > Lepidoptera > Crambidae > Parapoynx > Parapoynx stratiotata. The sequence continues at coordinate 17,222,303 of OU342458.1, forward strand.
AGCCTTTTAATTATTTAGTCAGCCGAAAAATCATTAGGGCAGTAAGCAAATATTTTGCCAGAAATACAATTATTTGGGCGGCAAAATAATTATTTGGTCAACAGAACAACTAATTAGGCAGCAAAATAATTATTTGAGCAACAATGTATATGATACCGGAAATGTATAAAAACTAGGATAAAAGGATCAATGAAGGATCGAGGATCGATTCCTAGGAACTGTATTCTGATAGATATTAGGTAAGGTTATTTTTCTATGACCCTTAAAAAAATTATCTGTGTCATCAAAACAAATGTTAAACAATTTGGCAGCAGAGAAAACATTTGCGTTGCTGACAAATTAAAAATATCTGCTGCCCATAATTAGTTATTTTAGCTGACCAATTTTATTTTTTTGCTTTATTTAGTTGGTAAAAGAATGTACCAACTATAGGGCGTATTGGGTACTGGGTCTGTGATTGTGTAGGCGATGAGCTAGCCACTTGTTACTACTCTTTCACGATTTTTCATCTGATGAAACCCAATTTTTGTATGGCTAAATGTGGTCTTAAGGAACACAGTGCTCCTTGGACTCTGGCTACCCCTACGGGGATTACAGGCGTGATTTCATGTATGTATGTATGTTATTAGTCGGTAAATCCGTCCAATGGTAATGTCAGGTGAAGGCGGAGCGCGACGCCGTGGCGGCGGACTCCTAGCTGCTGACGCTGGTGGGCGACGAGCCCGGCCTGCTCGAGCGCGCGTAGCCATCACCCACCACACTCATTACTATAACTCCTATTTTTAATAGGCAAAATGATTTCACAGTTTGAAATGCCACCCTTAGTTATTTTAGAGTATCTAAGGCTAAAAATGCTATTATTATTAAATTCTTAAATCCATTTTTTATATTTCAAAGTGAAATGTTTAGTTTAAATGGTATTTAGATTTTGACATTTCGAACTGTCAAATCACTTTGATTAAAAATACACGAAACAAGTCCACGACACTACTGTGCCCCTAGTGTGAGCGATAACTTTTGACAGTAAAACTACAAGATCGTAAACGTTTTTCTCTATACAACTACTAACGCCTTTACGTTTGTCGTGTAAGGTCCATTTTTTAATTAGTCAAAGTGAAATGTTCAGTTCGAAATATCATTTAGTTTGATATATCAAGTGTCAAATCATTTTGACTAATTAAATTGGACTTTAGTTTTACTGTCAAAACTCATATCAGGGACAATGTTTTCGAATTTTACGAAAGCAAGACACAAATGGACTTCTTTCGTGAACGATGTTCGCGAAAATAGGAATGCGTAGGAGCGTGATCGCGTCCGTACTTACTCAGAGTAAAACGCATTCACTATTGATTCGCAAACATTGATACAGCTTTACAATTGTGTCCACTACTATGAAAACCGAAGGCTACGAAGCCGCCGAAACTCATTTAGTTCGCTGTGACAACTTATGATTAGTATAGAATTCAAATAAATTGCTGAAATGGGAACAGATTTGTGCAATATATTTTTACAATATCATGCCATTGCTTGAATATTTTAAATTATTTAATTTATTGATTTACAGTTTGCATTATAAGATGCCGTCTATTTTATTTACTGTGAAATTGTGTAGCAAAAGTATTTTATTTTTATTAAATTATACATTCCTTAATTTAATGGATATACGAATTTGTTGTGTAATTGTTGTTTATGTTTAATTTATTTCATAATTATGTTTGTTACCCCGCTAATTTATTCTAGTCTATTTCGAGTCACGAGTTATGTTCTAGTCTTGCGTCGCGCGTGTGCGATGGACGCCTCCCTGGAGGTCCCTATACCAAATCTTGTAAGTTTTGTAATATACTTATTATTCTAGATAAATTTTTAATGTAATTTCTAGCCTACTTGTATATTCTGTAACAGATGAAAATTTTATTCTTGCGCAGGGTTAACGATTGAAGTTAGTATCTATCTGTCGATATTTTAAATACTATGTGCATAGATGTGATTTCAATCTTAGGTGTATGGTATTTCGATCTGAAATTATGTAGGTTCAGATTATAATCCAGCGTTATAGCCATCGACTTATTTTAAATTGACAATTTACGTTGAACGTTAAGAGTATTTAATGATAAACTTAATTATATTATAGTCGGGTCTAGTCACTAAGTTAGAACTATAGCAGAGTACAAACGCGAACTAACATATGTAATTGTGTATACCTATGTTTATATGCGTATTTTGTTTTGAGCAAAAGACAAGTAATTTATTTTGTTGTTTTTCAGTTTATTAAAGATTTTATTTTGTTTCCTTTTGTGTTCAATAAGATTGTGTTTTGTCCTTAACAATAATGATGGAAAGCACAATTATGTTGTTAAGATAATTTGTGATTGTAAATAATGTGGGTATGACTGTGTGAATATTACAATCATTAAAGTATTTACGTAAAAAAAGTGTTGTTATTGCTTTTTCGAAGACTAATCTTAATGGAACGAAAATAGGTTTAATAAGTCTAATATAATTAGATAAAATTGAAAGGGACTGTAAGGACACTACACGAGAATTTAAAAAGTCCAAAGATTATGTCAAGTTATGCTATAAACTCCGACAACCGCTCTTATTCCATAGGAAGGGCGGTTTTAGGTCAACAAGTAGACTCCTGTGTCCAACATAGGCACTATTATTGAAAATCTGCTGGTTTGTAATTAATTACACAGAACAGAACACGATCATGACGAGGAGAGGAGATGTAAGAAAACCTAGAACCAGGCAGCGTTCGTACCCACATTTAGCCTACCGTCCCATACAGCCCCCGTCTCCGTAGGAAATTACATACTCTTTGGTCCCATACATGGGTTTTAAGAGTTAAAAACTGCCCTCTCATTATTTTATTTTAAACCATGTTGCTCGTATTTTCTTAAAATATGTAATTGTTAATAACAGTTATATTTGTAGTGATTTGTCACTCGCAATGAATTGCATTATTTGATTTCTAGTTGTTTTAAATGAATGAAAATTACAAAACATGGCCTCAAAAAGGTAAAATTTACATTTTTACACTATTTTTTTAGGATTTTGTTAATACTGAAGTAACTATAGAAAATATATAACAATTTATAGTTATTATTTTGAAAAGAAAATAGTAAACTTAATTTCATAGTCCTTACCTATGAAATTGGTGTTTTTTATGGAGATTTTGGGGATGTCTGTATCTTACATACTAACATTTTATCAGTTTTCTTCACAACGACAAATCCAGAGATAATAATATTTGACATGTATCATTAGACAAGCTTTAGCGCTTGATAAAAAATATCGTTTTTATGTTAATGCAAAACGGCGGATCCAGGGGGGGGGTCATGGGGGTCATGACCCCCCCCTGAGCTGGGTCCAGGACTAAGGTGGACCACTAATTGTACATAATGATTTAATCATATATTTTTTCACCATACAGATTTTATGTAACTTCATACCTTCAATATTTCAATCAATCAATCAGCCTATTGTCGTCCACAGCTGGATATAGGCCTTCCCCAATGATCTCCACAACTCGTGGTCCTGCGCCGCCTGCATCCAGCGACTTCCTGCGACCTTCGCCAGATCGTCGGTCCACCTTGTTGGGCGCCTCCCTACGTTGCGCCTCCCAGTACGCGGTCGCCACTCGAGAATATTTCCGCCCCAACGGCCGACAGTTCTATGAACAATGTGCCCTGCCCACTCGCTCGCTTAAGGTTCGCAATTCTGTAGGCTATGTCGGTGACCTAGGTTCTCCTGCGAATCTCCTCGTTTCTGATTCGAAGACGCAGAGAAACTCCAAGCATAGTCCTCTCCATTGCCCTTTGAGTGACCTTGAGCCTTTTTATGAGGCCCATTGTACGCGGCCACGTCTCAGTACCGTTAGGCATAACTGGCAACACGCACGAGTTGAAGACTTTTGTCTTAAGACACTGCGGTAGATGAGCCGAGAAAACGCTGCGTAGCTTCCCGAACGCTGCCAAGCCGAGTTGGATTCGTCGATTGACCTCTTTCTAGAAATTGGACCTACCTAGTTGAACTACTTGTCCCAGATATACATGCTCGTCAACAATTTCCAGTGTTGAGCTTCCAACCTTCACAGGAGAAGGACCTCCAGGTCTTAGCCATGACCACGATATCATCAGCAAAACGAAGGTGAGTCATGTACTCACCGTTTATGTTGATGACATGTCCTTCCCAGTTCAGAAGCTTAAACACGTCCTCCAACGCAGTTATGAACAGTTTCGGCGATATGACGTCGCCCTGTCTCACACCTCGCTGGAGCGGAATTGGTTTTGAGTTCTAGTCCTGAAGACGAACAGACAAAGTGGCGTTTTCGTACAATGACTGCGCAACACTTGGATGTATCGATAGTCTATTCGGCACCTCTGGAGCGACTGTAGCACGGCCCAGGTTTCGACAGAATCGAAGGCTTTCTCATAGTCCACAAAAGCTAAGCACAGTGGCAGGTTGTACTCTTCGGTCTTCTGTATGACCTGCCGCAGCGTATGGATGTGGTCTATGGTACTTAAGCCTTTTCGGAATCCAGCTTGTTCGGGAGGGTGGAAGTCGTCAAGCCTGCGCGCGAGACGATTCGTTAGGACTCTCGAAAACAGCTTGTAAACATGGCTTAGGAGCATAATTGGTCTGTAGTTCTTCAATTGGGCCCCGTTACCGTTCTTAAAGAACAGTGACCACATGCCATGCTTTTGGCGTTTTTCCTTAGCGTATGATGGAGTTAAATAGCTCAAACTCCAAAGTCATTTAATCAAATTTAATTATCCTAAAATTGATCGTCAGAAATTTAGCCTCTCAAGAGCTTTCAGGATCGCTCTTCCACCGGCTTTTAAAAGCTCTGCTGTAATTCCATCATCACCCGGTGCCTTGTTGTTCTTAAGCTGTCTGTGAACCAAACTGATCTCTTACAGGCTGACGTCCGGGATGTCTTCGGTGTAGTGTCGGGTTAATTTGGCTCTAGGTTCTGTAGCCCGAGTGATAGGAATGCTCGATTTCGCTTAAAGCTGTCCATAGAAATTTTCAATCTCCGCCATAAGCTCAGGTCGGGATGCAATAGTTCTGCCGTCCTCTGTCTTCAACTTTCACAGCAGACTCTGTCCAAGTGACAGATCTCTTGCGAACACTTTGGAGCCTTTTTCCCGCTCGATGGCTTCTTTAATACGCTCAGTATTAAATCGGCGTATGTCGCGAGTCAGTGTCTTTGAGATCTGTTTGTTGAGCTGCTGACATAGAAAAGTATCATCTGATGACCGCAGAACTATCTCGCGCCTTTCCGCCATCAGCTTTAGTGTTGGCTCGAAAATTTCTTTCCTCTTTTGGTACGACTTTGAACTTCCCACATACCGTTTGGACAGTTTTCACGAACCTGTCATTATATATGTTTACATCTGTGCAGTCCTCCAGGCAATCGAAGCGATTTGGCAGTTCGAGTTGAAAGTGTTCGTGGTTCTGAATTTGGATGGCTTCAGGACGGAGCGTGGACTTCATCAGTCGATACCTCTCAGATTTCAAGTTCAGATTTAATGAGCCTCTTACCATTCGGTGATAGCTCCCCGTGTTTAACGAATTGATCACTGGAACATCATTAAATATCTGAGTCATAGTCAACAACATGAAGTCAATCTCGTTTCTTGTCCTACCATCCGGACTTTTCCAGGACGACTAAACGTCAACATATCATAACATAGTTCTAAGCTAAAAAAACTAAAATTTCTGTTAATAATGTACACTTGAAAAACTTTCCAAAAGTAAAGTTTTTAAGTGTACAATAAATAATAAATATGTTTAAGTACAGTACTTACGTACATTAATAAAATACCTACTTTTTACTTGTATCTACTTATCAAAATAAAATTATAATTTTTTGACTTGACCACGACTATGTGACCCCCCCCTGGCGCCAAAGCTGGATCCGCCCTTGAATGCAAATCAAATGATAATACATCATTAGATGAGTTAAAAAGGGAGGCAGTTAAAAATAATTGTCTTTGTGTCTAATTTTAACACAATTAAACTTACAAAAAATTATCAAATTAAATAATACGAGCTCAATTATATGGTCTATTTTTAGAAGAGGGTATTATTTTATAAGAATGTTCTGAATCTTAATAGTTACGGTCAAATTGCTAAGACAGAATAAAAACACCAATTTCATAGGTAAGGACCCAATATTTAAATATCGAAACAATAAATTAAATGAGTTTTCTGGTTCATCGTGATATGATGAAAATGTTTATTCATTGAGGTGTCTGATCCATCCATCAGTTCGTAGACGTACGCTGTTTGACCCCCAATGGACTCCACAACGACCAGTCCTGCGTTGCCCGCATCCAGCGACTTCCTGCGACCTCCGTCAGGGTTCACCTCGTCATGACAATGTTGCGCCTCCAAATATATGCGTGACCGCCGCTCGAGAACCTTTCTACCCCAACGGCCGTCAGTTCTATGAGCAATGTGCCCTGCGCAGAGAAACTCCATGCATGCCCTTTGACTGACCTGTTTTTGAGGTCCGTTTCCTTATTGCAAACAGCCATGTCTCAGTTCCATATTCATCACTGGCAAGTGGCAATACGCACAAACTGAATATTTTTCTCTTGAGACTTGAGGCTGAGAATATGCTGCATAGCTACTCTAATGCTTCCCAGCCATGTTAAGTGTCTACATGTAGGTATTTATGATATGAGTAAACTAAGTAAGAACTCTATTATTAGTTCTTACTCATGAAGTTATTTTTCCAATATGAGAACAAAATACATAAGTGTAAGTTTGTAAAAAAGCCCAAAACACATTTGGAAAATCTTGGAGTGGACACACTAGGGGAAAATGTAGAGATTGTATTACAGTTGATATAATTGTAATACAATTTCAAATTAATTTTTATATTAATTTGAGACCTTCTGTTTAATGTGGGACACTAAATAAGTAATTTTAAGTACCATGTGTAAATTGAAATAAAAAAAAAAATATAAAAATTAAATTGCAATAAAACAAAAATTCCCATTACAATAGAAAGTATAATTCTAAAAATTAAATGTCATTGTTATTAAGTTCCATTGAAGGCTCACAATGCTACATAAGTGTTCCTTAAGTAAGTAGGTGTTTCATTAACCAAGACAACAATAATTATCAATTATTTTCTGTATTGATATACAACCTGGTAATGTTTAGAAATACTTTTAGGTAGTTAAACAGTTGTTATAGAATTTATAAAAATAATGATTATTAAATAAAACAGCACTCAGTTCTCTAAAGTTTTATACATTAGACAAAGTGTTTTGATCTGAATGGTGAACCAAGAATATTAAGTTGAAGACTTAACTTCTCACAATAAATGTAAAATAAAGATGTCAACAAAACTATTATACAAATTTTCTACAACTTATTTTGATACATCCTTACATCTCATAGACATTTTGTAAAGCTAATTCTGGTTTATCATAGCCAAGTTCCTCCGGGGTCTCAATGCCTAATTCAGTAAGTGTGGGCTTAATTTCTTGAACAATGTATGGATAAATTTCATTTACTTTAGGGCCACATTTATCTTTGCAAGCTTCAATAAACCTTACAGCAAGAGCATAGTCATTGACTCGTCTGCAGGCGTGTAGAGCAGCAATAATGATTTTTGGGTCAGGAACAAGATCCATACCACAGAGATCATTCATTCCTTTACGGATCTCCCAACCATCAATGTCTTTCCTGTTGAAGAATGTCTCATATCTGAAATAAAAAAAATAAAATATGTATAGCTTAAAATCCAAAAACATATAAACAATTTAAATTTGTAAAGTAGGCTAGAGCGAACCTTCTATGATGATGAATTCAAACCTTTGGAATATATCACCGAAAATATTGATTAGTCAGACATACACCATCCAAAGAAAAATCAATACTAATCAATTACATTATTGAAAATACGCTTATCAACTGCGCTTACAATTTCAGGGTTTAATTGTACATTTAAATTAAATATTTGGTTTAGGGTGTGATATCTTCTACAAACAAATCAATGATGATGTGAATGCACCACATGAAAAGGTTATGTATTAATCACTTCAATAAAACAGTTGTATGCATCGATTTACAACGTGGGATTTATCTTGATTTTAAAATATTGCGTTTATTTACAGATGATCAACTTGCCGATACTAATGTTATCATTTTCAGTTACATAACGTCAAAATGTTAAGCCTAACCTTTTGTCGAAATCTTCATCAGATTCTACTGGGCCGCCGTGTGACCTTCTAGCTGGAACCGCACTGACCCTTGCAACCGGGACCAAAGACCTTTTCAGGATATTGGCTAGTGTGCCTGAAGCTGATTTCAACATTTTAATCAGACTTTTTCACAGAGACTTTGGCAGAACTAACAAATGGCTGCAGAAAACCATAGACTAAACTTGTACTATGCCAGTCTATATTTGACATATTAGTGACGTAGTAACATCTATAAAAAATTTAAGTCGATTCAGATTGTATTTTGATTTTTGAGTTTTTGGCGCCTTCAGCTATGGCGGAAGTGATTTTTATTTCAGTGATTGTAATATTGTTTCGCAGTGGATTTTGTTCCATAAAATCAGTGTAGTTTTGTGTAATAAGTTTTAATAATTATGAGCAATGTGGAGGATCATTGAAATAATCGTTAAATGGTGTGAAATACGATGGGATTTTTATCGTGGTAATCGTGGTATCCCACTTCATCTATGTAACACCACAGTGTCTGCCATCGGTCGTTTGATGCCAAACTCTCCCAAGATGCATTAAAATGCATTACACTAGCATTTCAATGCAAATACTGAAGACAAAAATACTGAGGTCATGGCAGTCTGGGTTTCGTTTCCTTTGCCTTCCCTACATGGGAGAATTTTACAACAACATGAAAAATAGAGGGGAGGAGTTTTTGGCGCCATTTAACTATGGCGGACGTTATTTTTATTTCAGTGATTGTAATATTGTTTCGAAGTGGATCTTGTTGCGATCAGTGTAGTTTTATGTAATTAGTGTCAATAATGATGAGCAATGTGGAGGATCATTCAAATAAACGTCAAGGGGTGTGAAAAACGATGAGATTTTTATCGTGGTAATCCACCTCATCAAAGTAACACCGCAGCGTCTGCCATGAATTGTTTGACGCCTAACTCTCCTTACGCATTGAAATGTATTACACTTGCTTTTCAATTTCAATGCAACTATTGAGGACATTAAAATTCCGAAGACTTGGCTGTATGGGCTTCGTTCCCTTTGCCTTCCCTACATGGAAGAATTTTACAGGAGTTTTTGGCGGCATTCAACTATGGCGGACATGATTTTTATTTCAGTGATTGTAATATTGTTTCGGAGAGGATCTTGTTGCATAAAATCAGTGTAGTTTTGTGTAATAAGTGTCAATAATGATGAGCAATATGGAGGATCATTGACATAATCGTCAAGTGGTGTGAAAAACGATGGGATTTTAATCGTGGTAATCCACTTCATCGAAGTAACACCACAGTGTCTACCGTCGATCTTTTCACGCTAAACTCTCCCAAGATGCATTGAAATGCATTACACTAGCATTTCAATGCAAACTACTGAAGAAAAGTGTTCCACTGTTAACATGTGGCTCAAAAGGTCCTGCAGCCAGAGCCGTAAAACTAAATATTAAATGGAGAATTTTACGACAATTAAAAATAGAATGGGGCCAATTCTGTAGTCAAAAACACAGACTAAGAAGAGATACTACGTCAAAAACTAGACTAAACTAATTTGTGTATCTATCTTTCTCTAAATTTAAGACGAAAAGAGAAGAATAGATTACTTATACTACTAATATAGGTTACAGGCAAAAGTTATCAGCATTCGGATTGCCTGAAGGCTTATGCTTAATGATTGTTTCATAATGGGCGCGTGGTGGAGTTCACTTACACGCAACGAATTCATATTATTTATATTTCATTCATTCATTAGCATATAGACGTCCACTGCTGGAGCCTATAGATGTCCACTGCTGGACATAGGCCTCCCCCAATCCCCACAACGACCGGTCCTGCGCCGCCCGCATCCGGCGACTTCCTGCGGCCTACATCAGATCGTCGGTCCACCTCGTTGGGACCTACCCACGTTGCGGCTCCCAGTACGTGGTTGCCACAGAACCTTTTCGCACCAACGGCCGTCAGTTCTAGGAGCAATGTGCCCTGCCTACTGCCACTTAAGGTTCGCAATTCTGTGGGCTATGTCGGTGACTTTAGTTCTCCTGCGGATCATATTATGATTCGATCATGCAGAGAAACTCCAAACATAGCCCTTTGAGCGACCTTAAGCATTCTTATGAGACCCATTGTAAGCGGCCACTTCTCAGTACCGTATATCATCACCTGCAACACGCAGGAATTGAAGACTAGTCTTGAGACACTGCAGTAGATGAGCCGAGAATACGCTGTGTAGCTTCCCGAAAGCTGCCCGATTTATTAGACTGCAAAGTTGGAGTTGGATTCGTTGATTGACTTCTTTCTGGAAATAAGACCTACCTAGTAGGACCAGTTATCCCAGGTATACATACTCGTCAACAATTTCCAGTGTGGAACCTCCAACCTTCACAGGAGTGGGACCGACATGGGAATTAGATATGATCTTTGTCTTGTCCATGTACATTTTTAGGCCCACTTGTTGAGAAGCTCTACAGAGGTTATCGAGCATTTAATTTCGGGACCCATCAAAATGTCTAGATCAAAAACATGTTAACTTATTGAAACATGTAAGTCAACAACTAAACTGCCCACCAGAACATCAAAATAAAAGAAAACAGAATTTATGAATTTTTCTATAAACTTTATAATTTGTACTTAGAAGCTCATTGGATGAATATGATGCATTTTATAAAAAAAAATGTGATTTGCATTTTTTATTATTAAAACCTAGTCTGATGATAGTAGGTACTATAAGTTGGACACAAGAATCATTAAAAAAATGATGTCCTACACCTACTACGAAATGGCAGTGGGCAAGTACCAAGTCTGTGCGCCGCCAGCGTTGCTCTGAAACGAAAGGAGAAGAATCTGACACCACTAAGCCAAAATTTGTTTGATTTGTGCTTACTGAATCTGTCTGTACATTGTTGTGATGGTTTACAATGAAGGTAGTTTAAATCTAAGAACAAATACGAATTTTATGTCGTGCTGTGAGCAACTGGCTTCGGTCAAAAAGCTAAAGTAAAAAAGTAGCCATTTTCTTATTTTTTCCGAAACGAAAATATATAGATTTTCAATTCTCTCTCAAGTGGATAATAATTTCAATAGTACATAAGATAGTACATATTTTTATATACAAAATATGCCATTTTAATAAAAAGGATAACAAACAAAACAACCACTGTGATGTTACTGTAATACTTTATTAATAAACAGTCACTCTGTTATCAAAAAGTAATATGCAATTTTCATTTCTGATGCAACAATGTTGAACGAAAATAGTCAAATAATACTAGTAAATACAAAATGGATAAGCTTACATATAATTCAATTATTTTTACTAAGACACTATATTTATACTATAAATTGTCTCAAAATTCTGTAGATATATTTTAATGATATTAATGTCTTGTTGGTTTATTCATTTTCCATTTTCCTTCTTTTCTTTTTTTTGTGAGCTGAGATACTTTCTTGACCACTGTCCTCCTCACTGGAGCTACCAGAGGAGCTGCTCTCACTGTCGCTACTGGATGAGCTGCTGTTGGATGAACTATCAGAAGCAACGCCTGTGTCTTGCTTCAAATCCATCCTACTAGCAACAGCATACAAATCAGACTCTTTAGATTCAAGAACTTTAACCCACTTTTTGGAGAGCTTGGGCCGTCCACGTACAGTCTTATGCCACACAACAGGGAAGTTGGTGCGGCTGCAGAAGTTTTGTGTTACAGCAACAGTTTCATCTAAGTTGAGGACTACATGCCACCACCCTCCAGGAACAAATACAGTCTCGCCAGGTTTCTGCAGTATTTCAACCTAAGAATAAATAAATTATTTATTACTGAAAAGACAAAAGGTTTAATATTACCCTATTAACAGATCACAACAAATACTGGTCATTGAAGAAGACAATTTGTGTAAAAATGTATTATACAAAAAGAATTAGTTTAAAATAACAGGCAGAAAAAATTGTGTTTAATTAAGTTAATATTAAAGTGTCATACCGGTTTATATTCCTGAGGCCAAGTGTCTAATTGAGTCTTAGGATAAATAAGTTTAAACCAAGTTATTGCTTCGTCTCTCTGCTTTCCTCCCATGGCTCCAGTAACTTTAATCAACTCCTTAGGTGTTTGAGTCGGAAATAAGCACCATCTTTTGTGACCAAACACTAAGGCGTTCCAGGCACTAGTACCCAACGGGTCAATATGGATGCCGGTACCAGATCGTTGGGGCCCCATAACAAACCAACGATATGGTGGCCTTCTTTCATTACCACAGTATTTAAATAAGTCATCCCTGAAGTATTTAGGTATATCATAATCTTCTAGAAGTTTTTTCCTTCTAGGATGCTCTCCAAAACTGCTATCAAAAATATAAAGGGGACTATCATCAGTCGTTGTCCTCATATATGTTACATAATACTTCATTTTCATCTTAACACTATAACCCTCATTGTCTTCACCACATTTGAATTTTTGGTTCCGGTACTTTTTGGCTAGTCTATCTAAGGTCCATTTATGGTTAGCTTTCCAGTTGGTCTGCACATTTGTCACCACCACAGGTTTGTATATCTTTTCATATTTTTCTATAAATTCTTCTGGTGTAACTTTGTTATTATCTATTCTGTCTACATTATCATTGCATTTAAGAAACTCTTCAAAATTTTCAGAGTACTTTAATGCTGTCCATTGAAGTTTATTAGTCAGTTCTGAAAATTAGGTTATATTTTATTAGATAGATAGATAAAATACTTTATTGCAACTAATAAAAACACAGAAATATAGTATAGAAAAAATTACAATGCAACACAGGCGGCCTTATAGCTAATAGCAATATCTTCCAGGCAACCTTTGGGCAGAGAGAGAATTAAAGAAAAGGTAGGTGTAATATACTTACATATATAAGGTGCATATATAAACTACTATATATAAATTACATAAAATATTATATACATATTAATTATATTATATACATAAATAAAATTACATACTATATCATAAATGCTTTATACCAGTTTAAATATTATTATTATTACATATATAATTAAAAATTTTAATAAATAACAAAGTAAGTAAGTTATTTTATGGCTAATTTAGTAGGCATGTACTCAAAATTAAAACACACAAGTGTTTCATAGTGTTATAATTTGCAAATTATTCAAGAAGGTTTTGGCTAAAAGCTAGCTTACAACATGTAATACCAATGAAATTTTTTACCTATTTATTTTTATATTGTTAAATTTATCATTTATTAACATAAGTCATTATGTTGAAAATTTGTTTCACAGAACCATTGTTAATTTTAGGATGCATGTTGTTTGAGTAGTCTGTATCCTATACTTATACCTAAATTTTTTATATGAACCATGCGAATGAACTTTTTATAGGTTACTGTGTGGTGTCTAAATTAATAAAAATAAATTATTATTTGGCTACATTATGACCAAACTTGCACTTTTATCTATGAACTGCCTTATCATTTTATTATTTGTGCAGCTCATGGGCCAATGGCCACATCATCTCAATTATAATTTGCAGTATATAATAAAATAAAAAAGGTTTTATTATTAACTGATCACCAGGTTTAACAACTATCGACACTGTCCAATTGTAAACTAATTACTACTGAACTGAAAAAAAAAGGATTTTATTTTGTGGTGGTAAGAGAAGATTCTCCAACAGTAAGTAATAAAAATATATTAGTATCACATTATTTAGGTTCTTGATTATATAAAAATAACTAACCATTAGTCTGGTCAGACAAAGTGGTTTATCAGTTAGTACATTACTTTAACCAAAATTTAATAAACAATGTGATATTATACTTAAAAGTACCAAATTTATAAATTTTGTAATCATTATTGTGCGAGTTTATTCCATTCTAAACCTCAAGGGTCCCAATCAGACAAGACAAGGCTTTTAAAAAGCACGCGCACACACCGTTCATCAATTACTCTGTCAATTTCTGTGCTGTTTTATATTGAAACAGAATAAGTTATCCTTTAGAAGATTTCTACAATTTATATTACTAAATAATTACATGTTACAGTGCAAATATACAATCAATGCAAAATCTAAAATAGCGACCCCGATTTCATTCATACCTGGTCGAGCTTTTCGTTTAACTTCCTTGATTCGTTTCTTGGCTTTGTGTGAGATTTTATAATCGCTCATCATTTCTCAGAGTTATAATGCTGATAAGGTTGAGAAATATATATTACTGTACTTTTCGCAAAATCTCAAACGTAATTTTTATTATCTTCCCCTACAATTTGTTCACCACCATGTTGACAATTTATTTTTTTATTGTCTATGCTTGTATTACCTAGTGTGGATTATGGCTGGGTTGTTATTGTTAATCATAATTTAATTCGATTTAGTGTAGTTGAATTATGATTCTATATTAAATAAATATAAACGCTTTTTCATAACAAGCCTTAAATATCAAGTGAAAACAACGAGCATTCTAGCTCAAAATGCATTAATTAAAAAACCCAATGAATTAAAAAAACTTGAAACAATATTCATGTTTTATGGCAACACTACACACACATTTTCGACGCAGTGTTCCTGATAATTTTAGAATTTCCAATTTTTAACCGAAATAATTTGCAACAATTGTGGTTTATTAACATTTTAGTTTTATTTGTGTTTGCAATAATCAAATCAATTACATTTGTTTTAAAATTAATAAGTGGTGATTGATTTGACTGTTGTGGTGAAACAAATTTCAAACATTCCAGTCTGAAGTGTGTAGCTAGCTCGGTATAACTGTCAATCTGGGTGTAGAAATTTATTTTGTAATTTTCACCGGTTTTCATGTGTAATTTCCTAATGTGTTAGACTTCTATTAAATTAACGCTTATTGCGAAATAATGTTCTAGAGTGTATGTGGTGCGTAAATAAGTGTGAAAATGGATGACGGCAGCGTAAAGATCCAGTCGGGGATCAACATCAACATAAAAAGAACAGATGGTGAGTTCGATTACGCTAGAAATATATTTTCCTGGTAGTTCCTCTTCGCATACATTTATCACTGTACTCATTTTTGTAGCATGCAAAAATTTTAGTCAAATTTTAGTAAAATGAATCACTTCGATAGAATTGTCTGAATCAGCTTGACAAATCGTCGTTTTTCAGTGTAGTTCTTAATTCTATTTTATTGCAACACGCATTTCTCTCAATGTGCACATATTAGTTTGTTATAATTCGTAAATAGTGTACTTGGTTTTTCAATTTTATTACACTTTAATGAATTTTACTATGATAAATGATAGCCAGAAAACAGACTTAAATATAAATGCTAGTTTATAAGTAATGAATAGGCCAATCTCATTTTGTGTTCATCAACTAATATTTGGTAGCATAATTTAGCAGTTGATAAAATTTTTTTGATTTATACTGTAATCTGATAAGGCTTGACTTTTACATGCATCTCATCATATCATTTTTGAGTATTCTACTGTCTTTAGGCAATTTTGTTATCTTTTAAATGCTATCTACATATACTCTTTTACAGTATTGTGTGACCAAAAGTAATAAAAAAAAATTGTTTCCTTGCATTCATAAGATACTAAGTGGGATTGTGTACAAAATATGTTTTCACTACAACAATTTTTATGAGTAATTAGTAAACAATGAAACAGCTAACTAAACTATAAATACAAAAACCTTTTTTCTTGTAGATATTTTAGTTAGGTGCACTGTTGTCCTGTAAGAGTTGCAATTTTTACATCACATTCACATATTATTGTATTTTAGTTAGTCAACAGCTTATTTACCTGGGTTTGCTTGTTCACCATTATATTAAAACAAATGTATTGTTAAACAATTTTTTTTGTATTCAATTTATTTTTCTTTAAATATCATGATCAGCCTAGCCATTCATCATTCATGATTTTTATGTAAAAATTAACTGGAGGCATCTTTTATTTTTACAATTTAAAGTATCTAAAATGAAATGCAGATAAGCTATTTATTGAATGTGTGAAATATATATGAAGGTGAATGTAAGACTATGTGTTGTATTGTATATATTTTGTTGTGAATACCCAAATAAAAATTTATTATTTGAATTCTTATAAGAGCTTTAACCTCTCTAAAGTTCCAGAACAAGACACAATAAATAAATAAAATTATTTTTTGCATACACTGTGCTCGCTTGCATCTCAAGAGGTTAAAGATTTTTTTTTACTTTATGATTTGAATTGAGTATAACAGTATACAGAGACTATTTTACCTGCTTACTTATTATAACTATTATGATAAAGAAGTCTTATTGCTAATAAATTATTATTGCAAATTTAGTTTACTAATTCATTCACTTGCTCATAATATAATAGAAGAAGCTGTTTTTCAAGCCTTTGAAGTTTGCAATGTGTTCTAGCATTGAATCCTTCCTTTCTTGAATTAATGAATTTCAGAATTATTAAGAAGATAATGTAAATACATTTTGCACCATATTTAAATAAAATTAGTTAAAAGCACTCACTCTTTCTCCTAAACACAAATAACTAACGCTTCTGTGAAAAGAGGTATGAAATACAAATTTAAAAGATAATAGCTGATGCAGGTTTGTTTGGCATACATACATACAAGCCTTGCATCTAGATGTGGACAATTTGTGTAGACTTCTATAAAAAAAAATGTGATACCGTACTTGGTTCATGATTTCTATATAAAATTAATAGTAATGTACTTATAACTATGCAGAGAAATATAAATATAGTTAACTACAATAAATACATTTATTACTTGGATCATTGAAAATTCTTAAAAACATTGTTGTATGCAATGTAATTTTTAAATGCAACCGTGGTCCTTCACGTAGATTCGCGTCTAGTCGAGGAAGGGATTCGGCCTTGCTTCGCGCACCGCCATATACGGCGCGTGGCAAGCCTGCGCACGCGCCAACCGCGAGACTTGTTCGAATTTTAATGTTTACAGATCATAATTGAACCCTAAACTGAATGGAAACTTAATTTTTTCTTTTGAGAGTCCACAATGTTATAAGCACATTGAGTAAATAGTAAATATTATGTCCTTTTCTACCCACTGTACCAACAAGCTGATATTCCTATTCTCAATCAAATGAACACTAAAATAACTAACAAAGTGGAAATTTTGCCTACTAAATGACTAATACTTATTGTTAGGTCAGTTTATATATGCGAACTGTGCAGACCTACCTTTATTTTATTTATTCATCACCATAGTTAGGCAGGTTGAAAAATATTCATTCAATCTAAATATTCAGTCTAGGACTAGGACTTATCCCATGGACGCCAGCATGACTCAAGGGCGACGTTCACTGAATTTAAACGTTTGCTAAGAGTAATACCGTTGTTTGAATTATGTGTGCTCCTGAACAGGAAACTGTCAATGGAGTGGTGTCATCAATGCCCGCCAATCAATAACGCAAGGTTGCCTAGTAGGTTGCGCTCGAGTTCAAGGGATCCAATGGACGATTATTTATCGATGAACGATTTGGCAACCTAATGCTATTTTGGAATTACGGTTACCATCTAGATTTTCAAATGAGAATATGGGAAATATGTCATTTTGTAGTCGTTACCAGAGTCGTCGCCGGGTTCAGATACTCCACTCTTTCTTAACGTGAGTAATTTGTTTAGTCTACTTCATAATTATATCTGTTCCTGCTCTCGTCACAGTTTAAGTGGCTTTACATTTGTTTTCTTCTTATATCGTAGTTTACAAATTCAATTCATTGTTTCTTTGGTCCTTCTCTTTTTATAAGTGCACCGGCGCCGTCAAAATATAATGTTCACAATTTGTAAGCGGCAGAGCCAGCGACGCATGCTCCTAAAAACACTGCGCTGAGAGGTGAACTTTGCACACCCTGCAACAAAGAGGAAAGCATCTCTAGTTATACTGGTGGGACGTGTATTCCGTAGTCCTTGTAACAATAATCATCGGTTCTAGTCTGCTCGTCCTTCGGAACGGAGGAGCTCGAGATTATACGCTTTGGCTTTCGATCGAAAACAAATCTACCTTCGCTATGGTCAGGCCGTGGATGGGCTAAATCGTTGTGATCTCGAACTCCTCCGTGCTTCGGAAGGCACGTTAAGTTGTTTGTCCCGGTCGCTATTGCGAACGTTTCTACCCACCACACCTCATTGGGCCAGCCAGCATGGTGGTGTTACGGCCTGGTTAAGGAGTATTACGTGTTTCTCCATTAGGAAGGCCTGTGCCCAGTAGTGGGACAAATATAGGCTGAGGACGACGTAACAGTAATCATTATTTCTAGTCTGCTCGTTTGGCAGCAATATTATATGAAAGTTACGAGTACGAGTATCTTGGATACCTTCCATTCTTAACATTCTGTTGTGGTCTTTTACCTCAGTCATATTTTTACATTAGTTTTCTCAAAAAATACTACTACTCGAGTTAGCAAGACTTTCGCAACGTTACAAAAAAAATCATAGATTCGTATTTTGGAACTGGAGTCATATCCTACTTAGTATTCTATATAATTTCGTAGTTATTGCAAGCGAATAGACAAGACACACTAAACAACAAAGATCGATAACGTACTATTCCCATGTTTCTCCGCAAGATTAATCTTGCAAAGTAATTGTTTACAACATTTGAGAGTTTCTTTTCTCCTCGCCTCGGTTTAAGCTCTCATCTTGATTCTATTGTAAAGAATTATAGCAATGGAAAAAATGCGGTTTTGTCTTGAACGAGAACGTTCGGTATCGTGTAACTTTAAACATGCACATTTGAACTTTAAAATATTTACAGTCTCAAGAATGGCACAATATCGTAAACCACACCACATTTATCATCACATCATATCATCACACCTCTATCCTGAAGGGGTATGCAGAGGTACTTACACCCAAATTTCGCCTGAGATCCTTAATTCCAAACATAGCTGTATGTAATTATACGTACCTGAAATATTTTATTACTTACCTACTTACATTATTACGGTAGATTAAACCTCCATTTATTCATCATGAGCAAAAATGACTCGACGAAATAGTTTTATTATAATACCTACTAGTAGTCCTGAGCTAGGTATCTATATCTAGGGTAAGTAGGTTTTTATATCCAGGATTTTTTCTTCCATGGGGGAGCGGGGGGAGCGGGTATTGTAACGAGGCGCTATACCAGTGTTGGCGTCTCTTTGCTATTATTGCGCTCTTCTCTAACCATTTTCTCTTTGGTTCTTTAAATAAAAAAGAAACAACCGTTCTGTCTGTTGGATCTGTCTCCAACCTGCAACCAAAACACGTATCATTTAAGTTAAGTATATGCGCAGCTTCATGATTATTATATATTGATTGATTCATTATTTCACAGCTTCGTTATTATTATACACTGATATATGTAAGCAGTGTCATAAGTTCGTAAATAATCTTACCAAAGGCACTATTGTAAAGTAGCCCTATTTTTATACTTTTCTGTTAATTTTATGTTCCGTGTTTTTGTTATTTACCTTTTAAAATTAACACCATATAAAATATATAAAATATAGTACACCAGTAAGTGACGACCTGACGATTTTTATTTATCTCCGGGCTCACCACGTCACACTCTTATACCGCTTTTGAAAAATAATTCTAACCCAGAATTAATCCGGTCAAAAGATAGCGCACTATTTTCGTGTTGGGCTGTTCGTGCGGAGGTAGGTAGTTAGGTACCTACTTCCTGGTCATGTGCGCCCACGAGCGCGGCCAAGGTTGCGTCATCGATCACGGCACCATCGGACGGGGCTCTTGTTGTATCAGTTACTATTGACATAATAAAGCCACTGCTTTAAATACACCAACCAGTGACCATTAGTGTTAATATATTAAAATAGTGCTGTCACGGCACCGAAGGCGTAACTAGAGATGCTGAGATGCCCACAATCCAAAATCTTTATTTCGCCTGAGTTTTGCGTTTGGGTCCTATTTTAACTCCCAATGTAACAAGTGGCTGGACGAGCCTGAGCTATGAGCACGGCGTACTGATATTTATTACCTAAAATTTATTTATACGAATTTAGTGGAAGACATATTTCCACAAAAATCAAAATCCAAAAACATATCATAACACATTTCCAAATTTTTAAGAAAACATCATTACTTACCTGTGTTAAGTAATGATGTTTTGTAATTTTTTTTAATGAAACCGGATCGAATAGCTACTTTTTATTTGCTTATTACACCTGTACCAGCTTTGATTTAATGTTCTAAAATAACAGCTTGTAAATTTATTTTTGTCAATATTCTTATAATTATTCATATTTGGCATTAAAAAAGAGATTCCTATAGATCAGTATGTCTAAAATTACCATAATTTCATCTGTCTGGCATCAATTGAATGACGAATGGGGTCATGATCTACATTGATGTCAATGAAACTGTACTTCGGTTGGGGGAGTACCTTTATTGTAATAAACGCAATATTTTCCAGCATGTTTATTTTAGTTTATGTTATTTTAATGTTAGACTGTAATCTTTAAGTAAAACGTTTTATCTACGTAAATAAGCCCTGAAAACTTCTTTACTGTATGAAGCAGAAACAGATATAGATTGTGAGTGTTGTATGTGTATCGTGATTGTCATATGAAAAATAAAATACTTCTACCATCTACGCCAACAGTTAGTATAATGTTATGTGTGCAGTGTATTTTGTAGTACATTTTCCTTTCGCTTCCACAAGACGGCTAGAAGCGAGCAATAAAAGTGGTGTGCCGGTGAGTGAACGCCGCCGTGAGTCACCGGAGAGCGGCTTCCCTCGCGAGTTGCGACTGCTCATGCCGCTGTGCATTCACAAGGCAGAATGTTGTGCCGACTTGAGATCCAAGCCTAGCTATCATATATTTCGCTATAAGAATCAACTTATTACTAATACTTATTACTTGATACTTAATAGATCACTTCTATGAAGTATCGTTCTTCTATGAAATCTATGAAACTTCTATGAAATTCGTTGAATTCCAAATTAATTTTGATACTTCATTGTGATTGTATTGTATCATTGTTAAATATATGACTTGTTAGTTGACAAGTACAAGGAATTGTTTTGAAATAAAATGTTTTTCTTTCTTTATTTCTAATATTGTCTGGAATTCCGTCTTTAAGGCTTTTAAGATTGCTAACAAAGCTGTCATGTATTTCACTAATTACTCTAGTAGGCTGGACTGAATATTATTTATGGAACTTGTATACTTTCAGAGACGTATAAAAAGCTCAATTGATAGCAATTAAAACAAAAGTAAATGAAAGAAAACTTTACATGAAAAAATTTGAACCATATTTTAATATTTCTGTTTGTATCTGGTTTGTATATAATCTAATCAATTTGTCTAATCAATTTGAAGAAATAAATATTAGTCATCAATGTGATGGATGACGGCGGTTGTAGGGATATCAAATAGGTACCTACTATTCCTTAAAGATTATTTCTTTGCATTTATCGTGATACAAAAAATATGATATTGAGGAAATTATAATTTACTACTTTTACTAAACTATTTTTATTTTTATCTTGATCACAATTTATTTCTCATCGAGTTAGTTCCCCAGTAGTCTTAGTTTCCCAGTCCTTCTGTCCATGTTTATTACTTGCCCCACTGACACCATCGCGGTTGACCAATGGCTATCGCGATAGCACCCAACCTAACTGTATTGAAATAAATCCTAGGCCGTCAATTGACTCAAGCGGAATTTGATACTAACATTGAAATATTTGCAATATACATATAAAACTGACATTCTAAATCAATTAGTCATGTGTTCTCGATTTTTAAGATTGCATTGATAAGTTTTGTAGGTTTGTCGATCGATACTATCTGCAATGTTTAAGTGCAATGATTTGAAATTATTTCTAGTAGAAAAGAATTACATTTGTATTTTAAATGCTAAAAAGAAAAGCAACTTTAAAATAAAATATTCCATAATCAAAAACGTAATTCGTCGTCTACATACAAACTGTTACTGATTAAAACTAACAATTCTCTCTACCATACCAAATGTACTGTCCTCTTTAAATACATAACACTGCTGTATGAAATAAAACAGATAACAACGTTCACTTTGATTCAATAATAAGTCGCAAACTAGTTGTTTAAAGCCAGAGGCGTTGCGTCGTCGCCACGTGGGCGCTGTCAGCCGGCTCTCTAACGATAGACGAAACGATAGAATTAATTAAACACGCTGTTTGTTCTTTGCTCGTTCTATATGGCATTTGACATCTAACATTATATTTGTAGCACCTTTGAATAATAGTGTCGAGAAAAATTAAGTTGGAAGTCTCATCTCCAGCGCTAACTATGCTATTATTCTGGGAAGATTTTTTTTTCGATCTAATTAATAATAAAGTTTTTTTACGTTATTTGGATAAAAGACACACTGACTACCTCATTCTCCCTTCCCTAGCCCGAGGCGCAACCTTACGCACCATCAAAGATCATAACATCAGAAAAACTTAGTTTACGAAATTTTGTCTGCACTGCTTTCAGTTTATTTTTCTGTATAATATAATTATGATCGTTGGTTAAACAATGACGTAATGAGTAACGCAATAAGTCCCAATAACACTGAACTCCCAAAAGTGTCGCCGTTTTTTCCTAAAGTAACGTTGGAGCAACTGTAATTAAGACCAAAACGGACAAAAACCTACTTTCGATTTCTCGTCTGATGTCATCGACGTTATTGTCTGCTGTTAGGACCATGTGAGCGAGCAGGGAGCCAGTCGGATGGCAATCGGCTTTGCATAACATTTGTTCCATTTATAGAGATTGATGGACTAACTTCGTGTAAAAATGCTATAATGTATATTTTCCTAAGGAGGCAAACAAATCGCTACCTTGTTAGTAAACGAATCGACTGCAAAATCGAGGTCGAAGTAGTAATAATTCTTTTTAGATTTTATACATAAGACTAATATTTTGCTGGACTTCTTGCAGCTAACACAATATAATTATTAGAATGCAAGATAGCTTGGATGGAACCTTTTGACTGCATGAAAAAATGTTTTAAAAACAAAAGTATTCCTCATTACTTTATCAGGATTGTCATCACGCCGATTGCCTACGAGCAATTTTTTCATATCACGCTCCAGTTGCTTGAGGGCTACCGACAGAAAGCTCACTTTTGAGTTAGGTTAATAGGAGAATAGAAAATGAACATTGTACTATATATTCATAAATTGTGAGCTAGATATACTTTTACCTCAATTGATAATCGATAAATAAAATTTAGGCCAAACTATCTACCTACTTCAGGATGGTATTATCGTGTTGGTGGTTCCATTGAAAGGTAAAATAAACTAGAACAGCGTTTGTTAGTTTGTTCCGGTCTCCTTTCTGATATGCTTTCCAAATATTGGATTATTCATGGTTACAGGCCAACCTATTCGTGACTCTGCAATATTAAGTAGGTAAATTATATAGGAAATAAATATATCGAATTACATAAGGAACTGTAATGTAATTAGGTACAATTTGTTAGTAAACAGTTATTCCTACTTGGCAGGCACTTTTCTTATGTTGGACGAAATGAGAGAGAGAGAGTAAGTGAGCTCAAGGGCATGTGAGTTTGCCAAACGGCAAAACTACAGCTTAAGGCTACATGTAGTTTTTTTTGTATGGATAATACTAGATGATACTAGACTATAAGCTGCGATAAACTCTTACCGTCAGAAGAAATGCATATCTCATAATCACTTAAACTTAAATCTCGATTTTGTCAGGTGGACTCAAATAATTTTAAAGTCTGCTTATAATGTAGATATTTTAATCTATTTCCGTAAGAACAAAAAGTATACCGCCTACATGTCTCTGGAGATACAGAGACTAGCAATTGACCTTACTATGATGTGATGACAGTAAGTGGTACGTTACCAGACCAAAATCATGCCACTGCACGGTCTGCTCACCGAGACCCTTCACAAATTGGCCAAACATCTATGCGATTTTTTTTTGTTGATATGGCTCCGGGTTTTTGGTGAGTCCTTTGTATCCATTTCTTCGTTAACCATTTTTGATTAACTATCGAGTTAACTAGCATTAATATACTTTTTTAATCTTTCATCAATAAATTTTAACCACGCTTTGAATTAATATTTTACATCTAGAGACTTCAAATGGGTGGATTACTGTGGATGTAGACTTAATAACTGCTCTCTAGAAACATGATTGTATGTATATTTATTAAATGTCAAATTGATTCCACATCTGGAACATTTTTTCGCGAAATTTTGCAAGATAATATTTTATCGGCAGGTACTTGTCTTCATTCATTCATTGGACTTCATTCATGTCTATAATTATACAAATTTTTAGTATCAGACTCGATCAAGGTTGAGTATGGTGCCGCACATTGTGCTATGGTTAGGTTCATCGACACAAATCGTTTTTCTCAATTGGGTGAAGCCATTTGCAGAATCAATTAGAGCATTGTCCAACTTTGTCGTTCTATTTAGTGGTGTTGAATCATCGTTTCTCGTCTCGTTAACTCGTTTATTTGGGTACAATATGATTACTCGTCTTCGTTTTATTATTGGATAAAAGATTATTCATGTAACGAGCAAGAATTTTTCGAATATTGTTTCATATAAGACGATAATGTAACGTTTTAACCATTCTGAATTTTCTGATTTGAACCTTAAGACTAGCATGATGCCGGGACAATACATTGGCTCAACACCAGACTTAGACTTAACATTATAATGTAGTATATTGCTGCATCTGGCAACAGGTAGCTAGGTTGTATGCATTTTGTAATAAGACATTTAGACGACTAGAATTATATAATAATCTTTTCCCTAGTGCTCACATCAGAGCTGAGAATTGTTTTGCTTACAAATATCCTAAAGCTTACACTTTCGCTATCATCAATCGCACATAGCGCGCATGCCTAACCAAGAGGAGGGTTTTGCAAGGCTCCGCGGCTGTGGGCGGTGCGTAGGAGCCGAGTGGTTCCGTCTACTGATGTCATCGCTCGGCCAACTCCTCGTACGGTACATAGTTTTGCGCAATTTAGACTTTATGCTACATATATAAGAAATACAACCGCCTTAGCTTTCCATAATTACTGGAAATATTATAATGGTAAACATTTATCAACTTTGTATCAGAAAATTCCACAATTTTTATCTCGTGGTATTCTTACGGTATTTATTTTAGATCAATATCGTATAACAAATGAATGGTTGGAATGCGTTCGTAATTCGATTTAAACTTCATTGTACAGATTAATCCTATGCTTAACTGATGTCTGATGTTAACTGATGTCTTAACGTCATCTCACGAATAATACGATTCTGATTTTTATCATGACGTGTTATGATATGATTTATTTTTAACATAATTTTGCTGAAAAACTTTGGGCGAGTCTAAAGCGGTATCGAAGTCATCTATCCTTCTCTAACACTAAAGAGAAAAACAGGATAGATACACAGTTTAATTTAGTTTAGTCTTGTTTGTGAAAAACGGAATCGGCCCTAATATTTGTTGACAAAATATTGCGTCCACGTAATTTTTAATACTAATTTGCGATGACGTGACCGCTTCGATTTATTTGATGATGTAATTTTAAATTATAACTGATGGCCTTTTGAATATCTACTTGAGTAATGGTTGTATACTTGTGCTACACTGTCGTTTTTGGGCTAATAAAAATTGTAAAAACAAATATTTGTTATTTAAAGAAATATAAGATAAATAAAGATAAATGCTCCAATTCTTCTATATACAATATTTCATTTAAATTAAAACAGAGTTTCGTTGTTTTTCGGTTGAAATTCAACAGTTTTTAAAACCCGGAAAAATTTTAGATAGCCCAGTGTAAAGTCAAACAATTTCTTCATTCATGTCAACCGATCTCAATACATTCTTAGTTTCCGCGTACCAAGTCCTTGTCCTGAAAAACCTCGTAAAAACTAAAAATGTTTGAATTAATAGGACTTTATCTTTGAAATAAAAGTCGTTTGCTTTAGTTCCCTTCGCTTTTCTCGATTATTAAGTGCATAACTCACAATTGGTCACGTTCAGGCTGAAATAGTTGCAATGCCTCATTGTGTGCGAAGGCTGCGCGAGCGCCGACGAGCCAGTTCAGACTGGATTGTTGACTCATTGTGAGCGACACCTCGGCTATAAATTCATGAACCAAGTGCAATTCAGAAAATTGCAGTAGGTAATAGAGATCAAGAAACCAATAAAAGAAATTCAATGCTACACTTATCCTTTATTAAGAATGTTTGCATAAATAAGATACCTTACTACTATGTTGTATTATATCTTGTTTCTCTTACTTTATAGCATTAGCAGAACTAAAGATAATTTGGCAGCTGTTGCACTCGTATAGTTACTTAAATGGTCGGGAGTCAATTAGTTATTTTTCAGCGCGTTTTGCAATTCATGTAGAACTTTATCACGGTTTTTTGCAATTTAAAAAATGTTTTGCTTTGAAGAATTTTAATTGTTACCTTGTTATTTAGGAAGTAGTACAGATTATTGACAACACCGTTTTAATTGAATTTAAAACAATTACTGAAAAATTTGACGCTATATAGCTCATAATTCACCAAACAACAATAAAAAAAATTATTACGGTTATGAGGACCACTGACAAAAAAATGTTCACCTTGAAGGTTAATTCCAATTAATATTTTTAACGCCGCTATTAACTTGCTGTGAAATGAAAAATAATCTTAATAAACTATTTTGAAGGTTGTTCCTCGAATGACTTGCTCATAATAAACTAATCTTTGTATAGTATAAACGAGTGATTGACAATCACAATAGATAGCTACGTGGCTGTGGCCACCCAACGGTATTTACCGTACTTTGAGCATCGGTAGCTCAAGTGAAAGTGTTAGCTGTCTGTACTTGCCAAAACCACAGAGCAGCTGGACCGAAAATAATGATTTATTAAACATACAGCAATTGTTGTTTATATGTGGGCCACGGCCGCGAGCGATTTGAGAAATTACTACGTCGGTAAGTAGCTCATTACTGCCTCGCGATGTAGGAAACCTACTTTTACTTTAGATTGCACGATCTCCAGATGAGGCTTCGACGGTGTTAGTCTGCACTTTGATTACAGTTAGAACGATTTTTTTGTCGTTTGCGTGCGTGTAGACTCTAACTTCATTTTATTTTAGAAATATACTTACAAGTTCTAGTTTAATTGACTTTTTTTTTGCCATCGGGTCAAAATCGACTGATATTTTCTCGTTGAAAAGCAATTTATCTTCCTTAAGTCCTAGTATTCACTATCTGTCATCAGTTCAATCGTGATACGATAAAGCTGGTTGAAAATCCGCACACTTTCAAAATAGGGTATGATTGTAGCTCCCATTATGGCCACTACCATATCAGCTTCGTTTGTGATGTTATCAATATTACTGGTACTGTGTTTAGAGGGAAAGCCGCTATTGACCCCCGTCGCCATTTCACGAATTTGACCTTATGTGGCACGCGGAGACAGCTCACGTCAGCGAGATCTTTGACCTCAGTAACTTGATCGTGGCAGACAGTTTGTCACATTAAACCGTTCTTCCGAATTGGAAGTATAAATATTTATGCAACGATGGTTTTGTTTTGTAAATGAAGTCTTTCTTTTGTCAAAATAGCTTTATCTAAGATATGACTTCGTATCGTGTGAACTAATATGGTTGTTGTTGCTTACATCGGCAACCAATAATTTCCGCCATCCGTTGTTGGATATCTACATTCGCGCTAATAATACCACAACGCTTTAATCTTCTCCCTGGCAGATTTGACCGTGGGAACTTTGTAGCGTGAGCTAGTTTCATTCTACTTTTACCTGTCAGGTAATTATTGGCTCCGTAATTATCATGACTACACGACGTATGTACTTCTTTAGCTTAGAAAATAACTACAACTCGCACATCGGTGATAGATTTCTAGAATTACTTACACGCTGTGTAAAATAAATATATACTGCGGATCCTAATAGTAATGTTAGCGGTTTCTAAATAGCTTGTGGCTTTAGAAACTGTTAGAATTTCAATTTTGAGCTTCGACGTTTGTTATTAAATAAAGCTTTTGAAGTTGGTGTTTGGTGCATTTAGAGAAATGCAGCTGAAACTGTTTGTTACAGTTTTGTTATTACGGATAAGGAAACGCAACAGGATTATAATTAGCACAAAGCGATGCGTTAACGGGTCAATGACACGACAGAGTCCAATCTGAGCCTACTGCTGTACACCACCCATTTTACTCTGAACCATCCACTTGACTTAGTTTTCAGAAAGAAAGGTCTCAGTAAATTGGTGTCGTGCACACTATTTGGCTCTCGTCCATTTATTACGTGTCGTGCTCCACCGATCTTTTATTGAGATGTATCTATGTGGGGCTACAATTGAAATAATACTGGTTTTCTTGGTAATACATACATATATACAATCAGGCCTGCAATCCCCGAAGTGGTAAGCAGAGTCCAAGGAGCACTGTGTTTCTTAAGACCACATTTAGCCATACAAAAATTGGGTTTGTTCAGATGAAAAATCGTGAAAGAGTAGTAACAAGTGGCTAGCTTATCGCCTACGCAATCACAGACCCAGTACCCAAAACGCCCTTAGTCGCCTTTTACGACATGCTAGACAAGAAAAGCAGTTGGCGGTTGGTTTATTATTTATTACAAAATTTATTTCAAAACTCAAATTTTCAACCATACCGAGTTTTATAGTTGACTTCACTGTTTATACGAATGGGCAATGACACTATCATTACATTATAATTGTTAATTATTTATTTAATAGAAATAGTTTGAATATTGATTTCTTACAAATATCAAATTGTCATCTATACGTCATTACATAGCTGTCTTTATACGTTAATTACATAGCTGTCATTTGCGTTTTGTTATTCCAAGTTTGATTCTTTTTTGTTATACCACGTTTTATAATGACTGACGTTTCATGTCAAGTCACACGGGAACGCTGTCGAAGGGGATAAAAAGTATCTTATGTCCGTCTCCTGGCTCTAAGCTACCTCCCTACCAATTTTCACCCAAATCTGTTCTGCCGTTCTTGAGTTATAAGTGGTGTAACTAACACGACTTTCTTTTATATATATAGATTTATGAAAAATATTGTACAGATCCATTGTTTGTTGCTTCCTCGATCCATTGTTTGTTTCGACGTCGTCTCCAGCAGTTCATGTAGACACATGAGGAATACGGTCCGTAGCTAATTACTGCAGTACTGCTATAATGTGGCCCATGTTAAACTTATCTAGAAATTTTGCGTGCTCAAGGCAAACTGAAGCAATGGCCACACATTCCGCATTGTCTTGAAATATTCCCATACGTTTCATTTATTTGTAGCAAGAAGACGCTGTTTTTATTCTTCAAGGGTAATTAAAACGTTAAAGTTATATTTTTTTCTGTAGTAACATTAGCGTTATAAAATGTGCATTTAATTTTAGTTACCTAATTTTGTGTTGAAATGGTTTGATTTCTACATTTCCCGATCCATATAATGGTATTATTGTTTGTTGCATCAGTTGTTAAGTAATAAATTACTTAAAGTTTTTAATAATAACCTTTTACTTTTAATGGAACTTCTTAGTGTCTATGCCAAGACGCGCAAGTGAAGTATATTTTCTCCAAGAATTCTTCCAACTACAGTACCTACTCACAGTTAGTAACTTGGAACTTACAAAGTGGTCTAAAAAAGATATTGCGGAACTAAGTAGATTAGAAAGAGGGAGACAACTGCTAAACAGCTTCTTTTATATTTGTCTCTCTTTCTTAAATATTCTTGTAGTTGTATCTACGACAGACGCATCGCATAACAATAAACTGATGATTATGTAACGTGTACCATTTCGGATACACTATTTTTGTCACTTCTATTTTGAAAATTATATGGTATGTGGTGTATGGATTCTCCTATGCCCTAAATATAATTACAGTGAAAAGTTTAGCAGCAGTCATATTATATTACAATACAGTAGTATATTTAAAGGAAAGAAAGCTTTGTACAAATTAACTTTTGAAAGGCGAGCTTTACTGTTGACAATAAACTTCATAGATTGTGCTCCAGTCGCCGAGTGTGTCTCGTTAGTAGATAGATTTACAATGTTGTGGCTTTGTTATTTTCATTTGGTCGTTTCGTTCCACTTTCATTGGTTTAGCCTCGGAGTGTAACCATGGTGAACGTGTAAAATATATTCAATATCTGGAATACGGACTATTCACCGACGTCCTGTAACAATTAGCACATTTTTCTTGGATCTATTTCAATACAACTTTTTTACGAGTCCATTACTGACCCGCTCTGGTCTTAATCTTTTGACGTCTGGTTTCTGTCTAGTCGTATTCTTGACTAGGTAATGGAAGTCTGACGTATATTGATAATACAAATGTAGCAGATGATGGAATGAGATACCCCGCAGCATAGATATCAAATGGAAAGTACAATTAATATTGAATAACTATAACAACTTTTGGTCCCGTGTTGGTCCGGGACACAAAAGAATGTACCAACTGCTTTTCTTGCCTAGCATGTTGTAAAAGGCGACATCGCCTGAGCCAGCCACTTGTTACTACTCTTTCACAATTTTTTATCTGACAAAACCAATTTTTGTATGGCTAAATGTGGTCTTAAGGTTCCCAGTGCTCTTTGGACTCTGTCTACCTTTCGGGATTTTAGGCGTGATTGTATGTATGTATAACAACTTTTGGAAACATGAACTTCGCCTCAAATACATCTCATTTTACCAGTGTGTGAACTTTATCGTCACAAATGAGCAAATTATAATGATGACACGATGACACGGTAGTTTTCACTTACAAGGAATCCTCGTTAGTCAGAATAATTTATCACTAGCTTTGGCAGGGTATTTGAACTGCAAAAGTCCTATCTAACCATAAAATTGTATAGGTATGTCGTGTTTTGTACCAATAATAACGTGGCAATGGAAAGCAAATGTTTAATGACACCGAGGTGTTTGTTACAAGAATCACAAACACCAAGGGCATGTTGTTGAAAAACTAGTTTTTCCATATAGTCACACCTAAATGTTTTTTTATTCTTTCAGTAAAACTTCACTATAGTCCATCCATTTTGATCTGAGACAAATGGTAAACAAACCATTAAAAAGGGTTCTTTATGATGTCATTACTTCATTGCCGAAAGGTTTTGTCAAAAAAGTACGACTTTTCAATATTTTATTGATACAGACTTTTTAAATTAAGATAATTAAGCAATTACTGGTCACCTTCAATCATTTTCGGCATTTTTCATTAATGTTATATTTTTTAAATGTAAGTTTACATTACTAAGTTAATATTTGCTATTAAAAAAGACCTAAAATGAATGGTGCTCTCAAACTTTTATGCATTTAAAATACTTCCAAATTAAGATGAAAAATCATGACATTTTCATGACACCTGAAACTAACATTATCATAATACATTACCTCATTGTTTTATTTTCATTCTTATTTGTATCATTTGGATGATACCAACATAGCTTGTGTTTAAATACACTTTATACACTGCAAAACATGAGGTACTTCATTTCAAAAATAAATAATGTTTATATTCAATGACGATATTCGTATAATGATAATAAGAATGGCTACACCTTTTCCTATTTTATTAGAAATTATTACATTCCATATTTTTTTTTTGTCCCAGAATTGGATAGAAATTTGAGAACCACAAATTCTTTGTTTACATTTTGTCTCAGATCAAAATGGACAGACTATAGGAACTTCAATTCAGTCCCTGTGAGTTTTTCATGTCTGCTGTGAGGTAGATCCCTTTCTGCCGGGTGTAGTAAAAAATTTTGCATTGTAAAATTGGCGATCACATGCATATCATATAAAATTGCAAAATTGTGTTTTAATGTTAGTGAATTTAAATTTTTAGTCCATTTTCAATTTAACAAATGAATTTGGTAATTTTCTTGGATTAGTCTTTTCACACATAAAATACGATTTCTTCTTGATCAGCATGCATGCGTGAGTTCCTTAATTCAGATGTTCAGCTGATAAATAAAACGGTGTGATATCTAATTTTAAAATAGTTTTGTTGTACAGTAATTCGTAGGGTAAGCCAGTGTTTGTATCTCGCTGCGTTTTTCTCAACAAACGCCGCGGTCGCATTGACTGTATGTTTACTTACGTAGCGGTGTAAGCCCAGACGGCGGGAGCACATGCGTGGACCAAAGGTCGGCGCCCTTGTCCTCTAACTATTATTAACCTTTTCACTGACTTTGATCGAACATCGATTATTTTCAATTTAGTGTTTTAGCGTTTTTGGGATAAAGCATGAAATCATTTCATGTCGGCGACTTTCTTCTCATCTAGAAATTGGATCGCTTATGGACGTGATTCAAACTGTTTAGTATGAACGATTTGATTGCTTTGGTTTTGATGATGTTATCATAGTATCTTTCGCTATGGTTCAACATTTGGGTGACGTTAGTTCCTACTAACCAATTATTCGGTCTTCGTGGAGGTCCAAAGGGTTTCCGCTACGAAGACCTGCAAAGCAGCGGGTGAACATCTACAAATGCTAGAGTGGATTCCTAATATTTTGCTTTCTTGAAAAAGCGATGAATTTATAAAATAAGTGATAAGATACACGCTCATTAAAATCGATTATGCACAGTGTTACGTTGCAACCGACAGCTGTTCAAATATGATTAGATGTTTACGTTCAAGTTGTTGTCAAGTGGTTATTGTTGGAGATGTTCTTTGCGAGTGATGCATCGTTATGGATAATGATTTGATTACGAATTTTAGTAAATAATGTTTTTGTTTTAAATACTATAAGGTTTTTTCTTTCCATTTGTACAGGATTTCCTAAATATATTTTTTTATGTTAACCCCTTTTGGGTTATGGGTCAAGGGAACGCCCGCGTCTGCGAACAATATGTTTTGTATTATAATATAAAAAAGAGACCATTGAGAGGTTTTATTATACCTGGATAAGAAGGCCTAATCATCTGTCCGATGTCCTTATATTACCTATTTCAAAGTTTTTAAGATAATTTTTAGAAAGAATATGGCTATTAAATAGTGTAAGATATATTTGTTGAATTACTTTAATGCTATTTTATTTTTACTACTAATTTACTTTTTTGTTGCTTAACATCAGGTGATGCGTCTGCTCGCTTGTCCCTAATCCATATTCAAAAAAATATATAATTTTTTTATAGAGTACCTTCTGTACTCGTCTCGTAAGTACATCTGTCGTTATCGCGATGGGCTTCACTGAAACAAATTAAATGAACATTTGAGAAAAAAAACAATGCGTCCGAGTCTGACGTGCTCTGCCGCCACGGTCGCAGCCAGCAACCCCTCTCTATTTATGTAGCTTTATTACTCCTAAAAATATTTCCGACGTAACTGTAGGTTCAATTTATGTAACTTGGGTTCGAAGCATGTTCGGATTCGAAGACACATTAAGCAATTAATTTATCAACATTTTAAAATCTACATTAAAACTGTTTTTTTAAACTTCTAGGTTCTAAATTAAGTACCGTATATGAAAGGTAGTTGCGAAATGAATAGTAAGACTATTCATTTCGCAACTACCTTTCATGATTAAAATCTTAAGGTCATTCCTACACTAGAATAGAATGAATGTATTATAAGAATTCATAATTTGTAGTCATCTTGTTGAATTAAGGTGAAATACTTGATCAACCAAATTTATTGGTGCGAACCATATAATTATGCCAGCGATGAATTACTGCTTTACGCACTTATCGTGCGAGTAACTGACATGCGACTCAGTGAACATTAAATAGCTTGCATGCGGGATTATGCAACATTCCTCGATTTATTCAATTCATACCATCTCTATTCTCCAATGATCGTCCACGACTCTAAGAAGCTTGTCATGGTAATGACAACCATAGTCCACTCGCATTCAAACGGTCTTAGCAAATCAGTCATTACTTATAGACGTTCTCTCCCCCAGGCCGGGTACATTCAGCGATCGTGTCCGGGGTCAACATGGAGACCCGGTCGGTCACCGTGGAGTGGTACGAGCGCGGCGAGACCAAGGGCAAGGAGGTGGAGATCGACGCCATCCTCGCGCTGAACCCCGAGCTCGCGGGCGGCCCGCGGCACCACACCACGCACCTGCAGCCCATGCCCAACAAACTCGCCAGGGTAAGAACACTCATTAGGATATAACACAACATTCATAACCCTACACTTAGACGAGTACGCTAATGTCAACGACCACTCATTACAGTGAGCATTCGCTTGTAGTAAAACAATTTACCAATTGAAATCTCGACATAAACTGCCTTTGTAACGCTTGCACCAGCAGTACTCCAAGTTATACATTTACTAATAGAGCGATCCAGTGGCTATCGCCCACCTAAACGTGCCCTTGCTTAGAATACCAATTTTTGCAAGGCTTTAGGACACTTAATCACTAGCGCAGTATCCTTTTACACTTATTAATTCGATGCCAACCACCCATTTTAACTAAGCCAAACAGGGCTTCGCCTGCTTTTGCAATTAACAATTTTCTATAGACTGTACTTCAGTTTCGCGATAGCATCGAGCGGAAGGTTCGGTTGAATTTATCGATCAGTTAAGGCGTTTGAACCGCGTACCAAGCCGCGATCACTCTCATTGTTTGGGTTGTGAAGCACGTTGCTAATCGACACCCAAGTACTACAGTCGAACTGATATATCCGTGGTAAGCGAATGTGCTCCCGGGACATTAGCTCTGCTCATAATTCATCGCTATATCAGTAAATAAAATGTCGATAACAGTTTCAACATTTAATCAGTAGTAATATAAATACAAATAATGAAGAGCATTTGTGAAACGTAAAGTGAAAACCGAATTGTCAATGAATGAACGGAACTCCTCATTGAACCGGTGTTACGCCTGTCGCACAATCGCAAGGGAAAATGTAGAAATGTTCCCATACATCATCAGTTGGCAGGTGATCATTCGCTCGGCACCGTAGCGATCATAGCTTGTGGTACATTGTTAGACTCTGCACCGTTACCGAGGCAACGCTGTATGTTCGCACACGACACAATACGTAGAATTATTAGCAACATAAACATAACACGTAGATACAAAATAGAAATGTATACTAAGGTTGGTAAGTAGTTTCAATTGCAGATCATAATTATTATATAGTATGTTTTCTAACATACCGGCCGGCGGACATGCCGTGTGCAATGGTCCACCAATCAGACAATGATTGATGACCGGGCGACCTTCTAACTTGTATGGGTACGTCTGACGCACACCGGACAATGCGTCGCATCGATTTTTCACCCTGCCTCATGTTATCATTCCAGTTTCAGTTTTCACTCGTAGTAGAACAATAGGGAGTCCAGTTGTGCAAAATTTATCTAATTCGGTGGAGATGGTCGAGTCAGTAAGTTGAGGAAGTGTTCAGTAAGTTATGTGTGTTGATTGGCCCGTGATTGTTTGACATGGCGGACGCAAGGACCCGTCGGGCTCGTCGTCGGACGAGGGCGGGTTCGCGCGCGACGCCGACGGCGAGGAGGCGGCCGCGGAGCCCGGCCACACGCTGCCCGTGCGCAACTCCCGATCGGTACAGTCCCGCACTACTCACGCACGTCGGGAGCGGCACTTGCACCGCACCATCCGACTCTCACCCCTTTTTGTTTCTCAACACTTTTCTTTACGTTGCCCCACGATCTATGATTTGCACACGAAATGCTTTTTAATGCTGATGGATCATATTTTTGTCATTTCACATTACATAACATAGTAAAATCAATTTGCTTAATTGCAAGTGACAAAAGTACGACCCAATCAGTTTGATGTTGTGTAGTACATATGTACTGTATAAACCAGCACAATGGTATGGTATTGTTAGTAATACAATTTGTTACACCACACATTGTTAATATAAATAATAGAAAACACATTTACGTCATGTCAATATTATAATGAAAGTAGGACGTGGCGATGGATTTACCAGTTATTAGGAATCAGTTACAAAGTTAACATCTATCGATATTCGGGATCGGCAAACTTTCTTTCTACGGATTCCGACTACTTTAGAGCCAATTAATGGACATTGGAAACTTTATTGTTCTTTCAAAGCTTTTAAGCAGGTGTAAGTGTACCATTAGGGGTTTAGAAACCACACGAAGTTTATAGATAAGCAAATTCGCCGTGATATTATATTATTTTAAGGTTATGGGAAAAAAATTTTGTTGTAACTGTTATAATATTTTCCTTTTTCAATAATTATAATATTATTTACTTAATGAAAATATTTTTTTTCGGTTATTTTTCCAATACAATGCTTCCGTTGTTGATGCTTAATCAATAAGTTTCCTTTGTCCTCATTAATGGGTCGTTTCCGTTCTCATACCACATAGTTAATTTTGTGTCTGTTTAAGCGTGTATCGCGTATGTCGTCGGTTTTTTTTATAATTTATTTTTATACGGTGTCTAGCGACAAATTCATTTTCACAACGATTTATTAAAAAAAATGTTTCGTTTTGAAGTTCAATCCATATTTTTATGCAATGCCTTGTCGTTCTCGTCTAGACTGTATTTCTATTTTCTGGGAGCCCGTCTTTTTTCCACGTTCATTAATAGCAAATTGCTCGGAATGGACTCGTCTCCTGGAAGAGTTGCAGTTTGCGCAATTTCAGGAAGCTATTCGCCGTCCTCGCGGTAGCGGGATAACGGTTATTGAGTTTAAAGTGGCTGCAATCTCGTCAAATTATTAACCTGGGAAAATACGTCGTCTTTAGTTATTACTGCTTTAGCTAGCATTTCAGGTAAATCAGAATCATGTGTAAGCGTGACTCAAAATTTTGTGGATATTTTAATTTGAATTCGATAGTTAAAAGCCCGAGATTCCTTTTAATACAATATAAAGAGGACTCATTTGTAACAAAAATAGTAAATGTAATGTTTCAAAAATTTTCCCTCAGAAGCCTTTAGCTGGGTTAAAATAAGAGTACCTACTAGATGATAGCTTCTAACCATCATCTAAAACCCATCACCTAGATTTCATAAAATGTAGAAAAAATTGTATCCTTAAATATTTTTAGAAACAAAGCAACAATTTTGTATGTTAGCTACTAATAATGATAAAATAAATTATATAGTTTACTGAAATGTTTCACTGAACATAACAAATAAAATGAGATGGGCAGGTGGCCTCTCGCAGGTGGACTGGTAGATATTTCTTTTAGGAATAAGCCACACCCTTTGTACTGTTTTTAGTTGTCTTATCAATGTATTTTTTTGTGTGCAATAAACTATTAAATAAATAAATAAATAGGCCTCATTCTTGCCGGGCCTGGGTGAATTTTGTATGGATCGTGACCATTCTCCTTTTCTTTACATTATGAGAGGTAACACAATATTTATTAAGGCGTAGAACTGGCTGAAAACAAATATGACATTATGACACGTTGTATTATAAATAAAGCAATTCCGCGAAGGAACACGTCGGTGAATGTTTGCAAATGAGGAAATTGCAAGCCCCATCGCTCCGTTGGCCTACTTGCATAAATCTAAACGGAGCAGCACTGGATTGGTCTTGTCTCGTCGATCTAACTAGGCCGGGATATACTAATTAACGTTCGCCCGTTTTTAAAATATCACATTCATTAATATGAATAGCATGACTGGTATATACCTGCATTTAGAGTGCCAATTAAAACATCCATCCATGGTTTAAGTTCAAAATTGAGGTCGTTACTGTAGATAGTTACTACATTTTCACCATCTTAAAATGCCACAGCTACCACAGCACAGAAGAGAATACAATGAACAATAAAATTCTATCTAATTACTTGACAAATCAGTTTAGTTTGTAAAGCTCGGAAATATCATTAAGGCAGAGAATTATCGTGGTCAACTAAATTGTCTGTCGCATGAAAACTGCACAATACCGATCTGCACAAAACGGTAGTGGATGTTACGTGATATTCAAAAACAATTACCTAGAGTCTTGAAATTATAGCCCGTGTACGTGATAGTTCCGGCTCACTGCTGCTTGGCACGACCTAGTGCATTTCCAAACTATGTGGCAGTTTGGGGAACCAATAAATGAAGGCTCACGAGGCATGTTGAGGAACAAATGGAAAGTTAGAGATGATCTGGGAAGAACATAACTTACTGAAAATTAGAAGGGCCTTGCCCTTATGTACCAGATCGGCACAGATGAGAACGAAAATGAAAGTAAAATAAAGCCAGATCATTAATAGTTCTGAAGTATGTCGCTATCTATCAATTCTCATCGCATTGCCTTTGATTTATATTGCTGACTTAGGCCCACTTGCAGGAAACTTAAACCGAGATTTAATACTCGATTTTGTCATTTTTTGACAATTTTACTATGGCTCTTATGTCAAAATTGGACAAAATCGAGATTTAAACTAGGTTTAAATTTTCCTGCAAGTTTTCCCCTTAGAAAGTCCAATTCCCAATGTGTCATTTTTGGCAACAGTGAATTTAGCGAATTCAAAATGATACGGAAATGACTCAATTTACAAAACAATAGCTTTAGTCCTTCTCAGTGTAGATTTTACCACAAATTATTGCCAGACATGCTATCTTTATACGTATCCTTCTGCTTAATAAGCTTAGTAAAATGTATCATGCTTAAGCTGACAGAATTAACTGCATTATCAGGCGAATTAAAATGTCTTACTCAAGATACATCAGTGTTGTCAGTGATCCAAAATAACAATGAAACATTTCGCCCGCATGCGTAAGTTGGGCAATTTTTTGAAAGTTTAATGTCTATTGCGGAATCAGTGTGTGTAATGCGGGTTCTATTGGGACAGGCTCAAAAAAACCATTTCCCTAATTGCACTAAAGGAACACGCAAGTGTTTCAAATGATAACCACTCTCTTGAAAAATTTAAAAGTGAGTTGTACAGCATTATAAGCATACTCCTGGTTACGGCGTTCGGCGTCACAATTTATATCTATTGTAAATACAGTACTTATCCCCATATTAGGTAGTCTTTTTCTTTTATTTTTCCTGAGCTTTTTATCTGTATTGTGTTTTTCATTAATGTCTGTTTTACCTGTAGAAACAAGTTTTTAATATATTATTTCCGTTTTAGGATATGACGCGGCAATCCATCCCTGTGGCGACGAAAGGTGAGTCAAATTTTATTTTATACTACAAGCTAGAGTTTTAAAAATAAAATCTAGCTTCTTAGCCAGAGTAGCATTGTGTTAAGTTCGTGAATCATACAAAACAGTAAATTTGGGCAAAGTATCATCTCGTGTAAATATAGAGCGAGCACACAGTCTCGCTGCGGCTCCTAATGGGCTCGCATTCGTACTGTAACGGTTTGTACGCGATTTGAATGACCATCTTTAGATGTGACGTGACCGTCTTTGTTAAATTTTTATCGATTGTCGAATTTAGTTATAGCTTTGTCCAAATCTTTAAGGAATACGGGACTGGGATTTATTGGATTTTATTCTAAGCTTTTTATTTGAAAACATCTTTTAATATTGACAATATTTTAAAAAGGAGGCCAACCAACGTCCACTTCGATTCACGCGATGAATCATACCACCCGTACATTAAAATCCCGAACCGTATAAGTAGGCGATATTTCATCTCTTTCAACTTCTTAGTGCTAGAAAGAAAGGTATGTATCGCGAACTGGTTGTATCTCGCCCGTTTGTTTTGCACGAACGTTGTAGCTTCATTGATAACTAGAGGTCAACGGTCTTGGGTCAGTTGTTTGGTAAGCAGGTGGATTGGCATGCGAAAATTGACGCTTCAGTATACTGTATCAATATTGATACGCTATCAATTACCTGTTCAAAATTATACCTGTACGGTCGGTGAACTGGAATGAGATTTTGTAGGTTATTTTTAATGATATGTGCTAATGAACTTGTACCCTCTGACAATTTTTGAGGAGTTAAGGAATTAAGAAAAGCTTCGATCAATCAGCGGAGATATTATCCGAACATTTGCTAACCCGATTTGGCAAATAAATCTGGCACATCGTTTTATGTTTTTAAATTAATAGAAAAAAAGATGGGTAGATTGTGAATGTGGACATAGCGTGTAATGGTGAAGAATGCAAGAGGAACACTGACACTAGCGCCGACCACAAATGAAAACCGATCAGAATGAAGACTGTCAGTGTGAAGATGCTATCAGAAAGTGATTGAACTTTGTCGCGTTGTAATTAAGTTGCGATGCCAAACACAAATAGGCGGGAGGTGGCGGCGCGCGCGCATTCCCCCGAGTTCGACATTGCGTCAATCGCGCGATATTGCGTAACTTTGATTTGGCAGACATTGCATCGTGGTTCGTGCATGCGCAGATTTGTCTCCCGCAATCCCGGACGAGTGCTCGACCTATATCTATACAACTGGAAGGAGGGTTATTTTAATGATATTATTATTAAAATCCATTGCAAATTGAGTTATGTTTGTTTACAAATTAATTTTATTCCAGAGCAGACTCGTTACTATGTCGCTTGAATGGGGAGCTACTTGACTTTAGCATACCGAAAGCAGCAGTGCTTGCTTTTCTGTGCTACATTTTGAAGATCACAGGCATGCAGGGATTGTAGTGTACAGATAGGCAAAGTACACTGTGATGTGAACCCTGTAGAAGTTGCAAGAAGATGCACATCTTATAAGTATCAATAATTCATTTAAATGAACGACATAAAAGAAATAAGCCAGTGATGCACAGTTGAAATAGAAATATTTTTAGTTTAAAATAATACTACCAATCCCTCTCTTCCCTTGGGTGTCGTAAAAGGCAAATAATGGAGTTAGAACTGCGGGCTTACCACCTGTCACGCTTAGTGCAGTCACTGCTTGGTGAAGAGCGGACTATGGCAATGGACTGCTTTTGCGGTGATTTTGCTTAGTCAATGACTAACCCTTAGGGAATAATAGTTGTAATTACATGTCTATCTATGTATTGTGAAAATAACTAGGGATAACGTTTTTGCTTTACATTTAGTTTCCAAATAATTTCAATACCAGTTACTCAACTAAATTATTATATTATTATTGTCTCTATTGCTTGTTCTATTTACATCAATTCAAAAACCAAATGATAGGTTTTGAAGCGATGTAAATAAATCTCCGTTTCATAATAGTCAAAACTCAAAAGATACCCGAGAATCCCTATATAGGTATACGGAGTAACGTGTTAGTTGACAGTCAACGCAAGTGCGAAACGCTTACGACACGGTCACATAATATAAAATTACTTTTCACATTACATTGCTTTTTATAACTGTGTCACAGCCAATTGAAACGGTGAACTTAACAGCGGTCAAGGACGCAATGTAATCTTGACATTGTGTGAAGGTCGCCAAATTATAGTGGCGATGGTGACCCACCCACCACCCCTAAACAATCGAAACATACTACTTGATAAAATATATGATTTCTATGACTTGTGACATCTGAGGACAATAGCCATTAATATTCTTATTGATTACCCGAGCATAGATGCCACGATAGAATAAATTGGATGTTATCGACAAAACTCGCATTGTACAGGTGTTTGTACAGTAATTGTATTATAGAAAAGCGAGAAAAGAATATGCGTTTGTTGTAATCGATTCACTGTTTCTGTAATGGACTCCAGTTTTACTCTTTTGCTACAGAATAATCGATTTCTGGGAGTATTTAAAATTTCGCACTTTTTTGAGAGTAGTGAGTGTCAATAGCTACTTTACAGCACAACAAAAGAATAGAAGAGATAAATAAAGAGGTAAATTTTTTTGGCCACTCTGGCTGGAACACAGAATTTAGGAAAAACGATATACCTACGACTTATTTTTATACAAATTTTTATTCTGTAGTTGAATATTTTTGGATCAAAGAAGAGAAATTAGAAATGTTTTGACGTAGCGTATAGCAAAACAATAACATTTCTTAAATGCAACCGAAACAGGAAATATATTTGATAAAAAATACGATTATAATATGGATTATAATATTAGGAATGTTAGTGTATCGTAAGTGTAAGTTGCAAAGTGCGCCCCCACGTTTTGAGTGACCCCTCATTCTAACCCCGCATGTTTGTTTTGTTATTATTTTCCTCTTTTTTTAAACGTGAAATTATTAGTTTTTTTAATTTAATATTATTATTTCATTATTTTTAATAGATGGCGCTGTGCGTAGTCTCTCCATACAAAACCTGGAAGTTGTTGAAATTTCGACCTGAAAGTGCTTGTAGGAAGTTGAAAGTAGTTGCAAGTTGCATTGTCACCGGGGTCTGAACTATTCCCAAAATTTCAGCCCGATAGCTAGTCCGGAAGTACCTCAAAATTTACTTACAATAATCTAACCGGACAAACAGACAAAAAGACAAACAAGAATGTGAGTAAAATTAAAACGTAAAAATAAAATTGTGTTAGACAAGAAGTCCATATTGTTTATTTTATTTGTTGGTAATGTTAAGTCGTAAAGTCGAGTAAAAATTGTACTTAAAGGATAATATAAAAACCATTTTTTTATAAGTCTTTCATGACGACCTCCGTGGTCGAGTGGTCTGAATGCCGGTCTCAAGGCGTCGCCATCTCGAGAGGTCCTGGGTTCGATCCCCGGTGGGGGCAAATGTTTGGGTGATGAATTTTCAAGCATTTGTTCTCCAGTCTTGGATGTTTATATATATTCAGGATATTTATATGTATATCTATTAAATATATTTATCCGTCATCTAGTGTCCGTAATACAAGCAGCATTAGTTGCTTAAAATGGGGCTATGTGTGAATGTTTGAAGATAGATATATTTGAAGATATTAACGACTTGGTGTTACTATAGAATATTATTATCGCTAGTAAAATGGACCGTTGTATAAAGCTATTGTACACGCAAAAATTATACTAATTCATAGTAGAAATTAGCATTTTAATAGGCAATAATAAATTATTGTTTTAGCTAGTAAACAAGCTGTTTCTTTTACATGAGTCGAACAGCTAGTGATATCACATCAAGTGAATTATGCCCACCCATCTGGGATATAGTAGACAGTGTCCGGGTGATATATTGCACATAACCATAATCAACTGATGCCCTTTTTTGTCTACAAAGTAATATTACAATACGTTTTCTAATGAACTTAATTAATCAAATACTATCTTTATTGAGCTCTGTACGTAATGCTAAGTTTGCTTATTTCTTATCTCTCCTGTAATACTCATACTGTCCTTTTTAGTACTTCTTTGTTTGTTCATGCAGTTAGAAATGAAAGTTCATTGACTTCGATATTTTATATTTCGCGTGAGTCAATAATTTTGGCGTGGAAAATAAAAGATAACTTCACAGAGCGATTTTAGAACGATTTTCTTTTTTTCACGGCGTAATATGTATAGCTGTCTCCTATTTTATTTTGTTTCTAGTATCGCTTATCGCTTTTTTTAGTCCGAGTCCCTTATTATATTGCAGTTGTCAAAGACATATGACCACCAGTTTTCCATAAACTTTCATATGGATTTATGGTAATAACTGTACCCTTTCCACAGCCACACTTCCGTACATTTCTCATCTTGAATAAGCTGATATTGCCAATTTTTTAGCTCGAAACCACGTAAGTCTTCTTACTTGTGATGAAGTACAGAAATGTAAGTTTCAAGTTGAACAGAATAGCATTTTTATAACTCTGTTCTACTCGAGGTGACCTTTGTTTAAAAAGAAAATTGCCACTTACCTAAACTTTCGGTTTCTGCTATAAATATAATATTTGGAGGCTTATCATCATTAACGTCACAATAGCGTGTTGCGGCGTATCTGTTAG
Organism: Parapoynx stratiotata; assembly: GCA_910589355.1. NCBI lineage: Eukaryota > Metazoa > Arthropoda > Insecta > Lepidoptera > Crambidae > Parapoynx > Parapoynx stratiotata. The sequence continues at coordinate 17,266,200 of OU342458.1, forward strand.
TAGTATTTTGGGGTTGTTTGAATATTACATGGGGCGGCTAGTCCGAGTCCGTTAGCTTCAGTCGCTATAAGTGTAGGCAGGAGGTGGCGCGCGCGGCCAGTGTGCGGCCGGCTGTGTAGCGTGTACCACAGCACTGGCTGGCACCGGTGCTCCTAATTCAAATTAACCTTTAACACAAATGGATTACATACAATAGTGCTGTGAACCTGACCTTCGATTATTTTCACCCTTCACCCCGGTTTTGTCAACCAAGCTCCGCTATGCCAGTGCGGTACGAGAGATGCGCTCAGACGCCGAAGCGGATCGCGAAAACCGTAGGCCGTAAGTTCTAGCTAACCCTTTCGTCCGCGCAAGACGATTTGAACTTTAAATTGTTAGTATCATGTTACACTTTGTATTCCAGTAAACGTGTCGTCTTCTTCGTCGTCATTGATTGTCAGGCAATTAAGTTCCCAACACGGAAGCTTGTGCTGAAGGCATTCTTACGTACGGAAGTTATGTTTCGTACTTTATTTCTGAACGACCTTTGTAGGACGAATTGGGAATGGTTGCCTATAAATAATTTATGGGAGGTGTTTGTTTTTATATAAAATCGTTGAATTTTTATCTTTTTGTATAATTAAGTGAAGATATCCTTTGACTTATTGATAAACTGTTTGCTAAACCATGTATGCCCTATACCTGATTAATGGGGTTGTCCCTGAGTTTTCAACGACGAGAATATGAGGGTTTTGACAAATTAAGAGGTGTTTCAAATGATCTAATTCTTCGCGTTTGGATTCCAGTTAGGTTCAATGTCAGGTGAGCTAATATCATTTTTTGTAGCTTTAATAACACGTTTTACCATTTTTTAAATAATTTGGAACTCCATACGGCCCACATGTATTGGCAAAATTGTTTTTGTTTATGAATCGGTGGAGTGGCCGCTGAATCAGTGGGCCCGCGTGGGCGTGGGCTAACGACCTGAGAATCGCGACCCCTATTATTTTGTCTTTTATGTCGTTCCCACGATTCAAGATAAACTAAATAGTTTGACCGACTTTGTCAACGACTTATGATGAAGCTGCAGCCGGGACCACTCAGAGCACTTCGAGTGGGGGAACGATAGATATCATCAGAAAAACCGTTTTGCTATTTTCTGATCATTTTGTCGTTTCTAGCAATTCGTTTGGCTCTTGATAATGTAAAAATATTCCTTCAGACATATTAATGAAATTACTTTTAACTTACGAAAATTGGGATGGCGAAGGAACCTGTCACGCTGAGTGCAGTCTCTGCTTGGTGAAGCGCGGACTATGGCAACGGTATGCTTTTGCTGTGCTTTTGCCTAGTTTCTGACTAACCGTTGGAGGACAATAGTCGTGATTATAATGTATGTATGTATGTAGTAAAATTGACAATTCAGTTCAAGCGACGTGTGCCAAGAAGTATGGAGTGCGATAATGGTCAAAGCGCTTTAAAGAGAATAATTGACCATGTTTGAAAATGTAATGCAAATAGATAATATAGGCATGTTATTATAGCTAGTAACTACGAATGTCTACTATTTTATATGCAATGTACTGAGGTGTACAGTGAAAATTAATTTCCTTAATCAGCATCATTAATAGTGATGGCCGAGTTAAATAGGACAGGTCGTTTAGATCAATGGGATTTTGCATGCTTGTTTGGCATTAGACACACGAGTTATGTTTCCGTGTGTCCTACAGAGCTATTTTGAGCCTATTAGGTACATTTTATAAGAATATTAATCATGTTTTTCTACCATCATTAAAAAAGAATACACATATATACATAGAAACTAGTGTTCGAAATTTAAGCGTTAATACCTAAGTATGTTTAATCTATTTTCTTAACTTACTTTCATGGGTTGACCGGCAGAGATCTCTGTTAGGGATATGTCCGCCCTTGCAAACATATGTTAACAACCTGTTTTATGTAATTGTTTTTGAATTGCAATAATTAAAAAGTTAATGAGACGCTCGCTGTCGAAGTGGTTTGTAAGCTTTGACTTCCAATGTTAAAATAAAACTTTTGCTATGGTCAGTTCTTGGATGGATGATCAAAACTTAGTGATCTCGAGACTCCTGGTCCTTGGCCTGGTCGGTGTTGCAACCGTTTCTACCCACCAATCCGCATTGAGCCAGCGAGGTGGTGTTTAGGAATCGCAATATTGCGTCATTTTCAATCCGGCTGGATTAGACCGGAGTCCCATCGATCCGGCCGGATTTGAGCGGATCAGAGAGAAAAATGATACTTTTAAATATCCTCTAAATATGCCACATTATGTATAGCAGATTCCGTACATAATGTAATGTCAGCCCGCACAAATGCACAATAAAACCTGCACAGAATGCAAAATAAATGTGTGCAAATTGTGTACTAATTCATCTTTGGTAATTATTCAAAATTTAACACGAAAGACCAAGATAAATAAATTAATATCTTCAAACATTCACACATATCAACTAGCCCCATTTTAAGCAACTTATTCTGCTTGTATTACGGACACTAAATGACGGACAAATATATTTAATAGAGAAATACATATCAATATCCTGAATACATATAAACATCCAAGACTGGAGAACAAATGCCTGAAAATTGATCACCCAAACATTTGCCCCCATCGGGGATCGCACCCAGAACCTCTCGAGATGGCGTCGCCTTGAGACCGGCATAAAGACCACTCGACCACGGAGGTTGTCAGAAGATAGATAGTCATTATTTATAAAGTGTGCACTTAACCTGCTTTTGGGATTAGACATAACAGTATTGCCGTGTTTACTAGTGTTCTTAATAAAGTAAAGCTTGATGGAGCAAGCTTCTATATTAAACCTGCCCGCTCAGGTTTTAGTCATCGGAAGTCGGTTAAGGCTAGTAGGTTGCACACCAGTCTGCTATTCTTATTGAGGTATTTATTACAACACCCAATATTTTTGGTATTGGCCATATAGGGATAATTTTAAAGGTAGGTCACAACGGGCAATCATAGGAAATGCATTCTTAACTAGTGTAGGCTAAAACTTTGAGTTTTATGAACCACCAAATAGCTGTAAACAATTAAGCACCGCTCTTAAATCAAATTGTCTTTTGCAGTTTTTAGCTTTTAACCGCCTTTCTGGTCTAGTGGTTCACACCACCGGGTGTTGATCGGGAGGTCCGGGTTCGATTCCCATGGGGGCAGAAGTTTTTCTGCTCGGTTTGGTTGGTGGTAGGGCTTCTAGGCTTTAAAGCCCGCCTGGCTAAAAACCACAGTCTTACCTGCCTGCTGCTAAATTTTTCGCCATAATAACAATGTTTTAAGCATTGTTGTGTTCCGGCCATCAGAGTTAAGATAGCCAGTTCCTCAGTTGTGAATTACAGGTGAAGCTCGCATCAACCTTCGGCTTTTTCGGCACTTACTATAAGGTGAGATGAAGGCAAAGAGCTTACCTGTCATATTAAAAAAAATACAGGTCTTAACGTACGGTAAGTATAATAATGAGACAATAGTGTAGATTCTGATAGGTTAGTAAAAAAAAGTGCATTACGACATTATGTGCTTTGGGCTAGACTAATAGGCATGACTGTATGAAATAATAATTTTGCAATTTACCTAATGCGTGTTAATTAAAATTTACATAAAACGATAATTAGCTTACAATTCGGTGTATGCATATATTAGGTCCTTACCTATGAAATTGGTGTTTTGTATGGAGATTTTGGGGAATTATGCATTTTCCATACTAAATTTTTTTCAGTTTTCTTCACAACGACAAATCCAAAGATAATAATATTTGGCATCTATCATTAGACAAGCTTTAGTAATATGTGTAATATCACACTTCATAAAAATTATTTATCGTTTTTAAGTGAATGCAAATAAAATGATGTATTCGGGAGGCACTTAAAAAGAGTTTTCTCCGTGTCCAATTTTAACACAATTTAACTTACAAAAAATTATCAAAACAAATCAAAAGAGCTCAAAAATATAGTCTTATTTTTGGACGAGGTAATTATTTTTTAGGAATACTCTGAATCTTAATAGTTACAGGCAAAATACTAAGAGAGAAAAAAAAACACCAATTTCATAGGTAAGGACCCAATATTATAATAGACATAAGTGCGAAATTCCCCCGTAAATCAGCAAGTAGTGAGTGTCCAATTATGCACCGCGCCAGTTACGTGTCGGGCTCGCAGGCGAGGTGCGATAGCTTTGTTTCAGGTCAAACGTGTAAACTTTGTCTAATATAAGCTGTAGACACAAAGCCTTTATTTCAAGCGCTGAAAGGTGCTTTTTCTACGTTGTGCTGGAGAAAATTGGTACGGTTTGGAAGTAGAAAAGTCAAAAATGATCTTTAATTTTATTGGCGTAAGTATGGTTCAAAATATGAGCTTCTGATATGGTAATGCTGTGGTACGGTTTCTATAAAGTTGATTGCAATTTTTATTCGCGCAAAAAAAAATCCGCATCGCAACGTTTAATATTCATAAAATCTGTGTTTTTTCTGCCCGAACGTATACTTCCATATGGTTCAATCTGTTACAGAATTGAGTAAAAAACCTACAACAAACAAAATAAAAATACCATGTTGTTCAACCAAAACTAATGGAGGATCCCCCAAATGCGCTATCACAGGAAAACTATGCTTTTCCAGTGTGGAAAGAGTAAGTTGTCAAGACAAATGATTTTTATGGAAATTATGCTGGGTACTTTTCTATCATGCACTCTCACTTATTACGAAATCGACGACAATTGATAGAAACCACATTGAAAGTTTGTAGCGCTGATTGATTGTCTCCGATCAGTTATCTCAACCGCAGCATTACGACTACAAGTCGAACAAAATACTTTCCTGTCAATTATAACAATCGTATCTAACACTTATCTAAAATGAAAGTATAGTGCGAAGATAAAGGGTGATTAAATGTTAATATAACTAAATAAGTAAAAAAAAATGATATGACCGATTGTTATTGTTCCAAATTTTATAAACGAACATCTACGGCCAAAGATATGATGAGTACGTATGTTGCAACTCCATCAGGCATCTTGGTCCTATGCGGTTTTGTCGGTAGAAACTGTTTCAATAGCAACTGGTACCATCCTTCCGAAAAACACCTCAAGAAAGTTTGGATACCAATCCAAGGTCTAATCATGACTAAAGCTGCTATGTTAATAATATCAAAACTAAACTAACTAACCTCAAATTTGGAGGCAAATGAAAAAATATATGTATTAGTCAATGCAATCGCGTTCAGGTAATATTTCTCTACAAGTATATTCCATTATTTTTACAACCCATTGTCAGTAAATTTTCAGAAAATTACAGTAAGCTAAAATGCTTTAACTACATATTATATTAACGGGGTACTCGCATTGTTCAAATTAAAATTTCAACGCTTTCCTTTGTTTTGATGGAGCAATTAGCGTTTGAGGTTATGTTAGTGGCGTTAATTATTCAACGACGTAAACTTAGGGCAATGGCTGCAACCCTGCATTCATCAAATGTATCATATTCACAGGGGCTTATCTACATAGTCTTTCATCTTAATTTGAAACTAAGTAGTAATTGTTGTAATATAGATCTTTTTCTATTTATTTTGATTAGGAGACAGCATATATCCCTCATCTTTTTTATTGTTATAATTCTCTACTTTTTAAACGACCCCAATTCTCATAACCCTTTTAGCCATTTATATTCCTTCCTCATTACCACGTGAGCCTTCAACTCTTGCCTTTTATACTACTGAATTAACTTTCAACTTTCCTTGTTGGATTAATTGCTAGTCTAACCTTGTTGCTCCATACATTTATATTAACATTCGCGATTCATTAGCATGAGCAGTCCTCTCACCAGGCGTTGCAACATTGAGACAGGTCTGAACGCCGTATCATTTCGGTCGTCTAGTCTGAACGTTACGGAACGTTCATAAACCAGATCGCATTAGAAGTTATTGTCAATGTGGTTCATATTCCTCCCTTATTTTTCTGCATGCCAACCGTTGTCATGGGACACGTCGCCATGCGCCAGTTCTATAGAAAAAACTTCCGGTTACGTTGCTGCTTTAAACTAATACAGTAAAATAACAATTGCGTGCGAGCTCAGTTCAATGAAACCTTTTCGTCAGAGATTTCGTGACAATTAATTGGAATAATTGTAGCATAGAGCATCAGTTTGTAATTGATTATTAATCTATCGCGCCACTGACATCTGTCAATCAACTGCTTGCTTTCTATTTCTAGTTTCTTGCAGGATTGTAAACCAACGGAGTCACATCAATTAAGATTTGATTTTACACCTGTTTCAAACAATATTCTGTGCTGGTTTCTTATCGGTTTATAGGTCGTCAAATTCATAATCAATTGTGATTAACATACGGCTTACGTCCACTTGTCCCACTATTACATTTTAAATGTCTGTCAATCGACTGTCAAGTTCATGCGGACTTCGTGACCATTCAGTGATTGAACACGCCTTCGCTCAATCCACGTCATGCAATTCATTTTTAAACAACTTGAAAGATGTTAAGCGCCATTAAATGGTTACATTATTGTCAATTTTCTTCGTTTGTTCCATCGATTTCAGTAATTGGCCAATAAAGGCTTTAAATCGACAGTTTGATCAGTTGAAAATGAAACTCCAGCAAGAGAACAAGTAATTTCTATTATTTCTATTTTCGAGAGCGATTTAAACATCAGTGATCGATTACGACGAGTTTGAACTAAATAAGAGCCCTTAAAGTTGACCTAGTACAAGTTAAATTGCCCGTAAAGCAACTTGTGCAGTAATGAGTTCGGTTAATATGCAATTTCACCTTCGTACACGACCGTAGACGGCGCGTGCGTCACGGTTCATTGCCTTGACTACGGAAAGAGATCCTAATATGGCGGTCGGCCCAGGCGCAGGATTGCCTTGCGCCAACGCAGATCGCAGCCATTACGGACAATCCGTCAGCCAGGAGAGTACCTATAATATAACACTAATGCAGTCTTAGAGCAATGATACCTATGCTGGAACTGTTTATCGAGCCAAGACCAATGTGAATCAAGTATTACGCTACACTGATAAGTCTGAAGCTATTGCCAAATATGTGTTGCTCATGGCTAAGATGTCGAAGACGCGTGGCCGACTGTAGTGAAGTTGGGACTCCTATAGAAGCATTTGAGAAAACGGAGCTACCTCAAGAAGAGGTCACTGAAGAGGAGACTAAAAAGAAGCCAAGTAAGGATAAAAGCCTCGCTGAAACTTTGGTTGTGATTAGATTTTGCTTGCTCGCACTCGGCTTCGTTGCGCATTAGGTATTTTATTTTTGTAGAGCTTATCGAAAGGTCGCGTCGTATCAAGTATTGCGTCACTTTTGTATGATTCACGAGGTATCATTATGTTTGCGATAGACAAAGCAGCGTTTTCAGTGTTCATATAAGTTTGTTTATTTGTATGTATATTACAGCGCCGACGCGAGCGACTCGTAATAACCAGTCGCGGTTGTCGAACGTAAGCGGTGCTTACACGAATGGGCATGGGGGCGACACGACGGGGCGGCGCGGCGCCGAGAACGTGCCGCCGCCGCAGCAGCCGCCGCCGCAGCCGCAGCCGCAGGTGCAGCCCAACTCCAGGATCACGCAGCAGGTAATAGGAATGGTGCCAAACTTCTTTTTGGTGGCTAATCTCCTTTTCATTTAAAAATGTCGAAAAATTAACACTTTCAATGGGTCACAAAATAAAGTCGGACTTAGTTTTAGATATAAGCATGTAATTATTATGAGGAATGCCGAGTGGAAGCGTGATGGGAGCGATTGCTATCTCGTGTAACTGTAAATGCTTTCGTAAAGTTGCAACTTCTATAAAAAAATAAAAGTAAAACATGTTTAAATAGAATTTCTACAGCAATCCCTTATTTATATTTAACGAAATTGGTATATTTGGGACCCTTGTACTAAATACTATGTGAATGACACGTTATTTTCATTACTTTTGATATGAGTGAACTAGCCTATTAATCATTTGGGACTCAATAAATAAAGGGTCATTAAATAACTAGCCTATTCTGACCGGATTTCTTTGCTTATGGTAAAAAAAAAACTTCTGATAAATTTTGTAGTTAAGATGTGCATTTGATCTTGAATCCGGGACCTCAACCGTGGCTCCTGAAATGGGCGTGCACATACAATAGGCTCTATACCACGTTAAGGAACGTTTACAAGTAGCTGATTCGCGCCGGCACAAGTCCTTTGTTCAGTTTAATTGAATTGAATTTCGTTTTCACATAAGCCTAAAACCGTATCACACAGTATTCGTGTGAACCCTCCATTCGTGTTTTCCCTTCCTTCTTCCTATTTCCTCCCGCAGCCGCCGGCATCGGGCGGTCGTTCCCGCTCGGGCAGCACTCCGAGCGCCGCCTCGGTGGTTCAGGGCCACCAGCAGTCGCCCTACATGCCGCACCTTCAGCGACGGGTACATCCCAATCCTAAAGAGGTTCCTTATCTTTCACCCTATATCCTGTTGCATTCTAATGGTCTGACCGTGATAGAACGTCCAAAGTACAAACCACTGCACCACCGATGTTCTTCAGTTTCAGTCACCACTACGGTGGGCTGTGGTATCGTTGGATTTGGAACACCCAGACTAAGAGCTGAGGAACTCGTGGTGGGGTGGTTTGGACGCTGGTTTAATTTTTAAAGGTTCTCGGTTACATTTGAAACCGTTCTTGTCTTTACCTAGCATTCAGCATTGAGACCTGCGTGAAGTCTTTTTTCATGTATCAAGGCCTGTACCCAGCGACATGCACAGCAGTTATATCCTCCCTAGTCCAGTTTCACACTCATATCTATCACTCATTCCCGGTACAAATCCAAGCAAAATTTTACGGCTCGCTTTGATATCTTGGAAGCATTAGATCTAATCGTGTTATAAGTGGCACCACCACTGGATCGCAAAGTTAATCTCGTAGCACTGTATGTTGGGGGCCACTAAGTAATGAGCAGTACGGTGTTGCAGTTTTCGGGCGTGGGCGTGGGCGTGGGCGGCGGGCGCGCGGCCGGCGTGTCCAGCACGGTGTCGGTGCCGCACGCCGTGGCGTCGGGCGCCGTGCGCCGCTCCAACGTCGTCAAGGAGGTCGAGCGGCTCAAGGAGAACCGCGAGAAGCGGCGCCAGCGGCAGGCCGAGCTCAAGGAGGAGAAGGTGACGCACACACACACACACACACACACACACACACACACCCACGCTACTTGTCAATATTATTGGCACACACACAACACGCGACTCAGCCCACACAGTTATCGGTGTATATCACGCACATACATACACACAAGTAGAAAAGGAGACAATCAAGACATTTAATGTGGACCGAGGATCTGGCGAAGCTCGCAGGCAGTCGCAGCGCAGGACTGAACGTTTTGTAGCTCTTTGCAGAAGCCTGCGTTCAATTGGTTCGGATTGAATGTTGATGATGAGATATGACATGACAACTTCATTATTGACTAGATGACTAATATTAGCAATTGAACTTCCAGGAAGCCCTCATGAACATGGACCCCGGCAACCCGAACTGGGAGTTCCTGGCGATGATCCGCGAGTACCAGAACAGCATCGAGTTCCGGCCGCTCACCGGCCACGAGCCCGTCGAGGACCACCAGATCACCGTCTGCGTGCGCAAGCGCCCGCTCAACAAGAAGGAGATCAACAAGAAGGAGGTAACCACTACATGAAGCTTATTCATCGGTGTTTGATTGAAGAACTCTAATGCAGTTGTTTGAAAAATGATTGCATTCTATTATACCCTTTAATTTCTTTCCTTTCAGGTGGATGTAATTAGTGTACCAACAAAAGACCAGATGATAGTCCATGAGCCCAAAAACAAAGTGGACTTGACTAAATACTTGGAGAACCAAAAGTTCCGGTTTGACTACGCCTTTGACGATTCCTGTAATAATGAAGTTGTTTACAAGTTAGTAAGATACCTTTTATGTTTAAAATGGCTAAAAAACTAAAAAAAAAAACCCTATGACACAATTTTTTTTTTAAGTTTTTTAGCCATTCGGACGCGTTTAGACTAGTTAGCAGCAGTCAAACGACGTTTGGTCGGAGACTTAGAACACGCACAGCATCTATGTAAATGTATATCTGTGAGCTGAACCCTCGCCGGTATATGTACAGCTCGGTACGTTGATTCAACGACGAGGCACTGAAGCCGCAAGCTTCCTTGGTTGCCACACTCTCGTTCGCTCTGGTTTAACCCTGCCGCCATGTACCTTGCTCTCTATATTAATTTCGGCAGCAAAATTATCATTCATTTCAGAAATGATATTATTTTAAACATCTTCAAGCATTCACACCTATCAACTAGCAACTAATGCTGCTTGTGTTACGGATACTAGATGACGGATAACTATATTTAATAGATAAATACATATATCCTGAATATAAACATCCAAGACTGGAGAACAAATGCCTGAAAATTCATCATCCAAACATTTGCGTGATGGCGATGCCTTGAGACCGGCATACAGACCACGGAGGTCGACAAAATATAGCAAAATAATTATTTGGGCAGCAATATAATATTGGGTCCTTACCTATGAAATTGGTGTTTTTTTTCTCTCTTAGTTTTTTGTCTGTAAAAACAAAAAACCAATTATTTTTTAGTGTTCCTAAAAAATAATTACCTCGTCTAAAAATAGACTATATTTTTGAGCTCTTTTGATTTGTTTTGATAATTTGTTGTAAGTTTAATTGTGTTATAATTGGACACGGAGACAACTCTTTTTAAGTGTCTCCCGAATACATCATTTTATTTGCATTCACTTAAAAACTATAAATAATTTTTATGAAGTGTGATATTACACATATTGCTAAAGCTTGTCTAATGATACATGCCAAATATTATTATCTCTGGATTTGTCTTTGTGAAGAAAACTGATAAAATGTTAGTATGAAAACACCAATTTCATAGGTAAGGACCTAATATGTCAGCGGGAATATATAAAATCTAGGAAAAGAATCAAGGAAAATCAAGAATCAATTCCTTGGAAATATATTCTAATAGATATTAGGTTTAATTTTTTTATGACCCTTCAAAACAATATCTGTGTCATCAAAACATATATTAAACAATTTGGCAGCAGAGAAAACATTTTATTTGCTATTCAATTAGTTATTTTGCTGACTAATTAGAAATATCTGCTGCCCATAAGTTGCTGCCTAAGTTTTGCTGACCGTTTCAATGACACCCTTGTAACATGGCATTGCTTTAATGACGTTATGTTCGATCAGATACACGGCGAAGCCCCTGGTGGCGACGATCTTCGAGGGCGGCATGGCCACGTGCTTCGCGTACGGCCAGACCGGCTCCGGCAAGACGCACACCATGGGCGGCGACTTCCAGGTGCTTTATATTACTCTATGCGTCCTCTCACAGACCGGAGAGGAGAGGAGAACATTTTTAAAATAGACCCTTGAGTTATTGCAATTAGGTACTTTTACGTTTCATTTCTTTAGTTATTGGGAATAAATAAATAATAAATAAAATAAATATCCTCTAAAAACATGACACCAAATTAACAAAAAAAAACTTATGCGATACACGCCCATACTAGCGAATGCAAATCCGTTTAGTTTTAAAATCCGGATTTTTAAAACGGATTTTTGGTCCAATCCGGATAATCAGATAACCGGATAATCTGGTTTTTACGGATCTCTTTTTTTCATCTTCTTTCCTACTTTAAGTCGAGTAGGGTCGGTGCAAAAGGTCTTCCTCTTTCATTCTCCTTTGCCACTAGTCGGCTCAACTTTTTTGTGACAGCTAAATTTAAAAAATTGAGATAAACGCTAACAATAAATTTTCAATTTACAAAACCCTGTTGGTATAAAATTTTTAAATGTTATATATTAAATATGGCTTGGCTTCTTTTTGCATAACACAGACAATATTACATTTATTCATTCATTTTTGTAGACGAAAAATATCATCAAATAATAATATTTACCAGGGACAAGCTCTCACGGTTTGTTTTTTATCTTTCTTTCCGTCTTTTTATATACATGTGGTCATTTTTGTTCTTTACAATCTAGTTGTTTATACGATTTTCAACAAAATAAATCGACTCTGCTGTCTGTCAACGAGACATGCGGCTAACTGACGACGCGTTAGTTGCACTTTCTTTAGCCCCGCCCACTCATTTGTACTTTTCATGGAACACAATTTTGAGAGAAGTTCTTATTCTATATACCTGTCATCCCTAATATTAGGTCCTTACCTATGAAATTGGTGTTTTGTATAGAGATTTACTAATTTTTTTTTAAGTTTTCTTCACAACGACAAATTCAAAGATAATAATATTTGGCATTTATCATTAGACAAGCTAGTAATATGTGTAATATCACACTTCATAATTTTTTTTTATCGTTTTTAAGTGAATGCAAATAAAATGATATATTCGCGAGGCACTTTAAAGAGTTGACTCCGTGTCCAATTTTAACACAATTAAACTTACAACAAATTATCAAAACAAATCATAAGAGCTCAAAAATATAGTCTATTTTTAGACGAGGTAATTAATTTTTAGGAATACTCTGAATCTTAATAGTTACAGACAAAATACTAAGAGAGAAAAAAACACCAATTTCATAGGTAAGGACGCAATACGTTGCATCCGACGTAGTTGTAAATAAATTCGTATAATCAGTCTGTGTGGTGTGTGTCCAGGGCAAGACGCAGGACTGCAAGCGAGGCATCTACGCGATGGTGGCGCGGGACGTGTTCGCGTACCTGCGCTCGCCCAAGTACAAGCCGCTCAACCTGATCGTGTCCGCCGCCTTCTTCGAGATCTACTCCGGCAAGGTGCGTCCTCACACGCGTGCGTCACACTACACGTGAGCCAAGTACAAGCCGCTCAACCTGATCGTGTCCGCCGCCTTCTTCGAGATCTACTCCGGCAAGGTGCGTCCTCACACGCGTGCGTCACACTACACGTGAGCCAAGTACAAGCCGCTCAACCTGATCGTGTCCGCCGCCTTCTTCGAGATCTACTCCGGCAAGGTGCGTCCTCACACGCGTGCGTCACACTACACGTGAGCCAAGTACAAGCCGCTCAACCTGATCGTGTCCGCCGCCTTCTTCGAGATCTACTCCGGCAAGGTGCGTCCTCACACGCGTGCGTCACACTACACGTGAGCCAAGTACAAGCCGCTCAACCTGATCGTGTCCGCCGCCTTCTTCGAGATCTACTCCGGCAAGGTGCGTCCTCACACGCGTGCGTCACACTACACGTGAGCCAAGTACAAGCCGCTCAACCTGATCGTGTCCGCCGCCTTCTTCGAGATCTACTCCGGCAAGGTGCGTCCTCACACGCGTGCGTCACACTACACGTGAGCCAAGTACAAGCCGCTCAACCTGATCGTGTCCGCCGCCTTCTTCGAGATCTACTCCGGCAAGGTGCGTCCTCACACGCGTGCGTCACACTACACGTGAGCCAAGTACAAGCCGCTCAACCTGATCGTGTCCGCCGCCTTCTTCGAGATCTACTCCGGCAAGGTGCGTCCTCACACGCGTGCGTCACACTACACGTGAGCCAAGTACAAGCCGCTCAACCTGATCGTGTCCGCCGCCTTCTTCGAGATCTACTCCGGCAAGGTGCGTCCTCACACGCGTGCGTCACACTACACGTGAGCCAAGTACAAGCCGCTCAACCTGATCGTGTCCGCCGCCTTCTTCGAGATCTACTCCGGCAAGGTGCGTCCTCACACGCGTGCGTCACACTACACGTGAGCCAAGTACAAGCCGCTCAACCTGATCGTGTCCGCCGCCTTCTTCGAGATCTACTCCGGCAAGGTGCGTCCTCACACGCGTGCGTCACACTACACGTGAGCCAAGTACAAGCCGCTCAACCTGATCGTGTCCGCCGCCTTCTTCGAGATCTACTCCGGCAAGGTGCGTCCTCACACGCGTGCGTCACACTACACGTGAGCCAAGTACAAGCCGCTCAACCTGATCGTGTCCGCCGCCTTCTTCGAGATCTACTCCGGCAAGGTGCGTCCTCACACGCGTGCGTCACACTACACGTGAGCCAAGTACAAGCCGCTCAACCTGATCGTGTCCGCCGCCTTCTTCGAGATCTACTCCGGCAAGGTGCGTCCTCACACGCGTGCGTCACACTACACGTGAGCCAAGTACAAGCCGCTCAACCTGATCGTGTCCGCCGCCTTCTTCGAGATCTACTCCGGCAAGGTGCGTCCTCACACGCGTGCGTCACACTACACGTGAGCCAAGTACAAGCCGCTCAACCTGATCGTGTCCGCCGCCTTCTTCGAGATCTACTCCGGCAAGGTGCGTCCTCACACGCGTGCGTCACACTACACGTGAGCCAAGTACAAGCCGCTCAACCTGATCGTGTCCGCCGCCTTCTTCGAGATCTACTCCGGCAAGGTGCGTCCTCACACGCGTGCGTCACACTACACGTGAGCCAAGTACAAGCCGCTCAACCTGATCGTGTCCGCCGCCTTCTTCGAGATCTACTCCGGCAAGGTGCGTCCTCACACGCGTGCGTCACACTACACGTGAGCCAAGTACAAGCCGCTCAACCTGATCGTGTCCGCCGCCTTCTTCGAGATCTACTCCGGCAAGGTGCGTCCTCACACGCGTGCGTCACACTACACGTGAGCCAAGTACAAGCCGCTCAACCTGATCGTGTCCGCCGCCTTCTTCGAGATCTACTCCGGCAAGGTGCGTCCTCACACGCGTGCGTCACACTACACGTGAGCCAAGTACAAGCCGCTCAACCTGATCGTGTCCGCCGCCTTCTTCGAGATCTACTCCGGCACTGTTTTGTTTCATTAAGTGACTACAAACCAATAATTGTGTACTGATATGATAACGTTTTGTTTCCTTGCAGGTGTTTGACCTCCTAGCGGACAAAGCGAAACTGAGGGTGCTAGAGGACGGGAAACAACAAGTACAGATCGTGGGACTCACTGAGAAGGTACACACGTTATAAGACGTTATAAGACGACGATTATTATGTGTATGCACATGTCTGTAATTGCATGAAAATTGTATAGCCTGGAGTATAAAAAACCTGTTTTGAGAGCGCCAGAAATTTTCAACATAAATATTGCAACACCAATGATACTTTTTTCACAAAATTTTTCAAAATATTTTTCATGCAAATAATAACGAAAATGACATGAATTATACTCAATTTTATAATGATTAAACTGGATTTGACAACAAAACAACAGTTGACATTTCAAAATGAAATTGACGGATAAAATTACTGTTGCCATTAAAATAAATTATTTCCATCACATTTCCGCAACATGACGAGGTTTTTTATAATCCTGGTCCGACTATACATGTATTATAATGTTTAGTACTGATCAAATTTTATTTAAAATTTCAGGTGGTAGATAATGTAGATGAAGTGTTAAAACTAATTCAGCATGGCAATGCTGCGCGCACATCTGGCCAGGTATGTTTAAAAAATAACATTCTTAAATAATTATAATGATGATCTCAGCTGTAAAGTCCTGTGTGTTTATTGACCTTTCGTTTGCAAGTTGCTTCAAAGTTATAAATAATAATAATAAATAAAAATGTTCTTTATTTCTAAAAGTTTCTTTTGGAGATAAAGAACATTTTATTTACTATTTAAAGTTGTTATTTTAATTTACTTTATATTATTATATATTTTTTTTTATATCACCACGTCTACATCTTAAATAGCCCGCATATGTTGAACAAACTCGTCTATTGCAAAAATAAATAACTGTTCAAAAATTTTCTCTTTTGAGGAGTATTTTTATTCATCATCGCATTCCAAGATACCTTGCTATCCAGCAAGGTGCGCACCACCGTTTGGATAGAGAGGTCATCTCCGATAGCCGATTTGCGAATGTCTTGAGGGTGAAATGATATAATAATTCGCCTGACACGCCACTCGCCGCTCGTAGTCGTGGACGGGTCGTTCCCTAATGCCACAACGTATTGCAGACATCGGCGAATTCAAACTCGTCGCGGTCGCACGCGGTGTTCCAAATCGTGGTGCGGTCGCCGGGCATGCACCGCGTGCACGGGAAGTTCTCGCTCATCGACCTCGCGGGCAACGAGCGCGGCGCAGACACCTCCTCCGCCAACCGGCAGACCAGTGAGTGCTCACCGTGGTAGGGGACGCGGCCAAACCCAGCCACCTCCAGGCGACGAGCGCGGCGCAGACACCTCCTCCGCCAACCGGCAGACCAGTGAGTGCTCACCGTGGTAGGGGACGCGGCCACACCCAGCCACCTCCAGGCGACGAGCGCGGCGCAGACACCTCCTCCGCCAACCGGCAGACCAGTGAGTGCTCACCGTGGTAGGGGACGCGGCCACACCCAGCCACCTCCAGGCGACGAGCGCGGCGCAGACACCTCCTCCGCCAACCGGCAGACCAGTGAGTGCTCACCGTGGTAGGGGACGCGGCCACGCCCAGTCACCTCCAGGCGACGAGCGCGGCGCAGACACCTCCTCCGCCAACCGGCAGACCAGTGAGTGCTCACCGTGGTAGGGGACACGGAGTGAGTACTGACAGTGTCCATCAATCAAGTAGCGGACGCCTCTTCCGTGCACAATGATAGTCGGTGACACCTTCGTCTATAGCTAGACCACTGAGAATATCATGATGAAGTCTGATTCTGCGTTAATTGAACTGTCTTTCGTAAGTAATTTATTAATTATACTTAGCGTACGTACATGGTAGGCAAACACTTTAAAAAAGAACTGTAGTCACTTTGAAAGAAGTTAGAAAATTTTGACCTTTAAAAATTGTGCTGTAATCGGATGAAATCTTAGGGAGATTTTTTCTCGTTATTCTCAGAACTAGGCCTCCTGATAGTTTTGCAAACAGACTGCATAACGTATACTGGCGTTTAGAAAGAAAAAGTTGCTTCAGAAACATGCGATTGGTTGCAGGGATGGAGAGCGCGGAGATCAACAAGTCGCTGCTGGCGCTGAAGGAGTGCATCCGCGCGCTGGGCATGAAGGGCAACAACCACCTGCCGTTCCGCGTGTCCAAGCTGACGCAGGTGCTGCGGGACAGCTTCATCGGCGACAAGAGCCGCACCTGCATGATCGCTATGCTGTCGCCCGCCATGTCCTCCTGCGAGCACTCGCTCAACACGCTGCGCTACGCCGACAGGTGACACACGCATACACATACACACACGCATACACATTCACACATGCATACACATACATACATATAATCACGACTATTAAAATTCAAAATTCAATATCGTTTATTCAATTTAGATGCGTCTTAGCATATGCTTATGAACGTCAAAAGCATTTTACAATTTTCGTGAAAGCGATAAACTACGCCATCCGTTCACAAAATTGCCAGGAGGCCTTGTTCTGAGAAGAACTGGCAAGAAACTCAGCAAGTTTCTATCCTCCCTCTACATTGTTTTTCTTTTTTTTTAAATGTCATAAACTACAACGTCATTGAAGTTTTAGACGAATAAATATCTGTGTTATATATTCTGCAGTTTACCACATTTTCCATTACAAATGCAAGAAGTCTAAAATATTACATTAATAAAATAAAATTTAGATTCCGTTGATTAATTGAAGAAATTGAAAAAGTAGTATATACAAAACCAGGATAGTATATACAATACCATACAGTCCCAAAGAAAACTTCATTGATTACGCCAATTCTACAAATCAGACAGGCATGATTTTGACCAGGCACCTGTTCACATTATCCCCTAAGGGTTAGTCAGAGACTTGGCAAAAGCACCGCAAAAGCAGTCCAATGCCATAGTCCGCGCTTCAGCAGTGACTGCACTCAGCGTGACAGGTGGTGAGCCCGTCGCCGCTATAAGCTATTGGATGGTTGTGCCATGTCCATTAGTCGTTTTTTACGCCAAGGGAAGACTTATGAATTATGTCCATCTATTTAATGAAAGGAGTTATGTTAAGTTATGGACTTGAATGTGGATGGGCGCGTGGGGAGAGGAAGACAAAAGATGGATGGATTGTGTGAATGATGATGTGATGAGGAGGTGATAGAGTGTTGATTTGGTGAGTGATTGAAGAGAGTGGAAGAGAGAGACATGTTGCGCCGACCCCAAATAGAATTGGGAACAGGGCAGGACAAAGAAGATAACCTTTTAAGGGTACTATTGATTCGCTGTGGACGATATTATGTTATCACATTTATATAAATAAATACAAATAGTCTTGCTCTAGTTTTAAATTAGCTATGAATAATTCAATATTAACTAGTTATGAATAATACAATTTTATGTACTTTTTGCACAGAGTAAAAGAGCTGGGTACCTCAGACTCACGGCGCGCAGACTCCCCTCTCGCCGACGTGGACATGGAGCCGGCGCAGGACGACTTGGCCCATCTACGATCACTCAACGTAACTATCACACGTTTATTTATTAATAGTGGCTTCGTAAATGCTGTGAAGGTTCAAAAAACTTTATTGGTGTAATAGAAAAAATCATTAATGTCAATTAAAAAGCAATGGACCTAATATTGACCTTTGAGGCACACCCATTCATACAGGAGTTCGTGACGACTCAGCCTTATTGACTACGTTATTCTTTTACTCATGTATGATCTTATACATTTTAATGAATTTAAAACACCGTAGTTTATGGTCATGTGGTTAATGCAATGAAAAGCTTTGGATAAATCAGAAAATCTACATAATAAAAATAATTGTCCAAAGACGGGCGGGGCAAATTTAATATATTAACTACAATTTGTAAAACTTATCGATACACGTCAACGTCATAGATTTTGGATCTTTTTTTTTTACTTTATGAATTTAAAAGCTTTTATAAGAAAAGCACCACTGAACTTTTTTTTTAGAAAAGACGATGGCTAATTTTGGTATAAACAACTTTAAAGATATTTGCGAGGAAAGTATTTCTAATGTTTTAGTTAGCTTTAAGTCTGCCAGAACTGAACATAAGAGAATGTGACACTTGATACTTTAAAATTCAATGATATCAGTTCCCGACCCACAATCAAAGATAGAGGTCAACTATATCTGAGATGGAGTGTAGTGAGATGGTGTATATTAAACCTCAATTTTCACAGGAGGGTGACATGTCAGCGGAGATGTACACGTTCCACGAAGCGATCGACGAGCTGCAGCGGGCGGAGGAGGAGGTGCTCGACAACCACAAGGCCATCTCCGACTACATGCAGCACGCGCTGCAGCGCTGCGCCCAGCTGCTGGCCCTCACGCGCGACGTCGACTACGACCAGGACGGTGAGTGCCACGCCGGGAACACTGCCATCTCCGACTACATGCAGCACGCGCTGCAGCGCTGCGCCCAGCTGCTGGCCCTCACGCGCGACGTCGACTACGACCAGGACGGTGAGTGCCACGCCGGGAACACTGCCATCTCCGACTACATGCAGCACGCGCTGCAGCGCTGCGCCCAGCTGCTGGCCCTCACGCGCGACGTCGACTACGACCAGGACGGTGAGTGCCACGCCGGGAACACTGCCATCTCCGACTACATGCAGCACGCGCTGCAGCGCTGCGCCCAGCTGCTGGCCCTCACGCGCGACGTCGACTACGACCAGGACGGTGAGTGCCACGCCGGGAACACTGCCATCTCCGACTACATGCAGCACGCGCTGCAGCGCTGCGCCCAGCTGCTGGCCCTCACGCGCGACGTCGACTACGACCAGGACGGTGAGTGCCACGCCGGGAACACTGCCATCTCCGACTACATGCAGCACGCGCTGCAGCGCTGCGCCCAGCTGCTGGCCCTCACGCGCGACGTCGACTACGACCAGGACGGTGAGTGCCACGCCGGGAACGCGTCTACGGGCGGGAACACTGCCATCTGGGCGGTAACTGCCACTAGACAGGGAACACTGCCAACAGAGCGGCGAGACTGCCACCAGAGTGGGAACACTGACACCAGGCGGGGAACACTGCCACCTTGGCGGTAACTGCCACTAGACAGGGAACACTGCCATCAGAGCGGCGAGACTACCACCATAGCGGGAACACTACCACCAGGGCCGGAACACTGCACCAAGGTGGGAACACTACCACCAGGTTAGGGTATACTGCCACCAATGCGTACACGCTACCAAGACACATAGGGAAATGGATACAGTCAAGACACTACTATCAGAGTGGTGCACACATTTCCAACAATGTCGTAGCTGTCTTTCACCAGGACGAGGGGTTCGCATTGGACCACCAATACCCGTAAATAGATATATTACCACTTTGCGTAACGATAAGTAACGAGCTGTCTATAATTCTCTGTTGATTGAGGGTTGGACCATGGAAATTAATGTTGAAATATGTAAACAGTTCGCAGAAAGCGCGCGCGCAGCGCCGGCGCCGGCTCGCGGCCGCACCGCCCACTACTGCTAGGTTCGGAGTCTGTGCTCGCTGCTGCCTCACTTATACCATCTTCAACACTTCTCTCTTCTCTTACGATCGAGTAAACGTCACGATAGGCTATTTGAGATTTGGAACGAAAGGACGATGTTCCAGTTTGTATTCTATAACTCAGGGCTTAAATGTCTCTACCCACTTACACTGGAGCATACCATAAGACATCACGTTGATCTGTTGCTGCCGATTACAGTTACAATCGTTTTTCAAGACTGCCAATTGATCTTTCTCAATGTCGTCGTCATACGGAAATAGTCCGTTTCGCTTCAGAAACGAATGGTTTTACAACACAGAAGTTTTTTAATCCTGCAAATAATGTGGCTTTACTGGAGAAGTGTTGAGAGCAATAATAAATGCAAATGTCATTTTGCTTTCGTTCAAAAGTGTAACAGTTATTCAAACGATTAAAACGAACATTTAATTGGCTTAACATTCAAAATTGTAACACAATTTGGCATCAAAATTAACTACGTTTCATGCCAACGCTATCGGTCGCAGGTGGAACATGTTATTTTAACTACACTCACCAACAAAATTAAATCATTTTCAACATAATAAAAACAGTACGCTCCGTGTCTAATATCGATGAATTCATTGAACAATTTAAAATATTGTTCCAATTTTACAGATACATTTTTCATGACGGTGCTATTGTTTTTCTCATAATTGGGTTTCTTATAATAATATGAAAGTGTATCAGCTTTTATTAAAACAAATAAATACAGATTGTATGTGTCACATAACTTTTTATATATTGCTTTCTATTTTTATTCTTGATTTTTTCCCCGCTTGTATTTATGACTTTCAAAGTCACGCTTCCCGTGCGCCGTGCTCAGGTTAAAATCAAAATCAAATTAAAATCCCAAATTTAATAAGTAATAAAAATGAAAAAAAAAAAAAAAAAAAAAAAAAAATTACATAGAGACAAATAAACCTGTTACGCAAAATGTGGGTGTTTTAGCAAGGGTGCAGTCGTGTTATTATTATCATGTTATGTTCGTAAATTCAGTTATAGAAAAGTTATGCGACGCATACAGAATCCAATATCTTAGCAAATAACGGTTGTTATTTTAATTGCAGCGTACGCGACGCAATGGGAGGAGCTACTCAACGAACAGCTAGCCGTATTAGCGCAGTCGCGCGACTTAGTCGCAGAGTTCCGCAACAAGATGCAGCAGGAGGAACACATATCGCGACGCATGCTGCCGCCGCGACACTAGCCGAGCACCGCGCGACAACGTACAATACACTCCCTAGAACATATGGGTTTGTCTCACTCTAATGGGTTCCTTCTGTCTGTCAAAACGCTAACTTAGATCGAATAGTCAAATTAAAGATTAATTTTAAGTTTGTGATATTAGAATTCAAAATGGCTTGTCATCTAAATCTGTTGCTGGCGATATAAGCGTGTTTAGTTTTAACGTTTGCGTTTTGATTCAGTTCTGTTTGGTATTACTATATTAGTGTACTCTTGGAGTTCAAGTTTTCACGAGAATATTAGTACCAGATTGGTTCCTAGTAGTGACTGTGGCGATACTGTGCCACAGAGCAACTAAACCTATTATTAAAATACTCCTATATATTTGTAATAATAAATTCAGAAACAATTATATTATAATGATAATAGGAACACGTGCCAGTGTTATAAAAACCGCTGTATCTTGACCGTTGAATAAGTAACTGTCCAACCTCATTTCGTTTTTCGTCCCGTGGAGAACTTTCATCGATACCACATGGGAAACTTTAGTGTTGTGATTGTAAATAGTTTTCCTAATGTTCATAACATTCAGTGGTACAGAATTTGTGTATAAAATAGCATTTCAAAGGCCTCCATCTGTTTTAATTTTGATTTACAACAAAACAGTTTGTTGAAACGAGCACTGGAGCCATGTGTTGTATGAAGGTGTTGAGTACGTGCGTGTGTGCGTGTAGTGTCAACGCTCGGCTATAACTGCTTAGGATTAGATTGTTATTTGTTTGTATGCTGTCATTATTTTTAAGGTCTTATTTAGTTCAAGTCTAAAGCTGGTGGCTTGGAGATCTCATTGCATGACAATGCGCGGGAAGGATGCGGTTGACACTGCACGTCGCAAGCGTTCGCTCTCTAGAACGGAATAGAGAGCTAGATTTTTATAATAATCACAATGGTGCCTGCCGAATAATGCCACAAAATTCATTCAAACCGTAACGAGATATTAGCAAATGAAAAGTATCGAGATTCAAGGGAATCGAGTTTTTACACTAATTATCTATTCCATGATAAGTTTCATTGTTTTGTGTAAAATATTCTAGGAGGTTCCCAGACTTATTTTTCTCATAGACATGCAAAATTTATCTGGTTCCAATGGACCCCCTGCAGCTACATTTCTACTATATTCCCAAAACTCGACAAAAATGTGAAGACAACAAGGCTCCCGTCGAGTCTCCCGTGGACACTTACGGGTCCACCTGGACCACTTTGGGAACTAATGAGTCTAGACTTTAGTACCTACATTGTAAACACAGGATATCAAATCCGCTACCTCTGGTGATTATAAGTTATTAACTTATTACAAGTGAATCGCTTTGATAGTATTTCATGAAAGTATGGTTTAAATGAGTACTGTGTCGTTGTTTGGCGAGTAATGTTTGGTTTGACAGAGTGCTTATCAGTATTGCAACTAGTTTGTAGCTGGCCTACACAACGTTCAGGACCGTTGTGGTTTGTTTTACATTACCCTAATTTACGTAAACGTGACGTACAATGGCGTTATTGAAACTATATGCTGTGAGTTTGAAGCACAAACTTCGCATTGCTACTGCCTTTTCCAATTTTCACATTTAACCTGTTTAGTTTAAAGAACAATTTTGATTGAAATAATTGACAGTGTTTTCGTTTTTAAGTCCATCGTCTGGTGCGTTAGTTATTAGACTATATTATTCCCTAACAGTGACCTTTTAACCTCAATGCATTTAACTCTGCTTAGTCCTATCGTTAACTTGTAGATATGTGGTCGTGAGTATGAGTACAAAGTATTGTTGACTCGATGGTGATCAATTTGTTTTTGATGTATGGAAGAAGAGCTCTGCGTTGCGGCTTAATATTAGCAGGATAGTACTGTTTCTTTTGTAGATACCTACATTTAATTATGTTATTTTGTTTTAAATGTTTAACCAGCATATTAGCCGGGAGATGCTCCCTGCAAGATATAAACCTTCTTCTAGGATTGTTTAAGGGTTTTGTGCGACTCCCACTATGTTGGCAATATTTTTAAATATGTATGTTCATCTGTTCAATACATATAATGTGAGTTTGGACATCCGAGGGAATAATTGTAGTAATGGTGTCCCCGAAGGAGTAAGCAGATGTGCTATCATGCTCATTTTGTCTGTTGATAATATTAATTTGTTACAACGTGAAATACGAAGGTCCAGCTACTTTCAATATTTTCAATAGAAGCAGAGCTCTTTCCGTTTGGTTGCATTATATGTGTAAGATATTCGTTGTAACTCTGTAACATATCTTTTGCCTTACAAATTGCTTGTTATTTTATAATACGGTTGGTGTATACGCGATCTAGCATTTTCGATGCAGTATTTCTTGAACAAGTGCGAAGCGTTTTGATTGACTAAAAATCTGAATGTTGTTGTAATTGTTATGTCAATTTTTGACATTTGTTCCTGAAATAACTAGCTAGCAACAACATTGAATATCAAGGAATGCTGAAGAACTGATATATAAGCATGTAAAAGTAAAGCCATATGTATTACTCTTTGAGATTTAAATAGGTCCACAAACTTCTTTTATCAATGTTTGTGATCTTAATAAACATGATTGCATGCATTGCATGCATTGTCGTGAGTTCTCTTAAGACTGTAGTTGAAGATACATGTGACTGAATTGTTTGATGTTGTTTAGAAACATGCGTTGTGATTTGAGATAAACAATGTACTAAAATTAATGTCCAATGCATGTTGGGTGGTTTCCCCTTATTCACAAATGTTTGTGAACAAGCAAGCTGTCCCTGTCTCCGGGTTACATTAGAGTGAGACAGAATCGATTGGAAGTCTGTGGTTGTGAATATTGGGGGTCAATAACTTTGAATGTCGAATGATATTCGTCAGCGAAAGTGAATTCCAGGGCTGGAACTCAAGGAAAACTTAAGTACACAATAAAATAGTTTGAGACTCCACAGATTATAAATATTGTTAATTAATCCAGTTTGTTTCGTATGGACAGTCCAGTTTGTTAGGAATTTTTTGTCGCTAACTGCAATTTTTATAAAATTTTGCACGTGAGCCGAGTGACGGTGACACGGTTGTATTATAGTACTAACATCTCAGTGTAACATGTAACAAGATAACGCTTAGCTTCATCGGGACTGTATTGTCAACATGTTTTTCCCTGCGATGACGCGCTCAATAATTATGACATGGCTAAAGAACTGGGATCCAGGCCAGCATTTAAAAA
The DNA here is from genome assembly GCA_910589355.1 of Parapoynx stratiotata. Classification (NCBI taxonomy): domain Eukaryota; kingdom Metazoa; phylum Arthropoda; class Insecta; order Lepidoptera; family Crambidae; genus Parapoynx; species Parapoynx stratiotata. Next base: position 17,291,057 of record OU342458.1, read on the forward strand.
GCGTTTCAACAGCGCTCTTAATTTTTACTTTGTGGCTGTATGGGCTAGTGCCCTTTGCCGTTCCAGAAATGGGCAAAAGCGCTCTCAGAATCGGACTTCCCATCAACTTGTTTGCTCGCGGCTTGCGGCGCAGGCTTGCAGCGGACACTTGTTCTAGCGTAGCGTACACGACTGACATGAGCCGGTGAGATAAATTTCTATACGCAGATATTTCTCTTACCAATTTATTGTAATTATAATTTATTTTTATTGTTATCATCTAATATAAAACATTCATTTCATAAAAAGCGTAAAACGTAACGTGTTTGTTTAATAAAAAGAGGAAAACTGAAAAGGCTCGTTATCTATAAGAATTTTCAAGTCAGTACATTTAATGCTTTTATTTTTCATTTTTGTAATGTGACTTATTTATTATGTTGTGATAAATCATTGTATTATCTGTGACGTTTGGAGCTGATCTTAATCTGTTACTGTTTGATTTACACAATTTACTTGTACATGAAATAAAGATAATGCAAAGAACAGCTTTTTTGTGCTTAATCTGTGCTCGTGTGGTGCTGGGCAGATTAAGGTACCGTTAGTGGTCTGTACCGCGCTGGGCGACTTTGGGGTACGTTGTTTGGTCTGGGGATGTAGCAAAGTCGCTCTAGCAGGAGATTTCGTGGTTGTTATAGAGACAATACTGGATTGTGGGCGTCAACTTGTCATGTTGACATGACCTTGAAAATGACGCCTTTTTTCTATGAAATCTGTCAATTGATAAATCTTTTTAACAATCGCTAGAAGTACTCATGTTAGCGAGTTCCTTACGGTACCGTTTGGAGAAATTTTGTACAAATATTTCGGTGTCGATAACGACTGCGCAAGCTCATGGTCGCGTGGTACAGAGGGAGCCACTGCTATCTCCGTCACGATAGGTACTATGTATACTGTAGCTTACAAAGTTAGATAGTGCTTTAAATGAATATAAAGAAACATTAAGTCGGTACTCTGTATCAGAGTCGCTGCGTCGCCGTTGGTTGATTATACGAACGAAATCTCACTTCTATATTTTTTTAAATAATTGTATTATTATCGAGATTGAAACTAATTTGCCTTTAAATGAATTCGTTTTGTATAGAAACGTTGCGTTAAATGGACGAGTGTAAGATGCTCTTGTCTAGTTGAAATGCTTTATTATAATAAACATATTTTAACATCGCACATTATAATAAATTAATCGAAATTGAATGGCTATGTTTTATTTATTGCTATCCTACCTCGCTTAATCCACAAGAAACTGTCAATGTGTATTTCAATCGTTGCGTCCGCTTGTTAGACGACTTACGAATATTGTTGTAAATAAAACACTAAATAGAAATATTATTTTTTATTACAAATAAACATTTGTACTAGTATCGTGTAAATGAGTGTAAGGCCTATCGCAGACGACTTAGTAAAATAACATTAATATTGTTTTGTTCAGCGCAGACAGAGGAGCGCTGCCGAGATGATTACATAACGCACTCGAAAATCAGCTTTAAAATTATTACAATAAAGTGCATACATGCACCTGACAAAAAATGACAGTAAATGCCAGAGACCGCGCGAGAATTATTCCTCAGTCTGTGCTGACCCTTTCTCTTCTAAGTCCTATTATCGCCTTCGCTAGGCCTAGTTAGACTAAACAAGGAAGACGTTTTAACACAAAACTAGGAAAATGGGTAAAGAAGGAATAAACCCAAATATATAGCACAAAGTTACAAGTTGGGGCAGTTTTTGATCACATTGTCCTAGTAATATCAGCCCTGGTTTTTGTAGGCAATCGACATCAAATTTCTCATAGTACTCATACCATACCACACGTACATTATTTTTACAGCTACAGACAGCAGATATTGCAATTCACAAGTGCTCTTAAATATTTGAAAATAGTCTATCTAAAGGCAATAAGAGCGAACCTAACCTCAGCCTTAAAATGCGACAACAATACAAACTGATAGAATATAAAATTCGCTGCAATTTCTTCAATAGTTTTTGAACTTTATGTCTAACGTAAAGATCGTAAGATCTAGAAATTTATTGACTCGTTCAAGAGGTCTGTTAGTTTTACAATTACGGGTGTTATTAAAATCGTATTTATAATACACCCGTCATTCTGATTCACATGAACCACATACCTGTATGTAGTTGGAATAATGTTGCCATGAATCAATTATTCATGGCAACAGGCTCGCCAACTGTTAAAGGGCTCTCAGGTAAATGAGGTTGTTCAAATTTAAATTCAATCTGATTCAGTCTAATGTACTGTTAAATGCAATAATGAAAAACACGATATCGAATGCACACTGATGAATATCAAGATGACAAGATCCCGTCATCTTGATATTCATATTTACAGGGAAATGTATGTTAAAAATAATCTCATATCTCATTCGTAGGTCTTAAGGGTCCGGCGAACAGTGAATTTTTCATACAAACGTAATACCAAAATAATTTTCAATTTGAGAATATCTGGACAAATCATCGCCGTTATTCGGATTAAGAAAGTATTTTTATATGTTTCTGTTAAAAAAATTTGTTCAAAATATTTATAAACTTATAAATATATGCTATTTCGTAAATTTTTAGACGTTTTCGGACATATTTTCCGCTTATTTTTTTCATATTAAAAACGCAATAAATCAATATGTAATTTTAACAGAAACATAGAAAAATACTTTCTTAATCCGAATAACAGCGATGATTTGTCCAGATATTCTCAAATTGAAAATGATTTTGGTATTACGTTTGTATGAAAAATTCACTGTTCGCCGGACCCTTAACGGCCTTGACAATCCAAGGTGTTTTGATCACGAGAACACTATTTAGGAAGTAATTCAGAATTTACTTTATTGTTTAGGTAGAATAATTCACACCCAAAATGACGTCACGCTTCCCAGCGGAATCTTTCTTTTACTCTGTGCTGCTTTGTCTGAACAAAAAAGAACTTTACAGACATTTTATTTAAATTATTATTAAGCGTGGTTCCTCTGGGAAGCGTCGTCCAAAATGGATGATCCGCCAGGGTATAAGCCTTGACTTTACCTTCTTCAGCCTTTAGAGCACGAGTACCGGAATAGATATTTATCGCCACGAACTGTCAAAACAAGTTACCGTTATATCGTGTTTCGATGGTCGTACTAAGTATTTGATAATAGTTTTTAAATGCAAACTAATGTGATGTTAGCTAACAAATATTAATAAAAATAATACTTAGAATTTATTTCAAATAGTTATTATATTTTAGTGTTAAGTAATTAAATTTCTTCCAATTTCATAAACATATCATCACGCCTCTTTCCCCGAAGAGGCAGGCAGAGATGTTAAACACTCACATTTCGCCAGATATGTTAGGTCCCCAAGTAACAGGCGGTGAGCCTGTTGCCATGCACCGGGCACAATGTGAGGCAAGCGATATTCACAATGAACTGAGCATAAGTTTTATTCAAACTCAGTGGTACCTACAGGCGGTGGGATCGAACCCGCGTTTCCCGGCCTTTCGAACGAGTAGTGCCCCGTCCGTTTCAACTCGACTACAGCTGCCTTTTTTTCTTCCAATTTATGAGTTAAATATACACAGATATTACAAAAATATTCACTAATGTATTAAGTTACGTGATAAATACACTTAACAATAATTTAAGAATAAATAAAACGTCATATCACAGAACATTTCAAGAAAATAAGATTTATATACAGAATTCAGAAGAACACTTCATTTAGAAACTTCTAGAACGAATATATAGTAACGTTCATGCTAGAGTTTTCTCATGTTGAATAAATATTTACAAAACAATACAATTTAAAAAGCCTTAACAATGTCTTTGGTTATTTTTATAATTTATGTTCTAAATGTAGCGTGAAAAATGGTACCCTAATCACTAGTGAGATAAGAATGTTTATATGAAAAAGGGCGTGTTATAATGGCCATAATTAGTCATATTTGTTTCAAAACATTCAATACCTATGATGAAATATGAAGAAATTAAAACAAAAGATGCGGCGCACTCGCGTTAAAATGCAATATTTATGTTGCACGAAGTAGGTATTGCATTTGATTTTTTGTTAATTATCGTACAGTCCGTGTCAAATAGATAAATAATATCAGTACAAATAAAGTTTATATATTGTTCAACAATAAAATTATTGAAACTCTTTCGTGTTGTTTACAATATGGAAACTACTTGTATTGATATTATTTATTTTTTGGTAGTGTCTATTTATTTGAACAACACCCTGAGTGTCACTAACTATTTGACGGTGACTGTACCAATGTGGTGTGCGAGAAAATTGGACTGTTTCATTCCACTTGACTCCCAATTATTCGTAATAAAAGAAACTCCGAGCCGGTCTGTGTGAAAGGACGCTAAGAGGTGAATGTTGAACTCCAAATCATTGTTGGGGCATACCATATTGCTCTTTACCAATAGCAAGAAAATGTGTTAGCATTTGCCCAAAACGTAATAAAATTATGATGCAAACGAAACTTCACTCTGGAGTCTAGATTCTATGTAAGTAAACAAATGTAACTTGACTTTTTACAAATTATTATTTGTAACCAATCATTTCATTTTAAATTTAATTTTGTCTGTTTAAATATAGTTATTAATTTATTGTTAAAGCTAAAAATCAATTACACCAATAATATTAGTAAGTTTACCAAGTAACCAACCTATAATTCAGAAAAATTGAAACAAAATTATAATTATACAGTAGCGGTTTCAGATAGAGGCTTGCCCGCAAGCCAATATTGAATAAGGGAAGTATTTACATAAATATTACTCAAGGGAGACGGGAGAATAAGAATACATTTACCTATTAATGGATCAATGATTGATTACATCAATGATTCTTAAACACTAATCTTTTTAAATAACGGAAAATGGAAAAGTCTACATACGAATAATGAATATTACGATAAATTCGTATTTATGAGATTATTAAATAATATTTGTGTAATAAATGTAATAATTAACAGTATATTTTCTATAAATACGGCACCTTTTCAACTATGCGTTCTTCTAAAACAGCCCTGTTTTTACTGCATAGAATTACGTTCATTGATAGTTACAATTATATAAGTACAAAACACCATAAAGATCGTCACACATTTTGTCTAATTAGTTCTCCTATAAATTCATTGTGAGTAGACCTCAAGAAAATAAAAGGCGACTAGATCATTCGACTTTAGACTCTATCTTAAGGCTTTAAGAGCGAAGCTACTACATAATTAAATTGTTGCATTTTATGATGTAGTACTCTCAAAACCTATTGAAACAGATTTTTTTTTAAACTAGGTAGAATAAAAGTCAATTATTTTGAAAAATCAATGATACCAGTATAAATAGAGATTAGTTAGGTAGGCATTTGCGTATTCAATAACTTGTATATGAGATATAATCCTAACTGAAAATGTTTACGATAAACAACTCAAGGTCGAAAAGCCGCAACTGAGAAAGATTAAGATAATAATTTTATTTTGCGCAAAATATGTTCTGAACGCGGAAAATATGTTTATCGATTAATAAGGTAATAATGTACGTCACATGTGTGCGTATCGAATCACATGTGCGCGGATCGCCCTCGGGAAAAATACAATTGAAAAGTTTTTAAATTATCAAAGCATTTAAACAAATTTTTGGTTTAGGGTCAGCGAATCGTTGGGAAGATAATATTTTGAAGAGAGTCCTTCCGTATATAGGATACTATAATCAACATTAACGAATTACAATTCGCATGTTAATGGGTTACCTTTACAATTTAAATAATAGCTAAATATAGCCACACGTTCCTGTTCTTTTATCCATTTTCATATTAGTGGTGGAAATGTATAATTAATGTTATTACAAAAGTTTACACATACTTAAACTTGAGAATCGAGTAACGAACCTGCAAAAATAACAAGGTCTTTAGGAGGAAGAGAGCAACTTACAAATATGCTTGTCTGTTCATCCAAATCTGACCTGACGAGGAATTCAACGCCTCTTTGAAGATCTTGACCTTCTCTTTGAAGAGTTTCAACAATTTTAGGCGAATGGTTCTGATGATGTGCGAAGGTCATATGAGGTGGTCTTCCTCGAAGCCCTCTCCAGTGAGGATGTGCGGCTCGCCGATGGCGGGCACCATGTGCGAGTACTCGCTGGTCGCCCACAGGTACAGGTTGAGTGTCCGCTCTGTGCATTGGGCTATGAACCTGTAATAATAAATAAAGGAAAATCCTTTTTGGTAGGCATGTCTGGTTTCAAATAGAGCACGCTTCAAATATTTTCATGCATAAAAATATGAAACATTTTACAAGTCCCAGTTTTATATTAAACTTGTCGCTTTACAGAATCTGTTAAAAATTCTCTAAGTCCCGCGCCCTCTTTGCGACAACCTAATCCGTAGGGGTTAGTACGCTTTGGTTTTCGCTCGAAAACAAAGCTGCCTTCGCCATGGTCAGGCCGTGGATGGCTGACCAATACTTTGTGATCTCGAGCTCATCCGTGCTTCGAAAAGCACGTTAAGCCGTTGTTTTCTACCCACCAACCCGCATTGCGTCAGCGTGGTGGTGTTACGGCACATACTCCTCATGGGTTTCTCCAAGAGGAAGGCCTGTGGGCCAGTGGGACGTATATAGGCTGAGGACGGACTGTCATAAAACCATTGACAAGCATACCTAACAAACGGGCGTACGTCCCCCTCGTTGGCGGTCTGCAGGTGCTGGTAGTACAGGTGGCGGTGCTGCTTGACGATGATGACGGGCGGGTAGCCGGCCTGCATGAGCAGCAGGTTCATCAGCAGTCGCGACGTGCGTCCATTGCCATCGATGAACGGGTGGATGTACACTAGCTTGTAGTGGGCTAAGGCTGCATACCTGGCAAGTTATTAAAAAAGTTAATAAATTTGCCAGTAGGTGGATGAAGCTGCATAGAGCCACATGCATGGAAAGGGAAATTTAATGCAAGATATTGGAAGTCCTCTACTTTTTAACCAAACCACATTATGTCTATTCTTAGCCATTCATATAAATAGTCAAAAAAGAATTTTATCTATGAGTATATTTATTAAAAGATATTGTAAAATCTTGAAAAGCTTCTGGTTAATATGCCTTCCAAGGCACAGAGGAGCTTGAGATCACAATGTTTTGGTCACCCTTCAATGGCCTGAGCATGATGAAGGTAGCTTTGTTTTCGATCGAAAGCCAAAGTGTACACTCTAGAGCCAGAATTAACAGTAGAAAAGATTTTTAAAGCATTATAGTCAGTGTTTTCTACCCAGGGTTAACATTAAAATATATAACCAAAACATATAAGGATGACCTTACCTAACTGGGTGCAAATCTAAGGCATCTTCAGAATTCAACCATTCTAGAAACTGTGCCATCAGTCTTTGAATCTCAGATGGTCCGGGAGGGATGTGACCTCCCACATACACCTGTGTTCTGCGAAAATGTCCTCCCTCCACAGGGTCTACATGACCCAGCACCCTCTTGTGTATCTCTAGTATGTCTTCCATAGTTATCTGTCTGAGTCGGTACAACAAAGTCTGGTTTATATACTTCATTGCGGCATCCAACCCCAATATCTCATTGTGCTCATCAACACTCTTCCCGGCCACAGCTACCCTAGTCTCCAGTATACTCCGTGTCTGCTGCAGTGTCATAGTATTACCTTCTATACCAACTGTATGGTAAATGTGCTGAAAGTAAGCCTCTTTTTTAGCTCTGCGTAGTGCAGAATTATTTTCTGGTATTGACAACAAAGCATCTCTTTTCTCATCAATCTTTCTTAACATTTCCCTGTCTAAGTTCTCAACAATACTTGCTGTGCGCTGTCTATTCATCAAAGCACCTGTGTGGTCTGGGAAATTTGTTAGAGCTAATGTGTACAATTGATCAGCTTTCAAAACGTCATTTTTGTGGTCTTCTAAAAACTCTCCATAATGGTTCAAAATGTCGGCGTGTTTAGGTGAAAGTGCAAACGCATGTTGGAATAGTTTCATAGCTTTATCTGGCTTGCCATGTTTTTTCATTTCTAGCGCAGCATTGAGGGAAACGACGGCCTCCGCATCTCGGGCTTTGTCGGGGTTTTTGGGGGCGGGCTGGGTGCTGTACTGATTGTCGACTGTTTCTAAGTAATTCCCATAGAGACCAGCTGGTATGGGCGAGAACGGTTTGGTGAGTTTCACATCGTAACTCAACAATTTGTGCAACGATATAACAACAGCCAACGTACACACAGCACTAGATAATATCAACACCGTTTTACATCTGTCCACCATCATTTTTGCAAGGAAATTACTCTTTGAATCACTTTTCATGTTTTCAGTACCACTGCTTCTATCTATAAATAACATGATTTTTTAAACTATAAACCTCCACTAGACTTACAAGTGATAAAATCTGTTTAGAAATAACTGTGGATAATTTAGATTGCATTATGTATTGCAAGATTATTTCTATTCGCAATTTTCGCAAATACCAAAAAACCACGTAAACGTAAGGTCATTCTTTGACGTGACATTAGGTGACATTGACAAGTACTTGACGTTCTCAAGCCGACAATATAAGTCTTATACTAGAAGTTCAAAGGAAAATAGTCTGTACAGCCAACTTTAAAAAAAAATGCCTTATAACCTCAGAGTAAACAGAACTGGAGTAGCCTTTGTCTAACATTCCCCTCTGCCAAATGCACAAGCATCGGATGCGCCACGTTTAATAAAACTAGTTGAGCCGCCATTTTGACAGCCATAACATTGTAAACGTTGCGGCGAACAGAGCTCCCGCAAAAATGCCTGCCTGTGCTGTTTTTTGTTGTAAAAATAAATAGAAAACATCGAGTATGCTAAAAGATGGTGTCACCTTTTATTTGTAATTATAATTTTTAAGATTTCATGATTATTTACTTCATTATTTCATGTTTTAGAATTCTATGATTTCAAATTTCGAACGCTAGTCTCGTGGGGAGTGCGGCTGTGACGTTGTCAAAACGCACACCCCACGTGACTATTTTAAGCGTGTGTGTGCGTGAAATTTAAATTTGTGTGTCGAATTATGCATGTGTGCATTTGTAAAAACGGCTGGCTTTGAGTGTAGTGGTAACCTCACCCCCCGCAAGAAATGGCAGAAAATAATGTTTGAGAAATTGACTAATGGCTACTCCAGTTCTGTTTACTCTGAGCTTATAACTCTACGATATACATTTTGACTCCAAAATTAAACTTAAGTTTCCGTTTTTAATGAACGTTAAATGTATAAGACTATAGTAAAAAATGTCCGTACTTTGACATAAGCACTATCGTTTGAGTATAATTTAATTTATAATCGCACATGTTTACAGTACTTTAAAGCATTTTATATAACAATTCAATGTTCACGCTAAAAGTCTTCGCCTAAGACATCGCCTAGTCTAATGAGTCAGTATACATTACGACATTTCTAGGGGTCGTAGGGGGTCATTATTATTAACCTTTTTAAACAACAACAAAACCTACCTTTTCCCCCGAAGGAGTAGGCAGAGGTGTTAAACCCAAATTTCACCAGATATGTTAAGTCCTCATGCAACAGATAGTAAGCCCGTTTGTTGCCATGCACCCGAATACAATGTGAAGCAAGCAATGAATTTTCATAAGTTTTATTCAAATTTAGTGGTACTACGGCGGGATCGAACCCGCGACTCCTGCGGTTTCTCGAACGAGTAGTGCCCCGTCCTTCCCAACTCGGCTACCACTACTTTTAAACATACAAACTATAAATCTTTTTAGACTGAATAAATTATAATGTTCGTAAAAAATATCAATATAATTATAAAAGCAATAATTTACAATCATAAGATAATTATGCGTGTTGATTGCTAGCCTGAGAAACTGCAAGTATTTACAGCTCCTTATTTCCTTCAGCTAGATAGTATCTACAATGTTGCAATTACCTATTAATGCTGTGGGAAGCTGCATCAATTATGCGTTGCAATTTTGGTCCTTCGAGCCGGATTAATGGCGTTACGGGCAATGTAAAACTTCTTTCCTTACTGATAGACTTACCTGTCTTCGTATAATAATAATTAGGTACAGTTCCTACTATATCAGAAAGGATTAGGTACCTACGATCATACATTTTATCGCATCATAGTAGGAACTAGGAAGATGCATTCAAGGGTTATTCTTAATGTTTTTCGACGTTTGGTCAGTTTTGTTATATTATGAAAAAACAGTTTAGTTTTTAATATACATAATACATAAAAATACAAGGGTTCCTAATAATACCAACCTTAAACGATGTTTTGCGATTAAGCGTTTCGTATCACTGACACACGCGCACAGACATCACAGACATTACAGACATTACACTGTATGTGTATATGCGTGTGCGACACACACACTCTTCAATACAATCGTGCGACAATTACTTTTTTGTATAATTGTGACTATTTATGATATTTTGTTAAATTGTAACTTCATTTTGCATCTACCTACCAAATGTTTATAATATTTGCTAAAAGCATAGTTTGTTTCTTTAATTGGCTTATGTTTTAGTAATATTTTGTATTCGTTTATCATGTACAAGAATAATGCTGTAGAAACATTGTTTACTAAATAAAATAAAATAAAATATATTATGTATTGTGGTATGCGTTTCTCTTTTTAGGTCTCTAGCTTCATTTCTGATGAGTTGTGGCAGTTGGGAGACGTTAAGAGGTACCATCGAGACGACACGGTGAAGTGGCTAATGCTATTTTTTGTTTATGCATTTAGACTAAGTACACTCTTGACGGAGAAATGTTACATAACATGCATACATCAAGTCACGTCTTCTTTCATGTTCTTCTTCACAGGGGTAGGAAATAATCCCCATAATAACAGGTGGCGAGCCCATTGCCATGCACCAGGCACAATGTGAGGCAAGCGATATTCACAATCAACATTACTGTACATAAGCTTTAAATAAACTCAGTTGACCAGGAGTTGGGATTGAACCCGCGATCCTGCGGCATCTCGAACGAGTACCTAGTGCCCTGTCCGTCCCAACTCGCCTATCGCAATGTCGTCCATTAATTGTTTATTTTGACAATATATTATTTTGAGCTTTTTTTGTGCCTAATGACACTTTTCCAATGGCATGTATATGCTCTGAAGAATATTCTATTCTTAACTATGAAATAACATTGGACTAAAGAGGATAACTGGCCATTTTTGTGTTTTTTAAATTCATTTTGTTACGAATATGACTCATTCCTTCAGGATCCGCTGATCTGCTGCTGAGTATATGCGGTCAGCTAGAGTAGATTAACCTCAGGGAAATAAATAAATGCCATAAAGTACAATTAAGTAATATATTTTTCTATAATACGTTCATCCACACGTCCTCATGAATAAATAACAATAATTATGCTACAATAGTACATTATTCAGATCTTTTTAAGATGGGTAATACAAAAACTAACAAATATCTACCATTATTTTATTAATCACATAGTAAATAAACTGATTACTACTTATTCTATGTATATATTAACTTACTTATTTTACCTAAAATAATAATGCCATTGCCGCGGCAATGATAAGCTGCTTGATGCTTTAATAAAAAATTCTGTCTAAATCTGAACATTTATTTATTGTTAAGAATTGCTTATTTTACTATGAGATACAATATAAAATTTTCTTGAATCTTTCTCTTGATAAGCATTGAATATATTATTACACTTTGTTTTAGTTAAACAATAAGGTCACTGAAATATGTTCTTTATGAGATTTTTCTTTGACATGGTAAAATTAAACAAATTGAGTAATTGCAAACTCTGTAAACACAATTTATGAGTAAGAACGTCTTTATTATAATTCAGAATAATATCACACAGAAAAACAGACAACGATCTCAAATCGTAATAAAAATGTTGTATTATTCTAATCGTTTTTATACAAACGTTGTTTATCGAGGCTTTCATAATCTGACACCGACGCGAGGCAAGACCACCAGCTGAATCATTAAATAATAATCAATGCGGACGTTGGCCAAAAGGCAGTCATGAATGCAGCAATAAAAACCCATGGCTTGAGAAAAAAAATATTGACATAACTAAAATAAACGATTTCTGCGAATGCAGCCGTCGGTGGAACTTGATTCGCATTGGTAAGTACTGTCGGCGACGGAAGTGTAATTATATAATGATTTCGGTACCTATTTAAAAAAGTTCTTTTGGGGTCATTCCAAAATCACTTCGGGAGAAGGGAGAAGGGAAAGAATGTAGGTATTTGCCCAATGTATCTTGCTGTTGTAGAAAGAGATACAAATCACGAACAAATGCAACATTGTCCTCGATGAAAATATGACAAGGTCCTTTTTGCAGTGACTGTGACTTTAGCATTTTCGTCAATGAAACAAACAACCGTTTGGCTTTATATTTAAATTAAAATGCAATTTTAAAGTGTAACTGCTTAAGTATTTGGATGGTTTGGTTCTTGGTTTTTTTAATATATAGTATTAATCGTCAAACTCAGTCCGTTGCCGACCGTACCGTACATAGCTCGTAATTTCCTGCGACGATTTTACGATTGCCGAATAATTTTCCCGAATGTACTTAGAGCTAAACCTTAAATCTAACTACTTACATCTAAATTTATGGCAGTATTGCAGGAAATCAGAGAGGCACCCCAGAGACTCTATTTCTATATTTGTAATTCATATCGCAGTAACCATCACGTGATGAATATTTAATTATAAACAAATGTTTCTAATAAATTACTTCTTTGACCACAACGACTTTTACAATAAATGAAAAGTTCAATTTTCAGCCAGGATTTATTTCAGACGATTTTTTCAAAAAAATATTTGAATTTCGAAAAATATTGTTTTATAAAATTGTCTATGCTTTACGTCAGTTGCATCATGTCGCAAAAAAGTCTTTAATCGTAGGAAATAGATTTGGAATGTATAATTAGTATTTAGTATGCTTTTTAAAAGATTTTATATAAAAATAAAATAGAGCGATGTGTGTAATTCATTGAAGTTATTGCGACAGAAATATGTTAGTTACTTATATCCCTGAGGATTTGATCAAGCAGCTTAAAAGCAATAAAATAATTTGAGAACGATAGTATTTGCTGATTGGGTCATTGAACCCACCCCTTACCATGTTACTCCAGTTTTTGATGAATACACTGATACTTGATGCTCCAATATGTGTTATTTTAGTATTGAGCTTCGTAACAAAAGCGATGGTCAACAACTGTATGTTACATAAAAATGGTCACAATAATGGCTGTAATTCCACAGTAAGGCTCCCGGACTGCGTCTTATAAATTATCTTAATGAAAATAGGTGTTTACAATGCATTAATATTGTATAGTAAAAACATCAAAAAATGTACAAATATGTGTAAATATATGTATACAATTTTTATATCTGAAACTCTATTGTCTTACTCACTGAATGTCCAACTTGTATACATATCTCAGATTAAGAACCATACATATACAGTTTTGACAAAATTCCGAGTGACCAAGCCAAATGAGAAAATAAATAGGAGAAAATTCAGTAATTAATGCACTGTTCTCTATATTTACATTCATATATTAAATCGCTATATTTGTGACAAAAAACATCTACGGACCCTATATGATATGTTTTTGGCAAAATGTTTGATTGTACAATGCCAAAAGGGAATTTGAAAACATGGAGTTTGCGATAGCTATAAACTTTTACCTTATAACTAAACGTTAAATATAATACAAATTTCTAAAACAATTTCATTGCGAATCACAAAAGCGGCCAGCGCTGTATGCGTCCTCTAAAGTTTAAATTCAATTACTATCACTTTCTTTAATCCTAAACATACCACAACCTGGCAGCAGCCGACTCAGCCGTAACTGTGGTGGTTTATGGGCAAGTGTCCTTTCATACAGACCGGCGCGGATTGTACGCTCGGGGCCGATCGGCTTCCCGACCGCAGAAGTAAGCATTCCCAATAAAATAAGTGAAACGTAAAAATAACCCTTATTGCAATGATTCAAAACTCTATTTTATACTTGATAAAAAAATTCTCTCCTCTCCGAGCCGGTCTGTTTGACCAGACCCTTAAAAGTCCCAGAATAGCCCAAAAAGTATAAAAAGCCGATCAGCCCTTATTATAAACTGTCGGAAATAAACGAGTTACCGAATCTTTATAACTGTCTCTTTTTGCAGCGAATTAGAGCGAGACGGGGGTAACTTTACGAATCTGTGAACCGGCAGTTCAGAATAAGGGGCAGTACCTATCTAGCAATGAAGTTACAAACTGACGGTATTGTAACAAATATATTATTTGTCGCTACTACTATACCATCAGAGAAAATAATTTCCTTTATACTTCTCAGCCTAAATCTTGTTAGAATATTCCTCTAATAAATACTGTTAATTAGATCATTAACTAAATAACCTACAAGGTATCCATTAATGAATAACTTCGTTTCCAATCCTAAACAAGTCTTTGATTAATTGCCGTCTTAAAATGCAAATAAATATCGATTCCGAAGCTAATGTACAGGCATACATGATTCATATTTAATTTTAAAGAATCAGTTAGTTGGATTTCATTTAAAAAAATTCACAATAATTCAATTTACTCTTTAATATTTCAAAGCTGACAAAGGAGTTACTACACAAATTTTGTCTATGAATTTTTCAAGTCTCCAATTTTGGCGCGTAAAGTGAACGAGACTCAGTGTTCCCATGCGGGCATCCCTTTCAAGAACGCTATGTGGGAAGGAGTAGGAAAATGCTGGCTTTGAGCTACTTGCAATTTAGAAGCACATGGAGTCTACTAAGATCATGATGGAGTAGAGCGAGCAGCCGAGCCCGATCAGGGTGCCCATGGCGATGCTGGAGTGGTACATCCTGAAGGTCTTCAGCACGCGGATGTAGCGGGGGCAGTGTGCGAGCTCGCCTAGGAGTAGGCGACCGACCTGGGACAAAGAAAAAAATATAGATTAGACAAATAACAATTAAACATTTATTAATTGCTAGAACAAAATGAATAAAAAGAATATCCTAAATAAAATAAAAATATTTCGGCTACTATTTTGAAAATGTCTCATAGCTCCTTCTTTTATTTTTATGATACCTTCCTAGAAGGTCAAATGTAAAAAAAAATTGGTTTTGTAATGCCCATCATTTATAAGCCCCAGAAGTTTCAAACGCAGAAAAACTGGGTCGGATCCAATCAAACATCTAATAAATATTAAACTGTTGATGCATTGATGTCGACGATGTCGTTGATTTTTCAGTATCCGGTTAAGTCAATAAATATTCGAGGCTATGTCTTATCAATTCGAGATTATGTATTTGGTCCACGATTGCAAAACTCCTGTGTTTTATCTAGAGTTTGGCCGTAGAAACAGCGAGAACTGAACGCTAGCAGCGTAGGAATATTTCAGTTGGTATTTTGAGCCATATTGTACAAATGAGAATAAGCTCTAGCACTTGATTATATTTTCTTGAGAATAAAAAAATGATAATGAGTATAATTACTTGAGCGGTATAACTTTGAGTAAGCGAAAATTTTACTTTTTATAATTACGTAATAATTAAATCCAGAACGAGCTTACAAAATATGGGTTGTGACAATCCATTTCAGATATTAAAATTCTATCCGTGCTATTTCATTACTGAGTGAGCGACTAGAAATACAGTGAGGGCAACTACAATGATTTCGTATACAATTATTAGGTCCTTGAAATTGAACCTATGAAATTGGTGTTTTGTATGGAGATTTTGGGGATGTCTGCATTTTACATACTAACATTTTATCAGTTATCTTCATAACGACAAATCCAGAGATAATAATATTTGGCATCTATCATTAGACAAGCTTTAGTAATATGTGTAATATCACACTTCATAAAAATTATTTATCGTTTTTAAGTGAATGCAAATAAAATGATGTATTCGGGAGGCACTTAAAAAGAGTTGTCTCCGTGTCAAATTTTAACATAATTAAACTTACAACAAATTATCAAAACAAATCAAAAGAGCTCAAAAATATAGTCTATTTTAAGACGAGGTAATTATTTTTTAGGAATACTCTGAATCTTAATAGTTACAGACAAAATACTAAGAGAGAGAAAAAACACCAATTTCATAGGTAAGGACCCAATATAACGCAAATTAAATATTTTTGACACTTAAAACTTTAATTTGCACTCACACGTTTAAATACTACGATTTTCTTATATAGGACTGAAAGGCCATTTAAATGTTTTAATTACCAATTCAGTTTTTGAACAATGAGATATTTTTTTACAAAAAAATCATTTCTCAGTCCAAGTTCATGGTAGAGTTGTTTTTCCGAAGTGTTATAAAAAAGTAATAATGCGAAGTACGGACGTTATTATTACCCACCAACCCGCATTGGGCCAGCATGTTGGTGTTATGGCCTATACTCCTCATGTGTTTCTCCATGAGGAATGCCTGTGCCCAGCAGTGGGACGTATATAGGCTGAGGACGATGGACATTATTACTCTATTCTAAACCCTTATAGCATGAACACTGCATAATGATATTTATTGGGTTTTTATCGCGGTCAAGTGTCAAGGTGCTATGGAATTTGGCAAAAGAGCGTGGTAACTACTGGTTCATTCAGCCTTTACATACAAGATATCACCCTCATCACATTTTGACGATAAAAGTCTACAATTCGTAACCTACATTGTCATTGTCGTTAAGATCTTTATTGTAAATGACAACGTTAGGATGAATAATCCACATTTTCACACGGGTGCTTATTATGCAACCGATTATGAAATAGTTTAAATTACAACCCAAAACAATTGATACAAAGACAATGTTATTATTGTGAAAATATTGCATGTGTGTCGTTCTCGGAAATTTGTATCGGACGACAGGTTATCGGTTGCACATTTTTGGCCGCACACGTGTATATTACAGAATAAACTGATTGAAATTTGCAGGAAACTTTTTGTCTCACTGTTGGTAAAGTATTTACAGTTAAAAGTTACACGTTTAATTTCATTTCATTTCATTTTATTATATAAAACGCACAGCAAATGATAGGTGCGAACACAGATATATATTTATATCGTCATCGCCTATATACGTCCTACTACTGGGACAGGCCTTCCTCATAGAGAAACACATGAGGAGTATGGGCCGAAACACCACGCTGGCCTTATGCGGGTTGGTGGGTAGAAACGGTCATAAATGTGACCGAGACCAACGGCTTAACGTGCCTTCCGAAGAACGGAGGAGCTCGAGATCACAAAGTCTTGGTCACCCATCCACGGCCTGACCATGGCGAAGGTAGCTTTGTTTTCGATCGAAGCCAAAGCGCACTGACCACTACGCCACCGCGCTCCTCACATTACACATACACACATGCTGCATTCATAC
Source organism: Parapoynx stratiotata (assembly GCA_910589355.1). Classification (NCBI taxonomy): domain Eukaryota; kingdom Metazoa; phylum Arthropoda; class Insecta; order Lepidoptera; family Crambidae; genus Parapoynx; species Parapoynx stratiotata. The sequence continues at coordinate 17,308,438 of OU342458.1, forward strand.
ATGCTACATTTATATAGATGACGCAAATGCAATCTTGTTGATGTACTGCGCGTGTCCGAAAACCCCGACCAAACGTCGGGGTTAGCCGCTGCTAACTAGTCAGTGCGCGTCCGATTACAACTCATAAAACTCACTCACTTCTTTATTAAAAGAATGATAAGAAATTCTACTAAAGTTGTAGAAAATTCTGTTTCTAAAAATATCGTGTTTATGAAGATCCCGTGATCTCGAGATTCCCAAAAAAACCTTAAACGTAAACCTGGACGTTCTCAAAACACGTGCCAAGTTCTAGCACTGGCAAGCAACATCGCATTGGCATTCGTCCATTGCTCGTCTTAAACGGCACGTACGTAATTTAGGTTATTTCCAACTGCAGGAAATTGCAAAGTGAACGGATAACCTAGGATACGGGAGCGCATGTTTTCGCATAACGTCGATTGTCATAACATCGTTTGTCATACATCGAATGGCATAATCATCAAATAGCATAACACTCATGTCACATATTCCTTCTTACTCATAACATTTAAGTGGCATAACTCTCTAAAGGCATATTATTTTAAAACATAACTATAGAAATACCTAATTTCATTTAGCATAACATTAGGTAGTCCTAAAATGAATCGAATAATCACCCAGATTCGAAAGAACCAATCCCAAGGAAATGTGTTCTGATACATATTAGGTTAAGGTTATTTTTTTTTACGACCCCTAAAAACTATATTTGTGCAATCGAAATTTATTTAGTAAACAATTTGAGGCAGAGAAAAATATTATGCGTTGTGATCATTATGCTTTTCATAAGTTGTGCGTTTCAAATTTATGCCTTTTAATACTTATGACAAACAATTTTAGCCTATACAATATTAGGACTCTCAAAATAATGCGTCGCGATTTTATGCGTTTTGATGATTATGCCTTTCAAAATTATGGATTTTCATATTATGATAGTAAACGTTATGCTTAAAATTACGGAGCCCTAGGATACACCCCATAATTGTGTATTAGGACCGGTTGTCATAGTCACAAGTTGAAAGGCGACAGTCAGATGTAGATGACATCCCGAAGCAGTGGGGAACCACGCTTACTTCTAACGTAATGTGCCGAGAAGTCATTTTAATATAAGTAAATGACAGCTTGCAACCGACATCTTTACGACAATTGTATTAAAACGGGGTTCGGTTCGTTTAAGAGTAAGGTTTAAGATCTTATGATTGTACGTTTCAAATCAAAATTATTACTATGAATTATATTTCTGTTTGTATTTGTTTGAGTTCAAACTGATTTCAGTCTCAATTTCAATATCTTATTAGTATTACATTCTGCAAAGGTCTGTGTATAATGTTGACAATAACAATTTCTGTTTCCTTAACAATGCATACTGTAATATCTTTTGTTGTTGAGTTTTATGAAAAAAGTTGTTGAGTTTTATGCCTGTTGTTCTCAGAACAAGGTCTCCTGGTAGCTAGTGAACGGTTGGTATAATTTGACATTTAAGAGTAGATATGTTAATATCTAAACTGAATAAATTATTTGACAATTGCCTTTCTTATGCCTTTAACTCTTTATTGGATTCGTTCTTACAGCCTTTGTTCTAAACATTAAACATTACGTAACATCGATCATAACAGAACACGCATTCTTACGCATTGTCGTAAGGACGATATTTATTTCACCAAACGTGGGGTTCTTACGTGTATTGTATATCACGTGGAAGTTAACGTGGGACATTATAAACCATTGAGGGCGAATTCGACCAAACTGAGATTAGTAACACGGGAATAGTAATACCAAACTGAGTTCACACGATTGGTCGAATCTGCCCTAAGGGCGGAGCCGATTAGCTATCCTAGTTTTTTCATGTTTGGCTACACGCGAGTAATACTATTTTAACGGAGTACGCAGTTTTTCGCCCACGAATGTGTCAATATCTATTTTGACATAGGGCATACTCGACCAATCGTTTCAGCTCAGTTTGGTATTACTATTCCCGTGTTACTAATCTCAATTTGGTCGAATTCGCCATGAGTAAAGTAGAAATAGTGATTGTTACGCCTTTTTAGTTAAGAAAGCAGATGAATTTCTAATGAATCTATTCAGTCACCAGCCTATATATGTACACCTAGGTGTCAGTACTGTGCACAGGCCGTCCTATACTTTTTTTTTTTAAACATTCCTACCTATCAACTAGCCCCATTTTAAGCAACTAATGCTGCTTGTGTTACGGACACTAGATGACGGATAATAGACAAATACATATAAATATATCCAAGACTAGAGAACAAAAACCTGAAAATTCATCACCCACACTTTGCCACCACCGGGGATCAAACCCAGAAGTTCTCGAGATGGCGACGCCTTGAGACCGGCATACAGACCACTCGACCACGGAGGTCGTCAATATATCCGCATACGATTGGGGCGTAATACCTGGCTCAATAAAAATAGTAATGGGAGTCCATAATTATATGCGCGTATATAAATATGTATAGATGCTGACCTCTTGTCCTCCGCCGGCGACCTCCTCCATCTGCGTCTTGGCGTGCTTCGCGCGCAGCATGGGCCGCACGAGGCTCACGCGCACGTAGATCTCGATGCTCATCACTGCGGACAGGAGAGCGAACTGGAACAAGCGAACACGCTATTAAACACTGGGATAATAAGACTGTAACGAGGCGCTATTCCAGTATTAGCGACACTTTGCAGTTATTGCGCTCTTCTCTGGCCATTTTCTCTTTGTTTTCAGTTTTTAAACTAACCATCTGTCTCTTTTTTTTAATCGTTTTGGTCTCCAATTTTATTCCTATCAGAGTCAGCGTCTGGAGCGGTTGTCTCGACGCCAATAATTTATAAAAATAAAATAGGTAAAATTATAATATATATGTATATATATCATATAAATAAATAATATCTGAAAGTACTTCCGAGTACTAACTAGTTAGCTACTAAATAACTTTCGAGTTCAGAGTTATCTCGTGGATCAGTTTGACATTACAATATACCGCGACCTTATTTGTCAGTATCCCTTTCTAATGGCATAAATGTGAAGAATAAAGCATTCGGATTCTATATAATACTAACTAATAAATAAGAATAATTTTAGTGTAGATCACAACCTTATAATTTGCAAGGTACTGGAAATTATAAGGTTCTGGCACAAATGCCTGTCCACTCCAGCCTTGAAAATACCCAAATTATTGAAACTTTTTATAGAAACTTTTTGCATTGTTAATGAACCTCAACCATTTTTTTCATTTTTATTTTCGGCCAAGGGTATTATAATGATTTCAAAGTCCTTTACAGAGGTATTTTATAAAAAGAATAAGAATAACAAGGACGCAACAGGATATTCGATAAGCGTAAAATCCAAGTCAGCAGCACTGCACGGTGAGTGGGAAACGGAACTTTCATTTCTTTGACTAAACTTTAAGCAACAGGTGTATTTAAACGAATGCTATTAAATAAAACATTATATAGACTATTTCAAAGTGACATAATGTATGTAACTATAGCGATGAATTGATATTGTTTATGGTGAGTACTAAACGATTATTATTAAACGATTATTAAAACACTGTAAATACATAGAATAACAAAATTTAAACACCTTCGTATTAATAAAAATCAATGAGTTAGAGAGAAAGTGTACGGCCTGACAAGTTTGTTTGGTTTTGTGTGTTTAAGTTATGTTCTTTGACAAAACAATGTGATAAGTAGAGATTACAAGTAAAAGTTTTTAAGATTTTTGAAATCTTTTTCATTTATCGACAAAAATTAACATTTTCCTGAGGCTGAAAATAAAAATAATTATCTATTATTGTCTTAAAGCTAAACTTCTAAATGCTATTTCCGGTTCCATGTCTCAGAATTTATATCAGCCTCAAAGATTCAATGCAAGTTGAAAGGATTGGCATTTGGCCTTTTTCATGGCCTCGTTTGTGTATCAGCTTAATCTACAGTCTTCAGGAAGTAGGTTGACGTGACAATCGTTGCACGACGTTATTTTTATCAGTCTAACGTTTCAACGATGAAAAGGCACTTTTAACTGATAAATTTTATATATTAATAAATTTATATAATGGTATAACGGTAGTAAGCACATTTATTTGAGGAACTACGTTACAACAATAAAATCATAAAATTATTCACTTCTTAGATAAAACCAAAAGTCAAAACCGTTTTCAATAACAGACCAGATGTCGACCGTAAGGCGCGTTCGGGTCTTATGGGTGCGTTACAATGGTCTTTATTTGATATAATGTATGTCTATCAATTGCTCTAGTCTAAATCACATAAACCGAGCCTTACAGTGATTACTTTGGGTTAAAAGTGCGTATGAAATATTATTTTTTTATATAGAGTAGGAGAATTATCAATGAGAGTTGCTGTTTCGATACAGAAATTGAAAAATTGCTTATATATTAACAACAATTGAAATACTCAAATGTCATAAATTAATAACGACGCACTAGTAATTCTTGCTTTCATTTTCGATTCATCATCGATGAAATGCCGAAAATGAAATGTCTGCATTGACGTTCGTCACTCCCATGCTGAACTCTGTTCATCATTCACTAGTCATTTAAAAAATATGTTGATTAATTGATGCCAGTTTACCGTTAAAACTACTGTAAAATATAAAAAAGCTAATCTTAGTTTAGTTTTGTGCCAATAGAAGGGTTACACGGCCTTGTTTCTGTCTGTGTTCAGTAAAGAAAACCTTGACGCAAAAACATGAGGCATAGTTAATTAATTCGATGGACTGCAAAAATGTCTGCTTCTAACTAATAATTTATCACGTACCTAATTAAAATATGTAATATATATACTAATATTATTATAACGGAAAAACAAAAAATGCATACTATCAAAACATTAAAATTGCGAAAAAAGTCAAGATATAATCAATAAAATCAGGCTAATCAAAATGTAAGGAACAAAATGTACTGCTGATAATTTTATTTTTTAAATCAACTTTGTACGGCCAGTTTATCTTGTAACACATTCATGTATTCACGCCTTTATGTAATGGACTTTAGAAGACCACCATTTTTCGTTCTAATTTTAAACATCGCAGTATACAAATTATCATCATCATAAATAGGTACCATTTCTTGACGATATTTGCGTCAAAATCGAATCAATATACTTAAAAGCAAAGTAAATTTATTTGATGAAAGTGTCCGAGCTAATATTAAGACTGTTTTGTCAAGTGTCTGCGTAAACTTATACGCCGTATACGTATGTATTCTACTGTATTATTTAATCACGGAAGTATTTGTATTACGTTCTAGTTAAAATTTCAAGACTCTTCAGATGATATTTAAGGTTTTATTCAAAAAGCTGGAAAGACATTGGATGAGTTGATAAACTGATTTATTAAGACATTTTTTAAAACATGACTTACTTTATGCAGAGGAGAAAAAATGTGCCATATTTTTTGCCCCAAAAAACAATGCTTCTGTACTCTTCTGTTCTCTATTAATGGTTTAGGGATTCGTTTCGCAACAACACATTTTGTTGGGCTTCAATTCGCCGCAAAAAATGTTACAGTTTTGAGTCAATTATATTCCCGACTACAGTTCTGGCCTAAAACTGACGGAAGAGATAAAATCTCATCGAGAAAATTAACAGAAAATTCTTTCCCTCTTACTTTTTGTTCGGATAGAAGCGAAAAGCAAAGGTAGTTAGCGAACTGCGGAATCAGTAAGTATTTTTCTTAGCTTTTGAATCAGTATTTTTCTTCCTCTTGCTAACTAAATAGAATTAACATATTTATAATTAGCAGATCACTCACCTGCACCCAAGAGGTGTGCGCGAACCTCGTCAAGCACTGGATCTTGAAGTAAGATATGAGAGCCAGCAAGCTGAGCGAGGCGTTGAAGGTGTAGTACACCGGGAACAGCACGGTCTGAACGCGCCCGAACTCATGCCGGGGGAGGTTGAAGTACAGCACTATGCCTGGGGAAGGAAAAAGATGGTTAGCCTCTTTGGTGAATTAAAAAAAAGTTCAACCTCTTTGTCGAAAAAGTAAAGAAGTTTAACCTCCTTGGTGAATGAAAAGAAAAACATTTGACCTTTGTTAAAAATAAAAAAGCGAAAAGTATTTGGCCAGGGAAAAAAATGATTTTCCGCTAAAAATTAAACTTAACACAAGCTCTTAGCGATGTTTAATTATAAATATGATATATTGATTTGTCAAATGTATATATACTTTTTCTAAGACGATAGGAAGTAATTAAGCCAGTTACTGTTGATGAGTGGTTCTAGAAAATTATGACATCTCAGAGATAGCTTCTAAGAAACATGTCCCGTTTCGCCATTCACCGGGTGCTTTCTTGGCGTTATTTGCTACGTAAATGTTCTGATTATCTATAATTTTCTGTAAGACCAAGAAGTCTTCTAAATAGAAATTTCTTTGATTGAAAGAAGGATTTTATGGGATATTTTGACATAAAATTAAACAGTTCGATTTTGTATTTTCTATCTTTTTACATCTTCCTGACTTGATTTTAAGCATATTTTTCTATGTACAGACATTCGACTTCTACAATTTTATTATATGTCACTTGAGCATGTTTCTTCGGTCGATGTACATGTATATTGAATGTCAGATTGAACCGGTCTCAATTGCACTTTCAAAGATCCTATTGAACGTCGTTATAAATGTAAATGGTTGCCTACTGTAGATACTTTCAATTGGATGCGTTGTTTGTTACTTTGTGAAAATCACGCTTAGGTTTTTAATGTATCTTTCTAGAATATTGGTGCATGAAGAATGAGGAATTTTTACGAGAGAAGGAGTTATAACTTTTTCTTAAAATTTGTGAGAACGAGTTAATGAGCCTTTTGAGGCATTTATATGACACGGCTTTTGACAGTTTTTGAAGAAAAACTACCATTCATGACTAAATATTTAAAGTACATTTACAAAGTTATATCAGAGCGTTCGCTCGTATAAACTTTGCAGGCAGAGGTCATATCAATAGGGATCTGCGTGCTCGTGCCATTACAGCCAATTTGCGAATCGGTCCGTACTTCCTAGCAGGGCTAAGGTGCTTACACCCGTGTAACATTCGATTCGTTCTAGAACCGAGGGGACGGACTCTGTGGCGAAACGTCATTTGTTTTTCATACGCAGTACAGACGTGACGAACGACGAAATGTCCGATTAGACTTATCTTTTGAATTTATTCTTCAAGTTTTAAGTGCTACATACATACAATCACGCCTGCAATCCCCGTAGTTGTAGGCAGAGTCCAAGGAACACTGTGTTCCTTAAGACCACATTTAGCCATACAAAAATTGGGTTTAATCAGATGAAAAATCATGAAAGAGTAGTAACAAGTGGCTAGCTTATCGCCTACACAATCACAGACCCAGTACCCAATACGGCCTTAGTCGCCTTTTACGACATTCTAGGCAAAAAAAGGCAGTTGGTACATTCTTTTGGTGTCTCGGACCAACACGGGAACACGTCTCAAGTGCTGCTAACTGCTATATCATTTTTTTATACATATGGAGATGTATGCGTTATATGTCCAGCAGGAGAGTAGCTGTAGGCTGATACCTCTTAACATTATATTTAAGGCAATAATTAATGCAAGAGATAAATTTCTAATTTCCTCTCGTATCATTTTATTAGTTTCGTTTATGATTTTATGAGTTTATGATTTTTTCCATATTCAAGTCTATTGCAAGAACGGTCCGAAATATACGGATCGTATTTGCGCTGTAAACAGGCTTTCAGATTGCGCTAAAGATTGTATGCGTTAGCGAAGTCGAAGTGTTCTTGTGTGTTATATTTGTTTCGCGAGTTCGAGGAGGAGGAGTGTTTTTTTTTCAAAGTAGCGGTTGCATCCATAACATTTAACTAACCAAGATTATTATTAATACCGACTCCGGATTCCGGATTCTTTTTTGCAACCTAAGCCATAGCCATCACATCGTAAAAAGAGCCTTTTTATTTTTATCGTTCTGAGTTACCTGCCATGCCCTCTTTGTTTCTGAAGGACTCGCGTCTGCAAAAGGGCTTTCGAAAACCTGTTTTACAGGTAGGAATTAATACTAATATATACAGATAGTGTTTAGGCTTAAACACTCTGCAATATGTAAATTAATTTAACTTTTTTGCCTGCTTTTGAAAGATGTTTTCAAAGCGTCGCCATTTGTGAAGTTCTAGTGCGAGTACCGGAGCCATAACTATTAATTTTTTATATTTTTATCAAAATATGCCAATAAACGGAACGTTAGTCTTACAATACTTACTAGGCTTTTTAGTGCGAGCGTATTATTTATAGAAGTGCTAATGTTAAGCTATTTTTGTTCCTGTCTGTACTCGGACTTTCGCACACGTATTTTAAACGTCAGTGATGCTCGTGCTCGTGACTGTCGCCCGATGAACGAGATGTCGGATCCACCGGTTATATAACTAACGTCACGTGTAACGAGACGAAATGGTTTGATGTCGCCGACCAGACAGGATTAGTCGACCTCTGTCTTGTAGGAATTGGTTTATTATTATCATGTTAAATGCGTGAGATTTTCGTCTATTTGTAACATTTTCTAAAACTAATTATTAATAAATTTTAGTTAATAAATCTGATAGGACTTTGTAGCAACACAAGTAGAATAAGTAAAGAGCCATATTAACCCCTTGGCGGGCACCGCGAGCACCGGTGTTCGCAAACGATAGATTTTTCTATTGTGTCTCGTTTTGTGCCCGTTGACTAGATAATATAATTTTATCATCAGAGGTTTTACAGCAACAATTTTTCATTTAATAAGTTAAGAACCAACCGGCCAGAAATGCCAGAAGCAAAGCGATAGATTCCAATAATTGAGAACGATCATTTTTAATTTTAAAGCAACTCCACGACTGCAAGATAAGGCAAAAAAAAAATACATTGAAATCACTGATTCAAATAAAGAAGCGAAATGAAAGGGAACTAATAAGTTCAAGGAAAAATAATGATAATAACGAGATAATACATTAATCTCAACTACAAGCATGATTCGTATATTAAGCCGTCGTTGAGCCGTGTGGTTATTAAAGAATACTGCCAACCCGTCTCTTTCCTTAGGTGTCGTAAAAGGCGACTAATGGACTTAGAACTGCACAGCCATCCAATAGCTTATAGCGGCGACGGGCTCACCACCTGTCACGCTGAGTGCAGTCACTGCTTGGTGAAGAGCAGACTATGGCAATGGACTGCTTTTGCGTAGTCTTTGACTAACCCTTAGTGGATAATAGTAGCTATGGCGACTCTACTGAAACTAAATAAAGAAGTAATGCTCTTGTAGTTTTTTTGTATATTCTTTACTATAACAAATCCAGACAAGAATGAACTGAATTCAGGTGAAGTCATACTTCACATTTCACAAGCAATGAAAATTATAAAATTGACAATGCTATCTAAAAGGCTTCGCGATGTATAATTAAGCAGAGATTTTTACGTATTTCGAATATATTTGATAGACATAATTTTTTTTATAGTGTCTTAGTTTTAATGTTTGAATATATTTCTGCGAATATCTAGATGAAAACCGAAGAAAAGATAAACTTTATCGACTTGGCCCAGAAAAGTTACTGTTTAAGTATTGTTATATTCTAGTGATTCTTAATAAAATTGAGTACTGGGAAACGGCGATTTTCTGGTCTTATCGTCTTTGCCGTTTGGAGACACAGCTAAAAATTAATTATTTATGGCTTTCTGCCAATCTCACAGACGAGGGACTAGTTTACTTTATAGAGGCTATACGACTCCTAGAAATGAAGTGTCTTCCAGTTCCAGCTGACATGATAATGCAAATTAGACAGAGATTTTTTTATACACTTTCTCCATTTGTGCGCCAAACGTTTGGACATAAACTAGCATTGAATCTAAACGAACCATTCAACCAAACAGATGATCCACTCAGACAAAAAAACGGTGACGCAAACCAGTCGACGGAGCTTGATTCTCAGCTTGGATATACAGTTTCTAAATGTCCGAAAAAGGACTGTTTTAGACGGAACCCTCGAAAGTATAAACGGAATCTGTATAAAATCGATGTGTTTTTTGTCGATTATCTTTTTTGAATCATCTGGAATAATATTGAGATGTAAATTTTTTTTCTCCTTGCAGTTCATGTATCTAAATCAACTAATATAGGCTAGGCTTAATTATTGTGATAATTAAGGTAATTAGAAATGATTCTTTAACTGATTTGAAAAAAGGAGGTTTCTCAATTCGACCGAAGATATATATGGTTTTTCATTTATAATATTCAAGAACATTTGATAAGATTGAACACTTGTCTCGAAATCATGAGTGCATGAAAACTTTTCATCGGATGGCATACTTTTGTAAGGACATCCTAAAAAACGTGATAGCAGCGTGTTCTGCTGTGTGACATCACACTGTATTGTTCCGAATTGTAATCAGAGTCATCTTATACGAGCATTCCTTTTAAATTACTTTTTCATTTGCAGTAGTTAGTATTTGTATTTTGATATTGTAATTCTTAGTCGTATATTCATGCTCTTAACAAAGACTACGTGTATACATCTGATTATATAAAGTAAACATACGTCAAAATTATGTAATTTCTGCAAGTGAATAAATATGCTCTTTTGCTATATACCTAGTAACAATTTTTTTTTAAATACTAGGACTAATGAAATAACCTTTAGGTAAACTTTGATTGTTTTCATGAGGTATTTTGTCTGATCATAAATAAACTAAATAGAGTAACTGTAGAGGTCGAATGTCTGTACATAGAAAAAATAATGCTTAAATTCAAGTCAGGGGTATGAAAAGAGAGAAAATACCAAAAAATAATTTCTTTAAATTTTTTGTCTCTGATCGTCTGTTTGAACGGGCTAATCTCCGAAATGGCTGGACCGATTACAATGACACTTTGCAAACCTTATATCCCTGGTCAACATCTTAGATACTTTTATTCCGGAAAATTAAAGGGTTCCCGTGGGATAGTTAATAAACCATAGACACTGCTGACGAAATCGTGGGCAACAGCTAGTGTATAAATATTTTGCATTACTTTGTCGGCCAAAAAGATAAATAATGTACTTTGGAATTTCTTTATTACGGTATGGATATTTAACTTTAGTCATTAGTCTTTTATTTTACAGCTTTTATGAAAACAAGATACGATATCGTTTTAAAATCGACAAAAGGCAGGGTATCACACGGTTATCTAAGGTGAGTTACTAAAGGTGAATGTAGTTAGTAACAGAGAAGCATGTGGATTTCAAGATACCGCTATTTGCTTCATAAACAACAAATATACAAATATATCACCACGAGTTTAAATGAGTAGACAGGTGTAGAACACCGATATTTTGCATAATACCTTTAAGTCCCCACGTAAAAGGTGACGTAACTCACCTGATATGAGCATCATCGAGCCACCGAGCCCACGTACAAGGCCTTTCAGCCACGCACGCTCGCGTCCGAGCTCGACTCATGAGCCACAGCAGCACGCCAGAGGTTACTGACCTGATATGAGCATCATCCAGACTTGCGCGTTGAAGTACGTTGACATCGAGCCTACGTACCTTCCAGCCGCGCACGCTCGCGTCTGAGCTCGACTCATGAGCCACAGCAGCACGCCAGAGGTTACTGACCTGATATGAGCGTCATCCAGACTTGCGCGCCAAAGTGCGTGGCCATCGAGTCCAAGTACAAGGCCTTCCAGCCACACACGCTCACGTCCGGGCTCTACTCACGACTCTCATGAGCCACAGAAGCACCACAGAGGTCACTGACCTGATATGAACATCATCCAGACTTGCGCGCCGAAGTGCGTGGCCATTTAGCCCACGTACACGAACAAGGCTTTCAGTCGCGCATGCTCGCGTCCGGGTCGAATCATGAGCCACAGCAGCACCCCAGAGGTAACTGACCTGATATGAGCGTCATCCAGACTTGCGCACCGAAGTGCGTGGCCATCGAGCCCACGTATAACGCCTTCCACCCGCGCACGCTCGCGTCCGGGCTCGACTTCATGAGCCAAACTAGCAGCACTATCACACCAAAGGCTACATGGAACGGCTGGGATGTTTTGGTCGCAACTCTGCAGACAAAGAAAAAATCAATTTAATTTTTGACAAGTAATTTAGATCATCTATAAACTGATAATAAAAATGGCTGACACATGATTTGATTTGTGCGCATTGATTATTTCATTTTTGTACTTAAATACAGCTATGTAAATTAAAAAACTATTTAAAAAAAATAATTGTTTAATACAGCACGATTTTTTAATTTCGGTAGCAAAAAATAAAATCCTCCGAAATGTAAAAGTTTTTATTCACATATGCTCGAAACGTTTTGCGTGCTAATGTAATGAAAATTAGGGGCACCGGTATATCAAACAAAATTACTTGATGAGGGTATAATAACGCTGAAATACTGGCTGACAAAAACATGTTTGAGCCCAAGAATTTTGCACTCTATATGGATGCCAAACTCCCATACAATAGCATGAGGCAATGTTCTGTCTCGATCAGTAGGTGTTCCCTCTCATTCTATCACTATTTATGAATGAAGGCTATATTGTGAAAAATTTTTGTAATTCAATATTTTAAATAAAAAAATATAAAACTGGTGATAACGTGCGTTGTTTTATGTTGTGTAAGTGAGTGATATCCTGGATGTATTTTTGTGTGACGTCATTAGTAGTAATAGAAAGCTTTACTACGAAATGACAAACTCATTCATTAAAGTGATAGAATGAGAGGGCACACCTACTGATCGAGACAGAACATTGCCTCATGCTATTGTATGGGAGTTTGGCATCCGTTATACAGTACAAAATTCTTGTTTGAGCCTTTAATTTCGATGAAATTTTTTTATGATTTCAAGAAATGCACATTTGTACAATTTTTTTTAACGAAGTGGCCAGTACGAAAAATCTGTAATGTAACAAAAATTCTGTTACAAAACATAAGTAACTTACAATCAACAATTTTACATCTCTGACAGCGGAGCTTTACTAGGCTCTATATTATATTTCTATTACTGATATAACCTAAAAAAGACATCGCAAAACTTTGCAAACATTACATAAAAATTTCCATTTGCTGTCACCGTTTTCGTGTTCTTAATAAGTGCTATAATCGTTACACGATAGTTTGTATTTATGTTATTATTATTCATAATCTTTCATTCTCATAATACCCTGCATTCTGATTATGTATCATTGCTAAGAAGCCTTATATTCATAAGAGTAGAGTGCTAATTCGAGCAAATATTTTAATGTTTTGTTTTTTCTCGTCTGTGACGTTTATAAATAACTGTATTCGCAGTGTTTAAACTGAGACCTGTTAACTTGACAATGTACTGAAGAAATAGTTTACCGCTGATTGTATTAAAGAAACACTATTTTGATAGCGTTCACTCGTCGTCTAAGGATACTTTTAAGTAGGATTTTTATTACAACTTCTCGTTAACAATAAATTAAATAAAAAAAACGATAAACTCCACATCTTCATAATTATCCAGATAAATCGTGGCATTCTGGCTTAATGTATGTTATTTACCCCTGGGCCGACACTTATCCTGTTAAGGACGAGAAACAATTGATTTAATATTGTGTCTACAAACGTCTGAGAGGATGAGCAGAATTTTATGCATTACAAGTAGGTAACCTCAAATCTTCTTTTCTTTTTTGACTAACCAATCATTATATCTAATTAGATACAAACAAAACAGAAACAAATTAGATACAAATTAAACAGTTCTCAATTGAGAACTGTTTAATTTGTCTTAAATACAATAAGTTTATATAAAAACGAATCGAAAGTGCTGGCGCCCTTAGTACTGCAAGCATTTGGAGATTATAATTATTTTCTTTAATTAATATCTCCCATACGCAACTCTTGCGTCATTAACACTCTTGAATCCTTATCACGCGGAAGATTCCCCTGTCTTTTCATCGCCTCAAAAGATCATCGTATCAAGTATTAACTTAGTCTAATCTGAAGTGCTACAATCGACTATCGCTTTCAATTACATGTGAATAAGCGCGACTTTCCCTTGAAAATTTGTGAGATTTTTTTTTAATACGTAGCAAAATTCTTATCCTTTGCAAGTAATGCTGCAGTGGACGTGCCCGCGCGCATGTTTGAGTCTAGAAAGGTGATTAGTAGACGTCATACTACGTATGTTCCATATGCGATTGGGTTCACGTGCTTGCAGATAACGATATACACAGATTATACAGCTATATAAACAGATTAACTGTGTTTGAGCGGAAGCGTGATTTGTCAAGTGATTATGTAATTAATAATAACTAAGTTATGTATTGTAATAGTAATTTATTTTTGTTATCAATTTAAAAACAATAGCTTATGGCTTATCGTCGGATGGTGATGAGACGTTTGCTGAACTTTCTTTAAATTTGGCAATTGAATTGTAGTAGTTATTAAATTGGTTATTGAAAAATATTTAATAGATTTTAATAGAAAATTTCTTAGAGCGACGTTGTCATAGTTTTTCAATGAATATTACCGTTTTTGTTAACTCCTAGGGGACAATTAAAGAATTACAAGGAATGTCTATTTTGGTCAGTCAGTTTCTGTAGCAGTCTTTAGGCTACTGCACATGGCAACAACCGAATCTCACTTTGTTTTTTCATAGAATAACAATTAATCTTTGAACTGTTGTAAAAATAATTTCATGCACGACAATTACGATGTTGCATCATCTTTTTCCTTTCCTCAAACTTTTAAAAACCGGTTTGTCTGAACTCTTGTTCGGGAAAGCGACTCTTATGAAATTGAGGTGTCAAACCTTTTTAGCACGGGCGAAATGGCCGCAGAGTTAACTGACAAGGGATTTTTTTCTTTTTTAAGGCGATGGAGTCTTTTGTACGGGCCACAATAAGAACTAACATGGCTATTGAATGCCGGCGTTCTCTTGGCCTTCAAGTTGCTATGAGGGGTAATGAGCGAAGTGAAGTAGGGAAGAGATTCAAGGACGGGAATTTTTGCAACACGGCAATGTTCGACGAATATTCTATAGGTATACGTGACGTTAAATTTGTACGTTGACCTTAACTGTTTGAGCTCGTGGTAACGGATGATGCAACCTTAGCTTTTGTGATGTATTTTGTATTGTATCTTATGTTTAAACTTCCTCTTTAAAGCAGTAGAAGGGACCATGTTACTAATTGCAACATATCTCTATTTCGTATATTAAAGAAAATACAAATACGTTGTTGAAACTTTTTGTAGTTTCAATAGTAACACTGGCCATATTTTGACACGATAATTGTTTTTAAATTAAGAAAAATTTATTTAAATAAATAGGCCTGGCACACTTTATACACAGTTTACTCTTAAAATACGCCAACATGAAGGAGTAATGTATAAAAAAATATGAAAAAAAAAACCATTTATATTAACGTCGTAGATATTTTATGTTACTAACGTCCATAAGGCATAACAATTCCTATAAAATTCATATTTATATGATACTTTATTTTCTTTCGTATATAACATGTTTGACATCACAAATGTGATCTTAAATTTATAATCTATAAGCAATGCAGTTTACAAGGGCAGTTTAATACTTGCAATCTCAGAGGCGGGTCGTAAATCTACCTTCAATGATAAGTATGTATATAAATGTTTGTATGTATTCACGTTTGAGACGAAAATGTCAAAGTATTCGAAGGCTGACCATACATTGTCTAGCAATATCGATGGCAATGCAACAAACATAAATCAGTTATGACCCGTTGCCATGACAACAAGAATTTTTGGCGGGGTTATCTCACACGAAAGGATTAGCTGGGTATGTATATGTCTAGATAATACCAGTTTGTGATATATTATGAATCCATTTATTAGCTATCAGGCTTCAATTTATTGCTAAGCGATTTTGGATTATTAAAGATATTTATTAAAACCTTAAATTGTTGAAAAACCTTTAAAACTTACAATGTTGAAAAAGGCAGCGGTAGCGATTGAATAAAACTTATGTACAGTTCGTTGTGAATATCGCTTGCCTCACATTTTGCGTGGCAACGGGCTCGCCACCTGTTGCATGGGAACGTAACATATGTGGCGAAAAGTGGTTGTTTAACACCCACATATGTTCTGCCTACCCCTTCGGGGAAAGAGGCTTGATGATTTATTTATATGCTATGTTTTATGTTCTTAAATTGTTTATGATCTATATATATTCTCATGCGTTTTTTATGTTAACAACATGAGTATAAGTACATAGTTATTTGAGGTTTCGAATTATTTATTGTGCTTTCTCTTTCGACTTTTCAAAGAAGTTTTCTTTGATTAATTCTTACAAAAAGTTTTCAGTATCCTTTGGCATAATAATATCTGAAATACAAAGGTTAAAATATTCTGCTGCAGTTCTTTCTCTATATTTTTAAACCATCGCGAATGCATTAGTCCTTATCTTTTTTTCTTTTTTTGCGAAAGCAATCCCGAGTGTGGACTCTTACGAAGGCAAATAACCACGTTCGGTCTCACAAAAAAAAACAATCGTTGGAAAGCAATCTTTGTAAATTGCGAGCCGAGTCGCTCCAACAGGAACCTTCTTTACATGTTTTATATAGGGAATACTAAAATTATTTAATAGTTTATAGCATTCTTTGTTGTTTTCGTAATAGCGATCACAGTTTCTAAAGTTCATTGCCACTTGTTTTAATTGAAGTTACCATAAAGATTGAATTTACAAATGAATTTTCCCTTCATACCTTAATTTTTTTTCTTTATATAGCATTTCCAACTCCTCTAAGTACCTTAAATTTACTCCTACTTACAGTGTTTATATGCCAATTGGGACATAAGATGGCAAAGTACCCAGTTTCAACAAATTACCGTCTCACATTATACTACTGCCAAAGACAATAAAGAACATAAATTTATGTTTACATTCCTTTAGATTTACCTCTATGCTTTGAAGTTATCGGGCTACTGTTCGATACATAAAGTATGTTACAACTTTTGTGTGAAGGATACTCTTGTAGAGTGACTAGACTATTTAATTATCATTACTCGTTATTAAATTATAGATAGCTATGTAATTAAAGTGGAAATACTCGTACAACTCGAGTGCACTTTATTTGAACCACAGATAAAATATGGTTATTAAGCCTATTACATACTGGTAAAAACATGGATATAAAGCCCATTACAGAGTACAAGTCTAATTGAAAATCGTAAACCTTAATTCTAGAGGACAACGCTCTTATGGCGCCATGTAATTAGCAAAATATTAACATACAGTAAGATACACCACCTTAGT
Source organism: Parapoynx stratiotata (assembly GCA_910589355.1). NCBI lineage: Eukaryota > Metazoa > Arthropoda > Insecta > Lepidoptera > Crambidae > Parapoynx > Parapoynx stratiotata. Next base: position 17,325,717 of record OU342458.1, read on the forward strand.
AAACACAAAGAGTAGAAACTAGTTTTAAAATTGCATAATAATATGCAAAGTTATAAGATACGATAGAATGAAAATAAGTTTTTATTTGTGTTAATTGAAAACTTTATGAATATTAAAGCTTTTATTTTTATCTGGCCTGTGGAGCTTAATGTCGTGTGGTTAACGCTGGTGGTATGTAATAAGAAGTCTATTTATGAGTTAATTCTTTAATAACTTAAAGAACTGTATACAATTTAATGCGTTAGGTTTTGCGCGATGCGTAAAAACAAAGAGACAAAAATTAAAAAAAAATTGACTTCTGTTGCTCTATTTATGGACCCAAACTTTTATTTTTTATAACTATATTCATTTGTTTTATTACCTGATATAATTTTATTAAATGTATAGCTCCAACAGGTATCATATTGTCCTCAGCCTAAAAACGTCCCACTGCTGGGCACAGGCCTTCCACATGGAGAAACACATGAGGAGTATGGGCCGTAACACCACCACGCTGGTCTAATGCGGGTTGGTGGGTAGAAACAGCCGCAAAAGCTTAAAGTGCCTTCCCAAGCACGGAGGAGCTCGAGATCGCAATGTCACCCATCCACGGCCTGACCATGACGAAGGTAGCTTTTGTTTTCAATCGAAAGCCAAAGTGTACTGACCATTACGCCACCGAGCTCCTCAGGTATCATATTGGGTGGTCCTTTAATAAGCTGTAAAACCGACCGACCATACCAAAGGCTAGTTCGGTTCATGGCGACAGGCGCGCTCCCTTGCATAGAAAGCTAAACATGTCATGATGAGGGCGTTATATACTTTTTTTATGGCTTGGAAATTAGAAATTTTACGTATAGACCGATGCGGTTATGCAGGACTCCGCCAACGGGGAATCCCACATATCAATAAGGAGGGTTTGGCACTAAATTAATAGAGTAAGTCACAGTGGAGCCAGTAATAAATAAAAATCTCTCTCTCAAAACTTTTACAAAAAGGTATTTAAGTTCCATGTTCTTATGATAGTTTGATCTTGTTGTCATTTGTTTTCTGATAGTTTTATCAAGTGTAATAACTAGGAGATAAAAGGCGCCATATTATTTTGCCCATATTTAGTCAAAAGTATGGTTTAGAAGCTCACAGCTATCTTTGCTGCTTTATCAGTTTGTTTGACATTTAAACAATGTAACTCTGTTTATTTGTGACGTCAATTTAAACAGCTGTTTGCTCCAATTTGTTGACATCTACATTATTCTTTGGACTTAAAGGAACGATTGCTACGATTGCTGGGATAAAAATATTATTAATATTTCTAGGAAATCTTATTTACCTACTAGTAAAAGAAACAATCTCTTCACTAGTTAAACCGCAGAGTAATGAATTTGCACCTCGGTGCGCCTTAATTTTGTTTTTAAGATTGTACTTAAGTATAGAAAAACATATTTGAAACTTTTCATACACATAAAATATAGCTTACATAGAAGTACTAATGAACAATAAATATAGCATTTCGTTTACCAGTGCCTTTTTAAGTTTTTAACAACATATTTTAAGCCCGCTTCAAGTAATAATTGTGCAATGCTGTAATTTGATCAGTTTTTGCCGCCTCATCGTGTTTAAGTGACTTGACCATGAAGTCTGTCTGACATTGCATAGCCGCTGAACAAAATTTTAAAAATCACGAATAGAAAAGTTTCTGAACACCAACTCACAAATTCACTTTTTTAAGTTTATCCGTTTAATGAAATATTAGCTGACAACTATATGGTTGATTTCTTTTAAACATAAAATTTTTAACAACCTTAATACGTTTTCAAACAACCTTTATTAAAAACAAAAACATTTTTCAATATATCATGGGAAATAAAAAAAGACCTTCAAGTTTACAAGATGAACAGTCATATCTGTACTTCGCACGACTTTCATTAAACCCGTGTTTCACCCAGATACGAGACAGCTGTGTCGTGTGACGTTTGGCGCGTCACGGCAAGGTCACGTGACGTGCAGGTTAGTTGACCCCGCCAAGTAGGCATGAAACTATCAAAGTATTTTTACTGATCAGCTTAACATCGCCTTACGATAAGCAAGTAGGCGAGGTAATAAAATAATAATAGAATTATTTGATAACTTTTCCACGGGTTTTCGATAATGTTTGACGAAAAAGTGAAAAGCTCAATAGATGGCGCTTCATTCGAAAACTTTTCTGAGATTTTTCAAAAGTCTCAAGAATTTTGTCACTTTTATTCACTTTAATAATGTACCATTATAGAGTTTGAAATTTTTCATACTTATAGCACAGTCTATATCTTTGATAATAGTATAAATATATAATTATAATTTATATGAAAAAATACTGACATTCAAAATTGTATCAATTTTCTTGGTATGAGAAAAACAGTTTTCTTAATTTTTGTTTTGACGAAACCATGAAATGAAGATTATTTTTAGAGAAGATTATGTTTTGCATGTTAACGACAATGTTCACATGTAGCGTCAACATTATTGTAGTTCCAGAGACAATCGGGATAAAGTTTAGTTTAACTAACAACGACACAATTGAATCATCAAACTTACAATAGCTTAGATATTATTTTAGTGCTGAAATAAATGTATTGCCATAATTTTTGTTTTAAACGCCGTGTATGTCTAAGCCTTTACATTTATTATAATAAACGTGTTTTATTCTTTATACTTTTATATCGTTTTCTTTTTTCTCTCTACATTTTAATGCCTACACAATCTATTAAAATTTAAGATTCTATAGAGTGTGTTGTCATGTGTATTTATACGAGTATCCTAATAGGTTTCTTCAGTTCCTATAATTTTTTGATTAATTGATTATACTAAACATAAACGTTTTCGGTCCTAATATTGTAATTATTGTTCTATTGCGTTTACCAAGATTTTTCCATTTAAATTCAAAAGTCTTTGGGTGTACAGTCAACTCCAAATATATGAACCACTTCTGACCGTCCTCTCAAACGTGTATACAAAAGGAGGAGGTGGTTTGTGTGTAAAGAGTGGAATAACCATCCTGCGACTGTTTTTCCATCCGGTTTCGATTTGGGGACTTTTAAGGCAAGAGTTAATAAGCACTTTTAAAGTTTGCGTGTTCCACCTTAGACGCTTTCCACCGGACGAGATTGTGGTCAAACGCCCTCAAATTACCCGCTAAAATAAAAAAATTTTTTTGTATTTGAGTGTGTTTTTTTATTCATACTCAATTTAACATAAGTTGTTATATTTTAAAAAGGTGTTTATTGTGTTCTTAATACTCGATTATCAAGGTCAGTGGCAGGAAAAGTATAAGAAAAAGCTTTTAAGCGCTACCGCGATTATGTATTAAAATCTGCGGCGTAGGATTAAAGCAAACTGATTAATTTAAATCTTATATTTGTGTTAAGGCTCACCTCGACGTAAAGTATCGGTCAAACGACACCTTGCTGGTTTACTTTTGCTTTTTGAATTTCAATTAATACAATCATATTTTTGATTGCCTGTTTTACAGATTTATTTGAAGGATGGAGCCCTTGCAGAGTTTCTTGCCTGTATCTTCTCTTGACAAGGCCTCCCGGGAGTGAACAGGGAGAAACAAATGTCGAGGTAAACAAGAATTGTTTAATTTGTTTGTTACATTTGTATAAGCTTTATTGTTTTTGACGCGTTATAAGTGTACCTAAATGATTAAATAAAGAATTTCATTTCATTAATTTACAGTCGTTAACAAATATGTATGAAATAGCGGAATATTCACTCATAAATGTAGAGTTTTATTGAAAAAAAAAGACTACATTCTTTACTTTATATTTTTACTTAGTATATTCATTTGTGTTTTTTATGGAAATTCTCAATTACGTGTCTCTTAAACAACAATTAATTCGTGAATGAGATAGATATAAGACCTCACGTTTTGTAGGCGTATAACAGTTGAAATAATTATAGAATATGACATAATGCGAATTAGGAGTTAGGGGTCGAAAATGTCGCCAACAGTTTGTTTGTTCCTTACGGTATATTCCAACTTATGAGTATGTGGTGTAAATTTATGAAAACATTACGTGTGTTTGTCTACGTGTACACATGCTAATCACATGTTTATTAGTGCGAACACTCGAGAAATCTATTTCTGTCTTAAATATTTCCATAGACAATATATTTTTGAATGAAGTCATATAATAGCTTTTTAAAACAACCATTGAGCATTCGTCAATAACTATTTCTTGTTTGTTATAAAAAAATCTCTTTAACAGGGAAAGCTGAATTTGAGTCATAATTAGAAATAAATATATAATTGATTTAATGAATAAAAATATAAATGAAAGCAAGCAATATTAATGAATGAAAGCAATAATACAGCAAATACTTCGTCTTTTTACTATTTATAAAATAACTTGTTGAAGACCAGTCTATTTCAAGATGTTTCATATTTTTCATTCGTCATTAAGAATATTAAAGCCTAATTAAGATCTCAATACTCATTAAACGTCCCCATGCCCATTTATGGAAAAAGCCATAGATAAGATCTGCTTGCTTTGCTCTGCGCAGGCGCCGCGGTTTCGATTTACGATTAATTTCTCGATTATATCTGGAGTGGAGAAACCAAATGTGTGAAGACACGGGACCGGGCGAATGCAACGGTAGATTAGTTTTGTTATGATTCCCTAACGCCTCAATGACGATGGATAGGGGTTGAGGAGCGAGTGCACCTACCTTGGCAATACTGCTGTGGAGCCTCTGGTCACTGAGAGCTCCCAAGGTGAAGCGAACGTCACGAACTCTTCTCGCCGGCCGGCTTCTTTTGGCTTCTTCACGTTGGCGGGTTGGTTACGTTTACAAGGACGCAATGTCACTGGTTACATGCACATTCGTGTCAATCACGAATGGGAAAAGCGGGTCCTCGGGATGATTCACTCACTAACACATAAAACTGAGAAAATCACTGGCTCCCGAGGGAGTACGTTATCGCGATGTTTCGCGTTGCAAATCATACGCCATACTGACCGCGGCGCTGAGGTCGCGCGCGGGCAGCGGTAATCTTGAGAACCTTTGGTGCACTCAAGGGATAGTGAGGGCGGGAATAGATGAGGCGTTAGTTCGTCTATCAATCGATTAATGGCGGCAACATTTCCACCGGCCCTTAAAGGGTCACCTTTAAAAAAGCAACTACCATGAGTTGAGAAAATATTTTAAATAAAACTACCATGGGTAGGGAAAGATTAACGAATATAATAAATAAGTGTGATTTTAAATTAAATATACATAAGTTAATAAAAAATATGATGTTATATCAATGTTATCTATAATTTATTGAGTTGGCAGAGGGCACAAACGTACGACAGGACGACGAAAGGAACCTCGTGCGGTTTTAACCGTGGCGACACGCACTGTGCCGTCCTTACCGGGGTGCACCTTTTCTACGACAGCCAAAGGCCAAGATAAAGGTGGCACATTATCCGTAATAATTACGACCACTAAACCAGGTCTTATAGGCATGGAAGGAGTATTCCATTTCTGCCTTGATTGTAAGCCGTGCAAATACTCGACACTCCATCGCTTCCAGAACGACTGGACCAACTTATCTAATAAAGAATGACGCTGAAGCAAGGACGCATTGTCTGTGACTTCAGGCGCGGGCAATGACGACAAGGGAAAGTTATTTAAGAAATGACTCGGGGTTAAAGCACTGGGCTCTGCTGGGTCCGAGCTAAGCACAGTAAGGGGGCGCGAATTTAAAACACCCTCAATCTGGGCTAGTACTGTAATAAGCTCCTCATAAGATAAGAGCTGCTGTCCGACTACCTTATATAAATGGTTCTTAATAACCTTGACCATGCTCTCCCAGCATCCGCCGAAATGACTAGACGCGGGAGGGTTGAACTTCCACTCAATGGAATTTTCAGAATAAAACTGCTCAAGACGAGCGCGGTCACCTCTAAGGAAACGATACAAATCCTTAAGATAAGAACTAGCGCCTACAAAATTCGTACCGTTGTCGGAGTACATGCATTGTACAGGACCACGACGTGATAAGAAGCGCTTAAAAGCGGCTAGAAACGTAGGAGTACTAAGGTCTGTCGCTAACTCGATGTGTACAGCGCGCGTAGTGAGGCAGGTGAAAACGCATATGTAAGCCTTCTCCGCACGCACGCCTCGACGCCTAACCGGAGAGTACGCGATGGGGCCGGCATAGTCGCAGCCCGTACGCCTTCGGAACAGGGCGGGTTCGAGCCTCAGGAAGATTGGACATGAGCGGAAATGTAGGCTTCGGCTTCATACGGAAACACCTGTTGCACTTATAAACTCTTTGCCGCACAATGCGACGAGCAGAAAGTATCCAATACTTCTGCCTAAGCAGAGACATTAATAGCTCTGGACCAGCGTGAAGATTAACTTTATGGTAATAATCAACGATAAGATCCACGACGTGATCGTGGCGCGGCAAAACGATTGGATGTTTTTGAAAGAAATTTAAATTGGAATTGGTCAACCGACCACCGACTCTAACCATTCCGTTCTCAATGAACGGGGTGAGTTTATTAAAAACAGTAGAACACGGCTTGTTATTTTCTAACTTAGTAATTTCATCAGAAAAATAAATGTACTGCAACGTCCGAAGTATTTGACGTTCGGCGACATCTAACTCCACGGCCGTAATTGAAGCGGAATTACGACGAGGTAATATTCTCGCGAAGCGACACACATAGACTGTCACTCGCAAAAGTCGACTCCACGAAGAAGTATGAAGTGCAAGTCGGTAAAGAAGACTCTCCCGAAAGGGGGCGGTAATGGTATGAACTATTACTTTCTGTTCCGGCACTTCGGAAGCAGATGATAAAATATCACCATCGTTGACAGGCCAAGTAGATGGCGTCTGCAACAACCATGCAGGACCATTAAACCACAACGGATGCGCGATCAACTTACGCGGAGTGAGACCGCGGGACAGACAGTCCGCGGGATTCTCTAAACCCGAAACGTGGTGAAAGTCACTGGCAGGAATGTTCTCGGTAACTTTGACAACACGGTTCGCTACAAAGGTCTGCCAACGGTGGGGCGAGCTTTTAAGCCAATAAAGAACGACTTTAGAGTCTGTAAAAGCAAAAACATTAATTTTTAAATCAGAAGCGTAATAATTTAAAACGATACGCATTAATTTCGACAAAAGTACCACTCCGCAAAGCTCGAGACGGGCAATAGTATGAGGGGTGGAAGGCGCGACCTTAGACTTCGCGCAGACAAGTCGCACTGTAACGCCGCTATCAGTCTCGACATGTAAGTAGATGACGGCGCCATACGCGCTTTCACAAGCGTCAGAGAACCCGACCAGTGTAATGACACAGTCACCGACCACTCCGACATGTCGCGGAATGCGAACTTCGTTTAGTGCTGGTAGTTCAGAACGAAACTGCTGCCACTGTTTAACTATGTGAGGAGGCGCGAGTTCGTCCCAATCGATCCCCAACTGCCACAATTGTTTAATTATGAGCTTAGCAAATAATATTGCGGGCGCGATAAAACCAGTTACATCCCATAGCCTGGCTACAGTAGATAAAATAACGCGTTTCGTACAAGTTCCGTCCTGGGGCGGCTTAACATTGAAATAAAACTCATCGGAACTATTGTCCCAATGCAGGCCAAGTATTTTAGCCGGTGAATGCTTGTCAAACTCGACGGCAGAGAAAAGTTTTCGAGAATCTGGAATAGTCTCGAGGACAGCTGGAGAATTACTGTTCCATTTGACCAAGTCCCACTTTGCTCCTCGAAATAAATCGATCAGCTGTTGGCACACGATGACAGCATCAGCCTCGTCGGGAACGGAAAAAACCAGATCGTCCATGTAAAGACAAGAAGACGTGAGCTCGCTAGCACGAGGATATTTGTGGCCGTCATCGTTCACTAACTGACGCACAGTGCGCAATGCATGGTAAGGACTCGATTTTAGTCCGAAACAAACACGATTAAATTGGTAAAGTTCAAGTGGCTCTTGAGGACTAAACCTATAAAATATTTTTTGATAGCGACGGTCGTCGTCACGTACGACTATCTGTAAAAACATTTGTTTACAGTCGGCGCTCATCCCGACTGCATACAAGCGAAATTTTAAAATTATTTGAAAAAGGTCACCCTGTAGGTTAGGACCACCGTGAAGAATATCATTCAAAGATATGTTCGAAGCGGTCTTACAACTCGCGTCAAGGACCGGCCGCAATGGCTTACCCTCACGAACAACGCCGTGGTGCGGAATTATATATGAAGGAAACACAGCGTTATCCGTAGGTGCGGGAGACAAGTAACCTTTGTCTATGTAGTCTCTCATAGCAGTGTTGTAGGCCGAGCGCAATATTGGCGACGCATCTAACTTGCGTTCGAGACACATGAATCGCTTACGTGCGATGGACTCGGAATCGCCGAGGGAAAACACATCATTACGAAAAGGTAATGCTACTACATAACGACCACTACACGGGTCCCTTGTAGTGGTGGAACAAAAAAACTCTTCACATTCAGCATCATCGGGATGCTGAACGGGCGGACAGGAAACCTCCTCTAGTTCCCAAAACCTTTTTAAAATTACATCCACAGGTTCGGCAACCGTGGTTGTACAACACGACGTCAAAGACGAAGCGTGGCGGTGAGCAGTGGGTACGGAGCCCATAATAATATAGCCCAGAACAGTCTCTATAGCGGGCGGTGCTGACGCGTTGTGTACAACGCCAGGCAAAAGTAAGTGAGGAAATAAAGAAGCACCTATCAAAACGTCAATTTTGTTAGGCGTCGCGAAAGTATCATCCGCGAGCGGTAAATGTAACAAGTGAGGGAAAGTCGATTTGTCTACAACAGCTGACGGCAAGGCGTCAGTAATATTTTTTACTATTAAACAATTTATATTATAATTAATACTCGGATTATACCGGGAGAAAAATTCTAAATTAGCGGAACAATCAATTACATTTTCGTTTCCGCCGAATCCTCTAACAACGGTGCGCTTAATATTGTTTGTCAATATACCTAGCCGTTCGCAGCATTCTTTTGTTATAAAATTACTCTGCGAAGCAGAATCAAGCAAAACACGGATAGTATGTTTGTTGTTGAGCGAATCGTAAACACAAACTTGAGCGGTCGCTAACAGTATCGTCGCCGTCCCTATACATTGCTCGTCTCTAAGGCACGGTTTATTAGACTCACGCTGAGCGCCGCGTGGAGGAGCATTGGACAGTGCGCAAAGCGTCACATCTGCGGGCGGTACGGAGGAAGCGGACGTATGAGATTGCGAAAGTGAGACGGGACTCTTCGCTGCAGCAGCGGTAGGCTCGAGAGAAGAACAGTTCGTTACAACAGCAGTTGATTGTGTAGTAGGATGACGATCGCGACTCGAATCACGAGTGAAATGAAGGAGTGTATGGTGTTTTAACTTGCAAACACGGCAATTCACATTAGATGTGCAAGACGAAACTCGATGTTTTATACTGAGGCAGTTTACACATGCGTTGTTCTCTTTCACCACCTTAAAACGCTCACTGGGTGATAATTTATTAAAACTCGAACATTTAAATAAATGTTGATGCGTAAAGTTTGTACACAAACATTTGGTATTAATACTAGAAATGTTATTTTGAACTGTACCTACATTGACATAGGAATGATATTTCAGTAGCGAAGGAGCGACCGATCGGGAGCGTTCTCCTTCACGTGTACCTTTTATAGTAGAAGGACTAGGCATATGAGTTAATATTTTAGATTGATTTTTAATAAAGTCAACTAAACTATCGAATGAGGGGATTTTTGATGGATCATTAGAATTCATTTCAAATGATCTAATTGTGACGGGATCTAATTTTTTAAGTGCAATATGCAGGAAAAGAAAATCGCTAAGGTCATTGAACTTTAGGTTTTTTAGCGCGCGTACTGCGCTGACAAATCTATCTGTAAACGAATCTAAGCTAGCCGTTGTGGCGTTATTTATTTGTTTAAAATCTAAGAGTTGGTTTATGTAAGTGGTAGCGATCATGCGTTTATCATCGTATTTATCTACGAGGGCCTGAAATATCAAATTATAATTTTCAGCACAAGGCGTAATGCCTGCGCAAGTAGTTTGGGCTTTATCAAATATTTTGCCCAGCAAATAATAAAGCTTTTCAGCATCCGAAAGCGATGGATTGTCGTGTATGGTCGATTTGAAACTGGCATAAAATAAGGGCCACTGGCGTACATCGCCGTTAAACGACATCAACTCTATCGGGGGTAGATAAGGTCGAGATTTGCGTAGCACGTCTTTATTGGTGTGATTAGAAATATTATGGTCAGAATATTGTGCCACCAATCTCTTAACACGGTTGTACAGAGATTCAAACGAGACTAAACTTTTATAATCTAATTTAGCGGATGGATCTTTCTTTATCAAATGTCTATTGTAATCTTCTAGAACGGTTTGGAATTCTAAACGCAACGTTTCGATGTTGCTACTGGCGTCGAGGAACATTTCGACGGCATCGCCGCTTGTACCTAACGTTTTAGATAGGTCGTAGGCATTTTGTATGCATTCAAATATTGCGTTACGTTTACATTCCAACAGCACAAGCTGCGCGTCAGGCTGCGCGTCTTTTAGCTTTTTAGACTCCATTTTGTAAAATAAAATGAATTTACGCGGCAAATATATATAAGGTTTTTTAAGTTACAATTTAAAACAGTGTAAAGTAATTTAATTATGATGAAATACACAATGTTTTGGAATGGAACTATGAAAATATAAATAATATAATTTACTTATAATATTTTATTAGGAATAAAACAGGACGCCGCGCTTAATGGCGGACACGGGCGAGTCCACTTTAGAGTGGTGCACTATAACTAAAATTGCTTATTGAAATTGTAATATTCTAATAAGAGCGGGTGGAGTTATTAATAAAGGACTGAAGACAGTCCGGCTGAAGGACCAGAAATGGAGTGGAGAAACCAAATGTGTGAAGACACGGGACCGGGCGAATGCAACGGTAGATTAGTTTTGTTATGATTCCCTAACGCCTCAATGACGATGGATAGGGGTTGAGGAGCGAGTGCACCTACCTTGGCAATACTGCTGTGGAGCCTCTGGTCACTGAGAGCTCCCAAGGTGAAGCGAACGTCACGAACTCTTCTCGCCGGCCGGCTTCTTTTGGCTTCTTCACGTTGGCGGGTTGGTTACGTTTACAAGGACGCAATGTCACTGGTTACATGCACATTCGTGTCAATCACGAATGGGAAAAGCGGGTCCTCGGGATGATTCACTCACTAACACATAAAACTGAGAAAATCACTGGCTCCCGAGGGAGTACGTTATCGCGATGTTTCGCGTTGCAAATCATACGCCATACTGACCGCGGCGCTGAGGTCGCGCGCGGGCAGCGGTAATCTTGAGAACCTTTGGTGCACTCAAGGGATAGTGAGGGCGGGAATAGATAAGGCGTTAGTTCGTCTATCAATCGATTAATGGCGGCAACAATATCGAAGCAATTACTTGCCACAATATACATTCATTTCGATTGAGAATTTATGACTTACTACATTTTAGCCTCATAGTATGTGTATAAATGTTTAAGTGCAGATAATTTTGTATTTTTCAGATAGTACAGTCAGCATCAGAAGTAGCTCATCACTTTAGTACCTTACCATATTTTCCATATACGACATTTTCCTAGACAGATCATTCATTTGCTTCGAACATTTTATTCGACAAGGTACTTAAATACGACGACCTCCGTGGTCGAGTGGTCTGTATGCCGGTCTCAAGGCGTCGCCATCTCGAGAGGTTCTGGGTTCGAACCCCAGTGGGGGCAAATGTTTGGGTGATGAATTTTCAGGCATTTGTTCTCCAGTCTTGGATGTTTATATATATTTCTATATATTCAGGTTATTTATATGTATTTATCTATTAAATATATTTATCCGTCATCTAGTGTCCGTAACACAAGCAGCATTAGTTGCTTAAAATGGGGCTAGTTGATAGGTGTGAATGTCTGAGGATATTATTATTATTATTATTATTATTATTATTAAATGACCGAATGAAATATTTTGCGTTAATGCTAGTATTTTCATGTAAATGACATACATTATAAGATAGTAATTATTTCTGCGTATTTTTCACATACCTGACGTTAATAAAAAAACAATTCGTTTCACTCTCTATTTGTTTTAAAATATACCTGCAGTCATTTGTCGATTTGTTTGTTTGTGTAAAAATTAGACGTATACATTAATTTACTTGACATTTTACTTAACACTAGCTGCCTACAGTATTCATTAAGGTAACAGTTCACCTCGAATGTCGGAGCATATTGCAATAAATTCTCCATCTTGATTCCGAGAAATCGAAATGCCATCTTCGCTACAAGGATACTTCCATATAAGGAATTCGAAATATATTTCGTTACGTTGCACTTGCGTGTTATCAGGCAGTTAATTAAAAGAAGAAACTGTAAGAATGGGTTATTTAAATATAATAAAAATATTTCATTTTTTCCACCATATAAGAAAATTAGACCAATGGGATTGCCATTGTGCGTGGCACTTAAAACGAAGCAATCCCATTGGTTAACTTGTCCGCGTTCACTGATTACTAACTCGTATTTTTTCTGTGTGAAATTGTTGAAAAACGTGAGCCAGTTAAATCATACTCGATTTGATAAAACTGATTGCATAATAGAACATTATTTATAATATATAATTAAATTGTTTTATACTATAAAATTAAAATTAGGTCAACTTAATGAAGCCGCCACGAACTCTCTCCTTAGACTGTTCCTACACTTCTAGAGAACGACGTTCTTTCAGTCCGCCATTACGTACATTCTTATCATAAACGCTATTTGTTTTAAGCAATTGTGTAACCATAGTAAAACTGTTGCTTAAAACTTAAATAGCACTTATTATTATTAAGGATATTAAAGTTTTAAATAAATAAATGTGTTGTGTTGTGGATATTAAAGTTTTAAATAAATAAATAAACATAATAATTTCTAACAATTATGAAATTCTGATCATACTCTTAGTAATATAATATTTAAAACTATGGTTTCCCTATCTTAAGATAAAATTATACCGATTTTACCACTTATCTTACATTAGTATCAAAAGCTAAAATTAACAAAGATTATCTAATAGAAGATAATGTATCAGTAAGGAAGTTTTGATATCAATATACCTAATGGTGTTTTTTTTTTAAATCAAGCGCAATCATGTTCATGATTAAATAATGGAATATTGACAACATAAACAATAGAGGACCGTCCGTTGTGGCTTCGATATTTAAAAGAAATAGACCATTATTATACCGGTATTATAACTATTTTGCTATTTTAACGATTTATACATATCATTTCGTAATGGTTCAGTATACGTCAATGTATATTATGCATTTTAATTATCTAAAGCAAAAACTCGCATTGTAATAACTATGCTAAATAAAAAAAATATATAACTTTATTTTTCTTTTACTAAAAGTTCAATGACATAAATGTCCTTCATTGAAATAGACTAACGTCGACAGATAGCAAAATTTCCACAGATAACAAAACAATATCTAAAGGGAGAAGAGAAAGATAAAATTTTCCGAAAGAAAAACTCGACTCAGTGTGACTTGTCATAAGTCCTTTAAACGGTTCCAATATATCGATAAATCAATAACCTCACGTACACGTGAATCGATGCTGTCCGAGTGATCTATCACGCCGTCGATCGATAAGAGATTAATTTGGAACATGCCAGAGCAATGCTGTGACATTGATTTGATACGCCACAATCGACAACACATTAGGCTTGACACTTTAACAAGAATTAAACCATAACGCCTTGAACAAAATCAATCGAACAATGTTACGTATTGTTAAATTAAACTGCAAGAGGTAATGCGAGTGTAAATACATGTAATTATACTTACATTCTCATTAAAAGAATAATACCAATCCATCTCTTCCCTTGGGTATCGTAAAAGGCGACTAATAGTCGCCTTTCCAGTCTCAACGGGATGAGGGAAGCCCCGAACCGAATCTTGTGACGCAACATTGCAGTTACAATGCAAATAATAAAAATGAAGATAATTTATTACATCATAATAATAGTGATAATGATTCATTCTGTTTAAACCATTAAAACAAAAAGATTAAATTTAATCTACGCCGTCTTATCTTAAGACTATTTGGAAAAAAACTACTGGACGTCCCGTATCAATTTAATGATATTATTAATATTTATCGACGATTGATTATGTTTCAAGTAACCATAGGGAGGGCGCCTGGCGTTATAATACATAGGATCTACGAAAAGTTTGTTGTGAAATCATAAAAACCTAAAATTTTAATTTCCAGTAAAATTAAAAGTCTTATGAAGTGTATACTTAATTTTGAACTGATTATACAACGAATATAATACATTTTGTAAAGTATCAAAATGTTTCAATGTAATATTATTTGTATAATGTTCTCTATTATTATTTTGACAGCTTCAATTCGATTGGTTATTCCTTATCTTCATGTCACTCATACACCCAGTTGCAGAAACGAACTTTAAAATTTAATGTCGGCATTATCCCTAATGCTCCATTAAATTTATTTATTGAAGTGTCAAAAGAACACCTTAGCGTAGTTTTTACGTTGCACAAAACGACATTAGCACCCTATCAATGCTAAAGAGACATTAGCTAGAACTATTTTGTGTTCCAATTTTAAATTTAATGAACTTTAAAGTTTTAATGTCTCATTAACAAATGTCGTCTTTAAAAAATCTTTGTGCAACTGAGTGTGAGTCTTTTAAAAAGGCGTTAATTAGAAAAAAATTGTTACTTATTAAATAATTTTCTGTTTAAACTTTCTTACGTTTTCTAAAGAATACTTTCGTCTTTAGTGAATTTTATTGTCTTTATTTTAGGTACGATTACCGCACGTGCAATACCACGTGTAGTGGTATCGTAGTATGTATTATGCCTTAATAAGTCATCATATAAAACATTTCGGACACTAGATAACGACTACCTCATGGCAACTGTATATAAATGATAAAGTTCATTCTCCGTAAAATGCTTAACTAATCATTCACGCGTGTATCATAACTTAGTAATTAATATACGTATTGCTACCTATTTGCGCTTAAACAAAATTAAAAGGGGGTTTATATAAATGTGTTCAATGTATTGAAACCGACTTCAAAAAAAGCATACCGAAAAGCCATTTGTCATCATTATCATTGAGTTTTAAAGAAGTGACGCAATAACTCCCTCTTTACTTCACATTAGTAATGACATTTAGAATCTACAAGTGATTATGTCATTAGTGTAATTTTGAAGTTGGGATTACGAAGCCAGGGTCAATCGGAGGTAACAGCACGTTGAAGATAGTAATGATGAGTAGAATTTTGAAGTCGTCTAGCTAGGCCAGTGGACAAGGCAGAATGGATTTGGTCTTAAAATCACTTTTACGAGGAAGAAATTCTAAAAAAGCTGTAACAATGTTTGTTTCTTATTAGTACCGTTACGCTGCAGTGCTCAAATAATATCAGTTTTAAGCCACGTCTATCATTATTTCGGGAGGAGCTCGGTGGCGTAGTGGTTAGCATGCTTTGGCTTTCGATTGAAAACAAAGCTAACTTCGCCATGGTCAGTCCATGGATGGGTGACCAAAACTTTGTGATCTGAGGTCCTTCGTGCTTCGTGAAGTGTGAAGCCGTTGGTCCCGGTAGCTATTGCGACTGTTTCTACCCACCAACCCGCATAGGGCCAGCGTGGTGGTGTTTCTGCCATTACTCTTCATGTGCTTCTCCATGAGGAAGGTCTGGGCCCAGCAGTAGGATGTATATAGGCTGAGGACATCATCATTTGGAATAAGTCCCATTAAGCTAAGTAAGTCACGTAGACAGTCTTTTGTAATTATTTTTTATGTTAAAATAATATGGTTTTATGTTTTGTATGTAGTTAAAAATGCTTATGTTACTCGTAAATCTGTGTGGCACGTGTAAAATTAAAGATGGAGAGTAGTAATAGAGAATCCATGAGAATATTTTGTTTTAATTATTTCATTCAACATGTCGGTTATATTCCGGTTCTTCGTCTGTACCAATGTTTCATCAAACTCTAGTAATTTTTGTGCGATTATCGCTGGACTTTATGTAGTGATTGGAACATGGACACAGGTTTCACAGGTTTACCCACGTTATATTTAAACGTATTAAGCAGAACGTGGTTTTTACACCACAAACACACCCCTCCGTAAATTCTCGTGAATGTGTAAATTGATGTTATCAAAAAATCGTAAATTAATGCGTTTGATCACATGGACTACATAAAAAATCTGGGATGAATGAAAAGATACAGAAAAAAAATCATTTTACAGTTGTTTACAGATGAAATTTCTTTATCAAGATATGTTCAGAGAACCCTATGAATATTACGTATTTTATTAAATCGTGATTGATTGTGATAAATTAATCTTTAGTAGCATATCTTGAGACTGGGAAATTTAGGGATCGAAATGGTTTAAAAATAAGTTGTTAAAATAAAGCTCCTTATCGTATGGCTTTAGCTATAAGACTCGTATTAAAAAAGTCAATAATGTCATTCATCATATACTATTTATTTTGTATAATAAGTTGATTAATTGTATGCCAAAATAGTTCTAGTTTTTCGAATGTAGCTAAAAATAGAGTAGCCCCCGTTCTAATATCGGAAGACATTATCAGCACTCATTCAATTTGATCTGATTACTCCAATGTGTTATTGTAACTACGCATGTAAGAATGACGCTCTTGTTTTCGCACGGCAATCACTGTTCCAACCAACCAACTTGCATTTTCAAAACAACTGTCGGCCATCTTGGTATGATGATTATTGGTTACCAGCCTCAGAATATGGAACACTACCATCGAGGAAAAAGCGCGACTGTACATACAGACTCTAAATACCCTAAGGGTCAATCACAGACTAGGCAAAAGCACCTCGAAAGCAGTCTAATGTACGCGCCTTACCAAGCAGGGACCGCACATGTGCTCAGCGTGACAGGTGGTGAGCCCGTCACCGCTTTAGGCTGTTGGGTGGTTGTGCAGTTCTAAGTCCATTAGTGGCCTTTTACGACACTCAACGGAAGAAATGGGTTGGTATTCTTTTAGAGAGCCGCTACCACACGGATCTGATCTGCTTGACTTAGATCTTTATTATGAAAATCATTAGATACATCGCTGTAGCTCCTCTTTACGAGCAGTGCCGTTTTCGTTTGACACTCGCTTCCAAGATAAACAATCAACTTTATTGGGTTTTTATCGACAACATCAAAGTTTTGTGTTGCGTTTTGGCTATCGACATATCGAGGTTTTGCAGCATTGAACAGACAGGTGTTGTACAGTCAAAGTTCCATTGAGGACGAGTACACAAAGACTTGTTCACTGTTGGTAGGTATCTACAGATGAAATTTTTTGTCAGGATCCGGGCACATCTCTCATACTCGTAGATGCTGACAATGCGAAAGTTTCGGCCACAACGGAAAGGATCGAATGACCGTGGGAGGTGGGTTATACGAGTATAGGTAGATACCGCATTCGCAGATGCTGTGACACATTTTTCACAACGAAAACAAAAGCTCATATACATAAAATTATCATTTCCTGTTAAGATTCCCATTCTCATAGTTCGGCACGCGCCTCCTGCGTTTTTACACAACAAATCTTACACCCTTTAGTCAGAGTACATTTTTCTTTGACAATGTTGTTATGGAATTGTTATGATAACAAGATCAATGGTAGCAGAAACTATAAACATTGCATTCGATGAAACAGCGATGCAGACGTGCGTGGGCGCAGGTTCTCCGGCCATTGAAAATATTGGAAAACTATAAGAAAAAATTGATATCTTTTTTATATCTTGCAGGATTGCTGTTGACCACAATTTGAGCTATAGCTAAGATGAGGTCTTTGATGAAGCTTGTTCAACCTATCATAATATTTAAGGAGCTGTCGGTTGTATGCCATCGGGCACACTGATTATTGTTAAAATTACGCTTCGATTGTGTAAATACCCAGTAACCGGCATGGGGCCAGCGTGGTGGTGTTCTTATGTGTTTCTCCATATAGGAAGGCCTGTGCCCAGCAGCTGGACGTATATAAGCTGGTATTGATGTTACACAATAAATGGTGACATGGCATGTCTTCCTCTTTTCTTTCTGCCGCTTCCCACGTTATCTCATGATTCAGGATTCACTACCTTTGCCTTGCTGAGTCCCTTGAGTCTCCCAGGACAAGGCCAAATAGTTTTGCGAACGGACAGCGTGCCAAATACCATGGAAGACTAGTTTCCGATGTAAGTGACAGCCGACACACACTAAGCGTCTCTCTTTTTAGTGCCACAGTTACGTGTAAGCAAATTATTTTCTTTCTTTCTTTTTATTCTGGCGTCCATAGTAATACCTACATGTAAAAAATTAATTTACTTATATTTACTTTCTTTTATTAAATATCATGTATTCAAACCATTACATTCTTGTTCTATGCTTGTTCACACTTTGCTGATCTTAGTTTATTATGACTCTTTGGTGGGAAAGGAACGTCTTCTTCTTCGTTCAAAACTGGTCTAAATTTGAATAAAACTATTTTTCTTTATCATTCTGATAAAGCCAGTACAGGTGATATCAGTAATCTCGGCGCCTCCTCGTTACGCAACGGGCGGTGACGGCATTTCTTTGTTATAGTTACTGCGTAGGTACTTGAGATAAAAAAGAGGTTTGAACAATAGCAAAGTATATGGACTATTTTACATAATTATTAAATAATATAAATAATTGACAGAAAGGAGAATTAGTAATGAGAACTGAAAATTGGCATGTGACTAGGAGAGTTATGAATACGAGAGTGGTCGGCTATGAGCGGAGAGGAACACCGAATAAAAGTTGAACTGATAGTGTGAACGAGGACATGGCTAGAATGGGAATGAATGTTGACATTGCGACTATCGTTCGGAGAATGGAATCGAAATAAAATTTTGAATCGGGGGGGAAATAATTAGGATGAATGATTATAATAAAAAACTAGAAATTATTGTGATTCTATTTTTTTATTAAGAATCGTGCTAGTTCAATCTGTTCAAGCTTTATGTAATGGTCACTAGGTGACGAAATCATTATCATTACACTTGTATTCGTAATTGTACATGTAGCCTAATATTATGTCTGTAAGTAATAAGGAGTGAGCCTGTCGCCATGCTTTTCATAACGTTTTTTTTGAACTTAAGTTTTGTTGATTGTTAGAGGTAGAGAAAGGGTTTAAGCTTGTAACGAGGCGCTATATCAGTATAGCGACTCTTTGCCGTTTTTGCTCTCTTCTCTGGCCATTTCCTCTTTGTTTCTCCTGATACTGATATAGCGCCTCGTTACAAGTTCTTGAATGAGCAGTGCCGTAGGCTATTGCTGCCAAAACAGATATATTATTATCTGAAATAAACAAATAATTTAACTGAACTTGCAGAGTCTCGAACCCAAAATTTAATAATTCATCAGTCAGAGTCATCGACCAAAAAATCTGGTTGTCAAAAATTATACTTTAATAAGAAAATAAGAAATCTGTTCAAAATTATATATCAGATAATAACAAATACTGTAATTGGAGATTAGGGGCGTTTCAGGTTCCAATAGCGTCATATAATTTGTACATATATACTAATTAAAGGCTATAATCAGTTTGAATGTATTTTTTTCGTTTCATGTATATTACTTACTGAATTTTAAAATATTATTTAAACCAACATTATTGAAAATTTTATGTTCAAAAACATTATGTACAAAATCTTGAAGTTTTTCAAAATGTACTTACATCGTATTATATTGCTTATTTGTACAATTGTATGTTCATCAAGCTTTTTATTCCTTACTTATTTATTTTCTTATCGACCTATTTTGTTCAAAATTAAAAATTATTAGAATCATGAGATTAGTTTGTTGCATAATCTATCGGCAATCTTTATTTTCTCCTTATAAGAGTTTAAACTGTTAAAAGTGTCTACATATTTTTAGAGTTGACTGTATATATATAACGAGAAATAAGGAGTACTTTTATGAAAAGTATTGAATTTTTATTTAAAGCTAAAACATTATAGAAGATAAAAAGTTCCTAACAATAAAAAGTTCCGTGAAGCGGTCTACCTGTAACTAAATAACAGCTTGACATGAAGTCTCATCTTAACGAGACTTAAGTCTATGTGTACTGGCTATTCACTTTTCTAATCCTATTTAAACAATAAAAACAAAACATACCAACTGAGATGCTGTTATAAGCGAAACAAACGCTTATGCGGTTGCATTTACGGCTAAATTCCTTTGCCTTTTCCAGCTTTACACGCACGTGTTGCAATTAAAAACTTCAGACTTTATGCCACGTAGAAATAAAAGCTATTCTAACTTCATTAACAGGGCTTATGTCACGCGGCTAGAAAACTCTTACCAATTTCACTTTTCATTCAATTGTGTTCCACTTTTGAAATGGTGTCAAAGCGGATTAGAGTTCTTAGTTCAAAAATAAATTAGGCATTACAAGAAGCGGTATTTAAAAGTAGGTAGTATGCGTTAGGTAATCACTTGATAAAATTGCGAAAAAACTTACGCGTATGCTTTAGAGTCCTGCATGCGGTCGACAACCGTTCTAAACAGGTCGTATGCAACCTTCGTGTACTGTGTAGAGACAGCGAGGAGGTCGGGTTGGTATTCCACCTCTTTTTGTTTCTCCTCGTTGTTAGGATCTGTCACTATATTGTGTTTGTTCTTGAATCTCTCCAGGTTTTTGGAGACGGCGGGCGCCGGCTTCGGCGGCGGCGCCTCCATTACGGAACTGTCGTCACTAGAAGCGCACATTTTACACATTTTTACAGCACGTTCGTTCACTACGGCGGTCGCGACGGATTGAAAGAGCCGAAGCCGGTTCACGAATATAAGTCGAGCATTCGCCCCCCTCCTCGCGCGTTGGCGCCAACTGATAACGTTTCGTGAAAACGGCCGCTACTTTTCTTCAAAGGTTTTCTTGTCAACGTTCAGGCGCAGATCTGTGAATTACTGCAGTGTCATAGCATTTTTGGCGCGGGCGGGAGACTTTATTTTGTAGATTAACAATTTTGATTGCAGAATTTCTATGATAAATTCTACAATCAAAATTGTTAATCTAAAAAATTGTGGTAATAAAATTGTGTGATATATTAGGTCCTTACCTATGAAATTGTCGTTTTGTATGGAGATTTTGGGGAATTCTGCATTTTCCATACTAAAATTTTTTAAGTTTTCTTCACAACGACAAATCCAAAGATAATCCAAATCCAAACCCAAAAATAATATTTGGCATCTATCAGTAGACAAGCTTTAGTAATATGTGTAATATCACACTTCATTAAAATTATTTATCGTTTTTAAGTGAATGCAAATAAAATGATGTATTCGGGAGGCACTTAAAAAGAGTTGTCTCCGTGTCCAATTTTAACACAATTAAACTTACAAAAAACTATCAATACAAATCAAAAGAGCTCAAAAATATAGTCTATTTTTAGACGAGGTAATTATTTTTTAGGAATACTCTGAATCTTAGTTACGGACAAATTGCTAAGACAGAATAAAAACACCAGTTTCATAGGTAAGGACCCAATATAAATAACTAATGGATATTTTTATGTTCGCGGTCATCAGTAGAGGTTTTTGAGGAAGCGTTAACTACTCAATCAAAAATCTAAAAATAATACAGTCCCGTTTAAGATAGAAGAAAACTGACTCTACATAATGAACTCTTTAAGAACGTATTTTATTATATTGGTTTTTACAGTATTTTGGAATTATTTATTATATTTTTGTATAGAAACAAAGGCCACATGCCTTATTATTTCCTAGATATAGTATATTTGCGTTCGTCTCGTGCGATACGAGAATGTGTGTCCAGAAAGAATAATTTATCGTAAGTGCAAGTGACTGCTCCTAAACAATAATGTTATCATTATCTTAGGTTGTGCTCTACTTTAATTAACATTTGTTTGTCTTTTTCGAATTCCACCGCATGAAAATATGGCTTGCCCAGACTATGCCCGGTGCAAGGTGTCATAACGCTAACGGGCCTTGCCGGGCCAGGCCCGACCCTATCTCCTAGTGAAGGTAGCGTTGCGAACAGATATATTTACAATAAAATAAAAAACAAATCCCGTTTTTTATTTGATATATCGCCTGATGTGATAAGTCCCTATGTAAAGGTCGCGAGCCTATTGCTCTTGAAACATTGCATTTTTAATTTAAAATACACTTAATATAATAAAAAAGATAATTATAGATTATTATAGTTAGTTTTTTTAAATAAATTCAAGCTCATTTACACGGCTCATTTCTCTCATCTCGAAGCCATATACTCGATCGATCAGATCAGATAAAGGTATCAGAAATTTATACAATATAATGTATCACATCAGGCGAAGGTCGTTATCACCTGTGCCTTCGGGAATAAAGGCAAAATTTTGTGTTGCGTTGAAAATTGTAAAGGGTAGAAAAGAAATTATTGCTGCAAGTTAAAATGTAAGCTTTCTAAGTTCCTAAGCGATATTATGCGTGCGTGACGATATGTTATGTGTGTGTGTTTCAAGTAAACGCAAACTTCCTGTTACAAACCCCTTACATTTAACATAGCTATTTCAATGTTGCGAATCCCTGGCTAAATAAAGGTTTACGACTCCAGTTACAGACAGGTTTATTATGCTGCCAGTTAGATGGGCACTAAAATGTTTTACCACATGCTGTAAAAATACTAGTCTATTTAATTTTAATGACATTTTGCAAACCCCAGTAACATCAAGTGGTCCATTGTGATCATCATAGTCGAAAGATCGTTTCTTCGGCAAGCCAGGTTTACGGCTTATTGGTGACAAATTGCGAATACGCCTCCCGGTCCGCCCGCCGCTTGTACTCGTTGCCGAGCCGTTAGGCTAATTTAACTGCTCGATCAATCAATCGCCAGCTACATTCCGTCCCCTGCTGGACGTAGGTCACGCCACGAAGTTCGGTTCTGGACTTCATCCAACCACTGCCAGCTGCCAGCCCTCTTAAGATCGATCCTCCCAAGCGTACACTTAAGCCCTCAAGGTTTACTCAACGACGGCGCTCGCGAAGAATAAATTATATTTTTATTTTATCGAGTGCCTCAGCTGATGACTACACTCTGCCTGATCTTAAGCAGCACGTGGAGTCCAAACACGAAAGTAGCTAACACTGCATTAAAAGCACAGTCTCAGCCACTTTCGCCCAGCTGGTCCGAAAGATGCTTCTTCACGCCCGCTTGAAGGAACCCATGTTATAGGAAGGAGGAAACACGTGTGCTGGTGTCGAGATCCAAACGTTGGAGGCACGAGGGATAAAGGATAGGAGGGATATTACTATTTTTGTCTCGTTTTGTGGAACATTGAGAGGATACACACAAAGATAAACTCCATGCAAAACTAAAACAGAATCCTGAAAACGAAATCATTAGTGTTACATATAGACGATACAGAAATTTTTATATAGATATTGTAAGAAAGGTAAGACTAGAGTATGATAGAGAGCTTTTACAAAGGAGCAGCAAAAATACCAAACAACTGTGGAAATCAACCAAAGATATCTGTTTCAACAAAACGAGTCATCCTGTATCTGATAAACTACTTACCATCAGAAACGATCCCAAAGTCTCGCTTAATGAATGCAACACTTTCTTTTCTTCTGTTGGTCTCAATTTAGCCAATGATATTCTCTTGAAAACGGATGAATCTGAAGATGACTTAGCCTGTCAAGTTGACTTGTCTCACTCACCGGCCCACTCTTTTTTCATGGAACCTACAGATTCAAAAGAAGTATCAGGGCTAATCAACACACTGAAAACAGATAGCGCACCTGGTATAGATGGTATCAACACAGCTCTAATAAAATTGGCGAAAGAAACAATCTGCGATCCCTTGACATACATCTTTAACCTTAGCCTGGAAACGGGGCGATTTCCTGGTGCGTGGAAGGTTGCTTCTGTAACCCCTATATACAAAGATGGATCCGATATCGCTCCGGGTAATTATAGACCGATCTCGTTGCTCTCAGTTTTCTCCAAGATTTTAGAGAAAATAGTCAATAAACGACTAGTCAACTTTATGGAGGCGAACGGGATATTGTCTTCGCGACAATTTGGATTTAGGCACGGAAAATCTACTGAAGAAGCTGTTTCCCTGTTGGTCGACCTGATCTCTAGTAGTCTTGATAGAGGTCTTAATTGCTTGGGAGTGTTTTTGGACCTAGCCAAGGCCTTCGACACAATCTCGTCCAAAATACTGCTACGAAAGCTGGAAAATCATGGAATAAGAGGTCTTGCGCTTGACTGGTTCAAAAGCTATCTTTCTGGTAGACAGCAACTAACCAAGGTTGGGGGTCACCAAAGTGATCTTCATTCAATAAAATTTGGTGTGCCCCAAGGGAGTATACTTGGCCCCACGTTATTCATTATATACATGAATGATATACACAATCTGTCTTTGGCAAACGCTGAAGTAATTTGCTACGCGGATGACACAGTAATCCTATTCAACGGCGATTCTTGGTCTGATACTGTACAAACAGCCGAGTATGGAATGTCTTACGTGCATAATTGGCTCAATAAAAATCTGCTTACTCTCAACTACGCAAAGACTAAATTTATCTGCTTTCATAAAACCGCAATATCCAACCCTAGTTACGTTAATCAAATCAGAATCCATAGCTGTGATTTCATCTCCTCGATCAACTGCAGTTGTAATCTTATTGACCGAACTGACTCATTAAAATATCTTGGAATAATAATCGACGAGCATCTAAACTTTAAATGTCATATCCAGAAACTGGCCAAGCGAATCAGAAAGATATCTGGTATATTTCGGAAATTAAGGCATGTGGCCGACGATAAGTTACTTGTTATTATCTATAAAGCTCTCTGCCAATCCTTAATTGCTTACTGTGTCTCAGTGTGGGGTGCCGCTGCTAAAACGACCCTGTTAGTTGCGGAACGTGCCAACAGATCTGTATTAAAGATAATGTTTAGGTTACCTTATCGATACCCAACAGTTGATCTTTATAATAGAGCACAAGTATTATCAGTTCGTCAGTTATTTATCCTCAGAATTTCACTCATTGCCCATCAACGTCTTCTCTCTTCCGAATATTACGAGTCACTCCTTAGAAAACGAGTATTTAGATTACCGACCCCAACTATAAACTCGGCATTTGCTGGAAGATTTGGTGACTTCATCCAAGCGCGAGTCTACAATGCGGTTATACGGTGTTGCAGTGTAGTATCTTGCTCTGTTTATAAGGCAAAAAAGATTCTAACAACCTGGCTGTTATCACTTGACTATACCTCCACGGAGGAAGTCCTACGTTGCTGATTAGTTTCTCATAACCAAATAATCTCATGTTTTTTATAATTTTCTAAAAAAGTAGTTTGTATAGTAAAGGTCTCACCTCTTTGTATTTAAGTATTTTAACATTTTCCGATGCAGTAAATAAAATAATGTTTATGGTTCGCCAAGATACAGGCCTAGCCTAGTTTGGGGACCTCTGCCTAAATGTAATAGTACTGCTTTCTGTAACTGCACTATAATTTCTGTTCAGATTGTATTTTTGAATGTCACAAATGTAACGTTTTTGTGCAATAAACTATTATTATTATTATTATTATTATATATAAATTACGAATCCGTCACATTTAAAAATACTGCATATTTTTATAGTGACTATTCGTATGGCCTGGATCGTGGCTAGAGCTATGATCTGTACCTACCACACCGAGAAAAGGTTTTTATTGTGTGCACGTGTGTCATATTCTTACTTATTGTTCCAGAAATCCAATTTGTCTCATTGTCATAAAAATTTTATAACTATGATAACGTCACACGTATAAAATAGCAAGGATTCGTTGTGTAAGTAAATACGTAACTGAGTACACGTATACGTTACGATGTTTTTCTAATGATTCACTTTATTATTCTTATATTCAACTTACAAATTTAAGATTTTCATTATTCCTATGAAAATACCATAGCATACAATATTGGTATACTGTAACGATTAGTTGTTATGAAGATTCAACTACGACGTCATGTATAGGTAAAGAACCCTAAAATCAATATAGCTATGAGTCAAGATATATTCTATGACGATATAGACCACCCACGATACGAATCACCAAGGATGCAAGATTAAGATTAAAGAAAACTTCGATTAAAATAATTCTTATTACAAGTGAATAAGGTTCTTCAATTAACTTAAGACAGTGATTGTCTAAAATACCCAGATATGTAAATAGTTAATAGTTTAACATAGATTTTACGTAGAAAAATAATGTTTGAATCAACTTCCAATGATACACTTCGTAGGTCCTTCCATTGACGTAATTAATATCCTCGGGTAAAACCAAGGTGCGGGACTTTTAACAGCTTTCTATAACTGCAGGTGAGAAGCTCTCTTTCGCACTGATAACTTTAGAGAGAGATAAAAAATTAGTCGACTGAAATATTCGAGATCTTGAAAGATGTTTGCACGCCCACTTGTAAGCCGACGAGTTGATCAAGGAAACATGACAGGACATGCAACAGGCTCTGCATATGGCAATGCAGACTATCTCCAGCCTTATTGAATCAGTTTTAGAGTACAAAATTAAGTTTTTTGATGTTTTTAATAAATTTCATAACACAAAGAATCAAATTACGGATATAAGTGGAAAAATTAACGCCGTAAATCTTAACCAGGACGGAGACAAAATGTCCGGGCTTTGCTTCCATGAAAGCTGTCGACTTGGTTAAAGAATTTATTTAGATCATTCTAGAATATTCAACGGATATGCGTCGGTGTGTAAATGGACACATATTTGAAGAATAATCCGTCAACATTTTCTTGTTTTCAAGTACATCATACAATTCTAAATAAGTACATAGAAAGAACGAGTGAAGAAAGAGAAAGATGAGAGTTCTTCTACTCGGGCTTCTTGTACTTGTAGTGGAGAAAATGTTGCCACTCTTTCCTCTTTCTCTGTAGCTAGTAGGGAGAGATTAATAATAAATAAAATAAACTTATAGTGTTACTTTCCTAGTTAGTAGAAAATGAAATATAATCCGATCGTTATTAAAACAGAAAACAGAAAATAATAAGCAGAGTGTGAGAGAGAGACGATAGAAAGAGGTTTTAATAATATAAAGTTATATTTATTGCCCTTAAATTTTTGTATTAAGTACTTTACTTAATTTTGCTGGCCTGGATACAAATATTTAGCCAATGCTTTAGAAGTTGAACTTTTCTATATTTGACACAGATCGCCATTTAGGTCAAGATAACTCGGTCTGGCGACCGCCTGTGATTACTTAAGTCTAATGAGCAGATTGAGAAACTAGTGTATACACGGGATTATTCTTGGAACGTTTATTACACACGTTTACTATATTAGTAGAACCGTTGGACGAAGTCAGATCGAAAGTTTATGAAAGTTTTTTTTTATGAAAAACTCAGTGCGAGGCGTCTTGAATCTCTATATCTGTTGATGTTGAAGGAGAACAAAGGAAATATGAGAAAAACTGGAAAATTGTGCTATTTAAAACTCTCGTTTAAAAATATTATAAATATTATGAAAAAATAGTAATATCAAAAAATATTATATGTATCTAATGAGGTTTCTAGCTTAGCATCGTCAACATGGTCGTTTTAAATGTTATTATTAAGACTAATATTTAGACAGGTGTTAATTACTGATTCCTTTTCAAAACGATTAGGGCATCTCTAAGGGCAGGTAAAATTTTTCATAAATTCTTTGAAAACTGTATCAATATATGTCTGTTGCAGACAGAACGAATCATTTCGTCATAATGAAATACCTACTGAAAATATTCATAATAAACAAAAATATATATTCTACTCGTATACCCAATTACAGGAATTGTACTTACAGTAATTCAAAGAAATTGGTTTAATTTTGTATAGTTGGTAAAAACAGGAAACGAGTGAGACGTTACGTTGCTGGGCATAAATAAAACACTTGACTGTGATTTAAGGAAAACATGATTGTGTATGACTGTACAGTTCCATGTGAGAAGGTGTTTCCCAGATTACGTACTTATCTGCCGCTCCTGTGTGACGAGTAGTGGCGCCAGATAAAACGTAAAAAATAATTCAAATAATATATTTACACATACTCGAGAGGTTTATTTTTGAAAACAAAACATATCATCATCAAAATAACAATGTTATGACACATTTTTGTGTTCCGAAATTTATAGGAAAGATAGCCAGTTCCTCGGTTGTTGAGGAATACAGGAGAAGCTCGCTTCCATCTTCGGCCTTATCGTCACTCACCATCAGGTGAGATGAAGGCTTAGAGCTTGCCTGATTTATGTAAAAAAATCATCACGCCTCTTTCCCCGAAGAGGTAGGCAGAGTTAAACACCCACATTTCGCCTAAGTCCCTATGAAAGAGGTGCCGAGCCTGTTGCCATGCACCGGGCACAATGTGAGGCAAGCGATAGTCACAATCAAGTTTTATTCAAACTTTTCATTATGAAAACATTAGACTATTAAGGGCCGCTTGCAGGAAATTTTAAATCTAGTTTAAATCTCGGTTTTGTAAATTTTTGACATAAGAGCTATGGCGAAATTGTCAAAAAATGACAAAATCGAGTTTTAAGTCTCGATTAAAATTTCCTGCAAGTGGGCCTAAAAGTAGACAACCTAGTGTATTCACTAGGTTGACTGCTATCAATGGTGGAGTGATTGGTACAGCTGTTTTAAGGAGTCACCATCTCGAGGCACTGGGTTCGAAATGTTGGGTAAAACGAAACTGTAACATAATTTATTTTGTGTAAAAGTATGTTTTCCAGGATGATGTTAATTTGCGCTTAATTTACTATTACCACGAAAAATAGATACATTCGTCCGCTCGCCTAAAAAGAAGAATCTTCACTGACAATTCTCATTGTCGTCCGCAGCCTATATACGTCCCACTGCTTGGCACAGGTCTTCCTCATGGAGCAACACATGTGGAGTATGGACCGTAACACCACCACACTGGCCCAATTCGGGTTGGTTGGTGGGTATTCTCATTGTAAATCGTTATGTTATAAAAGTCGGTTTTTCAGCTACTTCGATATAAAACACACTGAACTATATTTTCTTTAAAATGTTATTTAACTAACTCTCGCCTATCTTCTATATCTATATCAATAGATATAATAAAACTGTAGAGGTCGAATGTCTGTACATAGAAAAAAATGCTTAAAACCAAGTCAGGGGGATATAAAAAGAGGGCAAATACCAAATAATGATTTTTGAAAAGTTTTTTGTTTCTCTGTCTGTTTGTACGGCTTAATCTCCGAAATGGCTGAACCGATTTCTATAAAATTTTGCATGGTGATACCTTATATCCCTAGTCAACATCTTAGATACTTTTTATTCCAGAAAATTGAAAGGTACCCTACGCGGCCGCGTACGTAGTCGCGGGCAATAGCTAGTTAGCTAATAAGACGTTGTAATGTATGGTTAAATTATAATGTAACCAGTTAATTATACTTCAGTCCAAACCGGTTGCGAAGCTGGTGTCTCATTTATGGCAAAAAGCCGTCGAAGTATTTAGCACGTGAGCGGCACACTGGCCTACGCAAACACTTTTAAATCTCTGCTAAAAGCATGCATGTCCTCTTATTGAGATATCTTTTCGCATTTCAATATGTGCAACATTTTGCATATAATTTGCAAATTGAATTTTTTTGCGTAAGTTCCACATGTAAGACACGTTCGTCGTCCTTAGCCTATATACAGCCCACTGCTGGGCACGGGCCTTCCTCATGGAAACAAACACATGAGGGGTGTGGGCCGTAACACCACCACGCTGGCCTAATGTGGGTTGGTGGGTTGAAACGGTTGCAATACCAAACGCGACCAACGGCTTAACGTGCCTTCCAAAGCACGGAGGAGTTCTAGATCACAAAGCTTTGGTCACCCAGCAGCTGTCTGACTATGGCAAGGGTAGCTTTGCCTTCGTAAGACAAAGCCACCACTGCGCCACCGAACTCGTCAGTTCATAACGATCTTTAGATAGATAAAGTATACGTTTGGTTCTCGTTTGAGTTGACCTTCAATCTCCTTTGTTCCTTCCACGCAATTGTTTATAGCCAGTTATGCAAATGGTACCGCATGACTCCTGTCAGGAATATCTCCACACCTTGACCTAAATACGGTTCGCAAATAACCGCTTATTAGCCGGTTGAGCTTTGGCTGTGAACTGTCATTGGCTGATAGATGGCCTATTTCGACCATATGGTTTATCCTAAATCAAGACTTCAAGGAGAAGGATAAACAAGCTTCAAACAGTTCTGAGTTATAAAGTTATTTGACCAGATGCGGCGTGCGATGCAAAACGATCTTTTTTAAGTATGGTCATCTTTCCATGGATTTTCTCTGGCAGAAGAGAAACGAAAGTAATAAAAACTTTCTTTCCTGGGATATTACATACATACATACATATAACACGACTATTATCCTCTATGTATGGGTTAGTCAGGGCAAAAGCAGCTCAGTGGTACAGGCGGTGGGAATTAAAACGACGTCATGTAAGAGCATGCAATATTTTTTTTTTATAAGTAGTTGTTTCGGTTAAAATGCGTATAATATCCCGGTAGCCGTGTGGTAGCGGCTCATTACTCGTACGTACTCGTAAAGAATACTACCAACCCGTCTCTTCTCTTGGGTGTCGTTAAAAGCGACAAATGGACTTAGAATTGCACAAACATCATCCGCATAGAACGGCGACAGGCTCACCACCTGTCACGCTGAGTGCAGTCACTGCTTGGTGAAGCGCGGCCTATGGCAATGGACTCTTTTGGTGGTGCTTTTGCCTAGTCTCTGACTAACCCTTAGGGGATAATAGTCGTGATTATATGTATGTATGTATTATAAAAAAATAGAAAAATATGCCATCATTCAACCTAGGAACGCCTACTATTGGATACATGCCTCCCACAAAGATCTCCACAACTAGCGATCCTGTGCAGCAAATATTTATTTTTGTTAATTATATCAGTCATCAATTTGTCATCAATTTGTGTATCAGAAAGCTCTGCTCTATACAATAAAGTAATAATAGCGTAGAAGTACAAATCGACAAGCAGAAGACAAGGTTAAATTGCATTGAAAAGATGATTTTTTTACTCTCTGTGACTGCGTTTGTAAGCGTGATAGAAGGCCGTATGTAAGCGCAAGCGCAGCAGGGTTACTCACCCTAAAGCACGTACACAGTTTGGGGCCCTTATCACTGCACTGGCTCGTTGATTGTTTCTTAGTATCACTCATGTGTCTCACAATAATATGTCGTTTGCCTGACACTTGCCCTGTGTGACTTATGTACCTAAACAAATCAGGAGAACTGTGACACTTAAGCCCCTTATTCGGGAATATAGGTGTAATGATATTAGGTTCTTACCTATGAAATTGGTGTTTTGTATGGAGATTATGGGGATGTCTGCATTGTACATACTAACATTTTATCAGTTTTCTTCACAACGACAAATCCAGAGATAATAATATTTGGCATGTATCATTAGATAAGCTTTAGCAATATGTGTGTGAACAAAAAATTATTCATCGTTTTTATGTTAATGCAAATCAAATGATGTATTCGGGAGGCAGTTAAAAATAATTGTCTTTGTGTCTAATTTTAACACAATTAAACTTACAAAAAATTATCAAATTAAATAATACGAGCTCAAATATATGGTCTATTTTTAGAAGAGGCAATTATTTTATAAGAATGTTCTGAAACTTAATAGTTACGGACAAATTGCTAAGACAGAATAAAAACACCAATTTCATAGGTAAGGACCCAATATGTTATCTATAATCTATACATATAATAAAACTGTAGAGGACGACTGTAAAAAGGGGGAAAATACCATTTTTTTTTTCTTTTTGTTTTCTGTTTGTACGGGCTGACCTCCGAAAGGGCTGGACCGATTTCAATGAAATTTTGCATGGTAATTCCTTACATCCCTGGTCAACATCCCGTGGGATAGTTAAAAACCATAGTAACCGCGAATGAAGTCGCAGGCAACAGCTAGTATGTATATTTAGTTTGAAAGTAATGGAGTTGAATATCACTGGCTAATTAGTAATTGTTACTATGATTCAAATTCTAAATTTATACTTAGGTATTGTTAGTTTTTAATAAATATGGCTAGTTATTAGACCTCGCAATTAATGCAATTGAAACAGTATTTTTTAAGGATCAAGCATTATAGTCGCAGCATATAAATTTGCGTCATAAATGTTCTATTTGTGTCTTTGTTTTTATTTTTAAATTGTTTGTTTTCTTTTAATTCGTCTTTGGCATCCACGGAAGATCATGGCCGTCATGGTTAACGCCACGACATAATTATATTTGTATAAATTTGTAATGTTATGTATTTTTACTGCCAAATAATTTTTATTTCTTTTTTCTCGTTCTTTGTGTTATATCTAGCAATTAAGAGTTCTAATAATGGAGAGGGACAAGAGATGGAGAGATCTATTAATTTGAATATCGATCAAAGTAAATATTGTTTTAAAATAAGGATAATTGCACTTGATTGTTAGTGTAATGGTAAAGTTTTTATTTAAAGGGATAATGTACTAACAAATGATTTAATTATGTGTTTGTATGAGATAAACATAGTTATCATAATTGTTATAGTTCGCGTGCTTGTGTTAGATAACTGTTTCTAGTATTTGGTATAATTAATAATAATTTACTATGTTGACGCCGGTCTCGGTGTGATAGTAATAAATAACTTTCATAATACTAAAATCTACGCCTACGAACTAAGAGCTACTTTTAAATTCTTCATTATAACTACTTGTTTAAGACGCAACAAAACCAAGCCAAGAAAATAATTAGATTTTAAATCTAATATTAATATCTGGAGAGATCGCAACATTTCCGTAAAAATCAAAACCAAAAAACCACTCTAGTCTTCTCGATCTTCTCGTATGGTGCTGAGACATGGACACTGAAGGCTGCTGACCGCAAACGCATTGACGCCTTCGAGGTGCTGGAGAAAGATGCTCCGTATCCCTTGGATAGCATTTCGGACCAACGTCTCCATATTGCGTGCACTTAACGTCTCATCGCGGCTGTATCGGTGTGTCTACGCAGGATTCTTGAATACTTCGGTCACATTGCAAGGAAAGCCAGTGCGAAGCTTATTGTGACCGGAAAAGTTGATGGGAAAAGGCCTAGTGGACGCAGCCCAGTCCGTTGGTCCGACCGAATCCGCACCACACTTGATACTACAGTGCACGAAGCCCTCCGTGCCGCCGGAAACAGATGCTACTGGAAAAACATAAAAAAAATACTTAAAAAAAACTTTTTTAAAAAAGCACGCTTTTATTTATGCGTAGAAAGTGGACCAAAAAGTAGAAAATTTTTTTTTTCTTTACACCAAAATGTGATCCAAAATTTTGTATGACTAAAAATAAAAGCGTGGGGCTAGAAGGTACTCATATCTTAAAATGTTCTTATCAGCTCATCAAATTGCTGTGTGATACAAATTACAAATCTTGTCCTATAGAGGTTTTATTATCTTTACATTTCAATGATCTATTAATAACTTATAACTACTTAATAAATTAGTGAGGATATGGATATTTTAAATTGATGGGAAAATAAAACTAGTATCTGTATAATTCTGAATCTGTTACATTAAAGTGTAACAGTTCATATGACTTAATACAATTAGTCACAGATATATGTTGTCTGCGGTCGTACAGAGGAAAGTGATACAGAAGGGAGGTCACGACCCTCATCAGCGAGGAATCCGACGCAAGGAGGAGGAGAGGAGGAGGGATTATTATTTTATTATTTTTTACTATTGATTGGTGGTGAATAAAATCTAAACTAACTTAAAATAAAAAAAAATCATTCAATTACCTTTCTACAACAGTAACTATAGTTGTGACTTTTTGAAATTCTATCTTTTTTACGTATGACAGGTAAGCTCTTGGCCTTCATCTCACCTTATGGTAAGTGACGATAAAGCCGAAGGTGGAAGCGAGCTTTTTATTCTTCAACAACCAAGGAACTGGCTATTCTTACCTCTAATTGTCGAAATTCAACAATGCTCTATTTTGGCGACAGATTTAGGTAAGACGGTGATAGTTAGCCAGGCGTGTTAGAAACCCTATCACAATCCCGGACAGAAAAACTTCTGCCTCTATGGGGGAGAGACCTCCCAATCAACACCCGGTGGTGTCAACCACTAGGCCAGAGATGGGCTTTGTCTCAAGACAGTTTACACGTGCTAAATTTATATTGGGTCCTTACCTATGAAATTGGTGTTTTTATTCTGTCTTAGCAATTTGTCCGTAACTATTAAGTTTCAGAACATTCTTATAAAATAATTGCTTCTTCTAAAAATAGACCATATATTTTTTAACGTATTATTTAATTAACGTATCATTTAATTTGATAATTTTTTGTAAGTTTAATTGTGTTAAAATTAGACACAAAGACAATTATTTTTAACTGCCTCCCGAATACATCATTTGATTTGCATTAACATAAAAAATATGAATAATTTTTATCAAGCGTGTTCACACATATTGCTAAAGCTTGTCTAAATGATACATTGTATATATATTGCTAAATGATACATGCCAAATATAATTATCTCTGGATTTGTCGTTGTGAAGAAAACTGATAAAATGTTAGTATGTAAAATGCAGACATCCCCAAAATCTCCATACAAAACACCAATTTCATAGGTAAGGACCTAATTTTTAGCTATACAAATATGTATTTAGCTACCCAAGTCCAATAGTGTTACTAAGCGAAAATAGTTTGGGTATATATCTATGGATATCAGGTAACCAAACCACAATGCCAGGTGTCAGATAAAAAGATTAAAGTACGAGATATAATTGAACAAAATACCTACCTACATGGTCATCCTTATTATCAATACAAAGTAATAGGACGAAACAAATATTACAAAAGAAACACACATGTCTGCAATTCTTTTCAGTATTTCCCTCCAAAACCATATCTATCGCCGTGGTGTCTATCATCCCAAGATAGAGATTTAAAGGGTTAAAAAAGTAGGCTAGGAAGGGGGTAATTGTTGGTTAATTATGACGATTAATAGAGAAGAGTGGAAAAGGAAGGTGGTGGATTACTGTTGCGTCGATCCTTAATAAAATTGGGTATTGCGCAGAGAAGTTGATAAATCTTTACGCAAACCTGAATCAATTACTTTATTAGTATCTACAAAAAAATGTCGGGATTAAAGAAATGATAACGCGCGTATGTTTAAAGTACTAAGCTGCATTGTTATATGATGTTCTGAGAATTGTCCGAGGGAATCCACTCGCCGCCATGACACACTCGTCAGCTGACTGTACGGCTCTGATTGTTATACTTCAGGTCCACGTGATCCCTCACATGACCGACGACTTACAGGTTTAATTATAAACTACACGTACGAATACACGGTTGATCGGCCGGTGTGTCAGAAAATGAGAATACTTTTGAAACACTCGAATGTGCATACAAATATAGGGGTATATAAGGTCACGTCTTTCTCCCATAGCGGTAATTAGAGTCTACTTCTTTCCACTTGCTTGCCTTTTCAAACAAATCCGCTCACGATGAGTAGTGGCAGCGACACCTCTTCGTATGCGGACTTGAAATGAAATGAAATCATTTATTCTGCAATTAGATTTACATGAAATACTTTTGCACGTCAATATTTTTTCCTACTAGCACTTCGACGTGAATGGCCTGTTGAGAAGAAGTGCCGCAAGAAACTCAACAGTTAGCCTTTTTTAAACAGCCATAATAATAAAAGGAATTTAGAACATTTTAAATATTGTAAAATAAGTATGTGCAGAGGAGCAAATTATAGTAGCCACGAATTTTTATCTTTAAAATAATCTTCTATCTTATAATACGGACTTTTTTGAGGGCACGCGCTCGTATTGCTCTCTTTGGATGCTAGTAATACAATACGCTTACGATATTTCTTGCGCTTTATCTACCTACTATTATTGTAGTCCCCATACATGTGAAGGCTCAAACGCCTCACCGAAATAATGTCTAATGCGAAAGTCTTTATGAGAGCTTGCTGCTTCCTTCTGCGAAAGCGTGCTTTTGCAAGAGGCAGCGGAGAGGGAGTGGGAAGAGAATGCTCTGGTTGCTTCTCTCTGGCGCAGACTGGTAGGCAGAAGGCGGGCGCCATAAGTCCGTCTTCCTACTTGCCCCGCGAGCGGCCGCGTGCTCTGGCTTCTACGTCTCTTTCTAGTGGTAGGACACAAATGGGTATATCGGGGTGTTTAAGAGGGTATTCGGCGAGCAGCTGAGCGAGTCCCATATACGCCTATCGCCCAGCCAGCGGTAGGTTCGGTTCGGTAGGTTCGGTAGGTCATATCTAAGCTGAATGATGATGACATTAATTGATCAAAAACATACACTCATGTCCATACAATCTGTCACACGAACTCGCTAGCGATTTATCTAAGTTTTTTATTCGACCTAGTTGGTATTGCGACCTTTTCTACCTTCCAACCCATATTGGGCCAGCGTGGTGGCGTTACGGCCCATACTTATGTGTTTCTCCATTAGGAAGGCCTGAGCCCAACGGTGGGACGTATATAGGCTGAAGAGAGAAACAATATAAGAAAAAATGCTTTAGAGACGATTAAAATTAACGGTTTTTTTGTCCATCACATCTCTGTAGACGTCTATGGACGTCACAGAACAAACATGTTATTACGCTGAATATTTTAGAATGATCCTTATTGACACAACGTAGTAAATTTGTTTGGGATTTGGCGTAAAACGTCATATAATGTAAATTTACTCGTACTTTGGTGTAAAGAGGTTAACTGTTGTTCGCACCGATTACTGACGCGGTTAGAGATTACGAACAGCGTAGAGCAGTTTAAATTGTTATGTGCGTATAAACATAAGTTTAAGGTTTCAATCAAACTCTAAAGTTTCGGTGCAGTTTTTTTTAACATCTTATGTTGTGATAGAGTTTAGATCACATAGGGCATTAAGACCCTTTGAGTTCTTTTATCTCTTCTCTGCCATCATTTTTGTGAATTTGGGAAGAAACGTCTCGGACGGCCCAATTAAGCACTTAACCGATCGTAAACTCGGTAAACGATAGCGTAACTTGGTTGTTGCTTGTCTTTACTACATAAATACATATCACGACTATTATCCCCTAAGGGTTAGTCAGAGATTAGGCAAAAGCAGTCCATTGCCATTTTCCGTGCTTCACCTAGCAGTGACTGCACTCAGCGTGACAGGTGGTAAGCCCGTCGCCGCTATTGGCTATTGGATTGTCTTTACTTTAGGGATATTTATTGTTTTTCACATTGAACTAGGGTTGACGAAATGGTTTTCAATTCTCGACGAGTACTCTGTAATTTTATTCTGTTCCAACACCACTCTGCGAAGTCAGTTTCATTCAATATAGCTTATGGACGTGGTCTAACAGTTTGAATTTAGGGGTCAAGGCGTCGCGATTCTGGTTGGATTTGCAGGCAAATGTTTGTATGTTGAAAACCTAACCTTGTTTTCCCATGGATTCGACCAAGGCGAGGGTTTCTTACAAACTAAAGTGCAAAATGGAAGCCAAAGTTTTTATAATTAATTATAAAAGAGGACTTGACTTATCTTCAAAGACATTCATACCGAAGATACATTTTTGCGAGCAATTACATCGGAAACCAAAGTATTCGGACCACTGCGCTCCTTAGTTGTATGTAAACCAAGAATAAAGTGCCAAAGTGATTGTGTGACCCGTGTCTTGTGATCACTTCGGCAAATTGAAGTCAGTTATATATAGAATACGAGCAGGACTGAATCGTAAAGGTGTATGCGTCACGGTGACGCCCAACCTCACGTATCTTTAAATAGGCATCAAATCTATTACATATGGTTTGGGAGTTGTTGCGTCAGCCATTGCTGCCTTGTTGTTTATCAAGTTAATTTGGGTAATATTGCACTTGCATTTGCATGATCACCAAAACACGAAATCATCCAAGGTATGACAGTCCATATTCTTATACTAAAAATTACTTTATTTATATTCAAAAAGTTCTGGGAACAGGCGTTTCTACATAAAAATAACTGAGGAGTATGGGTTTTTAAGGCCCCAATACTTTTCCCCACCCGGCCCCTGTAAACCACACAGAGTTCAGATTCAATGGTGTATCGAGGTGAACACCATCGACATTTCTGCGAACACATGTCAGACGCTACTAGGAAAATTTGGTATGTTGAGCTTTATTGACCCGAGAAATCGTCTCAATCGAGTCGCCGAATACTGGAGGCTAAGCCGAGGACTCGAAAAAAAACTACTGAAACAACAGAACAATATTTTTGTGTAAAACCTTGTTGCAATACAATCAAAATTATTGTCAGTTCTATCGTTTTATGTTTAAAATAATTGTATTTTAGGTCCTTGATATTTTATTCTTGAAATTGCCTATTTTAAATCTGATCTGACTTTTATAGCATTCATTATGCATTAAGCTGCTGGTTGCACTATAAATTTATAATATTCCCAGCAATCAATAAACACCGCGCCACCACTAACTCAAGTTACGTACAATCAGAATGCCTTTGCATGTTCTACTGGGTAGTTTCAATAAATGTATTTACATATATTAATATTTACACCTTAGGAATCATTTATGCGCTCCCATCCACTAGACAATCAGGTTCGTTCTCAAAAAGATATTTAACGCCCCCAGTTTACAAGTACTTTCGTACTGTATCACCTGTGCACACACTGTAGTTACGAGTATACGACAAATAATTCTCAGATGACTTCTTTTGATCATCGTTAAATTATTTTTCATCCCACCACCTCGGAAAGTGTAATTTTGCGCTTCGAAATCTGGCTGGAAAATTCTATTTTATTCGCTTGAGCGGCAAAGTAGATTTGAATTTAGAACATCACATATAATGAGTACTCAATATAATTGTAAATTCAAAACGTCATTAAACCTATTTAATGTAACCTCTATGGTGCCAAATTTATGATTAGAACTTTTTAAATTGTGAAAAAATATTTTGTCATTATAAATTGTTTTCTTTTTCATTTTGTCATTTCCTCGCTGAGGTGGGATGAAAAGTTACGTATTGCACTCGAGTGGAAAGATTTTTCACCTTGTGCTCGTTTGTTTCCCTCGCTGACGCTCAGGATTCTAATTTAGAATCACTCGCTGCGCTCGTGATTCAACTTAAGAATCCTTCGCTTGCTCGGTCATCCAAATCGAGCACGCGGTTAAAAAGGAACTTTCCACTCTTGTATAATAAATAACTATTACAGTGAAGTAGTCTTTACAGAATTTTCAGCCATCATATTATTAAAATCAGTTTTAACGTCAGAACGATTTTACTATGAAAAATTTGGTGAACTAAGAGTGCATTAGTTAGTATAAAATAAAATACGTACATTGTAATTCACTTCACAATTCGACCAAATTCCGTATTACTAAACGGGGGATTGGACACCAATAAATGCTAGCATGTTGGCTTGCTGTGTTATGCTACCAAATAAAGATTTTTCTTTCATTCATAAATTGCATTGGTCGAATCCGCTCTAAGGGCGGGGTCTGATTTTTGGCCGTGTACGCATTTGTCAGCTAACAGATTTTTGGTATTACTACTCCAGTGTCAGTAATCGAAAGGTCGAAATCGCCCTTAGACATCTTTTATGGCACACTATAGGTTGTTTGTTGTGTAGGCTGAGACAATATTCGTAAGATGATATTCGTTGGTGGTTGGAGAAGTTAAGGAGTCTACTCACGTCCCAAATCAGAGCCAACATCGGGTCAGTAGTGGGGATCCCTGCGGGGGGCGTACACAGATTGGGAACCTCTGCTCAAAAAATTACTTAGCAAGCATTTTACGGAAATTATTCTTTAGATTCTATTTAGACTGAATATCTTATTCATAAATTTTAATATGCAACTTGCAGTGTTAGTGATTTGTATGGCAGCTTTTTATTCATGTCGTATTCTGTATAAGGTAACAAATTTGTTTTATGGTCATGGGTCTTGTACACTTTTTTTTTACATTTTGGCGGAAGATGAATGCGTAGTAAGTATTTGAATTGTAATATCGTTAGTAATATTTTTTACTTGGTCTTGGTAATTTAAACCAACATAGTTTGGTAGCGGTTCATTATAAAATACTACTAATCCAAATCTTCCCTTGGATGTCGAAAAAGGCGACTAATTGACTTAGAACTGCACAACCATTCAAAAGCTTATAGCGGCGACGGGCTCACCACCTGTCACGCTAAGCACACGTGCTTGAAGAAGCGCGAACTATGGCAGTGGACTGCTTTTGCGGTGCTTTTGCCTAGTCTCTGACTAACTTTTAAGGGATAATAGTCGCGATTATAAGTATGTTTGTCTTATTGGGTTCCGATTACAAACACTTTAAGTTCAAACCGGCGACATGTTGTTCTAGTGGTGCAATTTTATACGCTTTCCTAACTTCGCTACTGCTGCCAAAAATAATTTAAATGTGTGAAATTCTATTTTAATCGTTACATGTTAAAATTATTCAATTTCCATGACATCACTTCAACAGAATTTGACGCACTTAACAACAACAACTTAGTAAACATGAAGCTGTACTTCTCGTAGTAACTAGACTAACTAGTAGAAAATATTTGTTCGTTTTACTCTTTATCAGTGACAAATATCGTAAATTTGAATCATCATCATTCGTTGGGTAATTCACATTATTTATCAGTGACTAGTAATATACTTTCAGGTGCTTGCGAAATATCAAATCATTGTTGTTCGTTGTTATTGTGGACATATCTGGCGACATGTGGGTGTTTAACACCTCTGCCTACCTCTTCGGGAAAGATGCGTGATGATATGTACATATGTATGTGTTATTGATACAGCAGATAAAAAGTGACTAAACGGTCTGTACTTAATGCAATTGGTTACAGTACGTTATGAAAATAGTTATCAGAAAACAACTGCGTCGTATTTCTATAAATAACTTTACAATTGCACTAAAACAGATTAGTCATCATTAAAAACATATTTTGAATATCTAACAGATATGCCTTCTAATATTATGTTGAGATGAAGTAGGTACTCTTACGCTGACATTTATCTATTAACCTAAAGCACCAAAGTAAGTGGCGCCGGCGTACGCGCCGGTATGTTTCAAATACTAGATTGCGTGAACGTTTATTATACGGAATTAATTTGGCAATTTTTAAACGCTGTGTCACATTGTGAAATAACTATTATTCTTCACCTCGGTAAGACTTCCTCTGCTGTACACAGGTCACAACCTAGTATATTCCTTCACACATATCAATTCAGCGCTGCTCGCATCCAGCCGCTTTCCACGACTTTTGTTGAGATTGTCTGTCCTCCAAATGCCTTTCTTGACAGAGGGAAATCCTCGTAGAATAGAGCAAATCTGGCCCCACCGAATCGCACTTTCCCATGTTTCTATCCTTTTCTATTACTCAAGAGCAAGAAAGAGAACGAAATGCGCCCGCACGCTGCCTACCCGACGAGACGGCTCCATTTCATTCGAGTTGTAGCTCAACCCTTGGTGTGTTCAAACACCGCGCGCAAGGTGTGCAGCAACTACACATGACATGATCTTAGCAGCTCTGGAAACACTCACTAGATCCACGATATAGCCACCAGTCACTCCGTGGGAGCTACTTTGGGTCTGCTGATGCAATTCTCAAAGCCTTTCCCAGAGCTCACCTTTAGAGACACTACTTTATCGTTAGTAATGTGTAGGAATGG
The DNA here is from genome assembly GCA_910589355.1 of Parapoynx stratiotata. Lineage (NCBI taxonomy): Eukaryota > Metazoa > Arthropoda > Insecta > Lepidoptera > Crambidae > Parapoynx > Parapoynx stratiotata. The sequence goes on from OU342458.1 coordinate 17,367,530, forward strand.
ACCAGCGCCTATCACAGCGGCGCGGCGCTTGAAATGCACCTTAAAATTTCCCGATATACCATTCCATCAGCTAAGGTTTCACCGAAGCAATTCTTTGTTCACCTATAGAGGCCTGACCGACGCTACCCCTCCATGCAATTTATCATCTCATCGGATAGACTGCTAAACATAGATCTCCTCCAAGGATTTCCGTACTTATCGGTACTGAATTATAACCCCACAACCTTCTTAGGCCATATTACCAACGCCCGCCACAATTTCCGCCCCAACGACCATCAGTTCTGCGATCAATTTACCTTGAACACTCCCAATCAAGGTTCGCGATTCTTTGAGCAGCTTTCTCAGCACTTACCTTAATCTATTTGAAAAGGAAAGGACAGTCATCGCACGTGTTTCATTGCACTTTTCCTGTTCCCGTCTTCATTCTGCGAAGTTTCAAAATTCATACGCGTCCAGAATCTAAACCGAAGTTCGAAACACACGTGACAATTAATAAGGAAAACCGCAACGACGCAAATTTATCGTGAAATGCATTCAGTATAGCTTAAGCCTACGTGGTACGGGTCACCGCACCCAACGTTGAATCGAATGCTAGTCGGGAATCTAATCTGTCTAGACATCTGAACACCCGACCGTATCACGTACTCCTCAAAGACTGATTTCGTGCGATTGCGTCAGCTTTTACTATGCTATTCAGTGACTAACGGGTGTAATTGGCGCTTCCCGCTGTGTCCCTTTGCGCGCAACACGATCAGCGATATCGCCTAATTGTCAACAATGGCTCCTAAATGAGTGCTTTATGAACAACGCGATCACCGGTCGTCTTATAGCCGTTCATCGAATCGGTTTCAATAACTTCAATTACAGTGAGTTTAATGATTAAGGGCGTCTTGCAGGATATTTAAATCGAGGTTTAAAACTAGATTTAGTGATTTGTTGACATTTCAGCCATAGTAAAATTAACAAAAACTGATAAAATCGAGTTTAAAACTAGGTTTAAAATTTCAAGCAAGTGGCCCTAAAATGTCAAAAAATTACTCAATCGAGTTTAAAATCTCGATTTAAATTTCCTGTAAGTGGGCCTTAGAAACGTAATTTTTTATTTACCTTTGAACTGATTTAAATACATTTTAAGCACAGGAATAGGAAGGTAGTGGGAGCTTATTTGTCTATCAGCTTCATTATTAGCCTAACGATCTTTATCTATTGGGTCCTTACCTATGAAATTGGTGTTTTTTTTCTCTCTTAGTATTTTGTCTGTAACTATTAAGATTTCCTAAAAAATAATTATCTCGTCTAAAAATAGACTATATTTTTGAGCTCTTTTGATTTGTTTTGATAATTTGTTGTAAGTTTAATTGTGTTAAAATTGGACACAGAGACAACTCTTTTTAAGTGCCTCCCAAATACATCATTTTATTTGCATTCACTTAAAAACGATAAATAATTTTTATGAAGTGTGATATTACACATATTACTAAAGCTTGTCTAATGATAGATGCCAAATATTATTATCTTTGGATTTGTCGTTGGGAAGAAAACTGAAAAAATTTTAGTATGGAAAATGCAGAATTCTCCAAAATCTCCATACAAAACACCAATTTCATAGGTAAGGACCTAATATTAAGGATCTGTTCTGCCCTACTGGATCCAACTACATCTTGCGACCTACGCCGGATCGCCGGTCCCACCTCGTCGGGTCCAACGTTGCGCCTCCCTGAACGTACGTGTTAGCCCCAGTCGAAATCCTTTTCACCCCCATGACCGTCAATTCCGTGAGTACCTAATATGTCTTGCGCAACTCCTTTATCTAGTTCTAGTAAATGATTATAAACATTGACTGATTTGGCACAATAACTTTTATTGTGAAGAAATGTGATGAAATGAATTGATGTCGCAATATGTGTAAATTGATGTGGTAATACAAGGGGAATTATTTTTGTGCAGTCATGCTTTTTTACAGGGCTATTACTTTACATTGACGACCTCCGTGGTCGAGTGGTCTGTACGCCGGTCTCAAGGCGTCGCCATCTCGAGAGGTTCTGGGTTCGATCCCCGGTGGGGGTAAATGTTTGGGTGATGAATTTTCAGGCATTTGTTCTCCAGTCTTGGCTGTTTATATATATTTATATATTCAGAATATTTATATGTATTTATCTATTAAATATATTTATCCGTCATCTAGTGTCCCTAACACAAGCAGCATTAGTTGCTTAAAATGGGGCTAGTTGATAGGTGTGAATGTTCGAAGATAGCGGCGGTGGGATCGAACCCGCGAGTCCCGCGGCCGAGGACGAGTTATGCCCCGTCCGTCCCATCCGTATCAATTTTATCTGAAGTCTAATATTGGGTCCTTACCTATGAAATTGGTGTTTTTTTTCTCTCTTAATATTTTATCTGTAACTATTAAGATTCAGAGTATTCCTAAAAAATAATTACCTCGTCTAAAAATAGACTATATTTTTGAGCTCTTTTAATTTGTTTTGATAATTTGTTGTAAGTTTAATTGTGTTAAAATTGGACATGGAGACAACTCTTTTTAAGGGCCTCCCGAATATATCATTTTATTTGCATTCACTTAAAAACGATAAATAATTTTTATGAAGTGTGATATTACACATATTACTAAAGCTTGTCTAATGATAGATGCCAAATATTATTATCTTTGGATTTGTCGTTGTGAAGAAAACTGAAAATATGTTAGTATGGAAAATGCAGAATTCCCCAAAATCTCCATACAAAACACCAATTTCATAGGTAAGGACCTAATAATTGCGAGACAAAGTTTGAAAAAACTCGTGTAAGATGTCGCCGGTTCCTTTACAACTTGAACCATTGGAGTTAGAATTAAACTTATTTATTACTAGCTTTTGCCCGCGATTTATCCGCGTAGAATCGTTTCTTTGAGATAGTGTGATGGTATGTAGCCTATAGCCTTCCTCAATAAATAGGCTATTCAACATTGAAATATTTTTCAAGTTGGAACAGTAGCCTGAAGAAGAAAAGTTTACAGTGGCGTAAATTTTTCGTTAATTTTCTGGGAGCCGTAATGGATTGCCCGCGACTTCTTCCGCGGTTACTATGGTTTTTTAACTATCCCACGGCAACCCTTTAATTTTTTACCCAAGATGTTGATCAGGGATATAAGGTACCATTGAAATCGGCCTAGTCATTTCGGAGATTAGTATTTTTTTGTTAGCTGTCTGTTTGTCTGTTTGTCGGTTTGTCTATTTGTACGGGACAACCCGACAGACAGAGAAACAAAAAAAAACATTATTGTCTGTTTGAACGGGCTAATCTCCGAAATGGCAGGACCGATTTCAATGAAATTTTGCATGGTGATTCCTAAATTAAATCCCTAGTCAACATCTTAGATACTTTTAATTTCGGAAAATTAAAGGGTTCGCCTGGGATACTTAAAAACCATAGTAACCGCGGACGAAGTCGCTGGCAACAGCTAGTATAATAATAAAAGAATAATAGTCAATAAAAGTGCGTAACTTCTAACTTTATATGTATCTCCCTTTGTATAGAAAACACGCAAAGGATGCGGCACATTCACGCGTAACGCTGCGTCGTGCGTGACAGTGTGAGAATCGCCTAACATAGCAAAATTAAATACTATGTAAGATAGAGGAAAGTATTTACGCAGAGTGCACAGAATATCCCTTTTATATCCGTTTTATAATGGGCGAGTCCTTATGCGCGTCTATTTGTGTGTATTTTATGACGAGCTGATACTGATTAGAAATGGCCTTGTCCGACGTGTTGATTCTTGGAAAAGCATATATGTTTACTGTAAATTTTTTATTCAATAATATTAGAGGCACGCTATCATATACCTATTATTGAATTTGCAGCGGTCACGTTACTGATAACAGGGATTTTTGTCGAGGAAAAATCTTGTTTACGGATCGTGTCTACCGCTGTCTAGGCGGTAGGTGTCAGTGGGACTCGCTTAGCTTAGCTGAGAATACAGAACGCTATAAAAGTTTATTTAAAAATGTATTTTTTACAACACTGACCTAGATAAAAGTATGAAAATTCATATACTATGAAATTATATGTACAGGTTGTACATGCACTTGAGAAAATAGATTTATAATCGCTTCTTTATTGACAGCCGCCTGTTAACCCTTACACTGCATTATATAGGTTTGAATAAAACACTGTTATTTTGTTGATGCTTTCTATTAGCCATCTTGTATCAATGTGTCAATGGATAGTTGTGTGTAGGGAGGGGACCTCCTACTAGTGATGTGTACAATCTATATCACACATACACCCTAAATTGGCAACGCAGCAAGACCGCATCAGGAATGATGTGATCCGACAGAGACAGAGAACTAAAGTCGTAGCCTACCAGATTAGCAAACTGAAGTGGCAGTGGGCTGGTCACTGGTTACATTAGCTGTAGAACTGGCGGCCTTTGTTCTCGCGTGGAGACCGCGACACTGCCCTGTAACCGCTGTGTGGGACACGCTGTGACAAGTTGGGATGACAATAATCGTGGCTAGAGTGGGCTGGATGACAACTGCTGAAAATCAAGCAGTGGGCACGGGCTTAAAATAAATAATAAATAAATATCTTCAAACATTCACACCTATCAACTAGCCCCATTTTAAGCAACTAATGCTGCTTGTGTTACTGACACTAGATGACAGATAAATATATGTAATAGATAAATACATAAAAATATCCTGAATATATATAAATATATATAAACATCCAAGACTGGAGAACAAATGCCTGAAATATCATCAACCAAACATTTGCCCCCGCCGGGGATCTAACCCAGAACCTCTCGAGATGGCGGCGCCTTGAGACTGGCCGACCACGGAGGTGCGCTGATAATGATGACGATGGAATAAGCAACGTACACAGTGATCCGTGTTTGAATTGCAAACACGCAAGCACTATTCATGAAAAGTGTTTAGTGAAATCTCGCAAAATCATGTTGTCGTCATTTAGAAGTGAAGGTCGTTTCAGTCCGGAAGTTACTGTTGTATCAAAAAAACAACCAAACAAATATAGTAAAATCTTAGAATTTATTTTATTATAACACTGTTAATCTTAAGTTCCTCAGTAATAGAATGACAATGTTTGTTTCAAATCTACGTGACCAAAATTATTAAGATCTTTTGTTCATAGCTATTCATGTGACCTCTCATCATCGTAAAAGCTCTTTGAATAACATAAACTAAACGGAGGACCTCTTTATGATTAGAATAAGTGCTAATTTCCTTCAACTTTTAGATTATGACTAATTGACCTTTGCGTTAGGTAGTAAAGTTCCTTGGCCTCGATAAAATTGCCTTCTTGCGGAAAACCAGAGCTATTTATATTCTAAAATCTTTAGACTAATATTATAAAGCTGAAGAGTTTGTTTGTTTGTTCATTTTGTTGAACGCGCTTATCTCAGGAACTACTGAGGGCCAGTTATCAAGGAAGGCTATAGGCTATATTTTATTTTCGAAAAAATTTGGAATCCTCACTAAAACTCCAATAATGTAACCCAGAGTGTAAGAAAAATATCAAAAATATTCCTAACATACTCGTACACTCGGTACACTGCATAAACTATTAATGATAGAATAAAATGATGTACTACAAGTTTGCAGAATACATCATTACTTACAAAAAAATTCGCGACAGCATATGTCTATTATAGTTAAGCCATAAGAAGTGCTTTTTTATTTAGAAATTTTTATTTAATTTCGCTGTTACAAAACGTTATTTATTTGCGTCTTGGTATTAATCTATATCAAAATAAATCACTTCATGTTCAAGACTGGTTTAATACCTTTACATAACTTTTTGAATACTTTAAAACGGACATTCCATTCTTAAGATATCGGGAGTCTACAGATGTAAACATAGGAAAATTTGTACTAATGGGACTCTCACCAAGTCTGGAAGGGTGGCTTTTTTATAATCAGCCCAGCAAATGACTCAACACCACCTGATGGAAAGCAGTAGACAAGTCCATTTGCGAAGGACGCTAGGGCAGCACCAAAGGATGCAGGCCTAGCGACCACCACCTTGCTGGCTCACAAGATTTCACGCCTCTTTTGAAGGAACCCGTGCTGTAGGAAGGAGGGAACACGTGTGCCGGTAGAGAATTCCATGCTCTGGATGTACGAGCAAAGTATGATTCTCTAAACCATTAATACGCGCGGGCCAAGGTCACCGTGCGTGGCTCCGCAATCCGGCACGCCTGCTCTTTAGCAGGAAAGGGGAGGATGGGATAAGGTTAAGAAGCTCTTCAGAACATTCCCCGTGGTACATCCGGTAAAAGGCGCTTATCGACGCAACGTCGTGACGTAGTTGCAGAGATTCAAGGGTGTTTGTGACTTCTGCAGCGCCAATTATACTCAGAGTAAACAGAACTGGAGTAGCCATTAGTCAATTTTTCAAAAATTTTTCTGCCATTTCTTGCGGGAGGTGAGGTTACCACTACACTCAAAGCCAGCCGTTTTTACAAATGCACACATGCATAATTCGACACACAAATTTAAATTTCACGCACACACACGCTTAAAATAGTCACGTGGGGTGTGCGTTTTGAAAACGTCACAGCCGCACTCCCCAAGAAACTAGCGTTCGAAATTTGAAATCGTAGAAATCTAAAACATGAAATAATGAAGTAAATAATCATGAAATCTTAAAAATTATAATTACAAATAAAAGGTGACACCATCTTTTAGCATACTCGATGTTTTCTATTTATTTTTACAACAAAAAACAGCACAGGCAGGCATTTTTGCGGGAGCTCTGTTCGCCGCAACGTTTACAATGTTATGGCTGTCAAAATGGCGGCTCAACTAATTTTATTACACGTGCAAGCATCCGATGCTTGTGCATTTGGCAGAGGGGAATGTTAGACAAAGGCTACTCCAGTTCTGTTTACTCTGAGCAATTATACGAACAGCTCGCCGCTGCAATCTGTCCAGAGCCGAAAAGCCGTGAATTATACAATCAAAAAACTACTTTGTCAACTTTTCGGGGTTAAATCAATGCACCACACTAGCGACGTCGTGGGCACTGCAGCAAACACAATATTATCATGTTATTGCCCAACTATTGGCAAATGTGGATTAAACAAATACTTAAAATACTTTCGTATTTAAAACACACAGATAACAAGGGAAATAACAGATTTACTGTCTTTTTCATTAATGGCGACTGCTTAAACTACTAGCTTACATTCCTTCAGATAAAGTACCCAAATGAGATAAAACAAACCGCTATTGTTAAAGCTACTTAAGAATATCAGTGATATATGTTTTGTTTTGATTATCTTTAAATTTTTTTGCTTAAAGATAACAAGTATTGGTACTTAAGATAAAAACAGTTACGAAGACGATAAAGATATTAATGGTCAATACTGTTGCTCTATTTTTAAAGTTACTGTTAGCCTATTTCGAAACTATTCATATGGATTACAAAGCAGGGACCACCAATATTACCTTTTTTGGCTCTTTGACCAATTCCGATGGAACTGCTTACTTACACTTGACAAGATAAGGATAAACTGAGAATAATTTTATGATGTAATGTTGAGTAATGGAATGGAACTGAAAAGAAATGGAATGGAACTGAAAAGAAATGGAATGGAACTGAAAAGAAATTCTTAGCGTCATATCATGCGTTTTATCACTTATAGCGTCTGAAGAGCGTGTTATATACCAAAGTCTATACAGAGGACATTGAGTTATTCCCAAAGGTCCACAGGTATAATGTTTTAAAAAATCTTAGTTTATACTTTGATATCCAACGGGGCCGCGACATTAAACATAAAAACGCATTTCTGTGCATCTTTATTCTTAGATTACCCTTAATACTTCATTACCCTTATTTAATTATTTAGTTAAAATTTCAGATACGGGATCCTATAATTGCTCCTCAATTTTATAATTTTTATCTGACGCTACTTTTTCAATGCTACTTTTATGATCATTATTTTAAGGATGAGCTTGTGGCGATGACGGTGTGGTAGTGTAACGATGCTATATCAGTATTAGCGACTCTTTTCTGTTATTGCGCTCTTCTCTGGCCATTTCCTCTTGTGTGTTATTTCTGTTTTCAAACTAATGATGTGCCTGTTTGTCTTTGTTTTGGTCTCCTATTTTAAAGCTAACTAATAATATAATAAGTAATTTATATTATATATAAATGTTTGTAACTACGCCTCAGTGAATTTTTAAAGTTTCGTGCAGTAAATTTCCAAAGTACCTAAATAACTTTCTCAAGGCACTATTGTAATAATCTTTAAGTTTTTATGTTTAGTGATTTGTGAAATTTACCTTTTTATTAATTGCCTCAGTGTGCCTTAAGTGTTTATAAATATACTAGCTTTTGCCCGCGACTTCGTTCGCATAGAATAGTGACTTTGAGGTGGCATGATGTTGTATAGCCAAAAGCCTTCCTTGATAAATGGGCTAACTGAAATTTATGCATGCAAAATCTCAGCCCGATCGGTTTCAAAATTGACTAAGTTTCATACAAACTGTCATGATATTTTATTTATTTATTTTATTTTATAAATACATACAGGCCAAGAGCTTGCCTATCATATATAAAAAAAAAATTATTAATCCCCTATTTTATCCCCTTGGGGATAGAATTAATCAAAATCCTTTCTTAGCGGATGCCTACGTCATCTACCTGCATGCCAAATTTCAGTTCCGTCCGTCCAGTGGTTTGGGCTGTGCGTTGATCGATCACTATGTCAGTCAGTCACCTTTGAGTTTTATATTATTATATATATTTAGATACATTATGTGACAACATCTTCGGGTTTTTATTTATTACTGGCATCCCCATCGTCACAGGCGTGTTGATATGTATGTAATTAAGCCATATAATCGGATGTTCACAGGGGTCCGAAGGGTCAAGTGACTTGCCAACCAACGAATTAGATATGGGTCAGCGTAGAGTGGTTGCGGCCCATACTCCTCATGTGTTGTACCCATGAGGAAAAACTGTGCCCAGCAGTGGGACGAATAATAAAATCCTCTCTAGAAAACTAGTCTCATTAGTAAAGGACATTTTCCAATACAATTTCCATACTGCCATTTACCATATTATTCCAAATAAGCGTCATAAACTACATCAATACATTTTATGCATATCAAGATTGAATTGAATAAACTGCCTAAAAAGTCTGATAAGATATAAAATAATCGTAGATTTTATTTTATCGTCATGACGGATTTACCATTTTAATTTAATACAGCATGTTGTTGTTATGTATTTGATAGTAATAAAGACTAAATACTGTAATATTACTTTTATTAAATCAACAGAATCACAAATGTCACAACGAACCGCATGGCGAGTTCGACCACAGATTATAATATATAAGTATAGAGCATTGCACAGATACACTATACACAACAGTTGTGTACCTGTGTACGAGTACGTACTGAAAAAGAAAATGGAGTACATATCAATCACATCATTTTGATTTAAGTTGATAGAATACCTCATCTCATCCAAATCTCATCTGTAATGTCACCTTTCACCTTTACGTAACGGTCAACACATCATAGTTTTTTGCCACTACATAAACTATATTATATCTATACTAGCTGCGCCCGCGTCGTTCGCGTTGCTATTGATTTAACGTCGATAAAAGTGTACAAAAAGTTTTTGTGTGTTTGTTAACACTGCATTGTATTTTTTACAAAGTGCTCGACATTACATTCCTGCCTCTTATAAGCAAAATGTTGATTGTTAATAGTTGAATTAAAACTACTAAATAATAAAATATTGAAAATAACATTTCTTGTCAGTGTCATCTTATTAATTGTTGTTAAGCGAAGCATAATATTACTTCTATGTTGTTGTCATGCTGATAAATCTCTGTTACAATTTACAATGCTACATTTTGACGGAATATGTCACTTAATACTTGGTCGAGCAGATATTGATTACCACGGTAACACCCGCGCGGTACCCGTTCCCATGGGAAAATCGGGATAAAGAGTAGCCTATGTCCTTTCTCAGGCTCTAGACTATCTGTGCCAAATTTCAATTGAATCGGTTTAGTAGTATTGACGTGAAAGACAGACAGACAGAATTACTTTCGCATTATAATATTAGTATGGAAGTATGATTTACCTCTACATCGTTATATCATAGGGAGTCTTAGAACTATTTCCTCTGCATGATCTAATATATGTTACCATGGTCTGGCAATGTTATTGTTTCAGTGCGAATGGTAAGTCTGTATTGCTGTACACCAGGTACAGTGAAAGACAATTTACCTACTTACATAAGGTTTGTTTATGTAGTCTATGTAGTTTATGTATATATACATAATAGTATGTATTACTATGTATTTTATTTATATTTAGGTATATATTTATTTTGTACACGCGACTCAGCTTTTTTTTGTCAGCATTTCTCCTATAGCATGTAGGTTGTTAGACATTTCTATAAGAAATAAGCCCTACCTTTTGTACTTTTGTCTTTTAATGTTCTTCTGTTCTGTATTTTGTGTACAATAAATTGTTAAATAAATAAATAAGGTTCATTCAAACTCACTGGTGCAGTTAACTCCAAAAATACGTATCCACTTTTGACAGTAAAAGACTTATTGGAAGGAAATAAAAATTCATCATCATCATTATTAGCCTACCCTTTTCCCAATTTGATTTGGGGTCGGCGCAACGAGTCTTTTTCCTCCCCTATCACACGCCAAATCAACATTCACTCCCATTCTCGCCATATCCTCATTCACACAATCTATCCATCTCTTCTTCGGTCTTCGGAAGGAAGTAAGAATTGTCACCTCTAAAATGTGTATAATTTTGGATTACAGGCTGGATTGAACCGGTGACATCTTATACAAGTAGTGCCGCAAATTTAACTCGACTATCACCCGCTTTACCTGGTTAGCGAACATGACATAAATTATGTAAAAACGTAATTACACGAGAAAAACATGTAAGTAAGCGTTGAATTGAAAACGCAAGCGATAATTTTTTAAAACTGGTTTTAATCATTATACTTATATGTTAATGGCGATTTTGTCACTATAATTATGTTCTAGAATTGCAGTAGGCGGATTAAAGACATGAAATACTTATGTTATGCGCTTGCATTACCGTAAATTGTAATTTGAAACTCTATTTGCATGGATATAAACTGGTCGGCAGCGGTAGCCTAGTTGGGACGGACGAGGTACTGCTTGTTCGAGAGGCCTCGAGACTCGCGGGTTCGATCCCACTGCCAGTTTGAATAAAACATATGTACAGTTCATTGTGAATATCCCTTGCCTCACATAGTGCCCGGTGCATGGCAACAGGCTGGCCACCTGTTGCATGGGGACCTAACATATCTGGTGAAATGTAGGCGTTGACACCTGTGCCTACCCCTTCGGGGAAAGAGGCTTGAAGAAATTTATGTATGTATACACTGGTTGAGTTTCGATAAATTCGATTTTGATTATTGTCTGACTTGAGGTGGTATTTACTGAGAGTGTATAATGTACAAAATATTACGATTGCTGGGCTCCAATTTATTTTGTAGTGGAATGTTGTTATTCTACTGTATGTAAGTAGTGCAGTCGCAACCATGAAGGTAGCAACGGCCACAATTTTCTTTTTAAATCCATGGTCGGAACCCACAAAACTGTCATGTTGATGAGATGTCATAAGCTTAGACGAAAGGAAATGGTTTTTTTAAATCTAGAATGTTTCTACAAAAGTTACGGGAAGATGCGTAAGATTGGAACTGAACTGCGCGTGCCCAGCGTTTAAGTGCTGTTTAATTCATTTATTTTTTTTATTTTTACATACATACTAATGTCTTGCGAGACCACCTCAAAAATAAACACAGCCCACTGAATTTAAACTCATTTATTTAAAGAGAAAACCGTTTCAAATAATAAAATCACAAATAAAGCCTGTAGCGTGCGATCGTCTTTAGCAGCGTCGTCCTCGCTCGCACCTCTCTCGCTCTCTCACTCATGTCTTCGTTCAAGAACCGCGCACACATATCTCACATTTACGTCCAGAAACAATAATTCCCACATTACTATAATTATTAGTTCAGTTTTGTCTTGGAATGAAACAATAATTCTGTTCAGAAATCAGGTAGAGCGTCTTTTAAAAAAGACACCGCTTGTCACAGCAGACGCCAGGAGTCCGGTACACAGATGGGCATGTTTTGACTGCAGACTCCTGAAGAAGCATATAAGAGTTGATCATCGAAACATATATACTAATATCCATCCACATGCCTCACCAGCAGACGACCGAAGTAAAGCTTGGCAGATGGAGTAAATAATAGTATAAAGAGGACGGAAGTGTTGTTCAGGCAAGTGAACATTAGAATGACAGAAGGAAGAATGTTATGAAAGAAGATTTTCAGAAGATCTAGGCAGGACCGCCCTGCCTCTCTTTTCATATAGAAATGATGCAATATCTCTTCCAATTTCGTGTTATTTTATCATATAAGTAAAGGTATATTCATTCAAGCATTTCAACAATCTTTCACTTTTAGTTCTAAGGTTCAAGGTTCTAGGATCTTCATTCATGTCGGAAGTAGAATTTTCCTACTTTGCCACTCTTTTTAATTTAATGATGACGCAATATCTATTCCATATTTTATGTTATTTTATCGCCTGTCGGCCTTAGGTACCTATATATTCATTCAAACATCTATCTCAACTGTCTGTCGCTTCTAGTCCAAAGATAATGTCTTCATTCATTGTTGATAATAGTTATATTCTCTTATCATGGTCACGGCCTCTATATCACTGTCCCCCATGGATATACATTTACAGAGATGACGTTAATGCATGTACTGCGCGTGTTGGAAAACCCCAACCAAACGTCGGGGTTGGCCACTGCTAACTAGTCTGCGCGCGTCCGAATGGCTGCAGAAACTAAAAATGCCCTATTAAACAATCAGTTTGAATCTCCTGTCTCAAAATTACGGCTGTGATGTCATGGCTGACGTTAAAAAGTTGACAAGCTTGGTTTCAATACAAATTGTTATACTTACATTATCTATACTCCTCTACGACACGGCACGCCTGAGCCGAGGTCTGAGCCTTTAGAGGCACCCTCAGGACGTCTGCCGATCCCCAAATCCAGTTTGAGTGCCCTGGAGGCTCTCCACTGGGGGGCCTTCCACAGAGAAACCCTTCTGTGGTGGTTCGCCACTACACGTAACCGCCGAGCTTAGCCGAGCTAGCCGATTTGTATAATCTTGAGATCACTAGGTTTTGGTCCCCCGTCCAGTGTTCTGGCGAAAGTAACTTTGTTTTTAATATCCAAAGTCAAAGCGTACTAATCACAACGCCCCATCGAGCTCTTCGATGCAAAATATTTTAAAAAGGAAGTAATTAATTGGGCAGCCATTTAATTATTTGGTCAGCAACAAAAAAGTCAGCCGAAAAATCATTTGATCAGCAAACAAATATTTTGTCAGCGATATAATTATTTTTTATGGCGGCAAAATAATTATTTGGGAAGAAAAATAATTAGTTGGTCAGAAAAATAATTAGTTGGTCAGCAGAATAATTAATTTGGCAGCAAGATAATTATTTGGGCTGTAAAATCTAGGTAAAGAATCAATTAAGGAACAAGGATCATTTCCTAGGAAATGTATTCTGATAGGTATTTAAAGTTAAGGTTATTTTTATGACCCATAAAAACAATATTTGTGTCATCAAAACATAATATATTAAACAATTTGGCAGTAGAGAAAACATGTAAGTTGCTGCCCAATTAGTTATTTTGCTGAAAAATTTGATATATCTGGTGCCCATATGTTACTGACCAATTGGTTATTTTGCTGACCAATTCTTAAATATTTGCTGCCCATAACTTGCAGACCAATTAGTTATTTTAGCTCATCAATAGTATTGTTTGGCTGACCAAAATTCGAATATTTTGCTTACCGTTTAAACAACACCCATGCGTAATGTAGTTTAGTTAATGTAACTCTTCTTGTTGCAAATAATTTTGCGCACGGAATATAATAAATAACTGAAATGAGACAATGAATTTGCTAAACGTTTTCAAGCGCGTCTTCAACTGATAAAAAAAATACACGATCGTCTTTAATTTAACGCCATAGGCAATTAAATGAAGCGCGTTGATATCTTTTCCATAGAGAAAAACGACATGATTAATAGATACAAACATATATCTAAAAAAAAAACTATTTTTTCCCTCAAAATACTGACTCATATATATATAATGACATATTTTAATGCCAAAATATGTGTCGTTTGTAGACTGTAGTATTCCTAACGTGATTACATATCTTTCAATGATTTTAATAGCCCTTGAGCCGTAATCTATACTAATAATATAAATGCTGTCTGTCCGTCTGTCTCGCTTTCACGTCAAAACTACTGAAGCAATTTAACCGAAATTTGGTACACAGATAGTGTAGAGCCTGAGAAAGGACATTGGCTACCTTTTATCCCGATTTTCCCATGGGAACGGGTGGCATGCGGGTGAATGTCAAAAAATTTAAATAACGTCCCCCAGAAAAATGAAAGACAGACCACTATGAACTTTGCTTCTAATAATAGAGTAGGAGTAAATTTTCAATTCCACCAATTGAGGCTAATGTTCCAATTTGAAAAAGTCTTTCAGTATTGAATAGCCTTTTAATTAAGGAAGGCTATAGGCTACATACCATCACACTATCTCGAGGAACTATTCTACGCGGATGAAGTCACGAGCAAAAACTAGGAGTAAAATATATGATAATGGAAGACGTTTTTCTCCGTACTTTTACAACCAGCGCCTTTTTCGGTAATTACAAGAACTAAACCAAATGTATTAAAAATGCCTTTGTCATAATTGTCATATATAGTTATATATTATAAAAATTATACTAGGGCAGTGGTATACTTTCCTATGAATCTCAGTATGTTATTATAATGTACCAAGTCCACTGGGTGTCAATTGCGAGCCCGGGTCAGATAGCGAGTGTCGCGGCTACGAATGGATTCGTACAAGACTCGCGTCGTTTTGCGAATCTGATAGCGGCGCGGTTTCATTGTGCAACGACTTTATGACGTGTAAGTATTATGACGTGCACAATTTTCGCTATTTTTACATATGACAGGTAAGCTCTTGGGCTTCATCTCACCTGATGGTAAGTCTCGATAAGGCCAGGGGTGAAAGCGACCTTCACCTGTATTCCTCAACAAGTGAGGAGCTGGCTATCCTACCTCTAATTGACGGACCACAATAATGCTTTATAACATTGTTATTGTGACGACAAATTTAGGTGAAACGGTGGTAACTAGCCAGGCGGGCTTAGAAGCTCTACCACCAACAAAACCAAGCAGAAAAAATCCTGCCCCCGTGGAATCGAACCCGGACTTTCCGATCAACACCCGGTGGTGTCAACCAGTAGAACAGAGAGGCGGTTAAATGCTTCTCGGCATACTTTTAGTGGAAGAGGTGAAAGAGATTATCAGATATTAGATATTAGAGCAGGAAATGAGAATATCTAAGTATAGACGTAAGTGTGTAGTAAGCATAGTATTGCAGGCCGAATGAATGAATGAATGGGAAACTTGGTGGTAGACAACCGCAACCAAACGCAAGGATATTCTTGGGATCAAAAGCGCCTTTTATAGATAGGCGTGCATGAAGACATTAATTAAGTTGACAACCTCCGTGGTTGAGTTGTCTATACACTGGTTCTCGAGAGGTTCTGGGTTCGATCCCCGGTGGGGGCAAATGTTTGTGTGAACAGGCATTTGTTGTCCAGTCGTGGATGTATATTATATACAAAATATTTATATGTATTTATCTATTAAATATATTTTCATCCCACCACCTCGGAAAGTGTAATTTTGCGCTTCGAAATCTGGCTGGAAAATTCTATTTTATTCGCTTGAGCGGCAAAGTAGATTTGAATTTAGAACATCACATATAATGAGTACTCAATATAATTGTAAATTCAAAACGTCATTAAACCTATTTAATGTAACCTCTATGGTGCCAAATTTATGATTAGAACTTTTTAAATTGTGAAAAAATATTTTGTCATTATAAATTGTTTTCTTTTTCATTTTGTCATTTCCTCGCTGAGGTGGGATGAAAAGTTACGTATTGCACTCGAGTGGAAAGATTTTTCACCTTGTGCTCGTTTGTTTCCCTCGCTGACGCTCAGGATTCTAATTTAGAATCACTCGCTGCGCTCGTGATTCAACTTAAGAATCCTTCGCTTGCTCGGTCATCCAAATCGAGCACGCGGTTAAAAAGGAACTTTCCACTCTTGTATAATAAATAACTATTGTCCGTCATCTGGTATCCATAACACAGGCATTAATTGCCTAGTATGGGTCAGTTGATAGGTGTGAATGTCTGAAGATATTTATTTATTTTATTTTATTAAAGTAGATAAATCGTAGCAATTGTGTAAGGTTTTTGATGCACACTCGCTGCAAGCATATACCCGTTACACAACGCCGAACATTCGTTAGAACGTTACATTACACGGAAATGCTTAAGCTAACTGAGCTTTTGCCTGTATTGTACCATTCATAAGAACGTTACATTACACCGAAACGCTTGAGGAAATGATAACATATACTCACCTAGTAATAGAGTAGTAAGTTCAGTGATGAGTGTAACAATGGGAAAGCCTTAATGTCCGCCTACCATCCGGGATAAAGGCATGTAATAAAAATAAATGACAAAAACTTCAAGTTGATATCAAGATGCACAATTTAGTAGCTACAAAATTTGGACGCTATTTTCGTGTCGTGAGACAATGGACTATCAAATACACTGGCGTACGTGCGCAGGACCACGTCGCACCGCTGGGAACATTGTTAGGGCAACCTTATCATAACTATTAGACGCCAATTTGATTTATTTGCAACTGTTAAGATATTGCCCATTGGTTGTTTCGTCGTTAATTTTGCGTGCGTTTAATAGCTAAAAGATTTCAATAGGTAACTGTTGATACTCGTACTAACAAATGATTCTCCTTTGCCATGCGGTGTTTAATAAAGTACACATAAATCATCACGCCTATATCCCCAAAGGGGTCGGCCGAGGTGCATTACACAGACACACCTTGCAAGTACCTATTTTTGATGGCCCCAGCCCCCACGAAATAGAGAGCAAGAGAGTCTTTACCAGGTATTATATTTTTTTATGTAAAAGACAATGACATTTATGAGGAGCTGGGTGGCGTAGTGGTTACTACGCTTTGGCTTTCGATTAAAAACAAAGTTACCTTCGCAATGGTCAGGCCGTGGATGGGTGACCAAAACTATGTGGTCTTCCTCCGTGCTTCGGAAGGCACGTTAAGCCGTTGGTCCCGGCCGCTATTGCGACTGTTTCTACCCACCAACCCGCATTGGGCCAGCGTGGTGGTGTTACGGCCCATACTCCTCATGTGTTTCTTCATGAGGAAGGCCTGTGCCCAGCAGTGGGACGTATATAGGCTGAGGACTATGTAAAAGACATCAGCGAAGAGCTGCAGATGCGTTGCCGAATCAGGAGGGAATACACTATCTTTTTAGTTTTTCTACTATATGTAGAAAAATTATAACCACCTATCACTCTGTCTGTAATTCAAACCAAAATTCCATCAGCCAGGTAGATATTATGCCACATACCAAAAAAAAATTCTGTAGTTCGAGCATAATGAAAAAAATTATATATTAAAAGATGATAATAATAATTCTACTAATGGAGTAAACTCTACACTTTTCTATGTGAATGGCCATGTGGATCCAGCGAGATCTCCCATCGGGGAGTGATGCCAATTTGCTCTATTGAATGATGTCAATCTAGCAGTGCGAGCATAGAACTTCGACAGCCGCCATATTTGATCGACAAAAGCATCCGTCCTTTTTACTCCTTAGGATTATCTGTCAAATTTATCGAATTTTTCGACAATTGTCGATATTAGATGTCAAATTTGTCTTATCCAAAGTTCTATGCTTGTTGTTCCGTTCACGGAAAGAAAATATAATCTTTTTTATCGGATCTCCAGTTAGCGGGATATTTTGGAAAGGTACGTATAATGAACTATAAAATGGCATTAACGTTTAGGGCTGTGTTTTCTGTTCACTAAAACAAAATACACTCTTCTATCGTTCTTCCTTCAGCCACAATCAAGCCGTAAAGAAACCTCAGTGATCAGTGCAATGTAAGACTCGGACCCCGGCTCTATCTCTATGTTTCAGTACAATAGCAAACCAATACAAAACATTTATGAATTAAAAACAAAAACGATTAATGAGACTGCCATACACTGGGCATAGGAATAAAAAGAACAGCAATCGAACATTTTGAAGATGACATCCAATCAAAATATTATCGCTTTACAAGTGCATTGATCAATACAGCAAACGAACAATTTGGAAGAGCATGTTTCCAGAAAACGTGAAGAACATTATACAGGAACGGCGTAAAACGGCAGCAAATAACTTTAATAGCGATATACACCGTGAGCTAAAAAGACGAGCGCTCGAGCAAGCGCGCCCTAGAGTAGAGGCCCAGGCAGGGCAGGAAAAGTGTGGGAAGACCACCTGCCTGCGATGGTCTGATGACATAAAAGAGACAGCGGAACCGATCTGGCAAAGGATACCGAACAACCGGTGCGAGTGGAGAATGGCTGAAGAGGTGTGCTCAAAAGTGGGTGAACGCACCCTGTTGAAGATTTTATACAAGTGCACTGAACTGGTCCTGTGGGATTTGGATAGATTTGCAGCACCGCGCGACCCGTATTACATTAGCGACTGGGGCGCATTTTTTTTCTTGAAGTGACAGTTTATCTAGTCGATTATTGTGGCCCCACACGTAAGTAGGTAGTTGAATTGTAATTAACCGTAATAGTAAGTACCTATATTAGGTTATCATCTGACACTTGAACTGATTTGTATGTGGCCCTCACCCTCACCCTTGACGTCTCTGAATCAATCTAGGCATCTAGGAACAAATAATTCACATTGGCACCAACGTACTGAAATTGTACCCACGTCATCCAAACTGACGATACCAATAAAATTTAATAGTAAAACTACTGTTAATTAATTTGACCAATCAGCGTCGCGCATCGCGGCCGTGCCCCTGCGCACGCTAAGGTCATTGGTCAATGCCATTACGTCGTCGCGTGAGTCGTGACGCAGTGACGACAGAGCACAATCAGCCTTATTATCTCCTTCCTCTATCCTAACACGTCTCGTAATAAATCACAGTAGAAATCTACTTAACCAACTATCTAGTTACTAGTCATATCTGGTGACATGACTAATCTGTAACATTTAATCTAATTTGTACCATACCTCGAACTGGGTAAAGTTGAAAATTCGTTAAAGTACTGCTCAGAGCCCTGAGTCTGCTAATTTACAAATGGCACAATAGGATGGCAATAGGCATCTCAATGGTCAAATTTTGACATTTCGTGGTCTTATAATAAATTTTCTTCAGCTGAATTATGCTTTAGACAATGGAAATAGAGTCTCACTGGTACAATTTTTAACATTTCATGGTCTGAAAATCATGTTTCCTTACATTTTTACTACGAAATGTTAAAATTTTGATCACCGAAATACTATTGCCATTAAATTGCCATAGTTGTAAATTAGCAGAATCGGGGCCCTGATTAGCTAACTTGTTAGCGACCGTACAAGCTGGAAACTTATTTATGGTATCGGATTGTAACACTTCCCACGCACCGGGTCAAAGTAGACCCGGATGTCTAAAGTAACACCTTAAATCTACATAAAAACCCTATAATATAATGACCTTACTGCGTTGTAAAAGAACACCTGTATGTCAGGAGTTTCCTTACTTACTATTTAAAATGACAACGGAAGATATTACATATTGAATTTTATTTATTCTTCCGGCTAGAATATATTATGAGAAAAGCTAATGACGGTGAGTTGAAAAACGAAGCGTTTATACAAATTATAAAAATACAAATATATATTATTATTATATTATTTGGTATATATATATTATTTGGTATATCATAGTACATAGTCCGTGTTTCACTAAGCAGTGAATGCACCCAGGTGTGACAGCTGAAGAGCAGTTCTAAGTTCATTAGTCGCCTTTTCGACACCCAAGGGAAGAGATGGGTTGGTAGACTTGGTAGTATTCTTTTAATGAGCCGCTACCACACGGCTAAAACTGGACAAAATTGAAATCCCCTAGGGTTGTAACTACTGGTCCAGAAATACGCCACAGTGGACAATTAATTCCAAAGTTTATTAATGCGAGCCATAAAAGCAAACTCGGGATATTGGTATGCACCCCGTCACTCGATTATGACAGTCTCAGGAGTTGTAAGCCACTTGAAACCGTGAAGGGAGAGTGGATCTTCGGAGCTACCGCTTGATTTTGATGCCACGTGCACCTTTACATAGTTCCACGTGAGGCAGCGATGTATGACGGACAGAGTGCGTGTTGCTAGAAGTAGGTAGGGCTCGAAATGATGAACAAAGGAGCCCCACATTAGCCCTAGAAGGGGTACATCGTTCAATTGTACACATCCCTTTGGAGTATGCGTAAATATACAAGCTTAAAAAAGGCAGACAAGTCAACTGTGCTAGTTTAGCTTGTTCAATAAAAAAGTAGAATTTCTGATAAAAATTTAAGTGGGTCAATGCTGACCGAAATGGGACTTAACATGCTTTTGAAATATTTATCAGTCAAGGGTTAAATTAGCGTATCGGTTGGGCAACACGCGACACGTGATGCACGCCGCGTTATCCCAATCACCTTGTGCCTTATGAAGAAATTGACAGCTTACGTTTAAGTTACAGTGTCATAAACTTATCTGACCCGGTGGCCAAAGTAACCGGAACTAAGTGTCGCCATTATGATTGTATTGTCAATGTCAAGTTAGGTTATTGTTTGAGAGTTGTTTTTCGCGACTTAATTCGACAACAGCGACCCCCGCTATCGGGGCAGATAAGTTTTTGGCACTGTACGGAAAACTGTTCTGAGAATGTGACATATTGTAAATGTTGTAAATCTGACAGAAAAATTATAAATTATAATATTATAGAGTAATTTAGGGTTTGATTAAAATTCATTCACTGTGGATTCTTTGATTTATTTGTGTTGTGCATGTTTACCATTAACGAAATAAAAAATATTAAGCACCGTACTATAATAACTAATGAAACGGAATATGTTTCACCTCATATAATAATATATAAATATATAACTCTCACAGTTATGCATTTTTGAACAGGAAACAATTTTGAATTTGACATACCTAGCCCAAACTCCATACAATAATTTATAAATGTCCTTTAAATTAAAAAAAACATGATTTTTATGTGTGCAAAACAAATTCGCAGTCGCCTTTTTAGAGAGCCTGTCCGAGCTCATCTCGAGGCGAGGGACCATTTTCCAGTATTTTCCGCTGCTTGTGTTTGAATCAATTTGTAAACTGATTAGAAACTTTTTAAAATTCTTTGTGTTGTGACTTTATGGACTTGACGTGATAAACCATATGACAAATGGCAAATACAAGCGACATGAAAATGACATTTAAATTGTAGAGATACAAATCACTTCTTTGTAAAATTAAAATTTACCTATGGTTAAAAATTTTGAAAAATCATACAAACTTGACAGAGGAACAACTAACATCCAAGCCGACGTAATCATACTAGGATGTAGTCTCCCGGGCATTGTGACCGCACACGAATTAAAGAGGAGATTCGGAGACAGTATGGACTTGATAGTACTTGACCTGTCCGATGTCCAGAAGGCGACATCCAGGTTCAACGTTTCGTTTAAAACTACTGAAAACGATGAAGAATTTCTCATGGATGATGATATAGAATGCATTGAACCACGTATAACCGACAGCACTGCACGCCATTACCTCACAAAATATGCCACAGATTTAAATATCCCACTACCAGAAGCTATTCTAGAAGGCCACAACAAAACTCCACTCAACAAACTCTTCCAACACACAAACGGCAACACAGTAGAGTGTTCAGACGACTTTCACAACTTCACTTACTTAAATTTTATAGAAAAATTCGAGTTGAACCAATATCAGACTCTCCTTGATCACAGCATGAAAAACCTGTTTCGGGACATTAATGCCAACACGGACCATGACAGGAAAAGACTGCTGTACTACGACCAGACTACTATGGAGCAACATATTTGCGATGCTCTCATGTTTTCTACATCCAGAGACATCATGAGGACCACTGTTAGGTTAGTCTGTGGAGCATCGGCAGACCATGTTTCTGTCCTCTTTTAT
Source organism: Parapoynx stratiotata (assembly GCA_910589355.1). Lineage (NCBI taxonomy): Eukaryota > Metazoa > Arthropoda > Insecta > Lepidoptera > Crambidae > Parapoynx > Parapoynx stratiotata. The sequence continues at coordinate 17,389,781 of OU342458.1, forward strand.
CTCCACCAATGTTATCGGACAAACAGCTCCAGAAACCATTTAGACGGAGACAACACCAGGTTTCGGGAAAAGCTTATTGGCTACTGTAGCAAACGTTTAGCTAAGCAGCTCCAGCAGAGCATAGAAGATATAATTCTGATGTCAAAGCCAATCAAAGAGATTTGCTCATACTCGGATGAACAAGTAATTTTGAAAACAATGAAAGGTGAAACGAATTATGTTTGTAGTTTGCTGGCCATGGCATTACGTCCAGATGAGTTGCACAAGATAGAAGTAGACGATCAGCTGTTTCCTCCAGAAGCTACTGGTTTGACTGGAGCTATGACACAAGGACAAGCAAAGAAATTTGCAATCCAATATGAGAACAATTTCTGGGCAGCCCAAGGTTACAGTGGCGACATTCTTAGCATAAAAGGGCCTATCATCTGGGCAACTGAGAAGCCCGTACTGTCCACCACTGGGAGCTTAAGCCGATACGCAACTTTGATTGGGTATTTAAAAATCAAATCTAATGCCAAAGCAGGTGAAACTAGTAAAATTGCGGTTTTGGAGCAGCTCGTTAAACTATTTGGGTCAGAAGCGATGTCGTATGTTACATACAAGGAGACTGATATTGCAGATGTGTTCGTGCCCCGCTGCGGAGATTACGTGGCGCTTCGCACGTTGACCGGAAACGTTAGTGGCAAATATTTGGAGTGGGGCACCCTCGATATATTCGCAGAGGGCGACGTGGCGGCCGCTCTTCAAGCCGGCCATACTGCCTATCTCCATTTACTCAGCTATTTACGCCCGCAAGCGCAAACTTTTGAAGACTTGAGGACAGCTAATCCACCCACAATGCTATGTAACAATCCTATAAATGCATTTTTGTGTCATGTCAATTATATAAGGAGTATGCGGCTGGCCGTTTATACTGCGGTTTTCTATATTGGCGTCCGACTTCTAAGAAACTACATGAAAAAGTAAATCACAAGATGTCTCTATGATTAATAAGCAAATATTTTTTTAGATTTGTTTTGTTTTCAATGCTTGTATTGTTAATATTTTTAATTAAATCTGAATTTAATAAAAAGTTGGATATTTTAAGCAGGAAGTCAGTGGATGTGTAAAGTTTAGAAATTTATGGCGAAGGTAGCTTTGTTTTCAATCGAAACCAAAGCGTTCTTATCACTACGCCACCGAGCTCCTCCTTCCGCATCTTTATCATATAATCCTTCATACACTTAACTTCCATAAGGAAAATCTTACTTTCATACAGTATTCATGAATCAAGACGTATTTGAATTATCGGCCGTGGTTCTAGAAATGACAAATTTATCTTTAGTTTGCGCAAGACACGTGTACTGATAAATCCATATTTAGGGCGGTAATGTAGGCGTTCACGTGAACGCAGTCACGCACGTGCACCGCCACAGCGTAGAGAAATACCAGTAGGTTAGGTAGCCCCTGTCTTGCCATCTTTTTGACGAGGAGGTATCCATTTACAGACCATATGGTAATGGTGGCTAGGCGGTCCCAGGCTAGGCGGTGCCAATAGGGGTTTTTTCGGGCATATTCAAAAAAGTAAATCGTCTTCCGCCTCCTTATTCTGAACTGTCGGAAACTAAACGAATCATGGAATCTCTATTCCTCTCACTTTTTGTTGCACCGAATTTGAGTGAGACAGGACGTGACTTTCCGAATCGAATCCGTGAACCGACAGTTTAGAATAAGGGATCCAGGTGTATTTATTCGGTTCTTTCGAGAAGTCCCAGCACTGGGCGCGATTAATTCACCGCGCATGTCGATTAGTATGAATATCTTTTTGAAGGCCTATAGTAGGTACTTTTCTGGGGGTGTAATTCAGTCTTCATGGTTCACTTATACATATAATATTAATGATGTTAGTTGTAAAGTTTTCGCTTCGTTTCATACACTTAGATCGCTTCAATATTATTTACCGATTCCATCCAGAATTTCTTTGGCCCAGTCACTGATTCTGCCCACTTTGGACTACGCTGATGCCTGTTACCTAGACATAACTGAGGAACTACTTAATAAGTTAGAGCGGCTGCAGAATCTGTGCATACGTTTTATATTTGGGTTACGTAAATACGACCATGTGTCCGAATTTCGCTCTCAGCTCAAATGGCTCCCTATCCGTCTTCGTAGAAACTTACGTATTCTCTCCCTTCTTTTCAATATTTTGCGTAACCCAGCGTATCCCCCTTATCTTCGTGACCGCTTCGACTTTGCGCGGCCTCCGGGTGCCCCCTGCAGGTCGCATCTCCGCACTACTCTCAAGTTACCCTATAACCACTGCCGTACTGACTTCTTTACCTATTCCTTTACTGTTCATGCAGTGAATTTGTGGAACGCCTTGCCACCAGCGTTACGTGACATTACAACTCTTCCTGTGTTCAAGAGAAAAGTTAAAGAATACTATCTTTCCTTGACATAATGAGTCCTTAAGTGTTCATTTATGTATATAATATATTTATATAAGTATATTCATCTATGTATATAAATATATATTTGGTATGTATATTTGTATTTTAAGTATTATATTTTATATTTATCAAATTTACTACATATTATATTTAAGTTTTATGTTTATTCATAGTGTACACACGACATTTTCGTTTCTTGCCATATCTCCTATCGCAGGTGGGCTGGGAGACATTTCTGTTAGGAATAGGCCACACCCTTTGTACTGTCTTTGTAATTTGTCGTTTCGTTGTTATGTTTTTCTGTGTACAATAAATTGTTAAATAAATAAAAATAAAAAATATTTATGGATATATGACATCATTCTACACATACTCTTATCGCGCGAGTCGTGTAAATGCAACTAGGGGACGTTTCATAGCTACGCTGGCCGCCAGAGCTAACAGCGCCGGCGAGATTTCCATACATTATGATTGACGACCTCCGTGGTCGAGTGGTCAGTATGCCGGTCTTAAGGCGTCGCCATCTCGACAGGTTCGGTGTTCGATCCCCAGTGGGGGCAAATGTTTGGGTGATGAATTTTCAGGCATTTGTTCTCCAGTCTTGGATGTTTATATATATTTATATATATTCAGAATATTTATGTGTTTATCTATTAAATATATTTATCCGTCATCTAGTATCCGTAACACAAGCTGCATTAGTTGCTTAAAATAGGGCTAGTTGATAGGTGTGAATGTCTGGAGATATTTATTTATTTATATTTATTATGACGTACAAGCGCGCGCGTGTGGCTGTGAAACGATGTAAGTGACCCCGTGTAATTGTTAGCGCGTGCGCTGGCTACAGCGTAACTATGAAACCTCACTAGGTAACACATTCTTGGCCATTTCTTACATACATATTATGTTAAAGTCACGTCTTTTCCCCATAGACAGAGTAAGTATATTTTTTCCACTGGCTTCGATCGTTGTTGAACATTTTTTTAGGTTCGTCATTACTCTTTCATTTCTACAATTTACTATACCATTGGTTGTACTCGGTAAAAGGATAATTAAATTAGTATGAGTGTAGTAATAGGCGAGTCGCTTTAACAGTCAACAGTCAAGCTAGGCAAATTCGTTCGCATACTCCTACATATAATTACTCTGTGGTAATTTAGTCATTTAAGACTTAGATATTTGACTACATTATTCATGTCACGGTTGGTGGCGGCCCTAATGAAGAGCTATTAAATGCATGGTGTCGCCAGCCTCGAGCAAGCAGGCAAGGTCAGCACCAATTATGTCAAGTGCGTTCGGTAGATATTTCCACGAAAATTCTAGGAGTTCTAGATTTAGGTATGGTATTTTGTGGCCGTAATAAGGTAGCGATTAAGTTAGGCAATGGGAAGTATTAATTGGGCAGCCATTTATTTGGTGAGCAACAAAAAGGACAGCCGAAAAATCATTTCGGCTGTCCTTTTTGTGGACAGCAAACAAATATTTGTCAGCAATATAATTATTTGGACGACAGAATAATTAATTAGGCTGCAAGATAATTATTTGGCCAGCAATAAGTATTATATGTTACCGGAAATGTATAAAAGGAAAAGATTAATGAAGTATCAATGACCAATTCCTAGGAAATGTATTCTGATAGATATTAGGTTAAGGTTCTTTAAGGCATAAAAACATATTTGTGTCATCGAAACATATATTAAACAATTTGGCAGCAGGAACAACATTTAAGTTGCTGTCCAAATAGTTATTTTGCTGACAAATAAGAAATATCTGCTGCCCCTAAGTTGCTGACTAATTAGTTATTTTAGCTGATAAATTGTATTTTTCTGCTGACCAAAATTCGTATATTTTGCTAACCGTTTAAATAACAGCGGCAAGATGAGGGTGGCTAGGGCAGTATGTCAGTATGCTGCACTAGCTCTCAGTATCTTCACATATGGACTCCTCTACTGCTTATCATCAGGTAGTGTGGAGTCAGTTGCTGAGCTTTTTATATAAAAAATGAAAAAAAAAAACACCTTAGGAAACCTTAGGAAATTGGCACTTTAGTGGAACCACTTATATACTTCGCCAACAGGGTAATGAAATACGCGGGATTGGAGCAATGTAGTATGATCTTACGGGGCGATCTAGAGGGACAGCGTAGTAGGAATATAACTTCCTGACCTCTCCTCTCGCGAACTTCTTACCACACAGGCGATGTCTTAATTATGTTGTTCCACTATACAGAGTGATCAATCTAAGAGTAAATGGGTCAGTGGGGAGAAATCCTAAGCTATAAGAAATAGCGAAATCCATTCTTTCGAACCATGACATAGATTTTGGATAAATTTATAATGGCATTAAAACTTTTTCCAATTCTCATACCTAACCGGGAATCGAACCAAGTAAAAAAAAAGTTGAGTCATAAATAACAAAGAACACATTTTAAATGAAATCCTGTTCAAATAATTAAAAAACCTCAATATATTTTAGATTTTTGCGGCGACGGGCTCACCACCTGTCACGCTGAGCACATGTGCGATCATTGCTTTGTGAAGCGCGGACTGTGTGTTGGACTGCTTTGCGGTAATTTTGCCTAGTTTCTGACTAACTCTCAGGGGAGAATAGTCGTGATTATATGTATGTATGTTTTTTAACAAAGTAAAATAAGTAAGTTTTCAAAATTGTAGTCATTGTAATATTGCGCTTACTTTATTTTCGAGGTGCATTTGTGTTAAAACACTCTCCAAGCCTCTAATAGTCATGGAAATGAAAGTTAATAAAAAAAAACACAATTGATTATCTCTTTCTGTCACTCATGTTGAGAACAACAAAAGTACGTGTTGAAGTATGGTATAAGGTGTTTAGCTAGACAGCGCTGATGTTATTTTGTTTAATATAATGATGTAATGTCACTGAGCCTGCTTCTTGTATATTTTTCTATGATTTTTCTTCAAAGATCTTCAGCATTGCAGCATTGAAATCAAGAGGGAGAATAGACTACTCAAAAGAGCTTGAATAAATATTAGCAAATCTAATAAATTCTAAATATTTAATGTAAATTAAGAGGAAAACTACATTATATGTCATTAGGTGTTCGCAACTTAATATTATACTGGTATATACTTCTTCGAAAACATAAAGATTTATAGCAATGTTTCATGAGCGAATACCATTTGCTATTCTTTATTTGTAGGAGTTTTCGCATGCATGCTTACTACTGAAATATTACAAAGCGATACAGAATACAGATAAACATTTGTATTGTATACCTTTACAACATAATTGCCATGTAATTATTGAGTTTTGAAACAAATAAACACAGGCACACAGCTTACTATTCCTAATAGAAAAATTACAAAAAAATATCTATGCGTGCTATAAATGATTCCTTATAAAAGACGTGTTTTGTTTCAGTTTAGTTTAAATATACCTACCACCAGGGTGCATAATTTGCTCTGTGGTGCTAATCTATTAATACCAACGCGTACTAACATCTTTCAGCTGGGCTTGAGGAAATGTTTCATTTGCTGAAACACTAAAAAACATTAGGAAACGGAAGACAGCGATGCTCGCCGCGGATCACTGAGCGACGCTTTACGTTTCATCGACAGTCATCTGGAAAATAATTTCCTATTAAAAACCACATCAAATAATTACATTCTATTGTTTAACTTGAAGATTAAAATATCGTCCTCAGCCTATATAGGTACGTCCCATTGCTGGGCGTCCCATGAGGAGTATGGGCCGTAACACCACCACGCTGGCCCAATGCGGGTTGGTGGGTGGAAACGATAGCAATAGCGATGGGGGCTTGACGTACCTTCCGAAGCACGGAGGAGTATGAGATCATAAAGTTTTGGTCACCCATCCAAGGCCTGATTATGGCTAAAGTATTTCGATATCGAAAGCCAAAGCGTACTAACCACTACACGACTACGAACTCTGTGGCGTTGTGGTAAGAACTTTAATAACAATGTATAACTTCCGTCATTAATGGGTATCCCAATAGGTCAATAGGTAGCCCATCTGTTCTTAGAACTGCACAACCATCCAATTGCTTATAGCGGCGACGGGCTCATCACCTGTCACGCTGAGTGCAGTCACTGCTTGGTGAAGCGCGGATTTGGTAATGGACTGCTTTTGCGGTGCTTTTGCCTAGTCTCTGACTAACCCTTTGGGGATAATAGTCGTGATTATATATATGTATGTATTAAGTGGTATATATCTCGTAAAGTGGAAAGTAGTAATATTGCACAATTTATTTTGAGTTGCACGTTATGGTGATGTATTTTGAAAGCGCTCGCTTTTTCTCTAATTCTATAAAGCAGTCGACAGATGGCAGCATAGTAATTTGAGTAATTTGTCGATTAGACTTATGAAGTGTTATAGTTGATTCAATATTACTCCTCAGTTGTTGAGGATTACAGGTGAAGCTCGCTTCCACCTTAGGCCTTATCGTCACTTACCAACAGGTGAGATGAAGGCCAAGAGTTTACCTGTCATAATTAAAAAAAACTCTTTGAAACACTTGCTATTAATTACAAACAGTAACAAATATAAAGATACTAGATTTTGCCCGCGATTTCGTTCGCGTAGAATAGTTACTTTGAGATAGTGTAATGGTATGTAGCCTATAATAGCCTTCCTCAATAAATAGGCTATTCAACTGAAAGATTTTTCAAAATGAAACAGTAGCCTCAATTCGTAGAATTGAAAATTTACTCCTACTCTATCATTTGAAGCAAAGTTAATAGTGGCGTAAATTTGTCCTTCATTATTTGGGAGACGTTATTTAAATTTTTTAACATTCACCTGCATGGCATGCGTTCCCATGGGAATTTTGGGATAAAAGGTAGTCTATGTCCTTTCTCAGGTTCAAATTGGTTCAATAGTTTTGTCGTGAAAGCGAGACAGACAGAGTTACTTTCGCATTTATAATATTAGTATGGATTAGAAAACCCTACAGCGATTATAAAAGGATAAAAGATGGCGCTGGACATAAATTTGATTGAAGTTATAATTATTATATAACATCATCATCAACAACATCATCATCATCAATATAACATCATCATGCGTTATGTAGGAGCTCGGTGGCGTAGTGGTTAGTACGCTATGGCTTTCGATATCGAAAACAAAGCTACCATCGCCATGGTCAGGCCTTGGATGGGTGACCAAAATATTGCGATCTCCAACTCTTCCATGTTTCGGAAGGCACGGAAAGCACGTTAAACTCTTGGTCCAGGTCGCTATTGCCACTTTTTCTACCCGCGGCCAGCGTGGTGGTATTACGTCCCATATTCCTCATGTGTTTGTTTCCATGAGGAAGGCCTGTGACCAGAAGTGGGGCGTATAGTATAGATTGGAATTGTTCTTGTTAGATTGTGTTGTGCTATCATAGTATATTCGTGTGCAATGATAACCGTCTACCGTTTTCATACTAATACCTGGGTGCCAAATTGTTATGCTCCATTCATAGCGGGTTGCGTGCGAGTGTGACCCACAAATTATTCACAAATTTGCTAAGACAATAAGTTCTGCCATGACCACTAATAGACCTAATTCCCATGGGTAATGGAACTAAACTACTTATTCGGAGAGTGCGGAGTAACTTTACTTATTTGGTATGCATACCATAGCTAGTTATATCGATCAACTTATTATTTCTCGATTGATCTACTCGTCGATCAACTTATTATTTCTCGATCGAACTACTCGTCGATCAACTTATTATTTCTCGATCGAACTACTCGTCGATCAACTTATTATTTCTCGATCGATCTACTCGTCGATCAACTTATTATTTCTCGATCGAACTACTCGTCGATCTACTTATTATTTCTCGATCGATCTACTCGTCGATCTACTTATTATTTCATAGAAATAATGAGATTTTATAGCGTTATTAAATTATTAGAGAACTATTTACTCCGATTTATATGGGAACTTCAACGGCAACCATCCAGAATGGGAGGTAGATTTCGCAAATGTTCTCCACTTGAATATCTTTCAAGCTCTCACTAAGAACAGACTCAAGAACAGAGACGGACTGAGAGAGGATCCAGAATATCCTTGAGACCTTCTTTGATCCAGAATATCCTTGAGAACTTGCAATTCCTAGCTTCAGATTACAAAAGATAGGTCGATCATTCATAGCGAAAGGTGTGCGTTTGTATTTATAATAAAATCCTACAAAACATAATAGAATTGCCTTTACATAAATCTTAACTATTTGTAAAACAAACATTAATGAAAAAAGGCTATTATAATGTCCAATTATATTAATGTCCGATTATATTAATGTTTATAAATTAAAACTTTTATTTAATGTTGTGATTAGATATTCTAGAGCATTAGACAATTTTATATAAAGGGAGGATGGACCCCTTGCAGAGTTTCTTGCCTGTATCTTCTCTTGACAAGGCCTCTCGGAAATGAACAGGAAGAAAAAAATGTAGAGGTATACAAGTAGAAGTATTTTACTTGTTTGTTAAGTTTTATTGTTTTTGATGCGTCATAAGTGTAACTTCTTGATACCTAAATGATGAAATAAAGAATTTCATTTGGACTGAATCAAGGACTCTATCCCAGAGATATTCTTATCGCCACTTGAACACAAATAAACTCACCTATTGTTCTCTCCTCCATGAATATTAATTAAGAAATGTATTGACGAACTTATCACATAACAACACAACACATAAATAAATATTTCTTCAAACATTCACACCTATCATCTTGCCCCATTTTAAGCAACTAATGCTGCTTGTGTTACGGACACTAGATGACGGATAAATATATTTAATAGATAAATACATAAAAATAACCTGAATATATATAAACATCCAAGACTGGAGAACAAATGCCTCAAAATTCATCACCCAAACATTTGCCCCCCACCGAGGATCGAACCCAGAACCTCTCGAGATGGCGGCGCCTTGAGACCGGCATACAGACCACTCGACCACGGAGGTCGTCAAAACATATCATCATGCCTCTTGCCCCGAAGGGGTAGGCAGATGTGTTAAATACCCACATTGCGCCAGATATGACATCCTGTATGACGTCATGACATGTAAAAAACCTTTGTTTAATTCTAATAGTGTTGGAAATTATAATAAAACCCGGATGGCATGTCGGCATGCCACGACTGATATTATTAAGCTATTGTGTCTGGAGTATCGTGAGAGTTAATAACGGTATATTTATCTCTCAGTAACATTCGGCATACTGAAAGTTCAACAGACCATTCTTTCTTTCTTTCTGTTATATCCCTACTGTACGTACAATCTTATTTTACTTCTTATCTTATTTGCTCCCGTGTTGGTCCGGGACACAATAGTTAGTACATTATGATATAAGTGCGGTAAGTTGAAAATTACAGTCGAGGCGATATTGCTAGCACGAGCCGTAGGTGAGGGCTATAAAACGGCAGAGGCTGTAATTATCAAACCGCACGTATGTCATACGACGTTTTATAACACATTTGCGAGGAAATAAAGAAAACTCAGACGTTCTTAAACTAATAAATCTTTAATCACTTGTTACAGCAGTTATAAAAATTTGAACAATTTGTAAATGAAATTAAAGACTTAAATGTTTATTTATTATATTTCATCTCCCAAAGGTAATTTTATTAAGAAAATGCTCAGAGTAAACAGATACTCTGAGGGAAAATGTTGACTACCTTTCTGACATAAAAACTCTTTGCTAAGATTTAAAAAAGTATCGTTCGTTTTTAGACAGAACATCATAAGCTGTGCGTTTTACTTTACATTATCGCACAAGTACGTAATGTGATAGATTATGATATTGAAATTGGTGAAATAAGAGACCTTTTACGAGCAAATGTGTTATAAAATAATGTACCAACTGCTTTTCTTGTCTAGTATGTCGTAAAAGGTGACTAAGGGCGTAATGGATACTGGATCTGTGATTGTGTAGGAGATGAGCTATCCACTTGTTACTACTCTTTCATGATTTTTCATCTGACCAAACCCAATATTTGTATGGCTAAATGTGGTCTTGTGGATTACAGGCGTGATTGTATGTATGTGCGTATGTCTTATTTGCTTTATTGGCGAAGTAAATCATTATTATTATTATTATTAAAGCCTCTGTCTTCCTCTTTCTCGAATACAAGCGTGACGATAGCTGAAGTTTTGGGTTTTAGATACTTAATAGATATTTTTGTCCATTGGGGACATTTTATCACAAGACTGATCATGATTAGATATATATGTTAAAATACATGGAAACACTTGCAGATTATATAAAATAGTATTGTGAAAACAAAACGCCTTTGTAGTATAAATTTAAAGCCGACACGGCAGTGCGGATAGCACGTGCGTTTTTATTACTTCCAACAATCGCAACACTGTTGCTGTAGTATTTATTATCCTACTTACCTAGTTTATTTCAGGTGAGAGTAACATGACGTGGGAATTTGTGTGGTCTATGTAAATTACATTTAAGTTCGCTTACCTACATAGTTACATCAGTGGTGAGCTTATTAAATTATAAGAAAAAGGGGTATTATAAGATAGAAGATTATTTTACAGATAAAAATTCGTGGCTACTATAATTTGTCCTCTGCACATACTTATTTTACAATATTTATTTTAAATGTTCTAAATTCCTTTTGTTATTATGGCTGTTTAAAAAAGGCTAACTGTTGAGTTTCTTGCGGCACTTCTTCTCAACAGGCCATTCACGTCGAAGTGCTAGTAGGAAAAAAATATTGACGTGCAAAAGTATTTCATGTAAATCTAATTGCAGAATAAATGATTTCATTTCATTTCATTACATTTCAATTCTGAACAGATTTTGCGAATTTCTGGACGGCAGAGAAATACTTAATTTGGTGGTAGTATATGTACATTCGGCCTTGTGTTATGTAGCTGAAACATAACTAAAGGTGCTAGGAATTAATGACATAATCATTAGATATATTACAAAACAGGTCACAAATATTCATGACCAAAAAACTAATGCACACGAAGCATCACAAAAATATTTAGCCAAAGGGTTTTAAACCAAAACAACAAAACGTCTTGAGTAAACGTCAAATTAAAATGTCTACAAATCTTTGGTTGTTTATAATCAATCAACAATTTACTAGAATTTAAGCCACTTCAAGAGGAGACATAACTGATTCAAAGATGAAATTCAATATCTGGTTATTATTATTTCTTTTTGTTTATCTATATTTATTTTAAAAATAGGTACTTAATGAATTAAATAATAACATACTGGCCGGCTAGTTTGACCAGCAACCAGGCCTTTCGGTATTCACCGCAACGTTCACAAATTACCAACTCTAGTCTCGCACCGAATAATGATGATGAATGTTTTCATTCCGAGTGTCATTGAGTGCGTCGGCGCGTGCGCTCGTCGCCGCCATTGAAGCTTCGGATTTCGACCAAAGCAAACAAATATCATGCGATTTTCCGGAACATACGCTTTGTTGTCTACGTCGAACTGGCTAAGTAATTGATCCTACAAGTTAGATAGCTAGGCTAGGTTATTAATTTCTTCCGTTTTTTTATTAATTGATATTGTCAATAGCTGTTCAATAAACTGATAGCTCGGTAGTTTTCATATTATCAGTCTATTCTAAATTAGTTACACAGCACTGATTTTCCGAAAAACGGCACTATAAAAAGTTTAAATCCCCACATTTGCTACTGAGTTTGAATCAAACTTAAGTACAGTCATTCTGAATATCGTTGCATGGCAGCAGACTCGCCCCCTGTGACATAGCGAGTAGGGACCTAAGCAGGCGATATGGAACTTAATTCTCTGCCTACCTACCCCTAGTCCCCTACTAGAATAAGTAAATATCTTCAGACATTCACTCACACCTATCAACCAGCCTGCTTGTGATACGGATTCGAGTATCCGTGTCACAAGCAGACGGATAAATATATTTATTAAATAGAAATACATATAAATATGCAGCACGCATCAACATACATATAAACATTCAAGACTGGTGAACAAATACCTGTATTAAACAATTGCCCCCACCGGGGTCGAACCCAGAACCTCGACCAGAACCAGATGGCGACGCCTTGAGAGCGGCGTACAGACCACTCGACCACGGAGGTCGTCAATCAATTAGTAAGAAGGTCCATAAGGGAAACCTATGAGGTAGACTTTTAGTCCAGCAATTACATTCATGTTGATCATGATACTTAATTAATAATTAAGAAAATAAATTTCTATGGGAAACGTGATTCAACTAAGTTTTTTCCGCCAGGGACGCTTTTCACGTTTCTAAAAGAAATTGAATCTTAACGCAACTGAAAAAAGTTGAATTTTTTACAGACTTCTTACACAAGGGATACAAAATATATTCTAGTCTAGTCCATCCCTGTTAACTTTTCAGTGCTTTTAATACTTGATGACATTTTTTACACACTTTACATTTTAACTCAATGTTTGATGTTACTAACCTACATGAGACATTGTCATTTGACCTTGGGTGCCAAATATGCAAATAATTTACGATGTCCGTAGTGATTATTTTGGACAGAATATTTTAATAGTTGGTATAGGTATTATTAAACGAAGTCCTGAACATGACGAAAAATATAATGAAGAATGAAAAAGATTGCACAATAAATCACAGGATTTTGTAAATGGAGATGTAACAAATAAAGGAATTGTTTTTAGAAGACGAATCATAGAAAAGTAATGGAAATTAATGAATCCATCCCCAAATAATTTTTGGGGATGGATTAATAGGAACTCTGCTGTAATATTATTAAAAGTTAAACAAGCCCTATCTTAAACCGTAAAACAGAAGACATTCGTACATCTTTATCGTTTAATTTCAATATACCACTTCGTATCTATCAAATGTGTTATTGTATCTAATAGAGAAAATAACTAAAATGAAGTTACAAATTCATGAGGATCCCAAATAAAATCTAAAGTAAAGAAAAACTAAGCCAGGAAAAAGCAGTCGTAAGCAAATGCCATTCCATCCAAATTAATGTAGATTATTTACGTACTTGAGAAAAAAAGCAAAAACTCACAGAAAAAGTTACAATAACCACAGCGGCCGTGGTTTTTGCCATCAAGTTAATAGGCCATGATGAGAATGGCGTCTGTACGACCTTATTTGTTTTAATTAATTAAAGGTATTTCAGCGCCATCTAGGAAGAATGGTCACCAAATCGAGAGATAGACTAACTTGAAAGAACTCGACTGTGAGACGATTAGATGGTAGATGAAGAGGTCTACCTATATCCAGTGTTGTTCGTTTGGATTCCTTAAGCTACATGCTACAGTTACTTACTCCTTGTAATTGAGAGCAAAATCCGAAAAAAGTTCGATCTTTTTCTAAAACAAATTAATCATCATCATTAGTCCACTCCTGTCCACTGCTAGATATAGGCTACCCCTAATGCACGCCACTCGAGAACTTTAAAACCCTAACAGCCGGAAGTTCTACTGCTAATATTAGGTCCTTACCTATGAAATTGGTGTTTTGTATGGAGATTTCGTATGTTAGTATGTAAAATGCAGACATCCCGTCTGCATTTTACATACTAACATTTTATCAGTTTTCTTCACAACGACAAATCCAGAGATAATAATATTTGGCATGTATCATTAGACAAGCTTTAGCAATATGTGTGTGATCACGCTTGAAAAAAATTATTCATTGTTTTTATGTTAATGCAAATCAAATGATGTATTCGGGAGGCAGTTAAAAATAATTGTCTTTGTGTCTAATTTGAACACAATTAAACTTACAAAAAATTATCAAATTAAATAATACGAGCTCAAATATATGGTCTATTTTTAGAAGAGGCAATTATTTTATAAGAATGTTCTGAAACTTAATAGTTACGGACAAATTGCTAAGGCAGAATAAAAACACCAATTTCATAGAAAAGGACCCAATATTACATACATACTTAAAATCACGACTATTATTATTGCACCGCAAAAGCAGTCCATTACCATAGTCCTCGCTTCACTAGTAGTGACTGCACGTGCTCAGCGTGACAGGTGGTAAGCCCGTCGCCGCTATAATCTATTGGATGGTATGCAGTTCTAAGCCCATTAGTCGCCTTTTATGACACCCAAGGGAAGAGACGGGTTGGTATTCTTTCTATGAGCCGCTACCACACGACTCTAATATTAATAAGACTAAATTAGCATAATATTTATCTGCGCATGCGCCAAATATCACCTATATTCTTTAAAAATCAGCTATGAGCTAGAAAGTCTTTCTGAGGCAAACAGTCTAGTCTAGGCCAATCAAAAAGTATTTGGCAAGTTAACTAGCTCTCGTAGAATATTGGTCTGACTTCTATTTTCACGCTTCTCACGTATTTTTGAGGTCAAGTGTCCAACCTCGGTCATGTCCTGTAACAACTCTGACGACGACAAGTCACTATTATCAAATAAGTATTGTGAAACGTTAACGAGCCAATTTTAATTATATAACATGAGTAATATTACCAACCCGCATTGGAACAGCGTGGCGGAGCTGCTCATGCGTTTCTTTCATGTTTGGAGACCGTTCTGTGTAAATTGTGTAATACAGTGTATTAGTTGACCACGTGTAGTATGTTATTGTATTTCTAATTGGATTACTTCAATCTTTTAGGGTTTCGATTCTGCTTATAATCTTGTAACGAGCGTTCCTTAACAGCAGTTCAGTTATACCAATAATAGTTACTTAGGCTTTTGGTTTTTACTTATGTATTACATACGGCATAGCATTTATTACCTACTTTGTTATAATTTAATTATGAGTAGGCATTGTGTCAAAAATTAATTTCATGATGAGTTGACTGTATGAGAATATGAATTATTATATATATAGGTGTATCCCAAGTTTTCAGCGTTACAGGTTTTCAGTGTCTACCTAGTTACAGCAAAAGCAGACAAACAATAGAAAATGTAAGTAGGTATAGTTAGATAACCAAAAAAATATAATAAGATGATTACAATTATAACTTACCTACTTGACTTATGCTCTTGTCCCCTTGATGAGGCAGGAGCGTCCATAGTACGCCGCTCCCTCCTGTAAGCCTAGCACCTCAGCCTAGCACGGGCCGGAGAGAAAAAGTCCCCAGAGACAAAAATCGTCATTGCCTCTCGCATCTTCGTTCGCGCGGAAGCGAGAGGCAATGACGAGTTTTGTCTCTGGGGACATTTTCCTTTTTTTTCTTCGCGCTTTCTTTTCTTCCAAGTCCTCCCTATTTTCCGCGGCTCTGCCTCTGCGATGATCGTCCTTCGCTAGGATTCCCGTTAGATTATTATGGTGTATGTTAATCTACAAAATGCAAAGAGATCGGATCTTGGTTTTATTGACAGATAAAAATTTCTCATATTTGACATTTAATTTGAGCGGGTAAGTAGCTGCATTATATGATTCTGTTTGTTTACTTAATAACTACATCATGACATTAATATTGGGTCCTTACCTATGAAATTGGTGTTTTTATTCTGTCTTAGTATTTTGTCTGTAACTATTAAGATTCAAAGTATTCCTAAAAAATAATTACCTCGTCTAAAAATAGACTATATTTTTTAACTCTTTTGATTTGTTTTGATAATTTGTTGTAAGTTTAATTGTGTTAAAATTGGACACGGAGACAACTCTTTTTAAGTGCCTCCCGAATACATCATTTTATTTGCATTCACTTAAAAACGATAAATAATATTTATGAAGTGTGATATTACACATATTACTAAGGCTTGTCTTATGATACATGCCAAATATTATTATCTCTGGATTTGTCGTTGTGAAGAAAACTGATAAAATGTTAGTATGAAAATGCAGAATTCCCCAAAATCTCCATACAAAACACCAATTTCATAGGTAAGGACCTAATATTGTAGTTTGCAATAAATCACAAAGGGCACAGTTTCATCAATCTTAATTACCAAAAGATAGCAATCAACATAGTTATGTTAATAGGTATTACAAGTCTTAACAGTGATGAGGCCAATAAATTCTTGGCATCGTTGGCTTCCGTCCACAAGAAAACACACACCACGCGTTCCGCCACTTAAACTGGCTGGCTGCTTTCTTTGATTCGCTCTTTGTCCTTTGAATTTTTTTTTTATTGAACACAGTTCGTAAGTAAAGCTATTGTCTATCTGACCGTATCAGGCAGAGACTGCTAAGAATCTTTCTTTATATAGGGACCAGACAAATGACACCATCTCATCTCACTTAATGTTAAGTGAGAGTGGAGTCCAGATGCAAGGTAGCTGGTGCGGCACGACGAAATTCTTCGTGTTTCTTCGGAAGAAACACAGCATCAGCCACCCTCACCTTGTCGGCCTGCATAATGCCTTTTCACGCCTCTTATAAATGACCCAGGATTGAACGGCCCTTGACCCTACAAAGACTCTTGTGCTTGGTACTGCCCTATTCACCCCCACCGTCGCCGACAAGGTTCTAGATGTAGTCTCCAGGGCCCTGAGTCTGCTTATTTACAAATGGCACAATAGGATGTCAACATTTTGACATTTCCTAGTCTGATAATAAATTTTCTTCAGCTTTACTAAAGCAATGTACTTCATGGAAATAGTGCCTCAATGGTAGAATTTTTAACATTTCGTGGTCTGAAATCAATTTTCTTTACATTTAGACCATTAAAATACTATAGCTATTATATTGCCATAGTTGTAAATTTGCAGAATCGGGGCCCAGGGCCCCGATCACGCTAAATACGGACGTATAAAGTAAAAACCCACAACCAAACCTCAATCGAAAACGTTATGGTCCGACCACACTCCTCGAGACGACAGGAGGGAACGCGAATACCTACGAGAAATTGATTTTCAGACCACGTAATGATACAAATTGTTTACCAGGTTTCAGATTTCAAATCCACAAGTATTATAATAAGTTTTGTAGGTATAGTAAAAATAAGGGTTTAAATATTTATTAAATTTTGACTGGTAGAACAGCATAAAGCGAATTCAACTCAACTAAAAAATTTTAACTTCAACTCAAAATATTGACACAATATAACAATTATAAAAGATACGCTAACTGACTATGTCGACGTTAACACACGTTATACAATACCTAGTACATTTAAAACAAATACAATTATGTTTTGACCACTCTGACGCGTTGTCTATTAATGCGCTGTGTAAACAATAATTGAACCAAAATTAATTAAGTAAGCAATACAAAAATGAAAGAATACAATAATTATACTCACGCGTATTGTGTAGGGAATCAAGTCTAAGCAAAGCTTGCTTTGTGTACAACCATTGATCAAAACATGAAAAAATATTTTATGAGATAGGCGAGTAACTAATGCAAGGTACCTATGTAGTTTTAAAAACTCATAGTAATAGTCATAAATAAACAGAAGAACAAATTAATGCCGTCATACCCCATTGAGAAAGCCTTTCTTGACGAGGAATCCATTTTCGGAGCACGACGGGAGGCGTGTTGTGTGATGTGTAGTAACTTTTGTAAAAAATTTGGAACCTAAGTCGTCGTCATTTCCGCAATTTTGTAAACCAAAGTTTTCTTCCGTTGTTTTTAAAGTATTCTGATAATAGAATTAAAAGAATTCATTGTCCTCTTCTTCCGATAAACACTATTGTTTAATTCTCATCTTTACACGTCTAGTTCCGATGTCATAAAAAGTGTGTATTTTTTTACCATCAAACATAATTCGCGGTATTGATTGTATAAGTCGACCAGATTCAATATCACCGTCACAGTTCTGTACACAATAGTGGATCGTGCTACTTTTAACTGGGTCGAGTAGAATTGTTTTGTTCACCGTTGGCAAAACGCTAGGATTTCGTTGTGGAACGTCAGTTGATCGCGCGCAGCTGAGATTGACAGCTCTCATTGACGTACGCGCAATATTTTGTTTGGTGCGAAATGTCATCTAATTTAATTAACGAAAAATGCCAAAACGATACGAAATTGAACGGTTTGAGTGCGTTTACCGAAAAAAGTTTAGCTCCGTTGAACAGCAGATATAGGTCGAAGAGTTTGTCTAGTGATAAACTAAATCAGACGAACGCGGATCGTGCCGCGATTTTGGAGGATGTGGAGGCTTATCACATAGCTGAGAAGTCGGAGACACCTGGTTGCTTAGTGCAGAGCAAAAACATGGACCCTGGGTCACAGCCGAAACTCAATGGGTAAGATAAACTAGGTTTTTCTTGCATATTTTCACCTGATTGACCTTTGACAGTTGAACAATCTTTATTGCAACTTACATTACATACATATTCTCAACTTACATTATTCAAATTGAAATAATAAACTAATGTCTTAAAAATTAATAGCTATTACATTTTTAATAAAATTTTTAATTCTTGGAGGTAGGTAAACAATAACTTTGTTATTTTTTTCAAATAGTTTTGTCATTTACAATTTTGAAAATCATTTGATTTTGCTTGAAATTCATTAAACTATAATTAAAAACGAATAAAAATTTTATTTACCTCCTTAGTGATCTAAAACTCTTTGATTTACATTCAATAAACAATAAACTTTTACAACAACAAATTATTGCAAACAATTGAAAAGAACATTATTGACAATTTTTACTTAAAAAAAATATAATATTTAGTGTTATTCAAATAAAAAAGACAATTTTTTACTTTAACATTTGATTGTAAAAACTAAATAGGTAAATTTTTTTAATTTTTAATAAATTATACCCGCCATCAAGTTTATTTATGTATTTTTAAAATCATTTTCTACAATATCAGTGATTAAGAATTAAGGCCCAACATAAAGTGTTACTAAAAGGCAATACCCATTAAAATTTTAAATTAAAAGATTTTTTTAATGCATTGGACCAACCTAGTTGGATACAAGTGGGTATCATTTCCTTCCTTGCCGGGAATGATTTAAAATGTAATAGACATTAGGGAAAACCCATTACAATTTATTTTCTTGCTATTTGGTGTAGTCACTGCTTGGTAAAGCGCACACTTAGCAATGGACTGCTTTTGCGGTGCTTTTGCCTAGTCTCTGACTAACCCTAAACCCTAGGGGATAAAAGTCATGAATTTATCTATGTATGTATGTATTTAATTAGAAATATAACCAATAACACACAAGTCTTCATTTTATTATAGTATTCAATCAATTCAATAGCATAGAAATGTAGTGTGTTCTATAATTTCATTGAATTTATTTATGGAATAAATTATCTTTGCTAGTCTTTTAATCATGTAAATTTATTACAATATCTGATACACACAGGTAACACTGTGCAATGTAAGAATCTTGTAGTGTGTACTAAAATGAATTTTAAATTAAAATATAGAAACCTACTTACCTACCATACTAAGAATATATGAATTTGTCTCCTCTTCCGTTGAATGCAAATTATTCCCATTCAGGAATTGAAGAAAAGATTCAAAAGAGGGTACTAAGAGAAAAATTTAATCATATTTAAAATTTGCAACTTCTTCAATTTTTTAATGAATAATTCTTACATACATATGTATGTAAGAATTGTATATACATATCATCACACCTTTTTCCCCGAAGGACTAGGCTGAGGTGTTAAATACCCAACAAATAATTCTTATTTGTATTATTTCTTTATAATTGGAAGTATTGCCTATAGTGTTTCATATTTTATAATGAATTATTGGAGTTTTAGTAAAGATCCCTACTTTTTTGTCAAATTTATCACTCGCATATAGTGTAGCTTTCCAACACTGAAAGATTTTTTAAATTGGTTCATTAATTTTTGAGACCATCAATCAAATCTTTCCTCTTAATAATATTTGTACTTATAGATGTTACCACAGGGGCCAGTTCCATCTATAACACAGAAATCCCTGTTTTGATATTTCATATATGGATTTGGATTGGTTTAAGTAAATAAAAACATTATTATAATATTTTAATCTCCATCCTCTTTATTAATAAACTAAGAATAACTTTATGCCTAGTTCAACTAAAATTACTGCTTAACAATATTGCACCTAACACCCAACGTCATAAGGCATTATATTGCTAAGGCGTATTTTTGGTTAAACTAGGCATAAAGTTATTCTTAGTTTATTAATAAAGCGGTTAGAGACTAATTCATAATTCATATTTTTTTATGCAATGGCAATCTACTTAAGTGTTTTATAAAATATCCAACTACTTATATAAAAACTGTAAAATAATAAAAAGTTAAAAGAATAAATAAAAAAATAATAAAAAAAATGAATTAATAAATTTCGGCCAGTTCTATTATAAGCATACAATGCTTAAATTAATCAAAATTTATAATCAACTTTAAATTATTTATTTTAGATACATCTAAAAGAGGAACAAATGTTATGAATGAAATTTAAAATTTCATAATATAAGATTTAACATTAAAAATATCAATAATTTTATGAAAAATAAAAAAGAAAACTAAAGAAATAACATTTCAGTCAAATGCATAAATGAAGGTTAAAATGTGAATGAATTCTGTGATAGCCATTTGATAAGATTGGTCTCTGCAAACAAATATATGTATTTTCTGCACATAAAAGTACATTTTCCAAGTATGCATCATTAACAAATATTGTACTTGATTAGTTTAGATGTTAACAACAGGTTAAGTGTTAATTAAATTAGTAGGTTTTTTTCAGTAAGGTTTTTCTCAGTTTGCCTTTACCTTAGGCAGCGACGGCCAAGTAGGGAAACTACGCAAACGCACAAACGGTCACCAGTTCAGACTACCTTAGACCCTAGCTGGACTGGGTTAGAATAAAGACCTGACTCTGTGCCTACCACAGAGTAGAGAAAGGAACAGAGGAAAAGGTTCCTAAGAGCGTGCAAAATTGCTAATAATTTGCTATTGCGTTGCTATTTTAGTGTTGGCTGGCACTTGGCAAACGAGAATAAAATAGAGGTGTTGATAACCACATTTTGCCCATTTTGCCATAATTATGTTTATGTTTAATTCCCCATGTAGGTTAAACGAGGGGAGAGCCTTAGTCTAAAATAACACATATCATTACGCCTCTTCCCCGAAGTAGTAGGCAGAGGTATTAACATTACGCCAAGTATGTTAAGTATTTGAGGAGCTCGGTGGCCTAGTGGTCAGTGCGCTTTGGCTTCGATCGAAAACAAAGCTACCTTCGCCATGGTCAGGCCGTGGATTGATGACAAAGACTTTGTGATCTCGAGCTCCTCAGTGCTTCGGAAGGCACGCTAAGCCGTTGGTCCCGGTCGCATTTTTGACCGTTTCTACCCACCAACCCGCATTGGGCCAGCGTGGTGGTGTTACGGCCAATACTCCTCATGTGTTTCTTCATAAGGAAGGCCTGTCCCAGCAGTGGGACGTATATAGGCTGATAACAAACGATGTTAAGTCCCCAAGATAGCGAGTCTGTTGCCATACTTGCCATGCACCGGGCACAATGGCCGACTCCAGTTTATAATTATCACTTGCCCGGTTTATAGCATCAGTCTCGCCCCCAGTTATATTGGGCCCTCTTTTTTAAGACCTGAGCTCGCCTCTACAGTTTAACCCGATGCTTTGCGACGAAGATTTTGGTAGGTCCTCAATATTGTAGTGGTGAACATCCTCTAGACAATTTCTCTTTAGTAAGAAGTGGACATCTCCCGAGGGGATCCCAAGCAGTTTCCAGGACAGAGGTGGCGATGCGCAATGTTATGCAAACATTAGCTTAAAAGCATCCGCTAGCCACCAATATTTATTATTGTAAACAATTACCTAGAACTATTAGGATTCAATAACATTTCCTTGGCATTATGCGTAGCCTTTCGTCATATCCATAATGAGTGTTAGGGACACGGCAGTTCTCTGATCGTCCATGCGACACTATTAGGGATCGCCTTGAATAAATTAACATTCGATTTGCCTTGGGTTTTATCCTGGACTGCGTAGGTGCGGAAGGTCTTGAAGTACCTACTACTAATTTAAAGGAATTGTCAGTTGGAAGCTATAGAGTGATTTATTATGATCACTTAGAGGTAGAAAGCTACTTAACGACTCGATCTCTACCAGCCAACTATTAGACAAAACAGAAATCTAAAGATGGTTTAATTAAACTTAAAATTTAATAGTACGTCGTACCAAAAAAAATTACTTAACTTACATTAAAAAAAGAGACTAAACAACAACCACAAGCCATAACCGGCTCCAATTAACAAACTTTGAAAGAAAGAAAGAAAAAGGTTTATGTTGGATTTGTGTTTATGTGTATTGTTGTTGTGTGCAATTTCTTCGCTTTTGCATAAGAACCAACTTAATTTCAATGGAAATGCATACTCAATGATTAAACTATTCCATTATCTCACTTTTCGATCTGTCGGTAAAACCTATATCAACATTATTGCATCATTGCACATTGCACATAATTATGACTAGCATATACTATTTATTATGTTTGCTTTAAATTCCATGGACCCAGGATATTTCTTGCATATCACTCGCTTTGTGTACGCGCAGAGATGTACGGACACTGATCACTGGACATGTTTTATTCAAAACGTGTGCGGATTCTGGCGCCACCAATAAACTAGGTTTAAAGTAATGATTAAAAATATACAGAGAAAATTTGCAATAAAAGAGCAATAAAAATAAACTTGCCACAATTTTGCCACTTTTACAACTTCAACTGCGTAATGAATAACTAACGTGTGAGTTTTGTGGATTTAAAATAGTTATTTATTGAACTTTAGAATACATTTAGGATATGCATAGCTATAAGGATGCGTTTAGACTAATTCCTTGCTGATGTGTGATGGAAGTAAATCAAGTTTGGAGTGATCTTTATCTTTATGATAGTGATAGTCAGTCGCAATAATTTTGGCATTCGACCCGGTAACATCATTCCCAATCATCTTTCGCCTGGGTCTCACGGTTTCCGTACTTCGAAAGACTCGCAGCCGCGTCGTGCCCTTTTAATTCTGAAATTCCTTTATCGGTATCTCAAGCTCCTGGGGCAATCTTGGATTATGACGGCATCTTCCGAACGCCTACCCACTAAATATTGGAGGATGTTCCTTGCCCACTATTGCTCGACCAAACAGCCCCCCGGCTGCTCTTCAATCACCAACGTAATTTTAATTATTATTGTCACATAGTTAGTAGTAGCGAGTAGCGTTATTCACTCTACAGAAGTTATTCTACAGGCTAAATTTTCACGTGAGCCTTCAGCCAAATCGACAATTGCTCAAAGGATTTTGATGACAACAAACACTGCATTGGATTTTTGAAAAGTCAATAATCCTAGCCAGGAATCGAGCCCAATGATTTCGAAAAAAAAGGTGTGGTGTGAATAAGCCTATGTCCCTAGGTATAAGTTTCTTCATGAAAAAAGGAGATAATAGAAATAATGATGTAGCGATATCTTCAATTGCGATATCTTTCTATAGCGTGAACTCTATGTTTTTGACCTTGTAAAGACAAATTTGTGAGGACCTCTTAGAAGGACCATATCATAGCTAGGTTAATAATAACATAATACTAATTAAATTATATCGTGCCTTACCTGATTGTCATAAGACTCATGTAATAGTGCGATAAAGTGACATTGACAGAATCTTGTCGATGACACAATGATTACAGATCATTGTATTTTTGCATTTTGTTCAGGTTGGCTAACAGATTTACTTATAGGCTATATAATATTTTATTATATGTCTGTTATCATCGAGAAGGCCTTCTATGATGATGTTAAGTTATGGTTCTTCGAGACATACATTTCGACTTTACTGTGATTCAGTATATAAGTATGTAAGTACTTATGTACTGAATCCAGTAAAGTATATAAAATATTTATTGATAAAATTACTAATGCAAGTACTCATTCTATTTGTCAAGTACCGTGGTATTATTGGCCTAATTGGCTGTAATAGGTGTACAATAGAATTTGGAGTTAACAGTAATGTTGATAAATCAAATATTGGCTTGCCATTATGTCACATTAGCAGAGTTCAATACACTCAATTGCGTCTTTCTTATCAATCCGCTTTGATCCTTCTTCATTCTTGTCATGCTTCACATTATCGAGATTCAAGTCTGAATAAAACTGCTAGAGACTCACAGTTTTATACACAGTTCAGGCTTCTGTTCCTCTGTTCTGTTTCTAATAAATCAAAATCAAAAATAATTTTATTTCATAGGTTGGCCTATAGTTTGGCACTTAAAATCGATATTTATGTTTTTACATATTACAAATATTAGGTACTAGCGAGCGGTTACTAGTTTTTTAACTATCCCACGGGAACCCTTTAATATTCCGGAATAAAAAGTATCTAAGTTGTTATAGGTACATACAAAATTTCATTGAAATCAGTCCAGCCATTTAGTAGATTAGCCCGTACAAACAGACGAACAGACAGAGAAACAATAACAATTTTTTTTTGGTATTTTCCCTCTTTTTACATCCCCCAGACTTGATTTTAAGTAATTTTTTTCTATGTACATTCGATCTCTTCATTTTTATTATATGTATAGATGTAAAGATATCGACCTATTACATAATTTAATGTATGTATAGATTATCTAATCAGGCCTTTAAACAACGAATTAATTAAGATACGATAAATTAGTTCACGAATACATGAACTAAATACTAACAAATATAACAGCGTTTACCAATACATAGCATCGTCTTTAAGTAATTATTGACTGCGAAATCATTATAGTTACAAGTATGTAAGTTATTTGAAGTGCATTACGACTATTACCTACCTCGTTATTATGTTGGATATTTAATGATTTTTCAACTCGGCTTTTTGGACAAAAACATAATAATACTACAAAGTTTTTATGTGATGATTATAAAAAATAAAATCTGTATTTTTTGCTTTGCATACTAACTTATTTAAAACACGACGACGTATTTTTTGCACCAAAAGTGGTTCAAAACATTTTGTCTGTTTTAGGTTACAGAGATTTTGTCTATTACATTTTTTTTATATAATCAGCCCAGCAAATAAATCAACACCACCTGATGGTAAGCAGTAGATAAGTCCATATGCGAAGGATGCTAGGGCAGCACCAAAGGATGCAGGCCTAGCGACCTCCACCTTGCTGGCTCACAAGATGCCTTTTCACGCCTCTTTTAAAGGAACCCATGCTGTAAGAAGGAGGGAACACGTGTGAGAATTCCATGCTCTGGATGTCCAAATGGATGTGATTTTCTCAAAAATATCACATAGAGTATTTAAGTGTGCCCTGACAGGTGTTCTTTTAAATTCGCTAAAGTCGTATGCAGACTCTTTCACCTGAAATGAGTTCGTTGGTAGCACGAGAGATATTATATCGAAATCTATATGAAATTGGTAGCAGTCACCAGGCATCATACATACATTAACACCCACTTTTCGCCAGATATGTCAGATTTTTAGGCCCCCATGTAACGTGCAGGCGGTGATATTGACCCGCGAGGCCCGCAAGCTCTCGAATGAGTGACCCGTTCGTCCCAACTCGGCTACCGCTGCCTTCTACACACAGGAATCATCTTTCATGAAAACACCTACAAATGGCAGTTCCAGCTCAATAACTAGTTGTAGTATTTAATGCCTGCGCCATAAAATTCTTAGAACCCTACAGTTAAATTATTTATCTCAGCTCAGAGGTACCCACCGTGACCAATGACCAATGACCTTTTCCAGTGTATATCTCCCAGTACGTAGTCTCTGAACCTTTCTGCATTACCAACCTTCAGTTTTGCGATCAATGTGCCAATTTCGAGGAGCCAGGTGGCGTAGTGATTAGCACGCTTTGGCTTTCGATATCGAAAACTAAGCAACCATCCACATGGTCAGGTCTGGGATGGGTGACCAAAATTTGTGATCTTAAACTCCGTGCTTCGGAGAAGACACGGTAAGCCGTTGGTCCCGGTTGCTTATACCCACCAACCCGCATTGGACCTGCGTGGTGGTGTTACGGCCCATACTCCTCATGTGTTTTGGGACGTGTATAGGCTGAGGACGTGACAAGAATGCCTTATTAAATTCATTCAATTTTGTCTGACATCGATGTGCTAGTAGTTAATAACGTGTAGTTCCAATAGTTCATGCTGGACATTTATCAGTTTTGGTGGCCCCAGATAGGCTAATATTTATTTTAGATTGTCAAGGTACCGTTCCCTGTTTGTTTTGGCTGCTCAGGGTTATGTCAGAAGATGTTGAACCGTTTCTTATAAAATATTGTCGATAATGGCTGCCATACATGGTTCATCGGAAAGGTCCATCTGTGCAGGTATGCTTGCGCAGGTAGACCGGAATGGTGTGGGAATAGATCTGTGCAATTTTGGGCCTCAGGCGACCGGCGAAATCGAAAATCAATTAATCTGTACGATGTACCTGTGCGTGTGTGTGTATATTCCGGTCGCCTGCGCAGGTCGCTTCACTAGTTTTCTAGTGTTTCTTGACGATTGTCGCAATGCCAGCGTGTCATCGTCCTCACTCGATGACATCGTAAAAAGAAATAAAGACCGCTCCGGTACACCGGAACGTCCCCATACCATAAATGTTCGGTCGACCTGCGCAGGCACACCTGCACAGATAACTCTCCGGTAGACCGTCCGGTATACATAGCTTACATAAAAGTTCCAGGTATGTACGAGTATTTATAGGTACGGTACGGTTGCACTTTAAATTTTTCGAATGTTAGGATACGTTAGGATTTTTTACATAGCTAATCCTCTACTATGCTAACCCATAAATTGACAAAATAATATCATTCACAAACCTTAGTTAGGTATAGTACAAGTTACACTGCGAGGTACAGGATCTTTAATAACATAAACACAATAATTATAACATAAATATTGAACCGTGCGCCAATTAACAAAAACATTGACCTCTCAATGATTACCACACAAAACCGGCCATCGAACTTTTAAATGCGGTCTAAAAACCAAATGGTATACGAGCGCTCGCCCACGGCGACTTTTTGTAGCGATACAGTCGCGCGTGTGCATCGATAGCGATCGAAGCGGCGCTAGCTGTGTGCCCTTGCCCACGGGGCGCTTACAGTCGCGATGCAAACGCGATACTGTCGTGCTTCTGTCGCGATGCAAACGCGATTCAGTGTTGCACTTGCTCAGTTCTCCACTCACGAGCCACCCCCCCTCTGTTCTCTCCCCGATGTCGTTCGACACGGTCGCGCGATTGCGTCGATTCAGTCGCGATGCAGTAGCGTTGGAAGCGCGTTGCGAATCCGTGACAGCATCGCTACAAAAAGTTGCCGTGGGCGAGCGCCCTTAATTATTACTCTTATTCATAACTGCTATTAAAGTTTAAAAGAGTTTTTAGCAATACTTTTACTATGGTTAACCACTTGATTAATACTTAAATAGTGTTTATGAATAACTACCGCACAGAGTCGTTTATTAACTTTTAATGGTCACTTAAGAACAAAAATTTAAACTTATTTCAATATACATAAAGACGATTTTTAAATTAAATAATGAACAATTAGGTTAATGGACGTCTCTGACGGCGGCCGTGTTAATCATTTATTAAGTGTCTCTTAAATTATATGTATCTAGGAAGGATAAGGCAGTAATAAACCGAATATAGAGTCTACCAAAAAGGTTTATATGATTTGGCCGTATAAAGCAATAAGAAAACAGAATATGAAATCAAAAAGGTTGGTTAAAGTATACAATATAATAATGTTCTTAAGAGGCCTACGTGTTAAAGTACACAATAGCTAAATGTCTTACGCTCAGTTGCACAAAGATTTTTTAAAGACGACATATAGTAATGAGACATTAAAACTTTAAAGTTCATTAAATTTAAAATTGGAACACAAAATAGTTCTAGCGAATGTCTCTTTAGCATTGATAGGGTGCTAATGTCGTTTTGTGCAACGTAAAAACTACGCTAAGGTGTTCTTTTGACACTTCAATCAATAAATTTAATGGAGCATTAGGGATAATGCCGACATTAAATTTTAAAGTTCGTTTCTGCAACTGGGTGTTAGTAACCTAATCTGTAGAAACTACTTGCTGTCAATGTGGGCACACCTGAATTCAAATATAGAGAACACTCTGTGTGTCAGTGTGACACTAATTTAGTCTCTTGTCGCTCCTATGTTAGTATAATCCCTGTGAGCCACTTACACCCAGTTGCAGAAGCGAACTTTAAAATTTAATGTCAGCATTATCTCTAATGCTCCATTAAATTTATTTATTGAAGTGTCAAAAGAACACCTTAGCGTAGTTTTACGTTGCACAAAACGACATTAGCACCCTGTCAATGCTAAAGAGACATTAGCTAGAACTGTTTTGTGTTCCAACTTTAAATTTAATGAACTTTAAAGTTTTAATGTCTCATTAACAAATGTCGCCCTTAAAAAATCTTTGTGCAACTGAGTGTTAGTGTATTGCACTAATGCATCAGGGAGAATTTCTTTAAAAGGTTCGAACACCTGGGATTCTTTTTCCGGAACTTCTAGATGCACATCATTTGCCGATGTTGTCGAAAAAAGTAGCTACTAAAGTAATCTTGTTACATTACATGGTGCAATTTTTTTTGTTATAGGTGGGTTTGGTATATGGTCATTAGAAAAGAGGTGGCATCAAAGTGAATGTAAATTTTCAGGCCTTCGTGTAATTCGTTATCTTCGTTCCGTTCGTTTCCTAGTTTGAAGGATTGACTCTGTGTCGATCTTCGCTTATTTGTTTGGAATTTAAAAAAAATGTAGATTCCCATTTCAGTTTGAACCCTAATATATAAAACTAAATTCTTTGTAGATGCTGGTAGTTATGGAATTAATTGTTATTTAAACTAGGATGAGACAGCAGTAAATTATTCCACCTCGTTTGGTTTTAAACAATATAGTTTAGTTAACAGATAAATGAGGAAGTCAGAGTGGTGCATAGATTATTTGTCTTCTCAAATCTTTAAGATTAATGAGGACCTCGTCGTTCAGATTTCAAGGCAAAGTATTTGTTTTATGTACATATTCTAAAGTTGCCTATAAGAATGTATTTTTTTTCTCACAAACAGTATCTAAAATACATACCTAGTTGGCAACTTATTTGACCAATGCATTTTTTGAAGTTCATTGAAGACGAAAAGGAATATTTAAAAACCCTTTTTCATAATTTTATGACTTTTTTAGGAATAAAAGAAATTCAACCACTCATTTCTTTATCGCACTATCCATAAACCGGATTCGCTATCAGCGTCCAGCACATTATGTGTTACCTACTTTCAACAACCACGGCATGAAAAAGCACTATGTAGGAAGGTGGCTGCTGGCTACTAACAATGTTTACCGAATTCATCAACTACCCTTGCTTCAGAACCCCATTCTTAATAGGTATCGGGTGAATCGGCGAGATTGCCTTGATTTATAATTGAAATTGTTTCATTCGTAATTCGGCATTTAATTTCGACTTACATCGAAAATCGAATTCGAGATTATGTTAACTGCGCGCGATTCGCCCCCGGTGTAGAATTGTAAATGGTAAGCAAACCAGATAATGGCAAAGGTATACAGAAATATGAGAGAAAGCTTCTTTACACCGATCGATATTAGTGCTCCGATCAATCCTAATGGAAATCGTATCGTAATCAATGAATTACTATTAAGCAGACAACTTGTGGATCAATGATATACTCGTATAATGAACAATAATAATGTTTAATTTAAACAAACTTCTATGGAAACTTGCATGGAAAGTTAAAATATCATAGATAATTCAATTAACTATGTTGCGTAGGTACTAGGTGCTTAGTATGTGTATAATAACTTTGTGATTTCGAGTTTCTCTTCCATTGCATCTGGCAGCTCGTGGTGATGTACGGCCCTACTTCTTACATTTCTTCCATGGAAGACTTCTGTACCCTACTTATTCTCAAGTGTCGGTAAACGTAATCGTCCGGAAAGTGTCGTCCCGTCTTGCTCTTATTCTCCGCAATAAAAAGTGACAGGTTCCGTGATTCGTTTGTGTTATTATTCAGATGTTATAATGTTAGTATTCAGATGAAGTTCAAAAAGGGCATTGAACAAAAATCACCATTTTTTATTAAACTTATGATTAATTTAATCCAATTTGTATTATCGTGTTAACTTGGGAGCTTTTCATTAACTCCTTGAAGTAGTAAATGCACGAAAGGTTTTTTTTAATAAAGACTTTTTTTTATTCGTTTGCTTTACCTATCACATCATCTTACTGCTATCATTGACATTTTGCTGACATTTTTGGGAACAGACTCAACCGCTGTTTCAAAATTCCTTAAAAACTTAAACAGTCGGATAGTGTAAAGCCCGCGCTCGTAAACGCTGTTTGCTTTAGCTGTCACAACTATTTGGCTATTAGAAATTTATCGTCTGGTAGTATTTGCGCATCGTTATCAAGTATTTGTAGGAGCGCCGGTGCACGATAGGCGGCGATAAAGTGATACAGGCTTCGAATTAGTTCTTTCTCTGACACCGGCATAGTGACATTTCCCTACTGACTAACTGAAGATACTCTTGGACTTTTTAGTGTTGAGTGAATTTTAAGTGTGTGGTAATTTTGAGGTTATTAAAATGACGGAAGACTCAAAACCGTTGCTTCTGAAGTAAGTCATGTTTTTAATTTATAATTGATTGGAATCCAGAATGTATCTGTGGATGTTTTGATGTTGTCGACGGTGTTTTATTAACATTTTTCTGACAGCTTGTAAGTATAAATATTACAGGTAGGTTCAGTTACACATTGTTTTAACTTAATAAAGAGACTTCAGAATTATTCTCATACAATTGTTCAATTCAATTTGTAACATATTTTGCTGCTGTGCTGTGTCTTTGTAATTACTATTATATTTAATTTAATTCTATGTCTTACACGATGACTACCAAGATAATTATAAATTTATATAATTATTATGTAATAACACGTGGGCGGTGTAAAACAAGTGATACAAGGCGTGATAACAATGATATCTATATCAACCAGTAGTAAATAGTATACTTACGCTGATTAGTCTATCTATCTGTAAGAAGCGTAATAAGCGAAGACCGCGTTACGAAAACTACAATCTATGGAACTGGTTATTTTTAAAATATATTGTACTATTATAATCAGACGGATCACGCTTATTCCAAATGGGGTAGGTATAGTACCTACCCCATTTATTACCAGATCTCCTCTTTTTTTTTTTTTTTTTATACTACCAGGGTGGCAAACAAGCATACGGCCCACACAGATGGGCAGTGGTCACCGTAGCCTATGGACGCCTGCAACACCGAGGGCATCACCAGCGCGTTGCCGACCCTTAAAAAACCTTAAAAAACCTCTTCTACGATCTTCTACGGCACACATCTTATGCTTCTTCTATTCTTTTTACTTACTTCATACATGACCTTCGGGTTATTTCAAGGTGTACATAATAGTGGTTAGCGTGAAAAGAATAGGGATCTCGCACATTTAAAAAAAAAAATTAAAAATAACATGTTGTATTCAGAGAATGGAAGAGAAAATCGAGTTGCGTAGACCCCAAATAAAATTGGGAACAACGCATTACCAAAAATACCTTTTGTATGAGTTTAATAAGTAATATTAGGGATCAAAAAACTCTTCTTCAGTAGCGGCATTCCAGAACTACTGCCTTAAGGATTCCATATTATTATTATCTAGTTCAAATGACAAACAAGACGTCATAGTTTACGGAAATTAGTGATGAATTAAATGTGGCTAATATCATACAATGTGCCAACAAACCATAAAAAGAGGCTTTAGACAAATTATCATTAGAATAGTTAAACGGATCGTGAAATTGTCTCGTCACTGAAGAACGTTTTTCCGGAAACAGCATTGTTTTGATGTTTTTGACTAGTTTACATATTTGAAAGAAATGTGGTGACGCACTAAAATATGAATTTTGTGCGTCACAGATTTCTTTTTATACAGTATGGATTTTTGAGATGAGATTTGAAGGGCAGGTACATAAACTATTTTAGTTACAAGAAAACATTGTTAGGCAACCATCCATAACTTTTTAAGATATGCTAAGATAGCTAGATAGTCAGCAAAAAAAACAACATTTTGCTGACTAACTTTTCCAAAATCTGTGAACGCAGATCAGAATATCTTAAAAAGTTATGGAAGCTTGCCTAACGTCATAATAAGGGTTAATGTACCTGCCCTTTAAATCCCATATCAATTATTTTGAGATTGGATTGGGTCCTTACCTATGAAATTAGTGTTTTTATTCTGTCTTAGCAATTTGTCCGTAACTATTAAGTTTCAGAACATTCTTATAAAATAATTGCCTCTTCTAAAAATAAACCATATATTTGAGCTCGTATTATTTAATTTGATAATTTTTTGTAAGTTTAATTGTGTTAAAATTAGACACAAAGACAATTATTTTTAACTGCCTGAATACATCATTTGATTTGCATTAACATAAAAACGATGAATAATTTTTATCAAGCGCGTTCACACACATATTGCTAAAGCTTGTCTAATGATACATGCCAAATATTATTATCTCTGGATTTGTCGTTGTGAAGAAAACTGATAAAATGTAGTATGTAAAATGCAGACATCCCCAAAATCTCCATACCAAACATCAATTTCATAGGTAAGGACCTAATATTTGGTCCAATTTATACACTTTGATGTCATAGTGTACTCCAAATTCTTTAAGAGCGTTTTCTACCCACCCATCCCCGTTATTCTAAACTGTCGGTTCACGAACTCGATTCGGAAGGTCACGTCCGTCTTGCTCTGACTCGCCGCAATAAAAAGTGACAGGTACAGAGAATTGTACCACTCCATCGTTTTTTCTTGTCGAGGAGGAACCCTGAATCCAGTTTACGAACCGTACCTACCGCTGGCTAGACTAGTGGGTCTCACTCAGCTCTCTCTCTCTCTCTCTTCAGCCCACATTAGTCCACTGCTGCACATCGGCCTCCCCTAATTTGCGCCATTTTACTCTATCCCCGGCCTGCTGCATCCAGCATCTGCCTGCAGCGCTTTCTCACTCAGCTGCTTGCTGAGAATATCCACGAAAGCCTGTCTTTCCCTGGTTGCGTCTCAGGGTCTGCCAAAGCAATTCTCTGAGCGGTTCTCATGGCCTCCCATCCTAGTCAAACATTAAGGGGTTTACGCCAGTAAAGGGACTTTCCGGGAAAATCCCTTAGTCCAGTAGAGTAATCAATAGAGGGTTATATTATATACTAGCTGTTGCCCGCGACTTCGTCTGCGGTTTCTGGCTTTTAACTATCCTATGGAAACCCTTTAATTTTCCTGTATCTAAGACGACCAGGGACATAAGGTATC
Source organism: Parapoynx stratiotata (assembly GCA_910589355.1). Taxonomy (NCBI): domain Eukaryota; kingdom Metazoa; phylum Arthropoda; class Insecta; order Lepidoptera; family Crambidae; genus Parapoynx; species Parapoynx stratiotata. The sequence goes on from OU342458.1 coordinate 17,423,428, forward strand.
ACCATGAAAAATGTCATTGAAATCGGGCTAGCCATTTCGGTGATTAGCCCGTGCAAACAGACGAACAGACAGAGAAACAAAATTAAAAAAAAAGGTATTTTCCCTCTTTTTACAGCCCCCTGACTTGATTTAAAAAAAAAATCTATGTACAAAGACGTTCCACCTCTACAGTTTTATTATCAGAATTTGATTATTAGCTATGTTTGCTTTTTATGCTAGCATTTTATCTCATTCTTCAACATTGAACGCAGTGTTTACCTTCATTATTTGTAAAGTGATATCTCTATCATATTTCCTAATAATGACAGCTACTTACTTTTACGAATGAATTCTGTTTTATGTGTTATCTTGTAAGTATGAGTATTACTCATCCTTGATTAATTTTATAACGTTAATTCAGTTAAAAATTTGAATGACTTTGATTTTGAATATTTTAGTTAGTTAGTTTATTCTACACAAAAGACAGAAACAAAAAAGACAAATTTAAAAAACAGCAAAAAGCGTGTGATTTTTTCCTAACAGAAACATCTTCCAGCCCACCTGCGATATGAGATATGGCAATAAACGAAAATGTCGTATTGTATGTTGTTAATAAACATGTTGTACGATATATAATTGTTTTGGTTAGGATTTCTCACTGAATGATCCATTCTTAAGCATTATTCTTAATCGTGGACTAGTAAGATTCAGTTTAAAACTAATGCTGTCCCTGTCTTCCTCTAAGAAAACGAAAAGGACATCAAAGTCCAACTTTAACACATTTCGTGTGTTACCTTAAGTTCAAATTCATTGGCACAGCTGGGATCTCACCGGCAACCTCTCATACGAGTCCTGTCCATCCCAACTCGACTATCGCTGCTATTTGGTATAATGTGGTAGAAATCTTGACCCGTTTAAAAGTAAGAATGAAATCAATTAAATCCCCATGTTTTATAAACAGCAGTTTTAGCCACAATGGCAAATTACATTGATCATGACTTGCAGTTTCTTTCAAAAAGGAGGATTTATTTACGAGTATATTATTATGTCTCTTTACGAACACGTGGTGGATGTTGACCCAAGGTCGAAGACAGGTGAACAACCTTAGGTGCTAGAAACCTGATGTGATTGATAACCGATTTATACCTGTTATCAATGTTCACATTTGGATAAGAACTTATTACTGTCCCGTTTAAAATTGGACCCAGTTGTGAATGATCGTAAGTGTATTATCAAATGCTATTGAATCTTATAAGTTTTCGAGGTTTACTTAAGAATTTACCGATCGATAACGTATTTTATTTTATTTGCTGCCAGGCTACTACAGTCATCGGTACTTGAAGTTAATGTTAATTTTTAAATGCAGTTCTATCAATAACAGTATCACAAATCCTTAGAAACGGGGCTTTTGTTATAGGAACGCAGCCTACTTCCATCTTTTTGTCTGTTCTTTAACTTTCATAAGATTTTCAGAACTTAAGTTCCCATCCCTTGCTCTCAAATACTGCATCAAATTCTGCAGCGACCTTTCAAAATATGCGAGAGTGCTTGATATTCTTATAGATGTGGCTCAAGAAATGCCTGTTCTCTCACTCTCCCTGACTCTCACCCCACTTCACTTCACTCTCACGTTCTTTCTCTTGCCTTGCCTTATTTATTTAGAACATTTGAACATCCAGACCGGATTCACATTTGATTACCAACCATATGGTTATCCTATGCTAGTTATTACTCGTACTATAAAGTATTATTCAAGTTATAAAAAGTTTCATAAATTACAAGACGTGAAGTCATAATCTGTAATCTATACGTATAATAAAACTGTAGGCTGTAGAGGTCGAATGCCTGTACATACGTAGAAAAATCAAAAAATTATATTTTTTAAATTTTTGGACCTGAAAATTAAATTTTGCATGGTGATACCGTATATACCTGGTCAACATCTTAGATATTATTTATTGTAGATAATTTAAGTGTCTCCGTGGGTTAGTTAAAAAACCATAGTAACCGCGGACGAAGTCGCAGGCAACACACTGTTATAACTATTTCGAAGCTCGGTATACAAATATTAATTTAATGATCTAAACACTTAAGTGTCCAAACATACACTAGAGATGTGGTTTCCCGTAATCACTAATCAGTTGTAATGTTACTTGTGTAGAAGCATGTCAATGCCATCCTACACACACGAGGTTAGAAAATATAGCGTAACAGTATCGTTAATTAAGCCGATCAATTCCAATTTCTATTGCAATATTAATATTGCATGAATAATGAATTGCTTCAGACCACGCTTGTATAGATGATAGAATCGTAATTGCTCCTATCGAAATAATAGGCAGCTAATTTGTATCGGCATATGAAATTGATGAATGATTATTTTCTATAATATTTATAAATGCTTATTTTCTATGTCAAATCAGCAGGAACTTTTAGGCTATGTTATTGTTTCCAATCAACTAATGTCGTATTGGTCGTACTCATTTGTTTTCTTCATCCACATATAATCTAGAAATATTCAGAGCGATCGTGTCCATTGTTTAATAAGGGAATACATGGCATGCATAAATCGTAAATGCAAGTTGCAAAGATGCCCCTCACGTTTTGAGTGACCCCTCATGTTGTTTAATTATTATTTTGCTCTTTTTAAAAACGTGCTATTTTAGATTCTTAATCTTATGCTTTTATTGAATATTCCAGAACATGTTATCAAGAAAGAATAACAATAATACATTAAAATTCTTCCACAATTCAATATACTTACCGCGTGCATTGCTTCAAAATATTTTAATGATAATAGCTATATTATCATTGTCAATGTTAGCAATGCCCATGAGATAAAAATAATAACCTTCTGGCATCTATATAAATATAAACTTGAGTCAGAAGACTTATCTCCTGGAGACGTGACGAAAATTTTAATTTTTCGTTTAACCATTGAATAAGTAATCTAATTTTAACTATCGTTAGTAGCACAAGGTATTTCTCTTATTACAAATCATTACATCAGAAATATAGGATGTAATAGTCTACCATCAAATATTATAATATTGAGACTCGATTTGTTTGCCTATTTTTATAGTAATCAGATCTTGTGATGCTGTAGAAGATCCTGCTATCATTAGAAATGATTGTTGCATTATGTACAAACGTGAGTCTGTTACTTCACAATATGATTATATGTAAATTGGTTTGCTGACAATGTAAGAGCATTTTGTGATGAATACAATAGATACTGCGTGCCAACAAAAAGCAAACTGTGTTTAGGGAAATTGAGATTCCGCTGTAAATATTGAATAAAATTTTATGAGACTTGAATATCAAAATGCTACAGATATTTATGATGGATATCAAAGCAAGGATATCAATGAGAATAGAATCACGTTAATTAGAATTTGGCAGAAAACGTCAAAGAAAAAATGTATGAAGCTATGAGACAATTGTGAATTGACTTCGAAATGTAAACTGATGTGACAGAGGAATAAAATAATGCCCATATGGCAGTTAAAAATCATATACGATAATAAAAATAATTACATCAAAAAGTAAAAGATATTATCAACACTTGTATATAAACAATATAAAAACAGAATAATTATTGTGGGAACGACCTTATTTGGCTACTGATAGTAAAAATGTTAGAACAAGAATGGGTTCTCAAAACGACTGGTAATTGTTATAATATATAATACAATTATACTATTCTCTATCTCTTTATTGCCTTCATGTGCAAGGGTATTATAATAAAGATATAACACTAGCACTGTCAATACTAGATTACCACAATATCATTTTTCAATTTTAGGCAAATGAGGCTATTAAAACACTGCAAAAAGTTTATTTAAAATTGGCTCTAATCCTGTTAACGATATTAATCATTTTCGGTTGAAGATATTGACCTAAAATAAACTTGTTTTACAACCCACTGCCCTACTGTTGAGTAGATGTGCATGTTTGTAAATTCATTTCGGTTGTCATATCACAAGCGTGAGAATTGTCTATATGTTTCGATATGCTAGTACATATTTTAGAAATTTAATAGGATATGATTACTTTCGTTGAGCTAGACTCGTTATATCTCTAGCAATGTGTTTCTATCTACTGAATCTTATGCTATATTTAATTTTGTTGTAGTAGTTTCATTGGTATTAACATTATCACTTACGTCAACGATTGTCTTATTTGGATAATTTTATAAACATTTACGTCTCAAAATGCATCACAGCTAATCATATGCGAACTTTTTAATTATCTAATGTTTGCAATGTAATCATCATAAGGATACTGCCAAGAATAGGATGATGTGGTGATTGTAGCTAAAATAGCATGGAAATGACCAAACTTTCTAAGCGTTGACATCGTTTCTGTATTAAATTAAACAAATATAAGGGCATTAATAGGCATTTGTAATATTTATAAGATGTTATGTTTTAGTATTGAGGTCAGTCTATCATATAACACTTACGTATAATTATCCCCGAAGTGGAAGGTAGGGAACACCCACACGTGCCCTGATATAGTTAAATTCCTATGTTGGCATACAACGGGCACAGGTTCAAGAGCCACTGAGTTTCAATAAACCTAAAAGTATAGTTTATTATGAATTTAGCTTTCTTTATGTTACACAACATCAAAAATTTACTTCCTAAATTTCTAAATATAAATTTCATGACCATGTTCGCAATTTTTTTTTCAGTTTCAAAGATGCCAAGGCGTCGTACGGGACAGACAACCCTGCGAAGGGTCGGAGGGTTATCTTCTGCGTGCACGGCAACCCCTCTACGGGGTGCTGCGCGGTCATCGAAACAAGCACAACGGAAAACGATGGTGAGACAAGGAACGGCAGCATCACAGAAGTTGAAAGTAAGTCTTGGTCCATTTAAATTCAAACCTGAAACAAAATTCAACCCCATTACAATCCTATTGGGGTACAATTTGTGAAAGCATTGTAAGGCTCGGCTTTAAGCACCCTTGATATCTTATGCCAGCTCCAGACTCTCGCGATTCGCCTCTTAGAGGCGCTTAGCACGATTTTCGATTTATACAGTTGTTTACTCGCGTTCTTAGAATCGCGTACTTTGACTGTCCTGTTCACACAGACCGGCTCGGAGAAGAGAGCAGATTTTTATCACGTTGAAAATAGAGTTTTGAGTAATTGTAGTAAAGTTTATTTTTGCATGTGCACTTTTTTGTCGTTAAGAATGCTTGAACGCGCTTCGTGTGAAATAATAAGAGGAGCCTACCGGCTCCGATTGCGTGTTCTTTCTCGCTCGAGCAGCCGATCGCTTAAATAGTTGGCGGCTCCGCTCGGCCAATTCCTAGCGTATACGATCCTGTCTGTGTGAAAAGAAAAATGCGAGCGGTTTCTCTCCGAGCCGGTCTGTGTGAATGGACCCTTATAGGGGACTTCGAGGCGAGGCGAGAGAAGTCAACGGGACACGAGCGCACCGTTTTCACTCTCTAACTCGCTTTCGCTCTTGTAGTCTTGGAGAGTCTGGATGGTAATTAGACCTACCTACGGAGGGAACAATAATAATGTATTAGCAACAACTTGACATGTAAATTAAAACAATTATCATCGCATGTAAAATATCTAGTTGACATTGATATTTTTAATATTATTTTATAAGCTATTTTGACATTTTTAATTAATGTGATTCACGAAAATTTTGCATGTCAGTATGGTAAAACATGTGATTCTATTAATAGTATTCCTATGTCACCTTGTAAACCATGTTTTTAGCAAATTAACTATTCTATTCTTCTATTCTACCTACCTGGCCTGGCCGATTGGTCCTACTAAAGGTAATATTTTGTTTTATTTCCAGGACATTGTCACAGAAGTCGTAACGAAGAAATTGACAAACGTGCTCGCAGAAAACTGATTATAGCCAGTATACTATGTGTGATATTTATGATTGGAGAAATAGTGGGTGAGTAAAAAAAAAATATTTATTTAATCTATGTAATGGTACAACTCGATCGATGCTTCAACGGCTCAGAGTAAACAGAACTGGAGTAGCCTTTGTCTAACATTCCCCTCTGCCAAATGCACAAGCATCGGATGCTTGCACGTTTAATAAAACTAGTTGAGCCGCCATTTTGACAGCCATAACATTGTAAACGTTGCGGCGAACATAGCTCCCGCAAAAATGCCTGCCTGTGCTGTTTTTTGTTGTAAAAATAAATAGAAAACATAGAGTATGCTAAAAGATGGTGTCACCTTTTATTTGTAATTATAATTTTTAAGATTTCATGATTAATTACTTCATTATTTCATGTTTTAGAATTTTACGATTTCAAATTTCGAACGCTAGTCTCGTGGGGAGTGCGGCTGTGACGTTGTTAAAACGCACACCCCACGTGACTATTTTAAGCGTGTGTGTGCATGAAATTAAAATTTGTGTGTCGAATTATGCATGTGTGCATTTGTAAAAACGGTAAAAGTTATTGTTTATGTGTGCTGGCTTTGAGTGTAGTGGTAACCTCACCCCCCGCAAGAAATGGCAGAAAAAAATGTTTGAGAAATTGACTAATGGCTACTCCATTTCTGTTTACTCTGAGTTCAACGGTTATCTTACATACTTATTTTTCATATATTTTTTTAATTTATCTGTTGTAAAAAGTATTTATGTATTCCATTGCCATCCCAATTCTTATCCATACTAATATTATAAATGCGAAAGTAACTCTGGGAAAGGGTGCCATGCGGGTGAATGTAAAAAAATTTAAATAACGACTATCAGATAAAAGAAGGACAAATTTACGCCACTATAAACTTTGGTTCTAATAATAGAGTAGGAGTATAATTTGAATTCCACCGATTGAGGCACTTTCGTGGTGCCAACTGGGATGTCTGCCATGTTTAGAAGAAATTCATATATCAGAGTAAGTGATAGGTGGGTTCCTTTCAGGTGTGCATATATTCCAATTTGAAAAAATCTTTCAGAAAGAATAGCCATTTATTGAGGAAGACTATAGGCTACATAAATTACACTATCTCAAAGTTACTATTCTACGCGGACGAAATCGCGGGCAAAAGCTAGTGAAATCATAAGTGCAGATAAAGTTAAAAAAACAACATGCAATATGTTGATTTGGATTAGACGCTTTTTAGCGCAAGCGCACATTTTTTGGCTAAAAATAATTGAGATGACTTACTGAATATTATGGGTACATCTCTATTTATGGGTATATAAGTAATCCTGCTATCGTGATCTAGTAGGCAAATACTTAAATTCAATTAACATTGTACACAATCATCACTCTAAGGTCAGATGTCAATAAATGCACCAATTGAACACCAATGAATCTAATGCTCGTATACATTAGAATACATTTTCTTAAAGCAGTAAGTCTACTGTGAACTGTATCGTTCACTTAGGAAAATATTCTGTATTTGTATATTGCTATTGATATAAACCAAGAATAAACACGAAGTCCTGAGTTTAATGCTTAAAAAAAGTTTTACTTTATTCTCTAATGTCGCCTTAATGCCTAACCTAACTTTAGGCATTAAGGCGACATAAGAGAATAACTGCCGCCGGTTAACTGCCGCCAAATTTTATAATCTTTTTTTACAGTTTGCTTATAGGAAATATGGTCTTACCACCAATGTAAAAAGCATGTCTAAAAGATTTTGATTTTGTTTACTTATAGGTGGCTACCTGTCCAACAGTTTGGCGATAGCTACGGATGCGGCACATCTGCTCACAGACTTCGCTAGTTTTATGATATCACTGTTCTCGCTATGGGTGGCGAGCCGGCCTGCTACAAGACGGTACGTTTACAAATAAGAGCCATAAGGGTTGATTCATCTGGTCGCACCGAATCGTATCACTGTTACCCGGCCAGCAGCAGCTGAGCGAGAAAGAGAACGAAGTGGGAAGTTTCGGCCAGATATAGCTCAACCTGACGCTGACGACGTAGAACGCATCTGTAGGCCTAGCACGGGCCGGTGAGAAAAAGTCCCCAGAGACAAAAATCGTCATTGCCTCTCAAGCGAGAGGAGTAATATGTTAGGCCACGCCCTCTCACATGTTTTTTGTACCGTACGAGACAAATGCACGTAGAGAACACACGTGAAAATGGTCATTTTTGCAAAGCCCCAAACGAAATATATCCTGTTTCGTTTGGGGGTTTTGCATTGGGCCTTAATTATGTTTATTTTTTGTTAGATATGGCATGGAGGCAGGCAGGAGTACAAAAACATTGTCAAAAATATGTTGAGTTCGCCCTTGAAATTAGTGAATGATTCCCAGGATGCCGTTCGGCTGGTACCGAGCGGAGGTGATCGGCGCGCTGACGTCGGTGCTGCTGATCTGGGTGGTGACGGGCGTGCTGGTCTACATGGCGGTGCAGCGCGTCATCTACCAGAGCTTCGAGATCGACGCGACCGTCATGCTCATCACCTCGGCCGTGGGCGTCGTCGTCAACCTCATGTAAGTCAAATACACCCCTTTGAACGCTCTGGTGATGCAACTGTAACGCGCCGCAAACTCAAATCTGGTGAAATCGAATTATAACATCGCTTGATTTATTCTCATCTAGACACATGTAGGCCAATCTAGATGCTATTCGGTTTTCAAAAGAATGTCGCGTGAATATAAGCGCAGGCCACACCGCGGGCGGGCGAAGTGAGAGAAGGAAACTATAGAAACTACGCGAAAAGATAGCGCTCTGTTTCTGTCCATTGTCACTCGCGCGCAGTTGTTCTAAATACTACACTACGAAGACAAGCGTCGACTAGTCCGAAAAACAGTGCGAACGGGGAGGACGGGCGAACTAACCGGGTGAGCGGGCTGGCGGGCGAGCGAGCTAGCGAACCTGGCGCCTAACAAGGTGAACGAGTAGCTTCGCTGGAATCGTTGGATATTTCCTTAACTTCGCTAGCAACCCTGACGTAGCTCGGTAGTTCTTGCGTGGACCGATGCATGCCCGCCTAAGCAAGCTGAAGTGACGTTGGGCTGACTATAAGGTCGAAGATCTGTTGAGGTAGAAGTGTTCTATAGTGGAGATTGCATGCAGTGCAGCGCGTCGTCTACCAGACCTTCTAATGTAGATCTATGCGACTGTCATGCTCATTTAGGCCCGGCGCACATTATAGGCATCGGCAAGGAAAGGAATCCTTCGGCATCTCTACATGCAAGCGCACACTGTCGGCAACTCTGCCTTAGCATGCTGCAACGTCCTTAGAGATGCCGAAGCGTCCTTAAGCATGCCGTACCGTCCAAACTACCCCCGAGTGTTGCCTTGGCGCGGCGGGCGGCAGCGTACTGAACGATGCCGAAGTATCCACCAACCTCAAGGCCGCCGATGCAGCAGCCTCAAGCATACCGAAGCGGTATTTTTGTAACTACGCCCATATATCATGGAAATTTCTACTGTATTGCTATGAAGTTAACCCACCAAAACATTCTGTAAAAAACTAGCCATGTCTCGATGGAGCTGCTTGTTTATCTCTAAAAAGTAATTAAATCTAGACAAAGTCGTGCCAAGTCTAAGGTTCCTTACTGCGATTTCTTTATTATTATAGTTAATGTTGTGTGACTTCGCCGTTGACCATTCTTTATACGTTAGTGGCTTTGTCAAGCCTACAATTGACTGGTTATTGAATCAACGTTTTCCAAGTGGCAATTTTCCATCGTCAATGGGTAGCGGTTTTGGCGACAGATTGGTGCAATGGTGTTATGGAGCACTTGGTTTTGTACCCTTGTGTACCCTTCAACGGCCAAGGCATACATACATATAATCACGCCTGCTTTTCCCGAAGGGCTAGGCAGAGTCCAAGGAGCACTGTGTTCCTTGAGACCACATTTAGCCACACAAAAATTGGGCTTGGTCGGATGAACAATCGTGGAAGAGTAGTAACAAGTGGCTAGCTCATAGCCTACACAATCACAGACTCAGTACCCAAGACATGCTAGGCAAGAAAAACAGTTGGTATTTTCTTTTTGTGTCCCAGACCAACAAGGGACCAATAGTATAAGGGGGCATTACCATATCTCTAATACAGCTGAGACGAGCTGAGTGTTCTTCATCAAATACCTTCAGACCTTCGATTTTTGACATCGAATGAAGCGGCCCACCAAGTTGAATATTTTTTGTAAAGGCGGTATGTCGATCTCTAATAATAGGTTGGGGAAAAAGTTTCTTCGCATTTTTTAAGAAAATTCAAAACATTTTTTAATATAGTTTATTTACATTTAACTAAAGTATGTAGGTACCATTTTGTTCGATAACTTTTTGCCATCTTGTAGGTAGGGACATGATCCCATTGCTATAGAAATTTTGAGACTTCTGGTCAAAATACCGCGACAAGTGGTTTTGGCAGTCCTCTCGTGATGTTAACCTGACACTGCCTAAAGAATTCTGAAGAGACCGAAACAGGTGGAAATCTGAAGGTGCAAGGTCAGGACTATACGGCGGATGCATTAACACCTCCCAGCCAAACTTTCTTAATTTTTGCTGAGTGGCTAAAGATGTGTGAGGTCTAGCGTTATCATGATGAAAAACCACACCCCTTCTGTTGATTAATTCCGGCCGCTTTCTCTCAACTTCTTGCTTTAATCTCATCAGTTGTTCGCAGTAGAGTTCAGAATCGATGGTCCTGCCTGGTGGTAACAGCTCATAATGAATAATGCCCTTCCAATCCCACCACACACACAGCATCACCTTGTTGCGAATTAACCCGGGTTTCGCCACAGTCTGTGAAGCTTGACCGGCCTTTGACCACGACCTTTTTCGCACGTTCTTGTCGTACGTGATCCACTTTTCATCACCAGTTATCAGCTTCTTCAAAAATGGTTCGGTTTCATTACGTCGTAATAAAGAATCACAAATTAGTACACGGTTCATTAGGTTTCTTTCAGTGAGCTCGTGAGGTACCCAAATGTCGAGCTTTTTTGTGTACCCAGTTTTTTTCAAATGCGCCAAAACTGTTTTGTGGTCATTTCCCAGTTCTTCAGCTACGTCGTAACTACTGACATGCTGATCTTGCTCCACTTTTTCAAAAATGGCATCCATTTTATGTGTAATAGGGCGACCAGAGCGACGTGCATCTTTGACATCAAAATTCCGGATTGAAAACGCTTAAACCAAATTTGTGCTACTCTCACAGACACTGCACTAGGTACATAAACATCGCAAATTTTTTTCGCGACTTGCGTTGCATTTTTACCTTTTTTGTAGTAAAATTTTAAAATGTATCGAATTTCTTCATTAGATTCACTCATCTTGGCGGTACGAAAAACAAATGAAAATCACACATTTTTCTAATTTGAATTTGGAATTATATTCTTTAAAATTTAAACTTTCAATGATACCAAAACCAGCCAGATACAAATAGTATAGCCAAAGAGATTTTATTACAAGTTTATACATACTATTATTATTATTATTATACTCTTTATTGCCAAAGAACACATGGTTACATAAAAATAAAAATAACACAACGTATGCAATGGGCGGACTTATCTCTAATAGAGATGTCTTCCAGACAACCCATAAGGTACAGTGAATAAATTAAATTAATACAGCAGACCACAAATGACAATCACTAGTAAAAGAGAAGACAAGCGATATCCACTAAATATATACCCACCACCATATACCTATACACACTAATACACACCATACATAAATACAATAACATACACATATAAAATAAATATACCATACATAAACAATACCATGTTCATGACAAAAACTAAAAAGTTACTACAATGCGAAAAGACTTTTTCCCCAACCTAATAGTTTGGTAGGGCTCTTGTGTTTTCTCATCAGGGTCACCAGATACTCCAGTTCTTCGATTATCCTAGTTTTTATAGTTTTCCCTTTATGTGGCCATTAAACCCTAACTCTGTACCACATTTCAGCTCTCTGAGTTTATGGGAAGTACTAGTTCTATTTTGATGATCATGATGATCATGAGTGAGTGTCGTAAATGCGTAACTTTGCTTTCGCTTAGCTTCGGAACTAAAAGACTTCAAATTTTGGATTTAAAGTATGTGATTATAGCTTACTGGATGACGAAAATTTCTGCGTTCTGGTCTTATCCAGAGGTTCTCAAATAGGGGCCTGAAAATGTGGCGAAATGGTTCCAGTAAAGGATGGTACGGCAGTGTTTGCTTCGCGCTCGACCTGGCGGGGGCACTCCCGTGCCCCCCGATATATGATGCTATTTATCACCTAAATTCCTGAGCCGTCCGATGCCGATAATGTGCGCCGGGCCTTACGCGACGGTTGTGTTTGTGATGTCAACTTTACTTTTTAAGTCCGCACATGTCACTCACCTCCTTCGTGTATTTCTTCTTCATTTCATCAGCCCTTTATTTCTTTTTTATCATGATGAGAATAAAATTTAGCTTTTTTGCACTTTTGTAAAATGCCAATGTAATTTGTGTCTTCTGCCTTCAGCATGGGGTTGACATTGCACCAGCACGGACACAGCCACGGCGGCGGCCACGGCCACTCGCACGGCAGCAGCAACCCGGTACTCAACAATAAGGTACACAATATTTCTATAATGTAATTATAAACAAGAATATTGCAAATAAAACTACAAGACGCTTGACTTCGAAGAGAGTAGTCTAATCAAAAAATATTAACTGTGGGTTGTTAAGAATACCCAATGTATTATAATGGTCAAAGTCAAATTATTTTATTCAGTGTAGAATTTTTGGAATTTATATACTCTTAATATTATACTAATTCTGTAAATGAGCTACCAAGAGGTCTTGTTCTAAGTAAAACGGTAAGTAAGTAATTTGAATCCTCTTTTCACATATATTTTTATAAAATCAATCAAGTAGGTGTCATACATAAACAACAAAAGTAAAAGCACGAATTCTAAACTAAGAACAAATAAATGAGAGATAGGCCAGGAACTGTATCCCATAATTTGTTTCAGAAGGACCGGGCAGATTCCGACGTTGAAAGCTCCACTTCCGCAACGCACGAACACCACGCAGTGAACATCAACGTTCGCGCCGCCTTCATCCACGTGCTGGGCGACTTCCTGCAGAGCTTCGGCGTGCTCGTGGCCGCCATCGTCATCTACTTCAAGGTACTTCACACAGGACATCGACGTCGCCCGCCTTCTTATATCTGCTGGGTGACGTCATTCAGAGTTTCGGCGTGCTGGCGGCCGCCGTCGTCATCTACTTCAAGGTATTTCACACAGGACAATGACGTCGCCCGCCTTCTTATACCTGCTGGGTGACTTCATTCATAGCTTCGGCGTGCTCGTGGCCGCCGTCGTCATCTACTTCACACAGGACATCGACGTCGCCCGCCTTCTTATACCTGCTGGGTGACTTAATTCAGAGCTTCGGCGTGCTCGCGGCCGCCGTCGTCATCTACTTCAAGGTATTTCACACAGGACATTGACGTCGCCCGCCTTCTTATACCTGCTGGGTGACTTAATTCAGAGCTTCGGCGTGCTCGCGGCCGCCGTCGTCATCTACTTCAAGGTATTTCACACAGGACATTGACGTCGCCCGCCTTCTTATACCTGCTGGGTGACTTAATTCAGAGCTTCGGCGTGCTCGCGGCCGCCGTCGTCATCTACTTCAAGGTATTTCACACAGGACATCGACGTCGCCCGCCTTCTTATACCTGCTGGGTGACTTCATTCAGAGCTTCGGCGTGCTCGTGGCCGCCGTCGTCATCTACTTCAAGGTACTTCACACAGGACATTGAAGTCGCCCTTCATCCTACATCAAAGATTTCCATAAAACACCGTCTTCACTAGAATAAAATATCAGAAAACCTGTGTCATAATGCAAACTACGATGTGTTTTGTGTACAAATTGGCGTGTGCCAACCTTCGCCAGTTTAAGGGCACATAAAGATAAATATTAAATCAATATGTAAATCAATATGTGTTTCTTGCAGCCCGAATGGATCCTGGTAGACCCGATCTGCACGTTCCTGTTTTCGGTCCTGGTCCTCATCACCACCTTCAACATCATCAAGGACACCCTCTTAGTTCTCATGGAGGGGTCGCCCAGAGGAGTTGACTTCCAGGTCACTATCCATACTTATATTATTAATGCGAAAATAACTGTCCGTCTGTCTCGCTTTCACATCAAAACTACTAAACCAATTTAACTGAAATTTAAAATACAGATAGTCTAGAGCCTGAGAAAGGACATAGACGACCTTTTATCCCGATATTCCCATGGGAACTGGTGCCATGCGGGTGAAATTAAAAAAATTCGAATTATGCCTCAGAAAGTTTAAGGACAAATTTACGCCGCTAGAACTCGGCTTCTAATAATAGAGTAGGAGTAAATTTTCAATTCCACCAATTGAGACTACTGTTCCAATTTGAATAAATCTTTCAGTGTTGAATAGTAGTATTGAGGAAGGCTACATGCCATCACATTATCTCAAAGTGACTATTTTACGCGGACGAAGTCGCGGGCAAAAGCTAGTTACACTTTAATTACTAAATTGACATATCAGACATCTCATACAGATAATGCCATGCACGTGGGCGTTTCAATCATTTTAATTTAGACTCTTGTCTTAAGACATTAAGGGCGTATCAATCGCCGTCATAAAATGCAACAACTTCACCAAGATACAAGAAGATAATAGAACATCCTTACATAGCATTGTGGTATTTACCACTAAAATTGTAATTTAATTTCGGCGTTCTACTTAGCCATTGAACATAATTGTCAAACCCCATTCATTATGAAATGTAATAGAAATTATCCAAAGATATTTTGTCAAGAATGGCAGACACCTTAGCCTTTAATAAGTCGTGTAATTGAATCGTTGCTTATTTTCTACTTTTCTTTGAAAAGAAAATCGTTTTCCCATACGTACATATAATCACGACTAGTATCCCTTAAGGTTTAGTCAGAGACTAGACAAAAGCACCGCAAAAGCAGTCCACTGCCATAGTCCGCGCTTCACCAAGCAGTGACTGCACTCAGCGTGACAGGTGGTGAGCCCGTCGCCGCTATAAGCTATGGATGGTTGTGCAGTTCTAAGTCCATTAGTCGCCTTTTACGACAACCAAGGGGAGAGATGGGTTGGTAGTATTATTATAATGAGCCGCTACTTAGAGCTTTTGGACCTTGTTACAATCGAGCAAGAATCAAATTACAGCATAATTAGATCAGCCACCGTATTCAGGTGTAACAAGTATTGTGCAGGACTCCACAACTTTTTGATATTATTTGTTTTTATACTTTTTTAAATTATGACACTGATTTTTTGACTTTCCATTATTACAGCTCTTGAACTTGTCACGGTCTTTTTCATTCCCATTCATAGTTTTTCCTAATATAAAAAATAATAAATAAATATTTTCACACCTATCAACTAGTCCCATTTTAAGCAACTAAATGCTGCTTGTGTTACGAATACTAGATGACGGACATATATTAATAGATAAATACATATAAATATCCTTAATATAAATAAACATCTAAGACTGGAAAGCAAATGTCTGAAAATTCATCAACCACTTGTCTCCACTGGGGATCGAACCCAGGACCTCTCGAGATGGCGACGCCTTGAGACCGGCGTACAGACCACTCGATCACGGAGGTCGTCAAATTAATAATTCGGCAGTGATATTGGGTCCTTATCTATGAAATTGGTGTTTTTTTTTCTCTCTTAGTATTTTGTCTGTAACTATTAAGATTCAGAGTATTCCTAAAAAATAATTAGCTCGTCTAAAAATAGACTATATTTTTGAGCTCTTTTGATTTGTTTTGATAATTTGTTGTAAGTTTAATTGTGTTAAAATTGGACACGGAGACAACTCTTCTTAAGTGCCTCCCGAATACATCATTTTATTTGCATTCACTTAAAATCGATAAATAATTTTTATGAAGTGTGATATTACACATATTACTAAAGCTTGTCTTATTATTATATTTGGATTTGTCGTTGTGAAGAAAACTGAAAAAATTTTAGTATGGAAAATGCAGAATTCCCCAAAATCTCCATACAAAACACCAATTTCATAGGTAAGGATCTAATATATATAAATATCGGGTCCTCATGAACAAGTATCTTGGTGTTGTCGCAGGAGGTGGCCAACACGTTCCTGTCGCTGCCGGGTGTAGTGCGCGTGCACAACCTGCGCATGTGGGCGCTCTCGCTCGACAAGACCGCCCTCGCCGCACATCTTGCCATACGTAAGTTTATTTCAAAAGACATAACCTTGGACTTAAAAAGAAAGTTAAGCGGGGGGGGGGGGTCGTATCTTTATGGCCATTACACTTCACAGTTTCAAAAAAATCTTTCAGTGTTTAATAACCTATTTATTGAGGAAGGTTATAGGCTACATACCATCTCAAAGTATTAAGATGACTATCTCAAAGTAACTTAATAATAGTAATTAAGGTGACCACGGAAGACTAGCGTCGGATGTCTGCGACAACTGCCATCTCGCCATTCTCTCTCGGCTCGCCATTTAGTGTCACAATTTTCTTAGGTATTCATCTTAGTACTAAGGTTGATTCTGTGTCACTAATGAAATATTTTCTTTCTTCTTTCTACGCGGACGTAGTCGCGGGCAAAAGCTAGTGTCTTTATGTAATCTACAATGATAAACATAACATCACACCCCTTACCCCGAAGGGGTGGGCAGAGGTGTTAAACCCACATTTCGCCAGATACGTCAGGCCCCATGTAACAGGTAGCGAGCCTGTTGCCACGCACCGGGCACATGACGCAAGCGATATTCACCAAACAACAACAATATCCACAATGATACCTACCCTTTTAGGGATATTGGGGATGAATTTGACAAAGAACTCTTCGTCCACAGGAACCGGTGTAAGCCCACAGAAGGTTCTAGAGAAGGCCACGCGCCTCGTCCACGAGAAGTACAACTTCTTCGAGATGACCCTTCAGATCGAGGAGTTCAACGACGGCATGGAAGACTGTAACCAGTGCAAGATGCCGCAGTCGTAATCGTAGAATAATTACTTGAATATGTAGACTTTTGGTGATCAGGAAAGCAAAAGAAGGTAAATACCTAAGACCTTTTTTTCATAAGAGTGCACCTCGCTGCTGGGGCTCTAACTAGGATGGACGGCCCACGCGCTTATTTAGATATTTCTTCCATATTATTATAATAAATACACATTTAGACAATATAGGCAATATACGTTAAACAAAACATGTACTTTTGTTATTATTCAAAAGCTAATTACTCTCTGTGAAGCACTCACCCGGTACTAAGGGTAATTTTTTTAAGAGGTATCTTTGGCATTTTTTTCTATCGAGCCAGCTACGAGTAATCGTGTTCCTAATCAATATGATTTATGTAGTGAATCCTTAAATATTGGGTCCTTACCTATGAAATTGGTGTTTTTATACTGTCTTAGTATTTTGTCTGTAACTATTAAGATTCAGAGTATCCCTAAAAAATAATTACCTCGTCTAAAAATTGACTATATTTTTGAGCTAATTTGATTTGTTTTGATAATTTGTTGTAAGTTTAATTGTGTTAAAATTGGACACGGAGACAACTCTTTTTAAGTGCCTCCCGAATACATCATTTTATTTGCATTCACTTAAAAACGATAAATATTTTTTATGAAGTGTGATATTACACATGTTACTAAAGCTTTTCTAATGATATGTCTAATGATGCCAAATATTATTATCTCTGGATTTGTCGCTGTGAAGAAAACTGATAAAATGTTAGTATGTAAAATGCAGAATTCCCCAAAATCTCCATACAGAACACCAATTTCATAGGTAAGGACCTAATATCTTGCATGTGAATTATATAATTATAGCTTTAGTAATAACAAAACTGCAAGGGACCCATGAACGCAAATATAGCGCTAAAAGCGCGGTGCACTCTTAACAGTTACTAGCGGAAAATGAAAAGCCTCTTGGAATTTTTTATCCCTCGTGACTATAGAATAATTACTTGATCATGGAGACTAGTGGCGATCAGACGAGAGAAGAATAAAGAGATCAAAAATACTTTTTTATTAACACAATTCCTAGTGGACAATTTAAAGCCTTTGGGAATTTTCTCAAAGAATTGTTACTTGCTTTAGTGTTGCTAGAATGCAGAAAAGGTAATTTTTTTTTTTATGGGACTTTAGTGTTGCCATGATTGAAGTGCGGATTATACTATACGAAATGGATAATAATCAATATGAGCTAGGTTTTGAATACAATATGAGGGTATAATTTTCCGTTAGATGTTATGCTTATTTTAATATCTTATGATATTTGTTACAATATTAGAAATATAAAGTCTGTTTTGAAAACTTTTCGTAATTCTCGATCTGCGGGAACATTATAGGTCTCCTGTTGCCTTAAAAATATTGCCTATATTGTTCATTTTCCATGAACTCTACTCTATGGTCATACAGGCCATTTTTCTGAAGCCATTTGATCGCTTCGCAGTCTTCATTTTCAACTGTCTCTAAAGTTCCATTGTTGATAACGTCACAACCGTATTATTAAGTATTGTATATTTATTATTTATATTTGTATTACTCTATTATAGTGTTGCTGAATGTTAAATTATTTTATCGATGATTCTATCGATAGTTTTTAATTATTCAATGATAATTTAAGAACGCAACGTGTAAATGTTACAAGGGTGTTTTGGAGACCCTAATGTTATTACAGTTATTATTATTTATCCTATTAAGTAAAGAAACATAGCATATTGTTAAAGGAAAGCATAAAACTGAATTAGTCGTGGTCGTTGAAATGTAACAGTCTGAGATCATTTTAATACAGTCTTTAATAAAAAACAGTAACTATAGTGTTTTCACAATTTCCTACTAAATGGGACAGATAAATAAGCTGACCATATAGAATAACGCATTACGTATTAAAGGAGGTCAATTTACTAGTAAATGGTCATATTATGTATGTATCTATGTGTAAATGTATTATGCCGCCAAAAAGTAATTGTAAGTTCCAATTTGAAAATTTGGGCTTTTGAGGCTAATAATACTTTTCGTTAACCAACATTTTGTTGATATTATTAATAAATTCTCTCAGTGCTGGGTTATTTTAATTAATACCTTATTTACTTATCAATAAACGTCTTTTTAAATCATATTAAAAAGGATTTCATTCCTTTTAAGTGTGTACGCATTTTACCTCGTATCGTTACACTTGTTATGTAGAATAATTTACAAGCGATTTTAACTTCTCAATCAATTTTCGATTATATTTCAAACATAATAAGATTGAAAATCAATTAAAGGTAGCTTCGTCTACAAAAGTTGGGCTAAATGCAATTTTTTTATTTGGAAATAACATGTTAATGTACTGTTCTATTAGAGAAAGTCGTCATTGTTTATTTACAAAGTCCACATCTGTCCCTAGGATATAGAAAGTTAAATATATTTTTAAGTAAAAATATCTTATTTATAGTCCTGTAATTTTAAAATCTTATTATGTGCAATCAATAAGTTATGTGCCTTATGAGAGATATTACTAATGTAATAAATATAAGTGATTGATGTTACTATTATGTGCATTGTGACCTTGTATAAAGGTTATAATAGTGCCCGTGTTTGCATTTGTGCAACATCATGTGATTAAAGTTAAACAATCAGATTTAGTGTGAAATTTTAATTTATATAAAACTTGTTTGGCAGCTATTTTCTAAGTGACAATTCAGATAGCTTGAAAATAACTATATGATAGCTATTTAGACGTCCGATTGTATTCAAAATGAAACGCTTAGCTGTATTTAAAGCAAAAAATGTATTGTAAGCTATAGAACTTGCTCAGTTTATTTAGCTGTAAGAAAATATAAATCTGAGTATGGAAAATAATTTTCTTGTTAAATACCAGATGTATATAGTTAAGTTCGTAATATGTTTATGGTCTTCCAAAAATATAGGGATAGATGAAGAGATTGTTTGAATGTATTTTGAATATGAATTATATTTTTGAGGAAGTTTAACTTTATGTTTTATTTTATCGATATGTTGCAGAACGTCCCTCAGTATATAAAAGTCATAACAAAGCATGAACAGCACAAGAGGTGGTCAATTCAATCGTCGCCTATGCCACTAGTAAGGTTAACTTATAAGTTCTGGATTTGTCTCGCCTCTTTAATACAATTCCCATTGCATGCAACATCTCGTGTTTATTTTTTATTAATGATCTCTATAAGTACACCCAATGATTTAATTTTCTCAGAGCACTACTCCTATCGCAGGTGGGTTGGAAGAAATTTCTTATAGAAATAGGCCCTACGTATTGTATCATATTTTGTTCCTTGTATAATCCTTAGAGATGCGCTGAATAACCGAATATCGAATATTATTCGGTTTAACCTTTACCGAACCGGATATTCGGCCGAATTTACGATTACTTAGCTTAGCTTAGCTTAGCTTAGCTTAGCCACGGAAACAATTTAGACAACATGTAGGTACGTTTCGTGGCGATACTACAGGCGATGTTAAACAAAAGTTCCATATTATACTGAACTACCAATAGCCTATGAAATCATTATGTTGACATGAGTAACATTAATCTTACAGAAGAATCGTCTTTTTGTTCTATACCTGGTCATCTAGCCAAGAAAATAGAACCGAATATATTCGGCACAAAAACCGAATAATTCGGCCGAATACAAATAGTGAAGCGATGCCGAATACGCTGAATACCAATTACAAAACGAATATTCGGCGCATCTCTAAATCCTGTGTAATAGGTGCAATAAATTATTTAATAATAATAACCTCAGCCACCGTTACATAGGGTTTGTCAACTTTGGTAGTATGATTTGAGTGTACGATAATCGTAAAAGATTTTCTTCCATACATTTGCCACCAGAGACGGAACCGGCGCCTATATAGAACTAAAGTTAATTGCAGAAAAAAGGCTGCTTTTATCTTAAAGCTTACTATCTTAAATCATTCTAGGGGACAGCGATATACTTGAGAATATGTGAAGAAGAAATTGAAAATTAAATCTAGACATTTATTACTAGTATAATTTATCTTACAGCTGACTAATAATAAAATGTGGAGTCTTTGTCTGGTATGCATTTGGTGGTGGCGACGTGGTTGTAGTACGCGGCCGAGAGACGCGCGGTGCGCGTGCGTTCTGGGGACTTAAAATCTACCTCGTACAGGCCGAAGCGTTGTCTGGAACGAGAAAAGATGATTTAAAATATTTGGCACCCAGTAGAATAAACTTCTATACATATGTTGGGGTTCCTCCGAGATGTTAAATAAAATAAAAGTGGACTGTATAACTGGTTTACTATCACGTTTTTTAGAGTTATAATTCGCCGATAGAATACGCGGTAGGATGTTAGCGCGGTGGTGTCCCGGAGCGAGTGTCGAGCGGCGCGTTGGACAGTAGCCTCGAAACCGGCTTTCGGTTCGATGCCCGCCGCCCGCGCGTCACCTCCCGAGCGTATATGTTGGTTCCCAACACATACAACTAACAAGCAATGCAGCATTATTCTCCTATCCCATAACAGCGTAAAACAAGTAGATAATTATAAAGTAGACAAAATAACGCAAAAATAAATGACAGTAAATTATTTTTAACACTATATAAGGTATGATTTGATTACCAATGTCAGAAGCAAATAGTATCACAAAAATAGTTACTATAAATATATATTTTTTTAATTATAATATTTTTTACAAACACACATTTTGTGTGTGTGTGTGTGTGTGTTTTAATGCATTTAGGAAGTGCTCGTGAAGTAAATAATTTGAAGTTAGTTTGTACTTACGAATAACCGAATGTCCATTCGAAGTTATCCATGAGTGTCCAATACGTATACCCATAGACGTTGCAGCCGTCTATCGTGATGGCAGAGTGGAGAGCTCTTAAGTACCTGTCATAATGGAAAATAAATTAAAAAAGTTTTTTTAAATTCGATGATCACAAATCACAATAGATCACAAATTCGTGGTTACCCTTCTGAAGCAGCCATGGTGAGTTTATTGGTAACAATAAATAGGGAAAAGTGAAAAGTGTTTTATATAACATACATACCTATATAAGTCACGCCTTTTTCACAGGGGTAGGCAGAGATTAGATCCTTCAACTTGCTACGATACCTGCATATTTCTTTCGCTTCATCAACTCTCATTACAGTCCTCATGTATGCTCGGCGATTTCGGGTACTTTTGACCTGGCCCATCTCAAGAACGACTTTAATTTGGTCGAGAAACGTTCGCCTAGGTCTACCTCGTCCCGTATCTCCACTCACACCTGATTCATATATCCCTTTAATCAACCTATTTTCATCCATCCTTTCCACATGTCCAAACCATCTTAGAATTCCTTTCTCTATTCTTGTCACTACATCCTCTTTCAAACAACACTAAATAAAGCTTAATGTACTTAATTAGGTACCAACCCGTCGATATAATTAATTCTTCTTGTATCATGAAGTCCAGGCTCTAGCGAGAAGCCGTTCTCTGTGATCAGCACCGGGGGGTTGCCATAAGTATTCTTAATCCAGTTCAAAGTCTTTCTCAGGCCCCATGGGACCACCTGAAACAATTTATCGATAAATAATGCTGGTCCAATGCAGCAGAGACGGTCTCAATGACCGGGAAAAAGTTATGAACGAGGAAGTACCTTGGTAAAAATGAATTGTTATGTAGGGAGAGGACGACCGACTGATGGATTCTGTAAATGATAACGAGTCACGCAAAAGTGACCTTGTGCCGTTGACATAATGTTTCTTTTTGTATATTCATCCTCGTGGACCTCGTGGTGGACCAACGAAAGTCTCATAGATTGCCTGAAGAGGACGCAAGAAATGCTGCGTTAACAGATTCAGAAACAAAGGAGAAAAAAGCATTTAATTCTTCCTTACCTTCAGCCAACTAGAATTGGATTTCGGCCACTCTTCCTTTTGCGATAACACCACGCCTATATCGTCCATGAAAGAAGGTGTCACAGAAATCTTTGCTTTATTCTTCGAGGCCAAGTAAGTGGTGTAGTGGTTCACGCCGATAAAGTCGTAGGCTCCTCGAATAGTGTACACTTCTTCGGCAGTGAAGTGAGGCAGGCGCGAACGGGCGAAGTTTTGGCGGCGAGAGTTGTTGTCTATGTGCTCGCGCATCACGGCAGGGTAGTTGCCATCCTTGGATAGTATTGGGTGGGCGTACCAGCCGAACTGGAAAACAAAAAGAGGTTTTTAAATAATCTTCTCTTATAAATATCATGTAACGGTCGCGTTCAGAGCCACGTTTATTGATCGACAGTGTATAATCACGTGTTTGAGTCGGGACCGGAACTCGTAAAGTGTTCTCCGGGACCCTTAATTCACTTACAAACTGAACGAATGGTTCGCAACAAAAGGATGATTTAATAGATTATATAAACTGATTATCTTTGTATTTGTTAGTGTTTTTGTTTATTCGTTGAGTCCTAACAAATCTACGAATATTGCTGCGCTTTCGTCGCATTTAAACGATTATAAATATAATATACTAAATGACGCATAGATAAATAATATATTTAATTTATTATCTATCCGACGTATAAATATTCAGAAAATATACAATACATACTTATATAACATCCAAGGCTGGAGAACAAAATAATACCTGTCCTGTATTCATCACACAAACATTTGTTCTCACCGGGGACAAATGTTTGTGTCCTCTCGAGAGGCCGTCCACCTGCGGCGCCTTGAGACCGGCGTTTAGACCATTCGACCACGGAGATCGTCTAAATACGAAAAAAAGGAATGTGTGTGTGTCAATGAATAAAAACTTTAATGTTCCAAAGAGGTTCTTACATAGAATTGCCTGGTGATCTCAGCAATCTCGACGTCCTCTTTTGAAGTAGTTGCCGGCTCCACCCACGAGAGGTCTAGCGAGATGCCCATGAAACCTACAAAATATTTTTTTCATAAAATCTGTTAGACGTTATAGTTTGTAGATTAATTGTACTAATTGTGTAAATTTTTTGTACCTATATGAAATTAAGGTTAATATTATGAGGTTTTTTTTCAACTAGCTTTTGCCCGCGACTTCGTCCGCGTAGAATAGTTACTTTGAGATAGTGTGATGGTAATAGCCTTCCTAAATATAAAGGCCATTCAACACTGAAAGATTTTTTCTCAATCGAACAGTAGCCTCATTTGGTGGAATTAAAAAATTACTCCTCTATTATTAGAAGTAAAGTTCACAGTGGCGTAAATTTGTCCTTAATTTATCTGGGAGGCGTTATTCAATTTTTTTTAAATTTACCCGCATGGCACCCGTTCCCATGGACATATCGGGATAAAAGATAGCCTTTGTCCTTTCTCAGGCTCTAGACTATCTGTGTAGTAAATTTCTGTTAAATTGGTTCAGTAGTTTTAATGTGAAGCCGAGACAGAAATAGCTATCTGTGAAAATGAAAAATGCATAGGATTTAACGCTTTACAGCTTTCAAACTGATCAGCATAAACACGAGATCCTCCTTGTAGGAAGGCCTGTGCGCAGTAGTGGGAAGATAGGCGATGACCAGTTTCTAACAGGTTTTTTATACCACCAGGGTGGTTAACAAGCATACGGCCCACACAGATGGGCAGCGGTCACCGTAGCCTATGGACGCCTGCAACACCGAGGGCATCACCAGCATGTTGCCGACCCTTAAAAAACCTTTCTCCTACTCACTTCTTTGTCTCCTGTATTCCTTCTTAAACATCCTGTAAGTGGCGCCGTGCGCGCGCAGCACGGTGTGCCCGCACATGTAGTCCTCGAGGCCCGTCGCCCGGTCGCCGGGCGCGTCGTCCCCGCCGTACCCGTCGCGGCAGAACGACAACGGCTCGTTGAAGGTTAGCCAGAACCGCACGCGGTGGCCTAAGTGCTCTAGTAACACCTGGAAGTAAGAAAGAGTTCTACATGGGAAATAATCAATTGGGCTGCCATTTCATTATTCGGTCAGCAACAAAAAGGTCAGCCGAAAAATCATTTGGGCAGCAAATTATTTAAGCCATATGTTGCTGACCAATTGTATTTTTTTGCTGACCAAAATTCAAATATTAATTTTACATTATTGGTGCAGATATTAGTTGAGGACCCAAATTTCCTAAAACTAAATTGGCTTATGTTACTGACTGACTACCATTAACCAATGTTTGAGGTATAGGGATGTGTGATCAAATCTTATTGATATCGAGTTTTACAGGTCGGTACTAAAATCCACACATAAAACCAAGTTGATTCATGCTGTCTAAACCAAAGTCAAAGTAAGTTATTTATTGCGAACTAAATAAATAAATATCTACATACATTCACACTTATTAACTAGCCCCATTTTAAGCAACTAACGCTGCTTGTATTTACTGTCACTAGATGACGGATAAATATATTTAATGGATAAATACATATAAATATCCTGAATATAGATAAATATATATAAACATTCAAGACTGGAAAACAAATGCCTGAATTCATCTCCCAAACATTTGCCCCCACCCGGGGATCAAACTCAGAATCTCTCGAGATGGCGACGCCTTGAGAACGGTATACAGATCACTCGACCACGGAGGTCGTCGAACAAAGTGTACAAGTAATTGTTATGAAAATAAAAGTAAGTACTTCCCAACTTAATTTCCTTTCGCAGGGACTGCAATATTAGAGTCTATCTTAGGGCCGGTATTTCAATGTTGACTTATCTTACTACTTAAGTGCTAGATTTGACGTAAGTGTCACTTTTGAAGGTAGACTTTAAGAACCACTTTAATTTAAACCTGTTTTGAAATACATTTAAGTCAAACTTATTTACAATCCTAGATTAATCTAAGATAAGTCAACATTGAAATACCGGCCCTATCCCAATGTATCCTTAGATCTTTAAAACAAATTGCGACGAATTTTGATGCAGTTTTTTTAAATAGATATAGTAATTCGAAAGGTTTATGTTGCATCATACACCCGTGCGAAGTCGGGGAGGGTAACTTATAGCATTTAAGTAAAATTTTTTGTACTCACTTTTGGAAAGTTATTAAGAGTAGATACAACACCATTGATAATATATCTAACTGGTTATTTTACCCTTGCATAGTCAACGAAGTAGTCTGCAATCATCGGATTGGTCCACCCGCCGAGGTCTTGTAGGGCTTGCGGTAGGTCCCAGTGGTACATAGTGACCAGCGGCTCGATGCCGTTGTAGTGCAACTCGTCTAGCAGCGTCTTGTAGTAGTTGATGCCTTCTTCGGTTATCTCGCTGGGAAGTTACCGACGAAAAAATAAATTGTACATACATACATACAACCACGCCTGTAATCCCCTAAGGGGTGAGCAGAGTCCAAGGAGCACTGTGTTCCTTAAGACCACATTTAGCCATACAAAAATTAGGTTTGGTCAGACGGAGAACAAGTGGCTAGCTCGTCGCCTACACAATCACAGACCCAATTCGCCCTTAGTCGCCTTTTACGACATGCTAGACAAGAAAAGCAGTTGGAACATTCTTTTTGTGTCCCGGACCAACAGCACGGGACCAGTCAATTGTGGCAAATAATTAATATCTTGCATCATTTATGGCTAATAGCCTACGCCTGTACCACTGGGTTTGATAAAACTTATGTGCAGTTCATTGTGAATATCGCTTGCCTCACATTGTGCCCGGTGCGTGGCAACAGGCTCGCCACCTGTTACATGGGGACTTAACATATCTGGCGAAATGTGGGCTGCAGGCAGATGTTGGATGCGGCAAGCCGGGGATAGATTAAAATGGCGCACATAAGGGGAAGGCTATGTCCAGCAGTGAACTAATATGGGCTGAAGAAGATTTGCATTTTAGTGACCTTGAAAAACCCAAGTCAAAAGTATGAAGACTGTATGAACGTCGATGAAGCTAAGGAAATACCTATGTAATGTCAAGCCATTTATGTCGCTTACTTAGTCAATCCAGTTGGTAGGATCCTTGGCCAGGATATGGAAAAGCGGTAGAAGCCAACCCCTAACTCTCTCAGAAGTCGGATGTCAGCCATGTACTTGTGGTAGGAGTCGGTGGACACGTCACCAGTGGAGTGGTCGGCGATGCGCTCGGGGTGTGTGTGGGTGTAGCGGTCCCACATGCCTTCGCCCTTTCCTGGGGAAGGAAACATTCATTAGGTATTACATGCATATAATCACGCCCATCCCCCATAGGGACGGTCCTTACACAATTCTTTCGCGTCACCTACAATTTTATCAAATAGATTATGTAACTATTGCTCTCGTAATGGACTTCACATAAGCGAAGACAAATTTCAATTTACCATTTCAAGAAAAAAGAAAATTCTTAATCTATACTTACAAAAAAACTGTAGAGGTCGAATGTCTGTACACAGAAAAAAAATGCTTAAAACTAAGTCAGGGGGATGTAAACAAAGGAAAAATACAAAAAAAAAGAATTTTTTGTTTCTTACTCTGATCGTCTGTTTATACCTACGGACTTATTTTTGGAATGACTGGACCGATTTCAATGAAATTTTGCATGGTGATTCCTGATATCCCTAGTCAATATCTTAGATACTTTAAATTCCGGAAAATTAAAGGGTTGGGACAATTAAAAAAACAGTAAACGCGGACGAAATCGCGGGCAACAGCTAGTATTTAATAAATTTGTTTTTAATTCCAGAATCAAAGCGAAGATCTCTACTGAGTAGTTAACTTTAAAAGGAAAGGCGCTATGCATCCCCTAATAAAAAAAATATCTTTATTTCATAGGCCAAGTATGCACTAAAAATATTAGGTCCTTACCTATGAAATTGGTGTTTTGTGTGGAGATTTTGGGGATGTCTGCATTTTACATACTAACATTTTATCAGTTTTCTTCACAACGACAAATCCAGAGATAATAATATTTGGCATTTATCATTAGACAAGCTTTAGCAATATGTGTGTGAACACGCTTGATAAAAATTATTCATCGTTTTTATGTTAATGCAAATTAAATGATGTTTGGGGTTGAAATGATTATGACACCCAAATAAAACAATAAAGTTTTACTCACACTTTTTACTTTCTTGTATGCACACAGTTATTTAAGAGCGATACATTTTGCCACACAAAATCAATGAAGGATGATATAAGACTTCTCAACATAGGCACCGAACATAAATTGCTTGAGGATATTCAAAAGAAACTTAAATTGACTAATAAACTAAAGAGCAAGTGTTTTCGTGCACTTCGTGTTTTTTATCTCGAGTCCCTTAACTTGGCGCGCTGCCTCTCGTCTACGATCGGTTCTCCTCGGTGGTCGTCGCACGGTCCGCGCTACTGCGCATGCGTGCGCCGCCGATGCAAGGGTCCGATAAGGGCGAGCGGACGATATTGAAAATATGTATAGAGTTTTTGTGATAAATAATATTAATTAATAAATAATAATAAATATTAAATATGTACAGAATATATATGTATATATAAAAATTAATTATGTACAGAATAGGATGTGTAGGTGTAGCCCACAGATGTATTCGGGAGGCAGTTAAAAATTATTGTCTTTGTGTATAATTTTAACACAATTAAACTTAAAAAACATAAAAAAATTATCAAATTAAATAATAGGAGCTCAAAGATATGGTCTATTTTTAGAAGAGGCAATTATTTTATAAGAATGTTCTGAAACTTAATAGTTATGGACAAATTGCTAAGACAGAATAAAAACACCAATTTCATAGGTAAGGACCCAATAGTCAAATATGCTATTGGATGGTTGTGCAGTTCTAAGTCCATTAGTCGCTTTACGACACCCAAGGGAAGAGATGCATTGGTAGTATTCAATGAGCCGCTACCATACTATTCGATTGTACGATTGCAGCCTCTATCTCTCTTTCTCACCGAAGGAGGTAAGTATGAGATTTAAATGGATTACCGAAAATGTTACGTTATTGTCAAAAATTACCTGAGCTGTTCCACGCTCCTTCGATCTGGTAAGCGGCCGTCGACACGCCAAACATGAAGTCTTTTGAGAAGCATAGCTTGTCCGCTGCTGCACCATTGGCACTGTCAGCATAAAAAAAAAATTGAAAGGAAAAGAGGCGGTGACTGATATTGGGGTTTTGCATTTTGATCCTTTAAGACCTTTCAGTATTTCGTCCTTGTAGGAACTAGCGGCGGATGGCGCGACAGGCGAATTTTCTTTTCATTTTACTCTACATTCATCACCTATGTCTCCACCGAGCGAGCAATGAAAAGAGAAGAGAATGAATTCTCTGCCTGTTTCTCTAGTTTGGCTAATCTCCGAAATGTCTAGACCGATTGCAATGAAATTTTGCAAGGTGATACCTAATATCCCTGGTCAACATCTTAGAAAATTTATATTCAGGAAAATTAAAGGGTTCCCATGGGCTAGTTAAAAAACCAGTAGCTATTACTTTATATGAATAAGTACAAAGTACATGAAATTAGGGTTTGTGTGTTCTTCGAGTCATAAGCAGGTAGTTTTAAGCCTGCCGCTATACTTACCAACATAAATTGACGTAAAGTTTGCTCTTTTTAATTCTACTCCTCATACAAATACAAATTCTTTATTTGCCAATAAATAGGGTACATTGTGTAGTATTAATTTTACATACTCGATTTAAGATAAAAATGGTCACTAACCAATATGAATCATTGTTTTGTCTGAATAATAACATTATTATTATGGTCACGCGCAGACCACGAATGTTTTTATTTGAATATATTCCATCCAGTGCGTTACAGAATTCCATAAAAATTTTATGTAAATACGGTTGGTCGGCGGCTTTTGTTTGTTATTCATATTCATTGCAGAATAAAATTATGTCAGTGGGATAAGTTGCCCGATTGAAATCATTAGGCACACTTGCAGGAGATTTAAATCGAAGTTTAAAACTCGATTTTGTCATTTTTTTACAATTTTACTATGGATTTTATGTCAAAAATTTACAAAATCAAAACTTCAACTACCTAGTTAAAAACAATCAAAAAGGTCTCAGTTCTTATACTGTGTTGTGGTGTAGGTATTAGGTCCTTACCTATGAAATTGATGTTTTGTATGGAGATTTTGGGGATGTCTGCATTTTACATACTAACATTTCATCAGTTTTCTCCACAACGACAAATCCAGAGATAATAATATTTGGCATGTATCATTAGACAAGCTTTAGCTATATGTGTGTGAACACGCTTGATAAAAATTATTCATCGTTTTTGATGATGTATTCGGGAGGCAGTTAAAAATAATTGTCTTTGTGTCTAATTTTAACACAATTAAACATACAAAAAATTATCAAATTTAATAATACGAGCTCAAATATATGGTCTATTTTTAGAAGAGGCAATTATTTTATAAGAATGTTCTGAAACTTAATAGTTACGGACAAATTGCCAAGACAGAATAAAAACACCAATTTCATAGGTATGGATCCAATATTATAGACAGAACTTAGGCCTTCTTGATTATTTTTAATTAGGTTATTTTTGTTGACTCTCGGTCTATAGCGGAATGAGTGGGAAATGAAAATGCAGTCGTCACCACTGGGGACGAACGAGTTTTTTTTTCCTCCCGTACCCAGTGGGGACGACAGAGTGGGGACGACCGGGAATAAAGGAAATTTCCTGCAAGTGGCCCTAAATTACGTCCTATTGCCTTGAGATTGATCCAGCGAGATCAATCTCAAGGCAATAGTGAACTATAACCAGAGTGAACGACATTTATTTATTCTTATTTTTATCCTACGTATATTATTCTACGAGATGAATACTCCGCGATGTCAAAGAGTGCTTGTGCAGAAATGACAATTTTTTTTTTTAACCTTAGATCTATAACTTGACCTCAGCACACTGTGCCCGCAGGCCAGATTTTGGTCAAATTCACTCAACTCAATTCACTCAGAAAATGATAATTACAGATCCAAAAGGCAATGTTACCCTATGGTAAAAAATAAGATCTCTAGATAGTATGTAGCTCAATGGTGTAGTTTGGAAACCTTTAGGATGGTTTCATAGGTGGGCTAGCCGCCAGCGCTGGCCAAAAGAAATTGCTATACATTTTGACTTAGAGCGCACACGTGTGGCGTGTGTGGCTGTGAAACGATGTTAGTTATCTCTTGTAATAGGCTGGTTAACTCATATCAAATGTTATAAAAATGATGTTATTCACATAATATTTAGTACAAGGATCCGAAATATACCAAGTTTAATAAAAATAAATAAGGAATTGCTGTAGAAATTCAATTTAAACATTTCATTTCATTTTCATTATCTATCTTAATTTGACTCCAATCCTTAGCCAACAGCGCTAGATGGTAGGTTACGTGATTTTTTGTCTATCTATATATCCTACATATATATATTCTCCAGTTCGGACAAGGAGGGCTTTACTATCAAATATTATATATAATGATGTAGATACTTCTCTATTGTTTACATGACATGACATTTGAAATAAATAAGTAAATTTATACAGAATCAGTTGTGTTGTTATCATTATGTAATGGGGGTCAAGGGAATATGGATAACGGGACACGTTTTCTATCATTATTATTAATCATTAATTAAAAGTACATAATATGGCAATGACAAATAACGATTTAATTTTTATTTAGACGAAAAAATATTGTACTTTTTCTTTTATAAATTGAATTTATTTTCTAGTTGCTCTTTGTACGAATATTGAACTTATCTCTATCAGCTCCAAATCTTTTTATTTGTGGGTTAAATTGCGTTTTATTTGATGTAAGTAGGTTCTTACCCTGAAGTGCCCTGTATTTAATTCTAAGATTTAATTAAGCGCTAAATTCTACTTACTATAAAATGATATCGCGCTCTATTTCTCTTTGTTATAATAATAATATGTTTTATCTCATACAATGTGCAGTAAATTACAGATAATTACAATTATAAACTCACTAAAACGTGATAAAAGGACCAGAGTTCATGACACATCAATCATTGAACAATAAAATATTCCTTTACCTTATACGAGGCAGAGAAAGTTATTATGAAGGTCAATTTTATTGTGTTTATTAGTAGCCTTGTATCATAATTATTTTCGCTCTAAAATGAGAAAACAAAGAAGGCAACGGTAGCCGAGTGGTGACGGACAGGGCACTACTCGTTCGAGAGTTCACGGTACTCGCGGGTTCGACTCCATCGTCTGTACTGAGTTTGAATAAAAAATATTTATAACACATTTAGTAAAGGGTCTCTTATTTCACCAATTTCAATATCATAATCTATCACATTACGTACTTGTGCGATAATGTAAAGTAAAACGCACAGTTTATGATGTTCCGTCTAAAAAAGAAACGATACTTTTATAAATCTTAGCAAAGAGTTTTTATGTCAGAAAGGTAGTCAACATTTTCTTAATAAAATTACCTTTGAGAGTTGAAATATAATAAATAAACATTTAATTCTTTAATTTCATTAACAAGCGATTAAAGATTTATTTGTTTAATAATTTCTGAGTTTTATTTATTTCCTCGCAAATGTATTATAAAACGTCGTATGACATACGTGCGGTTTGATAATTACAGCCTCTGCCTTCTTATAGCCCTCACCTATGGCTTAGGCTAGCAATATCGCCTCGGCTGTAATTTTCAACTTACCGCACTTATAACATAATGTACTATTACAGTTCTTGTGAATATCGGCTGCCGCTGCTTTGCTTTGGTTACGTATCATTACAACTAAACTTGTAATAACTATTTTTAAAGACCTCTGTGTTCGAGTGGTCTGTATGCCGGTCTTAAAGTCGCCATCTCGAGAGGTTCTGGGTTCGATCCCGGTGGGGGCAAATGTTTGGGTGATGAATTTTCAGGCATTTGCTCTCCAGTCTTGGATGCTTATATATATTAATATATCGCACATTTGGTTCTTAAAAGTTATAAATATCCAAAAATCCAAATCCAATTAACACACCAAAATTTAGTAATAACCCAGTTATGACAAAAAAAATCTTTATTGCGCTCTAGTGAAAAATTTAGAAAATGACATTTGAATGACAAAAGAATTAGATGGTGCGATATATTCAGGATATTTATATGTATTTATCTATTAAATATATTTATCCGTCATCTAGTGTTCGAAACACAAGCAGCATTAGTTGCTTAAAATGGGGCTAGTTGACAGGTGTGAATGTTTGAAGATATTTATTTATTTATTTTTAATGAAACTACGGTTGATCGATTCGCATCATGTTCATATCGGCATTGGACTACTCAACTACTGTTTAATTGACATAATTTTGTTTGAACTATAATCAATTGGACTAACGAACGATTAATCTAATGGTTGTTTAAACTATTGGATATTTCGACTACGTACGAAATACCTAATGGACGACTCGTCTACTTTTTATATCAATACTGCGCGCTACGGTCACTATAAAAAAAGTTAAGATTAACTGATGAAGTAAAAGTAATAATAATAATAATAATAAATATCTTCAGACATTCACACCTATCAACTAGCCCCATTTCAAGCAACTAATGCTGCTTGTGTTACGGACACTAGATGACGGATAAATATATTTAATAGATAAATACATATAAATATTCTGAATATATATAAACATCCAAGACTGGAGAACAAATGCCTGAAAATTCATCACCCAAACATTTGCCCCCACCGGGGATCAAACCCAGAACCTCTCGAGATGGCGACGCCTTGATACCGGCGTACAGACCACTCGGCCACGGAGGTCGTCGTGAAAGTGAAAGAAAAGCAAAGCGAGCGAACATATATTTTTTAATTATGTTCGGTTCTGGGTCGTTTGGGTTCGTTTCGTTTCATTTGGGTCTTTATACAAACCTAACCTAAACGATAACTTTTTAATCACATGGTATCACATGATTTGGAATTTAAGGGAATTTGGGAAGGTGAGATACTTAGAGCTTTGAACAGCAACTACTGAATTTATTAGTAATTTTGTTTATATGAAATTAAGAGAGTGACAAGTAAAACGAAAAGGACTTAGAAAAGGTAAACACACTATAAAATAATGAATATTCCGTTAGGGATTTTGTCCATTAGTTAAAACAAAAATATGTGAACCGATCTTTAGAAACAGTCGCAATAGCGACCGGGGCAACGGTTTAACGTGCCTTTCGAAGCACGGAGGAGCTTGAGATCACATAGTTTTGGCCATCCATCCACGGCCTGACCATGGCAAAGGTAGCTTTGTTTTAGATCGAATGCCAAAGCGTACTAACCATTACGCAGCCGAGCTCCTCATCCTCCTCATTATAGTTATACTATTAGGTCCTTACCTATGAAATTGGTGTTTTGTATGGAGATTTTGGGAAATTCTGCATTTTCCATACTAAAATTTTTTCGGTTTCTTCACAACGACAAATCCAAAGATATTTGGCATCTATCATTAGACAAGCTTTAGTAATATGTGTAATATCATTCTTCATAAAAAATATTTATCGTTTTTAAGTGAATGCGAATAAAATGATGTATTAGGGAGGCACTTAAAAAGAGTTGTCTCCGTGTCCAATTTTTACACAATTAAACTTACAACAAATTATCAAAACAAATCAAAAGAGCTCAAAAATATAGTCTATTTTTAGACGAGGTAATTATTTTTTAGGAATACTCTGAATCTTAATAGTTACAGACAAAATACTAAGAGAGAAAAAAATACCAATTACAGGGGTAAGGACCCAATATTTAAAATCACGGCTCAAACCATGAAATATCAGGGTTTCTAATATTTTTTAAAAATATAAAAAAAAAGTTATTTCATTGATTGCTATGAAAACTAATCCAATGTTTAAATATGCACTCCGCACTGAACACGGATGCACCTCTTTATCATCTGACTATAGATAAGCAAAGCGGTACATTTTAAGTTTGTGATATGTTAATGTAATTTCATAAAAATTCAATTTTAGGGCTCCGTACCCAAAGGGTAAAGATTACTGAGACTTCTGTCTGTCCGTCTGTTTGTCACCAGGCTGTATCTCAAGAACCGCGATAGCTAGACAGTTGAAATTTTCACAAATAATGTATTTCTGTTGCCGCTATTACAACAAATACTAAATTTAAAAAATAAAAAATATTTATGGGGACCCTTACAAAAAATCGGCGTTTTTTGCTTATATTTCCTCTTGAAATATTCACAAAATACTTAATTGTATATTTACTTTAACCCATCTTAGCAATAGACGTTTCAATTGTGTTGACTTTCATGTTTTGTAATTCAGATTTTTTTTTTTATAGTTCATTATGTCCAGTATGTAATATAGTTATTACCTGTATACGCACGCGTGCCTTTAAACCACTAGTGCGATAATAATATTATGTACTGTCTATAATTTTGTTACTTTATTGCAAATACAAAATGTGTCTTTAAAAAACAGTTTTTCATTTTATTTTCAATTAAAAAGTTAAAAGTTTTAAATTACTTCATAGCACCCAAAAACATTAAAATTCACAGAAGCTTATGTAAGTTTACTTATTTTTAATAAAGTTTAAGCTATAAACTTTTAACGCGTACGTTATGACAACATCGTATATAAGTAGCATCTAATGGCAAGTTATTTATTAACGGCCAGTAAAGCCTCTCCGTGTTATTCATGAAAAATATAAAAGGCTTAAAAAATATTAAATATTAAAGACCTATTTTAGATAAAATGTGATTTGTCACTTTCTTTCCAATTTTGTTTGAAAGAAGAAAATAAAACACTCTGTTTAATGAGACTTTATTATTTTTTATGAATAAGGCCCAATTGCACGATCGAGAGTTAGCGCCTAATCTAGCGTTTTCCCATATATTTGCCCCAGGGTTAAGTGCTAACTCTCGACCGCGCAAGTGGGCCTTACACGGTCTGTATTTAACCTACTAGTATCTTTAAAAAAAAGTTTCCTCACCGCATCCAGCAAAACAAAAGTGTCACTACACAAGTCCACATCGTCCCCATATTGGCGGCCGACCGATCGTCACTCCGAGCACAACTGTCACTCAGCGTTGCATCACAATCACTAGCCCAGTTTTCTACAGGCTGCTCCTATTATGTCATTGAAATTAAATTAGAGCTCACGCTCGTTGTACCTAAATTTCCAGTCAGAACTAATGAGTAGGTATCATATAAGTTATGTAAATTATAGTAAATGATAGGCTATCAATTCGAGTCAAAAGTTAAGAAAACATTTTGAGGAATTTATTAGCTTCGGATTTTCCTGTACGTATTATTTTGCTATTGCTAACTATCGCTAAATTATAGTCGAATATATAAAAAGGTATCTCTAATCAATGGGAGGATGCTGCACAGAACGAGAGGAAAACCCATGAAGAGACTATTGAATTCGATTTCAGCCTGTCTCGCTTTTATTTTCCACAATAAAAAGTGATTATTGAAAATAGGTGGCCTCCTTAGGGCCTACGGCGGCTTTCTTGGGGGTCCAGTCTAGGACTTACCTGATGTAATGTTTTAGGGTCCCTTCGGAGCGTATGACTAAGCCAGTACCTCTTCTTTATGCCAGCCGCAACTGAGACGACGCATAAATGGAACAGCCTGTATTATTCAATATTCAAAACAACAACATTAGTAGGTATATTGAGTAGACATTCATTACTTTACTTTATCTATTGGAAAATAGCATTATGTGTCATTGACTCGATCTGTTCGTACTTGGCAGTACCTATCTACTTCGGGAGCAGGTACCTTTTATTATAATTAATCTATACATTTATAATAAAACTGTATAGATCGAAAATCTGTACCTTCATAGAAGAAAATGCAACTACCGCCGCCCATGGACACTCGCAACACCACAAGCTGAAACGATTTCAATGAAATTTTGCATGGCGATACTATATACCCCTGGTCAACATCTTAGATATTTTTTATTCCGGAAAAAAAGGATTCCCGAGGGATAGTAAAACCAACAACCACGGACGAAGTCGCGGGCAACTTCTAGTTAATACATATTAAATTATGTAATAACAAAAGCTCCTTACTTTTTGAAAGTCACATAGGTTTTAAAAAATACACACAATCAGACTTAATTATTAGGTCCTTACCTATGAAATTGGTGTTTTGTACGGAGATTTTGGGGAATTCTGCATTTTCCATACTAAAATTTTTTCAGTTTTCTTCACAACGACAAATCCAAAGATAATAATATTTGGCATCTATCATTAGACAAGCTTTAGTAATATGTGTAATATCACACTTCATAA
This sequence comes from Parapoynx stratiotata, assembly GCA_910589355.1. Classification (NCBI taxonomy): domain Eukaryota; kingdom Metazoa; phylum Arthropoda; class Insecta; order Lepidoptera; family Crambidae; genus Parapoynx; species Parapoynx stratiotata. The sequence goes on from OU342458.1 coordinate 17,460,496, forward strand.
AAATTATTAATCGTTTCTAAGTGAATGCAAATAAAATGATGTATTCGGGAGGCACTTAAAAAGAGTTGTCTCCGTGTCCAATTTTAACACAATTAAACTTACAACAAATTATCAAAACAAATCAAAAGAGCTCAAAAATATAGTCTATTTTTAGACGAGGTAATTATTTTTTAGGAATACTCTGAATCTTAATAGTTACAGACAAAATACTAAGAGAGAAAAAAAACACCAATTTCATAGGTAAGGATCCAATATTTAAATCATCTTTGTGTATTACCGAAGGTGTGCCGATGAGTAACCAAATGATGAGTAACCAGTTTGCTCAATATTTTTAAGGTGTTATCTAAACGGTTAGCAAAATATTCGACTTTTGGTCAGCAAAAAAATACAATTGTTCAGCTAAAATAACTAATTGGTCAGCAACTTATGGGCAGCATATATATTTGTAAATTGGTCGGTCAAATTACTATTAATTACAAATACCTATTTCTAATTTGTCAGCAAAATAACTAATTGGGCAGCAAATAACTAATTGGCCTGCCAAATTGTTTAATATAATATGTTTTGATGACACAAATATTGTTTTTCAGGCTCATAAAAAACAACCATAACCTAATATACTTCAGAATAGGTACATTTCCTAGGAACTGATCCTTGATCCTTCATTGTTCCATTTCCAGTAACATATACATATGTTGCTGCCCAAATAATTATTTTGCGTCAACTTATTACTCTGCTGACCAAATAATTATTGTGCCACCAAAATAATTATATTGCTGACAAAATATTTGTTTGCCGCCCAAATTATTTCTCGGCTGACCTTTTTGTTGCTGACCAAATAATTAAATGGCAGCGCAATTAATAACTTCATATATTTTTACCCCCTTGCTAATAAACGAAGGGTTATAAGGAAGGAATAGTTATTCAGTGTTTTGTCTCTTTCTGACAACTACTGTCTTCTGAATGTCTGACGAAGACAAAACACTGAATAACTATTTCAACCTTATACCTCGTTTATTATTAAGGGTGTTCGACTTTAGGACCCTTTGAAGCTACCAATGCGACCACTACAGTACAGTGGAGTACAAAACCTACTGGAACGTAATAACCACGTGATAACCACGACAACTCTGTCAAAAGTGAAGCGGCCAAGAAGAAGGATAAGGATAAAAATATGAATACATATGTTACATATTTTTGATGTTGACTGTACCATACAGATAACTGCTTTTTTAAATAATAATATGGTTTTTTATTGAGGAGGAATCTTGTTCACGGCTCATATTGGGTCCTTACCTATGAAATTGGTGTTTTTATTCTGTCTTAGTATTTTGTCTGTAACTATTAAGATTCAGAGTATTCCTAAAAAATAATTACCTCGTCTAAAAATAGACTATATTCTTGAGCTCTTTTGATTTGTTTTGATAATTTGTTGTAAGTTTAATTGTGTTAAAATTGGACACGAAGACAACTCTTCTTAAGTGCCTCCCGAATACATCATTTTATTTGCATTCACTTAAAAACGATAAATAATTTTTATGAAGTGTGATATTACACATATTACTAAAGCTTGTCTTATGATAGATGCCAAATATTATTATCTTTGGATTTGTCGTTGTGAAGAAAACTGAAAAAATTTTAGTATGGAAAATGCAGAATTCCCCAAAATCTCCATACAAAACACCAATTTCATAGGTAAGGACATAAGGACCTAATATTTAAAGAAATGTGAATTACTAATGAGGGTTTTGTTTACTTTTTCTGTCTAACAGCTGTCAGAAAATAGCACAGAGTCGTACTTATACAACTATAGCCGTATGTAATGTATCGAAAATGAAAATTTTCCAGATCCGCGTGAGGATGTGTTGTGAGCATAGAAGTAATATTGGGTCCTTACCTATGAAATTGGTGTTTTTATTCTGTCTTAGCAATTTGTCCGTAACTATTAAGTTTCAGAACATTCTTATAAAATAATTGCCTCTTCTAAAAATAGACCATATATTTGAGCTCGTACTGTTTAATTTGATAATTTTTTGTAAGTTTAATTGTGTTAAAATTAGACACAAAGACAATTATTTTTAACTGCCTCCCGAATACATCATTTGATTTGCATTAACATAAAAACGATGAATAATTTTTTACAAGCGTGTTCACACACATATTGCTAAAGCTTGTCTAATGATACATGCCAAATATTATTATCTCTGGATTTGTCGTTGTGAAGAAAACTGATAAAATGTTAGTATGTAAAATGCAGACATCCCCAAAATCTTCATACAAAACACCACTTTCCTATTACCTAAGGTAAGGACCTACTATTATGGACTATTATGGTAAGGTAAGGACCTACTATTATGGACTATTATGGTAAGGTAAGGACCTACTATTATGCTTCGGTTGTGAGCAGCAGATGCGTTTTGTTTGATTAGACCCGACGTTACAGTGCTGCCATCTGTCGTTTTTAGAAAACCCTCATTCCGTAATAAAATTCTTGCTCATACTTAGTATTATACACACAACAATATAATAAACATATAATATACTCAATATTATACACAATATAATACGCACTTGATCATATAGTAAAAGTATTTTAGTTTGTTTTTTAAATTGTAATATAACATCACAATGCTTATCAGGTATTTGTTTACTTAGTTTAGGTGGTAAAGTTATATCTACTAAACACTAGATGGTGCGTAAAGCAAAACTAAGAGAAGTTTACGATAAAGTTCTATTTAATTCTAGAAAATACTAATCAGCAAACAAAAATACTACATATTATTATTTAATCATTATTTCAAAATACTGATTTCTTTATGGTCGTGAACAGACAATTTCTATGTGTTGTAAGTGAAAGCAAAATAAACATGCTTTGTAATCTTTTTCTCTACTTCAAAACAGATGGCCTTAAGATAAGAATAAAATTCCACTATCCGACACTAGATGGCGCGCAAAGTAAAAACAACATAGAAACGTCTACAAACTGCTACTGAGTTCTAGAAAATGCTACACAATTTCTCGAAGAGTTTAATAGGGGGCGCTGTCAGCCAGTTGGTATAAATAGCCGGCAGATTTGCCGCCGCGGCAGTTTATATTGACAAAACGAGTGAGTGAACAGTGAGGAAAGAGCAAAAATTCGCAAAATGGCTATGTCTCCATATTTATACGGGATGGACAGACCTTTTCGTCTGATGGAGCGTCCCTTCTTCTCACCAGATATTAGTTATCCGTACGAGCTTGCCACGCATGATTACTTCAACCCTCGTCAATTTTGTAGGCCGTGGCATGCGTTCGCTCCTTGGGAGAATATGATCAAGCCGATGGAACAATTATCTTCTGTTATGAACCAGTTGGCGCTTCAGGATACGGGTTCGAAAACCACAATAGACGACGACAAGTTTCAAGTGAACGTTGATGTGCAACATTTTGCCCCAGAAGAAGTTACTGTGAAGGTTGTTGATAACCATATAATTGTTCAGGGTAAACACGAAGAAAAACGAGACCACCACGGCTATATTTCTCGTCAGTTCGTGAGAAGATACGCCTTGCCGCAAGGATGTTTGTCTGACACCGTGGAGTCTAAGCTGTCTTCTGATGGTGTACTGACGGTGACAGCTCCCAAGGTGCTGCCGCTACCATCAGTAGGTGAACGAATTGTTCCAGTCAAATATTCTGGTCCGGTGCAGAAACAGCTAAACGCTCCAAGCTTCGAGCCAAACGAAGAATCGAATTGAAATTTACCAATAAAGTAAACGTACAATTTTTTTTCTGTAGACTGATTTAATTAAGTTTACAGTCAATAAAATATTTATTTACCTAGTAACTATATGTTTAGTATTAACATAATGTAGCATTTATTGTTTTTCTGTTTTTTTAATGTATACTTTTTTTGGATATGCCATAAATAATCATAATTATAAGTTATGTTTAAATATTAACTAACTCGCACATATCTCTAGAGAAGAAATATGTTCAACCACCTGATGTTAAATATAATGTATAAATAAAATATGTAAGTATTAAAAAATAGTCAATGTATAATGTAAGAATAATATTTAAATAGTGTGTAATTAACGATGTAAATTTGACATTAAAATTTAGGGCCACTTGCAGGAATTTTAAACCTAGTTTTTAACTCGATTTTGTAAATTGTTGACATAGAGCCATAGTAAAATTGTCAAAAAATTACAAATAGAGTTTTAATCTCGATTTAAATTTCCTGTCACGCAGAGCGCATGTGCAGTCACTACTTGGTGAAGTGCGGACTATGGCAATGGGGTGCTTTTGCGGTCCTTTTGCCTAGTCTCTGACTAACCCTTAGGGGATAATAGTCGTGATTATATGTATGTTTGTATGTATGTTAAATTTCCTGCAAGTGGGTTAAGCTATTTCTAGGTATCTACTATGCTCATATGCTGTACTACCTCGAAGAACAAAATAAACTTTCATGATTTGTATTTATTTATATATTTGAATTGTTATTTAAATTAAAATAACTTTTAACTTTATTTTTTTTATTTCTTTTTTTTTCCCGTAACTTATGTTTTTAATTTAGGTATACACGAAGTGAATATAACATTGTCTGGCGGACTTGTCTCCAAAAAGAGATCCCATCCAGTCAAACCAGCCAACCAATATTTTTTGGTACAGTTTACATGCACAATACACACACATACAATGATAGGCGACACAGCCTGTAGCATGTTTTGCACGATAAGATTCATTAACTCTGATAATAATATGATACCTACTTATTTTACCGACTTACGTTTTTATCACACCCAAATGTCAAGTACCATAGTACCTTGATAGCTAACGTGATAAAAACCCATAGACATATAGGTACCAATGCGGTGTATATGCTAAAAGGGCTGATGTAGGGTAAAGAAAACGATATGAACATGACAGAGGAAAATAAAAAATACATGTAGGTACTAAAGGTCGCTGGATCGATCCCGACCACAGATATACTTTTACATAGATAAAGCAAGTCTAACGTTTTATTTATATTGAAGCTAAGCGTGTCAAGTTTTTAACGTTTACTGTCAAGTCACAACCGTAATTTTGTGACGTGAATTCAAACTGATCGAAAAATACTTCGGCATGTTTTTGTTTTTACAGCCATTCGGCCGCGCATAGACTAATGCCAGTACATGTCTTGTTTACTCTAAGCAGTACATGCATTTGCGTCATCTTTATAAATATAAATCTGTGAATTGTCGCCTGTATCACTTTTGTATCGTAACAACTAACAACCTCGCCCTTGTTACATGGGAACTGCGTATCTGGCGACTTGTGTCAAATGCCTCTGCCTACTCTTTCGGAGGATAGAAAGTAATTTATAAGGAAGCAATCAATTAATCTCGGCACAAAACAAGACAGTCTCAAGGCGTCGCCATCTCGAGAGGTTCTGGGTTCTATCCCCGGTGGGAGCAGACGTTTGTGTGATGAATACAGGGATTTGTTCTCCAGTCTTGGATGTTTGCATATGTATTATAAAAATCTGAATATTTATTATGTATTTATCTATTAAATATATTATCCGTCATCTAGTATCCGTAACACAGGCATCATTAGTTGCTTAAAATGGGGTTAGTAGATAGGTGTGAATGTCTGATGATATTTATTTCATTTATAATTATATTTAACTACGATAAAAATTTACAATGGTACCGGAAATAACGTCAAAAATTAAGGGTGCCTGCCCAGCGGAGATCTGATCTACCATCAATTCTTGACATTTAATATGCACTTCAATGTTTTGATTCACTAAAGAAACTTTCTGGCGAATTGTGCGAGCTCTGAAACATTTACCATCCTTGTACTTATGTCATACACATACATGTAAATAAAGTGATTTGATTTGAAAAAAAAAAGAAGAGCGGATGGGAGAGGAGTTTGAGCTGTGTCGATATCAACCAACAGTTATATTATCTCGATAAACCAGAAGCATTGCTATAAATCTCTGTTACAGAATCTCGCCCTGACTACTGACGCGGAGATAATGGACGGGAAGCCTTAGGTACAATACAATTTCCAATTAGTATTGACTCATTCGAACCTATATATTGGGTCCTTACCTATGAAATTGGTGTTTTTTTTCTCTCTTAGTATTTTGTCTGTAACTATTAAGATTCAGAGTATTCCTAAAAAATAATTACCTCGTCTAAAAATAGACTATATTTTTGAGCTCTTTTGATTTGTTTTAATAATTTGTTGTAAGTTTAATTGTGTTAAAATTGGACACGGAGACAACTCTTTTTAAGTGCCTCCCGAATACATAATTTTATTTGCATTCACTTAAAAACGATAAATAATTTTTATGAAGTGTGATATTACACATATTACTAAAGCTTGTCTAATGATAGATGCCAAATATTATTATCTTTGGATTTGTCGTTGTTAAGAAAACAGAAAAAATTTTAGTATGGAAAATGCAGAATTCCCCAAAATCTCCATACAAAACACCAATTTCATAGGTAAGGACCTAATAGTATGCAGAGGTTAAAAATATCTTGACGATATTCATTGGCATGTTTACTGTCCATTTTCGAGTGGGACGGCTTCCCCGTCGCCTGCGTCCTTAGCTCCCTCAGGCTGGACTCTGACTGGACCGGTCTGGACGATTGGAACCACCCGCTCGTTCAGCGCTGGAGCCACCAGCGGTGCAGTCACCGTCAACACGCCGTCCGAAGACAGCTTAGACTGCACGACCTCGGTGTCCATCCGTCCGGCCACGCGTAGCGCCTCGTAAACTGGCGAGACCCGAACCCATGCTCATCCTGTCTCTCCTCATGACGACCTTCGACTACAAGAAACCCGTCTGCAGTCTTCACACAAATCTCCTCCGGCGCGAAATGTTGAACGTCCATGTTTATTTAGAACTTCTCCTTGTCAGTTTTTATAGTACACCCATTGTCATGTAAGATGTTGGCCATTTGCTTCCAGGGCCGGTAGTGGGAGCGCTGTGGACCGGCAGGAGAAGCGACAATGGTTAGGACATCTTCAGGCGTCAAAGCCAACGCGAAGTGCTGATTGAGGAGCTGGTGGGCAGGCGACTCCATACTTACCATTTAATATTCTTCTTTTAACAATTTGTTTTGCTCCAAACTAGCTTGGACTTCTGTTGGGCCAGCAATCGCTTACATTTGTCGACGCAGGAACCACAAAGAGTTTTATATCAAAAATAATGAATAAAATTATCCCCAGGCAACGGCAAAAAATTGATTTTATTTTTTAACATGAAATCATTAGGGTTCGTTCACAGCAGATGTCTGCTGTATATCCTTTAAGACCTACCTGCTGGAAAGTGTTACACTACCTTTTTTTGCTTCTGAGATTTTGTGATTAATTAGTAGTGGAATTTCGTTTTTAATAAGATGATAGATTATTGGATGTTTGCAGTATGGCCATAAATATTATATAAATAATTACATAATAAGATTGACAAACTGCTACTAAAATAATACCTGATGAATTCTATTAAATTTTTTTCTTTATACAACGCCAAGTCCACGCCAAGACTGACGGAGCGATTGACTTAGAATGTGTGAACGTTTGACCTAATTATGTAAAGACTCATTAGTTCCCAAAGTGGTCCAGGTCTTCACATTTTCGAGTTTTGGGAATATGGTAGAAATGTAGCTGCAGGGGGTCCACCGGAACGAGATAAAGATTGTAAGTGGTCTATGAGAAAAATAAGTCTGGGAACCTCTTGTAAAGGAAGAGAAAAGAACACGCAGAAGAAAATTAAAGATGTGTTGTGTGTGGTCAACACAACACATCTTTCATTTTCTTCTGGGACAGGAACTGGTAGAATTTTCATGTCTTTCACAATTCAATACTTTAATATAAATACATAATAATATTTACATGAAAGTTTAATTGTCATAAACATATGAAAAGTACTATGAAGAACTTTCGGAACATAAACAAGCCCATCGTACTCTGTCACACCTGCTACGTACATTAATTATCACGGTAACAATTACTAACACGGTCACAATAATTAAAGTGATTAATTGTTTCAGTTCGGTTATTAGTTAGGTAGTAATAGCCTAATTGGGCACGGCATACGGCCACACCTAAATTTATAATATATATATTGTAATAACGTACATACATACATATAATAACGACTATTATCCCCTAAGGGAAGCCTCAGAGGCTAGGCAAAAGAACCGCAGGAGTAGTCCACGCCATAGTCCGCGCTTCACCAAGCAGTGACTGCACTCAGCGTGACAGGTGGTGAGCCCGTCGCCGCTATAAGCTAATGGATGGTTGTGCAGTTCTGGTAGTGGTTGTTATAACTGTTGTAATAAAATTATAACTTATTATAATCGTCCTCAGCTTATATATACGTCCTACTGCTGGGCAGAAGCCTTCCTCATGGAGAAACACATGAGGAGTATGGGCCGTAACACCACCACGCTGGCTAATACGGGTTGGTGGTTAGAAACGGCCGCAACGGCGACCGGTGCCTTCCGAAGCACGGAAAAGCTCGAGATCACAATGTTTTTGGTCACCCATCCACGGCTTGGCCATGGCGAAGGTAGCTTACTTTTCGATCGAAAGCCAAAGCGTACTAACCACTACGCCACCGAGCTCCTCCACATATTTTAGTAATAAACATAGACAGTAAATGTTTAAGTAACTTAAATAACTTTACCAAGCACTATTGTAAGTAGCTCTACCTTTTAAAATATTCATTAAGTTTTGTGTTCAGAGATTTGTGTTATTTAAATTAAATTCTACATCAGTACAACATCTCAAGTTTTATTTATATCAAAATCACCACGTCCCGTCCAGTGTTGGTCCCGTGTTGGTCCCGAATTGGCCCGGGACACAAAAAGAATGTACCAACTGCTTTTCTTGCCTAGCATGTCGTAAAAGAAGACTAAGGCCGTATTGGGTACTTGTTACTACTCTTTCAAGATTTTTCATCAGACCAACCCCAATTTTTGTATGGCTAAATGTGGTCGTAAGGAACACACTGCTGCTTGGACTCTGCCTACCCCTTCGGGGATTACAAACGTGATTTTATGTATGTATGTATATATCACCACGTCACAAACTTACTTACATATTTTGTTTAATGCTTATCGGTTGCCTTACTAGCCTTACACCGTGCCCGATGCATGGTAGGAAGGCTTGTTCCTGGGAGTGGCATGTATAAAAGGCTGGTTACATTGACATTATTTATCTATTCAAAATATTAGGTCCTTACCTATGAAATTGGTGTTTTGTATGGAGATTTTGGGGATGTCTGCATTTTACATACTAACATTTTATCAGTTTTCTTCACAACGACAAATCCAGAGATAATAATATTTGGCATGTATCATTAGACAAGCTTTAGCAATATGTGTGTGAACACGCTTGAAAAAAATTATTCATCGTTTTTATGATAATGCAAATCTCATGATGTATTCGGGAGGCAATTAAAAAATAATTGTCTTTTTGTCTAATTTTAACACAATTAAACTTACAAAAAATTATCAAATTAAATAATACGAGCTCAAAGATATGGTCTATTTTTAGAAGAGACAATTATTTTATAAGAATGTTCTGAAACTTAATAGTTACGGACAAATTGCTAAGACAGAATAAAAACACCAATTTCATAGGTAAGGACCCAATATGTTGAATGAAATTAAAGAATTATTATCTTCACACATGTTTATCCCCGAAAGGGCCTACCCTTTCGGGGATAAGAGGTCCCCTTGTAGCAGTGAATCTGCTGACAATTTGTAAAGCAAGCGATATTCGCAGAAAACTAAGTGGTGCAGGCTGGGATCGAACCGGTCTGTAACACGAGAAGTGTCGTTTTCTTAATTCGTCCTCAGACTATATACGCCCCACTGCTGGGCACAGGCTTTCCTCATGAGGAAACACATGAGGAGTATGGGCCGTAACACTACCACGCTGGCCCACGTTTTACCGCGTGTTCCTGTTTACATTTTTCTTCATCACAACATGTTATTTGCAATGAGAAAACAAACATTATACTTAAGTTAATTTTAAAATGAAATGTGAAATGAAACTGACCATACAATTATTTGCCAAACAATAATATACAAAAAAAAGAGATTTGCTAACTAACAATTTGCAATAAGTTGTATTTCAAACGAGTGTGATACGGAATCTTAAAAAACATTTGTTTATCACGATCGAATCGTCGAATCACATTTAACCGAATGAAACGAATCACGCGATACCGAAAACAAAAAATTCATTCCGTCCACCAGGATCCCCAGCCTAATCGCCCAGGGGATCCTGGTGAAATCAGGATTTTTCTTGCCAAATACATCACATAAAATAAGCCGATATACCTATAATATGATATTTCATTTTGGTACATGTTTTTTTGGCGCCTTTTTGTAGCGCCAACTGTCGATATAAACATAATTCAGATTCTGAGATTATTATTTACATTTCCTCAAATACAACTTAAACTTTAAAGTTTATTTAAACCACAAAAATACGCTAAAATCATTTGATAGGCAACTACTCCTAAAAATCATCGTTATTTTCCATTGCTCATCTTTCTAGAGAATGTTAGAAATTTCTCAACTTATCTCGAATCGTAGTAGGGTAATTCGTCCGGTTTGCCGACCGCTTCCTCTTTTCGTCCATTTAACTGCCCTCTTTGATAAAACACCAAAAAATAGCAAAACGGTCATACGTAGGTCCTTAAAATGTTTACATATTACAACCTGAATAACTTCACAGTAAATAAATGCCTACACAGTTCGTTGGAACGCGGTCATTAACTAGGATATACCTATTTAGTTTGAGGCACGCGGCGAAGAAGTGAAAACGTGCCAAATATTGCAGGAAAAATAGTGACGCCCCGCAACTTACGTAGTAATGAAAAATTAGTTCTATTGTGTTTTTTGGTTTGTTAACTGTTTAAAAAGGTAACTTGCTATCCATAGAGTATGGACAAATAGTTTATTACTCTGATTTACAATAATTTATAAATAAAATGAAGTGGACGAGAAAGGGTACGCCCCTTTTATTAGAAAGTCCTAATCTCGACCGGGTGGTCTATAACAGGCCAGCCCATGTCAATAAGGTTCTGTCTGTTATTCGAAAATGTATGTAAGTAAACTAATTTTTATTTAGCAATATGAACTTCATGTGTACAAATATTTGCGATGGCCAATTTTCGTCCACATGTTTGCTTTATTAAAGTATAAACCTAATACGTCGAAATGGCCTGCGGTCGAAAAATGGACATAAGAATAAAAACATTCCAGTTTTCGACATACTTTTTAAATTTAGAATAAAAAATTATGTTAAATATTTAGAAGTCCTGTGTGGAAGCGGGTTAGAATACTTCCACCCCAATTCTACTTATGGGTGTCGTAAAAGCCGACTAAGAGTCTCATGACCTGGGTGCAATGCTATCTATCGCCCTTAGGTCACCCGACCGGTGGCGGGTACCCCACCAACAAAAGCATTCCCAAGGAGGGTTGGCGTCAGGCAGGCGGCCGGTCATAAAACTCTTAGCCAAATCCTCGGCAACATGAAAAATGAAGAATACGAGGATGAATGTAAGGGTTAGGGCGTACCCCGTAGGCGACGCGCAGGGGCAACACCCGGCTCCTGTGAGAAATGAACTAGGGTTGTCGCATCTACCAGGGCGGGTGCGACGTAAGAAGTTAGTCCGGGAAGAGAGATTGAGGTATGCGAGCTGGAATGTAGGGACGATGTCTGGAAGAGGAATGGAGTAAGCGGATGTTTTGAAAAGGCGAAGGATAAATGTGGCATGCTTACAAGAAACGAAGTGGAAAGGAACGAAAGCGAGGGAGATTAGGGAGGGATACAAGTTATATTATTGTGGGAGCGATGGGAAGCGGAATGGTGTGGTGTTAGATAGAGATATGAAAGAATGCGTGACTGATGTGAAGAGAATGAGTGATCGCATTATAGTTGTGTAGGTGATGTTTAAAAATATAATCTTAAATATTGCCAGTGTATACGCGCCATGGGTGGATGCTAGAGAGGAACTACAGATGCCATATTTGCGCTCCGGCAACTGTGCGAAAGCTACAAAAGGGCCCGGAGGAGCCTGCATATGGTATTTGTGGACTTGGAGAAGGCATACGGTCGTGTCCCCCGAAAGGTTTTGTGGTGGAGTTTAAAAGAGAAAGGAGTGCCTGATAAGTATGTGGAGCTAATCCGAGCAATGTATTTGAAGACCAGAACACACGTCCGTTCAGCTGCTGGGACTACTAGGGAGTTCGGTGTGGCAGTTGGCTTGCACCAGGGATCGGCGTTGAGTCCCTACCTCTTTCTCCTAGTAGTGGATGCTCTGACATCGGTCCTACAAGAAGAAGCTCCCTGGTGCATGCTGTTTGCGGACGACATCGTCCTCGTCGATGAGGAGGGATCTCGGGTTCAGGACAGATTGGAAAATTGGAGGTAGAGATTGGAGAGTGTTGGCCTGAAAATAAGCAGAACCAAAACCGAATATTTGTACTGCGATTTCGGCGGTCTCTCAAATCCTTGGCCCGTTGCGCTCGATGGAGAGAATTTTCCAGTCTGTTCGGAGTTTCGTTACCTAGGATATCTACTTCAGCAGGATGGAGATGTTGACCGAGACGTCAAGCGAAGGATTAGCTCAGGATGGATGAAATGGCGGCAGGTTACGGGAACTGCGTGTGACCCCCGTATTTCCCTAAGACTGAAGGGGAAAATGTATAAATCTATAATAAGACCTGTCATCATGTATGGATCGGAATGTTGGCCTGTAAAGCGGATGGATGAACAAAGATTGCATGTAGCTGAAATGCGAATGTTAAGGTGGATGTGTGGTGTGACAAGAATGGATAGAGTGAGGAATGAATATATTAGGGGAAGTCTGAAAGTTGCCCTGATTGCTGATAAACTGAGAGAAAAACGACTTTCTTGGTATGGACATGTAATGAGAAGGGAGAATGATCATGTCACCAGGAAAGTTAAGGACTTGAAAGTGGATGGGCGTGTGGGGAGAGGAAGACCAAATGAAAAGATGGATGGATTGTGTGAATGATGATTTGATGAGGATGGGCGTGTGTTGACTTGACGAGTAATAGAGGAGAGTGGAAGAGGAAGACATGTTACGCCGACCCCAAATAGAATTGGGAACAGGGCAGGAAACAGAAGAAGAGAAGAAGATTTAGAAGTCAAATAATTTTAATTTTTCAGTATTAATTATTACCAAATATCTAGTACTATTATTGTTACTTTATGCTAAAAATGTTATTTCTGAACATGTGCTTACGATGCATATCTCTATACATCATAAGCACAACATGTTCAGATATATAATAAAGATAGAATAGATCTCTAATTTGCCAATTATTATTGTTTATTTGTTCTAAAGAAATGTTGTGATTATCATGTAGAACATTAAGAAATGTATATTTAAGAAGACTATTTCTTGTTATTTTATTTGTTGTCTTTTTATAAGTTTTAATTATTTACACTCTCGATGATAGGTCATATCATATAGTCATATCATGTGGGTGTTTGAATAAAGAAATTAGAACAAAATTAAAATTAGGATAAATGCCTAATGAATATCAAAACTTTAAAAAAAAGCCTTATCTCTTGTAATTTTTTTTTATTAGATACCAATAATAACTTTGGAACGATGACTGATATTTGTTATCATAATAAACAATTATATTTTAAAATATACCTACTTTTATTAATGAAATCCATACTTAATTGATGCGGTCGAAAATAGGCCACCTGGTGGACGAAAACTGAACTTTGCGGTCGAAAACTGGTAATATTGGCATTTTATTACTTAATTTAAAATATTAAAAACCATATTACTGTCACCACTAAAACGTTCGCAATAATTATAAATAGACTAATATAGGAATTCAATTCAATAGTTTTTGTATAACATTATCACAAATAAATATTTTATTTTGATTTTCAAAGTTGACAACTTCACTAAGTGGTCGATAACAGGCCTAATGACCCTATCTGCTAGTGTCGCAATCTGGTGGAGAGTAGCTGAATCTTAACATGCAGATATGGACAACCTTCTTATTTTATTGTTTATTTATTAACTAACAATCATCGTCGGTTGATATAAAAATTGCTCTAGTTACCTATCAGTTAATTTTATATGTCATAATTTCAAAGTAAAGGGGACATTACATGGGGGAAAGGCGTGATGATATGTTGTTATTTTTGTTGTAGAAATAAATAAGAATATTTTCATTATGTTTAAAAACGCAATATCAAGGTTATTATATTATTTAGTATGAATTTTTAATGCACTTCGGTTACACAAAAAATAATAATATGCAAGAGGTTACACATTATTTATTGGTAAAGCACTCAGAGTAAACAGAACTGGAGTAGCCATTAGTCAATTTCTCAAACATTTTTTTCTGCCATTTCTTGCGGGGGGTGAGGTTACCACTACACTCAAAGCCAGCACACATAAACAATAACTTTTACCGTTTTTACAAATGCACACATGCATAATTCGACACACAAATTTAAATTTCACGCACACACACGCTTAAAATAGTCACGTGGGGTGTGCGTTTTGACAACGTCACAGCCGCACTCCCCACGAGACTAGCGTTCGAAATTTGAAATCGTAGAATTCTAAAACATGAAATAATGAAGTAAATAATCATGAAATCTTAAAAATTATAATTACAAATAAAAGGTGACACCATCTTTAAGCATACTCGATGTTTTCTATTTATTTTTACAGCAAAAAACAGCACAGGCAGGCATTTTTACGGGAGCTCTGTTCGCCGCAACGTTTACAATGTTATGGCTGTCAAAATGGCGGCTCAACTAGTTTTATTAAACGTGCAAGCATCCGATGCTTGTGCATTTGGCAGAGGGGAATGTTAGACAAAGGCTACTCCAGTTCTGTTTACTCTGAGGTAAAGCATAATCATAATAATAATATGATCAAAAACATAATAATAAAGTAAATATTTCATAAATATATGCGTAGATCGCGTAGAATTATAAATCAAAATCACTAATTGGTCAAAAATTATGGGCAGCAGACATTTCTAATTTGTCGGTAAAAAAACTAATTGGGCAGCAATTCAAATGTTTTCTCTGGTACCAAATTGTTTAATATATGTTTTGATGAAACAAATAATGTTTTTAAGAGCCATAAAAAATAACTTTAACTTAATATCTATTAGAATGCGTTTCCTAGGAATAATTATTTGACCCTTCATTGATCCTTTTCCTATATATTATAAATATATATAGACACAACACAATTAATAATGAATCATCATCATCATCATCATTATCTTCTTCTTCTTGCCCTTTTCTCACTCTAGGTGGGATCATCATCATCATCATCACCATAATCATCATTAATTAATTTCATTTTATTATTTAATTCATTAATATTTTTCTGTTTAATGAAATAGGTATTGTTGTTTTAGCCTAGAAACTTATGCTTTTGTTAAAATGGATAAGTATGTTTAAGTAACTTTATAAGCACGAAACGAAATGCTGTCTATGTGGAACTAATAAAAATACATTATAAGTTCAGAATTTAAATATTATTCCGTGAGTGAAAATGTTGACAACACCTGCTCAGGGTCAAACAATGACGCATCATTATGGAGCATGCGCAGACTGCTGGCAGACCCGCTTCGAAAAAGTTCCAGATAGTTCGAGGCGTTGCTAGAGGGCGCTAGCTGCTCTCGGTTTGATATTATATAAAGCCGGCTTTCTGTCCCAGTAGACATTCGTAAACAAATCGTCATACGCACTACTTTACTTATTGAATTTGGGTCAAGACTACGCACGTCTCTACCCCCACAGACACCGGTGAATTTAGTGAAATACAGTGACAGTACTAATCAATTGTGAACAATCTTCGTCTCTGAATACAGCCAAGATGTCAGTGTGTCCAGTATTTATCCAATTCGAGCGGCCAGTTATTCGTCATCGTATGCACCCACATGACCCACATTTCAAATCTGGTGCCACTTTAGAGGATTATCTACCCTTCGTAAATATTCCTCACATGCTTCTTGATAATGCTAGCCGCTTACAAAACCACCAAGCGGGGACCACTATAAAAAAAGAAACCAACAAATTTCAAGTGAATTTGGACATACATCATTTCACACCAGAAGAGATATCAGTGAAGACAGCTGATGGGTATCTTGTAGTGGAAGCGAGGCACGAGGAGAGGCCAGACGAGCACGGGTACATATCGAGGAGTTTTACGAGACGGTACGCATTACCGGAGGACATTGACCTTGATAACATGGGTTCAAAATTGTCTTCTGACGGCGTCCTCACAGTCACAGCGCCAATGAAAAAACCACAAACATCAGCAAATGAGAGAGTGGTTCCGATCATACAAACAGGCCCGGTGAAGAAGGAACTGAAAGCCGGTTCTGAATGATTGAATGATAATTTGAGAAGTCTGAGTTAGGTTGTATTGTTAAATTATTATTTATTTTGCATTCCTATAAATTTTGTACTTGTAGTTTAACCTTATCTTTAAGAATTAAATGGCATTCTAGTCATTGATTATGTGTTTTTGTGTGTGTTCCTAATTGTGTAAAAAAATAGGTAGGTACCCATTGCCTAATAAACCCCTTAATTCGCACTTATGTTGAAATTTTGAAGTAGGTAACAATTGTGATAATATATTTACTTTCTTATGTAAAATTTATGGAAATACTCGTAAGTACCACTTCAAGAATTATTCAACACTTTTCCATTCGTGAGTCTTCAAAAACTTTTCTTTGATATTTTTATCTTTGGACAACAAAAACTTATATTAATAGTCTATAATTTATATAATAATAACTCAATATAATACTTGTATAGTATCTTTATAGTTTTTAACTTTACCAAAATAATTATGCAACTCAACTTACACGCCCTAAATTATAAGTAGGTATGTCTTAAGAACATTCACATACTTTTTTATATTCTATGGATTATTATTTGAAAGCTTGATCTCTATCGAGATCGTCGATATTTAACCACCTTAATCTGGAGTTGCTATAAAGCTCATTGTGTCACATTTCACAATTTCGTCTTTGCTCAAGTGATTTAGAATTCAGTACCATTAGGTTTTAAATAGTTTATACCTGAATCCATGCCTGAATCATTATGGGTTTCTTATTTTTTAACTTTTTATGGGATTGCTCATGGCCAAAATCTGAGTCACAATCTATGATAGAGCAAGCTTTTCTAGGTGTCTTTATAATCAAATTTTAAGACTACATTCAGTTGCACAAATATTTTTTAAGGACGACATTTGGTAATGATTTTAAGGACGACATTTGTTAATGAGACATTAAAACTTTAAAGTTCGTTTCTGCAACTGGGTGTATATCAATATTTAGTTAATAAAAACACCTCGTATTTCTTGAATAGGATTTTTTAAGTTAAAATCATGTAACTTGTTTAATTGTCGATGTTAGTGCACATGTTTATTTAGTGTGCACATAACTTCGACTTAAAAACAAGATAGGTGTCCCGACGTCAGCGATGGATAACAGGTTTGTTAGTTAATATGTTATATTTGTCTCAACTCCTATTTTTATGTAGCTAGACATCATATACAATAACAATAATAAAGGGAAGAAATTAATTGGGCAGCCATCAATAATTTGGTCAATAAAATAATAATTGGGTCAGCAGCATAATTATTTGGTCAGCAGAATAATTAATAGGGCAGCAAGATAATTATTTGTGCTGCGAAATAACTATTTGGGCAGCATTATAAATGTTACTCGAAATTTATAAAATCTAGAGCAATGGTCAATGAAGGATCTGGGATCAATTCCTAGGAATAGTATTCTGATAGATATTAGGTTAAGGTTATTTTTTTATGACCGGAGAAAACAATATTTGTATCATCAAAACATAAATATTAAACAATTTGGCAGCACAGACAAAATTAAAGTTGCTGCCCAATTATTTTGGTGACAAATTAGAAATATCTGCTGCCCATAAGCTGCTGACCAATTAGTTATTTTAGTTTATCAATTGTATTTTTATGCTGACCGAAATTCGAATATTTTGCTAACCGTTTAATAACACCCAATAATAAATAAGCTAATCACAACTTGTCGTTTTTGTTTGAAGACATCCATTTTGAAACTTTGATCAATATTGAGCTTAGGCCCAGGAGCACATTATCGGCATCGGCAGGACTCAAGATTTTAGGTGATAAATAACATTATACACTAACTTCTCGTCTCGGCAATAAAGTAGAAATTTCAATGATAAATGGCTCTAGTAACAAAAATTCCCCTTCGGTATGCTTGAGGCTGCTGCATCGGCAGCCTAGAGGATGCTTCGGGATTCTTCGGTTCTTCCCACCATAGAATCCCATCTTGGACGCCTCCTCATTCCAGAGTATACCAAGGCATAGTTGCCGATAATGTGCACTTGCATGTAGGGATGCCGAAGGATCTCTTTCCATGCCGATGCGTATAATGTGCACCGGGCCTTAGTGTGCCTACGCGGACAAATTATGACGATAATCACAATAAAATACATGAAATCTTTACATCAATGTTGTTAAGTGACGGGCTTTATTAGAATTGTACTTAACTTTAGCAGATTATAATATAATGGAGGAGTAAAACACAATGTTTCGTCGGCGGCAGTGAATCGCCTAATTAGGAGCAATGATATCTCATTATAACTAACAAATTTCACAATATAAAACAATTGATTTGATTACACACTGTATTACATCCAAATTGAATAAAAACTAACTTATTTCATCATTTCACAAAGAATTATCTCGTCGTGTCCAGATTATTTCTTAATCCTTCTGTGTCGCTATCGCCATCTGGCGGCGAGTAGACGAATCTTCAAACTCAGAGACGAACAACATTTTTGTAAACTTTTATACAATCTTAGCATGAAACCAACGTTTTTCGTTTATAATTATTAACATAATGCTGTAAGTAATATTCATCGGTTTACAAATACTGCTTATACTATGATGATGATTCAATTAGGCTTAATGAAATTAAACATAAATAAATCCATACTTCCATACTAATAATATAAATGTGACAGTAACTCTGTCTGTCTGTCTTGCTTTGACGTTTGCAAAACTACTGACTACACATTCAATTGAAATTTGGTACACAGATAGTCAAGGATAAAGGTTACTTTTTATCCTGATATTCCCATGAGGACGGGTACCGCGCGTGTGCAACCGTGATTATCAATATCTGCTCGACCAAGTATTATGTGACATATTCCGTCAAAATGTTATTTCATTGTAAAATAATGACACGACAACGGAAATTTATCACCTTGACAACAATTAATCAGATGACACTGATAAGAAATGTTATTTTCATAATATTTTAATAATTAGAGGTTTTAGTTGAACTATTAAAAATCAGCGCTGTGTGTTAGCGGATAATTAAAAGAATACTACCAGCCCATCTCTTCTCTTTGGTGTAATAAAGGCAACTAATGGATTTAGAACTGTACAATGTACAACCATCCAATAGCTTATAGCAGCGACGGGCTCACAACCTGTCGCGCTGGGTGCAGTCACTGCTTGGTGAAGCGCGGACTTTGACAATGTACTGCTTTTTCGGTGCTTTTGCCTAGTCTCTGACTAACCCTTAGGGGATAATAGTCGTGATTATATGTACGTATGTATTAAAAATCAACGTTTTGTTAATAATAAGTAGGAATGTTGAGGACTTGTAAAAAAAATGCAGTCTTAACAAACACACAAAGACTTTTTATAAACTTTTATTAAATCAATAGCTTCGCGAACGACGTCGCGAGCAAAGTTAGTTCATAAGAATTATCAAATGATGTACCTACTGTATACCTTAATACCTACAAGAGGAAACACAATTTTTAGTTATGGATGGATTTGCATAATGGGAAGTAATTAATTGAGCAGCCTATTAATTATTTGGTCAGCAAAAAATGTCAGCCGATAAATCATTTGGACAGCAAAATAATTAGGTAGGCTCCAAAATAATTATATCGGCAGAGATAATATACTTATCGAGAGCAGACTTTGAATTTCGAAGTCAAAAACAAACCTAACTTCGCCATTGTGAGGCCTTGGTCACCCCGACCATAGCTTTGTGATCTCAAACTCTTCTGTGCTTCGAAATGCACGTTAGCCATTTGGCAGCAATATTTTATAATTGGACAGTAGAGAAAATATTTGCTGCCCAAGTAGTTATTTTGAAAACCAATTTCAAAATTTCACTGCCGTTAAGTTGCTGCTCAATTAGTTATTTTGGCTGACCAATTATATTTTTTTGCTCACCAAGATTCGAATATTTCTCTAGACGTTTGAATAACACCCTTGCATAATCCTAATATCAGTGGTATTGTAGCCCCAAAATTTTTTATGATTGTTACTTTTACATATTGTTAAATATAATAAAATAACTCTTATATGATAAAAATTCTTAACTCTACCAATTCAAACAACCCAATCAATACTTTATCTTTAGTAAATCAATACTTTTACTTTTATTAATATTTTAAAATGTTTACGACATCTGCTTGTGACGAACATAGGTGCGTCATCGTAAAGCATGACAGCAGAGGTGTTCCAGTTTTAGATATTTCGAGGGATATTGAGAGGGCGCTAGTTAACTCCATTTCATATATAAATCCGGTATTTTTGCTGGAGGATACGTTATTCGTAAACAAATCGTGAGGCAGCATTTCAGGAATAAAAGGCGTGTTCTGTGAACTTCCATAGGGAACCGTGAATTCCAATAGTAAAATACGAGTACATTAAGTCTTATCAATTCCGTATAATCATTGTTTAAACTTAATCAAGATGTCCGTGTGTCCAGTGTTGATCCAATTTGAGCGCCCAGTCATTCGCCATCACTTGCTTCGCCCTCATGGTCCAAGCTTGGACGATTACCTCTTCTTAAAACTTCTGCATAATGCTAGACGTTTGCAAAATGACTATGAAGGAGAGGTGAACAGCACAATAAAAGAGGAGAAGAACAAATTCCAAGTCAATTTGGACATACAGCATTTCGCTCCAGAAGAGATATCAGTGAAGACAGCTGACGGGTACCTTCTAGTGGAAGCGAAGCACGAGGAGAAGGCAGACGAGCACGGGTATATATCCAGGAGTTTTATGAGACGGTATGCGTTACCGGAGGACATTGACCTTGACAACATGAGCTCAAAACTCTCCTCTGACGGCGTTCTTACAATCTCAGCGCCATTGAAAAAACCTCCATCATCTAATGAGAGAGTGGTTCCTGTCATACAAACCGGGCCGGTGACCAAGCAGGTGGAAAGCAGTCAGGAATAATTAAATTAGGTACCTCTGTGTGAAGTCTGATTTAAGTTCATAATAATTTAAGTTGTTAATTTATTTTTCATTCTGTGATTTTTGTGCATTATAATTAAATTAGTTATCTCTGTATGAAGTCTTATTTTAGTTCATAATAATTTAAGTTGTTGATATATAATATATATCATTCTATGATTTTAGTACATTATAATTAAATTAGTTATCTCTGTGTGAAGTCTGATTTAAGTTTATTATAATTTGAGTTGTTCGTTTATTTTTTATTCTGTGCTTTTTGTACAAACTATTGATTTTTGTAACAACTTATTTAAGGAATTAAATCTGTGTTTTAATTCTTCATTTAAAGTGTTGTCTACGTGTTTAATTTAGGAATTTTAGGGTAAAAAATAATCTATAAAATCATGTGGCAAAAAATATTTCTAATCATTTTGCAAACTTTTATTTGGTTGTTCATTGATGTTTAATTTAAGCCAATAATAAATAAAGTAAGTTTGTTTTAAATAAAGCACCTTGGTATATCCCAAGATTGTTTCTTATCTTCTCATTTTTAAACAAACTAAATATCTTTGCTTTTAAACCCCACGTTGTTTTGCTGTCGTTTCGATGAAGTACAGCTACTTCGCACTAGATAGCGCTGTAATCAATGTTGAATTTGAAAGCAACGTCTAGTGGATGAGCTTCCAGTTAAATTTATTGTAATATGTAACAAAAACAATAGGTGTCGCTTTTCACACTTTTTTGCCCTACAGCAGTGCTGATGTATTTTATTCTAACACTGCGTCACGAAAATGATTTTTTCTGTATCGTACTATGCTGCTAGGCGTAAGAAAATAATGGAGTGAATTGTTTAGGTACGAATTAAAAGGATTTGGACATGTTAAAAGTTATAAGAATTCTTACCTAAAAATCAATATACATAAATAAAAATAATATAATCTACAATGGAACAGCGAGCATGCAGCGATAGCCGAGTTGGGACGGACGGGGCCATAGACGTCAGTATACAACGGACTTGTAAAAAACAACGGACGGTATATCTATGGACGGGGCACTACTAGGTCGCGGGACTCGCGGGTTTGAACCCACCGCCCGCCACCACTGAGTTTGAATAAAAACGAACATACAGTTTCCATTGTGAATATCGCTTCCCTGACATTGTGCCCGGTGTATGGCAATAGGCTCGCCATCTGTTACATAGGGACCTAACAAATCTGGCGAAATGTGGGTGCTTAACATCTCTACCTACCCCTTCGGGGAAAGAGGTGTGATAATATTATTTATTATTATATGAAATTATGATCATTATCATCACTCTGGATGGATTTGCATCCAATGTGTTTACTGCTGTACATAGGCTGCAGATAATGCACCTAATGATCATCGTCATCCCATCTTGTCACAGGGCGTTCCACACTACGTTTACCGAGTCGCGGTCTCCAATTGTAATTGTATACATTCCTTTATATTTTGTAAACTATTAAAAAAACGCTATGTAGGAGGTGGGCGCTAGCAACTGCGACACAGTCACTGACTAATGCAGTTTTTAACACTCAAAACGCTACTTGTATGCATTTTATTGTTTTAAATAAAGATTTATTATTATTATTATAATCAAAAACTTATAGCCGTCAATGCTAATGCTAATGTGACCAGCCCACTACCACATCAGTTTGCTAATCCGGTGGGCTATATCAGTAACTTAACTTTTCTGTCAGATAACGTCATTCAGAGCCGTTTCCATTGCTCGCGTAGCGACTTAAAGCCGGTGGACTAGTTCACCTGTGAGTGTTCGTCCACGTCTGTAACGTAAGGCAGAACTGGGAGGACGAATATTGAGGGATAGGTAAGGATAAACCTTCACAGCTTATAAAATTCTGCCCCGTCAGGTTGGGTTACCCTACTGACCGTGACGTGACGTCAAGAGAAGTCACCGAAAAATGCCGAAAGGTTTGTACGCGTTGACTTAAGGTCAAAAACAAATCTACCTTCGCCATGGTCAGGCCGTGGATGGGTGACCAAGACTTTGTCATCTCGAGCTCCTCCGTGCTTCGGAAGGCACGTTTAGCCGCTGTTGCGACCGTTTCTACCCACCAACCCGCATTGGGCCAGCGTGGTGGTGTTACGGCCCATACTCCTCATATGTTTCTCCATGAGGAAGGCCTGTGCCCAGCAGCGGGACGTATTTAGGCTGAGGACGCACGGACGGACAATCGCTGCCTTGGGTTTTTTAACAAAAAAAAATATTTAATATAAATATATTATTATAGTATATTATATCACATCACATGTTTACAATAGAATGAAGCTTGTGACGTATTGAAGTCACAATTATCGGGAACCACAAAAACAATATAATTTGTTATAATTACTCTTAAGATGATTATTATTTAATTAAACGTAATGATAAAGCGTGAGCAATATTTTCTTAGTAAATAAAATATGAATAGAGACAAAACGACGTAATTAAGAAATGATTAATCAATAATTCTGGGATATTGACTTATTGTTGAAGACGCAGAAGAAAAACGCATAATCATTGGGTAAATAAGAATATGATGTGATAAGAAGAATAAGCAAGAAGGAAAGTGCGATTTCTATGGCTGAAGTAGGCGTCGTCAACATTACTCGGTTATTTTTTAACCAAAGGATCATTTCAATACAGTTACTGTGTCAATAAAATTTTATCCATTTTACTTTATGATTGTACGACTTCCTCCGCGTGGAATAGTTACTTTGAAATAGTGTGATGGTATATAGCCTAAAGCCTTCCTCATTAAATAGATTATTCAACACTGCAAGATTTTTTCAAATTGGGGCAGTAGCCTCAATTGGTGGAACTGAAAATTTACTCCCACTCTATTATTAGAACGCCCTTAATTTTTCTGGGAGGCGTTATTTAAATTTATTTGAAAATATTAGATTGCATGTGGCCGAAATGCGTATGTTAAGATGGATGTGTGGAGTGATGAAGATTGATAGAGTGAGTATATCAGGGGATGCCTGAAAGTTGCTCCAGTGATAGAAAAGTTGAGAGAAAAGCGGCTGTCGTGGTGTGGACATGTTTTGAGGAGAGAGAATGAGCGTAACGAGAAGAGTTATGAATATGAGAGTGGATGGTAATGCAGGGAGAGGAAGACCAAAGAAGAGATGGATAGATTGTGTGAATGAGGACATGGCTAGAATGGAAGTGAATGTTGATATGGCATGTGATAGGGGAGAGTGGAGGAGAAAGACTCGTTGCGCCGACCCCAAATGAAATTGGGAAAAGGGCAGGATAATGATGAAAATTTATTATGGCACCCGTTCCCATGGGAATATCGGGATAAAAGGTAGCCTATGTCCTTTCTCAGGCTCTAGACTGTCTATCTATCTGAACCAAATTTCGGTTAAGTTTTGACGTGAAAGCGAGACAGACAGACAGAGTTACTTTCGCATTTATAATATTAGTACGGATAAAGGGTGGGGGCAAATGTGCATGCAGATCTCTGATGGTGAGCAATTACCAGCGCCCATGGACAGTTAGACAAAGGTACCACCAAGAAGTTTCAAGTGCGCCGCCAGCCATTTAGTCGGAATATTACGCTCTTTTTAGGGTTGTACAGTCTTATACTGTACATATCAGTTTAATTACATACTGAGCAATATTTTACTGCGCAATGTTATCTTTTAAGTACTGTTTATACTTTTACTATGTAATATAATTTTAGCTGTGTTAGCAACCTAGATTTGTAATAATTAACTTTAATTATATATATTTTTATACTTAGAGTGCGATTAACAGCCACAGAGGAAGCATTAGCCAATTAACTGTTTACTTTTTTATAACTTTTATTTGACAATATACGTCAGTTTTAACTTCTGGTTATCTTTCTCTGCACTCCGACTTCAACTCAACCCCATCAGAACTCATATTCAAGTGTACACCGTACATTTTATGGTCCTTCGAGGAAAAACTTTTGGTGTTTTTGTGTTTCTCGCCGCAGTAGCGAATCGGTGCACCTGGCCTCCCACCAGCGGGTCTCACCAGGGGCATTGAGAAGGCGCAGAATACTGTAAGTGGGGGCGCAATTGCACTAAAAGTTGAACAGCGACTATTCCAAATCTAAGAAGAAACATCAACTACGAAGCAAAAAAGAAGAGAACAACTTAACTTAAAGGTGATCGTGCCGTGAAACTAACTAACTAACTTTGTGTCAACATCAGTGTACGAGAACTGCGTGCCAGGTTTGACAAAACTACATATTCTTTCTTTTAACTAACTACGCGACAAGATGAATAACCTAGAACTACAACAAATCTGCTTCAATAACATCAAAACGTTATGCAGTAACTACAATAAGGATTCTTCATCAAGGAAAACGGAAGAGTACCTTAACAAACGCTTGGAGTCTTTGCAGAGTCAGTGGCAAGACTTCGAAGAGAGAAATTTTGTGCTAGAACAAGAACTAGAAAACAAGAACATTAACTACTTCATGGATGGGGTGTTCGAAAAAACAAAGAAAATATATGAAGAAACTAAAACTAACATGGAGAACCGATTGCGCAACCTACAAGAACAAAAACAAAATCTTAAGTTTGATTTAACTATGCCTAGAGAGTCTGAGTCTGGACAACAAGGTCAGCATCTTCTCAACAAACAAGAATGTAACTTTAACGCAATCGATCGGGTTATGTCAAAAATTGATTTATCCCTGATCACGGAGAAGTGGGAACTCGATGACTATTTATCTATATTAAAAAGCAAATGGGAAGCTATTGATAAGCTCCACTGGGAAATAGATTTGTTGCTGAAGGGAACTAACGATGTTTACTATGATATGTTCACCAACATTGAAAACAAGTATGATCAACTTAAGAAGAAGATTAATAATAAAATGTGGACTACAACTCATTATCAACAGTCTGCACCAAAAATTGAGATACCTGAATTTTCGGGAAGCTACCAACAATGGATCTCGTTCAAAAATTTATTTTCCGAAGCAATTCACAACAATCCTATAATCAACCCGGCCCAAAAAATGCAGCATTTGAAGTCTAAACTACGTGGTGAACCTGAACGACTCGTACAGCATCTCTCAATCAGCGCCGAAAACTATATTTCGTGCTGGGAAATATTAAGTCAGCGTTATGATAATCGTCGACGTCAATTTTCCTCCTTCATGAACAACATGCTTAACCTACACACCATCCAGCAACCAGATGCATACAATTTAAAGAAAATGTATGACGTCATAACCGAAAGCTTGAATGGGATTAATAACATTGGAATCGATACATCTTCATGGGATCCGATGGTCGTGCATATTATGTCATTGAAACTGGATACGCTAACTTATCAAGAATATATGAAAGAATTACAAGATCATCGGGAGTTGCAAAATTTAAACGACTTTTTATATTTTTTGGAGAGTAAATTTCTGGCTTATGAAACAATGGAATCATCGAAGAAAGAAGCTACTATCGGACAAAGACCGTCAGTTCATAAAGCCCCATACAGGCAAAACTATGCCAAAAATACCAACTTAGATTTCAAGAAAACATTTTCAAAGAGTTATCACGCAAGTTATGGAAAATGCCCATGTTGCGATGGAAATCACGTGGTGATGCAATGTGCAAAATTTATTAACATGAACACATTTCAAAGAAATAACACGATTGCAAAACTGCAACTTTGCAAAAATTGTCTGTTCAGCCACGGCAACGAACAATGCAAATCGGCTAAAACGTGTAAAGAATGTAACCTGAAACACCACACGCTCTTGCACAACTTTGAACGGAAAAACAACTTTTTTCCTTCGACAAGCGCAAGTAAAATTGGGTCAACAGCTCAGCAACCAAGTTCAAATCATTTATCTGATCACAACACAGAGATTCTTTTAACAACTGCATTACTGAGAGTAAAATCAATTAACGGAGATTACGTGACGCTACGCGCACTTTTGGATCAAGGGTCGCAGGTCAACTTGATCACCGAAAATGCGGCTCAACTGTTGCAAATACCTAGAAGAAAACTAAACGCGACGATTTCGGGAGTGGGCAACGCATCCGGAGACTGTAGAGGGCAGATAAATCTTTCGTGCTCATCGATACATTCAGATTATAGTTTTGAAACTTCCGCTCTCATTATGAAGAAATTAATTAACAACCTGCCGAATGAGACATTTGAGAAAACTTCTTGGCCTCACTTAGAAAATTTGAAACTTGCTGATCCTGAGTTTAATATCTCACGTCCCATAGATCTGTTGCTAGGGGCGGACGTATACTCGGAGATTATTTTAGATGGTGTCCTGAAAGGCGACAATAACACTTTAGTTGCACAGAATACTCAAATTGGATATATCATTTGCGGAAAATTTAAGACTTTTAACTGCCACGTGACCCTGATAAACATGGATGAACTTACAAAATTTTGGGAGTCCGAAGACATTCATAATTCCCACGTTACGTCAAAGGAAGACAGATGTGAAAAATTCTACAAAGACACCGTTCAACGAGGCTCAGATGGGCGATACATAGTGAAGATGCCACTTAGCGATGACTACGAAGACAAGATAGGCGAATCGAAAAAAATAGCAATATCTCAATTCCTACAACTAGAAAAACGTTTTGAAAAAAATCGTCTACTAAATAACATGTATAAAGAATTCATCCAAGAGTATAAAAATCTCGGGCATATGAAGCCTTCATCTCCAAACAATTCAAATATTTCCTGCTATCTTCCACATCACGGAGTCCTGAAACTGCAATCAACTACAACTAAACTCAGAGTAGTATTCAACGCCTCACAGAAAAATTCAACTGGATACAGCCTAAACGATCTTCTAGAAAAGGGGCCGAACTTACAAAAAGATATACAATCTTTAATAATTAAATGGCGAACATATCAATACGTCTTCACTGCGGACATTGAGAAAATGTATAGGTGTATTTGGCTAAACGAAGATCAACAAAACTTACAAAAGATTATCTGGCGCAGCTCCCCGAATGAACTCCTACAGGAATACCAGCTATGTACCGTCACTTACGGTACGAAATCGTCGCCATGGCTAGCGATGAGAACTTTACAGCAGTTAGCTATAGATGACGGATCACGATACTCGGCTCATACCGATGTTGCAGCTGGCGATGCTTCGGAAGTACTGAAAAACGACTTTTATATGGATGACCTGATAAGTGGAACAAATTCACTTCAGGGTGCCATAAACTTACAACAAGACCTTATCAACCTGATGAAGGGCGGAGGAATGAATTTAAGAAAATGGTTAAGCAACCACCCAGCTCTACTAGAAAACTTACAAGAACAACAAATTTCTACAACTAACGACTTTGACTTCAAGGCCGAAACTGCGTCCAAAACTCTGGGACTTCGGTGGAACCATAATACAGACTCATTTCACTTCAACTGGCCAGAAACGAACTCTACAAAACCTGCATTAACGAAGAGAATGCTACTGTCGGACATCTCCAAATTTTATGACCCCCTCGGCTGGCTCTCACCAATAACAATAACTACGAAACTTATGTTCCAAAAACTATGGCTAAGCAAACTTGGCTGGGATGATAAGGTGCCGACGGAGATAAAAAACGATTGGGTCAAACTACAATCTGAACTACCACTAATTAAAAACATAACTTTATCGAGATGGATCGGCGAGACACAAAAAGGTATCGAGTTACTTGGATTCTGTGATGCCAGCGAGAAAGCTTACGCTTGCATCATTTATACCCGAACTACAAACCATGAAGGTCAACCAAAAATAACCTTTTTAACATCCAGGACAAGAGTAGCCCCAGTGGCACAAAAAATTACGCTACCGAAACTTGAGCTATGTGGTGCTGTACTGCTCGCGGACCTAATGACAAAGGTTACAGAATCACTAAAAGGCTACAAAATTGAGGCTACAGCATGGTGTGATTCCCAAGTAGTACTGGCATGGATCAACGGAGACCCTAACAAATGGAATGTCTACGTCGCCAACCGAGTAAGAAAAATCAACGCTGCAATCCCAGCTTCTCGTTGGCGTTATGTAAAAACTGAGCTAAACCCGGCGGACTGCGCCACGCGAGGATTAACTCCAAGCAAACTGAAGAGCTGCAGCCTTTGGTGGAACGGTCCAGCTTTCCTGACAGACCTAAGAAATTGTGAAAACATACCAACTTTATTACAAACAAACATGGGACTTATAAACCACATACAAGTGGTACATAACAACAACAAACAAGGTCATGATAATTTTATATGTAATTTACTGGAAAAATACAGTTCGTTACTACGTGTAATAAGAATCACCAGCTGGGTCAAGCGATTCATTACGAACACTCGGAACAAGAAGAAATTGGATACTGCTTACCTAACAACAAGCGAAATGCGCGCCGCTAATGATGAAATAATTAAATATATTCAACAACAATATTTTTTCGAAGAATATAAAACATTATCACGAAAAGAAAACATCACGAAGACGAGTCCTATCTACAAACTGGACCCCTATATAGATGAGCAAAACATCATTCGAGTTGGAGGGCGACTAAAATACTCTAACTTACCTCTGGAGATGAAATACCCAATTATCGTACCTCACTCAGGAAGATTTACTGAACTTCTTATTCAACATAATCATATAATGACTCTGCATGGAGGAGCGCGGCTGACGTTAAACTACTCCCGGCAGCGCTATTGGATTATTGGCGGAAACAGGGCAGTCAAAACTCAACTTAGACGCTGCGTACGCTGTCATAGATTTAAAGCTTCGGACACTTATCAAAAAATGGGGAACTTACCTATTCAGAGGATCACTCCCGGTCGTCCCTTCACCCACACTGCAATAGACTATAGTGGATACTACGACATCAAACTAAACAAAGGACGCGGTGTAGCAACATCCAAAGCATATATTGCTGTTTTTATATGCATGACGACAAAGGCAACGCATATTGAGCTAGTGTCGGACCTCAGCACTAGTACGTTCATTGCAGCTTTACAAAGATTCTGCTCACGGCGAGGCACCCCAAAACATATGTACTCCGACTGCGGTACAAACTTTGTCGGAGCTTCAAAGGTGCTACGTCAAGAATATGAAGAGTTCAAACAGATATTAACAACAGAATTTTTCGACGAAATTGCTAAAATGGATATTGAGTGGCATTTCAATGTTCCTGCATACCCCAGCGCTGGAGGTCTCTGGGAAGGCGCCGTTAAATCTACAAAATACCATTTACGAAGAGTACTAGGGGAGCAAAAATTAACATTTGAAGAATTTACAACTCTTCTGGCAAAGATCGAGGCATGTTTAAACTCAAGGCCGCTAACACCCCTTACTGAGGACCCTGACGAATTTTTTAACTGCCTGACTCCCGGACATTTTCTGACGGGCAGTCCAACGCTATCGCTACCTCTATCAGATTACAACGATGCGAGTAAACTTGACCTTCGTAAACGTTGGCAACTAGTGGAACACATCTTTCATCAGTACTGGAAAAACTGGTCCAACGATTATCTCACACAGTTACAAATTCGCAGTAAATGGAACAAACCAACCAAGAACATAAAAAAAGGAGATATTGTACTTGTTCGAGAAGATAACTTACCTCCCGCAAAATGGGCAATGGCCCGCGTGATACAGGCGCATCCTGGATCCGACGGCTTAGTGCGCGTCACAACCCTGAAAACTCAGAAGGGCGTAATAAAAAGGCCAGTACTAAAACTATCACCTCTCCCTATAGAAGATCATACTCTCGAACAAGAAACTGCAACTGAAAGTTCAAGCAAAACAACAACAAAGAAAAAAGAGTTAACTAAGAAAAATGATCAAAGAAAGACGGGGAATAAAACATTAACAACGGGATTGATAACATTATTATCAATGTTTACATTTATTACTGGATCATATTGCACATTTGTTGGCACGAGCGCATCGAGTGCAGTTATCACTAAACTGGAACCGGAGAGGCCGGCGTATTATGATACCGTCGGGAAGATGCAAACCATTCATGACGAATGGATCTTAGTGATGCATTACAACCTGACTAACTATTGGGATAACACAAATAGGATTAAAACTTATTACGAACACGTGAAGAGCTTATGCGAGCAAGCAAAATTAAAACAATGTATGGCCACAATGGAGCAACTGGATCACGAGGTGGAAATGTTAAATCATTACAACTCCATACTAATCAACCCACATCAGCATCTTGGGAACAGGAAAAAACGAGGCCTGATTAACGGGGTCGGGTCAATCGCCAACACATTATTTGGTATATTAGACCAGGGATTTGCGGACAAATACCAACAAGACATCAAATCTCTGCAAGCTAACGAAAATTATTTACTTCAGTTAGTGAAGAACCAATCATCTATTGTAGAGCTCGAAAATAAGGTTTTGAAGAAAACAGAAGAAAATGTAAAGCGACAGTTCAAATTGATTGACTCTTACATCATGAACACTAACATCAAGTTATCATCAGTTGAAACTGAACTACAAATTTTGGCCGCTACAACTTACGTGAACTCTGCATCCCTGACAGCCTACTTATTGTTGAATAGCATGAGAAAGGTTCAAGAAATGTTATTTAACACATTAACTAATGTCTATCAAGGTCACATCGATGTTCACCTTGTCTCCCCAACACATCTGGCGGAACAGTTAACTGACATCTCAGGAAGACTGCCAAGAACGTTAAGTCTACCAGCAGACAACTTAAGAGAAGATATAATGGACTTTTACAAATTAACTAATGTAAAGGCAAGAGTCACTGAAAACTTCTTTCTGTTTGAAGTCCACATACCACTAAAATCTACAGAAGAATTTAACCTCTACAAGGTCATCCCGTTACCCGTAAAATCAAAAACGGGTCACTCATACATTAGGACAAGGTCAAAATATGTTGCCGTAGACCTAACCAGAAACACTTACATCTCGATGTCAAGAGAAGATTATGATCAATGTACGAGACAGAAAAGGAGTAACATATTATGCAACAAGAATCTTCCGATCTATAACTTTCATAACAACAATGCACCTTGCGAAGCAAAACTGTTGTCACATCAAAATGAGTTACCTTGCAATGTCGAGCAACGGGAATGCAAGGACGAGTGGATTGAATTACACTCTCCGAACAGCTGGTTAGTGATATGCTGTGATTCATGTGGCGTACGAATCATATGCGATAAAGACATCTCCGCTCAAACAATGACGTCATCGATTATCATCACACTACCGCAAGGATGCCTATTGCAAGCAAACGACATGACTATAGCTGCGCATAATCAATATAATAGCAACGTACAGTTGAGCTATGAATTCTCGATACCAACAATAAACACAACCATTAACAAAATAGTGAATTTGAAAAGTCGTACCGTTCCTGCGGTTTTTGTATCGTCGAGTGCCGAGATAGCAAGGATTGAAGAAAGAATTACTGATCAGAAGAAATTTGAGGATCACCTACCCTCTACAGTATCGACACATGACATTCATCAGTATGTGGTCACTTATATATTGGTCACAGCAGCTATAGTGACCGGTATCGTAATAATCACGAAGAAATACTGTTCACGCCGACGACGTCTCCGGGCAACTGAAGAAGCAGCTATCTATCCGCGTGAAAACATAGAGCTACGAGTATTATCTACCAAGGATGAAACCGCTTCAACATCATGCAAGGACCTGGACAAGGAACGACAGCCCAAGCCATCGCGGAGAGTCACCCTTGGAGCGGAAGCGGACAACTGCGCATTTAATTTTAATGATTTGTAATGGCTGATTCTTCCTTAGTAACTATTTTATTCTTTTTATTTTCTTTTGGGTTGCCAGCATGTACAGTCTTATACTGTACATATCAGTTTAATTACATACTGAGCAATATTTTACTGCGCAATGTTATCTTTTAAGTACTGTTTATACTTTTACTATGTAATATAATTTTAGCTGTGTTAGCAACCTAGATTTGTAATAATTAACTTTAATTATATATATTTTTATACTTAGAGTGCGATTAACAGCCACAGAGGAAGCATTAGCCAATTAACTGTTTACTTTTTTATAACTTTTATTTGACAATATACGTCAGTTTTAACTTCTGGTTATCTTTCTCTGCACTCCGACTTCAACTCAACCCCATCAGAACTCATATTCAAGTGTACACCGTACAAGGGTTTTGATTGATTTGGATATCGCACCGGTCTGGAATTACCGACAATTAATTCCAGATTGGTTCTGATCTTATTGTGTATGTATGTATACTTATTGAGTCCTTACCTATGAAATTGGTGTTTTTTTTCTCTCTTAGTATTTTGTCTGTAACTATTAAAGTTCAGAGTATTCCTAAAAAATAGTTACCTCGTTTAAAAAAAGACTATATTTTTAAGCTCTTTTGATTTGTTTTGATAATTTGTTGTAAGTTTAATTGTGTTAAAATTGGACACGGAGACAACTCCTTTTAAGTGCCTCCCGAATAAATCATTTTATTTGCATTCACTTAAAAATGATAAATAATTTTTATGAAGTGTGATATTACACATATTACTAAAGCTTGTCTAATGATAGATGCCAAATATTATTATCTTAGGATTTGTCGTTGTGAAGAAATTTGAAAAAAATTTAGTATGGAAAATGCAGAATTCCCCAAAATCTCCATACAAAACACCAATTTCATAGGTAAGGACCTAATATTTATGTAGTTATATAGTGCGTATTTATGTAGTTATACGAGTACCAGGTAATTTTATTTAATATTAAATTGATGTATGTGTTAATTTAAATAAAGCCACCACCAGATTTCTGCTTTGCCTGATGGTTGACTGTTAGAGAGCGATATTAGTCGTTAAGTCCGCCATGTGTACATTTTCTGCAATGGACATTAAAGCTTTAATAAATAGATAAATGAATTGGTTGTGCGAGGTAGTGCATTAACCGAAAAACACACTGCGGAAGGCAACTAGAAAGAAAAAGAAAGAAAATATATTTTTCTTTGCATACACTTACGTACAAATAAAATAATAGGAACAACCAAAGCACCTAATATTGGGTCCTTACCTATGAAATTGGTGTTTTTATTCTGTCTTAGCAATTTGTCCGTAACTATAAGTTTCAGAACATTCTTATAAAATAATTGCCTCTTCTAAAAATAGACCATATATTTGAACTCGTATTATTTAATTTGATAATTTTTTGTAAGTTTAATTGTGTTAAAATTAGACACTAAGACAATTATTTTTAACTGCCTCCCGAATTCATCATTTGATTTGCATTAACATAAAAACGATGAATATTTTTTATCAAGCGTGTTCACACACATGTTGCTAAAGCTTGTCTAATGATACATGCCAAATATTATTATCTCTGGATTTGTCGTTGTGAAGAAAACTGATAAAATGTTAGTATGTTAAATGCAGACATCCCCCAAAATCTCCATACAAAACACCAATTTCATAGGTAAGGACCTAATAGTAACTAACCAAAGTTGTGTTGAGTTACTAATAGTTTTTTATCAAGCGGGTCAAGTTTTTATAGGATAAGTATAACAATCCGCTTTTTGGTGACCGTGTCAAAGTTTTTATTCTCTTGGTTGCGAAATAAACAAGAAAAATGCTTCTTCTCAGCCTATATACTTCCCACAACTGGGCCCAGACCTTCCTCATGGAGAAACATAACGAGTATGGGCCGTAACAACACCACGCCTGATTATGGCGAAGGTAGCTTACGCCCCCGAGTCAATGTTGGTATGGATAAAACTATATTTTATTATATTAATCTTCATATAAAACGGCAATCTCATAATTGAACCCCTAAATTAAGGTGCATACATGACCTTCGGCTTGAGATGAATTGTACATTGGTGTCGATGTTGATAATAAAGCTTAGCATAGGTTAGACATTGGATGGGTGGTCCTTTTTAGGAACGTCGCATCGACGATTAGTGAGTCGAATAGTACATGATAAATTAAGCGAAAACTGTTATTTATCATTATGAGACAATGTTCTCAGTTATCTATAACTAATATCGATAACAATATTAGCTTGAATAGCAATTAACTACATTTTAAACAAAAAGTTATTAGTTGCCACAGTTCAATTAGCCAGCAGCGAAACATAAATTTTTTGTTACGAAACATATTACTATGTTGACTCTAAGTATACTGGACATTTTCAATAAAAATATTTGTAAATGAGATTAAATATTTATTTTAAAAAATGCCTGGTAAATTTTGCTACTAATGTATATTAAATAAATAATATTTATCTCTCATTGACGGGGCCTACATTATTTTATCATAATATTGTCGAGCCATGCAATGCATACTGCATTTTGATTCATTCTCAGTTAATATACTGTTCATATAGAACTTTAAATCCCAACACTAGTCAAAAAACAGGGAAATATATTTTTTTTACAAGAGAGCATTTTTTTTAGAATAAAGGAGGAAAATAGTGGAAAAACCTCCAGAGCGCAACAACAGTAAACACAACACGTGGTGGTGCCTAACGAATACCTAAATTGATTTCTTAGTTTCATTTAAATTTCAATCTTACATTTTAGGTGGAATGGTTCGGTTTGAGTAACTTCGCGAGAATTGACGAACGAGTCATCGGTCCAAGCTAACATGATACAAAGAGTAGACTCTAGAATTCCGATAACGCGGATAGCCTTTAACCCTGCGGGGACGTATAAAATGGACCGGTCACTTGCCCCGCGTCAGTCGAGAACAAACCTGGAACGAAACATGATCTCTGTGCTAGTCCTCGGCCTGGTGGCTGCCGCCAGCGCTGCTCCCCATTTCCACCACGGCCACTCTCCGTTCCACGATGATTTCCGAAGGGAGAGCCACTTCGACCACCACCCCGCTTTTGGTGACGAAGTCTTCGACACCAGCCGCTTCTGGGCAGACTTGGAAACGCAAATAAGACAAATGGACGAAATGATTTCCAGCTTCCGTCAACATTTCCCGCATTCGGCGTCATCTGACGGCGTAGTTGGCAACGAGTACAAAGTCACGATACCTTTGACTGGATTTGATGAGAAGGACATTGTTGTGAAGGCTCGCGAAGGAGTTCTGATGGTGCAAGCTGTACACAAAGTCGGAGACACTTCTGAGAGGAGTTTCTTGGAGGTACGCAATTTGCCTACAAACATTGACGTTTCTGGTGTCTGGACCTTCGCGCATGAGGTTCTGACGGTTGTATTTACATTAAAGAATAAAGTTACTGTAGAGGTGACAGAAGCACCACAGTTTACGACAGAACATGTGAGCCGCGAGGAGATGGAAAAAGGAGACGACGACAACGCTCAGGACCCTGACGTTGGAGCGAAACTTTACCACAGTAAAGAGAGCGATATCCATACAAATGAAATTAGCCGCGGTGTGGAGGCGACCACGTACGCTGTGGACCTCAAGAACGAAGTGGAATTCGTCCCGGTGCATTACAGATAAAGCTATTCGTAGTCTTTTGAATCAATATAATATTTATTAAACACTGATTATTTTACCAATGTTTTATTGGAACCTTGTTTGTTTTGCATTTTATTATCAAACCATTATCCCAGTTCGAGCCAGTTCATCCTCACATTTCATCACCTTTTAGACATTTTTACTGCTGTTTTACAATATTTATGTTTCATGAAAATTGGTCGCGTCCCTCGCTTGACAAGAAATTTCGTTTCAGGTACCAAGCCTATTACTATCACGCCTTAGCAGCTGGATAGATTGTGATGTTAATTAGATAGGTACTAAATCCAAACTTAAATGTTGATGAAGTATTAATAATATTTCTCCCCCATCTATTCTTTAAAGCTGAAGAGTTTGTTTGTTTGGTTGAATGCGCTAATGTTAGGAACTATTGGTCCGATTTTAAAAGTGCATCATGATAAGTACTACTGTTCCATGCAGACGAAGTCGCGGGCAAAAGCTAGTCCTTAATATTGAGCATATCAAAATTCCAATTTTTTATTTTTATTTAATAAACAATAATCTTACAAAAAAGAAACCAAATTCTCAACAGTGTAATATAAACTAGAATTGGTTTTACCGAACACTGCTGTTCGCCGTTAAACACCCAGAATTTTTAAGTCAGGATATTACATAATAACATAATTTTAGGTACATTTATAATTAAACAATGTGCCAATAGTTACTTACATTAATGCATTATTTCATTATTCGAAAAATTATTAAAAAAAAAATAATAAAAAATTCATTGTTTTTCATAGATATATTTTTAACAATTAATTGTGTACTTTTTACTATAGGTATGTACTAATAGAACAGATAATAACACTTATGTTTTCTTCTTATTGGGGTTTCTCAGAAAAGATACGCAAGGAAAAGATTGTTCGATAACCTCAAATTAATATTTATGTCGCCTTTATACGCGATCTTTATACGACCCACTGCTGCACCCAGGCGTTTCTCATGCAGAAACAACGTATAGTGTATTTACGTGTCTGCCTATTATTTTTGATATTATTCTCAGTTTGGCGACGTTGTTTAAAATAACATTGTAGTTTGTTTGCACGTAATGAAATGATAATATTATTTATTTATTTATTTATTCTTCTTGCACAAAAGTATAATGGCGGACATAATGCCTTATGCCATTCTCTACAAGTCAACCGGAAAGCAGTGACGAGAGCTATTAAAAAAATTAGACAAGAATTGTAGAATAATGCTGAAATAAAATACACATTAATTTCATTAAATTATAAATCATATCTAATAAATATACTTAGTACTACCTATAATATTGACATCAATAAAGGACGGATATTAAGATTCATATTTACCTAGTAATTAGTTAAGATGTTAGCTATTGTCGAAAACACTTTTTATCGAACTTTATAAATATAAATAATATTTATGAATAAGGAGAACCGAGCTCAATAAAAATATTTATATATTTTTTTATATTTTAAATATTAATATATTTTTTATAACACCAATTCTTACACCCTTCATAGGTTAAAATTAAACGATAATTAGTTATGCAATCTCGAAATCCCATAGATTTTATTTTTAATAAAAATATAATAAGGAAGCCGCGTCCACAATATGCTAGCCAAAAATATATACTTTAGGTAAATATGCATCCGAATATCCGATCTCTATTAATGACATTACCGCAGTTAATAATTGTGGTATTATTGATTACAGCATAGCCGTAAGATAGATAATACATGTTATTATGATTCAAACTTACTTATTGAATTCTCTTTGATTATCTTCACTAACCAATATACCTACGACGAAAAGATTTTTTTCTGTATCAAAACAAAAGATCATCCAATTTCATAAAAATTCAAAAGCAATTATATCCTAGATCATCAGAAATTAGAGCCTTCATTGTAATACTTTTGTGGCTTAGTTGATGATGTTATTCATTGATCGATTTTTCCTATTTTTATCCTTTTTACCTTGTATCAACTAAATGAACTTGAAAGCATTTTCATTATTCCACTCGATCGTAAGTACGTTAGGTTGTTTATGCACGACAGTTAACAGAGTGGCAGGTTCAACCATTTGGACTGTTATTTCTCTGATGTGTGCTAAAAAAGCGACTCGGAACGGCAAAGCGATAGCAAAAAAAATAATGTGAGCAAATATTTGCCAATAGTATCAATAGCCCGTGCCACACATGTGTTCAAATATGTGAACAAATCTTTGAGCGCATGTCTCAAAGATTTGTTCCCATATTTGAACGGCATTAACGAAACTAAAAAAGTTAAGATTTCTACAATAACTAACACGGGGTGCTGGATAGATTTTTAATAGTGTTTCTGTTTATGTACCACGCGATAAATTATCATGACTTTATTATCTTTTAACTGCATAAATTATTTAATTAACTAATAAGCAAATATATAAAATTCTTCCAAATCTTGCAAAGTTGTGTGGTTCCGTAAGTTCTTTTCCGTTATTATCGTACTATGAGTAATAAACATTTCTAAATGTATTTTCCTGTATATTTCTTATGGCTTCTTGTTTATTTAATAATTTATTATGGAAACGAACCGCGTTAAAGTAACGACTGAGCTTATATTACCAGCATAAAGTTGTATAATAATATAACGTTATTGGTAATATATTCTATAATGTAACCATTACAAAACATTAC
Organism: Parapoynx stratiotata; assembly: GCA_910589355.1. Taxonomy (NCBI): domain Eukaryota; kingdom Metazoa; phylum Arthropoda; class Insecta; order Lepidoptera; family Crambidae; genus Parapoynx; species Parapoynx stratiotata. Next base: position 17,499,916 of record OU342458.1, read on the forward strand.
ATACACAAAACAACCATTATTCATCCCACTAGCGCCATCCTTTTCCAAATAAGCTCAAGAAGAGGTCCACCAGGGCCCCGATTCCGCTAAAAACGAACATATTTACCATAATCAAATATCAGTTGAAAACGTAACGTACCGGCACACTTCATTCCGTAACGTTATCAACTGTCATTTGGTTGTGGTAAATACGTTAACATTTAGCAGAATCGGGGTCCTGTAGGCCTAGCACCCCCGGAGACAAAACTACTCATTGCGAGGAAGCGAGAGGCAATGACGATTTTTCTCTCCGGCCCGTGTTAGACCTTCTGTAGGCCTAGCACGGGCCGGAGAGAAAAAGTCCCCGGAGACAAAATTACTCATTGCCTCTCGCTTCGGCGCGAACGAAGAACCGAGAGGCAATGAGCATTTTTGTCTCCGGGGACTTTTTCTCTCCGGCCCGTGCTAGGCCTTCTAGTTTGGTTGTGAAGTCTACGCAGTGTAACTAGTGGAGACCACCAGCTAGACAATAGGATTCCAAGGCTTCCACGGCCGTCAATATCGATAATGTTATAATTCTGAAAGATGTTATAGACATTAAAGCGGTACATACTATATGTATACTTATATAGCGGTATATGCATACTTCAACCAAAGTAAGTACAGCTTATATTCGATAACCTATTTAAAGTTCACTGCCCACGATAACTTTGTATATTCACATTTCTTGGAATAATATACTCCAGAAAGAAATAACAACATACATAATATCTTATAATAATAATATATTATCAAATAGGCCTATATTCTTAGCAGTTTGTCAGTGGTTGCGGAGGACGGAGGACGTTTGAGAGGTCGCGACAGTTCGATCCCACCGTTTGTACCACTGATTTTGAATAAAACCTATGCACAGTTCATTGTGAATATCGCTCGCCTCACATTGTGCCCGGTGCATGGCAACAGGCTCGACGGGTGCTAACACGACTGAATACCCCTTCGGAGAAAAAGGCGTGATATATTATGTTATGCTATATTCTAGAAGTAGCCTACGCGGTCCCACTTCCACGATCAACAGAAAAGACAAATGTAAAAATTTATCTTAAAAAAATTTTTAGTAATACCATATTCAGAAGATATAGGCCAGACTCTGACCTTTTAGCATGAACATCGCGATATGATATTTATCACGTTCAATTATCAAAGTACTATGGAATTGGAATGGACAATTGCGTGTTAAAACGTGATAATTATCATATAGGCTAGTTGACCCATAATTAATTACTAATAGCCATCACCATAAAAAATAATTAAGAAAAAATTATGAAATTTTTAACGCCATAAATTTTAAATTATAAATAACATTTTTGCTTAGATGTCAAAAACGCCTTCGGCCCTGAAGGTATATAAATTATCTGTGCCGTAGCGTCACGATTATTGTAAACAATTCAATACGCATGCGTGACATAGCCGACAGTTATGCTTGATTGGTTGCGACTAACGGATTTTGACCATGCGTAGTAATTGTTTACATGAATCGTTATTCAACTAATTTCACGAACATGGTAGATAGCGTTTTTGGCAGATGAAAAACAAAGTTAAAATAAAACATATTTTAATGGAATTTCTACAGCAATCCTTTACTTATATTTATCGAACTTGGTATATTTCGGACCCTTGTACTAAATACTATGTGAATGACACATTATTTTAATTACTTTTGATATGAGTCGACTAGTCTATTGCGGTACTGATGCTTTTTGATTGTCCTTCCCTGTCTAATTAAAAAAATACTTCAGAAATAAAAAGGAATAGTAGCCTTAAAAGTAGTCCCTTTTTACCCTTTAGTTTAATAGCCTTAAAAGAAAATTACTTTAATATTATACTTCGTCACAATAAAATCATTAAATCATTAATAATTGGTAGGATTGACGAAAATATTGCTTAAAAAAAGACTTGAAGTCAAAGAATTAAGGATTGATATTTCAAAAGTAATTGTTTTATGAAATCTTATGACAGTAAGTTGGTGCTTCCAGGTTACACTTTAAATTAAACTGATCTCAGAAACTCTTTTGTACACTATCGACGTATTAAATTTGTTTTTATTTACACTTGAATGCTAGGTAAGCCAAAGAGCAATAAATAATTCATGTAATATAGAAATTAAAAAGCGTTTTTTCTGTAATTTCCTAACCTATTAGGATTCAAATTATTAGCTTGGATAAAATATTTAAAATAACTACGATGTGACCGAAAGTTCAAATTGCATCAACACGATAAGCATGCTGAGATTCCCACATTGAGCCGCACGAAATAATATAATAATAATATTGTTATATTTGCCAGGACGTGCTGTTTAGATTATAAAATTACTTGTATTGTTCGTGATACACAATTATAGATAACGCTATTTCGATTGCTGCGGTTTTATTATTAACCGACTTCAAAAAAGGAAGAGGTTCTATGTTCGTCTGCTTATATTTTGTGTATGTTCACCAATTACTGCGAAACGGCAGAACCGATTTCAATGGTTTAAACGTTATTATATTAGGGTTATCGGTTAATCGGAAGTTGGTCTCATTTTTGCAATTCTCAAATTGGTTCAGTACTTTTCAAGTAATTCTGAAAATACCATATTTTTTTAGTCACAAGCACGGGCTTTGGGCAAGTACAATTTAAGAAATAAAATAAAGCAGTAGAACTTTAATCAATTTAAAAAAAAAGCACAATCTCACTGAAATACTAAACGATATTGTTGCTTATAGGAGGAGCAGTTGGAGTGGTTACATCAGCAGTTGGAGTAGTAACATCAGCAGTTGGAGTGGATCCAACTATAGTGGCGACATCTGCTGATCCAAATCTGACATCGATAATACCGATATCCATCTTCGGGACGACAATTTCGGATTCATCTATGACATCATCGCAGGGCTTAACTCTTTCTTGTCCGAAATGAAACTTGTAAGGTATATTGATGTCCAGCACGCCATCTGCGAACATCCATGACGCTTCACTGAACTGCAAGAATTCGGGTACAATTCTCAGTTCGTTGAAAAGCTTCCTTTCACTTGCCTTGTAAGCTTCTATGAAGAGGACTCTGTGGCGGAGTTTCACACTGATGTTCTCTTCTTCAAAGTCACTGAGAGGCAACGACAGCTTGTATAAGTTGGCGAAGAAGGTCTCCGTCGTACCGTTTCTGGTGGAGTCGCACATGCGCCGACTCTTCCAGTCAAGCCTGACAACATCCCAGGAGAGTTCTTGGAAATCATTGTTGGAGTTTCGCATGTGCTTGTAGTCGTGGTGTCTGTGTTTGCAGTGGCTGTGGTGCTCAACCCGATATCTGTGACATGATGCGAGTTGCGCGAGGAGAATACAGAAAAATATTCGATACATGTTGTCTTCGTGGCGACCGGCTGCGCACTGTCAGAGCGCGTCCGATAAACTTGTTGTGTCCGCCAGCGATATTCTTTTGGGTTCAGTGACAATGGGGAAACTAGTTTTGATTAATTTATTGTGATACATATTTACTCAAATAACGTCATCAAGGCCTCAGAAAAATACATTCGAATGAATGTATATTTTTGTAATTATTTTTGTATTATAATACGATATTTTCGTATTCATTCGAATGTATTATTATATTTTTCGATAAGAGAATTGATTGTTATTCCATTGTTATGCTACAATTAAATAAAAAAGTGACATAATATTGTTATTTGGAAATGTCCAAATTGACACAAATGCATTTTTTTATAATTGTGTTGTAATAAGTCGTCCTCAGTCCATATACGTCTCACTGCTGGGCACAGATCTTCCTCATGGAGAAACACATGAGCAGTATGTGACGTAACACCACCACGCTGGCCCAATACGGGTTAGTGAGTAGACATGTTCAGAAATGACCGGGACTTAACCTAACGGAGGAGCTCGAGATCAAAGTTTTTGGTCACCCATCCACGGGGTGACCATTATGAAGATAGCTTTGTTTTTGATCGAAAGTCAAAGTGTACTAACCACCATGCCACCGAGCTTCTCGTGTTATGTAATAAGTAGTGCTTATGAATTTCCCGGATGACGTAGTTTTTCTCTTTCGCGAAATATTGTAAAATGTTTATGACATTCATAAGCATGCGCTATGTCGTATCTAAATGTCAACTATTTTCTCGCAAGCCATCGATCGTTGTTATAATTTTAAAGAAGTTTCTGTAGTTCTTCTAATACTCTTTATTGCATACAGAAAAAAAACACAACACTCAGAAGAAACAATATTTGGCAAAGGCGAACTTATCCCCTACAGAGATATCTCCCAGTCAACCCAACAACCAGTCATAGAGTAGGCATTAGTGGGATAACACTAGAAGTGCACAAACACAAAGGTATTTTATCTAAATACTACGTAAATTCAACAAACACAAAACAAACTTCTGCTTCTTCTATTCTATTCTATTTCTGTTTAACAACTTAGATCCTATTAAACAGTCTTCAAAATGCCCGACGAGATGAGAGTAGGTATTTCGTCACCCTTCCCACTCACAGTTTTCTACTTTATTTTACTTACATATTAATTAGTTTCTTAATGGTATTATTTTTTATTATATAATTGACATAAAATCTGTATTGTTTACATTATATAATAGGCTTTAGGTAAAACTGACATTAAACTGTAATTATCAAACTGAAATTACAAAAAAAATTATATTGGGTCCGTACCTATGAAATTGGTGTTTTTATTCTGTCTTAGCAATTTGTACGTAACTATTAAGTTTCAGAACATTCTTATAAAGTAACTGCCTCTTCTAAAAATTGACCATATATTTGAGCTCGTATTATTTAATTTGATAATTTTTTGTAAGTTTAATTGTGTTAAAATTAGACACAAAGACAATTATTTTTAACTGCCTCCCGAATACATTATATGATTTGCATTAACATAAAAACGATGAATATTTTTTATCAAGCGTGTTCACACACATATTGCTAAAGCTTGTCCAATGATACATGGCAAATATTATTATCTCTGGATTTGTCGTTGTGAAGAAAACTGATAAAATGTTAGTATGTAAAATGCAGACATCCCCAAAATCTCCATACAAAACACCAATTTTATAGGTAAGGACCTAATCTTATGAGTATGGATAAACGTAACTACGAGTATATCTAAGTAGGTATACCTATTATTGTTAAAGAGATGTGATGTTCTAGAGAGCTCGGGTTCTACTTATCCGATTTAAAAAGATCTTTTGAAACAATCTGGCAATGGCAAATGCTGTAGGAATTCACTGCCAGTGTTGCTAAGATCCTTGGGGAGATCTATGTCCAACAGTGGCTTTAGACTAAAATTATGGCCATGATATTGGTTTATGTATGCATTTATTCAATCGCTTTTCCCTATTCGTGCGGGAAAGTGACGTATTTCAATAACGCAGACATAATTATTAGCTTGTATTTGAAACACTAATTTCCTTACATGATTATTCATATTCTTCTAGAATCGTCAATCGTCAGGTAGAGCTATACATTTAAATTACAAAATAGCTCTTATTTCATTAGAAATAGTGGCTATTTCAGTCTACATGAGTAGTTTGAGGAGCTCGGTGGCGTAGTGGTCAGCGCTTTGGCTTCGATCGAAAACAAAGCTACCTTCGCCATGGTCAGGCCGTGGATGGGTGACCAAGACTTTGTGATCTCGAGCTCCTCTGTGGTTCGGAAGGCACGTTAAGCCGTTGGTCCCGGTCGCATTTATGACCGTTTCTACCCACTAACCCGCATTGTGCCAGCGTGGTGGTGTTACGGCATACTCCTCATGTGTTTCTCCATGAGGAAGGCCTGTCCCAGCAGTGGGACGTATATAGGCTGATGAGTAGTTTGATTGCAGCCGTGTGTACGTCTGGCCAAATCCATGTGTCATTAAGCGTTGCATGACCAAAAGGAATTAATAAGGAGACAGTTTGTTTATTCTATCAGTAAATGATGACGTAACGAATGCGTCATGATTTGACAGTTTACGGTCTTTTTTTCAACTTTATAGTGTAGTCAGTATCAAACAATTTGGTGACAATGGACAATGTGGTTTATTGTAAAATACACAAACTCAAACAACACCTACCTGTTAATTCTTGCCTTGAAAAAATTCTCTCCAAATTATGAGCTTAAATGTTAAAAACCCGTGACTGAGACAATTCGTAGAACAGAATTGCTAGTTTTTTGCTGTACAGTCAAATGCAAAAATATGTACACAAATTTGACAGTTTATATTCGGTTCTAATGAGAGTTAAATTTGTCAAAAGTGTTAGGTACATATTTTTGTTCTTGACTGTACACATCATAGAACAAATTATGATAATTACTCTTAATTCCAAACAATAACGCTAAAAACATTACATACTAACCAAAAGCGAACTTATCCCTTTTAGAGACCTCTTTCAGTGATCCTAATATTAGGTAATAAATAAAAAATACATAAGTAATAAAGTAGAAGTAGTGTGTTCCGGCAATCAGAGGTAAGATAACCAGTTCCTCAGTTGTTGAGGATTACAGGTGAAGCTCGCTTCCACCATCGGCCTTATTGTCACTTACCATCAGGTGAGATGAAGGCCAAGACCTTACCTGTCGTTTGTAAAAAGAAATCAACATTTAAATGACAGATAGACTGAAATTAGGCAACCGAATCTAAGAAAGTGATTGTTATGAAATATATATATGAAAATTGTTATGTAAATATTCAATCATTATAAAGGGTCTGTAATAAAAGTTGGCGTAAATCATGATGGTGTATTTCGTTTTGACATTAAAACAATTTACTTAATTTATTTGTTGCAAATTATACAGAACTACATATAAATTTCTCTGTTGTACAACAAAAAAAATAATAAGGAACTTTGCGGTCGAAATATTGATATAACATGAAAAATGGTTTTGTACGAACCAAGGTCAGTACACCGCAATAATCGAGGAAAATATTTTGATAATTAATAATATGATTGATTATACTGTTGGTATAAGAAAAGGATAACATGAATACACTTAGAGCCTGTATCACAATCGTAAAGTAAAGAAATAATGCGTTACTTGACAAATAACTTAATTTTCAACTAGCTGTTACATTGCCCACGACTTCGTCCGCTTTTACTATATGGTTTTAACAATCCCACGGAAACCCTTTAATTTCCTCTGAAAGTCTCAGCCCGATCGGTTTAAAATTGACAAAGTTTCATACAAACTGTCATCCCCAAAATTATACCCTTGGGGGTAGAATTAATCAAAATCCTTTCTTTGCGGATGCCTACGTCATAACATCTACATGCATGCCTAATTTCAGCCCTATCGAATGTGAAACAGACCCTTAATAACTTTGGCGTCGTAAACGACACACATTTAACTGTCTCCGGGCGGCAAACTTCCAAAAAACCTTTAAGTTTAAGGGATTAGATACGTCGTTTGTTTCTGCATAAAATAGCCAATAGAAAATTCTGTTAAGAAGTTTTAGCGACGAATTTTAAGTATCATAGGTCGTCCTCAGACTATATACGTCCCACACACAATATAAGGAGTATGCCGTAACACCACCACGCTCGCCCAATGCAGGTTGATGGGTAGAAACAGTCGTAAGATTGTAGGATTACTAAGCTTTACAACCGGATTAGTCATTTAACTGACATCAACCTTGTAACCCTGGGCAAATTTCGAAAAAATATATGTGAGGCGTTACAAAACCTATAATTTATAACTGTTTTATTTAGCATTTGATTTCTGTTAGGTTCCATTTTAAAATTTGTCCGTTTTTCATTTTACACATTGTTATGTTTAGATTTTTATTTGACATTGCATGTGGTGTTAACCTTTAATTAACTGTGTACTTAGATTTAAGAATTTAGTGATGTAATTTTGAAGGGAAGTTGTTGGTTGAACAATAAAGTAAATTAAAAATAAAAAAAAAAAATAGCGACCGGGATCAACGGCTTAACGTGTCTTCCGAAGCATGGGGGAGCTCGAGATCACAAAGTTTTGGTCACCCATCCACGGCCTGACCATGGCGAAGGTAGCTTTGTTTTCAATCGAAAGCCATAGCGTACTAACCACTACGCCACCGAGCTCCTCGAACGAACCGAACTCCACCGAGTGTTATAGGAAATAACTATGAATTTGAGTATTTATTTTTGGGTGTTATTTAAACGGTCAGCAAAATATTCGAATATTGGTCAGCGAATAAATACAATTTGTCAGCTAAATTAACTAATTGGTCAGCAACTTATGGCCAGCTAATATTTCAAAATTGGTCAGCAAAAAAAAGTAATTGGTCAGTAACTTTTGGGCAGCAGTTATTTCAAATTTTTCAGCAAAATAACTAATTGGGCAGCATCTTAAATGTTTTCTCTGCTGCCAAATTGTTTAATATAAAATGCTTTGATGTCACACATATTGTTTTTATGGGTCATAAAAAATAACCTTAACCTAATATCTATCAGAATACTTTTCCTTTGAATTGATCCTTCATTGATCCTTCATTGATCCTTTTCCTAGATTTTATAAATTTCTCTTTTAATAATTTAATAATTATTTTGCAGCCCAAATAAGCAGCATGCTGCCCAATTAATTATTCCGCTGACCAGCGAATTATTTTGCAGACCAAATATATATTTTACCGGCCCAATAATAATGTTGCTGACAGTTATTTGATTGCTGACCAAATAATTAAATGGCTGCCCAATTAATAACTCCCTTTATTTTTATCGCTGCCTTGTAATGTTTTGTTATGTTGTGTTAAATACGTTGTTAATTTTGTTCGCTCTTTTTTCAATTTTAGTGTACTGAATTGACTAAAAGCTATTGTAGATAATAGGAAACGGATTCTTTAAAAATCCTTGACCTAAAACCTTACAGTATAAATAATATTTTAGCTTGGAAATAACATCGACAGACAGGTCTGAGTATAATAAGAATACATACTAATATTATAAATACGAAAGTAACTCTGTCTGTGTCTCGCTTTTAAGTCAAAACTACTGAACCAATTTAACCAAAATTTGGTAAACAGATAGTCTAGCGCCTGAGAAAGTACAGACATAGAATTTTATTCCGATATTCCCATAGGAACGGGTGCCATGCGGGTGAATGTTAAAAAAATTAAATAACATCTCCCAAAAAAATGAAGAAGAAATTTACGCCACTATGAACATTGCTTCTAATAATAGAAGGTGGATTAAATTTTCAATGCCACCAATTGAGGCTACTGTTCCAATTAAAAAAATCTTTTAGTGTTGTAAAGCCTATTTATTGAGGAATTTATAGGCTGCATACAATCACATTATCTCAAAGTATTCTATTAAGTATATATCGGTTTTCCAGTACAATTTTTTTTTCCAAATTGTCTAGCTACCTATGAATATTGCTTGCCTCACAATGTGCCCGGTGCATGACAACACGGAGACTTAACATATCTGACGAAATGTGGGTGCTATCACTTCTGCCTTTTATTCGGGGCAAGAGGCGTGTTGTGTTTGTTTTTCTGCTTATCATATCTATGATGTTGTCGGCCAATAGGCTAGTTGACTCATATCAAAGGTAATGAAAATAATGTGTCATTCACAAATATACCAAGTTCGATAAATACAAATAAGGGATTGCCGTAGAAATTCAATTACCTAAAAATCAATATACATAAATAAATATTTTGGGTCCTTACCTATGAAATTGGTGTCTTTTTTCTCTCTTAGTATTTTGTCTGTAACTATTAAGATAGTTATTGATTTTTTTTGGTTTTTTATAGATTTTTTTTTATTGATACTTTTGAGCTTTTTTGATTTGTTTTGATAATCTGTTGTAAGTTTAATTGTGTTGAATTTGGACACGGAGACAACTGTTTCTAAGTGCCTCCCGAATACATCATTTGATTTGCATTCACTTAAAAACGATAAATATTTTTATGAAGTGTGATATTACACATATTACTTAAGCTTGTCTAATGATACATGCCAAATATTTTTATCTCTGGATTTGTCGTTGTGAAGAAAACTGATAAAATGTTAGTATGGAAAATGCAGAATTCCCCAAAATCTCTATACAAAACACCAATTTCATAGGTAAGGACCGAATATATATTATTTTTTTACCTATGCCAAAAACGCTATCCACCATGTTCGTGAAATTTGTTGAGAAACACTTCCTGTAAACAATTACTGCGGATGGTCAAAATCCGTCAAACGCCAGTCGTAACCAATCAAACATAACTATCGGCTATGTCACGCATGCGAATTGAATTGTTTACAATAATCGTGACGCTACGGCACAGATAATTTATAGACCATCAGGACCGAAGGCGTTTTTGACATTTAAGCAAAAACGTAATTAATAATTTAAAATTTATAGTGACAAAGGCTTCAGAAAAATATTGTATTATTATTTATGGTGATGGGTATCAGTAATGAATCATTTGGGGCCCAATAAAAAAATGGATCAACTAGCCTATTAAAATAAAGAAATTTAGGAAGCGTTCTTTACACAAATACAAAAAGTCTTTATTTTTTACAATATGAGTCATTTACTGTCAAACGTGTATGCATATTTTTGAACTCGATTGCAAATTGAGGCACTGGTATTAATTTTAAACTAGTGGTTTTCTGCGGTTTTCACCCGCACGTTACCCGTTCCCATGGGAATATCGGGCTAAAAAGTAATAGCCTATATCCTTTCTCAGGCTCTACACAATCTGTGTACCAAATTTTGATTAAATCGGTTCAGTAGTTTTGACGTGTAAGCAAGACCGACAGAAAGACAGAGTTACTTTCGTATTTATTATATAAGTATGGACCTTTACACTAGTTGTGACGAGGTGGATGCTGTTGTTAAATAGAACCCGGAGAGATGTCACTTAATGTATATTAAATTTATGCGGCGAGACAACCGCTCCAGACGCTGACTCTGATAGGAATGATAATTGGAGACCAATAACAATGAAAAAGAGAGTTTCTTAATGTAAAAACAGAAAAAAAGAGAAAATGCCCAGAGGAGAGCGCAATAACCGCTGACCGCTGGCCGCCCGTAGGCTGAATGGGTTTCCGAACCCAGGGACTACTTAACCTCCGCCCTGGGAGGCTGAACCGCCAGTCTCGCGAAGCGTCTCGCTGGTGTAATGGTCGTGCCAGAGGAGGAGACCGGAGTGGACCCGGCCCTTGTACCAGGGGGGACCGGGGGCCCTTCCGCCCGCCGCGCCAGCAGCTCGCAGACCCGTAGCACATGTGAAAGTATTTGTAGCACCTTTGTCCTTCCGGCCAATAACGCAAATCTCTTTACCTTTACACCCCTCTTTAAAAAAAAGAGTCGCTAATACTGATATAGCGCCTCGTTCCATAGTTAGTAATAAACTGTACTCTGTGTAGTATTTATTTCTTTAGTATCAATAACCACAATCACTGTCAATGACCGCAATCAAAATAAATGTATAAAAACATGTGGTAAGTAAGCGATAAATAATGTACATTTTAATTAAATATATTTGCACTAATATTTTAAAACTGTTGAAAATTTGGAAGTTGTTTTACTGGTTAAGTACGAGTGGTTATATTATTAGAATTAAGAACATATCAAAGAGGCTCTCCGAGAAATCCTAATTGATGAACAATAGTAAAAAAAATATTTAAAATACACACTAAAAACAATAAAATTACCTGACCTTTTAATATGCGATAAAACGAAGAGTAGGTTCATAAGAGTCACAAAGTTATCAGTTATTGACAGAACATTAAAATACACCACAGCACCGCTGGTCAGTTAGTGTCTCAATCACGCTGAAGCATGATGTACAAATTTATACTTTTCGTCGCCCTGACTTACGTTGTAAATTGTCACAATAATAATTGTCATCGACGTGACCCAGATTGCAAGAAAGATCGTGAAGGTAGACGAGTAAATCATAATAGAAGTTACCACGAACGGCTATTCAAAGATGTGGCAAGAGATTTAATAGCAGCTGATAAGAGAATTCAAGAGCTTTGTGTAGCAAATTCCAATGGAGGTACAAAGGTGGTCATTGAGGAAGAAGTTTACAAGATAACAATTCCTTTAGCTGTTGGAGATGGTCCTGACATCAAAATTCGACATCTACTGTTATACGTCAATGCGCAGAAACAGGACAACACGACGTATACCGAAATACGAATGATACCGGCTGTGGTTGACTTTAGAAGAGCGAAGTATGTTGTTAAGGTTAATGAACTTGGTATATTTATTCCATTTAGGCAGCCTCTTGGACAGAATTGCAATATAATCGACAATGAGATTATTACAGTTACTAAACTTGAAGAAGATCGCAAATAAACAGATGCCTATTATATGCACTGAGACAAATATTGCATTTAAAATGCTTTTCACTTAAAATTTGCTTAGTTATATTTCTGTGTCAATAAAGTTATTCTCAGAACCGTAATCAAATCAGTGTACTATATACTTTTATTTTCAAAACACCTCGGAACTATAACATGTTTGATGCTGCACTTGAACGATAGGTGTGAATATTCGATATTTACGCATTCCTTTTTTCTTGACTTTGATGAAAGCTTTTGTTATTTTTGGCGAGCCAAGGATTCATGTAAATATCCTTTTTTAAATAGACAAGAGTACTCATGTACCCGCGGGATGTGTAGAACCGATAAGGGTGAAACAAACAAAAGAGGAAAGTGTAAACAAAAGTCAAGAGATCAACTGCCTGTAAGGGCAAAAGGAGAATGGTCACAAATTTACCCAGACCCGACAAGATAGAGATCTTATGTTTTTGGTATGTTCAGTGTAACATAAATATGTACATAAGTATGTGAATATGTATCTTTTCATACTACGCCTGAGGAAAATACAACGCAACATATGTATATGTTAGCCACTAATACTAAATATAAAAATTATATAGGTATTTATATAACATTGAACATAACAAAGAAATTACATAGTTCTCTTTCGAATTGGGCCTGGATCACAGATGAGCGTTCACCTTTTCATTGTTTGTGTACAATCAGAGCTCCCGAGGGCTAGTTTTTTTATTCGTAACCAAATGGTCAAAACCTTACATTAAATGATAGTACCAAAACACACAAGTTACTTTACTGGTTCGCAACGTACATTGGGATGACTGAGAAGTTGCTGACTTATGCAATTCTTGTAGTTTTAATGATGTCATGTAGTGTCATTTAAAGTAGTCAGTTTGAGTGTTTGTTTTCGCGATTTTTGGGTTTAAAAAGTCGTATGAGGTTAAGGGTGCTTTTCCACCAGAGATGTGCTATTTTACGATGTTATGGATGCGTTTGATATCCACCAATCATATTCATTGGATCACATAGCTTAGCACTGGTAGAAACGGATTCAACTAAGATATGTTTTTTTATTGGAAGGATGCGTGCTATGGATGTGGGCTAAGGATGCATGCTATGGATGCGTGCTATGGATGCGTGCTATGGATGCCGCCATCCATAGCACGCATGCCGCCCCCGCCGTTTCCCTACTATCGATACATAGCATAGCTCGAGGTGCGCATGTTTCTCGCACAGCTACTTTGCGGCGGCGCATCTTCGTAGCGCATCTTCCTAGTACAGCTACATAGCTTAGTATTGGTGGAAACGGTCACATATTTTCGTAGCGTAGATTTCACATCTTCAGTATAGCTGCATAGCACATCTCTGGTGGAAAGGCATCCTAAGAATCCCTTAAAAAACTCGTAAGTAGCCAGTTATTTTCATACGAGTTTATGTTTTTTCTCATGGGTTCACTGAAAAAGATCTCTTTAAGGGACAAATCGGCTGCAGTAAACAGTTGCATGTACAAAATTTGGATGCAATAAATAAATAACAAAATTAATTTAATAATATTATCTTATTGGTTAGGTATTACTTACTCCTTACGATTTGACGAACTCCGTGGTCGAGTGGTGTACGCCGGAATCAAGGCGTCGCCATCTCGAGAGGCTGTGGGTTCGATCCCCGGTGGGGGCAAAAGTTTGTGTTATTCATTTGTTCTCGTCTTGGATATTTATGTGTATTGCATATTTTCTGAATATTTAAATGGTATTTATCTATTCGACGTCGGACCAAGGTCCAGGATATTGGCAAGCGTATCTTGAGACTTAAGTGGCAGTGGCAGGACACTTGGCGAGGTATGAAGACGACAGGTGGAGTCCTTAACAGAATGGTGGCCAAGGCAAGGAAAAAGATGACGAGGTCGACCTATAATGCGATGGGTCGACGACATCGAGCGAGTCGCGGGGAAGACATGGGGACGGATCACGCAGGACCGGAAAGATTGGCACAAGAGAGAGGAGGCTTATGCCCTGCAGTGGGCGGTAATGGGCTGATATGATATGTGATTTATCTATTAGAGTCATTTGGTTGCGGCTAATCAAAAGAATGGGCTATTGGATAGATGGTTGGAAAGAGATGGACCAACTCATCTCTTTTCTTGGGTGTCGTAAAAGGCGACTAATGGACTTAGAACTGCACAACCATCCAATAGCTTATAGCGGCGACGTGATCACTACCTGTCACGCTGAGTGCAGTTACTGCTTGGTGAAGCGTGGACTATGGCAAAAGACAGCTTTTGCGGTGCTTTTTCCTAGTTAGAGACTAGGATATGTATAATAGTGGTGATTATATATACTTATGTATTTATCTATTAGATATATTAAGTCATGCAGTATCCGTAACACAAGCAGCATTAGTTGCTTAAAATAGGGCTAGTAGATAGGTGTGAATGTCTGAAGATATTTAATTAATTAATTAATGTGTTGTGTGTTATTTATTTAATTATTAATTTAGAAAACCAACAGCGATTACAGAATTATCTTAACTTATAATATATAAATTACAATATGGCCAATAATAGGTTTCCCTTAAAACAACAATAATTTCGTTTTTTGTGGATAGATGGTATATGAATTAAATAAACAGAATAACAATTAAAAGTGCAATAAAACGTAGGCAACTTGTTGAGCAACGCATTAAATAAAATATTTGCAATGAAAAAGAATAGGTTAGGGTCGAAGATATGATTACATTCTGTATATTATCGCTGATTAGTATTTAAACTCTTGTCTGTCATAATCCTAACTGTTTTTCCATGAGAATGGTCTGTTCCCAGCAGTGGGCCGCAAATGGGCTGAGGACAGTTAGGTATGTTCATACTGTAATAATTATTTCTAATTACGTATATCGCTGTTTGGGTAGTAGCAATGTTCGCTTGCCAGCGATAACAGTAATAGACACATTCTCATGTTTGCTTTGCGCGCCTGACCAGACATAGATGATGTTCTTGAGAGATGCGCAGTTGTGTACTCGCCCTTACTATCGAACCTCAGAGTAAACAGAACTGGAGTAGCCATTAGTCAATTTCTCAAACATTTTTTTCTGCCATTTCTTGCGGGGAGTGAGGTTACCACTACACTCAAAGCCAGCCGTTTTTACAAATGCACACATGCATAATTCGACACACAAATTTAAATTTCACGCACACACACGCTTAAAATAGTCACGTGGGGTGTGCGTTTTGACAACGTCACAGCCGCACTCCCCACGAGACTAGCGTTCGAAATTTGAAATCGTAGAATTCTAAAACATGAAATAATGAAGTAAATAATCATGAAATCTTAAAAATTATAATTACAAATGAAAGGTGACACCATCTTTTAGCATACTCGATGTTTTCTATTTATTTTTACAACAAAAAACAGCACAGGCAGGCATTTTTGCGGGATCTCTGTTCGCCGCAACGTTAACAATGTTATGGCTGTCAAAATGGCGGCTCAACTAGTTTTATTAAACGTGCAAGCATCCGATGCTTGTGCATTTGGCAGAGGGGAATGTTAGACAAAGGGTACTCCAGTTCTGTTTACTCTGAGTATCGAACCGAAAAGCATTCATGTTTTTGAGCGCCGCTTTATAGAATGCAGTGATAGCTGAGTTAGGAAAGTGGCACTCGTTCAAAAGGTTGGCGGTTCTGTCCCCACCGCGGCTCCGTAATTTTAAGCATAACGTTTATGGTCCATAATTTTGATAGAGGAATAATCATCACGTTGCATATATTCGCAACGCATAATTTTGAATGTCATAATATAGTGTAGGCTAAAATTCTTTGTCATACGTATCAAAAGGCATCAATTTAAAACGCATAATAACCTAATGCAGAATTTTTAAAAGCATAACTAATGTAAGGCATAATGATCACAACAGATAATATGTTAAACGTATATTTTGGATAACATTATTCGAAAATTTCCGACTGGAACATTCCGGGGACTGTAACATATCTGGTTGTGTGTGTGTTACCACCTCTGCCTACCCCTTCGGGGATGGAGGCCTGATGATGTTGTTCTGTTTAAATCCATACTTCCATACTAAATGCAATTGTAACTCTATCAATATTTGTCCGTCATCTAGTGTCCGTAACACAAGCAGTATTTAGTTGCTTAAAATGGGACTAGTTGATAGGGGTGAATGTCTGAGGATATTTATTTATTCATCTATCTGTCTGTCTGTCGGTCTCGCTTTTTCGTCAAAACTTAATGCATCCGATTTAATAGAAATTTGGAACACAAATAGTCCAAAGCCTAAGGAAGGACATAGGCTACTTTTTATCCCGATATTCGCATGGGAAAGGGTACCGCGTGGGTGAAACCGCGAATCTAGTTTTTTAATAAAGAAAAAGTGTTCTCAATCGACTTCGAAGTTCGTAGTAAGGGGCTTGCAGTAACGATTTGCAGCTGATTACGAATGCAGACAGATGGCACAGAGAACGTATAAGAGTCAAGGAAATAGTGGACACAGTAGGCCACTATTGCCATACTTCACGAATATATCCTTCGTTTTTAAAATGGAAAGTAAAAAAAGTCATTCGAAAAATCATTTGGGCAGCAATGAAGGATATATTCGCGAATGAAGTATTTTGTCAGCAATATAATTATTATAGATATTTATATTTATATTTGTCCCCAGCCTATATACATCCTACTGCTGGGCACAGGCCTTCGTCATGGAGAAACACATGAGGAGTATGGGCCGTAACACCACAACGCTGGCCCAATGCACGCTCTCTCAAACAGCGTGGTGGTGTTTTGGTTCGAACTCCTCATATGTCTGCTCGTTGGAAGGTTTATCGACAACAGATTATATTTCAACCAGAATATTTTTCACGCTTTTTCTGACCAAACCCAATTTTTGTATGGCTCAATGTGGTCTTAAGGAACACAGTGCTCCTTGGACTCTGCCTACCCCTTCGGGGATCACAGGCGTGATTTTATGTATGTATGTATTTTTTATTTCTGCGGTAAACATTTTCTTTACGTTAAAAAACCAGACAACAGAACTTAAGCCTACTGGAAAAAAACTATCAAAACCATTTAAGTCGCCATTAAAAACAAGAAATTAATCTGAAATTACTTTTTCAAAACAATAAAGTTCAGCAATGATACAGTACTGTTTGTTTGTTAGAAGAAATTGCTGTGCCCTGAAGAAATAACAAGAAGCCTACATTTTAATACATTGTCCAAGGGCTATACATTTATTCCTGATCTGTGAATTAAATTGAATATAGATATTAAATAATAATTGATATTTATGTGTTATAAATTATGATTAATGCCATTTGTCTTATAAATTAGAACCTAGAATATGAGGAAGACCAAAGAAGCGATATTATGTGTGGTTGATCGGGGCTGTATCGTGTCGCCCTCAGCCTATATACGTCCCACAGCTGAGCACATGCTATCCTCATGGAGAAACATATGAAGAGTATGGCCATAACACCGCCACGCTGGTCCAGTGGTTGGTGGGTAGAAACGGTTGCAATAGCGACCAGGATCAACGGCTAAACATGCCGAAGCACAGAGGGATCATATTGTTTTGGTTACCCATCCAAGACCTGAAGAAGATAAACGGAAACGATATCGAAAACCAAAGCCGAGCATCGACCTCCTCGAGAGCAAGAAACTTAATAAGGTTTTATTCTCCCTTTACATAAACTTCGTCGTTTATTAACTTTGATACTGGTTATCGTTCTAGAAATAAATGCCAACATTATGACACTAAACAAACTACTGGAGAGTTTTAAATTATATATCAAATTACATGGACGACCCTCCAACATGATTCATTGGAGAGGCTCTTACACTGAGCATTTACGTGCGACGTAACAAAGTAAAATTCTATGTCGAGCGTTGTGTTACAATACACTGACAACTCGACGACGAGGCTTCACAGGCTGCCGACCTAATGTTAGATAGGTACTTGTTCATCACGAACTTTCATAATATAGATATGTGGGCTTAAGTACCATAAGTAGGTGACATAATGATCTTTTCAGTAGGTAATATTAGGTCCTTACATATGAAATTGGCGATTTGTTTGGAGATTTTGGGGAACTCTGCATTTTCCATACTAACATTTTTTCAGTTTTCTTCACAACGACAAATCCAAAAACAATAATATTTATTTATTTATTTCTTTGGTACACAAAACAGAATTACAACATGTTCAAGTTGACAAAAAATAGGTGTAATACATAAAGTGTTCGGCTGTAACTCCACGGACATGTGTACACTGCGTGATAAGCATTATTGAAGTTATCACAAAAGAGGTTTTAACATTAATTTACTATAGATATCTAGTTCCAAAATGTATTTATACAACACATATAAGTATAAATATAGGAAGGAAAATAAACAGTACACATATTTAAATATAAATGAAAAATAAAATAAACACAAAATGAAATATAACCAAGTATACATTAAGTTATTACTAAAGAACTTTGTGCAATATAGATTTCCATTTGTCAAGTGATAGACCATAAATATAAGACTCGCTGTCTAGTTGCTCCAATAGCGAATTACAATCGCGACACATTCTATATATGGGGTCGTGGAAAGACACGTTGTTGTTGCAAAACGGTACAGAGAAAGGTCGGTTATGCCTGGAAGATTTCTTAGGAATTTTAAAGAAAATTTCCGACAGGAGGGATTTGGTATGTCTCATTAGACAAGCTTTAGTTATATGTGTGATATCACACTTCTTAAAAATTATTTATCTTTTTTATGTGAATGCAAATCAAATTATGTATTCGGGAGGCACTGAAAAGGAGTTGTCTCCGTGTCCAATTTTAACACAATAAAACTTACAACGAATTATCAAAACAAATCAAAAGAGTTCGATAATATGGCCTTTTTTTAGAGGAGGTAATTTTTTTTAAGAATATTTTGAAATAGTTACGTACAAAATACTAAGAGAGAAGAAAAACACCAATTTCATAGGTAAGGACCCAATATTTGCAAAATCATAATTTGATCTTGCGTTGCTGTTGTATTCCCCTGAATAATTTCTAAAAATCTTATGTAAAGTTTAAGTAACATTAATAATTACTTACATTCCATCTTAATTTAGAACTCTAAGCTTACATATTTACAATGCTGGGAATATTTCTTCCCACCAGGAAAGGCGCATGACAAGTGTCACTAACACCATCATGCCTAACGCGAATCGGAAGGTATAAACTGGTACATTGCAACAAGGCCTAATTGCTTATCGAATCTTATTATTATTGCGTTTGGAGGGACTTGAGATTTTATAGTATGTTCTCCTATTGGTACGAAGGTGATGATGGTTGTTTTGTTTTCAATAACGAAACTTTATTCTTCCTCTGCACTGCCTATCTTATTTGGGGACGGCCCAACATGTCTTGTTCTTCGCTCTTTCTTTTCTTTCATGTCCAAAACTTTCCTGGTGACAGGACCATTCTTTCTCCTTTTCGTAAATTGCTTTACTCCTAATTTATTAGCAATCGAAGCATCTTTCAGACTCCCCCTAACAAATTCTCTGCATTCATTCTTATCACTTCACTCATTCACCTCAAATCACTGCTGCGTCTATTTTATTAAATGTATTCATAATTATACTCTAAGTAAAATATATATTTTTGTTAGATGTCAGTCAGAATACAAAACAAAGACAACTAATTGTATTTGATGTTTAGGTAGGATCGATTTCAGTCAACCTCCTTAATGAAATAAGCAATTGTACTCAAGTTTCATCGTTTAAGAGTAATCGAATAATTTGGATAAAACATCTTTTATTAAACGCAATTAACAACTTGGGAGACAGCTTTTCATCAACTCGTCTGTATATCTTTAATTCATTGTTTTGTTTAGAATAGAATAGTTATTTTTTTATATTATTTTACGCCCTGAGACGGTTACTTATTTGTATAATGTACTACTGTAATTATTATAGTCAAACCAAGATCCTTATTAGGTAAAAAAGTTTGAGGACACTATGTACTCTTGTGTCCATAGATAGCCCATGTTGTTGAATAGAATAAAATAGGCATTGATTTAATAAAATTCTAACAGGCAAATTTAGCAGTGAGTTGAAAGCGCTTGTCGGAGTTTGCTGCACTGTAAGATTACCAAAACTCTTGCTTATTACCGTCATGATATGATTTTTACAGGGAAGACGGAACGTCAAATGCCCAAGGTGCTTTGAGCGACTATAGGCTTCGGTTACCATCAGGCCGTATGATTGTTTGCCACTGGACAGCTACGAGCATTTTACCACGTTTTTATTGACTCACTTTCTTGTTAGTATCTTGTCATTGTAAGATTTTAGTAAAATATTTGCTGTTGTGGTACTAGACACCAGTGATGTCAAAATGACAAAGTGCTAAAATGGAAACATATTAATGGTCGTGACTGTGCAAAAACTAAATTATAACTAAAATAAAATTATTAATATTATATTTCCAGCGATAGATTACTTTTTTATATATATTTTTTGCTATCGTTAAATTTACTGTTAGATTTAGGTTTTTTTGGTTTTCGCTAGGAGATAAGCTGTTTTTTTTTGTTTAATTTTTTTATTTATTTTATTATTAATTCTGTAATAATTAATTAAACAATATAAAACATGCTACATTTTCCATAACACTCTATAGTTATATTAAACTGTTATGCTAAAAAAATAATGCACTGTCCCTTGGGCTAAGAGAGTAAGTAATAATATCTTGAGAGAGTCCGAATTGTCTTGCATTGTTATCGAGCACAATGGCTAACGGACTCGTTTGCTCCGACCCCGGGAACAACTAGAATACATAACCTACATGTACACTTAATAACGAAATATTCACATTTTTTATGTAATCAGGCAGAGTTTCAACCACTGAGTTTGAATAAAACACAGACTCGACCCCTGTTAAATAGGGGCTTTGATATAGTCGGTACAGTCCCCTTCGGGGATAGAAGTGTTATGTTAATGATATTAAATATGTATGTGCGTAATAATAGAACGAGTATATATAAAAATTATTTCATTTATTTCAAAAAAACTTCTTGTTTACTAAACAAAATAGCAGCTTTAAAGATTTTTGCTTCGAGAATACAAACAAATATAATTATCGTCACGGCTTATGTACATTATGTTTTTGGAATAAGCTTATTGATTGTTTGAGTATGAAATCCCAGTAAAAATTTATGAGCACAAAGCTCTTACTTGAAGCGTGGGAGTGAGAAATCCTAATCCAGTTCAGACCGCCCGAGAGAAAGAGAGAAAGCGAATGAATGACAGTCAGTCAGGTTTTCGCGAGCAGTAAGAGGCCATAGCGTCTAAAACAGACAGTAAGTAGCTATATCTGCAAAATGTAAATACCAAATTCTTTCTCGGCGAATGTTTACTGAATTCGTGCCGAAGTATCGCCGAATGGCCTGTTTTAAGGCAGCTTTAGGCAGCTCTTCGATTGAATATCGAGAATGCCGATCGAACAGTTTCAAACGATTTGGTCTTAACTGTATCTCAGAGGACACAGAGTAATAAGGGTTTGATAAGGTATTACATAGCGATCAAATTCGACCGAAGTTAAAAATATAACGACAAACACTACATTATCACCACGCCTTATTCCCCGAAGGGGTATCACCACATTTAGCCAAATATGTTAAGTCCCCATGTAACAGGCGGCGAGCCTGATGCCATGCACCGGGCACCTCACATTGTTATTCACAATGAACTGTACATAAGTTTTATTCAAACTCAGTTGATTGAAGCCGCGTTTTCCGCGGCCTTTAAAATATATGAATTAAAGTTTCTAATATTCCAGAATTTAGTGCGTAGTGATTCGTATTGTTATGTGATTTAAAACGACCTCTCGATTTTTATTCTAAAAGAAATTGCAATCCCTTTGCGCAAATCCAATCGAACTGTTTCAATTTATTGTGCGTTTTAATTGTCCCGTGTTGGTCCGGGATACAAAAAGAATGTACCAACTGCTTTTCTTGCCTAGCATGTCGTAAAAGGCTACTAAGAGCGTATTGGGTACTGGGTCTGTGATTGTGTAGGCGATGTGCTAGCCACTTGTTAAGATTTTTATCATCTGACCAATCCTATTTTTGTATGGCTAAATGTGGTCTTAAGAAACACAGTGCTCCTTGGAGTCTGCCTACCCCTTCGGGGATTACAGGTGTGATTGTATGTATGAATATATGTTGAGAGTATAAGCTTAAGGCGTAACTGTTTACTATGCTCCAAGGCTCAAAATAGACACTTATTAGAAGATCTACATATAAGTCCGCTAATACGAATCTCGGATCAGTATGGAGCACTTTATATTTCCTGTTATATGTTTTGTTAAGTATAAACTGCTCAGAGTGAGGCAAGCGACTTTCACATTATAATGTGTTTGCATCACAGATCGAAGGATACCGCATCCATACTTTTCAAGCCACGATTTGCTGTTCAGTATGCAACTGCTCTCTTGGATGGGTCGTTGATTGGAGACGTCGCTTTGCTCGCGTCTAACGATACGACATACGACTGTAGCCTTTACGCGTAAATAAATTTAAGAAATAATATGGCACCCTGTCGTAACCGTGACACTACATGATTAAATAAAACAAAATAACATCAGTGTTGTCTACTTTACACCATATTACATGACCCACATCTGTCCAACCACCTTTTTTATTTATTTATTTATTATATTAAAAAAACCAACAGTTCATCACAATAGTTACACTTACAATGGACATATAAAATTATAAATAACAGGTTTCTTGTTCATCACAATAAACTGGATGGGGCTGGACTGTTATATTCGGTGATTTTATTTTTATGAAAAGTCTCGAAAATTACTCCACTCATAGCCGATTATTCTTACTCCGAAAACGCCAAGTAATTTCGTTTAAGAATAAGAACACCAAATGTAAATCCGACTTAATTTGAAAGTCTTTACAAAAGGTATTCGATAAGGTAAGCCTTTTGACGCGAGCATTCATGTTTTTTAGGAAGTCTTATATTTTAAGAGCTTAAAATATATTACTACCGACTTTATTCTCTAATTACATTTTGGGACTTCGTAATCTCATTTTCGAAGCGTGGATCTGCAAAAACATTTTTCAGTGTATTCGCTCCGTTGAAACTATTCAATAGGGTTTTCACTGACTGTTTTTCACTGGAGAAAAATTAAGATTTAGTCCCAGATCTACACGCGATTATTCATGTTATGTATCATATCAGTATATTTTTGATAAATATTTTTAACTCGGACACTTATAACTCGGACACAAATATTACTTGGAATATTGATCGAATTAGATTTAAAAAATAGATTGAGTTGAGAGAAAAGCGGCTATCGTGGTATGGACAGTGAGAATGAGCGTGTAACGAGAAGAGTTTTAAATATGGGGGGAAATGTTGATATGGCGTATGATAGATGAGAATGGAGGAGAAAGACTCGTTCCGACGACCCAAAATGAAATTGGTGAAAGGGCAGGCAAATGATGATAAATAAATAAATATCCTCAGTCATTCACACCTATCAACTACCCCCATTTTAACCAAATAATGCTGCTTGTTTTACGGGTACTAGATGAATGATAACCATATTTAATAAATACATACGTATGAATATCCAGAATAAATTCAATACATAGCGAACAAAGAACCTCTCGAGATGGCGACGCCTTGAGACCGGCGTATAGACCACTCGACCACGGAGGTCGTCATGTGTCTTTATCTTCGATTACTTTATTAAAGAAAGCCTCTCCAAAACTCGATGTGTAATTTCAAAGATCTAAGTACACGACAGACAGCGGGAAGTATACATACATACCATATCAGCACGCCTCTTTCCCCGAAGAGGTAGGCTGAGGTGTCGACATCCACGTTTTCCCAGATACGTTAAGTCCCCATGGAACAGATGGCGAGTATTTTGCCATGCACCGGGCGCAATGTGAGGTAAGCGATATTCACATACAAATGTACTTATGTTATATTCAAACTCAGTGGTACAGGCGGTGGGATCGAACCCGCGACTACTGCATGAGTGTCGTCTTTCCTAACAAGGCTACCGCGCTTGTGCTATGTACCGGATGTATTATAATAATTATTATGGTGAATAAGAAAGAAGAAAGAAAGAAAAAAGATAAAATAACTTTTACTCGGATTACCACAGATTTTATTTCAGAGCTACTAATAGTTGCGCGCTCCCTTACAGCGACACAGAGCCAAAAAGAAAGCCACAAGGCTGTCAAAAATAATGTAAAACTAAAACTGACATCTGTCGGATTTGCTTTTGAAATTTTAGTTTGCGTTTACAAGCAAATAAAAAATTTATGAATCCCAACGGTCCATTGAGTTCTTTTTTATTTGACGGTTGTCTTTTGATAACAAAAAGGCTAGTTGACCCTTTTTTTTATTGGGCCCCAAACCTAAATGATTAATTACTGATAGCCTTCACCATAAAAAATAATGCAATTTTTTTCTGAAGCCAATAACACATTAAAATTTAAATTATAAATAACGTTTTTACTTAAATGTCAAAAACGCCTTCGGTCTATGAATTGTCTGTGCCGTAGCGTCACGATTATTGTAAACAATTCAATACGCATGCGTGACATAGCCCACAGTTATGCTTGATTGGTTGCGTTTGACATTTAACGGATTTTGACCATGGGTAGTCATTGTTTACATGAATCGTTACTCAACTAATTAAACGAACATGGTAGATAGCGTTTTTGACAGCTAAAAAAAAAGATTTTGGCGGATTTTTATTTCAGTGATTGTAGTATTGTTTGGGAGTGGATCTTGTTGCATAAAATCAGTGTAGTTTTTTGTAATAAGTGTCAATAATGATGAGCAATATGGAGGATCATTGAAATAATCGTCAAGTGGTGTGAAAAATGATGAGATTTTTATCGTGGTAATCCACCTCATCGAAGTAGCACCACAGTGTCTGCCATCGATTGTTTGACGCCAAACTCTCCCAAAAATGCATTGAAATGAATTACACTTGCATTTCAATGTAAATACTGAAGAAATATATACCAAAGATATGGCTGTATGGACTTTGTTCCCTTTGCCTTCCCTACATGAGAGAATTAAAAAAAAAGTGAAAAGGGGAGTTCTTGGCGGCATTCAACTATGGCGGACGTGATTTTTATTTCAGTGATTGTAATATTGTTTCGGAGTGGATCTTGTTGCGTAAAATCAGTGTAGTTTTGTGTAATAAGTGTCTGTGATGATGTGCAATATGGAGGATTATCGAAATAAACTTCAAGTGGTGTGAAAGTGATGAGTTTTTTATCGTGGTAATCCACCTCATCCAAGTAGCACCACAGTGTCTGCCATCGATCGTTTGACGCCAAACTCTCCCAAGATGCATTGAAATTCATTACACTAGCATTTCAATGCAAATTACTGATGAAATATATACTGAAGACTTGGCTGTATGGGCTCCGTTCCCTTTGCCTTCCGTACATGGGAGAATTTTACAGGAGTTTTTGGCGGCATTTGACTAATGGCGGACGTGATTTTTATTTCGATAATTGTAATATTGTTTCGGAGTGGATATTTTTACGTAAAATCAGTGTAGTTTTGTGTAATAAGTGTCAATAATGAAGAGGGATATGGAGGATTATCGAAATAAGCGTCAAGTGGTGTGAAAAGTAATGAGTTTTTTATCGTGGTAATCCACCTCATTGACGACCTCCGTGGTCGAGTGGTCTGTATGCCGGTCTCAAGGCGTCGCCATCTCGAGAGGTTCTGGATTCGATCCCCAGTGGGGGCAAATGTTTGGGTGATAAATTTTCAGGCATTTTTTCTCCAGTCTTGGATGTTTATATATTAGGTTGGGGAAAAAGTCTTTTCGCATTATAGTATGTATAAACTTGTAATTAAATTTCTTTGGCTATACTATTTGTATCTGGCTGGTTTTGGTATCATTGAAAGTTTAAATTTTAAAGAACATAATTCCAAATTCAAATTAGGAAAATGTGTGATTGTCATTTGTTTTTCGTACCGCCAAGATGAGTGAATTTAATGAAGAAATTCGATACATTTTAAAATTTTACTACAAAAAAGGTAAAAATGCAACGCAAGCCGCGAAAAAAATTTGCGATGTTTATGGACCTAGTGCAGTGTCTGTGAGACTAGCACAAATTTGGTTTAAGCGTTTTCAATCCGGAAATTTTGATGTCAAAGATGCACGTCGCTCTGGTCGCCCTATTACAGATAAAATGGATGCCATTTTTGAAAAAGTGGAGCAAGATCGGCATGTCAGTAGTTACGACGTAGCTGAAGAACTGGGAATTACCACAAAATAGTTTTGGCGCATTTGAAAAAAACTGGGTACACAAAAAAGCTCGACATTTGGGTACCTCACGAGCTCACTGAAAAGAAACCTAATGAACCGTGTACTCATTTGTGATTCTTTATTACGACGTAATGAAACCGAACCATTTTTGAAGAAGCTGATAACTGGTGATGAAAAGTGGATCACGTACGACAAGAACGTGCGAAAAAGGTCGTGGTCAAAGGCCGGTCAGGCTTCACAGACTGTGGCGAAACCCGGGTTAACTCGCAACAAGGTGATGCTGTGTGTGTGGTGGGATTGGAAGGGCATTATTCATTATGAGCTGTTACCACCAGGCAGGACCATCGATTCTGAACTCTACTGCGAACAACTGATGAGATTAAAGCAAGAAGTTGAGAGAAAGCGGCCGGAATTAATCAACAGAAGGGGTGTGGTTTTTCATCATGATAACGCTAGACCTCACACATCTTTAGCCACTCAGCAAAAATTAAGAGAGTTTGGCTGGGAGGTGTTAATGCATCCGCCGTATAGTCCTGACCTTGCACCTTCAGATTTCCACCTGTTTCGGTCTCTTCAGAATTCTTTAGGCATTGTCAGGTTAACATCACGAGAGGACTGCCAAAACCACTTGTCGCGGTATTTTGACCAGAAGTCCCAAAATTTCTATAGCAATGGGATCATGTCCCTACCTACAAGATGGCAAAAAGTTATCGAACAAAATGGTACCTACATACGTTAGTTAAATGTAAATAAACTATATTAAAAAATGTTTTGAATTTTCTTAAAAAATGCGAAGAAACTTTTTCCCCAACCTATTATATTTCTATATATTCAGGTTATTTATATGTATTTATCTATTAAATATATTTATCCGTCATCTAGTGTCCGTAACACAAGCAGCATTAGTTACTTAAAATGGGGCTAGTTGATAGGTGTGAATGTCTGGGGAAATTATTAATTATTATTATTATTAGTGTCTGCCATCGATGGTTTGACGCCAAACTATCCCAAGATGCATTTGAAATGCATTACACTAGCATTTCAATGCAAACTACCGAAGAAAAGTATTCTACTGTTAACGTGTGGCTCAAAAGGTCTTGCAACCAGAGCCGTAAAACTGAATATATATATATATAAAAAAAGAGAATTTTACAACAACAACAAGAAGTAAAAATAAGGAGAGTTTGGCGGCATTTGACTAATGGCGGACGTGATTTTTATTTCGATAATTGTAATATTGTTTCGGAGTGGATATTGTTACGTGAAATCAGTGTAGTTTTGTGTAATAAGTGTCTGTGATGATGTGCAATGTGGAGGATTATCGAAATAAGCGTCAAGTGGTGTGAAAAGTTATGAGTTTTTTATCGTGGTAATCCACCTCATCCAAGTAGCACCACAGTGTCTGCCATCGATCGTTTGACGCTAAACTCTCCCAAGATGCATTGCAATGCAATACACTAGCATTTCAATGCAAACTACTGAAGAAATAAATACTGAAGACTTGGCTGTATGGGCTTCGTTCCCTTTGCCTTCCCTACATGGAAGAATTTTACAAAAAAAAAGAAGTAAAAATAAGACATATTTAAATTGAATTTATACAGCAATTCCTTATTTATATTTATCGAACTTGGTATATTTCGGACCCTTGTACTAAATACTATGTGAATGACACATCATTTTCATTACTTTTCATATGATTCAACTAGCCTATTGTCAATGGTCAGGACGCTGTATCAAAATTACCATTCCCTAATGTTGCTAACTTCAGTGCCTCTTATAAGAATTTCGAACTTTAAATCCGTCAGATAGGATTTGCTTGCTAGATAACTGCGTGTGCGAGGGTTGTGGCCCCGGGACCTTAATGCCGCATTAGGACCCGCTTGAGCTGTCTCTGTGGTGTCGCCAACTAATAGTCCCGGCTAGGCGGCTGTCACGTCGCGATAATAAAAGCAGGAGGGGGATAACTGGCTAAATAGAGGTGTGCTACAGCGATTAGCGTAAACCCTGTGTTTGCGGTAATCAAATTGTTAGAAATTCTAAGCCTTAATTAATATGTTAATGTTATTATGGTTTAACTTGTGAATTTATAGGTAACTAGCTTTTGCCCGCGACTTCGTCCGCGTTGAATAGTTACTCAGAGATAGTGTGATGGTATGTAGCCTATAGCCTTCCTCAATAAATAGAGTATTCACCACTGAAAGATTTTTTCAAATTGGAACAGTAGCCTCAATTGGTGGAATTAAAAATTTACTCGTACTCTATTATTAGAAGCAAAGTTCATAGTGGCATAAATTTGACCTTCATTTTTCTGGGAGGCGTTATTAAAATTTTTTAACATGGCACACGCATGGCACCCATTCATGGGAATATGGGGATAAAAGGTAGCCTATGTTCTTTCCCAGGCTCTAGACTATCTGTGTACCAAATTTCGGTTAAATTGGTTCCGTAATTTTGACGTTAAAGCGAGACAGACAGACAGATAGAGTTGCTTTTGCATTTGTAATATTAGTATGGATTAGCTAAATTTCAGTCTTATTTAGTGCAAGGTTCAGTGGAAAGTGGGAGGAAGAAACGGACTTAGATTAAGACGGATTCTCTTGAAGACATCTGATTCAAAATACTACCAATCGGGAGCAGCGAAATTTCGACCTACCATTAATTATGTATGAGTGGCGTATGGTCCATGGATCATAATTTTTTTGCAGCAAAGAAGCAGTACTTGCATAACTGTGATTCGGTTTGAAAGAACAGAGAGTGTAATAACTGGATACTTACCCATCACATTTTATATCATCATAAATTTATATCCCGAAGTGCCAACATGTTCAAGATAATAAATAAAATAAACAGATTTCATCAGTCAGTCATTCAACCACAGATATACATTTAGGTACATAGATAACGCAAGTACAACGATTGGTATTTAAACCAAACTTGTCAAAATTTTAACATGTACTGTGACGTTATAGCCTCCAAATTTGAGACGAAAGATCCAAATTGAAAAATGCCGATGCCGTCGATGCCCATCGCCAAATATCACACAACAAGGCATTTAGTTTTTGCCAGTCGAAAGCATGCATACTAAATAATAGGTTGGGGAAAAAGTTTCTTCGCATTTTTTAAGAAAATTCAAAACATTTTTTAATATAGTTTATTTACATTTAACTAAAGTATGTAGGTACCATTTTGTTCGGTAACTTTTTGCCATCTTGTAGGTAGGGACATGATCCAATTGCTATAGAAATTTTGGGACTTCTGGTCAAAATACCGCGACGAGTGGCTTTGGCAGTCCTCTCGTGATGTTAACCTGACACTGCCTAAAGAATTCTGAAGAGACCGAAACAGGTGGAAATCTGAAGGTGCAAGGTCAGGACTATACGGCGGATGCATTAACACCTCCCAGCCAAACTCTCTTAATTTTTGCTGAGTGGCTAAAGATGTGTGAGGTCTAGCGTTATCATGATGAAAAACCACACCCCTTCTGTTGATTAATTCCGGCCGCTTTCTCTCAACTTCTTACTTTAATCTCATCAGTTGTTCGCAGTAGAGTTCAGAATCGATGGTCCTGCCTGGTGGTAGCAGCTCATAATGAATAATGCCCTTCCAATCCCACCACACACACAGCATCACCTTGTTGCGAGTTAACCCGGGTTTCGCCACAGTCTGTGAAGCCTGACCGGCCTTTGACCACGACCTTTTTCGCACGTTCTTGTCGTACGTGATCCGCTTTTCATCACCAGTTATCAGCTTCTTCAAAAATGGTTCGGTTTCATTACGTCGTAATAAAGAATCACAAATGAGTACACGGTTCATTAGGTTTCTTTCAGTGAGCTCGTGAGGTACCCAAATGTCGAGCTTTTTGTGTACCCAGTTTTTTTCAAATGCGCCAAAACTGTTTTGTGGTCAATTCCCAGTTCTTCAGCTACGTCGTAACTACTGACATGCCGATCTTGCTCCATTTTTTCAAAAATGGCATCCATTTTATCTGTAATAGGGCGACCAGAGCGACGTGCATCTTTGACATCAAAATTTCCGGATTGAAAACGCTTACACCAAATTTGTGCTACTCTCACAGACACTGCACTAGGTCCATAAACATTGCAAATTTTTTTCGCGGCTTGTGTTGCATTTTTACCTTTTTTGTAGTAAAATTTTAACATGTATCGAATTTCTTCATTAGATTCACTCATCTTGGCGGTACGAAAAACAAATGAAAATCACACATTTTCCTAATTTGAATTTGGAATTATGTTCTTTAAAATTTTAACTTTCAATGATACCAAAACCAGCCAGATACAAATAGTATAGCCAAAGAGATTTTATTACAAGTTTATACATACTATATTGCGAAAAGACTAAATTATTAACTTTTTCCCCAACCTAATATTAGGTTGGGGAAAAAGTTAATAATTTAGTTTAATAATTTTACTACAAAAAAGGTAAAAATACAACGCAAGCCGCGAAAAAAATTTGCGATGTTTATGAACCTAGTACAGTGTCTGTGAGAGTAGCACAAATTTGGTTTAAGCGTTTTCAATCCGAAAATTTTGATGTCAAAGATGCACGTCGCTCTGGTCGCCCTATTACAGATAAAATGGATGGCATTTTTGAAAAAGTGGAGCAAGATCGGCATGTCAGTAGTTACGACGTAGCTGAAGAACTGGGAATTGACCACAAAACAGTTTTGGCGCATTTGATAAAAACTGGGTACACAAAAAAGCTCGACATTTGGGTACCTCACGAGCTCACTGAAAGAAACCTAATGAACCGTGTACTCATTTGTGATTCTTTATTACGACATAATGAAACCGAACCATTTTTGAAGAAGCTGATAACTGGTGATGAAAAGCGGATCACGTACGACAAGAACGTGCGAAAAAGGTCGTGGTCAAAGGCCGGTCAGGCTTCACAGACTGTGGCGAAACCCGGGTTAACTCGCAACAAGGTGATGCTGTGTGTGTGGTGGGATTGGAAGGGCATTATTCATTATGAGCTGTTACCACCAGGCAGGACCATCGATTCTGAACTCTACTGCGAACAACTGATGAGATTAAAGCAAGATGTTGAGAGATAGCGGCCGGAATTAATCAACAGAAGGGGTGTGGTTTTTCATCATGATAACGCTAGACCTCACACATCTTTAGCCACTCAGCAAAAATTAAGAGAGTTTGGCTGGGAGGTGTTAATGCATCCGCCGTATAGCCCTGACCTTGCACCTTCAGATTTCCACCTGTTTCGGTCTCTTCAGAATTTTTTAGGCAGTGTCAGGTTAACATCACGACAGGACTGCCAAAACCACTTGTCGCGGTATTTTGACCAGAAGTCCCAAAATTTCTATAGCAATGGGATCATGTCCCTACCTACAAGATGGCAAAAACTTATCGAACAAAATGGTACCTACATACTTTAGTTAAATGTAAATAAACTATATTAAAAAATGTTAAAAAATGCGGAGAAACTTTTTCCCCAACCTATTAGTTAGCAGCGGCTAACCACGATGTTTGGTCGGGGTTTTCGGATATGCGCAGTACATGAATTTGCGTCATCTATGTAAGTGAATATCTGTGTTTTCAACTGATAGTTTTGTATTATAACATCAATAAGCTCTAACTTTCTTTCAAAGGCCAAACTTGGCACTTTGAATCGTCAACATTTTACATAATTATTTTACAATATAAATAATAATCATTAGGAGTATAATATTGATGTTCATTACCGCGAGCGCTTGTAGCAAGTACAACCACAGCGCTTTGACTGTGATTGTAATCGATACAAGCGGCCGGATTCCGAGAGTACGGCTTTTCATGAGAAGAACCCGGCAAGAATCTCATGAGCCACTATATTTTTCACAAAATACAAGGTCATTTTTTTTATACCACCAAGGTGGCAATCAAGCGTACGGTCCACCTGATAGGAAGCGGTTACCGTAGCCTATGGACGCTTGCAATACAAGGAGCATCACTCGCGCGCTGCCGACCCTTCAAAAACTTGTTTATACCCTTCTTGAAGAAACACATGCTGTAGTCCTTAGGAAAAACCTCGGCAGGGAGTCATTTCAGATATTTCCTTTTTTACAAACCAGAACTGGGAGCAAATAAAGCAAGCACTTAACTACTCACTAAATCGCGTTTCATTACATCAACTGAGATCATCAAATTTTTACTTTGTTTTACGTTAGCAAAGTTGATCCCTGATGCGAGCAACTTGATGAACTGTGTCCAACTTGAGAGGAACAGAGAACGACTGCTGTGTTCCACTTGGGACTGACTGATTGAAGTTTCGTCCCTCCAAAAAAAAATATCGCATTTCTCCTGTAGCTGTTGGATTTCCTCGTCCTCAACCTATATACCTCCTACTACTAGGCGCAGGCCTGCAAAATACAGTCATGAGGAGTATGGGCCGTAAAACCACGCTGGCCCAATGCCGGTTGGTGGGTAGGAACGGTTGCAATAGCGACCGGGACCAATGGCTTAACGTGCCTTCCGAAGCACGGAGGAGTTCGAGATCACAAAGTTTTGGTCGCCCATCCACGGCCTGACCATGGCGAAGGTTGCTTTGATTTCAATCGATAGCCAAAGCGTACTAACCACTACGCCACCGAGCTCTTTGCAGGTTTTCCTAATAACTAATAATCTAAATATATATAACTCAAAGGTGACTGACTGACATACTGATCTATCAACGCATAACCCAAACCACTGGACGGATCGGGTTGAAATTTGGCATTCAGGTAGATGTTATGACGTAGGCATCCGCTAAGAAAGGATTTTGATTAATTCTACCCCAAAGGTATAAAATAAGGGATGAAAGTTTGTATGAAACTTTGTCAATTTTAAACCGATCCGGCTGGGACTTTTAGAGAAAATTAAACGGTTCCCGTGGAATAGTTAAAAAACCATAGTAACCGCGGACGAACTCGTGGGCAATAGCTAGTAATTATACAAAAAGGCTGCGATAGCCGAGTTGAGACGGGCGGCATTACTCGTGTATGAGGTCTCAAGATGGATCCCATCGCCTGTACCTCTGAGTTTGATTAAAACTTAAGAACGGTTAGTTGTGAATATCGCTTGTCTCACACTGTGCTGGTGCATGGCAACCAATGACTGAGCCTCACGAACAAAAACAAACCTTAACCACCAATGTCTCGGACCATGGCGCTATATCATTAGATGAAATACAATAACATCAAGTGCTGTCTAACTTACACCTTATTACCATAGTATAACGCGTGATTTTTTTTGTTACAATATGAATGACATATTGGTGCAATCGAAAGCGAACTGAAACGCCAATTTTATTTGGTTGTTGAGGTTAGAGGGTAGAGTTGTTAAAATTAGACACAAAGACAATTATTTTTAACTGCCTCCCGAATACATCATTTGATTTGCATTAACATAAAAACGATGAATAATTTTTATCAAGCGTGTTCACATACATATTGCTAAAGCTTGTCTAATGATACATGCCAAATATTATTATCTCTGGATTTGTCGTTATGAAGAAAACTGATAAAATGTTAGTATGTAAAATGCAGACATCCCCAAAATCTCCATACAAAACCCCAATTTCATAGGTAAGGACCTAATATTGTATATCGGACAAAATACGCGTGTTACCACAGATATACATTTACATAGATGACACAAATGCATGTACTGCGCGTGTCCGAAAACCCCGACCAAACGTCGGTATAGGCTGCAACCAACTAGTCTGCGCGTCCAAATGGCTGCAAAAACTAAAAAAATGCCTCATTGTGTGAAAATTGGCGGAGGTGCTTCGGCTGCAACGGTATCGTTCAATCAGTTTGGATCTCCCGTCTCAAAATTACGACTGTGACGTCACAGTAGACGTTAAAAACTTGACACGCTTTGTTTCAATACAAATCGTTATACTTGCGTTATCTATGTAAATGTATGTCTGTGGGTACACTCTCTACTATCTTTGGGGATCTCAGAGTAAACAGAACTGGAGTAGCCATTAGTCAATTTCACAAACTTTTTTTTCTGCCATTTCTTGCGGGGGGTGAGGTTACCACTACACTCAAAGCCAGCCGTTTTTACAAATGCACACATGCATAATTCGACACACAAATTTAAATTTCACGCACACACACGCTTAAAATAGTCACGTGGGGTGTGCGTTTTGACAACGTCACAGCCGCACTCCCCACGAGACTAGCGTTCGAAATTTGAAATCGTAGAATTCTAAAACATGAAATAATGAAGTAAATAATCATGAAATCTTAAAAATTATAATTACAAATAAAAGGTGATACCATCTTTTAGCATACTCGATGTTTTCTATTTATTTTTACAACAAAAAACAGCACAGGCAGGCATTTTTCGGGAGCTCTGTTCGCCGCAACATTTACAATGTTATGGCTGTCAAAATGGCGGCTCAACTAGTTTTATTAAACGTGCAAGCATCTGATGCTTGTGCATTTGGCAGAGGGGAATGTTAGACAAAGGCTACTTCAGTTCTGTTTACTCTGAGTTGGGGATAGAGATATATCATTACGCCTTTATCTCCGAAGGACACAAATTATAAGTCAAAATTTTGTTTGTTTGATGTGTACATAATATTGCTGCGGGAATTGTGGAGTGTAAAACCACCAAAGCAGTTTTGTTGTTTTTAAGAATAATAACAATAATGATGAGTCTAACCGATCAATTCATTTTTAATCATCTGTTTCCAAAGTATGTCATTATTATGTTCTCCATTATTCATAATTCAGATATTTAAATATGAGTATAGATAAAATAAATTACATCTAGCTAATTCACAATAGCGTCAACGTCAAAACCTCAGTCCAGTGTGGAACACAACAGTAACGCAACAAATTCCGCCATTCGGATCACGTCACGTTCTAGATGTTTATCGATGGTATCTTGCCCAGCCCCGTATTGGAAATTTGGAACAGTGATCATCCCTGGGAATGGGAACACGTTTGTTCCACATATTTTTTCGGTACAAATATGGACGCTCTCACAATGTTTCCAGGTGCCTAAGAAACAAACGCTCTGTTCGGAATTTGAATCGGAGTATTTTTTTTTGTCGAGGTCGCCATGCGAAGTTGTGGAGTGGCTTTGAGGCTCCGTTTCAGCAGGTTTTATACAGCGCGTAGGGGATGCGTAATTGGATTGACCTTCATCAAAAATAGTAGTATAAGTATCTCTCACATAATATATGTTATTAAAACACAAGCGTAGTTTTTAAAACGCGCCTTGGCGAGTATTTTAATACCGAGTTATGTGCAATTACATGCACTACTTTCTTCTTCTTCTTCTTCTTGCCCTTTTCCCACTCTAGGTGGGGTCGGCACAACATGTCTTCTTCTTCCATTCTCCTCTGTCTCTCGTCAGCTCAGCATCCACTTCTTTTATCCTCATATCATACATACACTACTTTATCTACAATTATTCAAAGAAAAAAAAACATTTTTTTTTATTAATTTTCTTTATTGTTGGCTGTCTGGAAAACATTTGCCATAGTTTTGTGCGTTTTATGAAAAAATAAGTGTTGCATAATGACTTCAACCTGTTGCATAATGGTCATTATGTTACAGTTTCCATTTTAAAATTTTCGTTTTTATCATCTGTGTTAAAAAGTATGTCATTGTGAGTTCGAGTCTGAGTTCATAATTCGAATATTAAAACATGAGTGTAGATAAATAATATAAAGATTTATCACCGCACAATTTAGTAATAATTATAAAGAAGCTCCGGATGCCAACTTTTTTTATTATTATGTTGCACATAAGTATTTTTTCATTTCATTTCGATAGAGCAAACCTTTTGTTACTTATTTTTGCCCAATTATTAATAAAAGGAGCTTGGTGGCATTCACAGTATGCCTTGGTTTCAAAATTTTAAAACAATGAAACTTTAATGTAAAATTTGTTTTGTGGACCTTGGACGGGTGATCATTTGGTGATCTCACGCATCCATGCTTCGGACGTTTAATATTTAGGCCCGGTAGCTGTTACAAAAATTTCTGCCTACCCATCCGCACTGGGCACTGCGAGAATATTGGTAAGACAATATCATAAGTAATGATAAATGTTCATTGGTCGGAATTTAAAAAAGAACAAACCTCAACCATTACATCTACTAGCAGTATAGTTAGTTTTGTGGTACGAACCGCTTCAGCAAAACAGAATCGCATCTGTAAATGAAACGAACCTCACACAACCATTATGGTGCAACTAGATTTGTATACAACCATTTGGCACGCAGACGCGACACAAAAATAAAACGGGCGGTAATACCACAGTAAAAGATATTAAGTATGTTATCATTGTATAAAAGTATCGCCGTTGTTTTTTATAAAAGGGTCAACGCGATCAATTTCGACGCACGTAAGGGTAGACAGATATTACTTCTTTCCATTTGCTGCAATCCTTATGTTACGGACTTTTGAGTAGCTGGCCGAGCAACCATGGACTAAACTGACGCTGACAGACGGTGACGGGTGACGACTGGGACGCGAGATGTAAATGTGTGATTTCGTGTTTAATTATTGCCTTAATATATTATTTTGTCTAGTAGACGCCTTTTTAGTTCCATGTGGTCGGCTTTTGTTTCACCTTGCATATTTAAAAACGAAACACAGGTGTGCTTCGAGGAATAATCTAAGTGCGCTTCAAAATGGGCGCGCTACGAAGAATACATCAAAATAAACCCGGCAAGAACTTTAAGCAGTTAAATATACGAATTCATTAGTTACAACGTTTATAACGATATTAATAAAGATTTATTGTCAAAATAAACTTTTTAAATTTTTTTGTTTTTCCGTGTATCCACACCGCAGTAACTTCTTGTTGAGCAACATTTCTTAATGTTACTGAGCAACACCCGATAGCAATAAGTTATTAATTGTTAGTAAATGTTGCCGTAATAGTCAATGTTGCTCTAACAATCGATAACATTGTTAGATAAGATAGATTCTTCTTATTTATAATCAAAAAAACATGCTGTTGCCAGTTATAACCAGTTCTTCATCTACCATGGCAACACGTTCGTTGCCTGCAGAAGTTAGACGATATATGTCGTGCTCGGTTGTTGTCGAGTTATTCTTTGTTATCTTTTGTTGAGCACTCAACAATTAGTAACAAAGTTAGAGATTGTTATTTAATGTTATCGTGTTGAAAATTGTTGCTCAACAAAAAGTAACTGCGGTGTGGATGCATGGTTAGTTTACGTGAAACCATCCAAAGAACAATGCTTTAGATACAATAAACATCTCCGCTCACTCAATCAATCTATCATAAAATTTTCCCGCATTAACGTTTTTTATTTCTTATTGTTATTATTCTTTGGTCTCTTCCGAGGCATGCACTGCTCGTATCCAGTAGCTTCCTACATTTACCCGTTCTTCGGTCCGCCTTGCAAGGAGCCTACCGACAATCCTCTTTCAAAGTACGTCTGACAGATGGCTACCCATTTGGAAATAATGTGTTGAAATTATTCTTTTACCGGCTTCCAAACATTTATTATATTTATTTTTAAGTATTATCTTTAGGAGCTAGGATATTTTAAGCCATTTGTTCGCAAAACTGTTAAATTTTATTCTATTTGAGTGGCTGTGTTTCCTTTGGGATCTTATGTCCTTCGCCTTCCTTAATAAACTGAAAATATGCTGGATGAGTGTTATGATGCAGTCTTCAGTTTGTGATAGTCCGTATCTAGAACTTCTACGTATGTACGTTACGTGAAGTTCGGAATTTCCTTACTGTTTTCATGTGTACTGTGGTAATACCATACAATGACTGCGTAAATGTGGTAACGGATAACAAAGAAGGCAATACGAGTCGAAGCCGTGGGTAGTGGTTCTGTATGTATAAATAAAAAAATAAGCGCTTATTCATTTTTCATCCGCGGTCAAGAGACTAAGTATCAAAACTTTTTTCTCGCTATTATAATACAGGAATTTGTAGGTACGTACTACAGGGTGAAATTGAAATCATTCAACAAAATTTTACAGGACATTTTAAACGTTATAAAAATCGGTATAATAACAATTAAAATCGTAATAGCCTTTACCTGTTGCTTCACTTACTTAAGTTCTGTAAAATTCTGTGTCGTAGTTCATTTTATAAACAAAAATTTCTCGGCTCTTAATGACAATTTTCTACACAATAAAGATCATTGTTTTAAAGAGACAATTTAATTTGGTCGAAACCTGTAGGCGTGATGTTAGATCCAAAAAATATGGTTTGCAAATTATGCGCGGGGTTCACACCCATGTCACACATAATCCAGGCCAGCGCTTAACCAGCTAAGCCACCGTATCACGGACAGACAGGGTCATTAGAGCCACAAACATACCACCTGCACCACGCAATGTTTTTCAATGCACAATAACAAAAACATTCTGATAAATTGAGAGAAAGTGACTTTTTTGTATAGACATCTAATGTAGACAGAACAATCGTGTCACCAGGGAAGTAATGGACTTAAAACTAGATACCAAAGCAAAAATAGATGGATTATTTGAACGATGATATGTTGAGGATGGGAGTGAGAGAGAGAGTCACACTTTCACTGTCGCTACGTCTACTATGCGCACGAAAAGATTTCGTGACTCCTTTCTCTGTCGCGCAGCTAGAGCGAGGAATTCCTTACCGGCACACGTATTCCCTCCTTACAATATGGGTTCCTTCAAAAGAGGCGTGAAAAAGCATTTTTTGGGCCATAAAGGTGAGGGTGGCTAGGGCTAGTATGTCAGTATGCTGCTCTACTGCTTATCATCAGGTAGTGTGGAGTCATTTGTTGAGCTTATTATAACA
The DNA here is from genome assembly GCA_910589355.1 of Parapoynx stratiotata. Classification (NCBI taxonomy): domain Eukaryota; kingdom Metazoa; phylum Arthropoda; class Insecta; order Lepidoptera; family Crambidae; genus Parapoynx; species Parapoynx stratiotata. The sequence goes on from OU342458.1 coordinate 17,539,280, forward strand.
AAAAGAGAACGAGAAGAAGACCCAAATAAGATTGAGAGTAGAGCAGCAGAATGAAAAAATAACTGTAGCTATTTGCCTATTGGGTACTCAATTATATTTGTAACGGTATTTTCCACAGTTTAAGTGTTATGTCAAAGGTGTGGCCGATTTAATATGTTGTCACTATAAAAACATCATGCTAGCTCAGTGCAACCGTAGTAAATACACAAGTAATGTTTACATTAATAGAAAAACAATTAACTTCCAACACATTTAAAGGCATATCAGAGCACAGTATTCTATCTTCTAAAACATTAATTATCAAGTAAGTCGAAAACTACTTATTTTATCACTTTCATCCTTAACCCGCTACAGATGAGACTCAATTAAAACAAGATTCACTTGTTACGTTTGATTTCTGAAGACACCGGAATAGTTATCAGACCTCCAAGTACTCACCTCAAAGTTCAAACTCGTTTATAGTGACGTATAAGCACTTAACAAGGATTAGCACGTTATTTAGTAAGGTGGCCAACTTATATACAGTCGTGTAGTTCTTCAAAAGTTATGATAATGTTTTAGTAAATAAAGGAAAAACGGATGTAAGAAAATTCTTCTTAGAACGAAAGGAAAAAAGATAAATTATGATACATCCTTTTTTCCTTTGAGCTGATTGAAACGCCACGGAACCCTAAATAAACAATGCAAAATGCAGCGGGTCGTGAAGCTCGGTATGAACGGAAGGAATACGGGACATCGCTTATAAAAAGAAAATGAAAAATAAATTAAAAACTTATCGCATTGAGAACGGATAGGGCTACGGAACGTAGCTGTGCTACGGGTCGTAGCTGTAAGACGAAACTACGCTTTTATACCTAATTGAGTGGCTTTGATGCGACGACCAATCAGTTGTATGCTGGTATAATTGTTGTGTTTGTTTAAAACTTTTACGCCGGTTTGACCTATAAAGATCTACTGTGATCAGCCTCCTATGAATTATAAGATATTTCCAGTTTGGGCTTAGTATGCTATGAAGTTTTAGGAAATCCGAATTTAAGGAAGGGAACGTCGCACGTGTCCTTGGAGCAAGTATTTATATACGTTTTAGAGACTGCTTAGCACCAGACCGGCCACAAACGTATATGACAAACAATTTTTATTATTTATCTGGAAGATGGAGAATATGGAATTACCAAGAATTTATATATTCTTTTAACCAACCAAAAGGCACAGAAAGAGAAAGAATGGAAAGCATTAAATACGTGCAGCTTGCGTATAAAGAGTTGAATTTGAAATGCTTTCATGAAACTCCTTCCAAGTCTTGTTTAAATTTAATATTTTGAACCAACGCTCTGAGCACGAATTTCGCAGACAAAAGTAAGATTTAAAGAGTTTTATGAATTTTTTGTCTCCTCGATCTGGGGTTACGCCGACGCCTTTGTGTAGTGTTTTTGACGGGTTGAAAGGCAAGGAGAGAAGCTTAAGGGGCAGTTCGAACCTCTACGTCACTGAGCGCTTCAAAAAGCCAGTTTTGTCATAGTTGGACATATACTATGTCCAAAATGTAATTTCAAGGTCCGCCATTGATTTTCTTTACGTTAAATACAATTCGTATCCTAATTGCAATTGATAGAAGATGACCAACTTTCATAACAAACAAAGCAACATAAAAAACGTAATATTATTTAGAAATTCAAATATTTTACGGTAGCTGCGCGAAACATTTACGGCAGCCGTACTGCTGAGTGCTTGCTGCCATATCATATAAATAAATTGGATCCCAAATTTAGAGCTTCTCTTAATAAAAAAAATATTAAGAACAAACTAAAGGTATTGTTTCTGAGTGTGTTGGATGGCAACAATCGCATAGAATTGTAAAGTTGGTGACATTCGTACCTTTACTTTTTACTTTTTTATTAATAATTTGGTGAACTCTGGCGCATAAAATTAAATCCTTGTGATTTGTAATGCGCTTTATGTTAAGATTTATTGTAATTTTTATTGATAATAAATTAAAAAAAAATATAATAAAATAAAAAGTATATTCTAAATTAAGGGTTATTACCGCGAGCGCTTGTAGCTAGTACAACAGAGCTTTGACTGTGGTTGTAGTCGATACAAGCGGCCGGATTCCGAGAGTACGGCTTTTCATGAGAAGAACCCGGCAAGAAACTCATGAGCCACTTTTTTAAAATAGGCAATCATATAATTATCGTCATTATTGAATGTTTTACATAATTTCCATTAATCCCTCAAAATAACATGCCTCTATGATGACGAACGATAGCAAATAACTATTTCCACACCATTTTATCCTCCAGATAATCTTGGATTTTAAAACAGCCTTTATTCATTAAAGTTTTTTTAATATAAGGCTTAAATTTGTGAAAAGGCAGTTCTGTTAATTTTGGTGGGATTTTAATATAAATATAAATGGGCCGTACAAAGGACTTCTCAGCATAATGTTGCGAAGACTTAAGTTCTCACAATACCTCCTTCACTTTTTTAAACTAACATATCATATCATCACGCCTCTTTCCCCAAAGAGGTGGGCAAACGTGTTAAGCACCCACGATTCGCCAGATATGTTAGGTCACCATGTAACAGGTGGCGAGCCTGTTGCCATGCACCGGGCACAATGTGGGCTTTTAAACAAGTTAGTTACGATTAATATAACTGATTTTAAATAAAAATAATTGTTTTCTATATCAGTATCGGAAACGAACTTAAATTATATCCAATATTGCTAAGTTAAAGTATTGTACGTATTGTTAGCTTAGGATATCCCTTAGGGGTATAATAGTCGTGATTATATGTATATACTCGTATAATCACGACTATTATCCCCTTAGTTAGTTAGTCAGAGACTAGGTAAAAGCACCGCAAAAACAGTCCACTGCCATAGTCCGCGCTTAACCAAGTACTTGGTGACTGCACTCAGCGTGACAGGTAGTGAGCCCGTCGCCGCTATAAGCTATTAGATGTTGTGCAGTTCTAAGTCCATTAGTCGCCTTTTACGACAACCACAGGAAGAGATGGGTTGGTAGAATTCTTTTAATGAGCCGCTACCACACGACTCTTACGCTCGTATTGCAGTAAAATTATATTTGCTCTTTTATTCAATTAGTTGTCCCAAAAAATCCACAGATGAGAAGGTATTTGGTATTCCTTGAACTATAGCTTATTATAAGAACAGCCTACATAATACTACCTTATTGATAAGAAAAAATGAATAATTACGTTGTCTTAATTTTCAAAGGATTTCTAGGAATCGCTAAAGCTTATTACTGTGCGTTTAGTCATTTGTGAGATTCAACAAAATCGTTTGTGTGGCAGTCGAGGAGAAAATCGTAATACGATCTGTTGCAGATTTTTCTGTAAGATACTTAAATCATTCCCGAATTCATGGTGCGGAATAATCAGACTTTCCTTCTCAATTGTACAATTTGGGAACGCTTTTTGAGATGGCGCGATGGGTGGTGAGGATGCTTTTATTAAATTACAAGTTATTTAATTTACTTTAGTCTTTAATTTTAGTCTGCTGGACTAATAAGAATCATTAATATTTTATTTTTATATACAAATGTCAATCAATTACCAAACATTATCATAACTTCATTATGCCCGGAATAAAGGAAAACAATTATAAAAAACAAATGGAAATAATTTGTAATGTTTTGACTTGTCATAAGTGTATAGTATAATTGTTTATACCTATGTTCCAATAGATTTCCCCTGATATAAGATCTCGTGAAACATTTGGTAAGTCTATTGCCATGATATTCGTACTATAGATATTGCAATTCACGAAAGCGACTAACTATTCGACTTAAAACTCTATCTTAAGGCGTTAAGAGCGTAGTTACTCGCAATGTTGTAACCATTGCTGTGTTCCAGCAATCAGAGGTAAGATAGCCAGTTGTAATAGACTCAGTTGTTGAAGATTACAGGTGAAGCTCGCTTCCACCTTCGGTCTTATTGGTGTCTCTTCTATTGGTAATCCTTCATTGGTGGCTCCAAAAATCCGGTGAATGTGGAAAGGTCATCTGCGATCAACAGTTCGGGTTAATCAAAAATTAATTCAACGGCAAGGGTGATCGACCAATATTTTGCCAGAGTGCTATTTGAATATGCAAGTTTTTTGATCTGTAAGAGATTATTAATATATATTTTTAAATAATAAGGCGGATGCCACACGGAGCGTCGTGTATCACGAGTTCTAAATTTGTATGGAAGTGTCTCTTTTTGTATAGAAAAAACGCACAGTACCGCACACTGAAAGCTGCGGCAGACGCCAGGTATGGCGACCCGATTCTTGCGTGATTTTTTAAATATAACAGGTAAGCTCTTGGCCTTCATCTCACCTGATGGTAAGTGACGATAAGGCCGAAAGTGGAAGCGAGATTCACCTGTAATCCTCAACCACTGAGGAACTGGCTATCTTACCTCTGATTGCCGGAACACAACAATAAAAAAAAAATAAAAAAAAATCATTTATTTCAGGTTTTATACCCATATTCAAATTAAATGCAAAACATGCTTAAAATGCTTAAATCATTGTTATTATGGCAATAAATTTAGGTAAGACGGTGGTAGCTAGCCAGGCGGGCTTGGAATCCCTACCACAAACCAAACCGAGCAGAAAAATTTCTGCTCCTATGGGGAATCGAACCCGGACCTCCCGATCAGCACCCGGTGGTGTAAACCACTAGACCAGAGAGGCGGTAAAAATTTCGATTTCCGAACAGTTTGTTTGACATGAGTGCGATCGCCGCACCCGCAAATACACGCGTGCTCTCGAAGACGCACTAACGCTAAACGCCCCGTCGTGCGGTTCAGTGTGGGAACCGCCTAAGCTACCACTTATTTTAAACGGCAAAAGAAATATTTAGGCAGACTGTTATCTCCTGTGCGACCCTTATTCAAAGGCCGAAGTTAATTGACATGTCTATCAGTTGTGGAAAAACTAACCACTGTGTAAGTTTTCAATGACAAAAAAAGGCTTTGCACGTATCTGACACGTGTAAAAGGCTATTTTTTCAATGCTTATATTCATAAATACCTGCCTTATGTTTTTTTTTACCTTCAAGAAAAAAAAGATTTTCTATTTAGTATTAATAATGTTTCACTTTGCGATCTGAAAATAGTATTTTTACTATATATTAACGACTTCCCAAAACATGTTAATCACCCTATTATTTGCAGATGATAGCACAGTAATTATAAAATTTCACATTAAATATGACTACGAACAAAATTAAATGACACAATAAAAACAATTATTGACTAGTTAAACAACAACAACCTCAAAATCAACATAGACAAGACAAAAATAATGCACTTTACACAAAGAATGCCTATTAATTCAATGAAAATAGGCTATAATAACAATATGATTGAAACCGTCAATGTCACAAAATTTCTAAGCATCCACATAGATAGCGATATGTCTTGGAAAACCATTCTTATGAAGTTTGTAAAAAACTCAATAATTTTTTTTTGCATTATAAAGACGGTAAAAAATATGTAATATAATGGCATATCATGGATTTGTGGCGTCCATTATATGGTATGGAATAATTTTTTGGGGCAATTCAACACAATCTGAGAGTTTACCTTTAAACATAAAGCACAAAAGAGATGTATTAGAGCAATGTGTGGATTAAAATCAACAGATAGTTGTAGGCCTTATTTTTAGTCGCTAAAAATTATTACATTGCCGTCTACATATATCTATGAAGTAGCAATATTTGTAAAATCGAATCACAATTTATTTAAAGTACAAAAACGGCCATTATTTCAAAGAAAAATTTGTTGAAAAATTTGTAGGACTTCACTCACATCAAAAAATTGATCTAATATGGCTCCAAAAATTTATGATAGATTACCAACAGCAATTAAACAATTAAATCTCTCACTGCTTAAAAGGAAACTATCTAAATTATTACTTGAGAAATGTTACTACTCAATCCAAGAATTTTTTGAGGACAAATATCTCTAGTGACCAATTTATTTCTATTAATGATTTTATTTTATTTCAATTGCTAATATTATGAAGTTTAAAATATGACATTGAATTTATGTGCTGAGTCTTGTGTGTTATTCAATTATGACATTACTTGTCTTGTTTGTGACATTCATATTTTTGGTATTCATTATGGAGAAAAATGTTTAATAATATGGAAATATTTAACTTTGACATGTAACCATTAATTTTATTAGTTAAAAATCATTATCAAATAATAATTATTGTTTAATTAATTTTGTGATGATAAAAACTTGATTACGTATGTGCTTAAATTATATAAAAAATTGTACGCCTTCATGGCAAAACATGTAGAACTGGATGAATTATTATATTACAATACCTATGTCATTTCACTCATGTTTTCACAAATAAATCTTATCTTATCTTATCTTATAGCTGCTTAAGGGGGTTTCGTAGGTGTGCTAGCCGCCAGCGCCGGCCGCGCGCGCGTTTACAATTACATGAGATAGCTATCATAAAAAATATGCGCGGGGCAGAAACTATTCCAGTGTCTCGAAACTAACGCATGCATTATAAAACTTGATCCTTTCACCTGAAATCAAGTAATTTCAAGCTACTAATTTCATAATATCGCGCCGGCGCTGTTGGCAGCGCTGGCGGCGAGCGAAGCTGCGAAACGTCCCTTAATAACAAGATAAGTTATATTTTTATGGAAGAGGAAAAGTCTCTCAACGATTAGAAATCGAAAAACAATAGAAACATTTATAAGATTGTTCGCGTACACCGGTGAACGTGGTGACCGTCAAGGGGTCAAAGTTTTTTCTCTTGGCGTCCTGGTAGCTAGTGAACGGTTGGCATAATTTGACATTCATTAGAGTATGTAAATATCGAAACTGAATAAATGACTTGAGTTTGAGAGTTTTATCTGGTAAATCATCGATACACTTCGGCAAGTACAGTGGGGGTAGAAAAAGGTTCGTCAGTTTTCAAATTGATTCCTTTATCAGTCATAGAAACTTATTACCTTTTGAAACTGAATAAAATCAAGGTTCAAAAGAACTTGAATCTAGTCAATTACTTTTAATATTTATTTAAGACTAAAACCTTGTTGATAGTAAGTAATTAAAGATTAAAAAATAAAGTTCTATTTAATTGTCAGTATTATTATGTCATTGGAATGTCGTAATATTTTTTGAATTTTTGCGAAAAATAATTATTTCATTTCATAATGCCAAGAAATGTATAAAACTCAAACATAAAAGTCGTCAATAATTTAATATAACGATTATTGACTTAACGATATTTGATAGTCACGTTTAGGAAGTTTCTTGTTAGTTCACGATAGCAAAACATCATTGACAATAAAATAAGTACTTAATTACAGTAAGTTGGTTAAACTGTCTTTTAAATAGCCTGTTACAAACGTCAATGCGACATTTTTGAAATGTTGGTATGACTGACGTTGACAAACAAATATCGACTTTAAAGTGACGAACCCTTTTCTACCCCGACTGTACATGTTGTCATAAATGACAATAGTCTTTTTTAAAACCATGAATAATTTTTCACAATATAGAATGTCTGATTCATATCTAAAGGGAAATGCTTTATGGCGGTGTCACTTAGATACTTCGATATAGATATTATGTAACTTCTGATAACAAAAACGCAACGTTGGTCACAAACTTCGTCGGTGATAGGATCCCAGTGCTATGTCAGCCACAATGTGGTGCGAGTATCAGATTCTGAGATTAGTGAAACGATCATAAATCATATTGGCACACAAAGGATACTCGTACCTACTACTATGTATTTGTAATTAATTTTGTAATCTACTACTATGTATTTGTAATTAATATTGATTTGACAATTTATTGTACACAGAAAAACATAACAACGAAACGACAAATTCCAAAGACAGCCATCCATTCCATCCGTTCCATCCGTTCCATCCGTTCCATCCGTTCCATCCGTTCCATCCGTTCCATCCGTTCCATCCGTTCCATCCGTTCCATCCGTTCCATCCGTTCCATCCGTTCCATCCGTTCCATCCGTTCCATCCGTTCCATCCGTTCCATCCGTTCCATCCGTTCCATCCGTTCCATCCGTTCCATCCGTTCCATCCGTTCCATCCGTTCCATCCGTTCCATCCGTTCCATCCGTTCCATCCGTTCCATCCGTTCCATCCGTTCCATCCGTTCCATCCGTTCCATCCGTTCCATCCGTTCCATCCGTTCCATCCGTTCCATCCGTTCCATCCGTTCCATCCGTTCCATCCGTTCCATCCGTTCCATCCGTTCCATCCGTTCCATCCGTTCCATCCGTTCCATCCGTTCCATCCATTCCATTCCATTTTATTTAACGATCGCGAAATTTTCACGCATCTTTGTAGTTTAAAATAAATAGTTTGAACCGAGTATAGCTTTGCTTAGGGCGAATTCGACCTAAGGACATCATGCAAAATGGGCCTTATTCTATACTAAGTAAATGTACGGGTTCACTCATACAATAGATGTTTGTGTGTGGTTTTCTGGCCATTAAAATGTTAAGAAGCTGAGTAAAGTGTTTTTATGAATAAGGCTGTTATACTTTAACGGATACACTTGTTTTTATACCACTTAGGCGGTATAAAGAAAAGGCAATCAAGCGTACGGTCCACCTGATGGGAAGCGGTTACCGTGGCCTATGGACGCTTGCAACAAGAAGTATCACTAGCGCGCTGCCGACCCAACTTATCGGTTCTTCAGCAGATATGCCCATGCACTGCCATACCTAGTTATGAAACACAAGCTGGGAGCTAATTTTATACATAATTATAATAAAGCTGTAAAGGTTTCATGTCTGTACATCATCATTATCCTGCCCTTTTCCCAATTTCATTTGGGGTCGGCGCAACGAGTCTTTCTCCTCCACTCTCCCTTATCACACGCCATATCAACATTCACTCCCATTCTATCCATGTCCTCATTCACACAATCTATCCATCTCTTCTTTGGTATTCCTCTCCCTGCATTACCATCCACTCTCATATTCATAACTCTTCTCGTTACATGCTCATTCTCTCTCCTCAAAACATGCCCACACCACGACAGCCGCTTTTCTCTCAACTTCTCTATCACTGGAGCAACTTTCAGGCATCCCCTGATATACTCATTCTTCACTCTATCAATCTTCGTCACTCCACACATCCATCTTAACATACGCATTTCGGCCACATGCAATCTATTTTCATCCATCTTTTTCATAGCCCAACATTCCGATCCATACATAACAACAGGTCTTATGATGGTTTTATATATTTTCCCTTTCGATCTAGGGGAAATGCGTGAGTCGCATGTAGTTCCCGTGACCTGTCGCCATTTCATCCATCCTGAGCTAATTCTTTGCTTGACGTCTCGATCTATTTCCCCGTTATCCTGCAAGATTGAACCCAGATATCGGAACTCTGAACAGACTGGCAAACGTGTTCCATCGAGAGTAACCGGACAGGGATTGGAGAGACCGCCAAAATCGCAGTACATATACTCGCTCTTTGTTCTGCTGATTAATGTCTGTACATAGAAATAAAATGCTTAAAATCAATTCAGGGGTATGTAAAAAAATACAAAAAAAAAAAAATTGTTTCTCTGTCTGTTCGTCTGTTTGTACGGCCTATCTCTGGAACGGCTGGACCGATTTCAATAAAATTTTGCATGGTGATACCTTATATCCTTGGTCAACATCTCAGATATTTTTTATACCGGATAATTGAAGGGATAGTTACCAGTAACCAGTAACCGTACCGCGGACGAACTAGTTCATTAATAATTTTACTAAAATATGGGCTATTTTGCATAATAGACAACCCCATATGAAAAGTGGACCAGTCCAGTATTTTCTATATGAACAACTCTGAATACCAAGTGATCGGTTCATGTTCGATTTTGTATGGTTTAAAAGGTCTTTGCTTATTCATATTGACGAGTTTTGAATATTGCGCGAGAATGGACTTGAATGAATCGTTCGGAGTTTATTTAAGTCTGGGATCATCAGAGATTTGTTACATTTCGGATTTGTTACGGACGACCTCCGTGGTCGAGTGATCTGTACGCTCGCCATCTCGAGAGATTGTGGGTTCGATCCCCGGTGGGGGCAGATGTCTGTGTGATGAATACAGACATTTGTTCTCTAGTCTTGGATGTTTATATATGTTTTATATAAAATGTGAAAAAAATTATATGTATTTATCAATTGAATATTTTTATCCGTCATCTAGTATCCGTAACACAAGCAGCATTAGTTGCTAGTTGATAGGTGTGAATGTCTGAAGACATTAATTTATTTGAGCTTAAAACTTTCATCTACACAGTACGTTTTGACATTTTCATTAAAATCTCTGAATAAAAGTATGTTTGAAAGAATTTTGAATTACATACTTATGAGCATAACATTTGAAACTGATCATGTTTCGGCTCGTCTGGTCGATGGCTGCGGAACTACTGGCACAGTTGTGGCAATTCACCTCTGCCTACCCCATCGGGGATAAATGCGTAATGATTAATAATGTTCGATTAGAATACTTAATTGTGGACTTATTTTAACGATTCAAACAAAAATGAAATATTTCGAATTTCCCAAATACAAGAATAACTCTAAAGAGCCTTTTAACAATTCTAAAGTTATTTAAAGGTGGAGAAAATCTGCCTACAAAAACTCAAATAAATTCCTACATAAGAAACGGTAACATTGATTGTGTTGTTTTATACCAAAATTAGCGAGAATTAGCATTTCATAAATTACTCGACAAAAGGTAGATTCGTTTGCCAGACAAAAACTCAAATGAGGATAGAATCGTCCTCAGCCTATACAAGTCCCACTTTTGGGCTCAGACCTTCCTTATATACCACATGAGGAGTATGGGCCGTAACACCACCTCGCCGGGCCAATGCGTGTTGGTGGGTAGAAACAGTTGCAATGGCAACCGGGAACAACGGCTTATCGTGACTTGCGAACTCTTGCGAAGCACGGAGGAGTTTGAGATCACAAAATGTTGGTGACCCATCAAGGCCTGACCATGGCGAAGGTAGCTTTGCTTTCAATCGAAACCCAAAGGGTACTAATCACTATGCCACCGAGCTTCTCGTTATAGATATAATATATCCACACTTTCAAGCGATAAACCCTCTTGGTATAGAGCCTTTTGGATCAAATTCATAGAAAATCCATCGCGGAACATTCGTCCTAATTCTCTCGCTGTTACTTTTATCCCCAAACGAGGACCAAGAAAACCACTTTTAAGAAAAATAATGGTTTTTGATGAATCCTGGTTTCTCTTTTATTTTACAAAATAGCCTAACATATTCTGCGTCCAGGGACGGCACAGATGTCGCTTGATGCTAGATAACAACTTAAACTATTCTAGAAAGGGCAAGGCTATTTTTCGTCAAGAGATAAATTGTTTAAGTATTAATTTCCTTCTTTTGCCAAATTGTGAACGTACCAAGTGACCTAGAATCGAAAAGGCAGTAAAAGGAAGGTACATTTAAAGTGAAGGCATACCTCAAAATCAAAAATAAAATTATTTCATAGGCTAAACTTAGCACTTCAAATCGTCAACATTACTTTACATTACACATAGTCACATTTATTATACTTAAAGGTCAATTTTAAAAATAAAATTGACAAAAAAAGACTAGTAAAATTCTCTGCCGCGAGCGCTTGTAGCAAGTACATTCACATAGCGCTTGGACTGTGGTTGTAATCGATACAAGCGACCGGATTCCAAGAGACTGTATATCAATTACTATTTTTATTGATATAGAAAAGTCAAGGGGTAATTATTGCTCTGCGTAGCGGTCCGTCTCAGACTCCCAGGACTATAAAAAAAACATTTCACGATCTCCATAGCAGAGTGATTTTTAAGCCATTTTCAAGGCGTCGCCAGCTCTGAAGACCTGCATGCATGAGCACATCAAAATAATATTTATCACGTTTTTATCACACCCGATTGTCCAATTCTACAGTTCTATGACAGTTAAAACAGGCCATGAAAGAGCCTTGAATGATGGCAGCCCTCTTAACATGAACACCGCATAACGATATATTATATATACATCACGTTTTTTACGTTTAACTGTCAAAGTACTTTGGAAGTTGACAATTGGGCGTGTTAAAATCGTGATATATATCATATCTCGCTGCTCATGCTATTTAGGCTGGGTTTGATAATGTTAGAATGAACACAAACGATTAAAAGTGAAAATATTTAACGTATGCCTTATTTCAAAAAACATATGTAAACGAAAAATATTTCAACACTTATTCGGAATAAAATCTGAGACTTTAGGCTGCCTGTCCACTGGCACGGAGAGGAGAAACTGAGTTTGAGTTGTGTCAAAATTAACCAATAGCATTTCATAAAATCTCCTCTTTACTGATCCGATATCTCGATTAACCAATAATGTTGGTGGAAACCTCCGCTCCGCTCTCTCGCTCCGCGTTGGTGGACAGGCAGCCTTACGCTAGCAAATGTTTTTCCAACATATGTCGGCATTACCCGTTTCTTGAACCAAATTAGGTGAGTTTTGTACAGGTTTTTTTTTACTTGTATATAGAAACACTGGTCAGTTAGTAATACGTGCGGGATTGGCATACCCGAATCCGGCTCGAGCGCCCTGGAGGCTCTCTCTAGAAGCGGGACCACCTAGGGGGGATGCTTTCCAGAGAGAATCCCTTCAGTGGTGGTTCGCCACTACAGGCTTGAGGACCCACTACAGTTCACTGAGTAGCCATCAGAGGCATCAGTTCAGGGCCCTTCAAAAAAAAAAGGGATTGGCATAGAAACGTCTTAGTTTCCAGCTGTCATGATGATGAGTGGTGTACAAAAATCTACTTTTAAATACATACATACGTATAATCACGACTATTATACCCTAAGGGTTAGCCAATGACTAGGCAAAAGCAGTCCATTGCCATAGTCCACGCTTCACCAGACCGGTGGTGAGCCCGTCGCCGCTATAAGCTATTGGATGTTGTGCAGTTCTAAGTCCATTAGTCGCCTTTTACGACACCCAAGGGAAGAGATGGCTTGGCAGTATTCTCAATGAGCCGCTACCACACGGCTCATTTTAAATCTAGGCAATATTTTTTTAATAAATATTGGGTCCTTACCTATGAAATTGGTGTTTTTATTCTGTCTTAGCAATTTGTCCGTAACTATTAAGTTTCAGAACATTCTTATAAAATAATTGCCTCTTCTAAAAATAGACCATATATTTGAGCTCGTATTATTTAATTTGAAAAATTTTTGTAAGTTTAATTGTGTTAAAATTAGACACAAAAACAATTATTTTTAACTGCCTCCCGAATACATTATTTGATTTGCATTAACATAAAAACGATGAATAATTTTTATCAAGCGTGTTCACACACATATTGCTTAAGCTTGTCTAATGATACATGCCAAATATTATTATCTCTGGATTTGCCGTTGTGAAGAAAACTGATAAAATGTTAGTATGTAAAATGCAGACATCCCCAAAATCTCCATACAAAACACCAATTTCATAGGTAAGGACCTAATATTTAACCTCATAATACTATCGGGCATAATATGTAAGTTTTATTCAAACTCAGTGGTACAGGCGTAGGGATCGAACCCGCGGTCGAACGAGTAGTGATAGTGACCCGTCCGTCCCAACTCAGCTACCGCTGCCTTTTTTAAAGGTATTAAGCATAAAATCACTTTGAATACTTACTATTGTCAGTGTATGTCTTCATTGAGCACAGTATTCAACTAAGCGGGAGTGTAAAAACATTTTCAATATTACATAAGTTCTATATTTTATATAGATGTTACACGGCAAAGCCATCACAGATACGAGCAATATTCCACGCACGGCACTCCATTTTATATGGGGAACATAATTGATCAGGCATGCAAAATCAGTAAAAACGGTTAGATGCCATAAGAAAAGGCCTGAAAAATACTCGTATTTTATATTGGAATTATGGTGAACACAATATTATAACACACTTTTTAGAGAAGCTCAAGGGTAGAGGTTCGTACGCAGGCATTCGATATTGAAAACAAAGCCACTTTTATCATGGTTAGTCTTAGGATGGGTGACCAAAACTTTGTGATCTCGAGTTCCTGCGTGCTTCGTAAGGCACGTTAAGTATCCGGTCGCTATTGCCACCGTTTCTACCCACCAACCCGCATGGAGCCAGCGTGATGGTTAAATGACCATTACAATAGAGATTAAACAAGGACAGAGTAGCCATCAAAAGAAAAAAAGAAATAAAGAATATTTATTTTTAATATTTGTATGGTACTTAATACCTACTCCACAAATTCCTTAAGCTTTTCTTTTTTCGCTTGCCATTTTATCCTAGGCAGCATAGAGATGTAGAACCAAACTCGTACCGAAAAGCGAAACTAGCGCTGAAGTGATGGGATAGGTATGCTGAAAAATCTTGGTGAATTGGGAAGATTTGACTGACAGCGGAAGAAAAGACGCAGACTTTTCAAGCCCTACAGAATTTAGTTTTCCATTTTATTTAGAACTAGTGGCTTCCCGTGGTTTCATGGGCGTATCGGGATAAATGGTAGCATATGTCCTTTCTCAGGCTCTAGACTAGGTACCAAAATCGGTTAAATCGGTTGGGTGGATTTGACGTGAAAGCGAGACCGACATACAGAAAGAGTTACTTTCGCATTTATAATATTAGTATGGATTACGCCCGGCATGATATAATTATGGTTTAATCACGTTCAACTGTCAGTAGAGTAGAATTTTATTTTACAGGCTCATGCTCCGTAAGCTGATGGACAGATTGTATTAAAAAACCTTTATCGTTCAGGTCGTTTGAGCTGATGTATTGGCGACGCGCGTTACGATTGAATTTTTATGCATACTATGAATTATAGGGGACCCCCGGCCAGCATTGAAAGTTGTTTTTACGTTCCCGAGATAAAATACGGGCATCCTTTAGCGTATCCGGCTATTATTTTCGAAAAGTCAACGGAATATCAAATAGTGAAGGAGAAAATGCCAAAGCAATATTTGATATTCTGACGTTCCAGAAACTGGAACGTCATGAGAAAAATAGTTCGGTATGGCTCCCATCGAGTAAGACTTTTCCGGTCCCGAGAACTAGGTTTTTTATTGAATAAATAACGTACCTATGCTATTGAAGAAATTGTTAGCACGTCAAAATCACTTTAACAATAAAGACAATTTTTACTGAATGATTCCAACTGATTATTTGTTGCGACTTTTTTATGTCCGCTCATTCGAGTAATTCGCCTAGAAAGAAAGACAAAGATAGAATACATTTATTGGCCAGTGCAAGAACTGCTGCTTTGCTGCTGTAATTAACCAAAAAAAGGGGCGCTAAATAATAATAAATATCCTCAGACATTCACACCTATCAACTAGTTCCATTTTAAGCAACTTTTAAACAACTAAATGCTGCTTGGGTTACGGATACTAGATGACGGACAATCATATTTAATAGATAAATACATATAAATATCCTGAATATATATAAATGTATATAAACATCCAAGTCTGGAGAATAATTGTCTGAAAACTCATCACCCAAACACTTGCTTCCACTGGGATCGAACCCAGGACCTCTCGAGAGGGCGACGCCTTGAGACCGGGCGTACAGACCACTCGACCACGGAGGTCGTCTAATGTAGTAATTATTATAATTTCTGGTACCTTGTGCCACTCCAGAACACCAGAATTAGACAAACGTTTAGCAAAACTGACAAGTTTATTATTGAAATGAGTAGGCTATAAAATTCTGCAAACCGGCTAAATTAAAAGCATAATATCAGACCCATTTTCGAAAGTCTTACATGACTCCGTATCCCGGCAGGGTGCATAAATTTTTCACGCCCTACAAATTGCGCCTGTATTAAGCAGAAGTGCGGCGCGTGATGTATTGCTAGCGTTTATAGGAAGGTTCCGTTGGGTAGATAGCCTCTCTAGAGGTAGACTAAACTGGAATAAAACACATGCTCTTCGTATGGATAGATGAAATTCCGATCTCCGTGGTCAAGTGGTCTGTGCACCGCCGCCTCGAGAAGTTCTGTGTTTGATCCCCGTGGGGGCAATTGTTTTGGTCTTGGATGTTGCCGTAGCCTGACCAAGTCAGCGGGGTTCTGATCAAGGGCCAGACCAAGTCCGCCTCAACTCGAAGCATGTATGAAGTAGAGGAAGCGAATTACGAATACCAGAATTGTTACAAGTGAAGATCTGTATTGTCTTCCTACCCCTTCGGGAAAAAGGCGTGATTGTATATCCGTCCTCAACCTCATAGAGAAACGAATGAGGAGTATGAATAGCGACCGCGACCGAGACCGCGACTAACGGCTTAGCGTGCCATCTGAAGCATGGTGGAGAACAAGATCACAAAGATTTGATTGCCCTTCTAAGGCCTGACCATGGTGAAGGTAGCTTTGCTATCGTCCGAAAACCAAAGCATCCAAGCTCCTCCACCGAGCACCTCCAGATTGTATGTACGTTTTTTTAGTAGTGCAAACAAGCGAGCGTCAATCACTCTTCGGAGAACCGCAGCTTAACGAAGCGTTGATTGAACGGTACAAAATAAAGTAAACACAGGATTGGGAGGTAGAATTGATAGAGACCAATCGACCTTAACTTAGTTAGTAGGAAGTTTTCGAATGCAAATACAATGAAGTTTTTGCTGAACATATCGTCCTCCATTGTGGTCGACAAAGTGAAGTAAATAATGGCAAAAAATTGTAAATAATGGAATAATGGTAAATAGTGGATGGAATAATGGATGTAAATAACGGAGTAAAGTATAACAATGCCCCTACACAAAACGCATTTTGATAATCGTTATTGCATAGAATATGTAGTTGTGCAAAATGTTGCCGGTTCAACCCCAATCTACGTGTTTGTAAAAGAAAATTTTATATTCAAGTCTAAAAATATGTATGTACGACAGGTGACAGTCATTACTCCCTTCCATTAAGGGTTATTTACTGGTAAACGTGCATAATATAGTATTACAAGTATTACAAGAATGTATTTGTGGCACCAATGAGACTGTATAACGGTTATAGGGTAACCTTTCTTTATTCAGTCCATCTTAGATGTTCTCTGCAGCCCAGCCACAATCGATGTTGTATGCAGACGTAAAGTGTTAGTTTTTTTATTGTTCTTACAGTACTCGTGGCTAGATTAGACTCCCAGCAGTGGGACGTTTATTAGGCTGGCGACGGCAATATAGCACGAAGAACATTTGAGAGACATTTACTCTATGAAAATATAATTGTCCGTAGCAAATACCAGTCCTTTTTTAAAAATACACAGGACCTTCAGTTAAACACGAGAGAATTTAATACATAATATAGAAGAATATATAGAAGAATAAATTTTGAATGTAAAAAGAAATACGGCGGATTAACATCGGAGCGAACAGAACACTTCAAATATGTCGGGCGTGCTGTATTTATAGATAGCTAAGACTCATGTTGCGGTGAAACTTCAATAAAGTTATTTTCAAATAAATTTGAGAACATGGTCGCCTCTAAAACTTTTAATAGTTTCATCAATTTAAACAGAATATATGCCATATTTTCGCTCCGACAATTGTGCGAAAAGTACAGACGAGCACGAAGGAGCTTTCATATGGTATTCGTGGATTTGGAGAAGGCATACGACCGTGTACCCCGTGAGGTTTTGTGGTGGACTTTGAAAGATAAATGTGTGCCTGGTAAATATGTGGAGCTAATTCGAGCGATGTACGTCAAAGCTAGTACCCATGTCCGGTCGGCTGCGGGGACCACAGATGAGTTCGGAGTGGCGGTTGGCTTGCACCAAGGATCGCCGTTAAGTCCGTACGTCTTCCTCTTTATAGGACGGGGCCCGTGGTGCATGATGTTTGCTGATGACATTGTCCTTGTAGACGAAGAGGGATCCCGGATTCAAGACAGGCTGGATGGGTGGGTGGGTACAGAGACTGGAGAGTGTGGGCCTTAAAATCAGCAGAACAAAGACCGAGTATATGTACTGCGATTTTGGCGGTCTCTCCAATCCCTGTCCGGTTACTCTCGACGGAACACGTTTGCCAGTCTAGTTCGGAGTTAGAGTCCGATATCTGGGTTCAATCTTGCAGGATAACGGGGAAATAGATCGAGACGTCAAGCAAAGAATTAGCTCAGGATAGATGAAATGGCGACAGGTCACGGGAACTAAATGCGACCCACGCATTTCCCCTAGATTGAAAGGGAAAATATATAAAACAATCATAAGACCTGTTTTTATGTATGGATCGGAATGTTGGGCTATGAAAAAGATGGATGAAAATAGATTGCATGTGGCCGAAATGCGTATGATAAGATGAATGTGTGGAGGGATGAAGATTGATCGAGTGCTCCAGTGATAGAGAAGTTGAGACAAAAGCGTGTGATAGGGGAGGGTGGAAGAGAATGACTCGTTGCGCGGACCCCAAATGAAATTGGAAAAAGGGCAGAATAATGATGATGATGATATGTACTCGTATCACTCAATAAACTAGAAGATGTAGAGCCTAATGAGCGGTAGGCATAGTTTTTGGACATTTAGAATTACTCTGACCAGACAAAGATTTGGAACCAGGATGTATCTAAATATGTCACACACATACCCATTGGGAGGTGAACCGGGATTAGCATCAACCTTTCTAAGACATGTCGTTTTGATATTAAAATGTACACAAAAATCCATACTAATATTATAAATGCGAGGGTAACTCTGCCTGTCTGTCTGCCTCGCTTTCACGTCAAAACTTCTGAACCAATTTAACCGAAATTGGTATACTAGATAGATAGTCTAGAACCTGAGTAAGGACATAGGCTACCTTTTATCCTGATATTCCCATGGGAACGGGTGCATGCGGGCGAATGTAAAAAAATTAAATAACGCCTCACAGAATAATTAAGGACAAATTTACGCCACTGTGAACTTTGCTTCTAATAATAGAGTAGGAGTAAATTTTCAATTCCACTAATTGAGGCTACTGTTCCAATTAGAAAAATCTTTCAGTGTTGAATAGTCTATTTATTGAGGAAGGCTATAGGCTACATACCATCTCACTATCTTTCGAAGTCGCGGGAAAAAGCTAGTAATAAATGATACTTTGACGTTGACATAGAAGAATAAAGATAAAGTAAGTATTGGCAGTTGTTTGTAATCACTAAAAATTGTCAGTGTAAATGAGAAGATTCACAGCATGTCCGATTCACACCAGTGTCTACAACATCTACAAAACGGAGTGAGCTTCGAGATTAAGTTGGAACGTGCCGCGTGAGCGCCCGACGTTTTTGATTTATGTGTGTGTTTTTGTTTCTTTCCATAACACACATTAGTACAGTCGAGTCCGAAACTCCACTATAACCATTATCGACTTTATGATTCAGTTTCCACGTTTAAGTTCAAAATACGTGACTTCGAGCTGAAATTTCGAGAGTTTTCACTTTGCGATGTCTTTTGCCAAAATGCATACGACTCGTTAAACTACTACCAATTCTCTAGGTTATTACGTCTCTCGATCGTTTGTAAAGAGAATAATGTGAGGAGGAAATAGTCTTCGTTTCTGGTGCTCGTGTTTTAAGGGTCCCAGTTACTGCCTTTACAGCCTTTAAAGTTGCACTGGATTTTATGGGGAAGGCGAGAATTTTAGTAGGTCTTTTGTAGTGGCAATTTGTAAGTGTAGAATATCCCTCTAGTAAACATCCTCCCTTGAGGGTCTCATTAACCGGGAGAATCTCCAGGGTGCTCGGACAGGAAGCAGTTAAACTTACATATTGTGTATTTGTAACAGTTCTGACGCTGTTAAAGTAATTAATATTAACTTAATTGTGCCATGTGATTATACTTTCATACTTTCTCAACTCATCAAAAACTTGCCTCTCTTCTATTATAATACCTAATATTATTTCATCCCGTGTCCCGCCCCTGTTGGTCCGGGACAGTTCTGTGTTGGTCCGGGACACAAAACAATGTACTGCTTTTCTTGCCTAGCATGTCGTAAAAGGCGACTAAAAGGTAAAAGGTTCGGGTCTGTGATTGTGTAGCTTGTTACTACTATTTCACGATTTTTCATCTGACTAAACCCAATTTTTGTATGGCTAAATGTGGGCTTAAGGAACACAGAGCTCCTTGGACTCTGCTTACTTCTTCGGGGATTACAGGTGTGATTTTATGTATCGATGTATGTATTATTTCATGAACCTCCAAAAATCTCTTTTTAAAGCTTCAACAGATGCTGTATCAATCGGTCAAATGATATGATCGTGCGTCGTGGGACGTTATTTATATCTCGAAACAATGTATTACAATAAAATCGACGGAAGAATAATAAAACAACCGATTGGCGTAGCTCACAAAAACCATGAGATTGTAATAAAGGGGTGGTTTCAGAGCACCACCGGCGCAAACAGCGCCGGAGAGATCCATACATTTTGACGTATAAGCGCGCGCGTGTAGCTGTGAAACTATGTTAGTAGCTCCTTGTAGTTGTGAGCGCGCGCGCGTGACCGGCGCGGCGCTGGATGAACTCACCCTAAAGATCCTGCGGGTGCGACCCAAGATGAATATTGCATGACAGAAGTCACCCAACCAACCTCTCGGCCCAAGGCCCAACAGCCTTATTTGGCCAGGCATAAAACTAATTCAGTGTTAGACTTACAATTTTCAGTGTTTTTATTTTTTTACTAAATAGTTCAGTGCTTTTTCATTGCTTTTTACAGTATTGCGTTACTTTTATTGGTCTAAAATTACTTTTAATGAACCTGGTGTGATCATACAAAATTTTAATGAAAGCCCGTCTTATTTGATGTCTTATATAATGTGTCGTGTCCACTGCCGTCTGCAACCGATAGAACTGTTGTTATCGAGTGAAGAAAGCCGATTTGAGCAATGGAATCGAAATTAATATAAATTGCAATTAAGTAATTTAGATTTTATTTTGTTAAGCAAAATAAAATCTTTTAATAGAAAACTACTATCCCAAACTACGATTGGAATCCTTTATTCACAGAAGACAAGTAAAACTTTTAATTAGACAAAGTTCTATAGATCCTAAGGATTGTGAGCGCTCTGTACCAAATCGTCCCTGCCCCCATTTCCATTCAAATATTCACAATGCAACCTTTTTCTGAAAGAAAACTATACAGATGAAGCTTCATCGAACTATAGCAATGGAATCGAATATTTTTACACAAACAAGCTAATGCGTTGTAAATATCGGCGAAATCGTTGGGTTGATCCGTTTGTGGACGGCTTAAGGTCGCTTTTTAGTGTCACCAAAAGTTTTTGAGGTATAAAAGTAAGTTTGCGTTGAGCCTGCGATGAGGCGCTACTCCCGAATCGAACTCAAACAAAAGTCTCGAGCGATAAACGAGAATGGCTACTTGGTGAATAGTGAGCAACTTAAACTGGGTCTAACACTAAATGAACCTGGTCTTTCTAATCTTCTATGTATGGTAACGTTGTGCATTCTCACAAATACTCTTTATCTGTCGTTTTCGTACATATAACCGACATTGATCAGTACGCGTAGTGTAAGCTTTCATTGAAAAAAACTTCTAACTTTTAATTGCGTTAAGAATTGTAATGTTGTTGTAATGTTTAAATACACATAGGAAGAAACATTGCCTGGTTCTCAAAATCAATACCTATTTGGCTAACTTGTTACCAAAACTGTAAAATTGTGTACTTTCGTGATGATCTGATCTGATTTCTACATTGTCGCGAAACCTCTGTGGTTTATGTCAATGTATTATTTTCAACTTTATGTATTATTTTGTAAACTATAATAAATGAAAAAAAAAAAAAATTGTCCAATAATGTGATTTCAAGTTTCCCCTAGGAGCGCTTTTCTCGTTTCCCATCTCGTTGACATTCTTGACATTTCTTGCAACTAGAAGTGAGAAGTTTTTTGCAATGAAAACTTACACTACCGGCACTGGTACAACGTCGCATATTTTCGAAGCCCTGTTATGTAATCGAGTTGGCACATTTTTTTCTGATATTTTAACGCATCTTTGTAATATGGCCTGCTGTGTTTTTGTGAACTTTGTTGTGAATACCAAAATATTGGGTCCTTACCTATGAAATTGGTGTTTTTTCTCTCTCTTAGTATTTTGTCTGTAACTATTAAGATTCAGAGTATTCCTAAAAAATAATTACCTACCTAATCGTCTAAAAATAGACTATATTTTTGAGCTCTTTTGATTTGTTTTGATAATTTGTTGTAAGTTTAATTGTGTTAAAATCGGACACGGAGACAACTCTTTTTAAGTGCCTCCCGAATACATCATTTTATTTGCATTCACTTTCAATCGATAAATAATTATTATGAAGTGTGATATTACTCATATTACTAAAGCTTGTCTAATGATAGATGCCAAATATTATTATCTTTGGATTTGTCGTTGTGAAGAAATCAAAAGAGCTAAAAATCAAAATGGCTATCAAAAGAGCGTCGACTCACCTAGTCAGAGAAAAGAATGTAGTGTAAATTTTTATAATTAAACCATTATTTACTTTCGCGTTTAAGCCACCTTCTGCACATCATGATCAGTAGCTAACCCTTAAAAGTCCACACTGTTCGATTTCAAGAATATTTCTGCGTTTCCTCTACATTTCCCGCTTTTCCTAATGCAAAATTGATATCTGAGCATATTAGTAGATATGAGCTTTTCCAGTGGAAGTGACATATTCAATTTTAACAATTGCTTCCCAGATCTCACTGAATATGGAGTAACGAGATGACGGTTCAGCAGCACATCCCTTTGTGATATCTGTGTCTCAGTTATTTGTAAAAGATTTAAAAAGCTTTTGAAATGTTTCAAAGGGTCAAAGAAGAGTACGAATGTTGCTTGCCCTAAAGTCTTCACAGACGGTAGCTATAATGTTGTATATTTTATCTCAAAATCTATAGCTTTCCATTGTTATAGGTATCATATCATAGCCTTTTTCCCACACAGCTCATTAAAAGAATACTACCAACCCACCTCTTGGGTGTCGTAAATGGCGACTAATGCACAACCATCCAATAGCTTATAGCGGCGATAGACTCACCACCTGTCACTCACAACCTGATTGCGCCCTCTCCCTCAGAAAAGGGATCTGAGGGAGAGGGCGCAATCAGGTTATGCTTTACCAAGGCCTGTAAAGGCTTAAAGTAAGGGTGGTGTTTATTTATCAGAGGCTCGAAAAAAAAATCACCTGTCATGCTGAGTGTAGTCACTGGTTGGTGAAGCGCGGACTATAACAATGGACTGCTTTTGCAATATTTTTGCCTAGTGTCTGACTAACCCTTAGGGGAAAATAGTCGTGATTATATGTATGTATCATATCATACAAAAGTATGCTTTTTAACTTGAATCGTGAGTCTGCTTTCATTTGTCTCCATCCATAAGATATTAAAATGCAAAAAATGTATATTATAGGTTGCCGTGTGTGGTCTCCTGATTTCTATGGAAAGATGTAACGAAATGTATTGAGATGTATCATGCTATAAAATCATTAATGTATATTATAGATGTCGTCTTTGAACTCCTTTGCTGAAAGCACGGTGCATGTAATGGCTTGGCCGCGAGTATACGGCGGGCGGAGCAGCAGGCCAATTCGCATTTCATTGACGGATGGCGTAGTTTTTCTTTTTCACGAAATATTGTAAAATGTTTATGACATTCATAAGCATGTGCTAAGATGCATCTAAACTAAATAAATGATTTTGATTTTGATTGATTGCTCGCTCACTACAGGAGAACATTGGTGACGTCAGTGTCTTTTGAGCGAGTTGAAATTTGCCTGCCGCTCCGCCGCCGCTATAACAGGCTTGCCTGTGACATAGGGTCTTTAAAGGATCCACTCACGTCCCTAAATTTAGAGGATAAATCGGGGCAGTAGCGGTGGCGTTAAATCGGCCCAAATATCGGCTGCTCCACTACACATTAAAAATCTTTAAAAAGCGTAAAGATTTTGCCTCTCATTTAAAGTGGGTGTGTAAGTAAAAGCCTGTTTTCGGAAATAGTGTTTTAAATTTTTCCTTCTCTTAACATGCTATGCACAAACCCAGACCGAATTAATAATCTGTCTCTGTCATTTTATCACACAATCATATATTTCCCTCTTTCATGCATTATTACAATCAACTTTACCTTTGCTTATGCATGAAAATAGGCTATGTTATTAAATATCCTCCACATTTAGAGCATTAATACTTCTTTTTTATGTTACGAACATATAGAAAACCTTTTTTAACAATTGGTTGAGTGCCCAAAACGACAAAACAGTAAAAAAAACTATGCTCATCTTTGCACGATGAAGGTCGCGAGAGGTCTTCACAGACCGGCTACCTGAAAAACTTTGGTAGAATAAGCAGATGTCAAAGCTGCTGCCTTATAGGTGCCCTTGCTGGCCATTAGCACAAGGAAGCACCTTTACACAACAGGCAAAGCTGAAAGTGCGGTGAAAACAATTAAAGCCTGGAACACATACTCTGTGAATGCGATGCTCTAGGCAATAAGCGACTACGGATTCTAGGGGCGACTTGTCCCTAACCTGAGGAATTTATAGGCATGCTTGCAGCTAGCATCATAACGTTCATCCAGGACATTTTGGAAGGGACGGATGAATAGGAAAGAGGAAGCACAATAGATTCCATGGGGCCGAAGTGTCCTAAGTTTTCTCAGCCCG
Organism: Parapoynx stratiotata; assembly: GCA_910589355.1. Lineage (NCBI taxonomy): Eukaryota > Metazoa > Arthropoda > Insecta > Lepidoptera > Crambidae > Parapoynx > Parapoynx stratiotata. The sequence goes on from OU342458.1 coordinate 17,563,958, forward strand.
ATCAAAAGAATAGAAAATAATAGTTCCGCAGTTGGCATCTTTAGGTTGACAATGATAATAATGAAAACGTGACAATGATAATAATGAAAAAACCTCCTTTGTATTGCATATACAATACTCAATACTTTATTTGCATTTCCACAATGTTGATAAGGTGTTAAAGTTATTTAAGTACATACATTATGGACCCTGTCGAGCACAGCGAATTAGGAGATAGGAGGGCGCAATTATAATTGTAATTATTTAATTATTAATAAATAATAATATAATATATCAATTATATTATATTGTATAATACTTTACTTATAGTTTCGTTTTAGTTTTGACTTATAAGGTAATTTCTTGTTTAGTATTGGGTCCTTACCTATGAAATTGGTGTTCTTATTCTGTCTTAGCAATTTGTCCGTAACTATTAAGTTTTAGAACATTCTTATAAAATAATTGCCTCTTCTAAAAATAGACCATATATTTGAGCTCGTATTATTTAATTTGATAATTTATTGTAAGTTTAATTGTGTTAAAATTAGACACAAAGACAATTATTTTTAACTGCCTCCCGAATACATCATTTGATTTGTATTGACACAAAAAAGATGAATATTTTTTATCAAGCGTGTTCACACACATATTGCTAAAGCTTGTCTAATGATACATGCCAAATATTATTATCTCTGGATTTGTCGTTGTGAAGAAAACTGATAAAATGTTAGTATGTAAAATGCAGACATCCCCAAAATCTCCATACAAAACACCAATTTCATAGGTAAGGACCTAATAGAAACAAAGAGGCGAACGTGACGGGAAGTGACCATCGTAGACCATGGAGATAAGGAGTACTAGGAGTAATATGATTTTAAAAAGCAGACTGTAAATAAAATTATACTATATTACATTTTTGTATTATTTTCATATTTTTATTTTATGTGCGTCGCCGGCTATTGACCTATTGTAGTCAGTGTTAATAGGTCAGGAATTTCGTGATTTGCACACAAACTTAACATGACCACTGAAACGAGTTTACGATAAAGCGATATCTCGGCTCAAATTTGGGCCTAACCAAGGTTTTTTTTCAGTTCATCATGTTGTCGATATTTTTAAACTTCTAAATTTAACCCTAATAACGTCGTACTAAGGTTCAAGTTTGAACGGTTGATCCCTATCCTCGTATCCAGATACCTCTTTAAAACTTCGGAACACGTGTTAAACTCTTATCGCCTACGAAGTAATCTTATTTAGTTGCATTGTATACGGGTGTTGTTAAGATGTTGACACACGGTAGACTTCGGTCTTCGAATTGTTGTTTTATATTTGTATCTAGTTTTCGAAAGTATGTAACGGAAAATATAATACCTAACTAACAGTATTGTTTGTGATGACTATAAAACCCCTGAAATTAATTATATAAAAAACATGCATACATATTATTATAATCACAACTATTATTTCCTAAGGGTTAGTCAGAGACTAGGCAAAAGCACCGCAAAAGCAGTCCATTGCCATAGTCCGCGCTTCACCAAGCAGTGACTGCACCTAGCGTGACAGGTGGTGAGCCTGTCGCCGCTATAAGCTTTTGGATCTTGTGCAGTTCTTAGTCCATTAGTCGCCTTTTACGACAACAACCAAGGGAAGACATGGGTTGGTAGTATTCTTTTATTGAGCCGCTACCACTCGACGCTAAAAAATTGTGCTTAATAAATATTGTTTACTAAATAAAATAGATAAATAATAAATAAAAGAGCTAAACCGCGTCTAAAGGTCGACCTCCGTGGCCGAGTGGTCTGTACGCCGGTTTCGAGAGGTCCTGGGTTCGATCCCCAGTGGAGACAAGTGTTTGGGTGATGAATTTTCAGACATTTGTTCTCCAGTCTTGGATGTTCATTATATGTATATGTATTATATTATGTATAATCTAAATAATTATATGTATTTATCTATTAAATATATTTGTCCGTCATCTAGTATCTGTAACATCAGTTGCTTAAAATGGGACTAGTTGATAGGTGTGAATGTAAAAAAAAAAAAAATAAGGGTGTCTTTCTGGCCGAGGGACCGGGATGAGGCTGATCGAGAGCAGTGGCGTGCATTCCTAATGCACGGATGCTACGTCCAGAAGTGGACGAACACGGGCCGATGATGGAAAAATAAACTTCACTTCGAAACTATAACGTCACAATGTTTCAACTCAAAGTATCAAGTCAGAACCACCCCTTAGTCAAAGACTTAACGCATCAATTTCAAGTAGATAAAGATTTTCCATCCAGTTACACCGCTTGGAAACTGTCGTTTCGCGAGACGAGACACTTCAGTTTTAAGACCTATTTGATCAAGATTATTGATCGCCGTATAAAATTTGATGTCGCTGTAATAGCAGTGATTCGTAAATGATACTTTTTAAGTAATAGGGCATTATTGAACGACAAACAGTATTTCGACTAATACTATGAAGGCTGTAATGAGATTGACGAAATTACTCGCTTCTGAAATATTGTTACAGGTACCTACTCGGGAAATTGTTTCGTCAGAACCTGGGTCGTTTCCACCGTAGAGTTCCCATAGGTATATCAAGAGCTTGAGTGGATAGTGCCGGCATTTCTGGGTCAATATAAAACCACCACTCAAAGAAGTAAGTTAACCAATTGAAACATTAACTTTAAAAAAAGGTTGATAACTGCCAGTCGCTCAGTTCGCTTGATGTTTGTATTTTATTCCAAAGAACAAGTTCAATAGTAACTTTTTATTTCTTGTAAACTCGAAGTTTAGCATATACAAACGAATTGATGAGGCCTATTTATAAATGACAACAAAAGAAGTCAGGACTTTCCTAATTTGGGGACGCAATCAATTCTATTTCAGAGTCCTTGACAATCAAAGCGTTTTAAAACTCAGGGAAAAACTTGAAAGTTAATTTTCACCATCAAATCTTTTAAGGATTCCGTAGACAACTAGGAACTTTCATAGTTTCGCCAAGTCCGTCTGTCCGTCCGCGGATAATCTCAGTAACCGATAGCACTAGAAAGGTGAAATTTTGGTACCAATATACATATACTATCACGCGGACAAAGTGGTAAAATAAAAAGTGGAAAAAGGGTTTTATTAGTGTACACTTAAAGTGGAGACTGACTTTTTTTTTCATTCCAATCCTAACGTGTGATATATTTTTAGATATGTATTTAAAAATAAATAGGGTTTTACTGCAATTATTTTTTAAATAAGGTAATATTTTTGGAAACAATCGATCCAAAAGTAAAAAAAGTGCCTCATTTTAGAGCCATATGTTTAAAAAAATACGAAAAAGCCTCATAAGTAGAACTTTATAAAGACATTCCAGAAAAAATGTTTTTACTTGTTGGGATAAACAGTTTTTGACGTATAACATTTAACGTATATGCAAGCATTTTTTTAACTTACTTTACATATTTTAGTATGCGGAACGTATCTAAAAGAATTATTTAAATTGGTTCACACAATCCAAAATATCCACCGAAAACCGTCTAGTTTGTATCGAGAGAAATTACGGGAAACTACGGAACCCTACACTCAGCGTGGCCCGATACGCTCTTGGCCGGTTTTTTATTCAAAGCATTTAGATTGCTAGTTTTTCATTAAAAACAGATCATTAGTCAAATAGCTCACATTTGATGTCAATGGTGGTAACCGTTTCTAATACGAATTATTCTACGCCTACCGCCTAGCCAGCGGTAGGTATGCTCTGTAAATGGGATATTCTCTCCGTAAACAAAAAACGGCCCAGAGTGGACTACGACTCACACTCTTCATGTAATTATATGCATTTTATTGAACTTAAACATTGACATTTTGTAATCCAAACGTTTTACTATGAAGCTATTATTTAGCAAGTTTACGTCATCCCAAAGATTTTTTTTTCGAACTGGCCAGTCACATATTGTGGGAAAATATAGCATGGATAGGGACGATTTCTTACCCTAAAAGAATACAATTTCTCCAAAAACATCAAGCTAACTTATACGTAATTTTGCTAGTCAACTTCGCTGTCGACGGAAAGCTCCAATTGGGTGAAAAAATCGAATTGGGTATTGTGTTCTATTTGTAACACCAATCTAATTTTCGGTTCCTTACGTTACTACTTATTCGATTGGAAACATATTGAAACTATGTTTTAGAAGATTACCAAGTGCCCGCGCCATATTGCTTGGAATAAACAATTGAACGTCGGTATTGTTGGTATTGTGACGGTTGACTGTGGCCGAGTCGAATGTGTTGTCTGTTTTTATTTTGGGAAGTGGATTAACAGCAGTTTATTCTTTGTACACTTTTTATTACTTCTTGTGCCAGGATTAGTCTTTACACGTGTGTAAAATGTTTGAAGTTCCGTGGTTTTATTCCATGTAAAAATAAGAACTGCTTTTCCACAGCTGTTATTGATTAAGATAATACTTGACTATTAGGCAACTAGATTTTGTTATAAATAATTGAGGAGGTCGTTGGTGTAGTGTTTCATATGCTTCAATCGATATCGAAAACAAAGCTACTTTTGCCATGGTTGGTCCTGAGATAGGTGACCAAAACTTTGTGATCTCGAGTGCCTCTCCGTTCTTCGGAAGGCACATTAAGCCGTTGGTCCCGGTCGCTATTTGCGTCCATTTCTTCCCACCAATCCACATTGGGCCAGCGTGGTGATGTTTTTGATGTGATTATGTGATTACGGTTTTTAAGGCCTGGGCCCAGCAGTGGGACATATATAAGCTGGTGACGAAGACGATAACAATATCGAAAATATTGGTTGTAAGAATATATGTTTTCATTTTATACTAAGAATACAATGGCAGTTCCGAATAAAGCCAAGAGATGGCGCTACATAAAGGTTACAACTTATAGGTCACTCGGGTTTCTTCAGTCGAGTAACTTTTTAAACATGAGCGTTCAACTTCGCAAGTTTCATGAAGTAAGTAAATTCCGTTTTGTAATTGACATTAAAGTTAAAATTAAATAAAAATAAATAAATAAATCGCGCTAGCACTGCCAGCGTACCTGTAAAACGTCCCTTACAGCTCAGACACCACAGATTTAGCATATAGATATCTATCATCTTACACAATGGCGTAAGCTGTCTACTTTGGGCTAATTGGCGATATTACTTACAAATTAATATTTCATCAATTCGAACGCAAATAGTCTGATTCTGGTTCATCGAACGACATTGGCTGAGTTATAAAACTTTGATTTAATAAAAGGAAAAGCCTTAAATTTTCAGTTCAGAGTTACGGAGATAATAGTTCCAAGAATCGATCGATCGATGATTCTGAAATTTATACTCGTAGAATGTGCAAAAAGTTCTAACCAGGAAGTTTGTGAATTTAAAAACAAAATTTTGTTAAATTGTTACACGCCCCTCAAAGTGGATTTCATGGTCATATTTTTATTATATCTGTGAGGAGTCTGGTCATTTATATTTGCATTTAAATGTTTATCTTCATCTTCATCATTTCATAATTAAATTTTAAGATATTATGACCTGCCAATGCTTTTTAAGGGACGTTATACAGCTAGAATCACACATAATTTTTCAATAAATATTATATTAGGGTAGATAATTGATTCAGTCGTAAAACAAATATGCTTCGTAAAACAAGCTCGAATAATTATGCTTATTGACATTAAAAACGTTAAAATTGAATCTTTATCGAATACGGGCGAGCTATTGTTTCGACATTTGACAAAAGCAATTCGTTTTTAATTAAATTCGAATCGTGTATAAATCATTGAAAAATGACGGCTCAATTTAAAAACTCAAATATTTTTCAGAATAAAATTCTCAACGCAATAGTAATTACACAAAGGACAAACAAAGTGCAGTGTTTTTGTCGTTTTATTGTTATTCAGACAATATACGGACGAAAATAATGTATTGGAATGACTCTGCGGCATTTTTACTTCAATTTTTTTGACTCAATCGGGAAAATATTGCCTATATGCAGTAGTTTTGCATACGGACAGTCGAAAATACCAAAGTACACTCGCGAGCAAAAATTAAGGGTCGGTTAAGAAAGTTAGAATATCTGGGAAGAAAAAGACGCTAGCGAACTGAAATAAACTGTGCATGATAGGCAATTTAATATTCTTAAAATAAAATAAAATATTTTTCATAATTAATTTATATTTCGTTAAAAACATAAACTAAAACGAAAAAGGATATCTTGCGTAAACTTAAATAAAATGGATAATACAATATTTCTTCCGTGTGCTCTCAGTAGGGCTACTGAGAGCACACGGAGGCAGCACCAAGTACTAAAAATTAAATATAAATAAAATTTAATGAAAAATATTGTATTATCAATTCTATTTCAATTTACGCAAGATATCATTTTTCGTTTATGTTTTTAATGAAATATAAATTAATGATGAAAAATATTTTATTTTATTTTATTTTCAGAATATCAAATTGCCTATCATGCACAGTTTATTTCAGTTCGCTAGCGTCTTTATCTTCCCAGATATTCTAACTTTCTTAACTGACCCTTAATTTTTGCTGTTTTATTAACTCGATTTTACGCACTGGGCCAGCGTGGTGGCAGAAGTCCTACATCCCTAAATAATGAAAATTCGCACAACAATTTAAGGCGGTACCGGAGGCCGTGTCGACTGTACCTCCAACGAGGTGGACCGAAGATCTAGCGACGGCCGCAGGGAGTCACTGGATGCTGGTTAAGGCCGCAGGGAGTCACTGGATGCTGGCGAAGGCCGCAGGGAGTCACTGGATGTGGGCGAAGGCTGTAGGGAGTCACTGGATGCTGGCGAAGGCCGCAGGGAGTCACTGGATGCTGGCGAAGGCCGCAGGGAGTCACTGGATGCGGGCTAAGACCGCAGGAAGTCACTGGATGCGGGTGAAGGCCGCAGGAAATCACTGGATGCGGGCGACGCTGGATCAGTCGTTGTAGAGATCATTGGGTAGGCATATCCAGCAGTGGATGGCTATAGACTGATGGAAGGTTGGATTAATTTTTTATTGTAATTTTTTATTGCATATAAATTATTATTATATAAACAGTTATTTCGTACGAAAGGATAAAACTTAGGTAATATTATTAACATTAAAATATTTTCGTCATTAGCCTCTAAACGTCAATTTAAATCAGCGTATGTATTCTACGTCTAACCAAATTCAAACCTAACCTAACCAAGTTCTTCCTTTATTCCATTAATATGATCCAATTCTTTATTACCTAAACCTATTTGTTCAACACTATTCTAATAATTACTATTCACAGGCGAGCACAGAACATATTCAATTGGACGAAAAAGGCCAGTTAATTACAATCAGTCCCGGGAGAAATCTTCTGGTTGGATTAGACGTCCATGTTTGATCTTGCTGGGTATTTGAAACAGGATGGAATTAGGATCCAAAATTTTTGATAATTTGAATTTTTTTTTCAATGTTTGGACTTTTTAATGACCTAGACCTGATGGGAGAGTAGAAAGTGGATGGGTGTTAGTGAAAAGTAGAAAGATGGTTTGTGTAAACCTTAATATAAATATAAATATAAATATAAATATAAATATAAATATAAATATAAATATAAATATAAATATAAATATAAATATAAATATAAATATAAATATAAATATAAATATAAATATAAATATAAATATAAATATAAATATAAATATAAATATAAATATAAATATAAATATAAATATAAATATAAATATAAATATAAATATAAATATAAATATAAATATAAATATAAATATAAATATAAATATAAATATAAATATAAATATAAATATAAATATAAATATAAATATAAATATAAATATAAATATAAATATAAATATAAATATAAATATAAATATAAATATAAATATAAATATAAATATAAATATAAATATAAATATAAATATAAATATAAATATAAATATAAATATAAATATAAATATAAATATAAATATAAATATAAATATAAATATAAATATAAATATAAATATAAATATGTGTATATGTTCGCAAACAATAGGTGTTTCCTTGTGTCTCGTTTGTGGCTGTGAAATCAGTGCGCGCGTGTGGCTGTAAAATCAAATCAAAAATAACTTACATTCATAGATTAAACTTGGCACTTAAAATCGTCAACATTTTACATTTTAAATATTAATTTTACAATACAAATAATAATGATTAATAATAATATTAATGTTAGTACCGTGTACTTGTGAGAACGATATTATTACCGTGTACCAGCGCGCGTGGCCGGCGCTGGCGGCCGGCGTACCATGAAATCATCTAAGGAATCGGGTTCAGGACAGGAAAACTTAGAGAAGGATGAAAATCTTTTTATGGATTCAAGATATATAGAAATATGACCCTTAAAGGTAAGAAAACTTAAAAGTCAGACACAATAGAAATTATATTGTTTACGAAAACACCGGTCTTTGCGTTGACCCTCAAGGGGTTAACAGTTGAAAATGAATTTAATCCAAAGACTTTATTTTATTAAAGCGCGTTGGTAAATGCAGATTGAACTCGATAATAATAGGTCTTTACCTATGAAATTGCCGTTTTGGGGAGATTTGGGGAACTCTGCATTTTCCATGCTAACATTTTTCAGTTTTCTTCACAACTACAAATCTAAAGATATTATTAAAAGATATAATATTTGGCATGTATCATTAGAAAAGCTTTAGCAATATATGTGATATCACACTTCATAAAAATTTATTATCGTTTTTAGGTGAATGCAAATCAAATGATGTATTCAGGAGGCACTGAAAAAGAGTTTTTTTCGTGTCCAATTTAAACACAATTAAACTTACAACAATAAATTAAAACAATTTAAAAGAGCTCATAAATATGGTTTTTTAGAGGAGGTAATATATTTTTTTATAATACTCTGAAACTTAATAGTTACAGACAAAATACTAACGGAGAAAAGAAACAGCAATTTCATAGGTAAACCTATTTTAACAGAGCAAGTGAATGCAAGTATATAATTAATAAATAATTAATAATTATAAACTTTCTTATGATATGCTATTTTTGACGACCTCTGTGGTCGAGTGGTCTGTAAGTCGGTATCAAGGCGTCGCCATCTCGAGTGGTTTTGGGTTCGATTCCCGGGGGGGAAATGTTTGTGTGATGAACACCGGTATTTGTTCTCCAGTCTTGGATGTTTATTTATATTTAAATGTATTTAGCAACTAAACATCAAGTAACCGTGACACAAGCAGCATTAGTTGTTTAAAATGGGGCTAGTAGATAGGTGTGAATATCAACCGATTTAAAAAATGGAGGAGGTTATCAATTCGACGAAAACTTTTATTTATTTATTATTTCTTGTTCCCATTACATATTTCATTTTTACCATTATTATTTAGGTTTTGAATTTCTTTTGGTTGCCAAACTCTTTGACATGCAATAAAAAATAGTCTTAAGGTGCACCAAAAGAAGTCGACTCTTCTTCCATTCTCCTCTGTCACTTGTTGACTTAGCATCCACTTTTTTATTATTTATTTCTTCTTTTATTAGGGAGGCTTTAACGGTTTATACTTGTTAGACTAGGGTTTCGACCAGCTGTGGAAGTGCCTGGTCTTTTTTATGCAAGAAATCTTATGCATAAGATATTCCATTATATATTTTTTTATTTTTTATTTAATTTACAGTAATGATTTACAATTGTGACTTAGGACAGTATAATACGCGTGTTCTTATTTCTTATTCGTTATTACGAATATTCATTATTAGCTTTCTCTCTTTGCAGATTCTGAAAGAAAACTTTTGATTCAGAATTGCTTACACCAGTCTAGTCTTGTTCAGTGTAACCTAGACAAAGTCTTTTACAAGAATTTAGGTACAGACGACATGCAGACAAAAAGTTTTCTTATTACAGCCCAAATATAAGTAATTTAGGCCTCTAAAACATGAACTTAGTAACTAACGAAATAAATCCAATTTACGATTTGGAAGAAACACCTTTTCATTTATCTACTTACACAATTTATGATAGCATTGAAAATAGTCGTAAGTTTTTTATCAAATCTTCTCTTTTTCGCGTGTCGATGAGCCTAAATCGTGTCAGCTTAAAACTTCACTGTCTGTGAAGATTTAAGTAGACACGATTTGGGAAGATGCGACATATTACAAAGAGTACAGGTACAATCGAGATTTTAACAGATTATTCCCACAGATATAAATATCACTTTCCATGGGCACCTCCGCTCCGTCTTTACATTACTTAGAGGGGTGAAATATGGGTTAAAATTCTACCCCTTCGGGGATGAAGGCTTGTCGATGTGTTGTATACCAACTATTTAGTAAGGTGTCAGTAGGAAGAAACGGTCAAGAAACGGTCACGAACACTCCACAGAAATTTCACTGTCTGTGGTAATCACGAGATCCTCTCGAGTAGCTGGTGGTGCACTCGGGGCATCATATCAGGTACTCCATAGACTGCGGATACGCGCCGCGATCGAAACACTATTTTTTTAATTATGACAGGTAAGCTATGGGCCTTCATCTCACCTGATGGTACAATTTAACATATCAGTTATAATGCGCCTTAGCTAGTAATAAGTTATCCTATAAAGAATTGAATTATATTGGGTCCTTACCTATGAAATTGGTGTTTTTATTCTGTCTTAGTATTTTGTCTGTAACTATTAAGATTCAGAGTATTCCTAAAAAATAATTACCTCGTCTAAAAATAGACTATATTTTTGAGCTCTTTTGATTTGTTTTGATAATTTGTTGCAAGTTTAATTGTGTTAAAATTGGACACGGAGACAACTCTTTTTAAGTGCCTCCCGAATACATCATTTTATTTTCATTCACTTAAAAACGATAAATAATTTTTATGAAGTGTGATATTACACATATTACTAAAGCTTGTCTAATGATACATGCCAAATATTATTATCTCTGGATTTGCCGTTGTGAAGAAAACTGATAAAATGTTAGTATGGAAAATGCAGAATTCCCCAAAATCTCCATACAAAACACCAATTTCATAGGTAAGGACCTAATATATTCTCATCGACATTATAATATCACCATATTTATCTGTATAGAAAAAAATGTTATATCTTAACAAGGTTGAATATGTAAAAATGCAAGTCAACCAAGAAAATACTTATTGTACGGACTGAGGATAAGTTTGGTGCAAGCTACGAGCGATCTCAATAAAGATATATATTTTTAAATCATTATCCGATACTTAAATATATAGTATATAAGTATCGGATATCATTATCCTCTCGCCTATATACACGTCCCACTGCTGGGCACAATCCTTCCTCATGGAGAAACACATGAGGAGTATGGGCCGTAACACCACCACGCTGGCCCAATGCGGGTTGGTGGGTAGAAACGGTCGCAATAGCGACCGGGACGGCTTAACGTGCCTTTCGAAGCACGGAGGAGCTCGAGATCACAAAGTTTTTGGTCACCCATCCACGGCCTGACTAACCTGACTAACAAAGCGTACTAACCATTACGCCACTGAGCTCTTCATCATCATCACCTACCATCTCTATTAATCCAGTAAAAAACCTCTGCGCAGGTCATTTTGAATAATGAGCATATGTAGGTATCTGCGTTATTTTACATTCACACAACACGGGCATAAACTGTTTATTTGTCTTTCATCGCACCTGATGGTAAGTGACGATAAGGCCGAAGGTGGAAGCGAGCTACTCCTGTAATCCTTAACAACTGAGGAACTGGATGTCTTACCTCTGATTGCCAGAACACTACTTATAACATTGTTTTATGGCGACAAATTTAGGTAAGATGGTGGTAGCTAGTCAGGCTGACTTAGAAACCCTACCACCAACAAACAGAGCAGAAAAACCCCTGCCCCGTGGGGAATCGAACCCCGGACCTCCTGATCTACACCCGGTGGTGTCAACTACTAGACCAGAGAGGCGGTTAAACTATTTTAATTATGTTGTATTTCTTTATGCTATCTTTGCATTCTTCATTTTGATTGATGATTGTCATTCTCTGCCTTCTCTAAAAATTTCATGAATATAGTTTTTGTTTTTTATTGGGTTTGGTTTGATACACAGAACATATGCTGCTGACACAAACCTAAGGCACATCGGACCAATAAAAATATACATAAATACATAGTTTCACAACTATTATCCCCTAAGGGAATGTCAGAGACTAGGCAAAAGCATCGCGATGTAGACCATTGCCAAGCAGTTACTGCACTCAGCATGACAGGTGGTGAGCCCGTCGCCGCAATAAGCTATTGGATGGTTGTGCAGTTCTATGTCCATTAGTCGCCTTTAACGACACCCAAGGGAAGAGATGGGCCGGTAGTATTTTTGAAATGAGCCTCTACCACATGGCTCATTGATCAAAAAACAATGAAAATACAGAAAATGTACGGAAAAATTTTAAGGGTTATCCTTTAAATTATTGTTCTATCGCAGTAATTGTCCGAAAATAAATTGGTTACGAGTTTTCCTTGTTATTGTGTACTTTGTACTCTTTTTCTCGTTGGCATCTCTGCAGCCAACTTCTTCGAAAAAAAGTCATTTAAATTTTGTGTAAATACTCTCTCCAGTGACATAGATATAATCAGAATAGTAATCCGCGCTGCACAAAAGTGCGATCAGTGTGAGTTTTCGCATATATTGGGTTTTTTGTATTGGTATTTTGTTCGAAACTATTAAGTTTCAGAGTATTCTTAAAAAATAATTACCTCCTCTAAAAATAGACCATATTTTCAAACTCTTTTGATTTGTTTTGATAATTTGTTGTAATTTTTATTGTGTTAAAATTGGACACGGAGACAACTCCTTTTCAGTGCCTTCCGAATACATAATTTGTTTTGCATTCACATAAAAAAGATAAATAATTTTTACGAAGTGTGATATCACACATATAGCTCAAGCTTGTCTAATGATACATGCCAAATATTATTATTATTATTTTTAGCTTTGGATTTGTCGTTGTGAAGAAAACTGAAAAAATGTTAGTATGGAAAATGCAGAGTTCCCCAAAATCTCCATACAAAATGCCAATTTCATATGTAAGGACCTAATACTTATCTGTGGTTTTCGCGCAGCCGCCGTCGTCTTATGAATTACGTGGTGGAGTAATGAAGACCCTTCAAGATGGTGATTCAGGGATTTCTCTCGTAATGGGAGATAGCCTTAATCACGTATTTAAGTGGTACGGCTCAAGATTTTTTTTCACTCCCCGTTTTGCACTTACTGTGTTTTTGCAGACACGACAAAAACTTGAAAGAGCTGCGGGCAACCGCCGTTCTTGGGTAAAATAGAACTAATTATTTTTGTGTCCCCTTTATAGCGGTAGCCTTTGATGTTATTTCAAGATGATTAAGTGTCTTGACTTTATAATTTTTTTGTTCTCGTGTATTGTTTGTTTTTACGTTTTTGAGACTGGGGTAGTGATATTTAAAAATGTGCAGCAAATGACTTGAGCAAATGGTGCTCAGTATGAAAAAAGAAATTGTTGGGAATATGACAAACAAGAGTTTCTATACCAATTAATGATATACTTAATGTATAATAATATAAACATATTGTAATCATATCTTCGTCCCAAAACCTACTCCTTTTCTTTGCAAATATTTTTTACAATGCGTGGCTCAACGAGTTGCCTACATTTTGGTGAATTTTTGTTTTTTTTGTCTATTTCATTCAGATACAATCTATCCATAACGAACGCAATATTGTTATTTTAAGAGAAACCTATTATTGGACATGTTATAATTTAAATATTATAGTTGAAAATTCTGTAATCGCAGTTGGTTTTATAAAGAAGTAGATAAGTTCACATGTGAAGATCGATATAGCAACGGGTTACCCTAACCGCCTCTTTCCCCGAAGGGGTAGGCAGAGGTGTTAAGCACCCACATTTTGCCAGATATGTTAGGTCCCCATGTAACAGGTGGCGAGCCTGTTGCCATGCACCGGGTACAATGTAAGGCGAGCGATATTCACAATGAACTGTACATAGGTTTTATTCAAACTCATTGGTACAGGCGGTGGGATCGAACCAGCGTTACCCGCGGCCTCTCGAACGAGTAGTGATAGTGACCCGTCCGTCGCAACTCAGCTACCGCTGCCTTATTCCATGAGTGTAAGATACACTTAGATAAACAGTTATAATAATATGCCAGCTGAGATAAGAACTTGAAATTGACGATGTTTGTGATGTAGTGTTCCAACTGTGTGTGTCCTGTAGAATTATTAGCAACACATTTGCTTGCCATTATACATCCCTCAGGACTAATTTTGATAAGAACGGTACATTAGACATTTAGCTACCCTTAATTACGTAAGTTCAGTGGTTATCTTAATGGCGTAGACGCTAATACATTCATCTTGCATCTTGTGTAAAATTCTCAAGACCTTAGACAATCAATATTCATACTAATATGTACATCATGGTCCTGGCTTGCCATGATGTTCACAAATCACCTTTTCCAATCATATTTGAGTCATATTATTATATTCAACACACATAACTTTATTATTATTATTTTCAGTTCTAGAGTATAGTTTTATATTATAATGAATATTCAAAAAAATAATTGAGTCAGAAATGAGATTTGAACTTTCGTTGGTTCCATTGAAGTCGTGGCCGAACTTGAGATATGCGCGCTTCCATATCTTTCAAGCGCAAAATTAATTCCACTCAGAGCTTTGGTCACGTTTTCGTCAAAGTTTATATTAAGTTTTAGCTAAGTATTCAACTTTTGGTCGTCCTTTGAATACCAAAAATACAATAGTAAAATTTAATTATTTCCTTTCGTTTGTTTGTGAATTTTTCTTGGACGAGGCCTTGGTGACTTTAGCCAATGTTTTGTAGTCTACAGGGTGGAACATTTTCATGGGCTCCGGAAGAGAAGTACGTTAATTTGAAATTGCTTAATTTACTTAAAGGAATCTCACTTTTATTTTTAAAAAGAAAACAACTGCATTCTCAGTTTTTTTTAAAAGCTTACCCAAACCTTCCCGGTTTGGGATCAAATAAAATAAATGTTAGATTTTTTACGTTTTAAGTGTTTAAGACCTACTGCTTCATAGACACATTTTATTTTCAACAATGACATAATCGATTAGTGAAATAAAATCGCAAACTTTATTTTTTTAATTTCTTGCTTATTCGATTCCCGGTTTGGGTAAGCTTTAATGAGAATACTGAGAATGCAGTTATGTTTCATTTTAAGGCACTTCCCTTCCAGGGCCCACAAAAATTTTCCAACCATACAGATTGGATTTATTTTTCCAACCTGCTTTTTTCCATCACAATACATTAAGACAATGGTAAGAAGATATTCTCTGTAATTGCTCATCATAGCAGTTGGAGACCATTTAAATTTTAAGCTGTAAAATTAAGATTAATTATATTCCGTGTGAATTGTTTGTATATAAGTCCTCTATTCGACGATTACAAAAATTTTGCCAAAAAACACTGATGGGATACACCGAAACATTTTTTTATAAAGGGATAAATCAATGACATACAATGTCGGTAATGATGGAATTTAAATACTCTAATTACTTTTTTTTAACAAATTTCGACATTAACCTTCATACATTGGTATATCCTAAGATTTACAAGTAGGTAAAATCATAAAACCTCGTATATTATAATTTATATTAATCTCAAAAACGAAATATAAATACAAATAAATCGATTTGTAAATACAAATAAACTAAATTATCTCATAAGAATCGTATAATGTAACAATCGATTACTTTGTCCTCATTCCTATACTTCAATCTGTCAAAAGTGTCAAAACGTACAGGAATAGGTCTATTAGATTGTACGAACTTTATGTGCATACTGAATTCATTAAAAACCATTTTAAAACAGTTTTGGTTTAAGCCGAGATGCTCCCTGTACCGATTAATAGGAAATTATTATAAAATGTTCTCAATGGGAAAATATAAACGACCTGTTTCAAGAAAAGACCACAACTCTGTAATTTTTACAGATTGTCAGATTTTCTTTTTTCGAAAAGCAGATATTCTTGTCCTTTATAAAGTATGTCGAAAATGTGAATGATTTTGTATTTTTTCAACCTTTTTTCATAAAAAAATTTCAAAGGAATGCTCTAAATTTATTCTCTAACATTGTTGGAGACAAGAGACATTTTTTCCTAGGGAAACCGAATTTCCGTGGCAAGATTTGATAAAATGTACTAATTAACGAAATTTCGTGACTAATTCAAGAACCGCTGAACTGGTAGACTTTCAAAATTAATTTATTTTTACTGCTTCTTAATTTTGTTCTGAATATTTTTAGTCTATATTCTTAGGCAAACTTTTACTAGCATTTTGTGGTGACAGAGATAGTCCTATTGTATTTTTAGTGCAAATATGAATGCAAATTCAATTTATCCGTGTGGAGACTTAGAAAAATATGCTTCAAAATAACTACAAATATTATTACGCCTATGTCCCCGTAGGGGTAGGAAGAGGACAAAAAACACCCCCACATCGTCAGTAATTTTGTTCTCATGTTTCGTTAGTTTATATTTTTCCCGGCGTTCGGATCTACACTCCTGCAATTTTCTCTTTATTTCTTACATGTGATTTCGCGTCCTTTTGTGTGGCTAACAACCACACAAAAGACCCGCGACCGCAAGGTCTGGTTAAAACAAGAAAGGTAGTGACAATCGCGATGCATATTTAAAGAGTTTACGAAACAAAACTAGAGCGCCCAAACAGGGACAATATCCCTGTTGGGGTGCCAATATTAAGTATTTATATTTGTATATAAATTATTAATTTATCGAGTAAAGAATATTCATTATTCATTACTTCTTGCAGCAACAATGTCCCTGTTGGTGTGCCTTAACTATTTTGTTATTTTTTTACATAAATGTACAGAAAAAAGAATATTTGCCAAAAAAAATTAAATATCGTGTCATATTTTTATAGAGCTACTCTAGAGCACAATCTCAGCTAGGTTGAAATAAATTCCATTGGATTTTATTTTTACATATCCGTGCGTCGTCTTCGTCCAGGCCCCGAGTTTACACTGTAGCGAGAGCCATTTAATTTCTCTTAAGTTAACTCCAAAAGCTTATTAACCGATTTTAAGCCTTCTGCTCTTTCAAGCACGAGTTAATTTTATGGACACACCTGTTGAAACGGAGCTTAATTAGTTAGTAGAAATCAAATTATAATCATGGAATTTTGCAGTTACTTCTACCAGCTTATTCAGTAACGTTTTAAATGAGATTGGTGAATGAGATTCATCTGCTGCAGTTATGAATTGATTGAAATTAAGTACGACTCATTTTTCATTGTAATCCTATCAACGTTTTAAAAGAAAGGCTTTTAGGTTTCAAAAGAATTAGTGTAATTTAGCTCCTTTAGATTAATTAACATAAATAACTAAAAATTTATGTAGGTATAATTGTGACATTTAAGATTGTAAATAAAAGTGAACATCCTGATCTACCCTGTCCTGTCCTGATCTATCTGTCCTTTGTGATTAGTTTTTACCACGCAGAGGAACGGACGCTTATATAACCATTAATAAACCGTAACAAGAATAATAGTGAGCCTGTCAATCTTCAATGATTTCTTCTTCGTTTTTGTCGTTTGTATTATATGAGCCACTTTATCTTTGAAAGATCAATTTTTTCATTTAATAAACGGCTAGACACATTGAGATTTGATTGATTATACGAGGGTCGATTCAAACATTATTGGTATATTCCTCAATAATATCAATAAATAGATATATTAATTGGAGGTACTAGTGTTCTCGCTATTACCCTGACAATGATCAATAATATTATATTATTCTCTAAAAAAAATTGAAGCACTAAGAAAAATAGCAATAACGTTGAAATCGAGCCACGATGAGTTTGATACACATCAGGGATATAAATAGATATGTACATGATATGTACCTCTTTATTGTAAACACCATTTAAAAAAGAAATAACAATAGATAATGTAAAACTAGATGTAACAATCGGTGGTCGGATATATTATTATTATTATGTTATTGAATATTTTCACATTACTTCATAACGAATCAAAAGAGGAACAATCCAATAGTTTTTTCTTCAAATCGACCTTTCACATTTCCGTAAATACGTTGCAAAATCTTAAATAATGAAGTTTGAATTTAACTACTGCAATCCAACAATAATATAATAACACATCAAGGTTGGAAATAAATTTCCTGGTGAATTTCCTGGTGTCCCTTAATTATAATCTGACTATTAGCGGCCAGTGACGTGCATAAGGATTGATAGATTTTAAAGGTATAGTTTCTATTGTCGCTGGAAAGGGGTCAAATTTTTGCCTAGAATTTCCAGTCTAATGATACGCTGGGCCAAGAAAAGTCAAGGACTTGAATCAAAACATCCGAGAAAACACGTTCGAGATCAGCCGCCCTATTCCCAACTACGGCAAACGCAGGTATTACCGCGGTAGTCAAAAGTCTGCAGGTATTACCGAGGTAAGTAAAATTATTGCAGTTTTATGCAAACATGTTTTACTCAAGAAGTCCAACTTTTATAAAAGATCGATTAATTACGGTTTCATAAAAGTTGCATTTTTAAGTAAAATTTGAGTTACATCGGAAAACCTGCAATTTTTACTAGCATGGTACTCTTAATACTCGTACCTGCATTTATCTTACAAGAAAACAAACGAATCGCGAAATTCTATACAGCGACTAGCTTTGTTTCGTAAACTCTTTAAATATGCATCGCGATGTCACTACCTCTCTCGTTTTAACCAGACCAAGCGATCGCTAGTCATCTCGTAATTAATTTAGCCGCTTCTAATTTGTAGACGGTGTCTGATTCAGAGCAACTCGTCGGGTAAGTTCAACGTTTAAAAGCATTTGATGAAACAAAATCTGGTCAATACTAATTGAGTTAGTGTGTACATTGAATGTACTTAATTAAAATCAAATTAAATGCAGTTCGTGCTTTATGTGGTACCGTGCGATTATAACATTGGCATTGAACTGACGTTTGACATTTAAATTACGACCAATGCGCATGCTGCTGGCACAGTGTGATAATCGCACAGATTTAATATAAAAAATATTATAAAAAGACGACTTCTTTGCCTGTGTCGTATATCATAAGAAACGGAACGAATATGGCTGTACGGTTCAAATTCAAATATAATCCCACGTAGAAAAAAAAAGAAGAATTGTCTTCGAAATTTGACATTTAAAAACCACTGCCTCGCACGAGAACCAGAACCACTCTGAGAGGTCTGTGAGTCGGCTTTTGCCATAGACGTATTTAATTAGACAACCAAAGAAGATAGAGACAAAAAAATCGCTTATGGAGATATAACACGCATGAACGAGAAAGCGATTGACTGTCATTTATAACCATATTCGATTGACATATTTACACGACTCGGAACACGTACAATTATCTTTTTGGAAACTTTATAATAACTATAAGATCTTAAAATATTTCTACTTAATATTTTTTCTACGAAATATGGTTATATGTGCTGTAATTGATTGTGGTATCAACCAAAGGAATAATCCAGAAAACTGCAGTTTTCACAGGTAATTACGTACAAAATTGTAACAGCAATAAAACGTTTATTTTTGTTTGCAATTGGACATTCCTATGTACTGTAAAATTACGTCAATAATTTATTATAATTTAATATTTTGTGTATATAAAAGTTATTTTATTTCTAGTTTACAAGATTTTGATGATTAATTTACAATTTACATATACGTTAGCGCTTGACTAAAATTTATCGACATTATTATCGATGTTTATTTTTTTATTGAAAAATAAGTTTATTGATATTTTAAGTGCATTTTTTAATGTATTTACCATTTAAAAGCAAGGAACGTTAAACAAAAAGAACGTATAAAAAATGTTAAATGTTTTTGTACCAAACCAAATATTGTGAAGACTTGCATTGTTTGTTAATAAGTTCTTTTTTTTTAGTCTGTAAGTATACAGAGAAAATGTAATTTACCTCCAAAATATGAATAAACACAGGGCGTCCCACGGCCATGCCACATGGAGGGAAAGTATATTAAATATTGAAGATATGATGTTTTACTTAAAGATTATTCAAAGTTTCATAGATTCATAGATTTATTCAAAGTCGCCTGCCTCTACCGGGAATTGAACTCGCGAAATGTGAAAAAAAACTCCATGTATTTTATGATAACCGTCGAAAGGGTTAATCACAAGGATTATTTTTTCTTAAGGAACATAGCATCTTTAATGAACTTCACTTCTTATAAAAAATAAAATGATGTCCTCTTTCAGTAAAATATCCTACCTTCAATATTTAATATACTTTCCCTCCATGTGGCATGGCCGTGGGACACACTGTATAGTGTAAATAAAACAATAATTTTATAAACGTATATTTATTTTCCTTTGATAATACTTATCCTTTTTTTTACTTTAATAAACTCAATGTATTAAATTCATGTAGGTAAAGCAACAAATACACTTATGAAAGGTCAAAATAAGTGCAAAAAATATATATTATATAAAATTAAAAATTATATACAAATGATTTTTTCATACCACTTCTTTCTTTCAGTCAGTTTACTATCGGAAGGCTTTGAATAGATTTTTGTCACTTTGTATGTTTTTCTTATTTTGTCAATTTGAGTTCGCCATCCATGCAATCTATTATATTATGAAATAATAATTTTGTTTAGGGTCAAAAAATAAATAGTGAAATTACTTACAAATTGTTTCGAATTAAGGTGAAACTACAATTTATCGATATGTTTAATTGAAAGCATAGATTATTTAAGTTAAGTATTTAAGTAAACGCCAAAGAAGATGTTATAGTTTTAAGAGAACATCAGTAAAAAATGTTACTCAAAATCAAAAGAGATAATTAAAAACACCATTTTATAATTAGGTGTAACTGCAACTATCGATATTTTTGTAAGAAGTATCGTTTCGTAACTAGTAGACGCACACATTCACAATTCAAAATTGGTAATGCATTTTTGAGCTGTCAGGTGATCTATACGTCAGTATATGTATATCTATGGCTTTTGCCATACCAGTTTCACCGAAGATTGTAAACACCTGCATATTGCCAGATATGTATACCCATTTTCACATAAAGGACATATCTATTTTGTTCTTAGAGTGAGGTCGGTGATAACTATCAAGTTCCACATGTAATTTTTTACTTATTTCGAGTAAAAGTCTCTTTCTAGATGACGAGAAACGGATATTATGTCTGTCAATGATCTCATTTAAAGTGAAATAGACTATAGTAGATACGTATGTTATATGTAGTTGGTTGCCATGTGCTCAGTACTGAGTATGGTAATATGATTCAATTGGTATAGGGTGAACAAATTCGTTAATTCATTAGATCAGTGAAATTTAATTTAAACCAGCTGTGTTTTATTTTGATATTCTAGTCTTGCTGCAGATTATTGACCTAAGTTAAAAGTAGATGCAAAACATCAAAGTATTTAAGACTGATTGCCGGTTTGCTAGAATAGTTAATGACCTTTGCCTTCCAGAGAGGGATTTACGATTCCTTAAATGCATTGGCTACGAACTGCAGCACGTCCGACTGTGTAAAACTATTAAATTCCTTAATAGATTTTCAGCTCTCTGTCCCACTACACAAAGTGCAAAATCGGTTAGGGAAATTTTTAAGGTTGTGGTATTCTGACGGACTTTTGTACGTTAAGTCAATGAACTAATAGTCGAAGTAATTATGCAGTTTGAACGAGAAAATGTAAAATTTATTTTGCTGAATTAGGAATTTATTAAGGTATTAAGCTAAACAACAAAGTATACGCCAATCATCTTACAGTCTTGCTGGTAAAATTGAAATATTATATGTACAAAATTAAACTTTGAATGAAAGCTGCTGTTTACAGAGAGGGCTAGAATGGCTTTGGGAGAACATAAGCTTATACCCAAATCCTTTACATGTAGAAAATGGAATATTTGTGTAGGATTTGTTTTCATGAAAAATATAAGGTCTTTAGCTATGAAATTGGCGTTTTGTATGGAGATTTTGAGGAAGTCTGCATTTTCAATACTAACATTTTTCAGTTTTCTTCACAACGATAAATCTGGAGATAATAATATCAGGCATGTATCATCAGACAAGCTTATACAGTTTATTAAATTGTTTAGCAATTTTATGTTAATGCAAATGTTTAAGTGTTGTATTCGTGTCTTATTTTAACACATTAAGCTTTTTCAAAAATTGTCAAAACAAACAAAAGAGCTCATAAATATGATCTGTTTTGAGAGGACGTAATAATTTAATAAGAATGTTCTGAAACTTTATAGTTACTGACAAAATACTAAGAGAGAAAAAAACCCCAATGTCATGGGTAAGGACTCAATATTATATACTAACGGCGTCAAGAATAGATAGAGTGGGATATGAATAGTAAATTAGGGGGTATCTCTTAGTTTTCCAGTAATTACAGAGAAATTCAACTTTGTCACCAAAAACATAAAGTGCAAAAAATCTTTAAAAATATAGTTGGGGTAGTTTGACGTGATGATAACTGAACTGCTGTGTTATGTTGGGTTGTATGTTAATTTTCATTAGTAACAGTCAGCTAACATGAAAGAGGCGATGAAAGAGGGTAGTTAATCGCTATAAAAGGTATTTTACACGTAACACGAGCTAACCTGATGCATTATAAAGATTTTATCTAAATGTGCATTCAAATGCCCTTGCCAAGTGTAGCGGCGATTGCGTCTGTTGTGGCTCTTATA
Organism: Parapoynx stratiotata; assembly: GCA_910589355.1. NCBI lineage: Eukaryota > Metazoa > Arthropoda > Insecta > Lepidoptera > Crambidae > Parapoynx > Parapoynx stratiotata. Next base: position 17,586,664 of record OU342458.1, read on the forward strand.
AAACTCTTTCGAATTTTTTAGTAGGTAGCTGAAAGGAATCGTATTATACTGGGTTTGGTAGTCAAAACAAGAACTTTAACTCGTTCACAGTCTCCATATATTGTTTTTCCCAATCTCGTAATTTCAGTTATTCATGATACGGGAAAAAGCACATACCAATAATACGACGTGATTTTCCCACATATTTTTTCCTTATTCACACTTCCACAAAAGTTTATAATTATTATCACAATTCCAATCTAGTAATTGATGTTCAAAATTGTATGAGCTTGTGCTTCCGTAGACGGGGCACGGACTTCTTGCCATATTTTTTTTCCTTAACAATATTCATTGTGTCGAAATATAAAATTCAATTACAATTTAAAAAAAAAAAACAAAATCAATGAACACAAAATTACATGTCAAGTGATTCAAAGGATATACAATAAACCATAATTAATCTGACAGATAAATAGAAAAGTCATTAATTAAAATCTCACATCAAGAAAATCAATAAAAAAAAAGCTAAATGTCTTTCAAGAATTCGTCAATAGTGTAATACAACATATAATACAACGGAGTGACCCCATAAGAGGCCACTAGACTGTGAACGTTTTAAAGTATGTACATACGTTCTGCTGCTGTAACTCTATACTGTGACCTTAAAAATTAAAAAGTACTTATGCATTCTAAGGGTCAGTTTTTTGATCAGGTCAGGTTGACCAGAAGGTTTAAATATAGACCAATGGCAAAAACGTATGATGACAGCTTGTCAAATAGTCAAATTTTCAAATCTAACTAAAATTAAATAATCATTGACAATTTAACCACTACACATTGCTGGGATTAATAACATGGCGGCTGGCGGATGTATATTCATTTGAATTTTCATCGCAAATTTAACAATTTGTCAGGCTGACGTCACACATTTTGGCATTTCCATTGACGCTATTGGTCTAGAATTTAACAATTATGGTTATGGATAAAAAAAACTCACCCTTAGTCTAATCTAAGCCGCCTCGATTCACGGCCACGGTTAATCACGACACGCGATCCGACTATGGAGCATCTACATCTCTTTGAAAAATGATTTAATTTTCAGTCATTTTTCTTTCCTTTTTATATTCAGAAGGATGGCGTTCTGGTTAATGTGATTTGGTCTTCGATGTTAACACAAAGCTACTTTTGCCTTTGTCTGTCCTGGTAAAATCTTTGTAATTTTGAGTTGCTCCATGTTTCTGAAGTTGAATTAATCTGATAGATAAATAGAAAAGTCATTAATTAAAATCCCACATCAAGAAGAACCAATAAAAAAAGCTAAATGTCTTTAATGAATTCGTCAATAGTGTAATACAACATACAACGGAGTGACCCCATAAGAGGCCACTGGACTGTGAACGTTTTAAAGTATGTAGATACGGTCTGCTGCTGTAACTCTATACTGTGACCTTAAAATTAAAAAGTTCTTATGCATTCTAAGAGTCAGTTTTTTGATCAGGTCAGGTTGACCAGAAGGTTTAAATATAGACCAATGGCGAAAACGTATGATGACAGCTTGTCAAATAGTCAAATTTTCAAATCTAACTAAAATTAAATAATCATTGACAATTTAACCACAACACATTGCTGGGATTAATAACATGGCGGCTGGCGGATGTATATTCATTTGAATTTTCATCGCAAATTTAACAATTTGTCAGGCTGACGTCACACATTTTGGCATTTCCATTGACGCTATTGGTCTAGAATTTAACAATTGTGGTTATGGATTAAAAAAAACTCACCCTTAGTCTAATCTAAGCCGCCTCGATTCACGGCCACGGTTAATCACGACACGCGATCCGACTATGGAGCATCTACATCTCTTTGAAAAATGATTTAATTTTCAGTCATTTTTCTTGCCTTTTTATATTCAGAAGGATGGCGTTCTGGTTAATGTGATTTGGTCTTCGATGTTAACACAAAGCTACTTTTGCCTGTCCTGGTAAAATCTTTGTAATTTTGAGATTCTTCTGAAAGCACGTTAAGTGGGTCAGTGTGGTAGTGTCATGTGATTCACCATGAAACCTGCAGGGTTATTTGTAATGAATTAACAAATTCGTAATACAAGGTAGCTAACATCGTAACTAACAACATTTTGTTCTCAAATTTAGATTATTTGACACATCTTACTTTCATACAAAAATAAATATAAATTTCTGAATGTTCCTAGCCCTGTGCAAATCGCGCGCGTCGTCTTTGTTTGAACGGAACATAGACTTACTAATGAAACGACAGTACATTATAAGCTTGTAAAGTCAGTTTTATACAACACTAGCTTTTGCCCGCAACTTCGTCCGCGTTGAATAGTTACTTTGAGATAGTGTGGTGGCTGTAGCCTATAGCCTTCGTCAACAAATAAGATATTCAACACTTAAAGTTTTTTCAAATTGGAACAGTAGCTTCAATTGGTGGAAATGAAAATTTACTCCAACTCTTTTATGAGAAGCAACGTTCATAGTGGCGTAAATATGTCCTTCATTTTTCTGGGAGGCATTATATTTAATTTTTTTAAGATTCACCCGCATGGCACCCGTTCCTATGGGAAAATCGGGATAAAAGGTCGCCCATGTCCTTTCTCAGGCTCTAGACTGTGTATTAAATTTCGTTTAAATTGGTTCAGTAGGTTTGACGTGAAAGCGAGACAGACAGACAGAGTTACTTTCGCATTTTTAATATTAGTATGGATATTGAAATGAAATGAAATTCTTTATTTAATCATTAAGGTAACAAGTAGTTACACTTATGACGCGTCTTAACAATAAAAAATTACAAACAAAATGTACTTCTACTTGTATACCTCTACATTTTTTTCTTTCTGTTCACTACCGGGAGGCCTTGTCAAGAGAAGATACAGGCAAGAAACTCTGCAAGGGGTCCATCCTCCCTTTACACAAAATTGTCTTACGTTATACAAATTACAGCCACGTTAAAGTGAATTGAATAAGAAGATGTCACAAGGTATAATGACAAAATTACTCATGAAAAAGAACGAGTTCCAGAAAATTTCAACATCGAATCATGCAGCTAATGACATCCTCCAACACAACACAACATTAAATAAAATATATTGAGTTATGGTAAAGCTCGTGGAATGAATATTGTTATTTAATATGTAAGCAATCTAGTAATTGTTAAGTAATTAAAAATAATCCTGTGCATTGTTAACAATTTTAAGTGAGAAGTTTTAGTTTACATACATTCATACAATTACCACTGCAATCCTCGGGGGTAGGCAGAGTCTAAGGAGCACTGTGTTCCTTAGAACACATTTAGCCATACAAAATTTAAGTTTGGTAGATGAAAAATCGTGAAAGAGTAGTAACAAGTGGCTAGCTCATCGCGTACACAATCACACACCCGGTACCCAATACGCCCTTAGTCGCCTTTTACGACATGCTAGGCAAGAAAAGCAGTTGGTACATTCTTTTTATGTCCCGGAATTAACATAATAAAGAAAATGTATTGTGACGGTCTTCATGTTCGAAATTCAGTTTCGGCGTCGGTAAGGTTTCGGGTTTGAGCTTCAACCAAATGTGTGATGAATACATGAATGAATAATAGTTGGTTCCTGTATTTCTATTAAAAAATACCCATCTTTGTATTATAGTACGAGAATGTATGCTGTATGCTAAATCAAACTCTAATTATTTATTCGGTATAAGTATTTATATACTCTAACGACATAACAGGTCTCAATTTTCTAAAATCTTTTTACACATCTTTTGCTTTCTCTACTCTTAAACTATACACTCTCTTTAACTCTCTAAGGGCGAATTCCACCAAATTGAGATTAGTAACACGGGAATAGTAATACCAAACTGAGTTCACACGATTGGTCGAATCTGCCCTAAGGGCGGAGCCGATTAGCTATCCTAGTTTTTTCATGTTTGGCTACACGCGAGTAATATTATTTTAACGGAGTACGCAGGTTTTCGCGCACGAATGTGTCAATGTCTCGTTTGACACAAGGCAGATTCGACCAATCGTTTCAGCTCAGTTTGGTATTACTATTCCCGTGTTACTAATCTCAATTTGGTCGAATTTACCCTAAATAAAATATTTTTATGGTATTCACATAATATGTATATTTAAGAAACAACTAGCGCAAGCACTGACCTGAATGACCAAAATCTTTTTTATTTCCTTTTCTCTCAAAATGTAATTAATACAAAATTAGGTAACAGTAACTTGTCCCTCAAAATTTTTATTTAAATATGTGGTAAATGTTGTTACTATGATACTATGATATTGTTGATATTGATGTCGCAATGATATTTTGTATTGTGTATCTATAACTGTTAAAATAATGTAAGATTGTGTACATTGTTCCCCCCTCAAACGCACATTACTGTTTTCGACTTTTCTGTGTTGCTTTTAATGTAAGAATATATTGCTAAATAAAATATTTAAACAGGTTTATAGCATTTATGATATAGTATGTAATTTTATTTATGTTTATGTATATAATATATTATGTAATTTATATATAGTAGTTTATATATGCACCTTATATTTGTAAGTATATTACACCTACCTTTTCTTTAATTCTCTCTCTGCCCAAAGGTTGCCTGGAAGATATTGCTATTAGCTATAAGGCCGCCTGTGTTGCATTGTATTTTTTCTTTATTATATTTCTGTGTTTTTATTAGTTGCAATAAATAATTTTATCTATCTATCTATCTATTGTTTATTGACCCAAATAAAAATAAAAAAAAACTCTCTGTAACTCCATACAGTCATTACTTTGAGGCGCTCGGTGGTGTGGCTACCTTTGCGAACTCCTCCGGTGTTCGGAAGGCACGGTAAGCTGTTGGTGCTGGTCACTATTGCGACCGTTTCTACCCACCAACCCATTAGCATAGCTAGCGCGGTGGTTTTAATGACCCATTTTGCTGCTGTGATGTGAATATATTAGGTACTTACCTATGAAATTGGTGTATGGAGATTTTGGGGATGTCTGCATTTTACATACTAACATTTAATCAGTTTTCTTCACAACGACAAATCCAGTGATAATAATATTTGGCATCTATCATTAGACAAGCTTTAGTAATATGTGTAATATCACACTTCATAAAAATTATTTATCGTTTTTAAGTGAATGCAAATAAAATGATGTATTCGGGAGGCACTTAAAAAGAGTTGTCTCCGTGTCCAATTTTAACACAATAAAACTTACAACAAATTATCAAATTAAATAATACGAGCTCAAATATATGGTCTATTTTTAGAAGAGGCAATTATTTTATAAGAATGTTCTGAAACTAAATAGTTACGGACAAATTGCTAAGACAGAATAAAAACACCAATTTCATAGGTAAGGACCCAATATATATACTCTTTATTGCATTTGAAAAAATATACAAAACATATAATAATAATAACATATAATTATAATGTATCCATTGTAATTAAATGTAATGTAATTTAATATAATGTATTTTGGATTTTAATAATGTATTTTAAACTGGATGTGTGTCAATTTGTAATTTAATTTGAATATGGGTGTAAAAACTGAAATAAATGATTTTTATTTTATTTAATGCTCATACTCCTCATGTGTTCTTCATGAGGAAGGCCTGTGCTCAGCATCACGACGTATATTGAGACACTTTCACCTTAAACATGCAAGTATATCGTCCACCCTTACGAGAGCTTCGTAACAAACAGAGAATGGAACCAAAGCAGCCAGATTAGTTGTCAGTACTTAACGACGAATGTAATCCCATAGGTCGCGAAACAGCGGTTGAGGGTTTACCACGGGGCTTTTAAAAGATAACCCGGGCTTTTAAGAGATAGCCCTACCCACAATACCCTTGGGCTCAGAGGTATACAACAGTATGAGGTTTCCGAAAACTGTAAATCTCAAACCTTTTTACTCCTTATGTGTAACGTGTAAAGGTTGAAAATCTATTGGAGAATTTTTTCAGTGTAGTCTGATGAGCGGTTTATTGTACTGAAAACATTGGCGAAAGCACAAACACATTCGCGTGAATTTACTCCAATTATGAAGTAGAATTTCCTACGTCGCTTTGTCCAATAACACTGAGGGTGGTTTTATAGGTGAGCTGGCCGCCGGCGCTGGCCATGCGCGTGCGCTTACATCTACAAAGGTGGTTTCATAGGTGGGCAGGCCTGCAGCGCTGGCCAACAGCGCCGGCGAGATTTCCATACATTTTGACGTACGCACGCTCGAGGCTGTGAAACGATGCTAGGTATCTCTTGAAATTGTATGTGAGAACGCCCACCTATGAAACCACCCCAAGAGATAACTTACAACGTTCACAGCCACACGTGCTTTTCGTCAAAATGTATGGAATTCGGCGCTGTTGGGCAGCGCGTGCGACTAGCCCACCACCCTGAATGTTACTCGGCAGAGAAATACTTTTATCTACACTCATGTTATAATGTTCGAATTATGAACTCAAACTCGACTCATTATGACTTATTTTTTCAACACAGATGATAAAAACGAAAATTTAAAAATGGAAACTGTAACATAATGACCATTATGCAACAGTATTTTTCTTAAAATCGCACAAAACTATGGCAAATGTTTTCCAGACAGCCAACAATAAATAAAATTAATTAAATTTTTTTTTGTTCTTTGAATTAGATAAAGTAGTGTATGTAGCTGCACATAACTCGGTATTATGTGACAGTTATATATAATATACTACTATTTTAGAGCAGTCTTTTGTAATCAAATGGTCCAGTTTTGCTTGTGGGTTGCCAACTTGCCAGTTTGCGTCGCTTGCTTATGAACTAGGTGAAGCGTTGGGTAATTTGACTTCCTTTTTATGTGTATATTTTTTAGCTATAACTTTGCAGCAAAAAGACAGGGGTAGAGTTGGAAACGACTGCAATACTCGTTCAGTAGTTGCGGATAGTCGCACCGCCTGTACCACTGAGTTGTAATAAAACTTATGTACAGTTGATTGTGAATATCGCTTGCATCAGATTGTATCCGGTAACAGGTTCGCCGCCTGTTACAGGAGGACTTATAATAATATCTAGCTATTCTTCTTCTTCTTCCCCTTTTCCCACTCTAGGTGGGGTCGGCACAACATGTCTTCTTCTTCCATTCTCCTCTGTCACTCGTCAGCTCAGCATCCACTTCTTTTATCCTCATATCATTCTTCACGCATTTAATCCATCGCTTCTTTGGTCTTCCTCTAACTCTAGGTCCGTCCACATCCATGCTCAGCATCCTTCTTGTAATGTGACATTCATCCCTCCTCATCACATGTCCATACCACGCTAACCTATTGCTCCTAATCTTTTCTGTCACTGGCGCTACTTTCAAACTTCCTCTAATATATTCATTCCTGATCTTGTCCATTCTTGTAACTCCACACATCCATCGCAACATTCGCATCTCTGCTGAGTACAGCTTTCTTTCATCCATCGCTCTTTTTGCCCAACATTCAGATCCATACATTACAACTGGTCTAACGACGGATTTATAGATCTTATAATAATATCTAGCTATTGGCCGCGACTAAGTTCGCGGTTACTATGGTTTTTTAACTATCCCACGGGAACCCTTTAATTTTCCGGAATAAAAAGTATCCACGATGTTAATCAGGGATATAAGATATAACATACTTGTACTACGCCGTTAATTTTGAGTGTGGACAAGTCATTAGTAGTGTCTGAAGTTAGAATTTTCATGTTCGTTCATTGTCAAAGTTTTGTGGCGGAAGTTTTTGTTCATTAGTTAGTTTTTATTGTCGAAACTTTTTACTGATACAATGTTAATTTTCTACGATCACTTTGTGAAGTTTGTTTTTGATTTAACATTACAAACATCAAACAAAAACGTATTATTGCCTATGGATAGAATATCTTTTTTGTGTAACAAACATGGCCGATTTCCTGTATTTTCAAGTGTATATTTAGCCAATTAATACTAGATATTGTATCGTTACTGATGCAACAACATAATACTCACAATGCTTAAAATCAAATTAAATCATTTGCGTCACCAGCCTATATACACCTCACTACTGTGCACTAGTCATCAGACCACGCTAGCTCAACGCGAGTGGTTCCGAAGCACGGAAGAACTCGAGATCACAAAGATTTGGAGACGTCGCCAAGTCAAAAAATTTCAGATTTTGCTGGACGTCGTACGGGCGAGTATACTTGCGCAAAGAAGAAAACTCACCTGTTATCCTTGTAAGAAGTGAAATTCAGGCTCAAAATCTAATGCAGTCTAGTTGACTAGGTAAATTTAATAGTTTACTTTTGCTAATTTTCAGAAATAATTTATATTGTACTGTATTATTATTAAGTTACAATCAAGGGATTAACACAATTCTCACACAAATACAAAGACATTACACTTTTACTTTTATTACTATAAATCACAATATTTCACGTACATACTTTGATATCGCCAGCCATAACTTTACGCACTCATACATTTATTCGTATTATTGTATAAACAGTTATGCACATAATCATATGCCTCGAAATGCTGTGTTCATTTATGAACAATTGAAGATGACTACTCGTGTTATAGGTTGGGTCTTATTTAACTCAAAATGAATAATTTTTTAACAAACATTAACCAATTGGACCGTACAGAAGTTGCCACTTCTTTAACATGCCAGCCCGACCAGCTCTCGTCTCTTATAACTGTACAATCATCGGATTTTATAGTAGTTTCACAAAATATACGCAGTATTTATGCCAACTTGGATGACTTAAGATTAAACATACTTAATTTTAATTTTGCAACAGACGCCATCATTTTAAGTGAATGTAGATTAGACTCAAATAAAAATATACCTCAAATAGAGAACTACACATCGTATCATACAACTAAACATATTAACAAGGCTGATGGCGTAGTTGCTTTCATAAAAAACACGCACAAAGCATCTTATACGGAACTAAACTTGACCCATGCATCTGGCCTGCAAATTAATCTTGGAAATATGATTATCATAGGAATATATCGTTCTCCATCAACAGCTAATGCAGATGACTTCATAAATTCCCTTAACATATATCTGAACTCCATTACGCGAAATAAAAACGTTATTCTGACAGGCGATATAAACATCAATTTAATTTACCATCCTGACGAATCTGCACAAGGTCGTTCAAACAGATTCAATTATTTAAATATGTTGGCTACTCATGGCATGCTTCCTGGACATGTTTTACCTACTCGGGGCTGTAATTGTCTTGACCACTTCATAATAAAATTAGATGCCAGCAATAAATGTGCAGGAATTGCTGTGATAGAATCTTCTATCACTGACCATTTTACGATTATGTTAAAAATATCGTGCTTCAAAAGTATGCACTCACAGATGGCTAATAAAATAAAGAAAATCGTAGATTATAATAATGCTGTACAATTCTTTAGAAGTGAAAATGTAAATGACTTACTAGCCCTGACTGACCCTAATCTCATAACATACAGACTGGTAAAAACTTTACAAAAAAGTCTTGATTTTAATACAACAACATTTGCGATCCCTAGAAAGGAGCAAATAATTAAGCCATGGATGACTGCAGGTGTACTGCGCTGTATTCGAAACAGAAACAATTTACAACGTAAACTGAAACTAGATCCTGAAAATAGAACACTTAAATTAACATATAAGCGGTATAGAAATTTTTGCACTAACATCATTAAAAAATTAAAACGTGATTATGATAGGGCACAATTAGAAAAAGCCGTAAAAAATCCAAAAAAGCTGTGGAACACGATAAATAACATAACTCAACGTAAACCACCTAAATCACAAAACCAAGAGCTTTTAAATATTGAAATAACGCCGGAGCAGTCTTTAAATAAAGTCAATAATTATTTTGCTACAGTTGGTGAACTGTTAGCTAAAACTATTTCTACTCCCAGGGCAGAAATAAATTGTAATGCTAGCATGCCTCTAGAGACATCCTTTGTACTGTTAAATAGCGATCCTGAAGAGGTTTACTCGGTTGTTATGTCCTTGAAATCAGACAGCGCTCCTGGATGGGACAAAATACCAGCACGCTTTTTAAAGTTAGTAGGAAAGGAAATTGCACCAATCCTGGCTCATTTAATCAATCAGTGTTTTGAAGCTGGAATATTCCCAGCAGTGCTGAAGGAGACAATTATAACACCTGTACATAAAAATGGTGATAAAACAGACCCTTCAAACTTTAGACCGATATCTGTAATATCAGTGTTAGCAAAAATTTTAGAAAAAATTATAAATATTAGATTGCAAAATTTTTTCTCTAAATATAATACTTTTTCCAAATTTCAATTTGGATTTCGAAAGAATTTATCTACAGAGGATGCTGTTTTGGCCATGACATCCACTATAGTTGAGAGTATCGATGCTGGTAATAAATGTTTAACTGTTTTCCTCGACTTAAAAAAAGCCTTCGATACAGTATCGATACCAATTCTATTGCGCATTCTCCAGGACGTAGGCATCAGAGGTAACCAATTAAAACTTCTTGAAAGTTACCTATCTGATCGTAATTCGCGAGTTGGGGTAGGGCATTCATTGAGTTCCAAATGTGTTGTCAACTATGGAGTTCCTCAGGGCAGTGTGCTGGGTCCTACCTTATTTCTTGTTTATATTAATAGTCTATGTAGCATGCAAGTTGATGGAGGTAGCATCTTCTCGTATGCGGACGACACTGCGATTGTGTTTACAGCTAAGGATTGGGAAAACTTAAAATCACGAACCGAAGTGGGACTGGCCAGGATTGCTGCTTGGTTGAGTAGAAATCTTTTGTCACTAAATGTTCAAAAAAGTAACTATATCTGTTTTAGCAAGTATGATAATGGTCAACCTGGGCCAGATTTCAAAATAAGAGTACATCAATGTGTTTGTAATGATAATATCCCTTGCTTTTGTCCTGAACTTAAAAAAGTAACCTGTACAAAGTACTTGGGTGTTATGGTTGACCAGCGTTTGTCATGGCACAGTCACATTGAGTTACTTATGAATAGAACAAGAATTCTGATTTGGACATTTAAAACTTTACGGCATGTGTCTTCTGAACATCTTTTGCGTCTGACATATATTTCCTTAGCTCAATCTGTTTTAACATACTGCATAACAGTCTGGGGGGGAGCAAATAAAACTAGATTTATTGATTTAGAAAGAGCGCAAAGATCTTTGCTGAAGGTTATATATTTTAAACCGCGCGAGTTTCCAACTGACTTACTCTACTCTTCCGCTAATTTGCTGACTGTAAGGAAATTATATATTTTGCACACTGTGCTAAGTAAACACAAATCACTTCCTTTTAAAGAAATAATAAATAATGCTAGACGAAAACACAATGTTGTGCAACAACTACGTATGAGGTCTGTTTTTGCGGCGAGGCAATATGTCAACAGATCTAATGTTTTGTATAATAAAGTTAATAAAGAACTAGATATTTACAGCATGAAATACAAAAGATGTAAAGCAGTGCTTACTGAATGGCTAAAAACAAAAACGTACGCTGAAATAGAAATGTACATAAGTTGATTTCTTGTTAAAATGGAAACACGGGTACACATGCGCACACACGCGCACATGCACACACACACACACACACATGCACACACACACACACACACACACACACACACACACACACACAATTTTATGTTTACCATGAAGGTGGATTTAGTCTATTGTATCTACGATATGGAAGAGCGGTGCAGCCTATCACAAGCAAATTAGCTTAAATGGAAGCACCAACCACACTAATGCCTGTATTAGACTAAGTTACTGAAATAAACATTTTTTGTATTTTGTATTTTGTATTTGGACACCCATCCAAGGACTGACCATGGTGAAAGTAGCTTTGTTCTGGATATCGAAATTAAAAGCGTACAAATACGAACCATTACGCTAACGAGCTAAGCTCGGTAAAGCACTACCGTATAAAGAGAATAATGTAGCGTGCTACGCCGTAGTCGCTACGACTACGATATCTACGAAAACTAAAAAGTCTTATTATAAGGCGAAGAGAACTTCAATGAAATATTACAGTCAAGTTTAAAAGAAAATGCTTCATTACATAATATCTTAAATGTACTGGTAGTGTTTCGGTGCTTTTTACTTATATTTTTCTCCGACGTATACAACCTCCATGCGTCTGTTTTAGAAAAACCTTTCTTCTTAGAAGGTTACAACTACACACATCTTTTGGTAGTGTTTTGTTTCTAGGGGCCTAAAAGCTCTCAGACTTTAAAAGCTCCTAGAAACTTAGGAGGTATAAAAGATGGAAAGATAGTTACAAAGAACTTACAGAATAAAGTACATATATAGTAATATAAGATATATATAATAATATTACTGATTGGTTGCTACGAGAACCATGAGAAATTATGATGATGACCTAGGAAAAAAATGTCTCGATTACTTACTGCGGCCTAAAAATAAACTATAATATAGAATAGCATCAAATAATAAAGTTCTAAGCATGAATCCCGACAATGATACTATATATTTCGCGTACAAGACCGACGAATGTTTTCTTTTTGATCATATAAGTTCATTACAATAAACTATAGAGTTCCAAATTAAAAAAAGTTGAAGACTTGACAGCTAAACTCTTTAAAACTAAAGTCACAATATCAAAAAATAGTGTTCTAAACACGAATCCAGTCAATGATACGATATATTGCGCGATTGCGCGTAAAGTCGCCGACGATTGTTTTAAATTTTGATTCGATTATTTCAATGCAAAAAAGTATTTAGTTCCAAATTCAAAGAAGTCATAGACCTGACAATCAACCTCTTTAAATCCGAAATGAAATTCCAAATTTGAATTTGGAAACTCGATTCTTAAGGTTTGAAGGGTGGAATCTAGGAAAGCGTTGCGAGCGTCAGTGTCAGTCGGGCGCTGGAAGCGGACGGTCGCGCAAAATGACTTGACGATGCGTACGTTACTCCTGTTATACTTCGCGTCTTTCGTGTGCTGTGATTATGGTGGTTTTGTGAAACACGTTCGGCATGGTGGAAGAACGCTAATCAGACATGGCAGGTCCAGAGCCCATTTCACGCGGATGCACGCGCGTAAAGAGTTGGTAGCCCAAATCGAAGCCGAAAGAAGTAGTGAATTAGGTAAGTTTTAAACAGTTTAAAAGCCGCTTTTATATTATATCAGTGTGAATTAAGATACCCGAAACTGAAAAGTTTTTCGTTTAACGAATCTTGTTAACTTAACAACTTGTTCCGTCGATGTTTCGCTTTAAGAAAATAGCGAGAGAAATTCTTGTTTTACTTGAGAGATGATTTAGGGCCATTTTTAATTATGTTCTTAATAAAACTTGCTTTTAGTAAGCCAATTAAAAAGGTATATTACTATATAGATAAATTAATATTTCTTAAGAACAAATGGAGTTTTCAATATTTAATTATTTTAATGGAAAGCTAATTTCATTCTACCTACATATTAATTTATATTGTTTTGTGATTATAATGTATCCAATATTGAGCGAAAGCTCGAGATTTTTTTTATTATTCCTAATAATTTCAATTCAAGTATTGATTTTAAATATTACAATTAATTTACAATTAAAATTGTCTCGGTCGAAAAATATTCATGAAGTATATTAAAATCTTCAATATCAAGGAACACAAAATGGGACACAAAAGAAACATCTATTGTATGCGAACACCGGAGTTCGCGGTACTTTCCATCTTTGATTAATGATATATAATTTGTATTATACAAATAAGACTTTCTGAAAGATCAATCTTTTGCTAAGTTAGAAATAAGCAATGTAAAAGAAAAATGGTGATAATTTCCCTGCATATGATTACATCAAGCTGTCCAAGGGGGTTCACTTTCTGCCATACCGTCATAAGCTTAAAACTTAATGTATGGTAGACCTGATACTTCAGAACATTATAGACCACAGAGAGTCAGACCCTATTATAACTTTTTCTTCTGAACTGTAAATAAGTATGCAAGCATTTTTTAACATATTCAAAATATAGTTTTGTGTCGTTGAAAGTTTATTTTTAGGTTTCACTTCTTTTGTTATTTCTCACCCCAAATCTCTAATTAAGTACGGGGTGATTTGGGACTTGGAAGAAGAAAAATGTTTTTGGCCCATTTACTTTCACAGTTCCCTTCCAAATTACCAAACAATTTGAGCATCCAAACTGAGATGGTATAATGCCATTTCATGTTTTAAGTACCATATGAAATGAAATGGTTTACTTAATCATTTAGGTAACAGAGTTTTTTGGCGGCATCCAACTATGGCGGACGTGGTTTTTATTTCAGTGATTATAATATTGTTTCGGAGTTGATCTTGTTGCATAAAATCAGTGTAGTTTTATGTAGTAAGTGTCAATAATGATGAGTAATATGGAGAATCATTGAAATAATCGTCAAGTGGTGTGAAAAACGATGGGATTTTTATCGTGGTAATCCACCTCATCGAAGTTACACCACAGTGTCTACCATCGATCGTTTGACGCCAAACTCTCCCAAGATAACAACTGAAGAAAAGTATTCTACTGTTAACGTGTGGCTCATAAGGTCCTGCAACCAGAGCCGTAAAACTGAATATTAAATAAAATAAATTTAGGTAACAAGTAATTACACTTATGACGCGTCAAAAACTTATAAAATTAACAAACAAATAAAACAATTCTTCTTGTTCACCTCTACATTTTTTTCTTCCTGTTCACTACCGGGAGGCCTTGTCAAGAGAAGATACAGGCAAGAAACTCGGCAAGGGGTCCATCCTTCCTTTAAATAAAATTGTCTTACGTTCTACAATATACAAATCACTGACATTCTTATCGATAGCTATATTATAGAGTGGAATTTATGGGAATTTGGGAAGGTAATTGACACGTAGGGCTTTGACACAACAACTCTATTCTGTTCTTATGATATTTACATGTCACGAGGTGACGTAAAAAGGAGAAAGAAACTATATAAAAATAAGGTTCAATTTGCTCCGTACCAGGCATGTCAAAATGGAATGAATTAGAAGGACAAAATGACTCATGAAAAGGAACGAGTTCTAGAAAATTTGAATGTCATAAAACTTATTATTGAACGATGCATATTCAAGAGACAGTAACCAAAATGGTTGTCCTCTGCTTCACTACAGCGAAACCATGGAAAACGTCTGTCAGTTCCTACATAAAATAATATCTATATTCTCTCTATTATTAACATCGATCAACGTATACATACATACATACATAAATCACGCCTATATCCCCGAAGGGGTGGGCAGAGGCGAACTAGCACACACGGTTCGTCAATTATATTAGGTCCCATGTAATAGGTGGCGAGCCTATTGCCATTTATCGGGCACAAAAGTCGCAGTACATTGCTATTGCTAGGTGGTATAAGAGGAACGCTGCTGCCCATTCCTCATCATTGATTTATCCTAAGTCGCCTTGTACGACACCCACGGGAGAGATTTGGGGAGGTGACAATTGTATTCTACTCTGCCGTCAGCACACGGCCACGGATCAACGTATATGTATAATAAATATACAATATAATAAAATACTAACTTTTCTTTGGAAAAGTTTACCCTAAACTTGTGTGGTCTACTAAGGGTCGGTTTCTTGATCCATAGTCAGGATGACCAGGAGGTAAAAATAATATTGACCAATGGCGAATATGTAGTGATATGTCAGCTACTTCAATTATCATAAACAATTTAACTACAACACAGTACTGGGATTACTAAAATGTCGGCTGCTGGCACTGTTGACGTATATTGCTTCGGAAATGCATCACAAATTAACAATTTGTCGAGCGAAGTCACACATTTTGGCGTTTCCATTGACGCTATTGGTCTAGATTTTAACTATTGAATTAACTATTAGTACGAATCAAAAAACTCACCCTTATGGTAAGGTAGAGGTTGGTAGTGGATGACACGTTGTAACAGCAGACGCCGTGTCGTCGCGACACTACAGGTTACTAAGATAAAACTTGAAGATAAAATGGTGTGGAAATAGTTATGTACTACTGTTATCTTATGCATGTTATTTTGATGGACTTTTTTTTTTTAAATATAATATAAATATCCTCAGACATTCACACCTATCAACTAGTCCCATTTTAAGCAACTTAATGCTGCTTGTGTTACGGAAACTAGATGACGGACAAATATATATAATTGATAAATACATATAATGATTTAGAATATACATAATATAATACATATATAATGAACATCCAAGACTGGAGAACAAATGTCTGAAAATTCATCACCCAAACACTTGCCTCCACTGGGGATCGAACCCAGGACCTCTCGAGATGGCGACGCCTTGAGACCGGCGTACAGACCACTCGACCACAGAGGTGTTTATGATTGGCTATTTAAAAAAGTGGCTCATGAGTTTCTTGCCGGGTTCTTCTCATGAAAAGCCTTACTCTCGGAATCCGGCCGCTTGTATCGATTACAACCACAGTCAACGAAGTACTTGTACTGTCCTGTGGATGTACTTGTTACAAGCGCTCGCGGTAATGAAGTTTAATACAATGGTTTAATTTATTACTGTAATTTTAAAATAATTCATAATAAACGATTTATTTGTAAAATGCATAATAATGTAAAATGTTGACGATTTTAAGTGCCGAACTTGGCCTATGAAATAAAATTATTTTTGATTTTGATTTTAAGTATTTCTTATGATATTCCCTCTGTAGCGACATGAAGCTTGCAACGCATTTCATAGAAATACAAAGAAACCAGTTGTGTCGCGACGACAGGTCGATCGCGGCTGCGTGTCGTCCACTACCAATATTTGGTCCTTACCTATGAAATTGGTGTTTTTTCTCTCTTAGTATTTTGTCTGTAACTATCAAGAT
The DNA here is from genome assembly GCA_910589355.1 of Parapoynx stratiotata. NCBI lineage: Eukaryota > Metazoa > Arthropoda > Insecta > Lepidoptera > Crambidae > Parapoynx > Parapoynx stratiotata. The sequence continues at coordinate 17,603,503 of OU342458.1, forward strand.
TTAGAGTATTCCTAAAAAATAATTACCTCGTCTTAAAAAAGACTATATTTTTGAGCTCTTTTGATTTGTTTTGATAATTTGTTGTTAGTTTAATTGTGTTAAAACTAGACACGGAGACAACACTTTTTAAGTGCCTCCCGAATACATCATTTTATTTGCATTCACTTAAAAACGATAAATAATTTTTATGAAGTGTGATATTACACATATTACTAAAGCTTGTCTAATGATAGATGCCAAATATTATTATCTTTGGATTTGTCGTTGTGAAGAAAACTGAAAAAATTTTAGTATGGAAAATGCAGAATTCCCCAAAATCTCCATACAAAACACAAATTTCATAGGTAAGGACCTAATATGTACCTTTAGTGTGGTAACCACAAGATTTTCCCTTATTCATTCTTCTCTGTCCATTTGTGACATGCAAGTAGAGTTGAGGAACATCCTGGCTATAGATAAATTGAGTAGTATAGATCGCTTTTCCCAAACAAGGGGTTTAAGTTCGTCTAAAACTCATTATTTGCTTGTACCCCTTCGTTCGCCTTATTACGTTAGGTGGCGCTACTATACTAGCGGAATTATAGATAAATTAAGTTAAAGTCAAACGATGTCCTGGCATATTCTATTTTTTATATGAAAAAACGTACGAATCATTTGTCATTAGTTATTTTTGTCGTTATTAATGCATCTGGCGAAATGCCTACCCCTTCGGGTAAGAGGCGTGATGATATGCTCGTATTTATGTTGTTGCTTTCTTCAGGAATATAGGCCTGGTGCTATGTATACAATGTTCCGAATTCTTTTCTCGATTATGACTCCGTTCGCTTTACAATTGGCCAATGTTTTATAGAAAAACTAAACCTAAGAACAAACAAATTTAAATACCAATTCACTAACTTTTGATATTTTAAATTTAATGAACAAAACTAAATTTTTAAGCAATTTTGTGATTTCCCAACAGGACTTATTATATTTTCGAACAATAGGAATTATTATCGATTCCGACTCGAGTTCTCCGTCGTTGATTTAAGTAATCAACTTAGCGAGCTATTGTACAAGCTTTTAGAATATTAATTTCGGTAGCAAATGGATACGTTTACTTATTAATGTAAATTGGAGAACGAGATCTTATTCAATAATTTATATTATCTCGCATTAAATTTAATTCTTGTTTCAATAAAATAGGTATCTTACTAACTAAATTAGCAAATTAAAGGCTTTAAGAAAATTTGAGTTATTTTACAATATATTTTACTATTTCAAATAAAATAATTTTACCTTTTGACTATCACACCTATCAATAAGTCAAAATTAATTAACTTTTGCGTTTGTATTATGGATATCTATTAGAGCGCTCGCCCACGGCATAGCAAGCTCAGGAATTGTGTCTGGTTTATTGGCATAAACGCGAGATTTCACAAAACCCCAAAGAAAAAAATCGCAACAATTCCTGAGCTGAAATCAGAGATTCAACGCGTCTATGGTGAGATACAGCCACATCACTGTATAAAAGTGGTGGAAAATTTCATGAAAAGAACTGGCCTGCCATCAGAGCCGTGGGGGCCATTTGCCGGAAATTTTGTTCCATACTTAATCGGAATATGTCTTCTTTACAATTCAATAAAAATATCACAACTTTCTCATAAAATACATGTTTTTATTTTGAAATGAAAACGTGCACTCTTACTGAGACATTCGATATTTCTACGGATCCAAAACTGGCCCTTTGTCAAGTTCGTAGCTCGTGAACCTATTCCTTCAAATTTTCTTCTGTGCGTTCCTTTCTAGCTTTCTTATTATTTATTATTAATTCTGTCCATTTTAGTGACAACATTCATCTCAGCATTCGCATCACTAAAGCACTTATGCTCCTTTAATTATAAACTAAGTTGTCACTTCATTTGCAAGTACGTAATTTATTAATTCATTATCTCGATATTACATATTTAATATCTAACACGCTCGCGTCTTAGAATAATTAACGAGTCTTCGTACCTCGAGCACATGCTTGTAAAACTTAAAAGGAATTCATCAAGCTGTGTGCTAATTCTCTAATATAGCATTGAGTGAATAACGAAACGAGGAATTACGAGGATATTGTCTACATTTCTCCAGAACACAGGTACTTTATTGAAGGTAGTCTGCAAGAAAACGCAGAGCGCATTATCCTGAGGGATTGTTCCACCTGTGAAAACTTTTTCATCAAGGCAAAACCTGTTCAAGCGCTGTGCTTGTGCAAACGACTCAAAAACGTGTTTCCCATTGGTTCCCTGAAAACTAATCCTGATTTAAAGTTCAGGTAGAAGAATTTTGATTATAAATATAATGAATGAATAAATAATAATACATTATTACTTTTATAACAAAGAACGTTAAAGCTGTCATCTACAGAATAAAATTTAACATTTTTTTTTGTATTAATATAAAATAATTTGAATATTCCTGAATTCCACAGATATTTTCAGGGCGATAAAAATTATCAAAAGTAATAATATATACCAAACAATATATTTTATACCGTACATCATCATTTCTAAGAGACCTTTTTCAAACAAATTGATATCTAAACAAAAATTGCACTGAAATCTGTTAGCGGAGGTAGCAGGTGCTACAAACGATAGACATTTTATTACAGCGATAAAAATGTGTTAGACATTCTAAAACGAAGAACTAGGCGCTTGTATTTGAAAAATGGATTTTAATACACCGTGTTTAAGCTCGAAATCGTCGGAGTATTTTCACAGAGGGGATGATTAATGAAAGATTAAGAATAAAGTAAAATAATATTGAAGCTTTTGATGTGAATTTTGTGAGGTTTATTGTCTCGTAGAGCTTTTGTCAGGTTTGCCTAGAATCTTTTTCTGTTTTCACAATAGAAATTATCTGTTGCGGTCTGGCAGGGTTCGAGTTCCGAAAACATTTGTATTTCTTTTAAGGAGTTCCAGTGTATACTGTAACTCTGAGCTTAGTTCTCTGTTTATAATCATCCTATATACGTCCCACTGCTGGACACAGGCCTTCCTCATGAGGAAACACATGAAGAGTATGGACCGTTACACCACCACGCTGGCCCGATACGGGTTGGTGGGTAGAAATGGTTGCAATAGCGACCGGAACCAACGGCTTAAAGTGCCTTGTGAAGCGCGGAGGAGTTCAATATCGCAATGTTTTCGTCACCCATCCAAGACCTCGTTATGGCGAAGATAGCTTTGTTTTCGATATCGAAAGCCAAAGCGTATCAACCACTACGCCACCGAGCTCCTCGTTATTTATAATACATGTATAATCAAGTCCATACCCCCGAAGAGGTAGACAGAGGCGCATGACGACCTCCGTGGTCGAGTGGTCTGTATGCCGGTCTCAAGGCGTCGCCATCTCGAGAGGTTCTAGGTTCCCTTCCCGGTGGGGGCAAATGTTTTGGTCATGAATTTTCAGGCATTTGTTTACCAGTCTTGGATGTTTTATTATATATTAATATTCAGGATATTTATATTTATTTATCTATTAAATATATTTATCCGTCATCTAGTGTCAGTAAAACAAGCAGCATTAGTTCCTTAAAATAGGGCTAGTTGATAGGTGTGAATGTTTGAAGATATTTATTTATTTATAATCAAGTCCATACCCCCGAAGAGGTAGGTAGAGGCGCATTGCACACCCAGACTTTGACAGTGATTTCATAGGTCTCATGTAATAGAGAGCTAGGCTATTGCCGTTATTGGGTACTATCGGAGTTAAAAAGTTATAGCTTCTCCAATATAATTTATTCTTATTCTGAAGTTGCAGTTTTATTAAATGTGAGTGACCCAGGATTGAAGCGTTGACGTCTTGCGCGAGAAGTGCCGCCTTACCAACTAAACTCGATGTCTGTGTCCTAAATTATGAATTTAAGTTAGTTTTGAGTTGTGGCGTGGCTCACCTCTTAACTAGGCTCAGTATCATGGTAGAACTTCTGAAACTTTCAAATTTATCCAGCATCTGTGACTTGGCTGAAATTCGGTTGACCGCTGTAATATCTCTCGGGAATTTGACGTCGTTTCTATAGCAAACTTTAGCGAGCTTACACTAGAAGTAACAATGAAGGTTAATGACTTCAGTAGGTACATAATTAGTATTGAAAATGAAACTCTCTGTAAACAAAAATAATCCGACTTCACTTTTTTGTTTTTTGAAATTTTTGTGATTTTATAAATAAATAAATTATAAATATCTTCACACATTCACACCTATCAACTAGCAACTAATGCTGATTGTGTTACGGATACTAGATGACGGATAAATGTATATTAATATTCAGAAAATATACAATTCACATATAAGCATCCAATACTGGAGACTGAATCAATCACACAAACATTTGCCTCCACCAGGGATCGAACCCAGAATCTCTCGAGATGGCAACGTTTTGAGACTGGCGTTCAGACCACTAGACCTCGGAGGTCATTATGTAATTTACACGACACGACACAATACAAAATTGTGTCATGCCGTGTATAAGTGTGGTTTTACAGCCACGCCGGCCGCCAGCGCCATCCACGCGCGCCCTCTTACAATTACACGCGCACCCGCTTACAATCATACATCGTTTCACTGCCATCAAAATTTTGAAAGGTAAACGCCCGCACGTGGCCGTCATTAATGTGAAACGTCCGTGTAACCTATTAAATATTAGGGACATTCTGAATTCTAAGTTAAAACTAGATACTTATTCTAAAAATATGAATATAATTTTACGAAAGCTAAATTAAGGATAATTAAATATTAAATGTTCCTAAACATTACGTGTTTATTAGGGACAAAGTAGTTCAAAATTGAAACTATACTTAGATCTTTGTTAAAGAAGAAAATTAATTAATTCCCAAACGTTGATTAGCAGTGAGAGCCAGCTCCCTATCAACAGTTCTTTTACAAATTCTCATACAACTACAAACAGATCGCACAGACATATTAATTGCTTCCTTGTGTAAGCGTAATTAAGGTTGATTTAATTAATGTTGTAAAACATCAGTCTCATAAGACTGGTACGTTGATAGGATAATTTGGAAAGTTTGAAATCAATTTACGTCAGTCAAAGTAGATTTCCATGCGGAAAAACGGCACATGAGGCCGACGGCGTCATTCACGCTCCAAGTCTTCTGTGGATATCAAGAATTTTGTACTATAAGATGGATGCTAAACTCCCATACAATAACATGAGGCAATGTTCTGTCTCGATCAGTAGGTGTTCCCTCTCATTCTATCTCTATCACTATTTATGAATGAAGGCTATCCGTGGGATATCCTCTTCCTCTGTTTCTATCCATAGATTCTGTCTCACCTGTCATATTTACGCCATTTTGACACCTAGTCCGAAAATTGTTACAAATTTTTGTAATTCAATATTTCAAATAAAAAATTATAAAACTGGTGATGACGTGCGTTGTTTTATGTTGTGTAAGTGAGTGATATCCTGGATTTACCTTATCATTTCACAGGTGAGTCAAAAATCACAATCAGTATTTGTTTGAGAAATTTGTGTGTATTTTTGTGTGACGTCATTAGTAATAGAAAGCTTTACTACGAAATGACAAACTCATTCATGGAAGTGATAGAATGAGAGGAAACACCTACTGATCGATACAGAACATTGCCTCATGCTATTGTATGAAAGTTTGGCATCCATCATAACAAAATTCTTGGTGGGTATAACCGTTTCGACGTTAAAAACTAAGTAGAACTTTATGATTAAAAGCAAAAATTATTAGTTTAAGCAATAGGACGTAATAAATTGGGCAGCCATTTAAATATTTGGTCTACAAAAAAAGTCAGCCAATAAATAATTTGGGCAGCAATATAAAATGTATGTTACCGGAAATGTATAAAATCTAGGATTTGTATACGATTATTAGAATATGTACATACATACATAATCACGACTATTATCCCCTAAGGGTTAGGCAGACACCAGGCATAAGCACCGCAAAGCAGAAAAACAGGAAGCAGAAAATGTTAACTGATCGATGTTATAAAAATAAATTGCAATGCTTAGAACAGTTCTTGAAATATTGAAATAGATGATCACTTTAAAAAATTTCAAGATGAGGCAAAGAAATTAGAAGTTGCGCAGAATATTTGCATGAGATGGCGTTGAAGGCCAGGATCCAATTGAAATCTCGAGCCAACACTATAAATAATTAAGTTTTCATACTTTCCTTTATATTTTACTCTTATCTGCAGTTTTTTTTTATATTTAATACTGTATTTTAAAAGTGTTTTTGGCAACAATAGCTTGGCAGAGTATGGAATTACAATCTAGTGACACTAAGCTAGTGTCTCCATGATCACTATCTACTCTATGAGTAGGTCGTTACCAATTTAATAATAATATTTTTTATTTATTAATGACTGTATTTGCAAATGCGTTCACAGTATTTAATTTGGTTCTAGTTTTGTCTTAAATTTAAGCTAGAAAAATAAAGTCAGATAAAAATTATAAAGCTTTTTTTGACAACGTCTCATTCAAGAAATACATTATTTAATTATGGAAGTTACAGAGCAACGCCGGCGGCTGCCTCTTTGGCCACGCGCGCTTACATGTCAAAATTTCGATACCATTTGACGTACATAGCTCTTAAACCACCCTTATAACTGTAGCTGTCACGTACACAGCGAGTCATACACCCAGTTGCAGAAACGAACTTTAAAATTTAATGTCAGCATTATCCCTAATGCTCCATTAAATTTATTTATGGAAGTGTCAAAAGAACACCTTAGCGTAGTTTTACGTTGCACAAAACGACATTGCCACCCTGTCAATGCTAAAGAGACATAAGCTAGAACTGTTACTGAACTTTGACTTGACTGACTGTTACTGAAACTGAACTTTAATGAAAGTTTTAATGTCTCATTAACAAATGTCGTCCTTAAAAAATCTTTGTGCAACTGAGTGTTTGTCTGTGTAAAGATCCATCCTGAATTTGGGCAGTAACCGCACTAAGCGAAACTCTAAACCGCTCTCTGTGGAATCAGCGCTTTATGGGTAACATTAGAAGCGAAACGACAATCGACCGTTGGAGGTGCTCGTCCTTCGAGCAGAATTACAATTTAATATTCCTGCTTTGGTACGTGACTAGGCTCCTTAATTTTGCGAATGAATAGTGTTTATGATGTAACGGGAGAGTAGTTTTTGGGTACAAATGGGAAGGAGGGATCTAAACAGTGTGACCTTGAGAATCTTTAGTGGAAATATTTGTTGATCATGCTATTTAAATGGTTTTGAGGACGTAGCTACTAACCATTTTATATCTAAAACACTGGCTACCTGGTAAGTGAAAACTTCTTTTACGAAGAACGACAACATAATTTTTTAAATGAGATTTAATTTAAGTATTATTTGGATTCAGAATTATTTTATTTGTTCCATTACATTAGTCCTTCTATATAGTTTTTAATATTATTTCTTCAGTGTAGTCAGGTAGAACTATTATCCTCCACAAAATATTATCCTCCTTCTTGTGGCCTTATTTCAAATTTGATATGGGGATATAACAACATGGTTCTTCCAATACGGTTTCCATTCTCTTGTATTACTCTTAATCTTAACATCGGCTTCTTTCGAAGCCACACCATCAACATCTAATATTACACAATCTTCTTGAGAAATCCACGTAACTAGATTACCACAATATCAGGCATAGTAAGGAAGTTTGCGGACGAACAGTAGTTGTTAAAAAGCTTTAGATATTTCAAAAACAAAGGAATGATTGTCTTTAGGCTTAAATAAAAAATTATGAACCTTATTACCTACACAAGTTGACACCCTTCCAATTGAATATTATATAAATGGTTGTCTATTTGCTATATAAAACCCTCAGGTTGTAGCAGAATATCAGTGCTTTGCTCGCATCCAGATGTGAACAAAACCAGTCACTGAGCTACGACCTTTTTGCTCTTCTGTAGCACACACAAAATTTTGTTCTTGTTGTTAAGTATGTGTTTTTCTTTATTTTATTTTATTTTGTATTTTTGTGTGTGATGGAGAATTTTAGAGTGAATAAAGAATTATCTATCTATCTATCTATCTTATTGAATGAAATGGAAACTATGAGCTAACATAAAAATTTATTACAAATATAAAGTACTGATTTAGGGCGAATTCGACAAAATTTCGATTAGCGATACTCGTGTAGTAATACCAAAATTGCTTTATCCGTCAGATGCGTTCACGGCCAAAAATCAGCATGAATTTCGACCAATGAAATTTAAGCATTTATTGGTGTCCGAAACCCCATCTAGTAACTTCTTTTAAAAATATAAAGCATCTTAAATCCCCGACTACTACCACTGAAAATCATTGAGACTTAAAAAAAGTATCAGAGCAAATATAATTTTGCACTGATAAGCAAAACGCAAGCAGAACAAAGCAGACTGGTTCCTAGCACCAATCAATTTGTAGCGAGGCTATTCTAGCGTTGGAAACGAAGCCAGAGCCAAGGGCGCTCATGACATTGAGGAGTTGAAGCCTCCAAGAAAAATCAAAGGTCGAGCTAAGATTAGCTTTAATAATTTCCCGCCGATTCTCAGCGCTTGTTAGTTTTTAATCTCTTAATGGTCACAAAACGAGACATACACATATTATATTGTTCGCAAACGACTTCGCGTGACCCTCACGGGGTCAAACAGTATTTTGTTAAGATTTTCTTTGAGCGTGCTTTCATAAAATTTTTGAGTGAACATGACTTTGAGTTTTACCTTAGTCACGTCGTCGCCTTCCATCAATACATCGAGCGAGATTGTGGTCAAACGTATTCAAATTATTACAAAAGAAATAAAAGTGGACAAACTCGATGACGCAGTGGTTCGTACGCTTTGGCCTTTGATATAGAAAACCATATCTTCGCCATGGTGAGGCCTTGGATGGATGACCAAAACTTTGTGATATCGAGCTAGTCCGTGCTTCGGAAGGCACGTTAAGCCGTTGGTCCCGGTCGTAACTGCAACCGTTTCTACCCACCACACATTCTTGTGTGTTTCTTGATGAGGAAGGCCTGTGCCTGGACCCCACATTGGGCCAGTAACGTGGTGTTACGGCCCATAGTCCTCATGTGCTTCTCCATGAAGGAAGGCCTGTGCCCAGCAGTGGGACTTATATAGGCTGGGGACGGAATAAAGAGAAGTATAAGTTCTCCCACGATTCTAATCGACTAAGTAAATATTCGCACCGTGAAGATATTGAAAAAGTCCGTCTAGTTCATCTTAGTAGTGTCAGGTGCGGTTATTGAACTAGATAGCACTTACACACAAATCTCTAGAAATTCAAATACACTTTCTGGGTTTCAAAAATTTTATTGGGAATGTATATTAGTAGTTTTTGTAACTGTCACATAATATAGGTTATTAAAACACGAGCGTGGTTTTAAAAATGAGCCTTGGCGGGTTTTTTAATACTATCACGCGAGTGTTTTAATACCGAGTTATGTGCAATTACATTCTACACTCATTATTCAAAGAAATAAAACAAATTTTTTTTTTTTTGGCTGTCTGGAAAATATTTGCCATAGTTTTGTGCGTTTTTAAGAAAAAAAAGTGTTGCATAATAAGTCCAACCTGTTGCATAATGGCCATTATGTTACAGTTTCCATTTTAAAATTTTCGTTTTTATCATCTGTGTTAAAATTATGAGTTCGAGTCCGAGTTCATAATTCGAACATTATAAATTGAGTGTAGATAAACGTATTTTAAGAAAATACTGTTTAGAAATAACCAACAAAAGTGAACCGATGGCCTACCGGAATCTTATGCTGGCAAACTGGAAACCCAGTAGAAACTAGTTTGGCCCGGAATCCGACTCGGCCTAAAGTGCTTGCCCCATTAAAACTTACTCAAACAAAAACTAGTCCTTTGCAACATTTAGCGGTATATGAAACCAATGGCTTTTCGTTTATCGCAGAATAAGGAAATTCAAAGAAATATAAATCCATAATCATGTTTAGGTGGTAGCAACCCAGTCTAAAAAAATAATGCAAACGTATTAAAAAAAAGTACAAAAACTTGAAACCCTCGCAAAGCTGTTCGTACTACAAAAAGCTTTCGTATTTATTGGAATATACTCATAGTTGTATTCACAGATATTCATTAACTTAGATAACGAAAGTATAACGATTTGTATTTAAACCAAGCGTGTCAAATTTGGTACACAGATAGTGTACAATCTGAGAAAGGACATAGGCTACTTTTTATCCTGATATTCCCATGGGAACGGGTACCACGCGGGTGTAACCGTGACTATCAATATCCGGTCGATCGAGTATTATGTGACATATTCCGTCAAAATGTAATTTCATTTAGTATTTTAAAATTTCTCGGCATTGTATGCTTCAAGCAAAAACGTTGCACATTAAAATGATAAGAGTAATAAAAATTTAATAATTAAAAATCCAAGGAAGGAATTCCTTCAAAGTCTATAAACAAAGATTCCATTCCAAGTATTATGTATTTGATACGTATTCTGAATATTTTACACCAAGGTGTTTCAAAAAAGTGATGATACAGGTGTTTTTATTTCGCAAAGAAGATTATTTCGGCGAATCGCCTAGAACTCTGTAACAGGAATACTCTGAATCCGAAATTATCCCTGTAAAATCTACGGATAAGGAGGAACTTCGAAATATTATATTTCATTCTAAATGAACACTTTCCCTGTCGCTTACCAAAATTTTTATCGTCGCATTTCAAACCTTTTCCGGGATTCTTTTATATAATTTAATGAACATTTCAAGTAACGGCCTTTGAAGGTTTTTCATTATTATTAGACGATTTAAATCTTATTTTTGTCCTCAGCTTATACTTTCCACTGCTGGGCACAGGCCTTCCTCATGGAGAAACACATGAGGAGTATTGGGCCGTAATACCACCACACTAACCTAATGCGGGTTGATGGGTAGAAACGGCTGGAGGAAACGGCGGCGGGAGTTCGAGATCACATAGCTTTAGTTTTGGTCACCCATCCACGGCCTGATCATGATGAAGGTAGCTTAGTTTTCGATGTCGAAAGCCAAAGCGTACTAACCACTGCGGCACCGAGCTCCTAAATCTGCGACCAAAATTTGTGATCTCCGACTCCTCCGTGCTTCGGAAGGCAGGCCTTTGGTCCCGGCTATTACAACCGTTTCTACTCACCAACCTTCAGTGGGCGTTAAGGTGTCACGGCCTATACTTCTTGTGTATTTCTTGATGAGGAAGGCCTGTGCCTGGACCCAGCAGTGTTACGTATATAGGCTGAGGACGGACCTTAGTCATGATTTGATACTAATACTGATGTGTACCTTCTCTCTGATCTCTCTTAAATAATAATATATGTTACATTTTACAAATATTAGGTCCTTACCTATGAAATTGGTGTTTTGTATGGAGGTTTTGGGGAATTCTGCATTTTCAATACTAACATTTTTTCAGATTTCTCCACAACGACAAATCCAGAGATAATAATATTTGGCATGTGTCATTAGACAAGCTTTAGCGATATGTGTGTGAACACGCCTGATAAAAATTATTCATCGTTTTTATGTAAATGCAAATCAAATGATGTATTCGGGAGGCAGTTAAAAATAATTGTCTTTGTGTCTAATTTTAACACAATTAAACTTACAAAAAATTATCAAATTAAATAATACGAGCTCAAATATATGGTCTATTTTTAGAAAGAAAAATGTTCTGAAAGTTAATAGTTACGGACGAAATGCTAAGACAGAATAAAAACACCAATTTCATAGGTAAGGACCCAATATTTCCCACTAGCTGTGCCCACGGCGTCGTTCGCGTGGCTATTGATTAACCGCCGATAAAAGTTTACAAAAAGTTTTTGCATGTTTGTTGACACTGCATTGTTTTCTTACAAAGTTCTCGACATAACGTTTCTACTATCTCTATTTTTCTATAGCTTTCTATAGCAAAATGTTGATTGTTAATAGTTGAACTAAAACCTCTCATTATTAAAATAATGAAAATATTATTTCTTGTGATTGTCATCTGATTAATTGTTGTCATGGTAATAAATCTCTGTTGTCGTGTCTTTATTTTACAATGCCGAGAAATTTTAAAATTCAAAATGAAATTATATTTTGACGGAATATACTCGGTCGAGCAGATATTGACAACCATAATAAAATGTCATTAACATATGATGAGACCGAAGATCTTCTGATGAGAATAGCTTAACTGTTTGTAAAACCTAATGAGGGCTACTCCTGCTGAACCACTCTCATACAAAACGCATCATTAAATAACCTGACTTAAAGACCTGAGTAGTAATTAACTAAATAGTAAACTTTTCATGGTTAGTTAAACTTTTCATTGAAAATACTAACTACCTGTGGCTATCCTGAGGAACCGAAGCAGGACATATACCACAAGAAGCATATATCCAAATGTGTACTTTCAAATCCTCCCAGCATACACTTTAACTTATAATCACCTGCACACACACATACACTCACGCAAACACACACCACTCGAACAAACACACACACACACACGCACACTTAGGTAAGATAATATAAATTTATACTTTTGATTGTTTAATATCTATGTTTTAGCCTTTGAAAAAAAAATGTTTAATTTGATGTTTTACTTAAATGAATAAGGTACCATAAATCCTAGATGTACACCTGTGGATGAAAAGCGAGGCATTCCAATCACAAGTGTCTTTGATTACTTACCGGGAAACCCCGTTACCATAATGTTAAGGATTTTTGTTAATAAAGCATTTTTCATTTTCATTTTCATGGTTATACCCGCGTGGTACCCGTTCCCATGTGAATATCGGGATCGAAGTAGCCTATGTCCTTTCTCAGGCCTTAGACTATCTGTGTACCAAACAATTGAATAGTTCAGTAGTTTTAACGTGAAAGCAAGACAGACAGGGCTATTTTCGTATTTATAATATTAGTATGGATATTTGTATAATAAAATCAATAAGATACCCGTGTTGTATTAAAATAGGTAAGCACAAAGAAGGTCATCGACGTAAATAATATGCTTCACGTAAACCCCCATGGAATAATCTTATAAGATTTCCCGCCGCTGCTCTAAGCCACGAACAAACAAGATAGCAAGGTACAACTAACGTAACAGGAATCTTGTGTGTTGGAATAGAAAATTCTAAAGTGCTTCGCAAAACAAAACCACGATTCGGCAACTGAAGGCTTTGATTGTTTTGAAACCAAGTCTCCGGAGTTGAGTGTTCAAATGTTCTAACACAAATATTTTGACATGTAAAATATTGTTTTATAAGAGCTAACACGAAGTTGTAATTATTCTTTATGATTTGTGTTCTTTTAATCTGACTATAGAGTTAGAAGCCTGGAGATAGACTTAGAATAGAATAGAATTGAGCTTCCTGGTGGTACAACCACTCGATCCTCTATTGTCTATATTTAGCAAGATTTCTAATAGGGATGTTTTATAGGTATGCCATAAGACGTGTATGAGGAGCTCGGTGGCGTAGTGGTTACTACGCTTTGGCTTTCGATGAAAAACAAAGCTACCTTCGCCATGGTCAGCCCGTGGATGGGTGATCAAAACTTTGTGATCTCTACCTCCTCCGTGCTTCGGAAGGCACGTTAAGCCGTTGGTCCCGCTATTGCGACTGTTTCAACCTACCAACCCGCATTGGGCCAGCGTGGTGGTGTTACTGCCCATACTCCTCATGTGTTTCTCCATGAGGAAGGCCTATGCCCAGCAGTGGGACGTATATAGGCTGGTGACATAGGTATACCGACCTCCAGCGCTGGCGAGATTTTCATACATTTTGCGCGCGTCCAGCGGCCAGCGTACCTATGAAACCACCCTAAAAGCGAATGAATTGTGTGTGAACTGATTTGTTATAGATTCATGCGTTGTTTTAAATAAGGCAGTGGGCTGGTCATATTAGCCGTAGAACTGACTTCCGTTGGGGCCGTAAAGTTCTCGAGTGGAGACCGCGTCTCGGTAAACGTAGTGTAGGACGCCCTGCGACTAGATGGGATGACGACATTCGTCGGTTGGCTGGAGTGGGCTGGATGAGAACGGCCGAAAATCGCGAGCGGTGGCGTGCATTAGGGGAGGCCTATCCAGCAGTGTACAGGAGTAGGCTGAAGATGGTGATGAGGATTAAAATAAGAGAGTATACCAATCAAGTCATACTTTAAATTCAAAGAAGTATGCCTCAGATGCCGATGTGGTCTCAACTCCTATTTTTACAACTGCTACCAAAGTTATGTTCTATCCATTCTGTTCTGAACACCTCGGGCCTTAAAGCAATCTTTATAAGTCAAAGATTAACCTCTCCAAGGCCACAAAACGAGACTCGATTATAAAACACACGGTGAACGGCGTTTGCTTGGTCTTCGAGGGGTTAACACTGTTTAATTTACCAGTGGTTCAATCGCTATGAAATATTCATTCATTGTCCAGAAACTTAGGAGTTTTCTATCAAATGGTATAGTGCAGACGAAATTCTGTTTAGCTGTTACATACTCGATATATTTACCAGTGGTTGCAATAGGTGAATGAATGTCGTTATTCAATTAAAGGCAAATTCGACCAAAATTTCGATTAGTAACACCGGTTCAGTAATACCAAAATCTTTAGCTGTTAAATTTAATGCGTACACGGCCAAGAATCGGCCGAGTACGCAGGACTCCGCCTTAACAGCGGATTCAACCAATGAAATTTCAGCATATATTAGTGTCCGTCGCCCCGTGTATTAACACGGAGCTTTGTCGAATTCGCTCTTAAGCATTGTACCGAAAATGTAAATATGAACAGTGCGATGTCTAAATATTAAAATTAAATGAGTAAATTAAATCTTTATTGCTCTCTTTTATTTTGTGAAGTGGCCTAGCTAAGTACGATTTGGCATAACAAGTTTCTTCAATAGAAGGAAGGAAGACAATCGCATTTCGACCTTTCGTCTCAGATGATCTGTATTATTAGTGTTGTGAAGGACTCGAGCCCTTAAAGTCTCGAGTCTTTGTTCAATAATCTTGACATTACCTTGAAAGGTATACTGAACTTAACAGCATGCGAATAATAATAAACTAAGGTTAACGACATGACGTGGTTCATGGCTTCATCGAGTTAGATTTTCTGAGAACCGCGTTTTGTTCATCAAAAATACATTATTTAATATTGATACGTGTTTACATATTAATGTTACAAGTTTGAAGCTGTATGAATGCAAATACCGAAAGTCAGTACAATAAAACTTAGGAATCGTACTTACTTAGATATTATACTATGTTATTATGCTTGTCAACGTCTGAATATGCTTCGAGTTTCGTTAGTGAACCTAGAAGACATTGGAAGACCTTTTCATGGGAAGAACGGGCAAGAAGCTGAAAGATTTTCATAAATATCGCGTGAACACTATCTTAGTTATTATTAAATTTTCCGAGTCTAACATAATAGCAGCGGTAATGTCAGAAACAGTTATGCTGCAATCTATTATTGCGGGGTACGCGTACACACACTGTAAATATTTGTCGCCATACAAGATAGGGCGGCTCTCGGAGTTGCCAAGAATTTAGGGGCAATGTAAATAACTAACTATCCAAGTGCAAATAACAACTTTGAATACTAATATTATAACTATCTAACTATCCAAGTCGTGCTCAGTTGATTGCTGTCTAGTAAGTTGGAGGGATAAATGTTTGTACGTAAATAAATTTATTTTCGTTTTGAGGTTAGGGGTGGCGAAAAGATTAATTAAAATTTAATTGTCACACTTCGTTGGAGTTCAAAATTTGTATGACTTACTATCCTCGCTAAAGACAGTTTCGTTGTCCGTGCTCAGGCTATATACGCCGCACTGCTGGACACATGCCTTTCTAGTAGAAAAAAATACATGAGGAGTATGGGTCGTAATACCACCACGCTGGACCAATGCAGGTTGAAATAGAAATAGTAACGGTTACTATAGCCACTGGGACAACGATTTAACGTGCAATCCGAAGCACGGAGGAGCTCAAGATCACAAAGTCTTGGTTATCCATCTACGGCCTGAACATAGCCAAGGTAGCTTTGCTTTCGAAATCGAAAGCCAAAGCGTACTAACCACTACGCCACCGAGCTCCTCAAAGATAGTTCGAGTGACTAAAAATATAAATATAACCCGAGTCTTTATATTTCGGAATATTTTCTTCCAGCAACTAGGAGCATTCCTAATATTTTTTTGTTTGACTGCACCGATTTTCAAATAAACAATCATTTATTGGTGGTCCCAGTCGCCGGAACAAAAATATTTAATTTTCACAGATATTGAAACTTGGAACGCGGTTCCTGTTGACTGCGATCCCAGTTGCCGGAAACCTCATCGTTTTTACTCTCGAATCCGCATTGAACCAGCGTGATAATGTAACTGATCAAACTCCTAATGTCTTTCTGTTTGTATAGTGTCCAGCATTGAGAATCTGGTGACAGTGATTGAATTAGAATGGTGTTGCAGGTATTTAGAGCTCTTTTGCAAAAAGCGCATTGTAAACTTTTGCTAAACGTCGAAAAAATGACGGACCAAAACATTTCTCACAAATTATGTGACGTAATCAACAGGTAGGTATACTATTCACTTTGTCAGTTGATGAATTGCTAAGGACTTTAATTTAATACAGCCCAGCATGATAAAGCTTCGTTCTCAGAATCATCAAAATCCATTCTTTAACAGGTTTCCTGAAATAATATTTGACAAATTAGTTACGCGGAACTGTCCGTTCCCAGATATCGTGAAGATGATTTATTGTTTTCAATTACTGCCTCAATTGTTATTAATTATTCAATTGAATACTTTAATAATTGTGCTGCTACGCCCAATTTGAATGTTCTAATAAATAGACAGAGGATGGCCCTAAATCAGAAAGGATAAAAAAAATAGGTGGTGGTTTGATTCTTAAAAAAATAGCTTTCACTGTTTAATTTTTAAGTTTTGTATCTAGTAGTTCTCAGCCGACCAGAAAGTGAAGTCAAGTTGTCTTACCATCAGATGGGCGCCCTGCTTGTCTTCTATTATCATCATGCCCAGCAGAACATCATAATATATAGAACAAAAAATAATCACACCAATAGTTGAATAAAAACTTAACATTAACACTCAAACATCTACCACAGTTGCACTCGTCGGCCATGGAAGTCTTGAAGATGATAGAAATAATTAAATAAAAGCGCATTAATGGCACTATTGCACGGTGGGTTCATAAAATGAACTCGGACTCATAAATAATTTAAGCTATCACTCCATTCCTAAAGCTCTGACTTACACGTGCTATGATTCTATAAACAGTTCACTAATTCTGTTGAAATTAATTAATAGTGGGAGGATAGTTGATTTAGTCATTCAATTTGACAGCAACTAAGGCTCTCAGCAAAGTCATAATTTAGATTACTAATCCCTAATATTTCCTTTAAATTATGTTGTAACAATGATCATCCTCATTTGAAAAATTCTCGAATTATGTCAGGCAATAATTTTCTGTTTATGTAAATTAACGTTGTCACATAATATTATGATAAGTTGTGATTCGTTTTATTCAGTACAGTCAACAGCATTATAAAACTGTCGAAATTCCCTTACAAATTTTTTACTTTTGAGCTTTGAGTTTTTCACTATTCTTCACTAAACTTCTTCTTTTTCTAATTATCGTTATTCTTTAGCTACAAGTACTCCTTCTGACCCAACCCGCATTGGGCCAGCGTGGTGGTGTTAAGACCCATACTCCTCATATATTTCTCCATGAAGAAGGCCTGTGTCCAGCAGTGGGACGTATATAGGCTGAGGACGACTCCTTCTGTTCATTTACTCGCGAGATTCTTTCAAAAAGGTATGTAAATGTGAAAAGCAAGGTAGCAAGGTTAGTATCTTAACATAATATGGACTCTTCGGTAAAAATATTAATGAAAATAATAATTATTAACTGTTTTCCGTACGTTTATGAAATTCAAACATACCTTTATAACAATTTCGAATTCAGGTATAAATTGACTGATTGTTAAGTTGTTATGTTCAATTCTAAGCTTCATGGTATCAGACTTACAATTCCTCTGAATTTCTGGAGGTGATATTGCACACTAACAAAAGGTTAACAAAGTTGGACATCAAAGCAGTATCTCCTTTAAATGCAATACCAGTACACCAATTAATACAAATAGATTATTTCCTGGCACCTGTCATGAACTTAGAAATGTTGTGCTTTCTGAATTTCAATCAAATGTCATAAAATAATACGATGAAGCAAAAGACGATTGCTTTGATAACGGAATGCAAAGTATTTCAAATTATACTTTGAGTAATAAACATTCGAAATCAGTAGTCACTTCTTAAATAATGTTGATACACTTACACATAAATGGTTTATTGTTTTTAATTCATTTTGATTGTCTATTCAACAACATACAATAAATTACTCATGTTAACATTAATGTCAAAGTAGTTAATAATCAACATTTTATCACATCTATAATAAAATTTAAAATACTTATTGTAAGAATCAATAAACTAAATAAATCTTCAATTAATTCATAACATTTGGTGTAGGTGCATCTATTTAATCTTGATAAGTTTATTAAATTAACATTGCAAATTTAGGCCCGATTTTACAATCCTCAGATAAAACTATCTGTCAGTCAAATGTTAGATCTGTCCCTTTTCTTTTTATGACTTTAGAAAGTAACATTGATAGTTTGAGGATTGAAAAATCGGGCCTTAGTCAACTAGCTAATTTAGTAAACTAGAGCAAATAGATAAAAATGGACAGGAAGAAGTTGAAAAATTTGGCTGTAGGGACTGCAAGCCCTTTATAAAGTAGACTTTCACGTTTAAATTAGTAGAATGTATTTACTCACACATCTTTAGCTTTACAAATATCACTTAAGGCTGTATTCAAAGTAAGTTTCTGACACCTAATGAGCTTTTCTGTTTCGATATTCGACAAAATGAGCGAGACGATGATTGCTCCAAACTTGTTTATGTGCAATAAGGATCAATTTCTCGCAATTTTTTCACAAGGCAAAACCAAGACTGGTCTGCTCATGAGGACTTTCAATTTATTTAACTACACTCCAGCAACTCTGGTATTGACACACCATTAAAACGGTACATAACTCAGATCGAGCAATATTTCACACATTCCCAGTGAATTGCTTCCACGTCGTTTCTGAAGCCATTATTCAAATGTCTCGACGAGTCGTTCACTTGAACGAACGCTGAGAAAATTGGCTTTTTTAAGATTTTAACGTTTTCGAATAAGTTTGTGGCGTGAATCCAACTCTTTGGTCCGATAATGGCTTTTTATGGGACGTTGATGATAGAACAAGAAATGTGGATTATATTTTGATACCTTTTTGACGGGATAACGAAATGATAGGACAAAGAATAATAGAAGGAAAAAAAATATATGAAATGACACATTTATTTTGTCAAAATACTATAACTGCGCCAATGCAAATAATACAGAAATGACAAGAATGCTAAACTACAGTTGTATCATTTTACTAGTAAGAAAAAAAATCGTTTGTTTTTGTTAAAATTCTTCATAATTTCACCCTGGAAAAGCAATTGGGCTTGCAACTCAAAATCTGAAAAGTGTTCAATCCACGTGAAAATCTGCTTTTACCTGTCTAAACTTACTTTTACATTTATGTTTGAGCAACTTTATGTTTTGATCAAGGGTTAAAATCAAGATAAAAGATAGCATATCCACAAAAAAGTTATAAGGTAGCAAACAATTATTTTGTGATGTCTGGTATGCTGTATAGTATGGTGTCAAACAACTTACTAGTAAACTGTATTATAAATTAGTTGTAAAAGTAGTTGGTATTACGACTGATAAGCCCATGCTTATCAGTCGTAATACCACCTCCTTTTTTAAATATAACTGTTAGATTTAGAGCTTTAGTCATTGTCATCATCATTAATTTGCCTGCCCTTTTCTTAATTTCATTTGGGGTCGGCGCAACGAGTCTTTTTCTTCACTCTCCTCTATCACACACACAACATATCATCATTCACTCTCATCGTAGCCATGTCCTCATTCACACAATCTATCCATTATTTCTTTGGTCTTCATCTCCCTGCATTACCAATTGTATTTACAAATATATACGTTACCAAGTATACCTATTTGTAAATACGTTATAAAGTAAACATAAGAAAAATATTTCATATGCGAATCTTGAATTATATTCTCGAAGACGAGCGAAGCCACAAAAAAGTAATATTTTTAGAACGTTAAGACTATTCATGGTATTGTATTTGTATTCCTAAAAGTTTCAAGAACGTTCCAAATATCAAACCTAAATAAAAATGTAAATAAAAGCTAAATATCAATTTTGGTGTGAAATTTTCCAATAAAGAAATGTCCTCGGTGAAAAGTTTGGAACGGTTTTATGTAAAACACAATGCCACAGCGAGTTTTTATTCAATATCTAGTTACGTTTTATCTACACGTATTGTTGGCTACAGGTCTGGCCATAGACACATTGTAGGTAGCATACTTTTTGATACATTTATGTTTTCTTTAGTTTTTGACTTATATCTTTTCTTGCCATTTTTGACATTGATTTTTTTATTACTAATTATTAAAAACTGTTAGACGGAAGCTCGGCTTCTTATTTATCTCCGATACCTAACAGTTTCTGGTGTCAGAAGTTATTTAAAAGTTCGCGGCATGATCACCCGTGCTATCGCAAAGCAGCAGGCTAACTCCGCTACGGATAATGCCGCCGCGGCGGTCGCAGAGTTGGGCCCGCCGCCGTCCCCATCCACGTCACTTTCGAAGCAAAGGGCGCAGGTGAGTTCCTCAAGCGGTAATTCAGTCGCCACCAAATGTTCTTCCGTTCTTGCGCAGAAGCGGCTACTGGAAGCGCAGCATGCTCGCCGTCTGGCCGATATGGTCGAGCGTGAGAGAGAGCGCAGTGCGCTAGCGGCAGAGCGTTCGCTAGCTGCAGAGCGCGCTGCCGCCGAGGCCGAGCTGCGGGCTAGGCTCGCCGACCTCGACTCTCGAGCGAGCGCACGTAGCGCGCGCAGCCACAGCCGCGCCTCCAGTCGAGGCACTGCAGCGGTAGAAGCGTGGTTAGAGTCTACATCAGCTGAGGCTGTGGCCGTGGAGCCGTTGCCTGCGTCATTGCCGGCGCGTCATACCGTGCAGGCCCCGTTTGGCTTGCTCGGCGTGCATCCCAACGCACCGACGGCGCGGGAGCTACCGCTGGGCCTCCCCATCAGCCAGTCAGCAGCTGAGGTTGTGGCCGCGGGGCCATTACCTGCGTCATTGCCGGAGCGTCGCCACGTGCAAGCCCCACTTGACTTGCTCGGCGTGGCTTCCTACGCACCGACGGCGCAGGGGCTACCGCTGGACTTTCCCATCAACCAGTCAGCAGCGGCTCAAGACCCATACACTCAACCTCATGATAGATTAGGTACACATAATCATTATAAATGTAACGAAAATAAAATTAGTGTCGAAGTTGAACACTTAACAAAGGTTCTACGCGAAGTCCTGATTCCGAAGAGGAGATCTGGTGAGTTACCTTTGCCTTTTTTCTCAGGGGCACCGTCAGACTGGTCTAAATTTTATAAAATATATCTTAGTACTAAGGGCGAATTCACCAACATAGAAAATATGACCAGGCTTTCTGTGGCCCTTAAAGGGTTCGCTTACGAAGCGGTGGCCTCCCTGCTTGCTACTGCTGACGACCCAGACTTAATCGTCGCTGCTTTACAGCAGCAGTTCGGGGTTCCAGAGGTAGTGGTCATGAAGGCCATTGCGGAGGTGCGGGCACTCCCAAGGTTAAGCGGGTACGATGCACAGGAGCTAAATGTTTTTGCATGCAAGGTACGCAACTGCATAAGTACCGTTCAGCTTCTGCAGCAGCAAGTCAAATTAGCTAACCCTGAACTGTGCAACGTTATCTTGGGAAAGCTTACTCCTCTTCTAAGGGAGAAGTGGTTGGCGTTTGCCTTTCAGAAAGAGCATGAAAATAAGTTTCGCTTGGAAAAGCTTTCTGATTTCTTATCGCATGAGGCTTTATTGCATTTAAGATATGGTATCCTGACAGATTTTAAACCTAAGTCAGATAGGTCTCATGTTCATTTTGTCCAGGCTGACTTCGTCGACTCCTCCCTCACTTCAGCAACTCTTGACCAGCACCCCTCTACAGTCTGTCAAACGACTTTGACTGGAAGGCCTGTCTCTAATTATGGACATCTTCGCTCTGTCAAGAGACACAAAGAAGGCGTCGAACAACCAGGTAAAGTTCCTAAGTCATCGTTTCCAAGTCGGTCAGATAACACCTCTAGCGAACCTGGTTGTGCTTATTGTAAGGCTACGCATGAAATCCAGAAGTGTCAGATGTTTCGTGATTTGGTTGCAGAAAAACGATTGAGTTGGGTAAGAGACAATTTTATCTGCTTCAAATGCTTGAGGAAAGGTGGTCACAGCTATAGAAACTGCAAGAAATCTTGTAAGGTCGTCGGTTGCCGACGTAAACGTCACCACCATTCTCTCTTGCATGAAGCAGCTACCAATGTCGATCCTGTTGTAGGTTCTCAATTTTCTGCAGAACCGTCTACCGAACTCGATGCGTTGCACGATAGGTCTAAAGTCGACTCCTCAACCCAGGTTTACTCGTTGGGGCAGACAGTTTTGGAAACAGATGGCGATCAATGTAAGCAGCAAGATTCCAGACCACTTCTTAAGATTTTGCCGGTAACCGTCAGTGGTCCGAGTGGCAGCATAGATACCTTTGCCCTTCTGGATGAGGGTTCAACTGCTACGTTCATAGACGCTAAGGTTTCGTCCGCTATCGGTGTTACGGGGCTAAAAAAGAGTGTTATCATCTCATGTGTGCGTAATCTAGAAAAGCGAGTAGACGTGGAGTATGTTAGCTTTACAATTAAAGGTCATGATAAGACTTGTCAACCACATGTTTTGAAACATGTGCGTTCCGTTCGCGATCTTGGGCTCTCTCGTCAGTCTTTATCGAGATGCGATACTAATTTGGAGCATTTTAACGGTCTTAATTTGTGTAGTTACTCGGACGTGAAACCCTCAATTCTAGTCGGCATGGACAATTGGCACCTGCTGGTAGCGTCGGAAGTTAGGCGCATCTCACGCTCTCAGCCTGTGGCATGTCGTACTCCTTTAGGATGGGTAGTTTACGGTTTCCCGACAAGTAGAACGTCTGTAGTAGAGTTTTCCGGGTCAGACTCTACTGTCAATCACGTACGAGATAATTCTCTAGAAAATCTTATTCGAGAAAATTTTAAACTAGAGTCAATTGGTATTGATAGGAGAGAGCGACTTGACAAGGATGATATGTTCGCCATAGAAACCCTTCGTGTCAACACACGCAGACTCCCTTCTGGTCGATTTGAGACAGGGTTACTATGGCGGTCAGATGTTAATTTAGATGTTGCACATGTCAATATACCTCGCTGCTATTTCAGCGACTCTGCCTTTTCAGAGGTTGAGCTCCACGTTTTTGCGGATGCAAGCGAGCTTGCCTATTCGTGTGTGGCATACTGGCGTTTTGTGTATTCAGATCAGACTTTTAAGATATCGTTGATCGCCGGAAAGACTCGCTCAGCCCCGCTCAAACTAACGACAATTCCGCGGTTAGAACTGCAAGCTGCGTTAATCGCTGCTCGCCTCGGTGCCTACATTCTAAACTGTCACCGACGAAAACCTTCAAAATTTTACTTTTGGACTGATAGTTTGACCGTTTTAAGATGGATACGTAGCGACGCCCGCTCACTGAAAGCCTTTGTGGCTCATAGAGTTGGGGAAATTACTGAAATAACTAATGTCTCGGATTGGCATTATGTGACTTCAGCACAAAATGTGGCGGACGACGCTACGAGACCAGACAACAAATTCAAAATTTCCCGCTGGTTCTTAGGGCCATCATTCCTGGCTTCTAATTCTGATTGGCCCAAGGAACCCCAAGTGTCTTTTCCTTTGCCTGAAATGGTTCATTGTTCGTCTGAAAGTCAAGTACTAATTTCTATTGTGCCCGTAGTTGCAGATTTTACGAAATTCAGCTCGTGGACACGCCTTTTACGTGCAACTGCCCGTATTTATTTTTGCGCGAACGTGTTCTTAAAGCGTCCATCCCAAATGCCGGGTCTACTTTCGGCAGATGATGTAATTAGAGCCGAAAGCCAATTGTTGCTTAAGTCTCAAGTTGATTGTTTGGCAGAGGAAATGACATGCCTTAGAAATTCTATGCCACTCCCCAGGTACAGTAGGCTTAAAAATGTATCACTCATTGTTAGGTCTGATCATCTCCTCCGGATCTCTAACAGGGTCTCCTTAACAGAAGTTTTGCCACCAGGCCATAAGCAGGAGCCAATTGTCTTGGACGGTCGACATTCAATAGTGCAATTGCTGATCGGAGACTACCACCGAAAGATGGCGCATAGCGGAGTTGAGACTGTGGTGAACGCGCTACGAGTAAGGTTTTTCATTCTTCGGCTGCGACCATCGGTGAAGCTTTTTTTATCCAGATGCAATCTTTGCCGTATTCGGAAAGCCCGAGCAGTGACACCACCCTTCGGAAACCTACCACCGGCACGCCTAGCTTATAAATCGAGGCCGTTTTCTCATGTTGGAGTGGACTACTTCGGGCCAGTCACGATTGCGCAAGGAAGGCGCCATTTGAAACGCTATGTAGCGTTGTTTACCTGCCTGACAGTCCGAGCAGTACATCTCGAAGTGGTAGAGTCGCTTTCCTCAGACTCTGCGATTATGGCGATTCGCAGGTTTATCGCTCGTCGAGGGTGCCGGAGTCCATCTACTCAGACAATGAAACAGCTTTCGTCGGCGCTGCGCGCTTGTTACCTGCCATTTACGAGTTCAGCGCTGACAGGAAAATCAGGTGGGTCTTCATCCCTCCTGCAGCCCCATTCATGGGAGGATCCTGGGAGCGGCTTGTGAGAACCGTCAAGACCTCGTTGGCTGTGACCCTGAAGGAGCGCTCTCCCAGAGAAGAGGTCCTGCACACGCTGCTTCTGGAGGTGGAAAACATTGTGAACAGCCGGCCACTAACTCATGTTTCCGTGGAGCCAGGAGAGCCGGAGGCGCTCACGCCTTTTCATTTCATCCTCTTGGGTCCCGTCAATGATTTACCTCTCTCAACTTTCTCTGACTCTGATTTGTTTGGTCGGCTATCCTTCAAAAAGGGCCTCCGTCTCGCCGACCACTTTTGGCAGAGGTGGACTAAGGAGTTCTTGCCTACACTCTACCCGCGGAAGCCTGGGCAAAGCCGGCACTTTAAAGTTGGAGATCTGGTTCTAATCGTTGATGGGACCCTCCCCCGTGGTTCGTGGCCTCGCGGCCGGATCACGAAACTGTACCCCGGGCGAGATGGCATAGTTAGGGTCGTCGATGTTGCCACTGGAGCGGGGTCGTTTAAGCGGGCGACCCGGCTTCTGGTGTCCTTGGCCAGTACCTGTACGCCACCCTGAATTCGTGCGTTCACTGGGGGGTAGTTCTGTTGGCTACAGGTCTGGCCATAGACACATTGTAGGTAGCATACTTTTTGATACATTTATGTTTTCTTTAGTTTTTGACTTATATCTTTTCTTGCCATTTTTGACATTGATTTTTTTATTACTAATTATTAAAAACTGTTAGACGGAAGCTCGGCTTCTTATTTATCTCCGATACCTAACACGTATAATGACTGTAGACATCAAAATTTTTCTAACTTGCCGAAATCCATTGATTTACTATAGCTGCTCTTTGAATCCAAGAGATACTAGATTAGATGACACTCTTCCTTTTAGATAATATCTACAATGAAAGATTCCATATAATTTAGGGCAATTTTTGAACATCTATAAAAGCAGAAGACAGAAAGTGCATTAACATCAATTACAAAAATCATATTTCGAATATCAGCTGCCCTACTCTCTTACCGAAAATCAATGGATTGGAATTGGATTTGTCATTTCATACTCTTGAACACTATTGAAAGCAAGCGCTACATGGATTCAATAATAAGTGGTTATTTTGTGAATTAACTTCCTATTGTCTATTTTCAATACAAAAAGAAGGTTTAATTTCAATCGTAATCAATGTTAGTGAAACTATTTTAGAGAGTACCAATAGACATGACATTTGACCTTGCACTAAATCAATATTAACTGTCGAAATTACGTTAGAGACTTGGGCAGCTGCGTTAACGTAAAAAAATTGTAGAATATTATCTATTTTTATTATGCCTTTTGGGATATTGACGACCATATTCCGTTGAAAGCAAACCGAGATACTCATACACTCTGATCCAGATACAAGGAATTTGTGGTTTATTGCACAGATCCTATACTTCGCTATCAGAAAAGCTTGAAGCAATATTGGAGCAATATCATAAGTATATTTTTATTCGCTAGGGATGTAAAAGGAAACCGGCTTTATTTTTGAAATATAGTTGTATGAAATATAAAATATCAGTATAAAGTTTTATTAACATGCTTGAGACATGCTTAACATGCATAAAATATTGGAAGCTCTGAAAATATAGGTTAGCAGTCTAAAGTGATATCTTTTCGTGTTTTCTTAAATGTCTTCTTTTATTTTTTGCCTTTTTCCTCCCACTCTTGGTAGGGTGTGCACGACATGTCTTTATCATCCACTCTCCCCTGTCATACGTTAGCAAAAAATTTGCTTCTTTTTTTCTCATGTCACTTCCTCGCGAACTAAATCCATCGCTTCCTTGGTCTTCCTCTAGTTCTAGGTCCATCCACTTTCGTAGGTAGAATTCTTCTTCCTATGTCGCGTTCATCCTTCCTCATCACACCACGCTAACCTAATTCCTAATCTTTTAATTCATTTAACCGCAGTGATTATTTGAAAATTACATTCACTTCCTATGGCACCACTTGTTCAATTTACTGCTGCGCAACATTCATTATTAATATTCTGGTGGGTATGCTCCACAAATTTGAAGATTGCGGCAAATGTCCAAACGGGTCTCAAGCATACTCTAGTCCCATTTCAAATTATTTGTGTACCGGGAATATTAACGTAACCAAATTAATAACTATTCACTATTAATAACGTAATACATTTCAAAATGGACGATTGCCGACGTGGGTGAGTGTCGAATTCAAATACGTATGAATAAATTAGTTCACAGACCTTTGTAATTCAATGAGGGTTGTTACCGAAAGGTTTTGTGCAAATTTAGGTTCAGTGAAAATCCACCGCTACTTTGATATTGTTGTCCAAGCATTTTTATGTCGGTGACGTATAAACGGAACTCAAGTACCTTAATTGAAAAGGTTGGTTTGGTATCGATATTAAAAATAAATCTTTCTCCATGATAGTGCGGGTGATCAAGGCTTTGTTACTTTGAACTCTTCCGTGTTCCTTCTACTCCTGGCTGAAATAATTATAATAACAATATCATCTGAGATCTATGTCGTAAATGTAAAATGTAGTAATGTGAATTTCGATAACAATTCCATACCTACTATTTGCAGTTCGGTCTAACCAAGATGACCAAAGCAAAGGAAATAACAAGTCTATCCAAGAATAAATTGCGGTAACTACTGGTTAATGCGTAAGCAAAAGTCAAAAGTCTGTTACAGGGTCTTCACCTAGACAAGAGAACAAATACTCCGACAGATTTGCACAAAAAATTAAACTTTTTCTGCACACGACAAATCGGGTTGACAAAATTGAATCTTGTGTACAAATTGAATTTGTCCACTCTCCACATCATAAGGTGACCTACATGAAGCGGACGGGTAAAAAGATTGTTGCAGAATATTAGACCGAGATACCCGAGATCGGCGTGCACTTGACACAACGGACATCCATTAGCCAGTTTCTGATCCTAAAATTGAAAATACTGCCGCTAAACCTCCGGCTATTACATGTTGCATTTGAGAGACTTCACTTTCATTTTAGCCGCAGGTTACAAAGCGCGTGATATTTCTGGTTGCCAGTGTGGACTTTAAAATGTATTTTCTTGAGTTTTCTATAAATCTAGAGCTTCATAAAAGAAAATGTGACCACAGAGGTAAATATTAGGTCCTTACCTATGAAATTGGTGTTTTGTATGGAGATTTTGAGGAATTCTGCATTTTCCATACTAACATTTTTTCAGTTTTCTTCACAACGATAAATCCAAAGATAATAATATTTGGCATCTATCATTAAACAAGCTTTAGTAATATGTGTAATATCACACTTCATAAAAATTATTTATCGTTTTTAAGTGAATGCAAATAAAATGATGTATTCGGGAGGCACTTAAAAAGAGGTGTCTCCGTGTCCAATTTTAACATAATTAAACTTACAACAAATTATCAAAACAAATCAAAAGAGCTCAAAAATATAGTCTATTTTTAGACGAGGTAATTATTTTTTTAGGAATACTCTGAATCTTAATAGTTACAGACAAAATACTAAGAGAAATAAAAACACCAATATCATAGGTAAGGACCCAATATTTGTACAAAATAATTTTGGATGGCTTGATGAGAAGAATCCATCTGAAAGTCAAAATGTCTTAATATCTCCATAATATAATTTAAAATTTTTCTTTTTTTTGGAATAGGAGGCAAACTAGCAGACGGATTACTTGACTTTAAATGATATTGAATGAAGATCTTGGTCATCTTAGGATTGGTAAGTTTTCTCTTAACGTAAAGGTAAAGTAATAAGCCAGTTTATAAATTGCATTTGTTCGTACTAGAAGTTTGTATTAGGACTTTGTAACCTGTGTCAAAAATCTTAAAAAATTTGACATCAAAAGTCTGATTGGTTTAATATTGAAGCGGCACCTAAAAGCTACAAATCTTCGTTTTCTTGTTAAGTTTTTAAATATATCCAGAACCCATGGCGATAACAAGCACCTGCGATCAGAATTAGGCCTGGCTTGACTTAACGAAACCGCGACCGAAGCTACATCATCCGGTCATGAGCAATTAATTTAAGAGACTGTGCATACTTGTTTTCAATTTATAATACGGGATCCCTCACAAGATATTTTGGTCCATGGGAAATCTAGAACAAAGGATGCTTTAATTTTCGATTGGTTAGAATGAGTCGTTCTTATTATTCTGTTGCCTAAGGTTCCTTCGGATATTATCATCTACTGCATCTACTGCTTACCAGCAGGTGATATTGAATCATTAAGGGTCGGCAACGCATCTGCAGCTCTTCCGGTGTTGAAGATTTCTATGGGCGGCGATAATCACTTAGCATCAGGTTAGCCGTCTGCTCGTTTGCGCTCTGTTTACATAAAAAAAACTTTATCATGTAAGGCCGATAACTAACCCAAAACAACAAAATACATTTTATTTTACAAAATAAACTTAGGTATATATGATAGGAGCCTATAATTAAAAGAATGTATTCATCACACAAACATTTGCTCCATCGGGACTCGGAATGACGGATCGCAGCGGTACCTTGAAACTTGAAACCTGTGAACAAGTCGCTAGGGTACTGTGGTCGTCAAACCGTTGATTGATGTATCATATTGATGAAAATTATTATGATTAGAAGGCTTGTCTTGGGATAAGGCAGGGTACATTGCTCGCTAGGATCAAGGCCGTTGGGGAGGGCGGACGAATGGAAGCTTCACGCAAATGCTTGTGATAGAGGCAGACTACCCAAAAGATGGTATGCTGACATCCGACAAGCCGGTTCAAACTGGCTGAAAGTAACTGTCGGTCGACGTGGAAGAATGAAGAGGGGTCTATCTCCGAAGTCGATCCCTTCAAAGCTAATACAGATTATAAGGTTTACGTTACATTACGCAACATCAGGGGCAATCAATTTTTTTAAACATCGATGGAAGGATATTAATCTTGGTTGTTGGACAAATCTTTGTGATAACTAATTCCTCCTTGCTTCGTAAGACTCTTCAAGCCGTTCATTATAACCGTTTCTACCCATCAATCCACATTAGCAAGCGTGGTGTTACGCACCATACTCCTCGGGTGTTTCCTTTCTTCTATGATCCACTTGACTCATAATATTCCTTTCTCAACATCAAATGGATGCAAGGTTAAATCAGATGTGACCACTCAATCGCATGAGCTTATTTCGCCAATTTCTTAACTACCAATTGAATAATGAAGAATTTTTCCCTCAAGACAATTTGCCTTAAAATCGCTCGTAATCGGACTGAATAAGAGCGCTTTTACAGTGCACATTACATTTTATAAACCCTGAAAAATATTACCTACACATTTAATAACAGAGAAATGGAAAATTATTCTAGTATGACGTATATTAAATTATTCATTTAGTTCTACTAATCTTTTATATTCAAACCGCACTCTAATTTATACAAACCTCAAAGGTTGGCAGTTATTTCAATTTCAAATGAGAATTTATTCTTAACGAGTTGACATTTAAGAAAATTGCAGCCATAAATTTCCATAGAGTAATTATTTTGTGAACCTTCAAATCAGAAATTTAAAAAGTTGAGTATATTAAGGAAGATAAAGATAGGTAGGAATTTTATATTTATATCTAATCCATATTAATGTAAATATAAAATTCAGGCATATTTTCTCCAGTCTTGGATGTTTATATATATTGAAATATAGTCAAGATATTTACATGTATTTATATATTAAATATATTTATCCGTCATCTAGTGTCCGTAACACAAGCAGCATTAGTTGCTTAAAATGGGGCTAGTTGATAGGTGTAAAATGTTTGAAGATATCTATCTACTCGTATCTATTTGACATTGATGACATCTGTGACATCATCAGCTGTTTTGAGTTGTCGACATCTTTGAGGTTTGCGACCTCAAAGATGTTCTCAAGTTATTACAAGTATATAACTTAAAGTGCTTACCTTAGTGGTCAGTAGGTTAGATAGTAGGTGTGATGAAGACGTGGAAATATCCGGCAAAATACGGATGTCATCACCTCTACAGTGCCCGGCAAACTTCTTGAACAATTAAGTCGTGGAGGGGGTAAGTCCACGCACTGTATTCCAATCTAAAATGTAATAAAAACGGTTCAAGCGCTGTCAAGGTCATTGTTCAAGAAGTTCGCCGGGAGTTGTACCTACTTGTTCGGGGAAATAGGCATGATGTTGATGTTGTAACAGAAAAAAATTGGCAGTGGTAGTCGAGTTGGGAAAGGCACTACTCGTTCAAGAGCTCGCGGATTCGTTTCCGCCGCCTGTACCACTGAGTTTGACTTACTTCTCATTGTATTTTTCCCTGTGGGAAGGCCTGTGCCGGTATGATCAATGTAATTGGACGAGGATGCCAAAAATTGCGATAAAACAAACAAGTTAAGGTGAGGATCTTCTCCTTGTTGGTTAACGTGGTGTATCTAAATTATAGAATTTCGGCCAGCAAACGTGTAATGAAATCCTGCCAATACAACATAATTAATTCGGGAAAAATCTATTTGTTTAATATAATAATAGATGTTCTCGTCCTGGGTTATATGATTAACATTATTTCTCCTTTCAATTTGGCTCGCCCTTGACCGATATTTGAGTATATAAGAGTTTTTATGGGTATTGTCAGATGGTTGGTACTGTTTGAGTTGCAGGCGCAATTATCGCTCGTGGTACGAATGGCCCGAAAATTGATTCCTTTACATAATACAATTACAAACCTTTTCCTTGTCTGTAATGATATTTTAGAACTTAAGACAATTTGATTTCAAGGGAAGATGAAACCTTGCAAATAATGCTGTCTGTATCTACTCTTGACAAGCCTTCCCAGTAGTGACCGGGAAGAAAAACATGAAGAGGTGAACAAGTAGAATTGTATAAGTTTATGTTGGTTAATTTTATTATTGTCTTGGCCCGTCATATGTTTCACTTCTTGTTGCGTAACTTATTAAATAAAGAATTTTGTACGGTGAATAAATCAACACGATTATCATGATATATTATATTATTTAATTACCTTGCATCAAAATAGTGCTTTCACTTCGCCAATTATAGCATGTCTGCAGAAATAAAGCAGATACATTTTTTTATCATGAACTTCACTGTTGTTCCCTCTCACTCATTAATCGAACACAACATTGTGCAAATATCTGCTAAAATGATCTGCTGCCCTACTCTCAAACCAAACTCAATGGATTGGAATTGGATTTGTTATTACACTCTTGAACACTATTGAAAGTAACAAAAGACTTCCTGATTACTCTGTAACCTTGACAAATCAATATTGATTTGATGCCACTTCAAATATCATGTCCTTTGATAATTTCAAAAAAAGTGTTCAAAATGACAGAAATCCATATAAAAATTCATATCCATTGAAATTTGGTTATAGAGTAGGGCAGCAGCAGTCTATTTTCAATACATCTTTGTATTGGTTATGTTCACGATACAAAGAAGGTTCAATATCAATCGAAATCAATTTTAGTGAAATTATTTTAGAGTGTACCAAATGACTTGACATTTACCGTTTTATTAATGAAGTATTGATTGTCAAAATTACGTTACAGAGTAGGGCAGCTGGTTTTAACACTTGATTCGATAATTTCGATTTTAAATTAGAGACAAATTACGAATCAAAACTAACAAACCTGTATTAGTTTTATTTTTCGCCTGTTTTTCACGAATCCATAAAAGCAAAAGTGAAAGGATAAAGTTTCGACGCAAACATTGTTGAAATTTAAAATGAACCTTCAGCTTTAAAATATTGGCTAAATAGCACCCGGAATATTTTAATATCACCACACACCGTAGCAGGCCGAGATAATATTGTAAGCAAAATTTTTATTAGTACTCCCAAGTCTAACCTTTTGAGATTACGAAATAAAATGTCCTTTTGTGCCTCTAAAAATTTATGGGTCGCGCTTGTCCCGCTGGTAATTTAATTTGAGTTTGTACTCTTTGGCTAAGGGCTTTGTACTCGACATAATTATATTGAGCTTAGCGTAAAATATACGATGGTGTGTTAACTTTGGTAATGTTATTATAACCGTCTTGTGTTGTAAGATGCGAACGCATCTTACAAAATAAAAAAAGACGTGTGGCACTCGGCGACTGCCGCGGTAAAGCTATTGCATAGCATTTTGTATCAACTTATGCAATTAGAATTTTATTTATTTATTTTATTCATGCAGTATTTCTTTTTCTTTGATATTAATTCAAGTTACACTTTTTGAGCGTGGTGACCGCTCAAAAAGTGACCGCTCAATAAGAAAACAAATTTTTCTATTATTAAATAAATAAAAAAAGTTAATATTGTTTAAAATATTTTTTATTATTTTACAATACATGTGGGTTTTATTATCTTACATAATGAAGAATGTTTTTTTTTTGTTTTTGATTTATTGACATATTGAGAATCTAAATTTAGAATTTAAACTATACGCGTGTGTGTGTTTGTGTGTATAAAAGAGGGCTACTTTTAATATCGCTCATTTTAATATCAAAAGTTTAGGTTATCTTTAAAGCAGTATTATATTTTCAATTCAAAATTAATACTGCATTTGTGATAATAATAAAATGTAGGTAAGTATATAGAGTACTCACTCATTTTCTTTCATTATTTTGTTTGGTGACTTTCTTCATTAATAATAAATGCACTTTGTTCATTCATATTCAAAACACTTTATACACAAATTTTACAAGTACAGCTATTCACTGTTGTACATAAATACCTATACACCTATATACTTTCTCTAAAGGTTCGATAGAGCCCGAATTTGTGTACACCTTAGATCTTCAAATAAGTAATACTTAAGAAGATAAACACAAAAATATATTCCAAAGAAAATTATGTACAATGACAACTAAAACCAAAAAATCAATAATGACGTCTTCTTAAATTAAAAATCTACATTACTAAATATGGCAGCCAGCCTGCCGAACTGAAACGACGTTAGACGATGCACGGCCTTCAAGCCACACCTCCTTGCGCATCGGAGTGGGGAGCGTGAGGTTTTTTCGTTACGGAATTTCTGGATTCGGTCCCCGCGCTCAAGGCCCGCGATAGAAGATATGCAATAGCTTGATAAAAAAAATTTGTTGCGCGAGAAAAGGTTCCACTTTTCTGTTGTTTCTTTAAGACCTCTATGTATGTTTACATTTTTTTGTCAGAGGGCAATGGGCATTCTAGTATGAAAACCATTCCTAAGGTGAACACAAACGAAATATGGCATCATGTATTGATATATCACTCAGATTTACAATGGCATTAGTCGCATTAATGTGAGCCACGGGAATCTCGAGAAATTCAAGTGCCGTATGCCCATATCTGGAAGATATGAAATGACATTTTCCGTTCCAACGGCACATGCTTAAACGCATTATTATCACACCTATATCCTCGAAGATGTAGACAAAGCAGAGAAACAAGACTATTGCCGGTACTGGGCACTAAAGAAAGTCATAGCTTAATTATTTAGTGTGTAATCTTCAAACACTGTATGGGTAGTTACGTTTTTATAGAAATTTCTTAAAAAGGAAAACGCGAGTTTTTTTAAAATCACAACCGCGCTAAGATATAAGAAAGTAAAACGCAAATGCATTATTGATGGAGGATGAACACTGAATAGACCCTTTCCTTTTTATGAATAATTGAGGAGCTTAGAGCGTGTTACGAGGTATGTTTACTAACACGAAGCTGCCGCCATAGCCTTCTCAGAATCTAATAAATATTATTTTAATATTACATTATTATTTATAATTCTTAGAAGTGATGGTTTGATATTAATATTAATAATTAATTGCACCAAGAAACACAAATGCAGGTCATTATATAAAATTAGTATTGCAAAGGAGGACTTATCTTTAATAGAGATCTCTGCCAGTCAACCCAGCACAGGTGATAAACTTTCACCATGGGTGAATTTAATTATATGATCTTTAGCTGTTAATCCTATGCTGCCGATTTCTATTGCTATTGTATTGCATCTCGGAATTAGTTGTGAGCTCTTTAAATTATTCAATTACACGAGGAGGAGCTCGGTGGTTCCTATGCTTTGATTTACGATATCCATACTATAATACTATATACTAAAATATTATAAATGCGAAAGTAACTCTGTCTGTCTTGCTTTCACGTCAAAACTACTAAACCAATTCAATTGAAATTTGGTAAATAGAAAGTCTAGAGCCTGATATAGGATCAAAGTTCAAAATGTAATTTCATTTCGAATTTTAAAATTTCTCGGCATTGTTAAATAATGACACGACAGCAGAGATTTATCACCATGATAACAATTAATCAGATGACACTGATAAGAAATATTATTTTCATTATTTTGATAATTTTTTGTTCAACTATTAAACTATTAACAAACAACATTTTGCTAATAAGAGGTAGGAATGTAATGTTGAGCACTTTGTAAAAAACAATGCAGTGTTACTTTTAATAAAGTTCTAAAATGTGTGACCAAAACCATTGTGATATCGAGTTCCCCTATTGTAGGAAGAGCTGTGAAAGTGGGACGTATTTATACACGAAGGTCGACTAGGTAATTTGACTAAAGAATCACTCACGAAAACCCGGATCAAATTAATGGACTACGATCATAAGTTTATTAACAATATCACTTTAATTAGAATTCAATTTAGACAAGATAGCAGAGACGACCAATTCATCATCTTGTTACTAACAAAATACGGCTTGTTATTCTTTATAAAGTTAGTGGCGAATCTGATCCAGCAGAGTGTAATAGCCACATTCTATATAACCGCTGCCAATCAATTTTGACCCCAATGAGCACACCCCAAGCTCCGTATTGGAGCGCAAATTCCCTTTGATTTTAGATTTATTTCACGTAATTAATTAGTACGTTGTTAAGTTGCAAGCCAATTACTGTAATTAAGATTTCCCGACTTCAAACATTAACAGTATCACCTTATCAACAACTGGCGACTTATTGGCAGAAACAAGGATTTGGAGAAGAAATAATCAGATTCAGCCTCTTTTAGTGATTTTGTGAAGTTTCTTTTGGTTACTTTGAGTGATTAAATTTGTGTCGTGAAATCTAAAGAAAATGTGTATTGAGTACAAAAATATATTATTATATTAAAGAAAATAATGCAGAAGAAGCAAGAATAAAAAGAATGAAAGTCAAGAGGTATATCATAAAATATAAAAATGAGTAAAAATTAAAAAGAATATCAAAAGCATTAATTCATGAAATATTCTACTCTTGACAATTTGGACGAATTTAAAAATTTTGCTATACCGACTCGTGTAATGCCTACATTTTAAATCATAATTAGCTTCTCACAAAACTTAAGAGTTGCTCCCACTGGACGACAAGAATTTAACGTTGAATTAAATATCACACGCCATTGCAGAAAAAGAATTAAATTAGTGCAAATATAAGTAATGGACTCGTATTTTTTTTGTATGGCGAGATATAACCTTGTCTTTTTGCCAACTAATATACTACTAATATTAAAAGATGATTATGACGAGTACATTTCAATAATTGCCTACCTCTGTCCCAATTTCCCTGAAACCTCTTGATTCATATAAAAATTGGCCAGGTTTGTCAGAAAACAAGATAAGAACTGATAAAAATAATAATAACTAAGTAAAATAATTTACTTAGAAAACATTTGACCATTTTGAGAAAATTTACTGGAGTGTGTTGAAGACGAGACGGTTCTTACACTCTTTTGGTGTTTACCTATTTCTTGATGCAAAGCGGCGGTTCATCGTAATGTAAAATTTTCAAGGTGAATTTTCACGGGACACTTAATTTGCTGTGTTTCTTAATGCTCATGTTATGATAGAGCGAACGAATTCAACACGTGAAGAAGACTGATAAATATGGGGTGATGGTAGTACTCACAATAATATGAGAATAAGAATAGAAAAAAATTTGGAAGATACTACAGTAACCACAATACATAGAAGGATATATATTATTCATTGATTTTGCACAATGAATTTTGCACAATATTACTGTACCTTTGGCAAAGATACAGAAGTACTATTTCAGTAGGTATGTACTTCATTAGGCGAATGTGTAATGTTTGCCCTCATTCGCACAAACTTGGCATATTGTTAATTCACCTAATACGTGGTTCAAATACACAATAGAAGCATTTACATTGGATTTGATTCTTAGTTATAGGTAGTTAAATTGTTTATTTGAATCTAAGAGAAATCAAGTAGCAACATCTCTAAATACACTTACGTTAGAAATGGCCTAAATAATTACGTAACGCGATATACGAACCCCCTTTCAGTTTCAAATGGTTTCGTGTGACTGTAATTGATGGAATATATTAATTGTACAGGATAGACGGGCATATTTCCTTGATTCCTAATTACGCTCCCGTCATCCCCTATCGAGGAGATTGGGGCAAATGTGAATCTAACTGACGAGAAATCAATACAGCAAGATATTCGTGTTGGTGCGAGCTACGGGATATCCCGGAAGCCGTGAAGGGAAATCTTAAGGAAAGCGGGAATCACGAGAATTGTGTAAGTAAATATTTATTTGAGTGCTAGCAAAATGAAGCGTTTTAATACGGCTATAAGACCCAGTTTTAATGAACATCCTGATTTATGGGACTGGATTGGAACCTAGACAGGACCTGTTGATAGTTTGTTTAATAAATAGTTTGAAGAAATAGCTACATTGTTTTTGAATTCGATATTAACAAACTGCTTCGTCAACCGTCTACTAAATTAGAGAAATAATATCCTATGTAAAACAAATGCTGAGTTGAGTTGGGATTGAGATAGCTGAGTTGGGACGGATGGGGCACTACTCGTTCGAGAGGCTGCGGAAATCGGGGGTTCGATTTCACCGTCTGTACCACTGAGTTTGAATAAAACTTATAGTTCACGTATAGTTCATTGTGAATATCGTTTGACTTACATTGTGCCCGGTGCATGGCACCAGGCTCGCCACCTGTTACATGGGAACTTAACATTTTGGCGAAATGGTAGGTGTTACCTCTGCCTACCCCTCGGGGAAAAATGTGTGATGATATGTTGTGTTATGTAAAACAAACATTATTTCTTTCGTCCTTCCTACACTTATTGATGATGAGAAATATTCTCATAAATATTATAAACATTTATTTTGTGTTTTCAGTAAAGTTATGAATAAATAATCCAAAACGCAGTACAAATCAGAAAATTCTAGGTTATTATTGAACTTTATAAAAAGTATAATATTATTATAGACGATTCAAGTCCCTTCTCAAAATCAGGGTAATAATACCACATACAATTTCAGACAATGTTGTGAAACAAAATCCGATTAGCTGGTCTATTCAAAATGATACCCTTTTGCATTAACTCTCAACCTATTAGGGTTGACTTAAAAAATAATATTATTAGCAATAAGTTTTTAAAGTTATCCTCATTAGTCATTATCGCTTGTGCGAACCCTCCGAGTCAATACAAAATGAGTTTTATTATCTCAATGAACTAAAGAGTAACTTTACGCAGCACTTTGTAGATTTTCAAGGTTATTGATGTATCAGAGTCTTCTAAAGTCATTGAATAAAGTTTCCTCTGAGCCAACTTTGCTGACTTTGAATCGATTAAGAATGGACCTTATTAGCTTAGGGACGCAGACTAAAATCACAATTTACATAAAAGCCTTTAATATAGTATAATCATGCGAGTGAGCCTTTAAAGGATCGTTAAATCTTTTTTGACCTCTTTAAAAAACTTTCTTCGAAATCCGCCGCTATTACTTAGCGAACTCTTAAAGGCAGATCCCTACAACTGCCGGTACTGTACGAGTGACAGTACTGAACTGACTCTTTTGCCTTTAATAAAGGCATTAAAAAGGTTTTTTGAGTGAGATTCCCAATGTACTGTTTGCAGTACCTTTCTCATCTTTTGAGTGACACTAACCAAGAACATTCATCCAGCTTAGCCATATTAACATGAAAGTGTGACGTAAAGGTGAATAGCCACTTGCCTACAGTAAATATTAAACCACACAAGCATTTTCACGGGCCCTCGTGAATTTAGAAATATTGAAATTTTGAGTGATCAAGACCGATATGTAAGATCAGTACCAAAGACCAAAAATAACGTTAGTAACAATTTCTATTAATTAAATTATTTAGAGAGAAACATATTTTTAATATTTTTAACATTTCTAAAAATAATTAAGCGTAATCTTCTGTTAAGGATTCTTTAAATAATAGCACAATAATATGCATTTACAAACACACGCAAACTAAAGAACAAATAATTATACATATTTCTTTTACTTTCCACAAAATATATAAAATATGGAAGTGAACAAAAACCTATTCATATCAAGCAACACTTCACAGTAGACATTACAAAGAAATCTGACCCAGAATTGTGTAAAAAAGTCGTAACCCTAAAACAATAAAAATGGGCCAACCGCTCAGCTCGGCATTCTCAGCCACACAAGATTGCTGAGTATCATACGCTGTTAATAGACATTCCAGATTCCACTTATTTTTAGGGTTCCGTAAAGTTTATGACAATAAATTCCTCATAAGTTATAGATTGAGAACACTTTTTGAATATGTTTCATGGAAAATAGTGAAATCTTAGTATAGAAAACATTGTTTGAACATTTATTTTATATATTTATTGATGCAGCTATGTGACTGCAAAGATCTGCTTTGGTTCTCTACCATGAGGTGAACCGTCGTTGTCGGTCAAGGGAAACTGATGTTAAGGAAATACTTGGGAGAGGCCCATGTCCAGCAGTTGATGAAATGAAAAACAATGGCTCCAGTTCTGTTGTTCTGTTTTTAGGGTTTTTTTTCGCGGTCCAAAATAAATCGAAGTAAAGTCACGTCAATAAAATAAAATGTTTGTACCTTAAAAAACACGTGGTGTAAAAAAGGAACATTGTAACGCGTTCGACAATGTACAAGTAGGTGTACTTTGTCGAACGCGTAACAAGTAAATCTTTGAGACTGCCACAGGGCACTACCCTGGGGCCTCTAAGGATTTTAAACTAAACGTATTAAGATCGAGAGTCGGTTGTATCTGCTACTCTGTTGGTTCGAACAGGTAACACGACTCTCAAGGGGCTGTTCACTCATTTATAAGACGTATAAGTTATGACTGAGTTTTGAATCTATTACTCAATTCGTCAGCTAGGGAAATTTTTTGAGGAAGTTCGCGGTCGAGCAAAGTTTTTCAGGAAGTTTTTTACAATTTCCAGGAACCTTGATGGTTTTTGCTTAGAAAATTGTTACGGTTGAGTCGCTCACACGGAAGTTACGCCCTCGGTTGTCGAGTGATTTCTACCCTGGTTTCAAGTTGTCGCCGAGTTTCTGTTGCTATGGGGGCAGACGTTTGTGTGATGAATGCTTGTTTAATTTTGTTTTCCGATGATGGATGTTTATAAGTTAATATAGTATTTACAATATAGCATCCATAACACTTGCTTGGGCTGGTTCATAGGTAAGTCATATATATTTATTATATTGGCTATTTATTGGTTGTATACATAAAATTTATTACCAAACAGTCTCTCGAGATGGGTCAGAAATAAATAGACTAGATTGGGCGTTTTAAAGTTCAAATTAAACAAGATTGGCGGAAAAATTGGGGTGCGCATGGGAAGACACAACAAACTCATTAATTTCTCACTTTCCCTCGAGCTATTACGGAAATTTGTGTCGTCGCCTGTGTTATTGGGTTTTGTGCGTTCATTGCTGTACCAGATTGGAAATTAATCATTTATACAGGTATTTGTTAAATAACGATGTTAAGATTAAAACATTTTTTTTACTACAGCAGCGAGTTGTAATGTAGTGGTTATTAAATGTAATTATATAGGTAACAATTTTAGACCTGTCTGAAAATCTGATTGGCTTTTAAAAAAAGGGTTTGAAAAGCTTTATCTACAGTTATTTATTGAGTTTGTGGAGTTTTTAGGAAGCATTAAAAAATGGAGTAACTTCTCCCGTTTTCCGAACATTTCCCTTCACTGCTCTGCTGCTATTGATGGTAGCGTGATGAAAAGTATACTATAACCTGTTTTATTATAATTATTCTTCATACTCCTGGGGAGTTAAAATCAAGAACAAGAGTGGAATAATTAAAATCCGTCGAGTAGTTCTTGTTTCTATAACGAACATACAGACAGACAGACAAAAATTTTACTGATTGCATTTTTGGCATCAGTGTCGATCACTAATCACCCTCTGATAGTTATTTTGGAAATATGTTTCATGTATAGAATTGATCTTTCTACAGATTTATTATAAGTATAGATTAAATAAAACATCTACGAATACACTTGACTTATATTGACTTGATATTTTACTCCATTGTTTTTAATCAACTTACAAACTTTTTGTTGGTCAACAATTGATCTGTACTCTTGTTCTTGGTAATTTGATACTTTGTTTTATACTGTGTTAGATATATAGATTCATCTGAATAATTTCTGAACGTCGAAAGGCGTGGAAAAAAGCTACTTTTAAATATTATTTTTATTGGAGTAAGTCAACGAGCATAAAATTATGCTGCATCATTAAATGGGGCAATGCGTACCATTAATGCCAGACCTACATCTCAATGAGTGAACTGGCAACATTACGATGGTTTTTCGTGGCAAAAGTTTTTCCTGGTTCCCTACATATTTTTAAATTAATGCTTTTCCATTTCCAACGGCAGTTAGGTCAGGCTTGCCATTTCATTTATTAGAAAAAATAATTATTTAGGTTAGATTTTTAAGAAGTGATAGTGAGAGCTCAAATATTTAACAGCACGTCAGACTCCACAAAGTTAGACCATTTGTAGCGTGCATTTTTACTATGAGGCCATTTAAAGTATGAACACATTTTAGAAAATATCTTGAATGAATGCCTCCAAAACAAAATTATATCAATTCTTCTGACGTGTGTTTAATGTTGTCTGACGCTCTCTAAAACTCTAAACTCAGGAGCTTCGAAGTTTATATTTCTCTCTCTGTCACAATGTGAAGAATGGAGCGAGATAACGTCACGCAATCCGAATTTGTGGCAGTGACACAGGTGAGGCATATTTCCGTCGGATGTACATAACTTTTGACATGTCAGTGTACTCCTGGACGTTGTAAACAACAATAGAACTTGGTGTTCTGCAGGGTAGTCAATTTTGTATTTTATTGCTTCGGACCAAGGGTCATTTCTTGATTATTTCGATGGGTCAAGGTATTTTGGAACGTAAAGGTAATACAATGAATAGAAGATAATAAAGAAAAAATGATACATAGAATAAAATATTGTTAAAAGTTAAGTGAAGCACAGTTTTGAAGTGTATCATGAGAAGAGACTCAAAGAAAATGGAATTTTCTTTAAATGTAGAC
This sequence comes from Parapoynx stratiotata, assembly GCA_910589355.1. NCBI lineage: Eukaryota > Metazoa > Arthropoda > Insecta > Lepidoptera > Crambidae > Parapoynx > Parapoynx stratiotata. The sequence continues at coordinate 17,645,744 of OU342458.1, forward strand.
TACGTTTTGTATCACATCATCACTACTACCAGTACAATCACAAGGAACGACCAAACAAGCAGTAAATAATATGTATACATCATTAATTCTATCTCTTATACTCTATTTTATAATAACTTTACAATACAAGTAAAGATAAAAGAAGATTTTAATAGAAGATGTCCTTTCAAAATAAGGAACTTCCTGTCTCGTTTTTATTACCCCGAAAGTAAATTTATATTATATCTCAACTATATTCTCAACTTAAATATATTGTATGGTATAACCGGACAAACTACATCTATAGATACAATAAAACTGCAGAGGTCGAGTGTCTGTACATAGAAAAAATGCTTAAAACTAACTCAGGGGGATATAAAAAGAGGGAAAATACCAAAAGAAATTTTGTTTATCTGTCTGTTTGTACCGATTTCAATAAAATTTTGCATGGTGATAAAGGTATAAAGGTATCTAAGATGTTGACCAGGGATATAAGGTATATCCCTGGTCAACATCTTACATACTTTTTGTTCGACCAAACTCTTTTCTACAATAATATAACACCCTGGCAGTTTTTAATATGACATTTATTTGTATTTTGTATTCTCTATTATGCTGTCACATGTTCATTTGTTTACTTCTCAAATATATATCTTGCAGTGCACACTGTGATTATTTTACTCAGCTATTTCCAATAGGTTATAAGAGAGTACCCCGTTTGAGAGTAGTCCGTTTGAGAAGTAAACAAATGTACATGTGACAGCATAATAGAGAATACAAAATACAAGCGGGGAGGTTGTTAAATTTAAAGCCAGACTTGTTGCAAAAGGGTTCACACAAGTCTACGGCGTTGATTACGGTGAAACATTTTCTCCTGTCGCTCGGTTGTCTTCCGTTAGACTCCTTTTAGCTTTTGCCGCTAAGATGAACCTAAGTGCTGAACACTTAGATGTAGAAACTGCTTTCCTTAACGGCGATCTAGAAGAAGAGATCTACATGGAGCAACCTGAAGGCTTTGTTACCGACCGTAATAAAGTCTGTCTTCTCAAGAAGGCTCTCTATGGACTCAAACAGGCACCTAGACAGTGGAATTTGAAAGTCTGTGAAGCAATGACAGCCATGTCTATGATTCGTGTAGAGAGCGAACACTGCGTCTATTACAGACGACAGAGTGATAGACTGCTTGTAGTTGCTGTCTTCGTGGATGATCTCTTTATCCTCAGCAACTGCAACAACTTGTGAGAGTCATTCAAATCAAACCTCCAGAAAAGGTTTACAGTGAAAGATCTTGGACCTGTCAAGGATTGCCTGGGGATGCGAGTTACCAGAGAAAGCAACGGTAGCATTAGTCTCGACCAAACTAAATACATAGAGAAACTCGTTGATAAATTCAACTTGCGCGAGGCTATACCCGTGTCAACACCCTTAGAACCGGGTCTTAAGCTCACCTTACCAGATAAGGATGAAGAGAACCCGGAGTTACCTTATCAGCAGCTCATAGGGTCTCTAATGTACATCTCCATTGGCACAAGACCTGATATTTCCCATGCTGTATCGGTCTTGAGTCAATTCAATGAACATTACGGGGAGGTACATTGGAGAGCTGCTAAACGGGTACTCAGGTACCTCAAAGCAACCAAAGATAAAAGGCTTACATATAAAAAGGTAAGTTCTTCGGACATTGTTGGTTATTGTGATGCTGACTATGGTTCAAATCTTATAGATTGGAGATCATATACCGGCTATGTGTTCCAAGTCAGTGGCTCCGCCATATCTTGGGAGTCCCGTAAACAACGCACTGTAGCGTTATCAACTACAGAAGCTGAATATATGGCCCTCGCAGAAGCAGCTAAAGAGGCCATATATTTAAAGTTTCTTATTAAGGACGTATTTGATTGTCACCAACCAATACCCCTTTTCTGTGATAACCAAAGTGCCATACAACTCACCAAGAACAACACTCATCACTCACGCACAAAGCATATAGATGTTAGACACCATTTCATTCGCAGTTCCATCGCCAGTCATGACATTAATATTAAATATATTCCTACTGGCAGTATGGTCGCCGATGTTCTTACAAAATGCCTGCCTAAAATAAAACATGTTAAGTGTGTAAATAGTTTAGGCCTTTTGTAATTATTTTGTTTTGTAAGAATTAGGTTGTAATTATTTTATTGAATGTTAATGGCTGTGTCTTGTATGTTGTATATAGTGAGTGTTAGTCGTAAGTTCTTTTATAGGTGACGTTGTTTGTATATAGCATGTACATATATAGGGTGTTTATATTACGGGGAGGTGTTCGACCAAACTCTTTTCTACAATAATATAACACCCTGGCAGTTTTTAATATGACATTTATTTGTATTTTGTATTCTCTATTATGCTGTCACATGTACATTTGTTTACTTCTCAAATATATATCTTGCAGTGCACACTGTGATTATTTTACTCAGCTATTTCCAATACTTTTTAATCCGGAAAATTAAAGGGTTCCCGTTAAAAAAACATAGTAACCGCGGACAAGTCTCGGATAACAGCTAGTCATAAATATAATATAGAGTAGGAATATTATTTGTTTATTGCAGATGGACTTAGGTATATGAAACGTTACATATTGTACACAACGTTGTATAAAAGTCATTGACCCCTTAATTACAAGTCAGGGATATTACCTTTTAGATTTTGATTTTACAACCGCCCCCCGAGGCGAAACCCGTGGTGGCCCTTTGAAAACCTCTGCTCTACAGGTAGTAAGATCCCTTCAAATATTTAGTTTCATTAAAATGTTTCATGAAAATAGCTGCGGTTACTTTGAGTACCAGTGTGAAGCAGAAATGGAATCTATTTATAAAATGATTAAGGTTCACTGTCGAACTCGGTTTTCGTGGAAACTAAGACGTCAATTTTCCAACGTTGTTGTATAAAATTATACAGTCCTGCAACGAAAATAATGATGTTTAATATAGTAATTTTTAGGTAGCGATATGCGATAGGGAAAAAGAGGTCGTTTAAAGGTCGTTTAAATTCATCGCGACAGTGTATTATTATTAAATAAGTTCTCTATATTTTGTATATTCCTGATATTCTTAAGGAGCTCATGGGCGTAGTGGTTTAAACTCTTTGGTTTCGATAAAAAAAAATAAGGTATGTTTTGTCATAGATGAGCTTTACTTTTTGTTTAAAGAACGCTCTCCCCTACCCTGCGGCATTATCCACCACCACAGGATTATGTGGGACTGTTGCGTATTAATACCGGGTGTTCGCGAAGCCATGGTTGAGGCTTATATTAGGCAAGACTCACCTTTGGGCAGGAGAAGGCGGGAGCCATAAGTTCCTCCTTGTACCTGCCCCGCGAGCGGCCGCGTGCGTTGGATGGCCTCCACGCACGCATTCCACCGGCTGCCACGTCTGGGGATCTCCCGAATATTTCCGGGAATCCCCCACTGGCGCAAACCCGACCTAGTGTCTGACTAGGTCGGAAAGCCCTGGGACCGGCTCAGAGAATTGCTTCGGCAGACCCCGGGTCGCTCCCACGGACGGGCATGGAGGTATATCGGGGAGTTTTAGTGGGTATTCTCGGCCGCCGCCCAGCGAGTCCCACACACGCCTTCCGCCTCGCCAGCGGTTGGTAGGTCCGTAAATGGATTTTGTCCTCGAGAAAAAAAAAAAGGCAAGACTCACCTTATATTAGTAAAAAAAACATATTTGAAATATATTACTATTATCATTAAAAAATATATATTCACCATTTTACCGACTCGACTTGACGTCGCATCTGCCAGCATATCTTTTTGTTGAATCTGTCATCACCAAAATGAACTTCATAAGTGTTTATAAAAATTTTATACTTCTGATGTTTCTTTGAAAATCAAAGCCACAATAACAATGAGTATTGATGCAACTACGACCCAAAACAAGTAATCAGTGTGCTGGCCAGTATCGCGGTCGGCCAACCAATTACTCACCGGATCAAATAGATTATTCAATTGCACTGAATACTTTAAAGATTCCCTGACGTCCGCTGGAGCTGTGCTGGTGGGTGTAATATAAGATGGAAGAGCTTAACACACATAGTCTTAACACGTGTCGCTTTTGAGTTCAAATTTAATTGACTCTTTGTTATAAGATTTGGGCACAGAACCCTATATTACATATAATAGGTATTTACCTATGAAATTGCCGTTTTGTATGGAGATTTTGGGGAACTTTGCATTTTCCATACTGAAATTTTTTCAGTTTTCTTCACAGCGACAAATCCAAACATAATAATATTTGGCATGTATAGACAAGCTTTAGCAATATATGTGATATCACACTTCGTAAAAAATATGTATCGTTTTTAAGTGAATGTAAATCAAATGATGTATTCGGGAGGCACTTAAAAAGAGTTGTCTCCGTGTCAAATTTTAACACAATGAAGAATAAAACAAATAATCAAAACAAATCAAAAGCAATAGAGTAAAATCAAAATCAATCAAGAGCTAAAAAATATGGTCTATTTTTAGAGGAGGTTATTCATTTTTTAAGAATACTCTGAAACATAATAGTTACAGACAAAACACTAAGAGAGAAAAAAAACGGTAATTTCATAGGTAAATACCTATTATATAGCATTGAGGTACAGATTAGCGGCATACCAACAATAATCTACATTATTATCAACTATCTCCGAAGTGACGTGACACCCACATATCTGTATGTTTAAGTCTTTATGTAATTAAACAGCTTATTAGCAGTGCATTTAAATAGGCTGTACTCAATTAGTTACGTACCAAATTTTTTAAATTCTGTGGCCTTATCCACATTTACCATACCGTTTTAACATAAAATAATCTATTCACATTGCCCAAAAATCGTCGCATGTAAGCATTATTGCATTTTCAATGTCCTGTCTGAAACATCTCTAATCGATGAACCTTATTATTGGGTCCTTACCTATGAAATTGGTGTTTTTATTCTGTCTTGGCAATTTGTCCGCAACTATTAAGTTTCAGAACATTCTTATCTTCTAAAAATAGACCATATATTTGAGCTCGTATTATTTAATTTGATAATTTTTTGTATGTTTAATTGTGTTAAAATTAGACACAAAGACAATTATTTTTAACTGCCTCCCGAATACATCATTTGATTTGCTTTAACATAAAAACGATGAATAATTTTTATCAAGCGTCACACACATATTGCTAAAGCTTGTCTAATGATACATGCCAAATATTATTATCTCTGGATTTGTCGTTGTGAAGAAAACTGATAAAATGTTAGTATGTAAAATGCAGACATCCCCAAAATCTCCATAAAAACACCAATTTCATAGGTAAGGACCTAATATTTTGTTCTAAAGCTTCTAGTTTTCTATATAAAGCGCATCCTGCATTAGCTGAAGTAAACTTGTCAATTTGGAAAGACACGAGTCACCACGCTGCGCCGCGGCGACCGCAAATGCGATAAAGCCAAAGTAACTGTCACATGTTGTAGCTTAAACGGGGTTAGGGAGCTTCTAGCTCAATTGTTTCAGCTTACCCGGCTTATATAGATTGACTGTGTAGTTCAAAACTTGAAAATTTTTTCAACTGATATTTCTGGATAATTGAATAAACGACGGCTAGTATTTGAAATAGGTATATTTAAAATGAATAAGAATCCATACTAATATTGGGTCCTTACCTATGAAATTGGTGTTTTGTCTTAGCAATTTGTCCGTAACTATTAAGTTTCAGAACATTCTTATAAAATAATTGCCTCTTCTAAAAATAGACCATATATTTGAGCTCGTATTATTTAATTTCATAATTTTTTGTAAGTTTAATTGTGTTAAAATTAGACACAAAGACAATTATTTTTAACTGCCTCCGGAATACATCATTTGATTTGCATTAACATAAAAACGATGAATAATTTTTATCAAGCGTGTTTACACACATATTGCTAAAGCTTGTCTTAAGATACATACCAAATATTATTATCTTTGGAATTGTAGTTGTGAAGAAAACTCAAAAAATGTTAGTATGTAAAATGCAGACATCCCCAAAATCTCCATACAAAACCCCATTTTCTTAGGTAAGTACCTAATAAATGCAAAAGTAACTCCTGAATATATATTATATTAACATCTAAGACTGGAGAACAAATGCCTGTATTCATCACACAAACATTTGGCCCTGCCGGGGATCGACCCCAGAACCTCTCGAGATGGCGGCCTTGAGACCGGCGTACCTATGTTTCATAAAAAGTGACAGTAAAATCAAAACGTTGAAATATCACAGAGAACTGGCAAAGCCTCTTACTCGGCTTATCATATTGATCTCACACGGTCCTCGCTTAATCCGCGAATCCCTCAAAAAATTGCCCGTCCCTTATGCGACCGCAATATAGGCGCGTATTTCTGAGGGAAGACAACGTGACAAGAATAATGATCTGCGTGACATCTGTTGATTGAACAGCTCGATTTCATGATGCTTCGAATTGAGAAAATTGACAAGGTAATGTCTCTCTGTCTTGTCAGACGTCAAAATTGGCCTTGTTTGTACCTTTTTTCATGCTGTTTTTTTTATTGGACACGTTCGTAAAAATCTGTAGGCGTAGAAACTTATAGATAAGTTTCTATGTTCTGTCAAAAATGGCATCTTCTCTACCACTTTGTATGGGATTATTCTACTGTCAAAATAGAATCAAAATCAAAATCAAAAGCATTTATTCAGTTTAGAAGCGTCTTAGCGCATGCTTATGAATGTCATAAACATTTTACAATATTTCGTGAAAAACAAAACTACGCCATCCGTTCACAAAACTACCAGGAGGCCATGTTCTGAGAAGAACGGGCATGAAACTCAGCAAGTTTCTACCCTCCCTTTACATAGCAACATTTAATGATGACGTCACGAATGATGACGTATGATAAAATAGAGTCACAGTAGGAAGCATCTTGTCTACCACTTTGCTACTCGCTTGATGGAATCACGTGACTTATCTATCTATCGGAACTGCCGGTCCCGTAATTTTTTTCCTATTTCTTTTATGGAAATCGTCAATGGAAGGTTGTCTAATGTCTAGGCCTACTGGTTTTCTTCTTATCCTCCTCCTCACATCGGTTTCCTCAGTGCTATGTGTCGTGACCACCTCGATCTTATGAGCCAATTGATAAGCATGGTGGGTGCCCACGTCCTTCTACGTCAGTCTTTTTTAAGGTGATTTAGTCCCTCGCCACTGCATGCCACATTATGGTGGCATGGTTAATTAACCGCCGCCCATTTTTCGGCGTTGACATTAAACGGCCGTAAGTCTCATGTAGACCAACCCTCCTTCTTTCCCATCCGGGCTTGAGACAGGCATTGGTGAAGTTTCTTCTTATACGAGTATTCTTCCAATATTCGAAACCGCGTTCCAGTATTCAAAAACGAGTTGTTATCCCTAAGGTGATATTTTGACATTTTCCATGGAATATAATAAGTCTAACAGTCCGCATAAGAACTCGAGTTCACTACTCCTAGTGTATGTTTTCATTATAAAAGACTCAACTAAAAGTTGCGACAAGAATGTCATTTTCTATGGGAAAACTAGCGGAAAGTTGTTGAAATCCCGGTTCCCATAGACATTGACATTTATAATGCAACTAAAAAAGTTTACATTATAAAATGATAACTTCTACTAGGGTCACAGAAAATTGATTTATATTAAATAAGATATTTATGATGAACAGAATTGGTGGGAGGAAATACGCTATTGAAATCAAGATAAAGTATTAACAAGCCTTTCAAATAATTTAAGAAATTTTAGCTCGCAAAGTCTTGGTCGCAAATGTTGCCTTGCTTTCGATACCTTGCTGCCTGTGGAATGTTGCCTTGCTGAATGTTGCCTTGCTATCCAAAGCATTTGAGTACCATTCGTTACTTCAATGTAACGTTGATTTCTAATTGGTACTATGTAGTAGCAAAATTAATGGATTTTGCGAACTTATGGTCTATTTCATAAGTTTTAATGGACGCCATTAGGATTGAATACGAGCTTTGAATGAAAGTATCACTTACATGAGATCTATCCTTTAAGTATATGGTATAAACGACATGACTATGACTATGTATGTTAGCTATATTTTATGTACGAGGGAATGAAAAAATACAAGACAAAAATATAGACTGATATATGGATTTTTTGGCGACCTCCGTGCTCGAGAGGTCCTGGTTTCGATCCCCAGTGGAGGCAAGTGTTTGGATGATTAATTTTCAGACATTTGTTCTGCAGTCTTAGATGTTCATTATATTATATATGTATAATATTATGTATATTCTGAATAAATATGTGTATTTATCTATTAAATGTAAATATAATATCAAACATAAATATCCTCAGACATGGGACTAGTTGATAGGTGTGAATGTCTGAGGATATTTATTATTATTATCTATGATGACAGCGATTATTTATCAACATTGGATAGTGCAGGCAATCTTTACATACAATAAAACTGAAGAGGTCAAATGTCTGTACATAGAAAAAAATGCTTATAAACAAGTCAGGGGGATGTAAAAAGAAGGAATATACAAAAAAAAAAGATATTTTTTGTTTCTCTGTCTGTTCGTCTTTTTGTATGGGCTGATCTCCAAAATGGCTGGACCGATTTCAATGAAATTTTGCATGGTGATACCTTATATCCCTGGTCAATATCTTAGATATTTTTTATTCCGGAAAATTAAACGGTTCCCGTGGGATAGTTAAAAAACCATACTAACCGCGGACGAAGACAACAGCTAGTATAAAAATTATAATAATGAAAACAAAATAAACAAAACATATCATTTTACCAGATATCTTAAATCCCCATGTAACAGGTGGCGAGCCTGTTGCCATGCACCAGGCACAATGTGAGGCAAGCGATATTCACAATGAACTGTACATAAGTTTTATTCAAACTCTGTGGTACAGGCGGTGGGATCGAACCCGCAATTCTAGCGGCCTTCTCGAACAGCCCCGTCTGTCGCAACTCGGCTACCGCTGCCTTCAATAATAATAATATATATTATATAATTAGTCAACTTCCAAATTAAAATAAATATCTCGTACTCATCATCATTAAAAGCTAAGTGGAAACCACAAATTTACACGGCACCTTCTAACTTTATTTAGAAAAAACATCAAACATCTATTCTCTTCAACTTAATATTATCCTTGACAATCTCACTTATACTCGGTTAAACATATTGGAGTTTTATTTTGAACGGTTGCTACCGAGTGGCAGCTACGTAAGAAGGTTCCGTAGATAACATTAGAACTTATAAATAAAAAATGAGCTGATTGGTGGCCGGGACAATTTATTCGTAAGGGCTAACCAGGTCAACTCTACCGTCGCCTTGTTGATAGTCGGGCAAAGAGTCTTTTAAGTAAAATATGTAACGTGATATTTGGAAAATCCGACACTTTGGTACCCTTACGAAGAAGCGTATGCAATGAACATTCATTCTTATTTAATTGCATAGTATCAAGTTTTTTTTGACTCGCTTCCTGTACACATGGAGCCTTAAAAATCAAACGAAAGTGTAGCTGCTAAAACCTTTGGCTCGGAGAATTGCCGGTGTCTGGTCAACTCATGCTTGTCTGATTGGTAGAAATTGCCTATTGATATTGCTTCGGGACTGTATTCCACGGCAATAGTGAAGATAGTTATTTATCGTTATGTAGATACTACTGGGAAGTTGCTCAGCGAGCTATGGAGCGTGCAATGCTCGGAGTATCTCTGAAGGATAAAATCCGCAACGATGTTATCCGACAGAGAACCAGGGTGACCGACAGCGCACAGAATCAGCAAGCTGAAGTGGCAGTGGGCTGGCCATATCTGTCGGAGAACCGACAACCGTTGGGGTAGACGTGTTCTTGAGTGGAAACCGCGACTCGGCAAGCGTAGTGTGGGACGCCCTCCGGCAAGATGGAGTGATGATCTGCGAAGCGCTGCAGGCAGATGCTGGATGCAGCAGGCCGGGGATAGGGTAAAATGGCGCAAATTGGGGGAGGCCTATGTCCAGCTGTGGACTAATGTGGGCTGAAGAGAGAGAAGAGAGAGATACTACTGCGTTAGACAATATGTACATGTTTGTAATGGAAAATGGGATAAACTGCAGAATATTACTTAGAAAAAGGAACCTATCTTTTTCTTTTTAAATTTCAATGAAGTTGTAGGTTATGACATTTTTTAAATGATGCTAATGTTAAGGAAGGGTAGAAACTTGCTGAGTTTCTTGCCCGTTCTTCTCAGAACAAGGCCTCTTGGTAGTTTTTGTGAACGGATGGCGTAGTTTTTCTCTTGCACGAAATATTGTAAAATGTTTATGACATTCATAAGCATGCGCTGAGACGCATCTAAACTGAATTAACACTTTTGATTTTTTTTTTAAATTATAAGTGGGTATTCAGCGAGTTTTATGGTGAGTCCCACACACGCCTACTGCTTAGCTAGCGGTAGGTAAGGTCCGCAAACAGGATCCCGATGAAAAAAGGTAAAACCTATGCCTTTCATTCCGGAGATAGAGACGTGATAAAAATGAAATAATAGTTAATGGTCAATAAAAATAACAAAGATGTTATATTAAACTGAATGCTTTAACTAACGATCTTATCGCTAAGCAGCGATCTCTTCCAGACTTAATTGAATTAACTAGTGATTACAATGCACTAGAAATTATTTATGATGTTATTATCTACAAGAATACCAAGGAATCTTATTCCTTGGTATTCTTGTAGATAATAATTATAAGAAAATAACGCTCAGTGACGTAGTGTGGAGCTCGGTGGCGTAATGTTAGTACATTTTGGCTTTCGATTCATTTATTCAAAATTATTTATGAGTTTACAGCTTAAAATAGATTTCCTTACTTTGGCATGTAAGGTTATTTCACATACAAAGTTTATAGGTTAACTTGGCTAGTTGTTAAAGAAATACAAAGATTTTACTTTAACTATTGGGTCCTTACCTATGAAATTAGTGTTTTTATTCTGTCTTAGCAATTTGTCCGTAACTATTAAGTTTCAGAACATTCTTATAAAATAATTGCCTCTTCTAAAAATAGACCATGTATTTGAGCTCGTATTATTTAATTTGATAATTTGTTGTAAGTTTAATTGTGTTAAAATTAGACACAAAGACAATTATTTTTAACTGCCTTCCGAATACGACATTTGATTTGCATTAACATAAAAACGATGAATAATTTTTATCAAGCGTGTTCACACACATATTGCTAAAGCTTGTCTAATGATACATGCCAAATATTATTATCTTTGGAATTGTCGTTGTTAAGAAAACTCAAAAAATGTTAGTATGCAGATAAAATGCAGACATCCCCAAAATCTCCATACAAAACACAAATTTCATAGGTAAGGACCTACCTACCTACCTATATAGAAATTACCTATATTAGAAATATATAAGGATGGTTTATTAAATGGTTATTTACTAACAGAGTATGGATTTTTAGAAAAATTTGGAGATATGCCTCGTGGGTAACTTATTCCATTTAAAAAAATATATAACATACACATACATATAATCACGACTATTATCCCCTGAGAGTTAATTAGAGACTATTCAAAAAGAATGCGAAAGCATTCCAATGACATTGTCTGCGCTTTTCTAAGCAGTGACTGCACATGTGTTCAGCGTGACAGGTGGTCAGGTGCTGGTAAAAATAATTAAAATGTACAGGTAAGATGCAGAATTGCAATAACTGCTGGTTACTTTTATGTAAATATAAGGAAATTAGTCATATTTTAAAATACTCAATAAAATATTCAGGTAACCATGAGGTGTAAAGATGTGACAAGAATGTCGTACAAAATTACTTCCTATATCATTGTTTTTAAAGTACACGCTTCCGGTTAAGGCAAACGCAATTAGGCACAAACAGCCAACTCCAATTTATAACATTGAAATGTCTACCTAGAATTAGACTAATGTAGGCCTATAAACAAAAGGAACATAAGTATGCCATAAATAATAATAATTAAAAAAAAAAGTAATAAAATTCTTAGATGTAAAATACGCAGATATTAAAATCATTCTTGTAGTTACAGTGACCCTATTAGTTTTGAAAATCTTTAGTTAGACAACTTCTAAGAAAAGTAAGTGTTACGGACCAGGCATTAGCCGTTCTCTTTTCTATATCTTTTTATATTCTTTGGTTTTAATGGCTAGTCATAGATTTTTTTCCATTTTTGTACTGTTTTTTCTAAAACCTTATAAAACCCATAATACTAAACCAGCGTTTTATTACAGTCTCAATCACCAACAAGTAGGTAGCTTAGAGCATTAAACCTATCGATTTAATACTCAAGGGTAGGTAGCGACTACTTAAACTAAAACACGAGTCAATGTTGGTTGGTGTCATAATAATATGTTACAAAAATACCTGTAAAATATTGGGTCCTTACCTATAAAATTGGTGTTTTTTTTTCTCTCTTAGTATTTTGTCTGTAACTATTAAGATTCAGAGTATTCCTAAAAAATAATTACCTCGTCTAAAAATGGACTATATTTTTGAGCTCTTTTGATTTGTTTTGATAATTTGTTGTAAGTTTAATTGTGTTAAAATTGGACACGGAGACAACTCTTTTTAAGTGCCTCCCGAATACATCATTTTATTTGCATTCACTTAAAAACGATAAATAATTTTTATGAAGTGTGATATTATACATATTACTAAAGCTTGTCTTATGATAGATGCCAAATATTATTATCTTTGGATTTGTCGTTGTGAAGAAAACTGAAAAAATTTTAGTATGGAAAATGCAGAATTCCCCAAAATCTCCATACAAAACACCAATTTCATAGGTAAGGACCTAATACATAAATGACGAGAGGTTGGCTAAATAAACTCCGAAGCCGTTAAACATTAATAAAAAGATAAAGAAAGCTGTCAGCTATCAGAATATTTTAAAAAGGAAAATCAACCCTGTTGATCTATGACGTATGAATTATTTTCAAATTTATGGTGGTCAACCATTTTTTTTGGCCTAGACTACGCTGCGGATGAAGTGGCGGGCGAAGCGGCAGGTGAAGCAGCGGGTGAAGCGGCGTGTGAAGCAGCGGGTGAAGCGGCGTGAGAAGCAGCGGGCGACATGCCACGCCGCACGCGCCGTTGACGCCCCGCGTTTTCTTAAACGAGCCCATAGCTTTCTATATGTTTTCTATATGTTGCTTTCTTTCTATTAACGCAATAGCGGAGCGAGTCGATGTATTTTCATGTTCTCTGAGTGAATTCACTAAAACGGCTTTACGTGTAATCACATATAAATAGAATGATCATTATTATAATTAAATTGTAAATTTAGTGAATTTTAAATTAATTGCATGGAATGGCAATAGTATTGTTTGCTTATTAATTATTAATTTTATTAATTTTTAATATAAGTAGGCTATTTATTATAATATAATTTATTATGCTTATAATAATTTTAAGTAGGTACACGCAACTTGTTTTTCTCTTTGTGCACTTCTCCTGTCGCAGGTGGGTTGGAAGAGATATCTTATAGATATAAGCCCTACCTATTGTAATTTTATTTCTTCATTGTATATTTCTTTCTTTATTGTTTACAATAAATTATAAAATAAAATAAAAAATTATTAATTGAATATGAAATGTATTTATTATATAATTAAATTGTTTAAGATTATATAATTCAATTGGTAATGTTAAATTTATATAATAGTTTATTAAAATATGTTTTTTTTATATATGGATACACTATCGTATTAGGCATGCCTGTAATGATAGAAGTATTAAATAAACTAAATAAATAAATAAAAAATGTTTGAGTTGGCGCGTGCCGCTTCACGCGCCGCTTGACACGCCGTCTCACTATAAACGGTAAATACGCCTGACCCGCCGCGGTAAGCCACGCCGCTCGCGACGTTCGACTCCCCGCGAGCCCTTAGGCTACCTATTTTGATTTCATACTCTGATAGGTTTCTAAAGCTTTTGAAACCTTTATATAAATGTTCATTACCCTTTGAACTGAGTATTTCTGTAAAATAAAGTTGGTTCTTTAGAGCACACAAACACATGGTGTTTCAAAACTCACCCCTAAAAATCAATTTTACTACCGCCTAGGTACTAGCTACCAGGAGTTGGGACAGGGTTCAAAATTTAGGAAGTAATTTCTACTGATAAACTTAACTAAACCTTTAAAATAATAGCGTTTTTTTTTTATTTTTGCGATATTTTGAAGTTTTTGGCTAAAATAATAAAATTTTCGCCTTTTAAAAATATCAAGTGGTCCTCATATTTTGGCAATGAATTATGTATACGGGACCCTGCAACCCCCTTTCGGTTTTTATTTTTATTTTTGAAACACCTTGTATACAAGAACAACATTGACCCATTTCTTGTCCGTGATAAGGATTTGGTTTTTAATAAGGTACCCTAAATATTTATAATAAAAAATGTTCCCCTCGTAAAAGTCGAGTGCCAACATTTTTGGCCGATCAAAAAAGTAAAGAATCCTGGGTTGCCTATAAAAAATTACTAGCTATTTTCTTTGTGTGTGGAAAATTTGCGTTGAATTTGTGTGATAATAGCGAGGAGCACGGTTTAATAGAATAATTTCGTATGAATGTTCTAGAAAGCGTAATGGAGAACGCCATTATGGGCGATAGCAATTTCTTCCTATTATTAAATTGAAAATATCACGGTACACAAAAATATTTTAATAAGGGAATATTTGACTTCTAAGAACCGATAATAAATGAAGAGAAAATATTCATGAATGTAACCGCGTATAGGTAGATTATATTTCAACAGTTAGTTGTTTTGTTCATAAATATTGTATTTGTATATTTTTTCGCTAAAATATCAGAAAACAATCTGAGATAAGAAAACATTAGTAGACTATGTTACGACACACAATATGAAATAATTCCATCACTTTATAAGGCTTCCACTCGGTCAACAAAAGGTGACATCAAACAATAACAATCAATAGATTTCAAGCGATAACAGTTAAAGGTTAGGGAACTAAATTGGTTCGAAATAAAAAATATTTTTATTTTTATTCAATGATGTTGTGGCCAGTTTGCTTATCAAAAAAAAGATCTTACCCAGGAACCACTATACCGATTAAAATAATGGCAACTATGTCGCTCAGTGCTATTGTCCGAAACTTACATCGTCATCTACCTTTGGTATTCAAACTTTGTTAACGTGTATTTATTCGTGTAACGTATTCGTATAAACCCAATCGACCTGATTTTTGAACCACGCAGAGAATTATAAATGTTATTGGCCAATGAGTTTCAAAATGTGATTGTAGTTAATATCCAAATTTAGTTTAACGTCTTTTATTACTTGGAATTCTATTCTTGAAACATAAATTCAATATCGCACTTAATCGTTCATTGGTCCTTAGAGCAGAATCTTTTCAGAAACAAAATCACCTTTATAAAATTTAAGGAAGAGAATAAAAAAATTCATACAGGATTTCAATTTGCATATTATTATCAAAAAAGGCAGCGGTAGCCGATTTGGGACGGACGGGGCACTACTACCCGACAGTCGTGGGTTTGATCCCACCGCCTGAACTGTTTGAATGAAACCAAATTATGTACAGATGATTGTAAATTTTGCATGCCGAACATTGTGCCCGGTGCATGGCAGCAAGATCGCCCCCTGTTACATGGGGACTTAACATATCTGGTGAAATATGAGCATTAACACCTCTGCCTACCCATTCGGGGCAAAAGTATATACTGAAATTCTAAAGATTTTTTGCAATCGCAATAATGATTATGCGAACAATCCTCAACTATGCTTTTAAGTGCTATTTCTTTCCAGAGACAATGTTTTGTATTATCATTGCGTTCTGATAAGCTACGTGCTCATGCTTTCAAGCACTGCACGAGAAGTTCAGACACGTATTTTAGTTTTATGGAAATTACTGTAGCGTGCAATGAAAATATATCTTTTAACTGAATCAGAACGCAGTTTTTAGATTTTTAATGATAAGAATGGTACGTTTTTTGAATTTTAATGATAAAAACGGCACATCTCGTGAGTTTTAATGAAGATTATACTTGTTTGTTAAAGCGATTTCGATTATGATGTAATGTGTGGTGATGTAAGTCGGACCAGTGAAATTTGTGAAATAATTTTCTACTGTGTAGTCTTTCTAAGACATCTTTGTGAATAGAAATATCGTTTTTCTCGTTATTCCTTCGATAGCGGGATTTTTGTGTACTGTACTTTCTGCCTGTTTAAAAAGCTACAGCAGGTGCTTGCGGTAACGAGATCTATATGTAGGATGCTATAAGCGCTGCAAAGGACAGCAAAGGAGAAGTCGCAGCTCTCTAAGGATAGGAGAAAAAATGCACACTTACTTGCTTTTCTGGCTGCAGCTCCTGCGGACGCACTAGTGGCTCAGGCTCGCTGGGCTGATAATGAGGCGGTGTAATACGGCGGTGAAGAGCGAACTTTCACCACGATTCAAACTTCGACAGTTATAATTTCCCTCGGTACAGACGTATGTGTAATTAAGAAATTACGGCGGTAACTGACGGGCAACTGGTAAAGGGCAACTAACAGCGGACAACTGCCAGGGCTCTTCAGTGTGCAATGCGGGTAGGGTAAGAAATATTGCGAAGGATGGCCTACGTTATCATGCAAGTACCTGCCTTCAACTAATTAACTAACAAATGCAATCCACCAATGAGTTAAGAATAACAGTAATATTTTTTGTGATTAATAAAAACACCTCTCAATAAACATTGAATTACCATTTGAGAAGAAACCTTTTTAAGAAACAAAGCACTTTAGTTGGGATGAGTCCTTGAAATGTATTTAAAAATATTTGTTGTACAATCAGCGCCAGATTGATCGAAGCGTCCAAAGTAGGCAATATTATCTCATGTGCGTTTTTTTATTATAAGTGCGCTATCAAAATATCTAAGCAACATGTTTGTCAATTTTATATTGTACTGTCAAGATCTTCAACAATAAATGGACAGATGCGTTGCTAAGATATTTTGACGACTTTGAAGGCATCGAAAAATATGGTTTCTAACGTAAATTAATATGAGATGATGCAAATGAGATAATATTGACTACCGTAGATGCTTCGGTTATTTTGGCGCTGACAGTACACAGATTTCTAGAAAATCTTAAATTTACCTTTAAGATCGAAGTCGTTGAAATTGAACAGCGAGTCCGGGTTGCTTTCATTTCTATGAACTTATCATGAACTCAAGATTGTTACAATGCCTAAGTGATTCATTCAAAGCAAGTCAAGAGCAATCAAAGTCCACCGAGTAGTCCAACTGTTTATCACCCCCTTGTCTGTTGATCGGAGTCCAGTAGTCCGCTGTCAATAAATGCCCATCTGTGTACAGGACTCCTGAAGTCCGCTGTGACAAGCGGCGTTTATTATTTGACGACCTCCGTGGTCGAGTGGTCTGTACGCCGGTCTCAAGGTGTCGCTATCTCGAGAGCTCCTGGGTTCGATCCCCAGTGGGGGCAAGTGTTTGGGTGACGAATTTTCAGACATTTGTTCTCCAGTCTTGGATGTTCATTATATAAATATAATATTATGTATATTCTGAATAATTATATGTATTTGTCTATTAAATATATTGGTCCGTCATCTAGTTTCCGTCACACAAGCAGCATTTAGTTGCTTAAAATGGGACTAGTTGATAGGTGTGAATGTCTGAGGATATTTATTATTATTATTTATTATCATAGAAGACGGTCAACCTTATATCGGTTCAGAGTTAATTATTAATTACAAGATAAAACTGGACTAATAATTTTATTTATGATAGCAGTTGCCTGTTAGCTTGTGGGACGACTGTTAAGTTTTATAGGGCAGCCTTTAATAAAACTCGTTTTTAAAAGCTGCCCTTCTTCTGACGGTGACAAAATTGTGTTTATGGACCATACCTGGGCCAAGAATACCCAATAAAACTCCCCGACATACTCTCCTTGCCCTTCCGTTGGAGCGACCAGGGGTCTACCGAAGCAATTCTCCGAACCGGTCCCAGGGCTACGCGACCTAGCCAGGCACTAGGTCGGGGATTGCGCCAAAGGGGGATTCCCGGGTATATTCGAGAAATCCCCAGACGGGACAGCTGATGAAATGCGTGTGTGGGAAACCATCCAACGCGGCTACTCGCGGGGTAGGTGGAAGGAGGCTCTTAGGGCGCCCGCCTTCTCCTGCCCATCCGTCTGCGCCAGAGGGGAGCAGCTAGAACATCTCTCTGAGCCAGGGTACGGACCTTCCTCATCTCTTCGAGGATGGGCCGTTCCCCCCGTTCCCTCAATGCGACTCGTGGCTGATGCACCCGTGACAACACGCGTCCATCAACATCCCACGGGGTCGTGCACGCCAGCAGGCAGGCTGCCCCGTGGCTGACCGTGCGGTACGCGCGCACGGCCCGAGTCACAATGACCCTCTGCGACCTCCGCAAGAGGGCCACCGTTCGGGATTTTAAAAGCTGCCCTATAAAACATAATAAATATATTTATATCATAATTCTAAAAACATGCGCTATTAACGCGCGGTTGTAGAAGATCCAAGAAAAACGCGACATAGATGCGCCTATTCGCGCAAAATGGCCGCCACAGTAAATGGGCTAATCTCGTAGCTTAATCTCATGAAGGTCAACAAATAAATTACCCAACAGTTCACTATTCCTAATTGCCGTCAAGCAAAACTCGAAGAGCATATTGCGATGAGTAACTATATTGAATGAATGTCTCCCATACCCGTGACGTTATTCCCGATTCCCAGGACTTTATCGGAAACTTTCTTCTACCAATAATACTTACAGAACATATTATGTTTCTGTTCCTTTATTAGTTTATTAAGTCAATCGTACAAAGTAAACTTGATATCGTTCGCACTCAATAACACGTGACGGTAAATTCGTTGTAAGGGTGGTTTCATAAGTACGCTGGCCGTCAGCGCCGGTCACGCGCGCGCGGGTATAATTAGCGACTAATCACACTTATTTAGCTCCATTCATATAAAACAACGATTTTGTATGAGCTGCTTACGCGGCTGAACAGTCGCGGAAAGCTGAACAAGCTCCATTCAAAACTGACTTTTCTTTGTGACAAACAGTGAATGAAGCTGAATAAGTATTGGTAGTCCCTTACACGGAGCTACGAGTACTAACATCGTTTCACAGCTGCACGCTTACCGCCAGCGCCGGTCACGCGCGTGCTATACGTCAAAATGTGACGACCTCCGTAGACGAGTGGTCTGTATGCCGGTGTCAAGGCGTCGCCATCTCGCGAGGTTCTTGGTTCGATACTCGGTGGGGGCAAATGTTTGGGTGATGAATTTTCAGGTATTTGTTCTCCAGTCTTGGATGCTTATATATATTAATATATCGCACATTTAGTTCTTAAAAGTTATAAATATCCAAAAATGCAAATCCAATCAATACTCCAAAATTTAGTAATAACCACAGTTATGACAAAAAAAATCTTTATTGCGCTCTAGTGAAAAATTTTGAAAATGACATTTGAATGACAAAAGAACTAGATGGTGCGATATATTCAGGATATTTATATGTAATTATCTATTAAATATATTTATCCGTCATCTAGTGTCCGTAACACAAGCAGCATTAGTTGCTTCAAGTGGGAGTAGTTGATAGGTTTGAATGTTAAAAAAAATGTCTGCTACTGCTAGCCTTGGCGGTCAGCGTACCTATGTAACGTCCCTAAGACAACTGGAAAAGCATGTATTATTTCGTTCAGTTTTTCTTCTACTTCCTACTTTTTTCCCACTTTAAGAGTCTCCTCTGTCACTAGTCAGCTCAACATTCCTTTCTTCTCATATCAGAAATCACACATTGAATTCTTCACTTTCTTCATATTACTCTCATTCTAGGCCCATCTGTATCTCCATCTCCATAAGAAACATTATTCGTGGCTGTTATATGTCCGAACCATTCTAAGTATTGTTCCTCACTTTTTCCCTCACTGAAACTATTTTAAAACTTCCTCAATATACTTTCTCATTGATCTAACCCATTCTTGTAAGTCCACACATCCATCGCAGCATTCGTATCTCCATTGAACAGTTTTAAGAAGAGAACATTTATTTTAGAAGTCGAAATATATTAAACAAATAATTTCTAATGATTTTTCTGAAGTCATTCAATGATTTAAATATGCTTAAGAAGAAGTAAAAAAAGAACACAACCCATCTGTCGATAATCTAGTATCGAAGCTTAAATTATGGCAATTGTATACATATGAGTCATTTGGTAGCGGCTCATTAAAATAATACTACCAAGCGAAGCGCGGACTATGGCAGTGGATTGCTTTGGCGCTGCTTTTGCCTAGTCTCTGACTAGCGTTTAGGGGATAATAAGTGATTATATGTATGTATGTACACTACTAGGCCGAAGTCATATCACTTACGAGACTAAGGCCCGATTTTTCAATCCTCAGATAAAATTATCCGCCATTTAAAACTATCATGAAAAGAAAAGGAACAGAGCTTACATTTGACTGACAGATAGTTATATCTGAAGATTGCAAAATAGGGCCTTAACCGTTTTATTAATTATTATATTATATTATACGTTTGCTGCAAATAATAATTGTGTAAAGTTATACAAATTTTATTTACCTAGTACCTATAGTTTTTTAAGTCTCTAAAAATTAAGGTTCATTGATACTCTAATAGTAATTTTAAAGAAACTATCTGAAGATGAGGAGCGCGATCGAAAATAAAGCTATTTTCACCATGGTTAGTCCTGGGTTGGGTGGCCAAAATTTTGCCTCGAGCTCCTCCGTGCTTTGGAAGGCACATTAAGCCGTTGGCCCCGGTCACTATTGGACCGTTTCTTCCCACTAATCGTGGACTAGCGTGGTGGCGTTAAGGCCCATACTCCTCATGTGTTTGTCCTTGTGGAAAGGACGCCCAGGACGTAATAGGCTGGTAACGCATCTTATATCTCTCTATTGTGATGTTATATCTGAAGATCTCTAAATTTTATTATGAAAGGACGAAAACTTCCAGCTCCGCCCGGAGTTTTAACGAATACTTATCACAGACATAAGTTCCAAAACTTCAGTAACGAAATCAGCATTTCCAACTCTTAAGCTAAAAACATGGAACAATTTGCCGTAAAGACGAAAGGGTAAGCCCTTTCGTGTAAACACGTGTAAAGTCATTTAACTACTCGGCTCAAGTGGTCTTGATGCTTTGAAGATCCACAAACTGAGCTGGAAATCCAAGATTATTTACATTTAACGAATGACTCACTTCGGACTGGGCTAAAACCGAATTTATTTAATTTGCAACTTGGTCGCTTATCCTCTGTTCTGTTGAGG
Source organism: Parapoynx stratiotata (assembly GCA_910589355.1). Classification (NCBI taxonomy): domain Eukaryota; kingdom Metazoa; phylum Arthropoda; class Insecta; order Lepidoptera; family Crambidae; genus Parapoynx; species Parapoynx stratiotata. The sequence goes on from OU342458.1 coordinate 17,667,055, forward strand.
ATTATGTGGGTGTATACGAATTGTGTAATAAGATGTTTAAAATCAAATTCATTTTTGTCTTTTCTTGTGGTCATATTGTTTGGAGTTATAATAAAATTTTATGTTCAAGGACATAAATGTTCTTGATAGTTATGTTATGAGAATGTGTTGAATTTATACGCTACGTACTCTCAAATAAAATGTTTCACTTGCCTTATTTCTATGGAGAAAAGTATAAATGATAAGTTGATAACTTTTCCCAAGGTTAATGTCTCAAAAACATTCTTGATCGATGACAGAAGTCTGATAAGAAAAAAATCACACCAGCAACTTCATCATCATAAAACTTGGGACCTAAAGAAGAGACCGTAAAATGGAGATTTATTTATTTCTTTCACTTGTGATAAGGTATACAAGAACCGTAATAAATTCATGCTTGTCGAAGCACTGATATTAATATTTTGAGGATAACATGTTTATTTCTAAAAGTAGGGCAACGCGCATTCTGCTGTAAATTGGAGTGGAATACCTCAATTTTGACGTGAATGCCGCAGCAAGCGGTTTAGAGGTTGCGGTTACTCGCGTCTGTATGACACCTTCCAGTCTGTGAGTGCGAGTATTAAGGAATACTCATTTCCTATAATCAGCGAGGGTAGTAGGTAGAGGGATAGAAACATGTAAAGGTATTGTTTCCAATAATTATTTTGCTTGCTTGAAATTAATTATTATTATTATTATATTTATTATCAGCCAGTTAAAGGACCAACTCTCTTTAATTTAGGAATTTGTTTGTATAAGCGCGGGGTTTTTTGTATTTTTCTATTCATTATTTTTGAGTTGCAAGGTACGGTCAACAGCATGAAAGACTGGACAAAATTGACAAAATTCTTAACATGGTCAGCTCACCCAGAGACGCAATATTTCACCCAGAGGCGAAAATTTTACGATACGCCTCGCGACACGTAGAGATGCGATAAGCGGAGGCGCGCGGCGCAGCGCGAAATCATTGGCCCCCTCGCGAATCTTAGTAGGTCTGACCCTTAATAGGTCTGATATTCAAAATATATTCTAACGACTTAAGTGCTGTTCGATTAGTAACTAATTAGAGTAAAAGCAGAATCAAAAACATCAGCAGATTGATATAATCAATCGATATATCAATATTGATGCAATTGAAAATATGTTTTCTAAAAAATGTTTGTTTACGAATTACGGGAGTAGAAATAATTGTTAACCCATAAGATACAGCAAAGAAGAACTTTTAAGGGTTTTATATTACAAATAAACTCTCTTGTTTTTGCGCTTACCCAACGAATAATACATATATCTGAAGTAATTGGTCTGACTTCATATCATATCTAGCTTTGTATCAAATCAAACGAAGGACCTTATTATCTGGAGCGTTAAGGTGAAATTCGAACGGTACGGATAAGATTAATCGGTCCAGATGAGTGTTTTCGTGAACAATATGTGAGTATCGTCCCGTATTAACATATCAAGGCTATTTGTGAAGAAATGTTAAGTATAACAGTTTTCCTCAACGAATTTCTTACATTTTTCTTTTTTTCGCTTCAAATATTTGGAGCGTAACTAAATATCACTGAGCACGTGTTTGTATTTTTGTATAACATTTTATTTTGTCCTATTTTTTTACATATGACAAGCAAGCTCTTGGCCTTCATCTCACCTGATGGTAAGTGACGATATGGCCGAAGGTGAAAGCGAGCTTCACCTGTATTCACTACAACTGTAACAACTGACAATTGCGAGGATAGAAAATTGTGTGCTTGTTGGATTAAACCGAGCTTCTGATCGGCGTAGTGGTTTGTTTACTTTGACGATATTGAAATAAATGCCTGGATACATCGAATCTCTAGATATTGAAACTATGGTTAATAAACTCGTGTATGTATGATTTAAATGAATATTTCGAAAATAATGGCAATGCTGACTCTTGTTAATAATGGCTATAGTTTAAGTGCCTTGTAATCATTAATTTTATATTTTATGCTATTGATATTGTACGTCCGAAATGGACAGACTGTTAGATCTAAACCAATTATAACAACTTATGTATAGTGTTAATAATACAAAAAAAAAAATTACTGGCTTTGGACTTTCGTTGGATGGGTGACGAAAATATTGTGAACTCTGTTCCTCTGTGCTCCGAAGGACAAATGGAGCATTTGGTTCTCATCGGTAGTGCAATCGTTTCTACCCCCCAATCCCCATTGGGACAGCGAGTATGGAGAGAGAGTGAGAGACCTTATCTGACCTGACCTTAGAGTACCTTGTACTCTTGTGTTTCTCCATACAGAAAGGTTTTGCCCAAACATGGGAAGTGTATCGGCTGGTTACGATTGTGAGACATAAGTGGCATTGTAAAATAACATTGCTTTTATAAGCGGTGGTCGTCGGGTCAAACTAAGTATCATCATCATTATAATCATTAAGCCCAGAGACTCCCAATGCTGAACATTTTATGAGGTCCTTACCTATAAAATTGGTGTTTTTGTATGGAGATTTTGGGGAATTCTGCATTTTCCATACTATTTTTTTTTCAGTTTTCTTCACAACGACAAATCCAAAGATAATAATATTTGGCATCTATCATTAGACAAACTTTAGTAATATATGTACTATCACACTTCATAAAAATTATTTATCGTTTTTAAGTGAATGATTTTTAAGTGATGATGTATTCGGGAGGCACTTAAAAAGAGTTGTCTGCGTGTCCAATTTTAACACAATTAAACTTACAACAAATTATCAAAACAAATCAAAAGAGCTCAAAAATATAGTCTATTTTTAGACGAGGTAATTATTTTTTAGGAATACTCTGAATCTTTATAGTAACAGACAAAATACTAAGAGAGAAAAAAAAAAACACCAATCTCATAGGTAAGGACCCAATATTATACATAAAATCACGTCCGTAATCCCTGAGGGGTTAGGCAGAGTCCAAGGAGCACTGTGTTCCTTAAGACCACATTTAGCCATACAAAAGATGGAAAATCGTGAAAAAGTAGAAACAAGTGGCTAGCTCATCGCCTACACAATCACAGACCCAGTACCCAATACGCCCTTAGTCGCCTTTTACGACATTCTAGGCAAGAAAAGCAGTTGGCACATTCTTATAGCGTTGGATTATAATGCCTTCCCAAAATGAGCGGTCGTGCGCTGCCCGCATCCATGAACTTCGTGTGACCTTGGCCAAATCGTCCGACAAAACTCAGTTAACTGGCAGTGATAGAAATCCCGATTGAAGAAGTACCACGTAGTACCAAGTAGTCGATTTCCACACTCGGCTACCGCGGCCTTATGAATCATATTTCATTGTCACGTAAATAGCTTATTAGCGGCTTAATTTACAATCTGCGTGACAGCGATAATTGACTCTGTGGCTGTTATAATAATGCTGTAATTATCACACAAAGTTAGGATCGCTTTTTTAAATTAACTTGTTAATTTTTCACGTCCACGTGTTAATTAGGTATTTTTAATGGTTTCGTCCCATAGGCAGAATAAATCTTCGTTAGTACTAATGGACACGAGAAACTTTTAATGCTTTTGCTGTACTGAAGTAGAACTTTTTAACTATTGTTGAAATTTTGAACCCCGGCTGGTCATGGTTGTTTAACATTAAATTTTAAGCCTTTATAGCATAAAATTATTGTTAAAACGACCCGAAACCCTCCCTGCCACCGTTTAACGGTCAATTATTTAACTTTTTTTTATAACTTATGAATTAACATTATTGCATATAAATATAATCACGTCTATTATCCTCTAAGGGTTAGTCAGAGACTAGGCAAAAGCACCGCAAAAGCAGTCCATTGCTATAGTCCACGCTTCACCAGCAGTGAATGCACTCAGCGTGACAGGTGGTGAGCCCGTCGTTGCTATAAGCGATTGGATGGTTGTGTAGTTCTAAGTCGCCTTTTATTACACTAAGGGAAGAGATGAGTTGGTAGTATTCTTTTAATGAGCTGCTATTACACACACATGACTACGACACGGACTACCACAAGACCACACGACGAATTTAGATTAAACACAATTAGTAGAACCAAAGGTTCAATAGTAGTTAATATCCGACACGCGTGCCGATTTGCGGAGCCACGGGTTTACGATGACTTCTTTTTGGTCACGAACAATCAGGTTTTGTGCGTACATCCAGAGCATGGAGTTTCTTACCAGTGTATTCCATTGTATTCCTTTAACATAGGTTCTCTCGCGAAGTAAGTGAAATTTTCATGGATTAATTCATTGAAATTAAACAAGTTAATCACATAGCACCTATTTCCTTTTGTCCTACAACATGGGTTCCTTTAAGTTTTCAGATACCAGACTCCAGAGAAATTTGAGAACCCTTTTATTTGCAGATGGAGTAAAAGTAATGGAGAAATTCATTGATAAATTGAAAGAGAAATTACATCGTGCATACATAGTTTTGAAGTTGATTGTACATCTAAATGTATTTATACTTGAAAAGAAATACATATTAAGATATTCTTTACATTAGATGCGTCTTCTAGACCAATAGCTTGAATAGAAACGCCAAAATGTGTGACGTCAGCTTGAGAAATTGTTGCGATGAAAATTCAAAGCATAATTCATCAGCTGTGCTGACAGCCGCCGTGTTACTAATCCCAGTACCGTGTTGTGGTTAAATTTTCAATGATTATATAATCATTGAAAACTTTAGTTACATTTGGAAATTCGACTATTGGACAAGCTGTCATATCACGACATCATACGTTTTCACCATTGGTCCATATATTAACCTCCCTGACCACGAATAAAATAAACTGACACTAAGAACTATTCATAAAGTTCGTAAACTACTACTACTAATATTGGGTCCTTACCTATGAAATTGGTGTTTTATTTCTCTCTTAGTATTTTGTCTGTAACTATTAAGATTCAGAGTATTCCTAAAAAATAATTACCTCGTCTAAAAATAAACTATATTTTTGAGCTCTTTTGATTTGTTTTGATAATTTGTTGTAAGTTTAATTGTGTTAAAATTGGACACGGAGACAACTCTTTTTAAGTACCTCCCGAATACATCATTTCATTTGCATTCACTTAAAAACAATAATTAATTTCTATGAAGTGTGATATTACACATATTACTAAAGCTTGTCTAATGATAGATGCCAAATATTTGGATTTGTCGTTGTGAAGAAAACTGAAAAAATTTTAGTATGGTAAATGCAGAATTCCCCAAAATCTCCATACAAAACGCGAATTTCATAGGAAAGGACCTAATAAAATACACCCATAAAACTACCAGGAAGTATGAAAGTAAGGAAAAATTTACCGTCGCATCCTTTAAACCAAAATTTCATAAATTGCGTCTTGAAAGGCGACTAAGGGCGTATTGGGTACTCCGATTTTTCATCTGACCAAACCTAATTTTTGTATGGCTAAATGTGGTCTTAAGGAACACAGTGCACCTTGGACCCTGCCTACCGCTTCGGGGAATACAAGCGTGATTGTATGTATGTATGTATGTGTCTTGAAAGTCATTGTCATGTCACACAAGAAATTTGGAGTGTAGGTCCAAACGTGATATGACGGTTGCCAATATTCATGTTGAATATTATTTTCGTTATCGTCAAGGCATGCAATTTATAATCCTTCGAATTTTCACCGAATACAGCTATATATTACGGGAGGACTAACGACCTCATTCAAATGCATGAGTATTGTGAGACAAAAACAAGATAGGACTCTCAATGGACAGAACCTGGGCCCGCAATCAATCAATTTATCAGTTCAAAGGAGATAAAACACGCTATTTTCAATCTTATTACAACGGGGTAGAGTGAAAAGCTGAATGGACGAAATAGGAAATATTGGGAAAGGTTAAATAATGATTGAAACAATTGAATATGTCGTGATTGATAGATCTCCTTTGTTTTTATGTACATTTTATGCTGAACGATGAAGAGTTCAAAGTAATTTCGTTTTGTCATTTAGGCTGATGCGGTAAAAAAATGATGGCCACTGAAGATGGACCTACAGGTACTGTGATATTTAGAGTGGAATAAATATAATCGACTTGTTCCTGATTGGTCATTTATTCTTTCCTAACAGAAAATGTACGTGATAGACGTGATATGACGTGTTAGAAATATGTCAAATCCGGAATATGAACAGTCAGGAAAGTGTCAAATAGGGATTATGACCAATTAGGAATGTGACGAACCAGGAACTAATCAATCATATATTTGTTAATAGCTTTGATAAAAACTGCAGGTTCTAAGAATTTATTTATTTAAGCTTCAAAGTCCATTACAAAAAATGTACACATGGCGGACTTAGCGACTAATATCGCTCTCTAACAGTCAAATAAGGCAAAGCAGAGAGCTGATGACTGCTATCTAGCTGCTAGTAGCTGCTACTCAAAAAAAAACCGAAAGAATTTCTCGATTCTTCTTATAAAATATAAGATAACTCCATCTAGTCGATGACGTCTCCAAAAAAGTTATATCCAAAAACAATAGACGAACTCAAGATTTTTAATTAAGCTTCAGTCGTCAGGGGAAGCTCATTGAAATTTCAATTCTTGAAAATACAACGTCATACGCAAGGGCTCGGACAGAAAGAATGAATATAAATTTTCACAGGACAGAGGAGCTCTGTGACGTAGTGGTTTGTACGCTGTGGCTTTCGATCGAAATCAAAACCACTTTCGCCATGGTCAGGCCGCGGATGAGCGACCAAATATTTGTGATCTCGAGCTCCTCCGTGCTTCGGAAGGCACGTTAAGCCGTTGGTCCCGGTCGCTATTGCGACCGTTTCTACCCACCAACCTGCATTGGGCCAGCGAGGTGGTGGTACGGCCCATACTCCTCATGCGTTTTTTCTTGAGGAAGGCCTGTGCCCAGCAGTGAGACGTATATAGGCTGAGGACGTAGGACGACGACGCAAGGATTAGCTAAAGGTTACACTAATGGGACGACATTAATTACTGCCCATGTAAATCCAATTGAAGAATAAATGATTTTATTTCATTTCATTTCATTGCAGTCACTTCGGCATACCACACTAACGGTATCTGGGTTGGTTTGTAAAGGTACAGTCCACGGCGTACACTTGTTAATCACTGGATTCCACGCTGATGACAATTTAAACCCGTCCTCCCGATTGAAATTCTTGTATTTCTTTATCTCAATCGCTTTACGAACTATTCTTGTATGATAGTGGCGATCATTGGAGAGGATTTTTGGATCATGAAACTGTTGTACTAGCTGTTGTAGATTATGCACATAAAATAAAATCTAGTGGTTTTGTTCTTAATAATAATTCATCTGCATATGAAGATAGATACTTAAAGCTCGAAGCACACCGAATTTATACACGTATGCCTGCATGTCTAGGTGGTGTTCTAGTTTCCATATTATTGAGTTTTTAGTATTGCCTATTTATTTTAACACCCTGAGTGTCACTTTATGACGGTGATTGTACAAGACAAAAAAACTCATATTTTAATTAATGTGTTGTATAGTGAAGCGATGAAACAGACCAAAAGAAAAAAAAACAATAACTACTCAAGTTTTTTAGCTGTTCATTGTTCAGACTCAGACTCGGAAACCTTGTTCTACTTGTATTAATAACAAACTATCAGCCGGCGTATTTAACATAATCGAACGGTTAAGCAGATGTGCTGACAAATTGGAGAAATAGGGGTTGACATCCCATAACTCACGCGCGCAGCCCTCCCCGACACAGAGACCCAAGAAATAAATAATGTGCATCGAACTAACTGTAGAAGCCATTTTTTATACCAAATGGACCCTTGGTAGTATTCTAAGCTAAAGGGTAAAAGAAGCCAATGGTGAAGCGATTAAGATTGAATTAATATACATACATAGATATAATCCCGTCTATTATCCCCTTAGGGTTCGTCAGAGACTAGGCAAAAGCACCGCAAAAGCAGGCCACTGCCATAGTCCGCGCTTCACCAAGCAGTGACTGCACTCAGCGTGACAGGTGGTGAGCCCGTCGCCGCTATAAACTATTGGATGTTGTGCAGTTCTAATTCCATTTGTGACTTTTTACGACACCCAAGGGAAGAGATGGGTTGGTAGTATTATTTTAAATTAAGAAATCAAATCTTCTTCTTTCTTCTAAACTAAGAATGCAGAAATTTTCAGCGTAATAAGGTAAACTTTTATTATGATTTCAGCAAGTCAAACGTCTTATTTTTTAAAAGATTTATTGTTGTTATTTTCAGAGACGTTTCAGAGCAACGACGGTCGCCAGCGTCGGCCACGCGCCCTTTACGTAAAAATTTCGATGCAATTTGACGAACTAGCGCGCGGGCCGGCGTGGCTATGAAACCACCCAAAGTTATGGAGTTAATATGAAACAATGGTTCTGAGAAATTTCTAAATACCTAATAGACATTTTCATTTTAGTCCATAATCGTACGCAATATAATTGATGATGAATAACGTTTAGAGGCACGTGAATGGCAATCTGGATCAGATACGGATGGCATTTTTCCGTTGAACAATGTAGTAGAAAAAGAATTTATTGGAATATTTGAGTTGTGCTAGTCATTTTTGAGACTTCGTTTATCGACGCCGTAGACGGCTACTGCTACGCCGTAGTATGTGAAGAAAATGTGTAGCAGCTCCGTAGCGTTTTTTTCCTAAACCTATTTATATACAGTATGTTTATCGTAACCTATATTTTTATTCGTATCGGCTAAAAAATTTACCAAATTTCGTGAAAAAGGAGAGAAAAACTACGTCATCCTTTTACAAAACTAGCCAGTTAGTATTTTGTCTGTAACTATAAGGTTCCAAAATATTCTAAGAAAATAAATACCTCCTCTTAAAATATACCATATTTTTAAGCTCTTTTGATTTGTTTATATAATTTGTTTTAAGTTTAATTGTGTTAAAATAAGAAACGAAGACAACTCTTTTTAAGTGTCTCCCGAATACATAATTTGATTTGCATTCTCTTGAAAACGTTAAATAATTTTTATAAAGAGTAATATCACACATATTGCTAAAGCTTGTCTAATGATACATGATAAAAATTATTATCTCTGGATTTGTTGTTGTGGAGAAATCTCTAATAATGTTAGTATGGAAAATGCAGACTTCCCCAAAATCTCCATACAAAACGACAATTTCATAGGTAAAGACTTAATATATTATATATTTTTGCTTACCCACTTCATTAATATTGAGCTGTAGTTTTTAATAGTTTCTGTGACTTCAAACAGCGTCATGTGAATCACTTGTCCTATAGTTATCCCTAAAACGGCATTGGAAAGCAACTTGGTACCAGTTATTTGTTATCGGGGAAATAATTATTTATTCCGAAGTAATAAGACCGAGTTTAGAATTCGGAATGAAACGGGTACGTATTTGCATATTCACGGGGCGTGCGCACACCGTACGACCTTTCACTAGTACGCGGTAATTTCCCTTTTATCTTACCTAATTTGGGGTAAGTCGTCAAGTCTGTATGAGTGCTGGGTAAACTTGTAGGCATTTTGTTGTCATTCATTAATTCCTTACTCGTATGGTTATTCTTTCTATTACTTGTCATCAATTGAAAACAAATCTACCTTCATGATGGTCAGGCCCTGGATGGGTGACCAAAACTTTTTGATCTCTAGTTCCTCCGTGCTTCGGAAGGCACGTTAAGCCGCTCCCGGTCCCGGTCCAGGTCCCGGTTGATATTGCGATAGTTTTTACCAATCAACCCGCATTGGACCAGCGAACACAAAACATAACGTCTCTTTCCCCAAAGGGAAAGGCAGAGGTTGAACACCTTACCTACCAACCCGCACTGGGCCAGCGTGGTCGTGTTACAGCCCATACCCCTCATGATTTTGTTTCCATGAGGAAGGACTGTGTCCAGTGGGACGTATATAGGCTGAGGAAAGACTCACAAATCCCTGAAGCGGTAGACAAAGATGTGATGAACACCCACTTTTCGTCAGATATGTTAGGTCCCCATGTAACAGGTGGTGGACCCTTGCCATGCACCGGGAAAAATGTGAGGCAAGCGATATTCACAATGAACTATATTTAAGTTTTATCAGTTTTTAGTTTTTCAGTTTTCTTCACAACGACAAATCCAAAGATAATATTTGGCATCTATCATTAGACAAGCTTTAGTAATATGTGTAATATCACACTTCATAAAAAGTATTTATCGTTTTTAAGTGAATGCAAATAAAATGATGTATTTGGGAGGCACTTAAAAAGAGTTGTCTCCGTGTCCAATTTTAATACAATTAAACTTACAACAAATTATCAAAACAAATCAAAAGAGCTCAAAAATATAGTCTATTTTTAGATGAGGTAATTATTTTTTAGGAATACCCTGAATCTTAATAGTTACAGACAAAATACTAAGAGAGAAAAAAAACACCAATTTCATAGGTAAGGACCCAATATTAGCGTACAGCGTATTACGGCTCATACTCCTCATGTGTTCTTACTGAAGCGCTTTCTCAGTATTAGCGACTCTTTGCTGTTATTGCGCTCTTCTCTGGCCATTTTCTCTTTGTATTTGTTTTCAAACTAACCATCTGTCTCTTTTTTTTCTCCAGTTTTATTCCTATCAGAGTCAGCGGCAGGAGCGGTTGGCTCGTCGCAAACAATTATAAAATATAATAAATTTTTTTGTGATAATAATAAAATTAAATATTGATAATAAACTTTAACAATAATTGATCAAGTTTCAAATAACTTTACGAAGGCACTATTGTAAGTAGTCCTACCTTTGATAAAATCTTAAAGTTTTATGTTTAGTGATTTTGGGAAATTTACCTTTTTATAAATTGTTTCAGTGTACCTTAAGTTTTTAAATATTTAATTTACCACAAGTGACGACGTCTGGGCTTTTATTTATTTATCTCCGGCATCCACTTCGTCAATGTTTCTCCATGAGGAAGGCCTGTGCCCGCAACTGACATGCGAATATTGAAATGGTTATGTGGGATCATTAGAATACAAATGATAGCAAGAGTGACGTAATCGTGCGTGGTAAAAGCTACGGTACTGACAGTTAAAAATATGCTTATACATTAATTGACAGGTGGCAGTCCTTATTTCCTACTGAATGTCTGTCAAAAGTGTATGCACGTGGCAAATTTGTTATTGGTATTTTGTAGAGCATGTTGGATGTTTACATATACAGGATGTAAAGGTTAAGTGTGGCCAGGCGATTATCCTGTAAATATAACAGTAAGAAAACTTCAACTTGATATCGAAATCGCGTCACCCAATTAGTAAAATCACATTCATAACTTTTTAAAATAATGTAGAACTAGCTTGTGTCCACGACTTCGTCCGCATAGAATTTACTTTACAGGCATACAATAGAACTTTGAGTTAGTGAGATGGTATGTAGCCTATTGCCTTCCTCAATAAATAGGCTATTCAACATTGAAAGATTTCAAATTGGAACAGTAGCTTCAATTAGTGGAATTGATAATTTACTCCTACTCTATTATTAGAAGCAAAGTTCATAGTGGCGTTCGAGTGACTATATTTACATAAAATTATGAATGTGATTTAACTCGTTAGGCGACGCAATTTCGATATCAGTTTGAAGTTTTCTGGTATCTTTTATATTAGGTCCTTACCTATGAAATTGTCGTCTTATATGGAGATTTTGGGGAATTCTGCATTTTCCATATTACATTTTTTTCAGTTTTCTTCACAACGACAAATCCAAAGATAATAATATTTGGCGTCTATCATTATACAAGCTTTAGTAATATGTGTAAAATCACACTTCATAAAAATTATTTATCGTTTTTAAGTGAATGCAAATAAAATGATGTATTCGGGAGGCACTTAAAAAGAGTTGTCTCCGTGTCCAATTTTAACACAATTAAACTTACATAAATTATCAAAACAAATCAAAAGAGCTCAAAAATATAGTCTATTTTTAGACGAGGTAATTATTTTTTAGGAATACTCTGAATCTTAATAGTTACGGACAAATTGCTAAGACAGAATAAAAACACCAATTTCATAGGTAAGGACCCAATATTTCGTAAAAATTGCCGGGCCACAGTTAACGTTTACACTCCGTATAGATGGTAGGCTGAAGTGTACTAGATGTGAACGACCGAAAATCGCAAGCGACGGCGTGCATTCGAGGAGACCAATGTCCAGCAGTGGGCGATTATGATGATGAATGATGATGATATTAGGTCCTTACCTATGAAATTGGTGTTTTGTATGGAGATTTTGGGGATGTCTGCATTTTACATACTAACATTTTATCAGTTTTCTTCACAACGACAAAACCAGAGATAATAATATTTGGCATGTATCATTAGACAAGCTTTAGCAATATGTGTGTGAACACGCTTGATAAAAATTATTCATCGTTTTTATGTTAATGCAAATAAAATGATGTATTCGGGAGGCAGTTAAAAATAATTTTCTTTGTGTCTAATTTTAACACAATTAAACTTACAAAAAATTCTCAAATTAAATAATACGAGCTCAAATATATGGTCTATTTTTAGAAGAGGCAATTATTTAATAAGAATGTTCTGAAACTTAATAGTTACCGACAAATTGCTAAGACAGAATAAAAACACCAATTTCATAGGTAAGGACCCAATATATATAGATGATAAAACTTTGTTAATAACTTAGCCTTGAAAGTGGTTTTCTTAGCTTAACAGTCATGAGCATGAACGACTGTATACACTTTTGATAGTAAATAAATCTTTTGAAAAAACTTAAAATTCTCACGTTTTTAAAGAGAGCAACAATAATAAACAAATATTTTATTTCTTCGGCGTTGTTGGCCAGCGCTGGCGGCCAGCGTCGCTATAAAACGTTCCTTAAGAGTTGGAAATCTTGTCAAAAAATAAGACAATTGTGTATTTTGACGAGTAAATACTGCGATACGCAATATTGATAAAAAAATTTTTTGTTGCAGGTAAATGACGCTGTGTGTGAAAATAAGACAACTTTTTCGGAGAATGTAAAATACCATAACATTACCAACGTAATAATTACAAGCTTCTTTAATAAGGTTGAGATATTAGACATACGTACATACATACAATCATGCCTGTAATCGGCAGGCACATCGGGTTGGCAGTGTCCAAGGAGCACTGTGTTCCTTAAGACCACATTTAGCCGTACAAAAATTGGGTTTGGTCAGATGGAAAATCGTGAAAGAGTAGTAACAAGTGGCTAGCTCATCGCCTACACAATCACAGATTCAGTACCCAATACGCCCTTAGTCGCCTTTTACGACATGATAGGCAAGAAAAGCAGTTGGCACATTCTTTTTGCATCGCGGACCAACACGGGAGATATTCATTCATAATATTTGACGACCTCCGTGGTCGAGTGGTTTGTTACGCCGGTCTCAAGGCGTCGCCATCTCGAAAGGTTCTTGGTTCGATCCCCGGTGGGGGAAAATGTTTCGGTGACGAATCAGGCATTTTGCTCCAGTCTTGAATGTTTATATATATTTATCTATATTCAGGATATTTATATGTATTTATCTGTAACATTCATTTGTCCGTCATCTAGTGTGCGTAACACAAGCAGCATTAGTTGCTTAAAATGGGGCTTGTTGATAGGTGTGAATGTTTGAAGATATTTATTTATTTATATTTTATTTATTAATATATCCTTTAGTAATTTAATAAATAATTGCTCCTTTTTTTGACTTCCTAATATTTCTGGTAGTTTATTATAAATCTTAATCGACATATTGTACGTGCTAGTCTTTAGTGTTCAACTCGTCCTCAGCCTTAAGACGTCCCACTGCTGGACACAGGCTTTCCTCGTGGAAACAAATACATGTCCAGTATGTGCCGTAACGAGGTTGGCCCAATGGAGTTTGGTGTATAGAAGCGGTTGCAATAGGAATCAATAGGAATAACAACGGCTCAACGTGCTTTTGAACCACCCATCCACGACCTGACCATGACGAAAGTAGCTTTGTTTTCGATATCGAAAGCCAAAGTGGTCGAAGCACTCCGCCATCGGGATCCTCGAGGTATAACTCTGTGACGGGGTGAAGCCAGGGATAAAATGAAAGACGCTGGGTCGTCACTTAGGTATTGTAGGTATATTGTATGTTAAGGAATTAGGGCACAAAATAGTGCCTTAAAGAGACTTATAGACTTTGTTATTTATCAGGAACTGATCTTATGGGTTGTTGTAACTTTTTTTTAAGCTTATTAAATTGATTATCACTATATAAATATATTAAAATTATTGTAAGCAGTGAGTAAACCGCTCTACGCGCTGACTCGGGTAAGAATGAACTTCGAGAACAAAACAAATAAAAAGAGACAGACAGCAAATTTAAAAACGGAAACCAAGAGAAAAATGGCCAGAGAAGAGCGCAATGACAGCAACGAGTCGCTAATATAGCTATGGCGCCTCGTTACAACTCCTATGACTAAATATTCAACTATTACATATAATAAAACTGTAGAGGTCGAATGTCTGTACATAGAAAAAAAATGGTTAAATCAAGCCAGGGGGATGTAAATAAAAGGGAAAATGCAAAAAAAAATAATTCTCTGTCTGTTTGTCTGGGCTTATCTCCGAAATGGCTGGACCGATTTCAATGAATTTTTACATGGCGATACCTTGTATCCCTGGTCAACATCTTAGACACTTTTTATTCCGTAAAATTATAGGGTTGCCGTGGGATCGTTAAAAACCATAGTAACCTCAGACGAAGTCGCGGGCAACAGCTAGTTTAATAATATAACTCTTCATATTTCTATTTGTAAGTAGTCTATTACGAATAGGTTTGCTATTCAATATAAGAAGGTACTCAAAACATCGGATTTACCGTTATTAGGCATATATTCCAAATATAGAAAAAAAGGATCTTCTTTATACGAAAATAAATTGGTGTGTCGAGACTGATAGAAATCGATTTCAACACGATTTTACTTCGAATTTGTGTATGGAAATAGCTATTTACGCGAAAATAGAATCTTCCGGATATTTTACACGTACAATCATTGATAACATTCTCGGGGAACTACTTAAAAGTAGTAACACAATTTATTTTTGTGTGACTAGGGTGTCCAACAAGTTTGAGGGTGGTTTCATAGGTAGGCTGGTAGCGCGTGCGCTTATTGGTCGAAATGTATGGAAATCTCGGCAGCGGCGCTGTTAGTCAGAGCTGCCGGCCAGCGTAGTAATTATTACTATTACCTATAAACCCTGGACGGAACGATATAAAATCAAGACAATCTTGCGATTTTCTCAATGAGTTCTGGTCACCTTCTTTTTACATATGGCAGATAAGCTCTTGGCTTTCATCTCACCTGATGGTATGTGACGATAAGACCTAAGGTGAAAGCGAGCTTCACCTGTAATCCTGAACAACTGAGGAAATGGCTATGTTACCTCTGAGTGTCGAAACACAACAATGCTGAAAACATTGTTATTATGGCGACAATTTTAGGTAAGATGACCAACCAAACCGAGCAGAAAATGCTCTGCCTCTATGGGAATCGAATCCGGTCCTCCCGATTAACACCCGGTGGTGTGAACTAAACCAGAGAGGCGTTTAAAAACGACTTACTCAACATCACCTACTTACCGCAAGAACACAACACAAAGTGGGTTAATAATTTAGATGCTATCTTCCCTCAATTGAGAGCAAAAATTGTAATACACCCTCGTCATAAACAAATGTACAATGTGCAGTTTTCGTGCGCACATTCAGAGCATGGAACCCCCTAACGACACACGTATTCCATTTGACCGTTTATCCAAATTTGATCTTTCACAACAGATGCAAGAGACACAGTCTAGGTTAGAATATAAGCGGTGCGCATTCTTTTTAGGCATTCTTTATCAGTTAACTTTTGTCTCAGGATTCCATCTACTTTAAATCAGTTTGTTTTGATTCAATTCCCTGAACATTTCATTCTATTTATTATTACGTAAACTTACACCCTTCATCACAAACGCTATTTAAGATTTAATACCTAGGCAAATATGAATGAAAAAAACCTATTACCTAAAAAAACCTTTATATCTGTCAAATTAAGCAACCTAAGAAAAAGTCTGCTTTTAAAAAATGGGGGACTAGAAACAGCTGTTATTTGTCAATAGGTAGCGTTTTTGGCAGATGAAATAAAAAAATTAAAATAAAACATGCTTAAATTGAATTTCTACACCAATCCCTTAATGATATTTATTGAACTTGGTATATTTCGGACCATCGTACTAAATACTATGTGAATTAAAACATTATTTTTATTACTTTTGATATGAGAACTAGCTTATTGTTGAACTTTAACCATAGTAAATCTGTTGCTTAAAACATAAATTGCGTTTATAAAACTATATCACGTTTATAAATAACACACATCAATACCTATAATGTTATGTTATAAAATGTATTAGTCCCTACTCAATATCGGCAAATAACTGTACCGTTCCCCGAAGGCAAATCTGTCAACATTAGAAACATATTCCGCAAGATCTTGCTTGGTGTGACAAAGATTGAACGGGGTTGATAGATTATAATCAAAATTACTCAAAATGTTCGCGTGTTTTCGATATGGTTGACACCTTGTCGTAATAGGTATTTGTTGTTAAAATTTTCTTGTTATTGATTGGGTCGATTTAAGATTTCTCGTTAAAATATTGCTCATAAAAATGTGTACCGGCTGTGACGGAACCATGGGTTTCAGAATTTTGACACTCTCAAACTTCGCCATATAACGACAATTTTCTTCTTCTTTTCCAATTCTTTTCCTTAGGGTGGTTTCATAGGTCCCGGCCGCCAGCGCCAGCGCTGTCCACGCGCTCGCACTGCCAGTTTCACAGAGCTATTAAATAAATAAATAAAAATAAATATCTTCAGCCATTCGCACCTGTCAACTAGCCCCATTTCAAGCAACTAATGTTGTTTGTGTTACGGATACTAGATGACGGATAAATATATTTAATAGATAAATACACATCGATATTCAGTATATGTACAATATTTATATAAACATCCAAGACTGGAGAACAAATGCCTGAATTCATCACCCAAACATTTGTCTGTGGATCGAACCCAGAGCCTCTCGAGATGGCGACGCCTTGCGACCGGTGTACAGATCACTCGACCACGGAGGGGGTTCACGTTTCACAGCCACGCGCGCGCTTATACATCTAAATGTAAAGAAATCTCAGCGGCGCTCTTGGCCAGCGCTAGCGGCACGTACCTTTGAATTCCATAAAATGTCCCCTTAGAATTTATTATAATATTATGTCCTGTATATCATGTGTGGTGAAAGATATATTTTCTCCAAAATCCTCTCAGAGTATTCTGTCGCATACTTCCTTTTTGCAGGGAAAATTATATTTTCTTGCCCCAAAAATATAAGCGTCGATATTAAACAGCACGTATCTATATAGGCCTGATATATGGCGGTAGCGTAGCGGAGACAATGTCAGTATTGTTATGCTTGTACACAAAAAACAGTCTTAAACTTAAGTACCTAGAGATCAAATCTAAGAGAAAGAAAATCGTACTTTCACACCTATCAGCTAGCGTGAAGTCTTCTGGTTCGTGTATGAGTAGAAATATACTTATTCATTACTATAAGAAATAATGCATAATAATTATTTATTTTACCACCTCCGTGGTCGAGTGGTCTGGACGCCGGTCTCAAGGCGTCGCCATCTCGAGAGGTTCTGGGTTCGATCCCCGGTGGGGGCAGATGTGTTGTGTGATAACTACAGGCATTTGTTCTCTAGTCTTGGATGTTTATATCGGGGGGCACGGGTGTGCCCCCGCCAGGTCGAGCGCGAAGCAAACACTGCCGTACCATCCTTTACTGGAACCATTTCGCCACATTTTCAGGCCCCTATTTGAGAACCTCTGGATAAGACCAGAACGCACAAATTTTCGTCATCCAGTAAGCTAAGTCACACATTTACTATAATAATAAATAAATCGCAGTAAGGAACCTTAGACTTGGCACGACTTTGTCTAGATTTCATTACTTTTTAGAGATAAACAAGCAGCTCCATCGAGACATGGCTAGTTTTTTACATAATGATTTTGGTGGGATATATTTATACTAATTCAGGATATTATATATTTTTCTCTTTAATATATTTATCCGTCATCTAGTGTCCGTAACACAAGCAGCATTTAGTTGCTAAAAATCTTAAAATGGGGCTAGTTGATAGGTTTGAATAAATAAATATCTACCGATATTTATGAGTACAGTAACAAAGTTCGTCATGTCTAACCATTTATACGTATTCTACCTTTTCCCTTATGTATTAAGGTTCACAATTTATTGCGGAGTTTTCACAGTTTTTTATCTAATGTGCCGTTTATTGTACAAGTACAACTAGGCATATCTAAGGGTGTAAATCTCTGATGCAATTTCAAACCGAATTACCAGCGGCTTGCACTAAATTTTCCTACGTGGTAGCAGATAGAACACACGTGAGAGGAAATTTCAAGGGATTTCTGATCGGCTTCTTAGGTATGGTGAGTCGCCTAAGAAAACTGATGTGCTCATTTCTAGTAAGCCAAGAGACTGCATGGTTTAAAACGTTGTCTAACCCGGTTTGACGAATAAAATTCACCTACTGTGAAATAGGAAATCTCCGCTGCTTTATTAGGGGCAAATTCGACCAAATCTCAATTAATACCAAAAATACTTTAGCTGTCAAATGCAACAAGGCGGCCAATTCTTGCGGTACAAAGATGTGACATAGTTCCGTCACAGTGGGAGACAATGGCGGTGGACCGGCCACAGTGGAGGCATACCATACACACCAAGGTGTCCGAGTTTGAGAAGAAACGCAGAGAGCAACTCGATGAAAAGCGAGACGAGCACAAGGCCCGACCACCCGCGGCAATACATTATAATTATGTCGGAGGGGTACTGACTTGTAGCATATGTGGTCGTACATGCGCGACAAAATCGGGTATGTCAGTCACCTGAGAGCACCACCAATGAAGCTCTCAATCGCAGTAGTCAGTCGCTGTGACCGAAAACGGTCAGGAAGGGAGGATAACACGGCCAAAATCGGCCTTTACGTACAGCGTATTCGACAAATGAAATTTAAACATTTATTGAGACCTGAACCCCGAAACTGAGATTGAGTAAAAGTTAAATATAGTATTACGAGTATCACTTTACATGCACTGTGGCATTAGTGCTGTATGACAGAATCATTTTTTCTGACAAAGGAACTTCTTCAGTTAAAAATGTTGATGTTGTTGTTGTTTCATGTTCCAGAGCATGGAATTCTCTACCGGTACACGTGTTTCCTCCTTCCTACAGCATGGGTTCCTTCAAAAGAGGCGTGAACAGGCATCTTGTGAGCCAGCAAGGTGGAGGTCGCTAGGCCTGCATCCTATGGTGCTGCCCTAGCATCCTTCGCATATGGACTTATCTACTGCTTACTATCGGGTAGTGTTGAGTCATTTGCTAGGCTGATTATAAAAAAACACATTCCCTGATTATGATGTTTGTATAATATGGAGGAGACATTTCAGTCATTATTTTTGTCATCTACATTTCTACAATCAAAATATTTCCTCATGTCTAAGTGTGATATTCAACTTAAATAGTTGTTTCTCCGTTACCTTAAATTCAATACTCGAGCCTTAAGTTAAGCCATACCACCTTACTTAATTAAGAGGTACGACAGAGTTCCTTCTCTTGAAGGAGCACCATACTTCAAACCTCGCTGTGACAATAAAATTACGTAAAATTTTAATTACGCGACTAAAAACAAACAAACATTTAAATTTACTTTGTGAAATTCAAGGGTCCACCTTTCCGTCTAATTCTGTTTACGCCAGGGACTCTTTGAACTCAGAGTTGTGTAAAAATGTCTCTACATTAATATTCTAGAATGAATGCGAATGTAGACGCTGTGTTGCGAAGCGTGTCGGTGTGATGAAATTTATTAGAGGTCTTGCGGCTACGGCTTAGAAAAGATTTAGCTTTTAAATTATTTTAAAATATGTTAAGAAAAAAAGTATTTTAGATCTTATTTGGGTATCTTGAAAATAACTGGTTGGTGTAACCTGGTGATTTCAATGTCGTGCTGGCGGCCGGCGCCAGACATACGCGTTAGACATACGCCATACATAGATCATAAGGCGCCGTTCGTGCATCTAATTTCTCGCTGGCCAACGGCGCCGGCTGCCGGCGTGACTATGAAACTACACAACAAAATAATATCATCCCGTCTTCACTTCCAAATTATCACCCATTGCTAGTGTAAGACAAGCAATATCGTGTTACTAGATAGCTAATATCATAAATAACAACATTTTTGATAATATGACAGATGTTACGTTCATACAAAAATTTATATCAATTTCTGAATGTTCCAGGCTCTGTGCGCGTCACGCGCGCGTGGTTCGCGCAGTCACCTTTTCGTATAAACGGAACATAGACTTACTTATGTCAAGACAGTACATTATAAGCTTGTAATTATTCAAGATGTTAGCTACCTATTCTTCCGTGTTTGTTGATTCGTTAAATATAACCCTTTATAGTTACATACATACATACATACAATCACGCCTGTAATCCTCGAAGCTTGTTCTCTTTTTGTTTACATATTGGTAGAGGTAGATATTCATAATATTTACTCAATTGCACAGGAGCAGAGTGTACCAGTAACCTCTAACACGATTAGTTTTCCCAACCTGGTAACCCCTGCCTTTGCTCTAAAAGCTTAACTTTAACACAAATCTGCTTCAATATGTGTAAAGCAGTAAGTTTTCTATAGAAATTGTTAGAGGGCAAAGCGATTTTTCTTTCAGCTTATGCGGTGTTCATGAAAGAAATAAAGTAACTTTATTTTTTACGAAGCCTTCTTTTTGGAGGCTGCGAACTGCTCCGCTGGATCCCGATATAAATCTCTGCCCTCTATTCATCACTGACAAGTGGACTTTTGAAATAAATGGTCACATTTCTGTTATCTGGAACTTCATATAGAAAGCCATACAATCTACGTTTTTAAGGGTGGCAACGAACATACGGACCACTTGAAATTTCCGTAGACTATGGACACACGTACCATATTAGGAATTACATAGGCCCTTTAGTGTTTAAAATTCAAGCTCCTCCGTGCTTCGGAAGGCATGCCAAGCCATTGCGACTGTTTCTACCCACCAACCCGCATTGGGCCAGTGTGGTGGTGTTACGGCCCATACTCCTCATGTGTTTCTCCATGAAGAAGGCCTGTGCCCAGCAGTGGAACGTGTATAGGCTGAGGACAGTGTGGTTTCAGACCTGGCCAACAGCGCTTGTGACATTTCTACACATTTTGACGTATAAGCCAGCGCCGGCGCGCACTTACAATTCCACGAGGTAATAGGAGCGTTTAAGGGACGTTTCACAGGCACACTGGCCGCTAGCACTGGTGAACAGCACCGGCGAGATTTCCACACGTTTTGACGTATAAGCGCGCGCGAGTGGCTGAGAAACGATGTTAGTAACTCCTTGTAATTGTAAACGCGCGTACCTATGAGAGTATCCTCCACACAGCGCCCGCTGCCGTCGTGGCTCTCAAACCACACTAAAAGTGTGTTTACGAAACAGTATTTCCTGAGTGTTTAAAGTGCTCGTCTTACAAGATGAAATAGGCATCGATTGTCCCTGCCAGACATGAATGAACACGGGACATCTTAATTTAATATTCCGGGTATCTACACCAAAGCCGAGTGTTAAGAATATATATTGGATATTTTAGACCCTATAGACTTCGACGCGATAGAACACGAATGCAAACAATATTATTGCGAAAACAGAAAGCAAATTGGGTCGACGAAATCCAATACACTTCTTCAAATAAAAAACCAGTCCATTTGAATGAATGAATATATTTTTTATTCAAATGCAATTACAGGACACTTTTACAGAAATGGTATCTACATAGATTATACCTAAACTTCGTTTTTTGATAAAAAGACAAAATAGTAAAGCAAAACAAATTTACAGGTTCAGTTTTATTCAGTTTAGTGTTTTCAATAGCGAACATTTTTTTAAGTTTATTAATACCATGTCACATAGGGACAGGCTGGCACCTCTGCCTAACCCTTCGGGGATAATGGTGAGATGATATTATTATGTACGAAGCAGAGCTACGGGAGTTGAACGCCCGACTAAGGAAATGCAAAATTCAAAATTATTAAATCATGTAGGTAGAAGTAGCTACACTTATAAAGCGTCAAAACATAATAAAATTAAAAATATATATATATATAATTTATGATAACACAATTTTACATGTTTACCTCTAATTTTTTTCTCCCTCTTCACTACCAGGAGGCCTTGTCAAGAAAAGTGCTGGATCTTTTTTCCCTTCGGTAGCGGAGTTTAAGTGGACTGTATTTTTTTGCGGTTTAAAAAAGCTACAGCAGGCGCTTGCAAATAACGCGACCTATGTGTAGGAGTTTAAAAGAGCTGCAAAGGGCAGAAAAGAAGAAGTCACAGCTCTCTAAGGATAGGAAGCAAAATGCACACTTACTTGCTTTTCTGGCGGCAGCTCCTGCGGACGCACTAGCGGCCCAGGCTCGCTTGGCTGATGATGAGGCGGTGTAAGAACGGCGGTAACTTAGAAACCACGGCGGTAACCGACGGGCAACGGGCAGCGGAACTAGCAATTAGCAGCGGGTAACGTCAGCGGGTGACGAACAGCGGTAGACGAACAGCGGAAGACTGGCGGGGCGCGCCTCTTGCGCGCCTTGTTAAACTCTTCAGTGTGCATTGCGGGTAGGGAAAGAAACATTGGGAAGGATGGCCTACGTTATTTTGCAAGTACCTGCCTTCAACTAATTAACCGGCAAATACAATCCACCATCCCCCCGGCTTTGAAGGAATCTATTCCTTCGAAATAAAGAATTGCGGTAACACACTGACTTGCGGGGTAGCTAAATATTAGCCAGCGATCGGTGTGAACCCATCGATGCTGCATGCGGTATACATATAATAAATATAAACAAATTTTGTTGCGGTGAGATAAAAAAAGGGTAAACAAATACATAAAACAGCGTAATGTATGAGAATACTATACAATAAATATACATACAAGGACATGTAAACAAAAGTAATATGTAGTGCGGATATGTAAATAAGAAAAAATAATGTTATGCGTGTATAGGCAATGGGCATAATCGCACCACTGGCCGGTTATAAACACCGGACTTAGTTTTTACTTGCGCCACTCTAGTCACACCATCCTTTCTAGGATATACCTGGATTATAATGCCTAGCGGCCATTGAAGTGGTGGAACATTATCAGTGTCGACTAACACTATGGAGCCGGTGGTTAACGGGTTAGACATCGTATTCCATTTTTCACGAGCCTGTAAGTTTTGAAGGTATTCCAACCTAAATCGCTTCCAAAATGACTGCACTAATGAGTCCATTAAAGAAAACCTAGACAATAAGTTCGGTCGTTCTTTACTAAGGTCCGCGGCAGGAAGGAATTTTAATGGTGTGGCGGCAATAAAGTGCGCAGGAGTCAACGCGGTAGGCTCCGAAGGATCGGGGCTTAAAACATACAAAGGACGACTGTTCAATACAGCCTCTATTTGATTTAAGACTGTGAGCATTTCCTCGTATGTAAGGATTTGCTTACCTATTACGCGGAAAAGTAAAGACTTAAGAGACTTAATGTTAGCCTCCCAAATACCACCAAAATGACTTGCCGTCGGTGGGTTAGTGCGCCTTGTGATGCGGTGTTTACTAAGCTCATCTTGGAACGTTTTATAATATTCGCTATCTTGTAGAAAAGTATGAAGCTCATTTAAATATGCTTTCGAAGCAATAAAGTTAGTTCCATTATCACTATAAATAAATTGACATGGACCGCGTCTTGAAATAAATCGTTTAAACGCATCTAAAAACGTGGCGGAACTAAGATCGGAGGCAAGTTCTATATGAACTGCCTTAGTAACTAGGCATATAAACAGGCATAGGTACGCCTTAAATCTATGCGGTGAACAATGAACCCAACAGAGCGCGACCTCTGAATCGGAGAATGCGTAAATATGCTCAATGCGTTGTCTTGCAGAAAGCTGATCATAAACAGTTTTTACTAACTTTGTCAGCAGAACTAACGCATTCAATTCCAATCTAGCTAAAGTAACAGTGGCCTTCGGTGACGCCACGCGGGACTTTGAGCAAACCAGAGAAACCTGGGGCGGTTTGTTATCATCTTCTACATGTAAATATATGACGCAGCCAAATGCTTTCTCACTGGCATCGGCGAATGCGACTAAAGATATGCGTGAAGACTTTTCTACATTCAAGTGACGAGAAAAACGTAATTGCGATATAAGCGGTAGCTCGGACACGAATCTTTGCCATAATTTAATAACATGATGGGGTGGTGATTCGTCCCAATCAATGCGGAGTAGCCATAACTCTTTGATTAGAAGTTTAGCAAATAATATGACCGGTCCGACTAGTCCTAAGACATCGTACAGACGCGCGATCGCGGATAATATAGCGCGTTTACTACAAGTAGGCGGCGGTTGAACAACAATAAAAATAAACTCATCTGTAGCGGGAAGCCAGCGGAGACCTAGTATCTTAAACCCATTTCCGTCATCAAACGTGACAGAACTCGACTGGCGATGCGATTCTGGTATATGCGTAAGCAGCTCGGAGGAGTTGCTGGACCATTTCACTAAGTCAAAGCCTCCGGACTCAAAAAGCTGAATCAGCTCCTTAGCTGTCGCGGCTGCTTCTCCTAAGGATGAAGCGGAGCTAGCTAAGTCGTCCATGTAAAAGTCCCTCTCCACCACCTTAGCAGCGAGAGGATACTTGTCTCTTTCGTCAGCAGCCAACTGACGAAGAGTGCGGAGCGCGAGAAATGGGGACGAGCGAAGACCGAACGCGACTCGGGTAAACTCGTACACACCCAGAGGTTCTTCCGACGAAAATCTATACAAAATTCGTTGATATTTGCGATGAGAAGAATTAACATGAATACGTAAATACATCTGCCTAACATCTGCGAAAAAAGCTATGCGGTAAAAACGAACGTTTAATAAAACATCAAAAATATTCGACTGAAGATTGTAACCCGTGTGTAAGATATCATTAAGCGAAAGGCCTGAGCTGGTAGCGGCACTACCATCTAGTACCACGCGTACTTTTGTAGTTAATCTGTCGTTACGTATGACGGGATGATGCGGTAGGTAAAAACCTGTCGACGCGACCTGATCGTCAGGCACCTTTGAAAGAATACCTTCCTTTAAATAATCAGAAATAATTTCGTTGTACTTGTCGCGCAGCCCTAATGACCTATCAAACTTCCTCTCGAGTGAGGAAAACCTCTTTCGCGCAGTAACAAAAGAATCACCAAGTTTATCAGGGCCGTCTCTAAACGGCAGGTCAACAGAGTAACTCCCATCCACGTTACGAACGGTCGTTGAACTAAAAATACTTTCACAACCTTTATCTTCAGAGCTTAAATAGTTCTGTGCGGGTGGCTCCTCGACTAACCAAAATTTCTCCAAAAGAGAATGGAGAGGATCCTGTGTAACGGAGCAGAAAGAGTGAGAATTATTTTTAAGCGCACACGAAATAATAGGAGCATTTCCCATAATCAGATAGCCTAATGTTGTCTCTAAAGCGGTCGGCGTATTAATATTTTTACCTACAATTTTAGTAAACAACAAAATCTCACAATACAAATTGACTCCTAATAGCATGTCAATAGGGCCCGGTTTGCAATAATCGTAATCTGCCAAAGGCAAGCCTGCGATATGTTCAATTGCGGCGGTGTCGACGAATGAGTCAGGTAGCTGTGATGTAATACGCTCCACGACCATTGGGTTGACAAAGTATGTTTTGTTTCTATCAAACCGTGAAGTGAATGCCAAAGAGGTGATACCATTAATTTTTTGTGATGTTACACCGATGCCCTGTACTTCCGTATACCGAGTTTGTTTACATATCGGAAGCGATAGCCTTTCACAACAATCTCTCGTGATATAATCACTTTGAGACCCCGGATCAACAAGACATCTCAACAAATGCGTGCGGCCATAACCGTCGACATAAACAATTTTTGCCGTACCCAAAAGAGCGGTAACAGCAGTGCGGGAGCTAGGCTTACAAGAATATGTACAAACTGATTTGTTAGAACTTGACGCGGCCGACGCGTCGACGCCTGGATCGGTGATGCAATTAGGCTGCGACTGAGTGCGAGAAGCGGAAGCGGCAGCAGGCAAACTATTCCTATTAAAATTATTTGCGTGCGGCGACGTGCGTTTATTGTACTCACTTTGATACGAAGATTTATTAGGCGGATTAAAATGCAACAGCGAATGATGCCTCGCTGCGCAGTACGAGCAAGTGCGGTGCGAACTACAATTGTTACATTTATGTTTAGTACTCAAACAGTTAGTAC
Source organism: Parapoynx stratiotata (assembly GCA_910589355.1). Taxonomy (NCBI): domain Eukaryota; kingdom Metazoa; phylum Arthropoda; class Insecta; order Lepidoptera; family Crambidae; genus Parapoynx; species Parapoynx stratiotata. The sequence goes on from OU342458.1 coordinate 17,693,445, forward strand.
AGAAAGGTTTTTCCTTAATAAAATTATATCTATCTAGCGGTGCAAGATTCATAAAAGCTGAACATTGGTAAAGGTGGGTATGTGTGTAATTCCTGCATAAACTACAATTACCGGTAGGGCTGGCCTTTTCAGCAGCACCCAAGTCAGCGACGAAAGCCCTTGTAGGCGAAAATTTATTTGTAATTGTATTTTTAGCGCGCGGTTTATTATAATCAAAATTCTTTTGACCGCGATTTGAATGACTCAACACCTTACTTTGTTCTTTTACGAACTCAATTAAGCTTACGTATGAAGGTATTTTATCTTTACGGCGAGTTAATTCGAATAATTTAACGGTTTCCGAATCTAACTTCTGTAATGCGATATGTAAAAATATGAAATCAGTAAGGTCGCTAATATTGATTTGTTTTAGCGCCTCAACCGAAGAATTAAAATTATAAATAAAAGACTCGAGGGCGGATGCATTACTACTTAACAATGGCTTAAATTCAAGTATTTGATTAACATATGAGCAAGCGAGCGAACGAGGATCATCGTATTTTTGCACGAGAGAATCCCATATAATACTATAATTTTCAGCGGTAGGTGGAAGCCCTGCGCAAACCGAGGCGGCTTTGCCGGTTAACTTTCCGATCAAATAAAACATTTTCTCACTATTTGTTAAAGATGGGTTATCATGCACAACACTTTTAAACTGTTGGTAAAATAACGGCCATTCACGGGTATCCCCAGAAAAAGATAATAAGTCGATTGGAGGTAGACGCGGTTTAATTGGCTTAACGGTCGCGGAATGCTGAGGCGAATCCGAAAACATTTTAAGTTGCGACTCATGTACAGTTATAATTCGCTTTACGTAACAATACATTTCCTCAAACGATGTCCATGGCTGATAATTAATTTCTCCAGTGGGATTACCTTGAACATATGTAGAAATATATAAGTCTAATGCAGTCCCGAAGTCACTACGCAAGATATCTAGGTTGCAGGCAGTGGCAAATAATAAACTAATTTCTGCCTGACCGGCCTCAACTTGCTTCGCGATCTCAAAGATGCTTTGCATTCGGGCGAAAAGTATGTCCCGTTTAGACTTTAAAACTAATAACTGCGGATCAACACCTTCAACGTCTTTATTTTGTTGCCTTTTAGTAGCCATGTTCATAAGATAATATTATCAAAATAAAATATTTAAGCGCCGTGTATGCGAGTCTCAAAACTAAAATTAGTTATGCGATATAAATAGAAGTAATAAATCGTAAACACAATAACAGTGATTCGTTGCTGAGCGACCAAACTATTGAAGGTAGAAAAAAATATAATGTTGTACCCTAGATACTAAAAATGATAACGGCTAAACAATTAAATATTAAAATAGTTACAGTATCTTGGATGCGATATGATAAAATAAAATACGTTTAATGCGAATGGAATGGAATTACGGCATAAACTAAAAAAACCAAGGAATAGTTTGTGGGTGCGAGCTATAACAGCTAAATAATTATTTTCCAGTTAAGCAAACCAAAAAAAACCACAAATATCCTTATTCTACCCCTGGAGCACTGGATACCTTACTCACCAACAGGAACACAACACCACCTTAAATAGTGCTATTTAGCTGCGGTATTCTGTAAGGCGGAGGTACTACCCCAGTCGGGCGCTCCCCCAATTGAGCGGCTAGTCCACTATGCCCTGCCTCCTTTAATCCCTAAGCTTAAGAATTAAAGTGTGATAAGGTATATATGAAATACAAATATAAAAGTAACGGCGGTGCGGTGCGGTATATAAAAATAAAATAATTTAAAAAATAACAGCGGTGCGGGGCGATATGTAATATATATTAACAATATAAAATATATAATTAAAAGTATATAAATATAAAATGCGATACGGCTCGACAGGGACCAACAAATGCTGGATCTTTTTTCCCTTCGGTAGCGGAGTTTAAGTGGACTGTATTTTTTTGCGGTTTAAAAAAGCTACAGCAGGCGCTTGCAAATAACGCGACCTATGTGTAGGAGTTTAAAAGAGCTGCAAAGGGCAGAAAAGAAGAAGTCACAGCTCTCTAAGGATAGGAAGCAAAATGCACACTTACTTGCTTTTCTGGCGGCAGCTCCTGCGGACGCACTAGCGGCCCAGGCTCGCTTGGCTGATGATGAGGCGGTGTAAGAACGGCGGTAACTTAGAAACCACGGCGGTAACCGACGGGCAACGGGCAGCGGAACTAGCAATTAGCAGCGGGTAACGTCAGCGGGTGACGAACAGCGGTAGACGAACAGCGGAAGACTGGCGGGGCGCGCCTCTTGCGCGCCTTGTTAAACTCTTCAGTGTGCATTGCGGGTAGGGAAAGAAACATTGGGAAGGATGGCCTACGTTATTTTGCAAGTACCTGCCTTCAACTAATTAACCGGCAAATACAATCCACCAAAAAGGTACAGGCAAGAAACTCTGTAAGGGTTCCATCTTCCTCAATAATGTTTTTCACTCACACACACTCAGAACTATGTTATTGCTCATACATTAAAACTTTTATTTGATATTGAAATGGAGGATGCCATTAGCTGCATAAAGTGATTTTCAAATTTTCTGGAACTCGTTCTTTTTCATTCGTAATTTTGTAGCTTATGACATGTAATTCATTCCACTATTACTTGACTATAATTATAGTATACCTATCTAAGAAGTAAAACAATTTTATATCGCCTAGTGGAAGGAGGAGCGGAGGTAATTTGGCCTGCTTTTTATTGTTTCCTAGCTACCGCATATGGGCTCATTGACTGCTCACGATCAGGCATTGCTGATCTTCTTTAAAATAAAGAGCAGAATCTCCATTTGATAATTTGAGAAAATAAGTGTATAGAACCATCTATGATTGGAGTGCGTGTTTGTAATCATTATACAAATAATTGCCTCCATCGAACTCAAACTCTCATTCGAACATAGCCCTCGTCCACGGAGGTCCGCTATCACAACTTTTATTGTACAATATGTACGTAGCTCCTATCTTCTTCATTAAGATTTCACGTCACGCACAAGATTTACTTTATTTATTAATTATTACCCAATTAGGTACCCAGAGTTACCTAGTTTATCTTCGCAATTAATCGCTGTAAACAACTCTCCGCGGGGCTCCGATCTCAAATTCTATCAGTATCTCCTTAGAACGAAAATTTAGCATTATTACTCTAATAAATAAAGTGTTCCAAGTTTGAAAAAGATAATAAAGATTTTTTATAAAGAAGGTTCGTGTGACCATGCAGTTTTGTGCTGAAGGCACGTTAAGACGTTTTCGAGCCGCCGATCGTGGTGTCTTTATGTGATCCTTGTACCTCTCCACCCTTCAGGGACTCGAACCCGAGATGGAATTAAAAGGAATAATAGGTAATTTATTAATATTTTGTAACTAAGTAATTAAATTCTAGTGAATCTTTTATAATGTATTGGCCGTTAGAGAAAGTCTAGTACTGATTGGACCCAGTTAGCTGTGTAGTAGTAACCCAGTGAACTTTTGAGGCATTATTTATTTAGTTTTTGCAAAACATACAAGAAATACATCTAATCATGTGCTAAGTATAAACACAAATCATTTATGTTTAGTTCTGGGCACAACAAGGGATTGAATGTAGTAAATTCAGACTATTTATTTTAGAACCACAATAAACATTGAATGTAATTTGAATACATTCTATTTAAACATGACCTGAACTCCTCAATAAACCTGAGCCTTTATTGCAATAGGTAATACAATGCATATATATAATAAACACTTATGTAGTTGCAGGATTATTAGTAAATAATTGTATAAATAAATATCTGATAATATTGTAAGAAGTAAATATGGTAGGTACGTTTTTTTTTCATTTATTATAGTATACAAAATAATACATTGACCACAGATAATAATAATAATAATAATATATTGATAAACCACAGAGGTTTCGCGACAATGTAGAAATTAGATCAGATCATCACGAAAGTACACAATTTTACAGTTTTGGTAACAGGTTAGCCAAATAGGTATTGATTTTGAGAACCAGGCAATGTTTCTTCCTATTTTTGAATAAAAAAGGACTTAAGAGTCATTTTAATATTTTTCTCATTTAACTTATTTTTAATAGAGGTGGGTAGTTCATTTATTAAACGGGGAACCATGTATTGCTAGCGCTTATTAAAATAAAATACAAATAGATCGTCTAGAGACATTTTATACAAATACTTGAGAATGTTGATACAGATTTGTAATAAAACCTACTGTAGGTGTAATTTCAATATTTATAGAATATTATATATGAATACTGTAATTTCAGTGTTTATAGAATATAAGCATTCAATATGATTTAGAAATTGTGAGGCCCTCTTCCCCGCCTGCCATGATGAGTGACGACCTTCCTTAGGTACACCCTCTCCTTGTCCTGGAAGTTCCTTTTTATTAATTTAGTATTTACATGTTATGATTTAAATTACTAGTGAACTCTCCAGTCCATTAACTCTCTCATGGAATGTAATATGTGGTGCTAACTTTAAACCAAGACAATGTACAATGAACACACAGTATAGAGTTTTCCAACATCCAACACTTCAGTCTAAGATGTATATAGACCAAAAGAATGATTGATTCCATAAGAGCGACTTGGTTGTGAGTAAAGTCTGCGCTGTTACACCTACTGGATTTTATCCAGTAGACCTCCCGTCCAATCACATCGATCTGACCTAGTTCAGACAATAACAATCGTTAGTTTCAATGTCTCGTCAGAAATCCTCTACACAGATGATCACCTCTAAAGTCTTGGAGAATGTATAGTGTGGCTACGTTGTGTTAACGCCTTTCTGGTAGAGTATATGAGCTTATCTTGGCAATCAGTATTAGCACCGACCATGTCCTCGGACTTAACCTTCCTCTTATGCCAAGATGCACTCTCATGGGTACAGAGTAATGACTCCAATCAAATGCTCATGGACTGAAACAGTTCACAACAATTCATTTAGTTTATGTTATGAAGATCAGATAATTAAGTAGTAGATAATTAGTACTCATTAAATATTAAACCTTGTTCTAATTCAATGACATTTTATGTTGTTGTCATTTTCCAATATTACTGAATTAATTGATAATTGAGAGTTAAATATAAATGTGAACATGAGTTATCTATATGAACAATTATGTAAGGAAACCTTATTATTTATTATGATGATTAAATACAAAAATAGATTATTTCCCTATGGAAAGAATTAAAAAATAATAATAATATTTAAGTGTAGGTACATAACATACATATAGTAATATCATGATCATTATGTCACTTATTACATACCTAAATGGGAGTACCAACATCCCAAATCCCGTGGTTCTGTCACATCCTTCATGTAGGACGGAAAGTGTATTACGACTATAGGTGTTGTGGTTAAAATATGTTTTTAAGCAATAAATACACCGTGGTTATAATAATCGGTGAATGGAAAAAAAATAAGCTTTTGGTATACTGACAGAAAAAACTTTATTCACTTATTTACAATCGTTTTGATATAAAAGTAAAAATAAAAACCATAGATACAAAACAAAGAGGCCCGAACATCCTCCAGGGGCAAAACAAAAAAAAACAATTTACATTATATTATTTTTGAGAACTGCAAACTGTAAAAGCTAACATAAATGTATTTAATTGTCAACATATATATAAAACAAAATAACGCAACTTAACTATGCGAGCATTATTCACTCACATTCGAGCGGATATAGCTTCCTAACTGTTCGTGTTAATATACTTGTAGCCGTTTTTACTGTAGCCACCCTACAAGTACCGTCCTTGCCTGCGTGTAACTCTAATATACGCGCTAACGGCCACCGATAACGTTTTTCCGGAGTTTCAACTAAAACTATGTCACCTACCTTTAACGCATGATTCCCGTCCTTGCCCTTAAGCACTAACAAAGCCAAGTACTCGTTTCGAAAACGTACCTTTTGTCGGGATGAGGATCTTGGTGGCCGGAGAAGCAGGAAAACGACGATATTTTTTAAATAAAAAAATATTTATTGGGAGCACACGTTAGTACAGATCGGTCGCCACGATGAGAGAGAGTGTTGCCGTTACAGAAAATAAAATTAACATTTTTGTTGGTGTTGCCAACATATTGCGGCCTCATAAATTACAGTTACATACAACTTAATAATATCATATTTATGTGTAACAACAAATTATTATGCTATGTTAATTAACAAAATTTTTATAAAACAAAACATTGAAACTTAAAAAACTAAAATAACTTTATAATCGAGTTAATAAACTAATTATCCAATGGAAGTGCACATACAGTTGACAAGGATCTATTATAAATTTTACCATTAGAAGTTTTTACACTAAACGCACGGACTAAACCATCTTTGCCAGGGTGGACACTTACAATTCTGCCCATTGGCCAATACAATGGAGCTGTATTTTGTTCAATTAAAATAACCAAGTCCCCTACATTAATGTTAGGCTTTGGCACGCGCCATTTGGGACGACACTGCAATGTATTTAAATATTGTTTGTGCCAAACCTTCCAAAAACATTGTTTTATATAACAAATTAATTGCCAAAACTTAAGTCTATTATAGGATACATTAGAGACATTCTGTTCTGGATAACACATTAATGAATCACCTATGAGAAAATGCCCAGGCGTTATATAGGAACAATCATTTACATCAGATGATAAAGGTAATAAGGGCCTCGAATTTAATATTGCCTCTATTTCTGCAATAACAGTATTAAATTGCTCATAGGTTAATACTAACTTTTGTACAATTCTTTTAAAATGATATTTCATGCTTTTTACAGCAGCTTCTGCTAGACCAGCAAAGACAGGAGAATAACTAGGTGTGAAATGAAACTGTACACCTATATTAGACATGTGATTGTTAACCTGTGTTTGATGATCTGCAGAGCTGTGTAATTTATACAATTCTGCAAGCTGATTTCTTGCTCCTCTGAAATTAGACCCATTATCACAGTATACATCGGAGGGTAAACCTCTACGTGAACAAAATCTTTTAAAACATGCTAGAAAACAATCCGTTGTCATGTCTGAGCAGAGCTCAAAGTGAACAGCCTTTGTAACAAAATCAACATAAATACATACATAGCCTTTAGTAACAAGAGATTTTCTAATTCTAGAATTTTTTATATCAAATGGACCACAGTAGTCTATTGCTACTCTTTGAAATGGTCTTGCCACCGTAACACGATGTTCCGGCAAGGAACCCATAAGCTGTTGAGCTGAAGAAGCTTTGAACTTGAAACAAACCATACATTTATGAATTATCTTTTTGATCTGCCTAATGCCATTTACTATCCAATATTTATGATTTAATAAAAATAATAATAATCTGGGTGCCGCATGCAACAATCTTACATGCTCACTACTTATAATTATTTGAGTCACTCGAGAATCCTTTGGTAATATAATTTGGTGTTTTTGCGAAAATGTAATATCTGCATTTTGCAGTCTACCACCCACACGTAGCACGCCTTTATCATCCAGAAAGGGATGTAGTTGTGTCAATGGTCCTTTAACAATTTTATTTTTGACCAATGAGTCTATTTCGTGTTTAAAGTAAATTCTTTGCTCATGTATTATGATAAAAATTAAAGAGTTATTTAATTCTTCACTAGTCAAATAAGTTAATTGTAACTTTTTGTTTTTATTTATTGAAACATTATGTATGAAACGCCTTACATAAGCTAGGATTCTTACCATTTTATTTATATTTGAATATTTATTTAAAAATAAATTGAAACCTGTTTCCTCTGCGGATACTAAAGCTACAACAGTTTGTGGTTGAGGTGATGGTGTACCTGGAGGAATCTTTATAAATTGGTAAAAATCATAATTAGGCTCTTTAAGAAAACTGGGACCTTTCCACCACAATTCACAGTTGGTAAGCATTGCAGGATCAACTCCTCTACTAACCAAATCTGCAGGGTTATCTTTAGTATTAATATAAAGCCAGTGACAACTTGAACATAGTTGGTTTATTAACCTAACTCTGTTTGACACATATGCTTTAAGCTTAAGCAAATCACCCTTTATCCAGCCAAGCACTATATTTGAATCTGTGTACAAATATGTATTATTAATTTTTATTTTTAGTGTAAGTACACTATAAACTCTAAATGTTAACTTTGCTAAAAGTAATACTGCGTTTAACTCAAGCTTTGGTACAGTTAGCCTATCTCTGTTAGAAAGCGGGTTTACTCGCGACTTAGAGCAGAGTAGGTATGTGTTCGCCTGTCCTATACAGTCGACCACGCGCAAATATAAACAACAACCATAGCCAGTAGTGCTTGAAGCGTCGGCAAAACCGATCAACTGAACTGCCTTATCTGAATCTGCTACAGGTAAGTTTCTATGTAAATAAATTGATTGAATAGAAGACAAACTTTGCTCGAACTGCAACCATTCATTTTTTAAATCATCAGGGATAGTTGTATCCCAATCTAAATTTTTACTCCATAATTTCTGCATAAATGCTTTAGCTTTAATAATAATAGGACTTACAAAACCTAAAGGATCATAAAACCTGGATATAAAGCTAAGTATGTCTCTCTTTGTATAACATTTAAGAAGTGTTTTATTTGGGAAAGATATTACAAAACTATCTTTAATTAAATCTAACTGTAAACCCAGTGTTTTTATACTAAAATCATCTTCCTCTTGAAAAATTTTATTATTAAATTGTTGTTTTTCAATAGGAATATCAAATAAAAGCTTAGAATTATTAGATGCCCATTTGTGTGTTTCAAGACTGGCATAACTTAATAATTGACATAATTGACTTTTTGCTTCGGCTAAGTGTGAGAAATCAGAGCTAGAATACAAAACATCATCAACATAAATGCAATTTCTTATTATGAATGCTGCTATAGGGAACTTACTAGCATATCTATTAGCTAACTCAAGTAAACATCGCGTAGCAAGAAAGCTAGAGCTTTTTAAACCATATGTTACTGTTTTTAAACACAAGCATTGAATAGGCTCATTAGGGTTATCGCGCCATAAAATATTTTGAAGCGCAATTTGGCTAGGATTAATTAGTATATTTCTAAACATACGCCTAATATCTGTGGTAAACATGTGTTCACCAAATCTAAATAATAACAAAACATCAAAAAGCTCTTTTTGCACAACATTCCCATTCAACAATAAATTATTCAAAGAAAGCTTTTTATCAGTCTTCATAGACCCATCAAATACTACTCTGAACCTAGTTGAAATGCTGTTTTCATTAATGACAGCATGATGCCCCATAAAATACATGGGTTTTTTATCAAAATCAATTGAGTTAATATCTATTAAATAACCATGACCAAGTTCAATATATTCATCAATAAACTTTTTATATTCCTGCATTAAAGCAGGGTTTTTGTGGAGTCTTTTCTCCAAGCTTAAAAACCTATGAAAAGCATAGTTAAAAGATTCACCTAATATATTTTTAATCTCATTTAATGGATATTTTAATGGTAAATCAACTTGAAATTTTTTATCTTTAAGTATAACAGAGTTTTGGAAAATATTCTCCGCTAAATCATTCTCAGGAGATTTTTCATTAATAATTTCTGGTACTGATTCAGTAACCCAGAATTTTTTAACAGTGTTTGTTAGATCAGAATCGCATTCTGTGCATAAAAGAGTAATAAATGAATGTGAAGTACTAACATTTGGCACCGCCCCAGCAACAATATGCCCAAAGCGTGTATTAAAGATACATGGTGCAAGCATGCTCTGCCCTGACATGCAGTGTTGCTTTGTAGCCAGGAAATCAGGCAGCACAGGCTCCATCGGCATCAGCACCTGAAATACCACATGGGCTCCAATTAATAAATCAATCTCAGACGGCAAGTAAAAGTTTGGATCAGCAAGCTTAAGATCTTTGGGTAATTTGAGGCTGGTAAAGTCAACTTTATTTTGGGGTAATTTACATGTTATCTTATCAACAATATTGCAATTAATTATTGTATTATAATTTGAGTGTAGTGAATGCACTTTTAATGGAATTGAGTAAGATACAACACTACTCTTTTTTCCAACTCCGAAGAGCTTTACTTTAGTTGGCAACGGAGTTAAACCTAAACTCTGAACAAGTCTATCTGTTACCAAACATGTCTGTGATCCTGTATCCAGGATGGCCTTGACCTGCACTTCCCTATTGTCCTGTGTATAAATCTTCAAGGATACTGTGGGGAGAAGTACATTATCACAATTATTTATTTTTGACACAAGAGACACCGGTGATGCCAATGACTCTTCACTATTGTGTAACATTGTGTGATGAGCCTTTTTACATTGGGCACACTTAAAATGAAAACGGCATTTGCCCTTGTGTTTATTTAAACAAGTCTTACAGAGCTCATTTTCCTCTACAAATTTTAATCGACCATCATATGGTAATGCCTTAAATTTATGACAAAAAAATAATTTATGTTGTTGCGACTTACAGTAATTGCAGCTCATGCTGGGCGTAGCTCCAGAAGCTGCAACGTTGACTGCTTTGACGCTTCCTTGTAGCCTTGGAATCGGCGCCCTCGGTGCCCCTTCAGCATTTTCTAATGCCAAGGCACGACGCTCCAAGTATGTTATAAAATCCTCCACCTTTGGTTCAACCTTATTATCCCTCTCCAACTGATAAGCGCGCGAAGTGTATGTATCTAGTTTACGTTGAAATATAACCATTAAAATTGGATCCCAATTATCAATATGAATACCTAAATTTTTTAAAGATGACAAACTCTGTTTTATATTAGCAACGAATTCTCTAATGGCATTAGGAGTAGACCTATTTATACATTTTAAATCTAGCAAACTGTTTATATACTCAGAACTTATTTTGAATTTATTGTAATATCTGTTATTTAATAACTCTAAGGCATCTGTGTAACTCAATGCAGTAAGAGGCAAATTCTTAATTAAATTAAGTGGTTCACCATCTAAAAATGATCGTAAATAATGTAGTTTTTGAATAGCATCGAGATTTTGATCGTTGTGCACTAATGATGTAAATAATTCAATGAAATTTGGATACTCACAATATTGTCCCATGAATGTATTTATATGAATAGTAGGCAACTTAGTTCGCATCTTTTTTCCTGAAGAACACTGCTGCTGATCGTTAATTAAATCATTTAAAATGGACATGCAGGTGAAGTACTTATTGTCACACGAGCCATCGTCAACATCATTTTGGTCGATTAGGTAAATACTTTTATTTATTTTTTCGAAGTCTGAATAGTACTCGTCGACCTTCATTTTCCTCGATAATAATGCCCCAGGCGCTTCGCCTTTTATATCGGGAGCAGTTATTATTTTGTGTATTTTAGTAATCTTAGATTTTATGTATGAGCGTTCAAGACGCAGCTTCTTCAGCTCTTCAGACATTTTCGATGTTTACCTCTACACTTTATGACAACTAAAACAATTACTTTCACAAAACTACTTAATGTTATCTTATTTCTAGTTATAATTAAAACTAACACCGCTTTAGCAAACAAAATCGAAGTAACGAAGCACGCGCACACTAAAATATGGCGGATTTGTTGACAGTTGACAGCACAGCAACATTCGATCACGCACGGCGTCTTGACTTGCCCGCTCCCTCCCGGCGGGAATGGCGCCACAAACTTGCAAGGCGCGCGTTATCTTGCTATTGGAGCAACTCGTTGCAGTCGCACGCTATTGGTCGGCTTCTTTTTTCTTCACAGTTTTTCTTGCATATGATTGGTTGGCGCGTTCTCAATTTTAATAGTTGGCAGAATTGTAGGATTGGTTGAAATAAAATATGGTGGATGAATTAGAAAAATTTCTTGAAATAAAATATTCAATTTGGAAGGCTATGATAAAAAATTTCTGACCTTCGTTTCTGCTGCTTTTTGAAATTCCTGCAGCTAAAAATTATGCTCACTGTATCGCGCGGAGACTATTGTAGGTGTCGCTCGTATCGCGCCGCTTTAAATTTTCGTCCCACTTTTTCGCTCCAGCCCAAGTCCTTCTGTATTTCCTCGCCGATTCTTCCTTTAAGTCTTGTCTCAGTTTTTGTAGGTATTTAACACGTACGTTAAGACTCTTGCCATCCACATGATCTAAATCAGCAACCTCCGTGCAACATAAAGGCTGCAAAAAAAATGCTGGTGTAATCGGCTGCAGTAAAATATCCACATCATCAACAACGTAGCTAAGTGGTCGAGAATTAACAATAGCTTCACACTCAACTAAAATCGTCTCCAATTCAACATATGTCAAGGAAGCCCGACCAAGTATACGCCTTAATAATTCCTTTACAGTTCTTATCATGCGCTCGTACCACCCTCCCCACCACGGTGAACCTGGAGGGATGAGTATCCACTTAATACTTCGAATAGTAGCCTCTGACACTACATCCTTCCAATTTATGAGCTTAAACAAATTTCTTGCTCCTACGAAATTCGTACCGTTATCTGAATATATAGTTGTAATTCTACCTCTTCGCGCAATAAACCTTCTAAAAGACATCAAAAAATCGGTAGTACTTAAAGATGTAACCAACTCCAAATGAATTGCTCTGTATACGGCACAGGTATATAATACCATCCACACCTTATCCCCATTACGTAAGAGAAACGGGCCAGCTAAATCTACACCACTGATTTCAAATGGTTTACCAGCCTCCGTCCTATCCTTGGGTAAAGGTACAAGTGGTGTCAAACATGACTTTCCTTTTTGTTTTTTGCAAATGATGCAACTTCTCGATATCTTCTTTGCTAAAAGTCTAACCCCTGTAATCCAAAAATTTTTTCTTAAGTTCGCCAAAAGTGTTTGCATACCAGCATGAAAAAGCTGTCTATGTTTTTGTGTAACCAATCTTTCTACTATCACGTGTGTACCTGGTAAAAGAATAGGGAATCTGTAACTCGACGGGATATCATCAGAAAATAACTTTGTCTTCACACGTATTAGTCCATTTGAATCAAGTGTAGTACTTAAATCCTTGTACGTTTTCTTTTCTCCAAAAGCCTCTTTTTGTATTAATTTAAATAAAATAACTTCAGCTTTATCTATTTCTTCTATTTCTAAGTAATCATGTCTTCGTGTTTCACCCCTCATATTATGATAAAAACGTAGAATCCAGGCTATCATTCTCTTAATTAAATTATACTTAGAAAAATATAAAAAATTATTAGAAAAATTTTCTGTGCACTCTACCACTAAATTATTGCTGTCCATATCCTGTATTGGTGGTAAAGATACATTTTGTTCACCATTAGATAACGTGATTGGCCATTCTTCTTTTCTACGCCTTAACCAGTCTGGACCTTCCCACCATTTTGACTTCAGTAATATGTCCACTTGACAACCTCTGGACGGCAGGTCCGCTGGGTTCAATATGCCTTGGATAAAATGCCAATCGGCTTTGTTTGTTTCGCTGCGAATTTCTTTAACGCGATTTTTCACGAAAACTCCCCAGTCGCCTTCATTTTTAATCCAGGAAAGTACTACGTTAGAGTCTGACCAAAAATAACAATCATGTTTCATACCAAATGCATTCTTGACTTGAACATATAGTCGAGTTCCTATAGTAGCCGCCAGCAGTTCCAGCCGTGGAATTGTAATGGTTTCCTTGCTAGGCGATAACCGAGACTTCGCTGACAGTAATTGTATTGTCACCCTTCCTTTAAACTCGCTGCGCAGAAATACGGCAGCAGCATAAGCTAATATACTCGCATCGCAAAAGATATGGATTGATAGTTTACACTGGCTTATGTCATCCTCCGTTATACGTCTTGGTATGCGCACCTTATCGAGGTAATGAAGTTTTTCAGCCCACTGTAAGAAATTATTACTTAGTTCATGTGGTATTTCATCATCCCAAGAAATATTTGACTCATACAATTGTTTTAGTAATAATTTGGGTATTAATCCAATAGGTGCAGTATATCCTATAGGGTCAAATATTCTATGAGTTAAAGAAAGGATAAGTCTTTTTGAAATCTTCTCACCTTTATATTGCAAAGTTTTTGGATTTACATATAAAGTGTCCTCTTTTGTGTTCCATAAAATACCTAACGCAGAAACTACATTTTCACTATCAGAAGGACCGATAACCCACTCTCTTAACTCCATCTTTGCGAGTGACATTAAAGCCACGGATTCTTGTTGGAATCGTTTAGCATCTTCATGAGACGAACAACTGGTAAGACAGTTGTCTACGTAAAACGAACATTTTAATTTATCAGCTGTATCTTTTAAGTAACTAGGATAATTTCCACTGTCCAAATGGTAGCGAATTGTAGCGTTTAGCAAAAATGGACTAGACGTAACTCCAAAAACAACTCGGCAATGTCTATATGTAATAAGCTCGCTACGTTTGTTATCTGACCACCATAAAAATTGTAAATATTTTCGATCAGAAGCCGCTAAGCTTATTTGTAAGAAAGCCTTTTTTATGTCTGCCGAGATTCCCACTGAATGTTTACGAAAACCGATCAATAATTTTGGTATTAGCTCTAATAAATTTATACCAGGTTCTAACGAACTATTTAAAGACCTCCCGTTAACGTCTCTGGCAGACGCGTCAAAAACAGGTCTTACCCTTGTAGTTAGACTAGATTCCTTGATCACCGCATGATGGGGTAGGTAATGGCCGTAATCGTCACCTTTGACTTCTTCTATGATACCAGTTTGGAGCCATTCTTTTAATGAGGCATCATATTCTCCATAATTCCCGGTAGACTCTAATCTTTTCGTTGTAGAATACAGTCTTTTTAAAGCTAACTCTTTGTTACTTACCAAATTGATATCTTCTTTCCACGGCAAGTTAACTTCATATCTGCCTTCTTCGTTGACTCGAATAGTATCGTTAAAGTAGTTCATGATTTCTCTCTCTAGTACTTCACCTTTTTTGGTTTGCGCTGGATCTTTGATACCAATTGTTTCCAAATCCCAAAGTTGTGCTGTAACATTGAGGCTTGTGGTGAGATTGGAAATAAAAGAAACATGCGTACACGAAGATTGAACATTTCCTTGTAAAACCCAACCAAGCTTGGTATTCAGTGCAACTAAAAAATTGTTTATTTGGAAAACCTCCCCCGTGAATAAGAAACCCAAATGATCCGCGCCTATAAGTAGGTCAATGTCAAAACTATTATTATCGTAATCGCTCAACTTAATATTTTTCTCTAGTAAAAATTTATATAAATTTTCATCATTCAACTTTGGTAAATGACCACAAATTTTGTCTTTGTCTAGTGCCGAAATAATAAATTCAAACTTACCATCGATGTCCTGAACATTACATTTGTATAAATTGTGATTTTCGACGGCTGTTTCGACACCTCCAAAAAGACAATGTGTAACGGAATGATGACTTACCGGTTTAAGGCCTAGCATCGTAGCGACGTGTCTCGAAATATATGAATTTTGTGATCCGCTATCGAATAATGCTCGCACCTTAATACACTTTTCATTATAAATAATATTTACAAAAATGGTTTGTAATAATGTGGTTGAATTCCTGTAACTAATATTTACACACTTTTCATTAGAGTCTCTATTGACAGATAATTCACAATGACAACTTGTGTTTGACAAAATATTGTCACTCGTTTTCTTCTGTGACAATATGTTTCCTTTTTGGTCACGAGTTTGGTTGTAACTTGGACACATCACAAATAGGTGTCTACTTGTACAATGCAAGCATTTGGGATAACTGCGACAGTTGTTTGCATAGTGTCCCACTCTAAGGCAAATCAGACATGCTTTTTTTGTTTTCAGAAATTGCTTCCGGTCCTCTAGTGTCATTTCTTTAGTGCGGATGCACTCTGAACTTTTGTGTGTGATTTTTCCACACCATATGCATGCTAAAGTCTTCTCAGCTGCCGAAGTAGACGCACAATCCGGTTTGTAGTTGAGCTTTCCGAAAGTGATCTTCTTGTCGGTCGCTACTATGCACGCTGTAGGCAACCTATTTAGAGGCTTTATCGCACTACTGAAAGTGTTTCTCGCCATTTGGACTTTTTCTTCGCACTCGACTTCGGATTTTAAAAAGGCCATTAGTTGCTCGAGCTCGTCACGATCAGAACGTTTAACTGATCGTTCCCAAAGTCGCAATGTTTCCTCTGGTATAGCCGACTCGATCAGTGGATATAGCATTGCCGCATATCTATTGCTTGTAACTCCTAATGTCTCAAGACCTCTGAGCTGTGTATTTAGCTTGTCGTACAGTACTCGCAAATCTGTAGCGTCTTTGCTGTGCGTTTGGGTTAGAACCAGATCTAAAAGTTTCCTTACGTAATGCTGTATTATTACCTCATCTCTTGCGAATCTAGTCTTTAAGTCCTCTATGGCTTTGCGATAATTTTCACCACTAGGAGGAAAGCTTTCAACTAAGTCTCTAGCAGGCGTTCCCGGCTCTGTTGCCCTTAGTAAATACTGGAACTTATCCTCGTCGTCAATTGTGATGTCTTGGTCAATTTTCCTGAACTGGCCCCAAAATCCAATCCAGTTTTCTACCTTTCCATCAAATTCTTTTAGATCTAAAGTTGGTAATTTTAGCTTAGTCTTGGAATTCGTTTCCAAAACAGTTTTCTCTTTGTGATTATAATTGAATAAAATGGACTCACTTTTAGCTTTAAGGGTGTTGAAGCGTATCTCACGATCCGTGGTTTCCTCAATGTCTAACAGGAGTAACATTTCTTCTTCTGGTAACTCAGATGATACAACCGTTGTCTTTAATGTTGCATCAACAATGAACAGCTTATCGGCAATGATTTTAAACGTGTCGAATATCCCTTGTAGCTGCGGACCTGGTTTCTCTTCAGCAATGGTCTCTTCTAATTTCTTTGCAGCAATCGTAAACTGCATTCGTGCTATTTTTCGGTTCATTTTTAAATCAGTCACGGTCGCCATTATTAATGTTGTGGTTAAAATATGTTTTTAAGCAATAAATACACCGTGGTTATAATAATCGGTGAATGGAAAAAAAATAAGCTTTTGGTATACTGACAGAAAAAACTTTATTCACTTATTTACAATCGTTTTGATATAAAAGTAAAAATAAAAACCATAGATACAAAACAAAGAGGCCCGAACAATAGGATTGTATATTAATATAAAATAAATAAACCGTTAAGAAAAATAGATTTGAGTTGTGAAATTGATATATAATATGTTATGTTTGTTATAACTACTTTCTGGTATATTCATAATTCTTATATTATTTATTAGTGTAATTTATATTATTTGGCCGCCACATTGTACAATATGCCATTTTTGTACAGTAACAATTATCTTTACATCAACGTGGCAAGCAATAAACGATTTTGAAAGCAAATCCTGTGACATGGTTTTCCAAGGATTTTTTTTTCTTTTGAAACTGGAGTGAATCTGTACTTAAGAAGGAACTTGGGACTCTTTAAGTGATTCGGAACCACTTACAAACGTAGAGCTTTAGAATCATATCGAACGCATTTATGTAAAATTCCATATAATTATTTCCCGTTTGAGGAGCGTTAATCAAACCTCATCTTCTATGGGCATATTAGATACATTTACTGCCGCAGAGCTTTATTATTAACTCTAAATAAAGATAGTCGTGTGGTAGCCGCTCATTAAAATAATTCTATCAACCCTTCTCTTTCCTTGGGTGTCGTAAAATGCGACTAATGGACTTAGAACTGCACAACATTCAACAGCTTATAGCGGCGACGGGTTCACCACCTGTCACGCTGAGTGCAGTCACTGCTAAGTGAAGCGCAGACTATGGCAGTGGACTGATTTTGCGGTGATTTCGCATAGTATCTGACAAACCCTTAGGAGATAATAGTCGTGATTATATGTATGTATGTAAAGATTAACTTTTTATTGCACAATTGCAAGGCAGGACGTATTTCCAGCATGGAAATCCTCCAGTCAACCCCTCATAGGTGTGTGAGATCATGGGTAGAAAAAGAGAAACACCAGTGCACATAATAATTACAAAAAAAAAAGTCAAAGCCAAAATCAGCTATGTAGGCGTCTATTTATTCAAAGCTTTTTCAACAAGTAATTACAATCCAAGACGTGACTTTTAAATGGCGACTCAAATCCCAACTACCTCAAATATATTTTAATCTAACAAAAGCCGCGAGCCCATATTATATGAAAATAATAAACCTTTTAAAATAACAAGCTTTTATTACTTTGTTAAATGAAAGCGTAACATTGTGATTGCTTTTATTTATTTTTTAGTGTTTAGGCCAAAGTACTCATCAAGGCGATTCAAAAGAACCCAAACTTGATCGTACCGTTTAATTACTGAGTTTCTATTGCCACATCTCAGCAGCTCTATCATCAGATCAGCTCCAAGTGATAATAATATTGCATTGTCATCTGATTTACAAATGCATGTTTCAAAATTGAGTTGCAAGATTTTACCCGAATATAGCATACATAATATACAAGGCAAGTAAATAAAAACTTGTAATAATAAACAGGTTCTTTTGGAATCGCTGTTTTAACAAGTAGAAATTAGAGCACTTTTATATGCACAACAAATACTAGCTACGATTCTTTGAATTCCTTTTGTAACCTTTCGGAACGACTTTTTGAATACAGCACAAGGAAAATGATCATTAAAAATACCCAAATCAAAGATAGGAGAACCGAGACTTTAGGCATTTTTAGGGGATGAGATTCTTTGCGAAAATAAATTCTGACAGTAAAAGTTGCTGCGACAGCATCGAAAGCATAATAGAAGTTTCACGTAAAATTCATTTTCCTAGCCCACGAATTCTTAACTGTTGGTGTACGAATTCGATTCGGGAGGACACGTCCTGTCTCCTTCGGATTTGGTATAATAAAAAGGACAGGTATAGATATTCAGTTTTTTTCCGACAGATAAGCATTGTCGTTTGAGGAGCCCGGTGACGCAGCGTTTCACACGCTTTTGAAATTTAAAGCAAAGCTACCTTCGCCATGTTCAGGTCGTGGATGGTCCCGGTGGCTATTGCAGTTATCGTTTCTACCCACAAATCCGCATTGGGCCAGCGTAATGGTGTTACGGCCCATACTCCTCATGTGTTTGTTTCCATGTGGGAAGACCTGTGCCCAGCAGTGGGACGTATATAGGTCTCAGGACGAAGTATTGGGGGCTGAACTAATTTCGTCGAATTCCCACACTAGGCCAATTATGACTGCTATATAAAACCCATCCAGTCTTGCGAGAAATATTGCTTGAACTTATGTACCCTCAACCCTCACGTCTTTGATGTTCTGGACGTGCTGTCTGTTTAATTTAATTTGTACAGCTAGAACTAAACTAAATTTATTTCCAATTTAGTCACAGCTCGGCTAGACTGGGCTTAGCCTGTCCTGTGGGTAACCGAACGTTTCTACTCACCAAACCGCATTGAGCCGTTGTTTTGTTACGGTTCATTAGTTCTTGATATATTTAAATTAAGCGCCATCTATAGACAAGCTTTGGTACCAAGTATTCGATTCAAAACAACGCGTTAGTTAAAATATTCACAACGTTCGATGGCTTTATTTGACCTCTCCTTATACTTTATTTGTGTTAGGTTAAAGAGAAAATAGACCGGAATAAAAATATACCACTTTTTGTACTCGAACATAAATTTTACAATTAGTTGACAAAAATTAATGAAACATGCTATATATTTTAATCTGATGGTTCAACTCGCACCAAAACAATGCTCGTGTTACAAAAGTCACGCTCACTTACTGTTGGTGCGATAATAAATCTTGATATCCAAACTCATTACTGAGCCTCAAGTAACATAAATCACCCAAATCGGCATTGCATTTGTTATGGTAATTCAGTCATTACCAAATACAAATTCTGAACAACGTTACGTTGAACCACAGTTATGAATAGCAAAGTTTCCGTAAAATTTACTGTAACCATATTAGGTCCTTACCTATGAAATTGGTGTTTTGTATGGAGATTTTGGGGAATTCTGCATTTTCCATACAAATTTTTTTTCAGTTTTCTTCGCATGACAAATCCAAAGCTTTAGTAATATGTGTAATATCACACTTATTAAAAATTATTTATCGTTTTAAAGTGAATGCAAATAAAATGATGTATTTGGGAGGCACTTAAAAAGAGTTGTCTCCGTGTCCAATTTTAACACAATTAAACTTACAACAAATTATCAAAACAAATCAAAAGAGCTCAAAAATATTGTCTATTTTTAGACGAGGTAATTATTTTTTAGGAATACTCTGAATCTTAATAGTTACAGACAAAATACTAAGAGAGAAAAAAAACACCAATTTCATAGGTAAGGACCCAATATTTCATTCGTGTTCCCATTCTAAAAAATAATAAGCTGTTGTGTTTGATCCTGATTTGACATGTAAAGACGAACTAAAAGAATATGTTCTGTTGTGGGTTAAGGAGCTCCGTGGTTAAGAGCTGAGACCGGAAATTTGTAATAAATGTCTAAACGCCTCTCTGGTCTAGTGGTTCACACCACCGGGTGTTGATCAGGAGATCCGGGTTCAATTCCCCATGGGGGCAGAAGTTTTTCTGCTCGGTTTGGTTGGTGGTAGGACTTCTAAGCCCGCCTGGCTAGCTACCACCGTCTTACCTAAATTTGTTGCCATAATAACAACGTTTTAAACATTGCTGTGTTCAGGAAATCAGAGGTAAGATAGCCAGTTCCTCAGTTGTTGAGGATTACAGGTGAAGCTCGCTTCCACATTCGGCGTTATTATCACTTACCATCAGGTGAGATAAAGGCCAAGTGCCCACCTGTCATATGTAAAAAAAATACCAGATATGATTTGTAGGGCTGGGTACTCTTACCCAGTGGACATTAAAAATAAAAAGCCTCTGTACTGATATTTTGGATAAGACAAGTTCGTTAAACTATACTTCTTGGTTGCCATTGCGGTTATATCAACCATACATGTTACGTCCTATTTCTTACAAGCTTTCCCGCAATGCTGGATATCATGACTCGTTAATTTATTAATCGACTTCATCCAGACAGTCTTAATGTGTAAGCTTAGCTGAAAACCTGATCAAACCATCTCTGGGCTCTTTAGCCCTCGACTTTTCCTCGAACTTTCTCCAAGTTACTGTGTTCTGTGTGCGATGAAGCGGTTCTTACATGGAGACTTTTTGTTACTGTTTACGATTACTGTTTATCCTCTAGAGCATTAGTTCCCAATGTGGTCCAGGTGGACCCCAAGGGGTCCACGGGAGACTCGATGTTGTCTTTACATCTTCACATTTTGTCGAGTTTTGGGAATATGGTAGAAATGTAGCTGCAGGGGTCCACCGGAACCAGATATATTTTGAAAGTGGTCTATGAGTAAAATAAGTCTGGGAACCACTGCTCTAGAGGACAGCACATAATTGATTGCAATAGCAACCAGAACCAGCGCTTTAACACGCCTTCTGAAGCTAAAAGCGGCGCGATCACAAATTTCTGTTCACACCAAATTTTGTGTGAAATAATAATAATATCCCCAGACATTCACACCTATCAACTAGTCCCATTTTAAGCACCTAAATGCTGCTTGTGTTACGGATAAATATAATTTTATAAATAAATACATATAAATATCCTGAATATATTAGGTTGGGGAAAAGTCTTTTCGCATTATAGTATGTATAAACTTGTAATAAAATCTCTTTGGCTATACTATTTGTATCTGGCTGGTTTTGGTATCATTGAAAGTTTAAATTTAAAAGAACATAATTCCAAATTCAAATTAGGAAAATGTGTGAAAATGTGTGATTTTCATTTGTTTTTCGTACCGCCAAGATGAGTGAATCTAATGAAGAAATTCGACACATTTTAAAATTTTACTACAAAAAAGGTAAAAATGCAACGCAAGCCGCGAAAAAAATTTGCGACGTTTATGGACCTAGTGCAGTGTCTGTGAGAGAAGCACTAATTTGGTTTAAGCGTTTTCAATCCGGAAATTTTGATGTCAAAGATGCACGTCGCTCTGGTCGCCCTATTACAGATAAAATGGATGCCATTTTTGAAAAAGTGGAGCAAGATCGGCATGTCAGTAGTTACGACGTAGCTGAAGAACTGGGAATTGACCACAAAACAGTTTTGGCGCATTTGAAAAAAACTGGGTACACAAAAAAGCTCGACATTTGGGTACCTCACGAGCTCACTGAAAGAAACCTAATGAACCGTGTACTCATTTGTGATTCTTTATTACGACGTAATGAAACCGAACCATTTTTGAAGAAGCTGATAACTGGTGATGAAAAGTGGACCTCGTACGACAAGAACGTGCGAAAAAGGTCGTGGTCAAAGGCCGGTCAGGCTTCACAGACTGTGGCGAAACCCGGGCTAACTCGCAACAAGGTGATGCTGTGTGTGTGGTGGGATTGGAAGGGCATTATTCATTATGAGCTGTTACCACCAGGCAGGACCATCGATTCTGAACTCTACTGCGAACAACTGATGAGATTAAAGCAAGAAGTTGAGAGGAAGCGGCCGGAATTAATCAACAGAAGGGGTGTGGTTTTTCATCATGATAACGCTAGACCTCACACATCTTTAGCCACTCAGCAAAAATTAAGAGAGTTTGGCTGGGAGGTGTTAATGCATCCGCCGTATAGTAAGGTGCAAGGTCAGGCACCTTCAGATTTCCACCTGTTTCGGTCTCTTCAGAATTCTTTAGGCAGTGTCAGGTTAACATCACGAGAGGACTGCCAAAACCACTTGTCGCGGTATTTTGACCAGAAGTCCCAAAATTTCTATAGCAATGGGATGATGTCCCTACCTACAAGATGGCAAAAAGTTATGGAACAAAATGGTACCTACATACTTTAGTTAAATGTAAATAAACTATATTAAAAAATGTTTTGAATTTTCTTAAAAAATGCGAAGAAACTTTTTCCCCAACCTATTATATAAATATATATAAACATCCAAGACTGGAGAACAAATGTCTGTAAATTCATCACCCAAACACTTGCCTCCACCAGGGATCGAACCCAGGATCTCTCGAGATGGCGACGCCTTGAGACCGGCGCGGCGTACAGACCACTCGACCACGGAGAAACACGGAGGTGTGGAATTATGGCAAAGATTGCTATTTGTTGTATTGATACCATAAATGTATATTGATCTAACTTAAGTTAAGGCGTCCGACTTGCTGTTCTAATTAAAGAGATTAGCATTGAACCAAGGCATTAATTAATAAATACGTCAGAGGAAAGCGACAACGAATGTTAATTCATAATAGGGCCTCTATTTAAAGCTTTCACAGACACGAGCAATTATAACATCCCCCAGAAACCAGTAATTACGACCCTCACACAACATAAAATGTTCAGAATAAAATTAGCTTTATTCAAAAGAAACTGGCTGGTGGAAACTAGTTTTTGTCGTCCTTTATGTTTCAAGCATAAAAAAGCCGCTTCGAATTTATTTCCTTTTCCTCTGATCTACCTTGATTTTTATTAGCACACTGGTCTAATCTATCATATTTCGTGTTTCGTGACCGCTATCGAGGTCAACCCTAGCTTTGCAGCTTAAGGTTGATCTTAGAGATTATATAGATTAGGGTTGTATTGTAACGACACCTAATAAAGAATAATAATATATAAATAGGCTTTATATACTAAAAGGTTATCAGATGAGGACCTCGATGGCTTAGTGATTAGCTTTGGTATTCCACATTGAACAAAGATATTTTCTTTATGATTAGTCTTTGGATGGGTGACCAAAACATTATGATCTCGATTGCCTCCGGGCTTCGGAAGGCACGCTAAGCCGTTGGCCCCGGTCGCTTTTTTGCATTGGGCTAGCGACCCCTGCAGTACTACTCATATAAGAAGGCCTGTGACCAGCAGTGGGACGTATATTGGCCGGTGACAAGCACAAGTACGTTTTGTATGGAGATCACACCTCATTAAAATTAATTATCGTTTTTAAGTGAATGCAAATCAAATGATGTATTCGGGAGGCACTAAAAAAAGTTGTCTCTGTGTCCAATTTTAACACAATTAAACTTACAACAAATTATCACCACAAATCAAAATTATCTCCGCGCGCCCGCGGAGGTTGCAAACTATGAAATCTTATTACTATTTTTGCATATAAATAATAATATTATAAAATATTATATTAACATTTTGCGTCGCCTACAAAGATGACATTGAGACTAGTGGGAGGGCTAATCTGTGGTTTTCATGTTCTGGTTTCGATATTGGAACCGCTAACTATAGATAAGTGACTAAAGTTCGTGATTAAGTTTCTCCTAGCTTCGTAAGAGTCGTTAAGCCATTTCGTCCATCAGTTGCAGTGTCGTGATATGGCCATCTCCTCAAGTGTGCCGATGTGGGAAGTTCAAATTGGCTGATGATGATCATAAAACCAGTAAAGAAACTATCTTATTATGCTAAAAAATTTAAATATTATTGGGTTCTTATGTCTCATATAATATTTCATAAATTTCTGATGTCATTCTTCTTATAATCTTTTATTATCGTATTCATGATGATTTTGAATTTTGATTAACCGCCTCTCTGGGGTTGAGGTCCGGGTTCGATTTCCCAAGAGGCAGAAGGTTTTCTGCTTGATTTGGTTGGTGGTAGGGTTTCCAAGCCCGACTGGCTAGCACCGTCTTACCTAAATTTGTCGCCATAATAACAATGTTATAAGCATTTGTTGTGATCTGGCAATCAGAGGTAAGATAGCCAGTTCCTCAGTTGTTGAGTATTACAGCTGAAACTCGCTTTCACCTTAGGTCTTATCGTCACTTACCATCAGGTGGTCAGGAGTGAGGAGTCATATATGTAAAAAAAAATTATATGGAAAAACGGACTCTGATTTTATCTAACTTTAGAACCTACTTTGTTTATTACATACATACGACATTTTTCCTATTATGAGTAGCCAGAGGTTACTTCTTTTCACTTGATACGATCATTACATATATCTTTTGCTTCACCAACTTTCATCACTTTCCTCATACATGCCTTTCCCTTCTGTTATTGTGGGGTGTGGACTGATGATGGAAACACTTAGATTCACGGAAATTACTATATTAACTATTACGGATCTTTACAGTATCGAAGTGTGACAACGAATAATAGCAAAGAATGGCAGATGACATGCCCGAGTAATAAACATTGTATAAAATGTATGTGGCCAACCGGCCAATTTCCAACACCTTCCCTTGTTCATTGATGAATATATTTGTTTTTTCATTGATATATTTATTTATCAAGAAAAGGCATAAATTGTAAAGCGTAGAAGCGTTCGCACGGTAAGCAAATGGCTTCAAAAACTAGTTGAGTTGAAAATCACGGCATTTCAGGCCGAGATTCAAAGTTAAGCCGCTGGCTTGAAGCCAAATCCTTCTCAGGCGAGCCAATAATTGCCGTTTGAATGGTGATTCACGGGTTTCTTGAAATTGATCCTACAGTAATGCCGTTGGCGGCCCTGGGGCTAATTGAACTGACAGAACTCTAGAAATATGAATCGACCATTTTAGAAAATGAGTTTTGTCAAACTTTGGTGAAAACAATGCTTTTGTGGTAAAACGCCTATGATGCGTTTGAAGTGTAATGGTGTAATAAGCTGTATAATAGGTGGACCCTAAATGGGGATTGTGTGACTGGATTTTGGAAAATATTGGAAGCGAAGAGATGATAACACAGTGAAAGGTGGAAAAAATAGATACTGAAGAAAACTGTTTTCGTTTAGATTTACTACAACATTCGAGTTGTAAAGTTTAAACCTCCTTTATATCTCCGAGTCTTTCAAGAAAGAAGTCACATGGCACTATGTATGCATGCTGTCAAAGTGGGAATGGCTGATGCGACTTTTATGCCATATCAGATACCTTTATGTCATGTCAGATACTTTTATGCCATGCCAGCTACTTTTATGCTATGTCAGATACTTTTATGTCGTGTCGGATACTATTATGCCATGTCAGATACTTTTATGCCGTGCCAGCTACTTATATGCCGTGCCAGCTAATTTTGCATATACTCGTAACATTATGTCGTCTACAAAACATAACAGTAATAGTCATTAATTTTCGTTGTTTCTGCGATAGCAACGGTCATTGGGGTTACTTGTTTGACGGTCTAGGTTCGCAATTTGATAAACTAATTATTTATGCAGGCAGCTTACGGCCGATTGTTATGGAAATTACCACTACCACTCCACTCAACTCCCAACATATTGTACCACTTTTAAAATTCAAAATCATGGAGTGAATTTTTCCGATGAATCAATATTTCATTTGACTGAATGTTTGAAATGTTATAATAGGTCTTTATCTATGAAATTGGTGTTTTTTATGGGGATTTTGGGGAATTCTGCATTTGCCATACTAACATTTATTCAGATTTCTTCACAACGACAAATCCAGAGATTTTTGGCATGTACGCAAGCTTTAGCAATATGTATGATTATCACTCTTCATAAAAATTATTTATCGTTTTTATGGGAATGCAAATCTAATAATGTGTTCGGGTGGCACTGAAAAAAAGTTGTCTTCGTTTCTAATATTAACACAATTAAACATACAACAAATTATAAAAACAAATCAAATAGGTCAAAAATATAGTCTATTTTTAGAGGAGGTAATTATTTTTTAAGAATATTCTGAAACTTACTAGTTACAAACAAAATATTAAGAGAGAAAAAAAACGGCAATTTTATAGGTAAAATCCTATTATTTTCATTCCTGATTACATAACATTGAGTAATAAAAATTTATGCCCAGGGTTTTCAAGTGTCCTTTAGAACGGTATACACTTGTCAACATTGTAGGCTGCACGTTTGATTGCTCTATTTAAATATATTATGCGTTTGCCAAGTAACATAGCTAAAAAAAACATTTTAAGAAGAAAATACGTCAAATTGTATACCAAATCTGCTATTATTTTATTTCTTCCAAGTGAACAAATTATTAAATTACGGGCCATTATTAAATCGAAGTAACTTATCGTTGGCGTAATTTATGTGTAAAATTTTTGCGCCTTGTCCCAAGGCATATTTTTAGAAAAACAACTTTTGATATTACTATTCGGTATGCAAACATTGGCGGTTTTCGAGCTGAAATTAAAAGCTTTTATCCTTATAAAGTATTTGGGAACGCAACGCCTTCATAGTTTTCTACTTTTTTTATCGTTTAAATAGTGTAAGATCAATAAAAATTTTTATATCCGGTTTTAGGAGCCAGAAAAATAGAGGTATTTTAGGACAATTTTAAATAAATATTTAATGTCTAGTTCGTTGATAAGCTCTGAGGGCTTAATGAATTATACGATATGAATTCAATGTTGAAACTAATCATCTTTCGCTACGGTTGGACCTTGAATGGGTGACTAAAAAAAATAATTAATTTTGTTCTGACGACTCTAGTACGCTTAAAATTATTTACACTTTATTATTTTCCTTCCTAATTTACTAAAAATCAACGAACTCGAGGAATTCGCGATACAAAACAAAAGGAGCATTGTTTGTTTATGGCATTCAGTAATGGTTTTCATTCAAGAACCGAAATTCAATTTGCGGTGTCAATCAAAAGAAATTCGACAATAATTGTTATTTTTCACAAACAATACACTTTAAATCCACGAAGCTAAGGACAATGCAAAGTAATTGTTATTCCGCGGGGACAGAGTTATTAGTTGTCAAGCAAACCAAGCATCGTAAATTTGGTGATCGCTCCAGGGAAATCAGTTTCCAAGAATAAAAGGATCTTGGTCAGACAATGTTTATTTTGAGCAACTTAAGGCGGTTGGTTAACATTACTTGATACTTCTATAAACACGCGTGTTTTTAGAATAACGATATCTCTTAAGTTTTATAGAACAGCATATATATATATATATATATATATATATATATATATATATATATATATATATATATATATATATATAACTTGTGTCATCTTACAAGCTAACAGACAACAAGATAAAATTATTCCTCCTCACGAAAGAGTCGTGCCCAACTCGGCTACCGCTGCCATTATTAATAAAAAAAGCGTATTGATACCTCTTACCTTAAAAAAGTTATTTAACTGTAAATTAGAATCTATTCCAAAAATGTTCTACGAGTACCAATGAGATAAAGTTTAATTAATTACAAGCCCAGCTGTCGTAAAAGTTAGTGTCCGGTTCACTTAACTCTAAGGGTTTAAAAGACCTCGGCGGCGGTTCGTAACTTTCCACGGTTCAACCCTTCTTGTTATCGAGAATTCGGCCTTTGGAACTTCTGTGATATATTATTTTATTAAGTCTAAGAAGAGGTTTGAACAGACTGGAGCTTCACTTGTGATGACGAATGAGGAGCTCAAAGAGTTATGAGAAATTTTAAGAAAAATTTTATATTAGAGAAGAGGAGCCTGGTGACTTAGTGGTACTTAGTACGTTTAAGATTTCGTTATCGAAAACAAAGCTACCTTCGCCATGGTTAGGCACCGCCTCGTCAAACGGTGTTAATCGGGAGGTCCGGGTTCGATTCCTCATGGGGGCAGAAGTTTTACTGCTCGGTTTGGTAGGGCTTCTAAGCCCGCCTGGCTAGCTACCACCGTCTTACCTAAATTTGCCACCATAAGAACAATGTTATAAGCATTGTTGTGTTCCGGCAATCAGAGGTAAGATAGCCAGTTCCTTGGTTGTTGCGGAATACAGCAGGGTTTCAGGTAGCTTTCATAGACCGAATTTTATTTTACAGAAAACTTTATAACTAAATTTGTCCGCCTGTTTTCATTTCGTCGAAATGAGTTTGCGACTGTATCAGTTGACCTTATATCAATTCGATTTTTATCGTTACCCCGACGTATCATTTGGTCGAAAAATTTGTTACGGAAGTTATGCTTGGCCGAAATAACAATTTTGTTCGAGGTTTTTTTTAGTGCAACATACAAGCAAGCATGCAGCACGCAAGCAAGCATGCAGTCTTCAAACAAGCATGACCACCTTGATGACCAGCTCTTCAGCTCGCGGGCCGTTTCGCCCCTCCGCGCCTTCGCGAGCTTCAGTTATTATAGAGCTGAATTTTAAAACTCAACAGTTGTTTAGGTTTTAGGTGCAAATGAACGTATGGCAAATAAGCCATCTGGTAAATGGAAAAGTTCTAAAGGATCTTCGGCCAACAGTTAAAATCGGTGAGACGTAACTCCGTAAAATGATACTTTTGTTAAGAGATATTTCGATGGAATATGTCAAATGACAAATTTAGCAAGGAAATGTTGGTCTATAATTTTCGTCAACTGAAATTCTGTCGAGGAATACAGGTGAATCTCGCTTCCACTCGGTGTTATCGTCACCATCAGGTACGATGATGGCCAAGAGCTTACCTGTCAGAAATGTAAAAAAAAGATACGATTCCCAAGATAATTGACGAGTAAAATGCCCAAAACACAAATATTTCCATTGAATATGCATGAGCAAAATTAACATCTAAAACTGGGTACAAAAATTGCTCCGTAAATTACCGTGCTCCCTAATCAAAATGTTTTCATTTGCGCACATGGGCCACGTGACGCAATTTTCGATGTAAAATATTTATAATAATTAATTTTAAATGGCACATTCATAGCGTAGTGTGTTGATAGAACAAACAATTGGTTAAACCACAGTTATGCTATGGAAATAAGGTTGAGTTTTTCCGTAGTAATAGTTACAATTGTTCAAAATCCAGACCAGTAGCGTCAAGGGAAACGCCAAAATAAATGACGACAGCTCGACATATTCTTAAATTTGCGATGAATTCGAATCAATATACATCAGCATGCCGCCAGCCGCCATTTTACTAATTCCAGCTTCGTATTGTGGTTAAATTGCATATGACTATTTAAGGTTATAATTGAAAATTCGACTATTGGACAAGCTGTCATCACGATATAATACTGGTGATCCTGGTGACTGCTGACTACGGATCAAAAAGCTAACCCTTAGTTATTGGCGCCAAGACGGTACTGAGACGTGGCCGCTTACAATGAGCCTCATAAGAAGGCTCAAGGTCACTCAAAGGGCAATGTAGAGGGCTATGCTTGGAGTTTCTGTCCGTGATGGAACCCGAAACAAAGAGATTCGCAAGAGAACTAAGGTTAACCTTAAGTGGCAGTGGGCCGGGCACATTGCTTGTAGAACTGACAGCCGTCGGGGCTGAAAGGTTCTCGAGTGCCGACCACGTACTGGGAGGCACATCGTACCAACAAGGTCGCAGAAAGTCGCTGGATGCAGGTGGAGCATGACCGGTCGTTGTGGAGATCATTGGGGGGGGGGGGGGGGGGGCTATGTCCAGCAGTGGATGACAATAGGCTGATATAATAATAATACATATAATATATAATAATAGATATAATAATAATAAATATATAAAGGATCGTAGCAAGTAAAAGATGTAATCTCTGCCTACCACTGTGGGAAAAAAGCGAGACTTTTGTATGTATGTATCAATTCAGGGCAAACATACTAACAATGTCTTTTTCACGGCAGAGGTCGCAAATCTGGCATATACATTTAGTTTTCACTAATTGGGTTGGATTTAACCCAGTGCATCTTTGGAACATCTTTGACTTCGTAAAGATAATATGGTAATAATCTACTCACAAGGTCACATGTTAATAATTTTTAATAGGTGATTCATTAACAGATCTTACCAAAAGATCGAAGATATCCCCAGAGATACACAAGATATCCCCAGAGAGACATTGCTCTTTGCCATTTGATTTTCTTTTTCCTACATCAGGCGAGACCAACTTAAAATTTTTATAAGCAAATTTTACCTGTTATTTGTGTAGCTTGCAGTCAACAGACAAGGCTTGGCGATCCTCACCAAGCAATTGACTAAAGAACTATGGAACTATTCCTACAAACCGGCATTGGGCCAGCGTTGTGTTATGGCCCATACTCCTCCTATGTTTCTCCATGAGGCAGGCCTGTGCCCAGCAGTGGTACGTATATAGGCTGAAGACGATGTCGTGGAGATCCTTATAGGGAGATATCGTTGGACGTAGGGAAAGTCCTACGCCCAAGAACCTACGCTACGGTCTCCTTCCGAAAAATGGCTGTAAAAAATACATACATATACGTATAATCACGACTATTATACCATAAGGGTTAGTCAGAGACTAGGCAAAAGCACCGCAAAAGCGACACTGCCATAGTCCGCGCTTCACCAAGCAGTGGCTGTACTCAGCATGACAGGTGGTGAGCCCGTCGCCGCTATAAGCTGTTGGATTTTGTGCAGTTCTAAGTCCATTAGTCGCCTTTTACGACACCCAAGGGAAGAGATGCGTTGGTAGTATTTTTTTAATGAGTCGCTACCACACGACTCAAAAAATACGTAGTTCAAAAAATACGACATAAAAAATACGTGGTAATATAACCGTTCGCAAAATGAGATACCTACGTCATCATTATTTTTGACTGGAAACTAATAGTCCTTTCTTCGCCAATGAATTTATATTAGGGTATTAAGGTTCCTTACGAAAATTGCTTGAATCAGAGGCTTGACGTGTCTTCCGGGTCGCAGCATGATTTGCATACACTTTGGGACCGTACCGGATATTTTGCCTGTACCTTTCAACTTAGAAATCGAGTTTATTTCAGAAATAAATTTTGAATTTAAATATTACTCCTATGTTAGTGAAGTTAATTGTCAAAATTCATTTGTGTAAATATTAAGGATTTAAATGTTTTGTGAAGTAGACTTTTGTTTCAGTAAGTTGAATAGGAATTAGGGTTGATGTTCGTAGTTTCAGCAGCGCAATAGGGCGAAATACTATATAAAATATTTAATTTGAATTTTAAGTTTGAAATTTAATCAAATATGGGATTTCAATGTTTTTATTGTATATAAGTTTTTGTGGCATCTTTTTTACATGGCAATTTCATTAAAGTAATCGACTATAAATTTAAATAATATTATGATAAAATTGTATCGTTGTTTGGTCATCAGCATGACGTTTAAACGAAAACGGCTTTTACCATATATACTGAAAACATATGTACCTACAGTTTATTGCGAATAAATGAGATTGTTAACAATGCACCATGTTAAGTTTGTGAAAATCGGTTTTAATGATGATTGATGACAGAAAAAAATACATTTATTCAATAATTTTTACAGGGTATTTTTTATAGTATAAAAAGTTACATAGAAACCATAACATAGACAAAAAAGGTCCCAAACAGAAAATATCGTTTTCCATAGATTTGTGTATTGCAACGAGATCGTCCCCAATACATAGGGATTCAAACCTATCAAACGGAGTGCGGGTTGTAAATGTTGTAATACCTCCGCCTACGGGGATGTAGGCGAGAAGTTATGTTAAGATAAATAGTTGAATATTGGGTCCTTACCTATGAAATTGGTTTTTTTTTCTCTCTTAGTATTTTGTCTGTAACTATTAAGATTCAGAGTATTCCTAAAAAATAATAACCTCGTCTAAAAAAAGACTATATTTTTGAGCTCTTTTGATCTGTTTTGATTTGTTGTAAGTTTAATTGTGTTAAAATTGGACGCGGAGACAACTCTTTTTAAGTGCCTCTCGAATACATGATTTTATTTGCATTCACTTAAAAACGATAAATAATTTTTATAAAGTGTGATATTACACATATTACTAAAGCTTGTCTAATGATACATGCCAAATATTATCATCTCTGGATTTTGTCGTTGTGAAGAAAACTGATAAAATTTTAGTATGGAAAATGCAGAATTCCCCAAAATCTCCATACAAAACACCAATTTCATAGGTAAGGACCTAATATTATTATTTAATTATAAATACCTTTGCCAAAAAGGGTATTCTGTTTTGAGCGAGTGTAAAAACACGTTAAAAGTATGGAACGAGTTCTAATGGTCGAATAATCTTTTTGTGTGAAAACGCAGCGGTAGCCGAGTTGGGACAGATGGGGCACTACCCCACCCTCTGACCCCACCCAATTACCAAATGGTTTGGTACCCAATTGTATGGCTAAATGTGGTCTTAAGGAACACAGTGCTCCTACCTACCCCTCCGGTGACTACAGGCGTGATTTTATGTAATGTTATAGGTTCGATCCCACCACTGAGTTCTTTATCTTTATCATTACGGGCGGTTTCCGCAACTCGACGTCCAGTTTGCGCCTGTTTTGCATCGGAGGGTGAATTCTGGATCACTCCAGCCATCCAAGCTCCGCCAGGAAGTCACCCAGCGCCTTCACGTCGCTGATGGCCTCCCGGAGAGTACCCGGTGAGCCCAGGTACTTAGCCCGGCATTCTGCTACCCCGTCACTATCCACCATGACGTGGGAAGCTGTTTCTTCTGTCGCCATGCACGCCCTGCATTTTCGATTTGTTAAAAAGACTGTGTCCTGTGATTGCACTTGTTATAAGGCGCAGCCTACATTTCTGAGTTGAATAAAACTTATGGACAGTTGTTTGTGAATATCGCTTGCCTCACTTTGTGCCCGGCGCATGGCAACAGGCTCGCCACCTGTTACATGGTGACTTAGTATATCTCTGCCTACCCGTTCGGGGAAAGAGGTGTGAAGATATGTTGTATGATTTGAGAAACAAAATATATAAAAATTTATAAATGTAACTAGAAGCTGTTGCTATAATAACTGGGATCAAGGGCTTGACGTATGGAAGCACAGAAATCGTGATCACAAAGTTTTGGTCACCCATCAAAGGACCAACCATCGTGACAGTTTCTTTGTCCCCAATATCGAAACCAATTGATTCACACCACTACGCTACCAAGCTTCTCTGTCCTCAACCTATATGGCCCACTGCCAGGCACAGGCCTTCCTCATGGAGGAACGCATGAGGAGTATGATGGGCCATAACCCTACCATGCTGGCCCAATACAGGTTCGTGTGTAGAAACGGTTGCAATAGCGACCGCGAACAACGGCTTTAAGTGTCTTCCGAAGCACGGAGGAGTTCGAGCTCACAAAGTTTTGGTCACCGATCCCAGGCCTGACCATGGCGACGGTAGCTTTGTTTTCGATATCGAAAGCCAAAGCGTACTAGTCACCACGTAACTGAGCTCCTCATAATAT
This sequence comes from Parapoynx stratiotata, assembly GCA_910589355.1. Classification (NCBI taxonomy): domain Eukaryota; kingdom Metazoa; phylum Arthropoda; class Insecta; order Lepidoptera; family Crambidae; genus Parapoynx; species Parapoynx stratiotata. The sequence continues at coordinate 17,727,456 of OU342458.1, forward strand.
TTTTACTACTAGGACTTTAGTCTTACCTATGAATTTACCAGGTTCCCGTGTCTCAGAGACTTTTAGCTAGCGACGCAGAGGTTATTAAGAAAGAAGTTATTAAAAGATAAGCTTATAATTATAATAGAAGCAGGAACAACATAAGCCAAGCTTCCATGTTTGGCGAAATTGCACCAATAAATAAACCTGACCATCAATTCTCGCCTACAGAAGTAATGAAATTCGCGATTTGTTGCCCTCATAAACAAAATCCTTCTTTATAGGGGGCGATATCCGACTTTACAGGCTTTCCCGTTGAATCCCTTTATGCGAAGACTTTGCATACATCCCTTATAGAAGAATCAGTTGTGAGTTTAATAAAGACCAAATTTGTATGATTGTAGCGGATTTAAGGATTATTTCGGTTACGTTGACTTAGATAGCAATTAATGGTTTTCTTGTTAAAAAGGATGTACTTAATATTATTTTGGAATATGAGTCAAAGTTTGAAGGCTTCTGTCCATATATGCATATATATATACAAAACATGTTTTGCAGCCGTATCTGGGCTGAGAGATGATGACGAAGAAACTTTGTTTAGGAATGCTGGGCAATTAATATACATATTTCGCTCGAACAAAATCATAATCAAAAATAATTTAATAAATAAAATCTCACTGAGGAATTCAAGTGATATGCAGAATAAGTTTTATTAAAATCAGTGGTGTAAGTACCCGGGAATCGACTGATGACTTTATAAACGGAGCGGCAGTGCGAGCATAGAACTTGACAGTCGACAAGTTTGTCGATCGACAAACGCTTATAATTTACCGAATCGAGCCGATAACCGCTAGCATAGTGGTTGGATCGACAAGGAATTGATAATTTTATCGACTCGATAACGAGTGTCAAATTATGTCGATCATATGTTCTTCATTCATTCTTATTTTCATAAATAGGACATATAAAAAAAAAAAAACTTTGGCAAAGCGATCTTGAATATAAAGATTGTTCAATTTTATAAAATTTATTACTAGTATTTTTAAAAATCTTTATGTAATCCACTAAAAACAAAAGAGTTGACATAGTAAATCATTTCAATAAACATTTAACAATGCAGTGAACGTGTGTTGTTAAGATCTTTCTTAACAACACACGTTCACTGGCATGAAAAAAAATATTGTTTCCCTTTTTTCATGTATTCCTAATATTTTAGCTTGACTAGACATTTATTTATTTTACCTGTGTTGAAAATAGCGAATGCTAATTAGAAATGAAATAAGTAGAAAAGAAACAAATCAAGCCAACAATGTCAAAAGTGAAATGAATAATAGAAACACGATTCAAAACTGACAGAATCAGAAGAATTTTTATATTCCATACCAAAATAAATAATAACATAAAGCCTAGAACAGCAAATAAAAGGTTTACAAAATCTTAACGTAATTATATTAAGTAGTAAATATTTATTTCATGATCTTAAATTCCTTTTTTTGGTAAAATAAATGCATAATACAAACAATACTCCCATCTAAACTTATCAATAAAGCCGAAATTCATCATAATGATCAATAAAATTTGTCGACATAACTTTATCGAGGTCGATTGAAGACACGATAAAAATTCGACAAATTAAACAATATTTTATCTATTCATTATGTCAAAAAAAGATCGATGCTAAGTTTTGTCGAACTATCTCGATAAATTCGATAACTTTGTCGATCCTTATCTACAGATCAATAAATCAAGGTCTGTGCTGCCGACATCGATAAATTGAGGAAAAATGTCAGTTTTGCCGATTTTCACTGTCAAATTTAGCTTGTCGAGAGTTCTATGCTCGCACTGCTGACGTGATATGATTAATTTTTTTATTTCTATATCAGATCAATAAGATAAACTACCATGTTAACATAGAATACAATCTAATATTATTTGAACGATTCGTTTTCGTTATTTTATTATCCTAACAAACCTATTTGTAGCGTTAGGGGGGTGGTATCAGCTTCTTAATATAATTGCAAATAATTCTTTATATTTACATAAATCGAAAATATATTTAGAGTTACTGTATAACTCACTATGAGGTATTTGTTCACAACTTCAAAGTCTTGATACAGCACACAATTCAACCGTATACCAATCACCTCGTAAAACATTTTCGCCCGGAACATAAACACACTCAACTTGCTTGGCAACAATCCTTAAGTGCAGCTTAACCGGCAATAAGATAAGAAATAAAGACACAATCACAGTGTAGATACTTATACACTTTATGTGGCTCAAAATAGGAACCATTTATACTTGTACTGTAGATAGAAGGTACTATACTTTATTGTAACACCTGATTGTTAAATAGGTGATATATGACACGTAAGAGCATTATGGACCCTTAGACAAGCATTCAATCGTTAAGAAGAGAAGAGTTTTTTAATCAATTCACAAATTAATTTGAATTGTATATTAAATAGCTTACTAGCAAAATTTCGTTTCCAATAAGGTACCATTTGTCCAATAATTAATATAGCTGGTAAATTATTATACTCTTTAACTCATGACCTTATATGTTTGTAGACACAATAGAAAATCAAAACAGGATTATAGTCACAGTGTCAGTCCAGGGGTTAAGCAATATTTAACCATATGTAAAAAAAATAAAGACTGTTTATTATAATAATCTGACGAGCTGATAAAATATTAAAGTTCCAACCAATTCTCTTATCTAATTGTATCCTTTTTCATTGTTACAGAGAGTATAGACAAGTCTGGAGAGGATCCTGTTGTATCAGCTCTAAAGCCGTACGGGGCTCCAGACGACGATGGCGGGGCTTCCAATACCAACACTGATAATTTCCAAAACTATTTCGGAAACTTCTCGAAAATGCACGAGCATGATATAGCCACAGATGACGTGTCACTATCAAATCATTTTTTAAATATTGAACATAGTTATAATAACGACACACAGCGAATTATGGACGACCGTGTCAACACAGAAACCGTGGACGTTTCAAATGAGACACTAAATGATAATGTTACAATAGCCATACCAAACGTGGCTGAAGATGTAGTTACAAGATTTCTTAAATTGATAGAAACACAACATTTATTAGGAGAAAATTGTACAGCTGGTACTGATAATAATTTAGGCGAGGGTGTTGTTGTAGATAGGTACGCTCAAGAAAGGTTTAGAATTGAAGCAGATGTGGCTGTTAATAGAGCGAATATGTTAACAAGACTATGGAAATACGCAGGGCCGTCGGTAATGCATAACGAATATTTGTTACACGCGAGTGTATTTTCCATGGTGGAGTTTGATGATGACATATTTGCTGCCGGAAACTGTTACGACCAATACCAGTATAAGGATTACCAACTTTTCTGCCCGTTCGCGTACAGATTACCAGAAGGACCAATATTGGCTAAGGATTTGGCTGTGGAATACAAATATTTAAGCAACACTTCTGAGTGGTTCTACATAGCCCGCAAGAACGCAGAGCGTGTTATACGCAATCACAATCAATTTAGACGAGGTGAGTAAGATGGGATTGAGCGTCCGTGATTATATTAGGTCCTTACCTATGAAATTGGTGTTTTGTATGGAGATTTTGGGGATGTCTGCATTTTACATACTAACATTTTATCACTTTCTTCATAACGACAAATCCAAAGATATATTTGGCATGTATCATTAGACAAACTTTAGCAATATGTGTGTGAACACGCTTGATAAAAATTATTCATCGTTTTTATTGTCTTTGTGGCAGTTAAAAATAATTCTTTGTGTCTAATTTTAACACAATTAAACTTACAAAAAATTAAATAATACGAGCTCAAACATATGGTCTATTTTTAGAAGAGGCATTTATTTTATAAGAATGTTCTGAAACTTAATAGTTACGGACAAATTGCTAAGACAGAATAAAAACACCAATTTCATAGGTAAGGACCCAATATTTCGACTTAATATAAGGGTTTGGGCACACACGCTAAGTGCGTTATGGCTTTGTTGGTATTTGTAATTAAAATTGAAATCATAGGAGAAAAGGGATATCCTCTTGAGTTTGGTCAAAATATCCAATATGTTTAGTGTATCATATGAGGCAGAACTGGCAACTTTAATAACTAAATTATCCCGATATGATGTTTCGTTATACTGACATAAAGAGCAATTTGAATGGATTTTGCTTCTAAAACATATATTTTCATAGAGTCCTCTGTATAATGTACTAATTACAAGTTAACACTTAATATTTTGTTCATAGATTTTTGAAGGTTTTTCAAGCAAACTTTTTCGTTGGGCGTAAAATAAATTCTAGGATTTACAATTAGAACAGACCTAATCCGTCTAAAGATATTCATTCCGGTCGTTAATGTATTCCTTCAACCTTTTTTTATTGTTTTTCTAAGAAGCCTTAAAATAAAACCTTTCAGCGTTTCTGAGCCCTGGACAATGTAATAATGTTAACCGTTTATAGAAGTTTCTTTAATAACCTCTGCATTGTGTAATGGCAGTTTACAAGTTAGGAAATTGCTGGAAATATGAGGGTCTCTGCCCTATTAGCTATCATTTGTTTTTGGGTGAAATCCAGACACTACATTCCCCAGAGAAGCTTGCCAAGTAATACCAAGTAAGGTAATACACTAGCTAGCTAAAACCATAAGGGTTATTGAACTCCATACGCCTTTGCTAATCCATACTAATATTATAAATGCGAAGGTAGCTCTGTCTGTCTGTCTGCCTTGCTTTCACGTCAAAACTACTGAACCGATTCGATTGTAATTTGGTACACAGATAGTCTAGAGCCTGAGAAAGGATATAGGCTACTTTTTATTCCGATATTCCCATGGGAATGGGTACCGCGTGGGTGAAACCGCAGGAAGCCACCAGTTCTATATAAAGGTAAATACATTATGATAATGTTAAATGTTGAATAGACTTTTGTCATAAAATCTGTTTGCAAATTTAACTTTGATTAAAATAGTTTACATAATAACATTGAGCCTACAGCGTTAATTGCTGAACAAAAGCCCTTTGCACAGAGGGAAGGTCTACGGAACACAAACCCTCCTCATTTCGCTGATATAATACCTTCCAAGTTAGTCGTCACACACTCACTGACTATTTAGGGAATTTACACTTCGATTAGGGTGCTGGGTGTCATACTCGTAGTGGCCAGATTCGACATTAAGATAAAACAACATTCGCCATGTGGCTAAAACCATGATCTCGAGCTCCTCCGTGCTTCCGAAGGCAAAGCAGTTGATCGTTACTACATGGACAAACATAATAATATGTTAAATATGGGCTCCATCACCAAACTGACCCAATGTGGGTTGCTTTCGAACGATATCGGAATGCGAGATTGCTAAGACCGCGACCCTATAATCCAGTCATAACTATCAAAACCAGAAACTAACAATAAACTTGGTATAATTCAAAGTTCAAATTCAATTAAAAATTACTCATTAACGTGCATGGCAACATGCTCGCCACCAACACATGGGGTGTTTAACACTTCTGCCTACCCTTTCGGGGAAAGAGGCGTGTTATGTTATATTATGTTATGTTATGTTATGTTATGTTATGTTATGTTATGTTATGTTATGTTATGTTATGTTATGTTATGTTATGTTATGTTATGTTATGTTATGTTAAACTGCATAGATAAAATATTTTATTCGACCACATAGACGTCATAGATTGGTGTAATTGTTGACTTAAGTACAGTTAATATTATCGCAGCAACTAGAATCAATAACACAAACGCAAAGGCGCATTTGGGCTAATTGATAGGTGTGGCTATATCAAATAATTATACAGATTTTAAACGGTTTTAACAATATCAAAATACTTTGTTATATGTGTATTATAAGCAAACAATCATATCGCAATTCACACAAGACTCGACCGTTTAACGCGTTCAGACCACGTCCCCGTAAAATTGTTGGAAGTTTGACCAATTCGAAACAAGGAGGTTGAAGTGGAGTTGTTTCTAATTAATTGCGTTGATCCCTCACACGAAAACAAAGGAGATCCGTCTGAATGACGTGTTTGGCGTTCTGGATCATGAACGCTAATTCAGAGCAACGTTGTAACTTAAATCCTTATTTACACTTTCTGAACCCGGTTTCTATGTTTATTTTTTCTGAAACTTTTACAGAATAACGCAATTTAGAGTTGGCACGCACTTTGATATGGACTCTGGAAATGGGGGTAGTTCTAGATTCTTTATAGTGCTATCTTATGGCGAAAAACTTTATACCGTAACCCCTTGAGGGTCACGCGCAAGCCGGCGTTCGCAAATAATACGTGTTGCAATTCTCTCGTCTCGTTTTGTGGCAGTTGAGAGGTTTATTTAACCTTATTACATTAAAAACAGAAGTTATAAAACAAAAGAAAAAAAAATTAATGAAGGCAATGATAAACTAAATCCAAACAAAGACAGAATAGAAATATCTATACCTACTCATGTTTGCAACATTGGATTTGATTACAAAAGTAATGGACACAGGTGCATTCTCATGCTACGCAACAATAAAGCGTTTTAAAGGATTAAAAAAGGGCTCTGATCCATGGCACTTTATCCGTACAACTGGGAATCAAACGGGATTAGTCTATTGGGGGACGACGAAACAGAAATAGAGGTAAATGTAACTCGGGATTTGGCTAATGACACAATAAACAGAGCCTCAATCACTCACCGTTTTGAGACTAATGATTTTCGTTGTGATGAAGCTTAGGGGTAAAAACGATGTCTGCCCACAAATAAAACATCTAAATCCAAATAAAAATGTCTTTTTTAGTTACGGAAATAAGGTTGGAATAGTTTGAACTAGTATAGTCTTTGAAATCCAAAGGGTACCAGATGTCGAGCGGTAATGTTGAATTACTTTATTTTGTTGAATTACTCGTAATATTGTCCATGTTTATAACGAAAATGCTTAGTTCAGGCTGAGTTATAGTGGAATGAGCTACCAATGAGTGCAATACTTTAACATAATGAAGACTTATCAGTGACTATCACTTTTCATACCCATCAGTGACTGCCAATGTTACTGTTCTTTTAGCCATGGGATGCTCCTTACATGACATTATTGCTTATTATATTATTAAAATGTTATGTAATAATAAATATTATGGTTATAATCGATAAAATGACATATTATGTAATCTTGATTTTTTAATAGATATTTACTTTATATTATTGACATTTAGTATTTGACTTATTTGTTATAATCTATGGAATTACTTGTTGATTAATTGATCTTAATTTTGTAATAGAAATCTTTAAATTTGATTGTTCATATATCGTTCTTTAAACAAATTTTTCTATGCCTAAGAATATGTGTTCCAATATTGAATTACAAAAATGATTATAATAATATTGGGTCCTTACCTATGAAATTGGTGTTTTTATTCTGTCTTAGCAATTTGTCCGTAACTATTAGGTTCAGAACATTCTTATTAAATAATTGCCTCTTCTAAAAATAGACCATATATTTGAGCTCGTATTATTTAATTTCATAATATTTTGTGAGTTTAATTGTGTTAAAATTAGACAATTATTTTTAACTGCCTCCCGAATACATCATTTGATTTGCATTAACATAAAAACGATGAATAATTTTTATCAAGCGTGTTCACACACATATTGCTAAAGCTTGTCTAATGATACATGTCAAATATCATTATCTCTGGATTTGTCGTTGTGAAGAAAACTGATAAAATGTTAGTATGTAAAATGCAGACATCCCTAAAATCTCCATACAAAACACCAATTTCATAGGTACCTAATATTAAAGGATCTAATATTAAATAAATGATTATCTTATCTTATCGTATCTTAAAATCACATCCATATATGGTATACTTGGTTCCCGTGCAAGGCGTTCAAAAATGAGATGAATCTCTATTTAGCAGCGAAGGGAACAATAAGTATTCCAAGGAAAATCTTACGATCCACTCAACTGCTGTAGCTTATTCGGCTTAATTTTTCCGCGCCGGCTGCCCTTGCATCCGGAATCCAGTCTTAATTAAACTAATTTGTCCGGTCAAAAAAAACACTCTTAAACCTGCCAGGTACCGCGCCTTGCTTTTTCTACGCCAATGTTATCAGTATTTGTTTGTCTGGTAGATATTCCTCTGAGCGATAAGATCCCATTTCTGTAACTTTAGGCCAGTTTTTGATCCGTAGATAAATCAACCAAATTGTTGGCCTTGTACAATCGCGTTATTGAAAACCTGTAACGTCAACTTAACCACTAGTTAAATTTGCAATGAAAATAATGACATAGCTGTGAAAACATTAACAAGATACACTATTTTCCTTAATCATCAGTGTATTTAAAATCAAAAATATTTAGTTATTTACTTTCAAACATCAAACAAAGTGATTTAATTATCTATGATTATCTAACTCTGAGGACTTGATTTGAGGAGCTCGGTGGTGTAGTGGTTAGTACGCTTTGGCTTTCAATATCGAAAGCAAAGCTACCTGCACCATGGTCAGGCCGTGGATGGGTGACCAAAACTAATTCCTCTAAAACTAATTTCGAATTCCTCCATGCTTCGGAAGGCACATTAAGCCGTTGGTCTCGTTCGCTATTGCAACACTTTCTGGTGGGCTGGTGGGTACCAGCCCGCATTGGGCCAGCGTGGTGGTATTACGGCTCATACTCCTTGTGTGTCTTTATGAGGAAGGCCTGTGCCCAGCAGTGAGACGTATAGGCTCAGGATAAAACGAAACGATTAACTAACTAATAGCTAAAACTATTGGTATCATGCGCTTCTACTCTATGTGAATATTTAACCATTTAAAATCAAATCAAAATCAAAAATAATTTTATTTCATAGGCTAAACATAGCACTTAAAATTTTTTGATTAATTTGATTAATTTTATCTACGAATAAAAAACATCTATCGTTATTTTAAATTTCTGTTTTTATTTATTAGGTCCTTACCTATGAAATTGGTGTTTTGTATGGAGATTTTGGGGAATTCTGCATTTTCCATTCTAAATTTTTTTCAGTTTTCTTCACAACGACAAATCCAAAGATAATAATATTTGGCATCTATCATAAGACAAGCTTTAGTAATATGTAGTAATATGTCCAATTTTAGCAAAATTAAACTTACAACAAATTATCAAAACAAATCAAAAGAGCTCAAAAATATAGTAATTTTTTAGACGAGGTAATTATTTTTTAGGAATATTCTGAATCTTAATAGTTACAGACAAAATACTAAGATAGAGAAAAAACAACAATTTCATTGGTAAGGACCCAATATTTATTCTTTATGCACGACGTACAAAGGCGGACTTAATGCCTTCAGGCATTCTCTACCAGTCAACCGGAAAGCGGAGTGAGGAGAGCTAAAACGACTGTACAATAAAAGACGAAAGAAGATATTTGCGTTTATTTTGACGAGAAAGACTTACCATTCTTTTCTTTTTCGTTTGAGTTCGTTTTGACGAGAAAGAATTATTTTATCTATTACAACGATTTCGAGTAGGTTGTAATACGAGGAAAGAAATACGTAGGAGATGGTCCAAATAGTGCGAGTATATCTTCGAGATTGCTTTATACGGATCTAGATTAGGTAATTTAGGCTTAGTTATTCTGTATTGTTCTAATTCAGAGATACATTAATGTTTCATGAGAATTACCACTTAAGATAGTAATCTCACTTGTTTCATTAATTGCAAATAATAGCTCGTCGCTGTACCGCTGTGATATAGCGGGTAACAAGTCTTCTTACTAAATTCGACAATATTTCAATTATAATTTAGGTTTAGAGTTCAATCTCATGTAGATATTTTTAGCTGCTCGAAGAAACTATATATTAAGGAATGATACAAGTACTACTTATTTTGATTTCTATTAGTTACGAAATATGTATCGATGTTGCACGGCAGCGTTAATTTATTATTACATCTTTGGATGGATAGTTTAACATTACGTTGAAGTGTACCTTAAATACCTGCCTAGTAAGACACAATATAATGCCTTATGCGTCGTCAGTCAGCTTTCGTACATAAAAATACATTAAAGCTGCCGTGTGTGGCCTCTTGATGATTTCTGTGGAAAGATGTAATGAGACATATTGAGATGTAGTGTGCTATACATCCTTACAAAATAGCTGCCGTGTGTGGGTCCAAGAGATCATCATAAGTTGTCCGAAGAATGATCAATGTTCTTTGTAAGATTGATCTCACAAAGTATAATCCAAGAAATGTTTTAGTTATGAAATAACAATGGCAACTTAGAATTCTATATGTATTAAGTAGGTTCTACGTTTATTTTATGATATTTCGATGAAAAATAAATGTCGATGATGAATGAAATATGAAATGAGGAGCTCGGCGTGGTGCAGTTGTTAGTACGCTTTGTCTTTCGATATCGAAAACAACGCTACCTTCACCATGGTCACTCCTCCCTGCTTTGGAAGGCAAGCCCATTTTTAATCCTTTAAGCCATTGGTACCGGTCGTAATTGCAATGACCCACCAACCCGCTTTGGGCCAGTGTGGAGGTGGCCCTGACTCCTTATGTGTTTCTTCATGGCGAAGGCCTGTGCCCAGCAGTGAGTCGTATATAGAAATACATACATACATTTAATCACGACTATTATCACCTAAGGGTTCGTCAGAGACTAGGCATAAGCACCGCAAAAGCAGTCCACTGCTATAGCCCGCGCTTCAACAAGCAGCGACTGCACTCAGCGTGACAGGTGGTGATCCCGACGCCGCTTTAAGCTATTGAATGTTTGTGCAGTTCTAAGCCCATTAGTCGCCTTTTACGACATCCAAGGGAAGAGATGGGTTGGTAGTTTTTTTTAATGAGCCGCTACCACACGGCACGTATATAGGCTGAGAACAAATAAATTATGGAGTTCATTTTCCATGGCTTCTTATTACATTCTTCGGTCATGCCCGTCAGTTGCAAGTGGTTTGGAGCTGGCCCTCCTTAAAACGGTCTAACACCTCTAAAGTTATTAATCACATCTGCCTCATATAACTGTTTCGTTATTCTACTTTTATTCGTCTTCTCAACGTGCTGAAACCATCCGAGCATCAATTTCTCCATACTGAATCATTATGTTGTAAAGGAAACTTAATAGAATTAGTGACTGGACAACGTTATTCGTTTTCTCTTTCTTCGTTCGTTCTTCTCTCAAAATCAAGAAATCTATGGACAAATTCACTGTACCTTTTCAAGAGAATTTTGTTTATTTCCTAACAAAATTTTACGTCAAAATTAAGTGGGCGACCCTCTTCTACAAGAAAAATAAGTTTACCTGAACATTCTCCGTTGACAGTTCAGACATTGTACTCCACATTGTTTGTCATTGTATGTTCTTAGAATAATTCTCACATAGAATTTTCTGAGTTGTACAGCCCTTTGTTGTTATTTTTTACTTACATCACAATCTGTTTGATCGGAACAAAGCATTTCCAATGTCTGAAGAAATATTACACTTCTAAGCATCTTCGTCCTCCACTGCTGGGCACAGGCCTTCCGCATGGAGAAACATAATGAGGAATATGGGCCGTAACCCTATTACGCTGGCCCAATTCTGGTTAGTGTGTAGAAATAGTTGCAATAGGAACCAGGATCGAGGCACGTTTTGGTCACCCGTTCAAGGCCTGACCATGACAAATGTAGCTATGTTATCGATATCAAAACCCAAAGCGTAGTAACCACTACGCCACCGAGTATTTAATTTACACTCATAAAAATCGTCTACTTTGTAACGTGATGTAGAGTTAGTATTCGATATTAAGTGATAATTATCTGTCAATTTGCCAACTAGTCTGACACGATATTCAACTAGGAATAGAGCGATCGATCTTGATACAGTTCTCCGAAGACCGTACGGGAAACTGCATCAATTTATTTCAGCAATCGGAACTCCGGGCGCTTGGAAACCTCTCATCAATATCACTGAGGCCGCTCCGCTATTTGAGAGAATTACTCAATATTCGGATAATTTACTACGTAATCTTTGGCGGCGCGGGAAAAGGTCTGTGCTTTATTTGTAGTTGAGAATATCGAGACATTTACCGAATTTATTCGCATTTCCAAATCAAATCAATCTTTATTGACAATTTGGTACAGTTTTTTATTTTTGTAACTGTTTCACTTTAGTGAAAACTACTACTTTTGCCATTGAACATTTATGTTCAATGGCAAAAGTAGTATATTCATATCATTTGTACATTAATGAGAATACTAATAATTTGGTCTTAATCATAATAATCACTTTATTTAACGTTATATTCAGGGCGAACAGCTTATTAATCTCTAGCTTACAATCGACATACCAAACTTAATAAAGCAGAATGAATCAGCCATCGCTCTCAGACACCATCTACCTCTACATCAATAACTCGGATTTATTCTTCGTGGTAATTGGCAGAAAATTACTCGAGCACTCGGCTAATGTATGGCCCATAACTCTTATTTATGTCCGCGAGAAACTCCTTGTTCTATCCGGTCCAGAAAAATTATTAGCGTCACTAGAAACCCCTTGTCATTGGCCTTATCGACATTTGCAGGTTTCGGGATTAATTTCCCGATAGGTCGCTATTAAGTAAGCTCGGTTTGGACCCAATTGTCTTTATTGCCTTTGAAAATAGAAGCCCGAGCTCGTTTTGATTGGTACCCAGTGAAAATTAGACGGAATTTTTCGTTTATAGAATTTCACAGTGAAGCACACACTGTGAAAGCTTCTAGTGGTTTAAATTTAAATATCTATATAGATTAGATACTTACCGTATTAAATTCATAGGTATTATTTGAGATCAATTGATATTCAAGATTTAATGAACTTATTTAAGTATTAATCCTGTACTATTATAATTGCACCTAATTCATGTCCAGCAGAGAGCGTCTCTAAGTCCAATTGATGATGATAACTCGCATTCTGAAAATGCAACAACAGATAATAAAATAGGCCCCTAACGTAGACACGTGTCTTTATTTTGCAGCTGCTTCTATCATTCAATCCGCATCAGGTCAGGGTCGGATTTATGTTAGGTTTTATGAAAGTTCTTCTCATTCTCATACAACGTTTCTTTCATGCATAAAGACTTGACCATACTTCTGCTCACCATTAGGCTGAAGATGATAAACCATTTTTCAGCATATAACGATTTCTAAATCATAATTACATTAACAAATATCACTGCTATCAATAAATAAGTCATCCATGAAAGTATGTTCAATCTGCATTTTACTTTTCAAACCCTTTCAGATTTGTCAATAGTTCTGTTTGTCATTATTTTAAAAGCTATCATTTTCCCTTGAATGAAACGAAATACAATAACTTTGCTCAGTGACGGGTGCTAAAAGGCAATCATCCACATAAATAATTGTTGACAAAAGCTAAAGAGGTTCAACAGGTTGTTTACTTTCCAGCCGAGAGTCAACCGCTTCGGGCAACATTTGTAATAGATCAAAGTTACAAAACATTTGTAATGGATTATGATTAAGCCAAGACTTTTTTTACAGGTCTAATGCTGTCAAAGTAAATGGTATTCATTAGGTACTTCAGTAAGAAATAAAATAACTTTGAGTACTGCCAACGAGAACATTTCCAGGAAGACAGTAGATTGTTGAGTTAATGTGGGACGGATAATGACGTAATAATTTCGTTTAGACTCTTTGATAACAATTTCCATAAAATATTCATAATTTAAAAAACCGTTTTGGTCTTTATTCAAAAGTTTATTAATAGCTTCAATACCCATCGATTTATTTATAATTTAATTTGCCCGTACTTTCGCTCGTTTTAAATTTGGCGTAACGTAATTCAGCCTGTGAAAGTCTATCTAATGTAGTTTATCTATACAAAATTTCACCCGTAATCGGTCTTTTGAAAAGTGCATTTTAAAAAATCTATTCTTAGCTAACGCCTGCAACTATTATCGTCCCAATTCAAGCACAAATTGTTCAATTACTTGGGCTGCATGTTCAAAAATCCGTCAATAATGATTGAAGCTCGAAAAAAACTTTTGTGTCTTGGTATTACAAGATGAATTTGAGGTCAAGCTATAGAGTTGGCCCTCAATGTGGCCGCCTATAGAGATCCTATCGAGAACTTTATGAACTTTCATCGTATTTGGGTAAAGAAACCCCAGTGTATTCATTTTGGAGCGGCTGTATCAACAGGAATCTTGTTTTGGGGTTTTACTCGTGTTAAATAACATTTTATCACCAGAATATCTTAATGGAAGTATATAGATATTTTGGGTTCTGGTGATAAAATTTTACCCTTTAAATATCAACATTTATTATTATCATTATTTTTTATTTATAGGTTATTTTTGCTATTTGATAATATCAAATTATGTATCTGTCACATAATAAGGGCTATAAAAACAGAAAGTATTATAAAACAAGCCCTGACGCGATTTTTAATAGTACTTAGTGTTTTACGAACTAAGCCATGTGCAGTTAGATGCGCCAAAATAACTATACTCATTTACTTAATAAAGAATATTAGCTTGATGAGTTAACAGATTACGGTTTTTACAGTAACTATAAAAAAATACTACAATAATTATAAAGACAGCTCTATTTTGAGTGTAAGATCCGACGGATAGCCAGCAAGATATTGATACTTCATTCTCGTTATTATGATAAGTTTTTAAAATTATTCCTAAAATAGATTCTTTAATTGCACACGCACACCGTAAAATACCCTTCTGCATTCCGAAAAATAACCTTCTGTTTTAGAAACGTTATTCAAAACGATAAAGATATGTTATTTGACTGCTAGCAAATTGTACTTCCAGACTGTTCTACAATAAAACAAAGTTATCTCATTACTCACTCTCGATCTCATTTGAACTTAATGTTTAGGCAAAGCCATTTCAACTCAAAATTCACCACGATTCAGTAATGAATTATTGGGGATGTGTAGACCGAATACTACAATCATCCGAGCTGAATTGATTTGTTTTGGAAATGAGCTGTGTGACTAGTAAGCAGAATTCGTAAAAAAAATGTTTGGGACGTTCCATTTTTCAGGTCCGAAATTGTCCCTAGAATCAAAACTGTGAGCACTAATTCACTACTTAAAGAAATTCGTTAGTAGTTCAATAAACATATAATCGTGTCCAAAATTGATCACATTATACAATTTAACTGTAATGACAAGTCTGTTCTTTTCGTCGTCATAGCGACCCCAGCATCGCCTTAATAACCTCTCAATGGCCATAATAAACAAGACTTATTATATAGTTCGCGAACACCGGCGTTCGCGTGGACATTATTGAAAGTAGCGCGTTCGCGTGGCCATTATTGAAAGTAGCGCGTTCGCGTGGACGTTATTGAAAGTAGCGCGTTCGCGTGGCCATTATTGAAAGAAGCGCGTTCGCGTGGCCACTATTGAAAGTAGCGCGTTCGCGTGGCCACGCGAGCACGTGACTGGACCACATTCATGCACAATTAATTCTATTCTTATTCTATTCTGTTCTAAAGGTATTTTTATTACGCAAGATAACTGAACGAGCAGATCACACCCGATTGGCAAATGTCTCGTCTGCCCAACAAAAGCTGTCCTAGCAATAACTGTCACATACGGCTCCCTACGCTCATATTTCTATAAACATATTCTTTCCTTGATGAAACTATGATTTAAAGTGTACTTGTGGCGTTTTAACCAGGCACTCAACCGGTGTCCATATCATACCAAAATGTTATTTTAGAGAAACAATAAATTGGGCAGCCATTTCATTATTTAGTCAGCAATAAAAAGGTCAGCCAAAAAATCAATATATAAAAAAAAGTTGAAGGCCAATTAGTTATTTTTCTGACAAAAAAAACTGCTGCCAATTTAGGTATTTGCTGACCAATTTTGAAATGTTTGCTGATTATAAGTTGCTGAACAATTAGTTATTTTAGCTGATAAATTGTATTTTTTTGCTGACCGAAATTGGAAAATTTTGGTAACCGTTTAAATAACACTGTTTATTTTAACTGTTTATTTTAACAGGTTTCAACACGTACACGTATAACAACACAGCGCATACGGAACGGGAGCCTGATGAGATTCTGTCAGTTACTTATGAAGACGGCAAGTGGTCGAAGCCTTACTACGACTGTGGAGGCGGCAACATCTGGATGCTGACGTACACCGTCCCTTTTTTCGGCTACAATAACAACACTTACTTCTTCAAGTAAGTTACCATTGTCTCTTCTAATATTAGGTCCTTTCCTATGAAATTGGTGTTTTGTATGGAGATTTTGGGGATGTCTGCATTTTCCATACTAACATTTTATCAGTTTTCTTCACAACGACAACTCCAAAGATAATAATATTTGGTATCTATCATTAGACAAGCTTTAGTAATATGTGTAATATCACACTTCATAAAAATTATTTATCGTTTTTAAGTGAATGCAAATCAAATGATATTCGGGAGGCAGTTAAAAATAATTGTCTTTGTGTCTAATTTTAACACAATTAAACATACAAAAAATTATGAAATTAAATAATACGAGCTCAAATATATGGTCTATTTTTAGAAGAGGCAATTATTCTGAATGTTCTGAAACTTAATAGTTACGGACAAATTGCTAAGACAGAATAAAAACACCAATTTCATAGGTAATAACCCAATATTACATGACTTTCGCTTGCTAGTTTCTGAAACGAAGAAATACTCTTTAATAATAATGTTGTGACAAGGTTTTGACGTATAAACATGGCTGTGTTTTGGAACCTCAGTCCTCCATGAATTGTTTTCATGTGGCGAAGGCACATGAAAACAATTCATAGGACTGAGGTCATTAAAGAGTCATTAGACTATAATTTCCATTAGGACGTTGTTGGGTTTGTTAAATATTTCAATTTTGACTTGCTTCAAAAATAAGCAACAGTGTCAATACAGTTAGAGCTAAATCGAAACACTCAATAAAACAACTGTTTAAGTTCATGATAACCATTTTAACTCCTACTAGCTTTTGCTCGTGACTTCGTCCGCGCCGAATAGTTACTTTGATAAATCCTATTTAAGCGAAAGTCTTCATCATAGTAGCTCCAATCTTTAATTTCAGTTCAATCAGTCGAAAATCTAAGAAGATTTATACAAATTTCCTCCTCTATTTTATCGCCTTAGGGGTGGAATTTATCAAAATCCTTTCTTAGCGGATGCCTACGTCATAACATCTACTTGCATGCCAAATTTCAGCCCGATCCGTTCAGTGGTTTGGGCTGTGCCTTGATAGATCACTATGTCAGTCAGTCACCTTTGAGTTATATATTTAAATAGATAACTATTTGTCAGTTGGGACTTACAGTCTCACTGGGACTGTAAACACTGCGGCTTAGAACAGCTATTATAGTTATACGACCTATTTTACAAGTTCTTCATAATTTGGGCACTATCCAAAAATCTTGTGACGTCGGAGGTGGTGATAAATGGCTTCAGCTTACCACTTAGAACATAAAGTTTTAAATATTTAAAACACAAAAAGAACAACTGGAACAATTACTAAAAAGTAAATAGCACAAATCACTGACTACAAAACTTAAAGAATATTATAAAGGGTAGGTAGGTAGGGTACTTACAATAGTGCCTCGATAAAAATATATTATTTATTATAGTAGTATATTATTTGTGGATATATCATTTAATTTAATCACAACAAACAATTTTATTTTAAGGTATGCGTTAGGCGTCGAGACAACCGCTTGAGACGCTGACCCTGATAAGAATGAAAAATTTGAGAACAAACAATAAAATGGAAACAGACAGTTACTTAATTTAAAAACAGAAACGAAAAGGAAATGACCAGAGAAGAGCGCAATATCAGCAAAGTGTCGCTAATACTGATATAGCGCCTCGTTACAAGCTACACAACTCATGTCCGTATACTATCGAATGCGAGGCACCATTGAGGCGTGCATCTTTTTTCATATTTTCCGTGCCGGTTTCTTTCCATATTATGTTTGCTGTTTGATACAATTTGCATATTTTTGCATGCCAATTGTCTATCATCCCTTAAAAGCATAATCTTTACTTTCTTTCTCTTGCTTGTTCCACCTTAAGGCATTTTACCTTCGAAAATGTGAAGGTTCACGATAATAACTTTATTTTTTTGTTAACTCGTCATCGTACCTAATCGACTTAACATTATGCCGTAAACCATTATGCGAATTAATACTATGGATGCGAAATAAATATTGCGCCAAAAGAAAATTATGCTTAAGTTATATTATGCCAAACAACATGATGCCAAATTCATTTACCCAAAGTAAAAAAAGATCCCTAGGCAAAAACACCTCAAAAACAGTCCATTGCCATAGTCCGCGCATCACCAAGCAGTGTCTGCACTCAACGTGACAGGTGGTGAGCCCGCCGCCGCTATAAGCTTTTGGATGGTTGTGCAAAATCCATTAGTCGCCTTTTACGGCACCCAAGGGCAGAGATGGTCTGGTAGTACCTTTTGTTTTAATGAGCCGCGACCACATCGCTCGTGATGATCGTCAAATGTAAAATAAAATTAATAATATTCCTTAACTATGTAAAGTGGTCGGGAGAGCTATCTAGCATGTATAGGCTGAGGAGCGGAGTGAGACAAGGAAGGGCAAGTTCACCGACTCTTTTCAGTACGTGGACGCATTGATTGATGAGCTCACTGGTGCTGGGGTTGGCTTTTCTCTTGATGGTACCTTTATCAACATTTTAAGCTACGCCGACGATATGGTACTACTGTGCCCATCAATTGCTGCTTTAAGTAAAACTCATCAGTATCTGTGTGAGATATACGCTGACCCAAAGTTCCAACAGTGAAGCTCAATGGTATGCCTCTCATACAAGTTCAGAGCTTTAAGTACCTTGGACATTGGGTCACAGTCTTTGTGTGATAACTTAGATTTAGAAAGGGAGCGGAGGGCATTATGCGTCAGGACAAATATGTTGTCCCGCAGGTTTTCGCATTGCACTGAAGAGGTTAAGCTTACTCTTTTTAAAGCATATTGTCACTCCCTATACACGTGTAGCCTGTGGAATAATTACACAAAACAAACGTATAAGGCCCTTCGCACCCAGTATAATAATGCATTCAGGGGCTGATGGGGTTGCCTCGATACTGCAGTGCCTCAGGGATGTTTGCGACAGCTAGAGTGGATAGCCTCCCAGCCATCATTAGAAAGCGCATCGCATCCCTGTTACAGCGGGTTAGGAGCAGCGCCAACAGCCTCCTGAAGCTGGTTCGGTCGAGGTTGGATGTGGACAATGCCATAATGCAACACTGGTCTCGCGTCCATATTGTCAAAGACACCTCGATAGCCTTTAAATATTTTTACTGTGCTTAAGTTCAATACTATCATAGTAAGTGTTATTGTTACTAACCCTCTGGACTCTGCTTCCGCAATAAATACGTTTTATTTGTTATTTTTAAATATTGAGTAAGAATTAATACAATGTATACAATAAGATAAAATTGATAATAATTTCAATAATGTCAAATGTGGACCGTATAATAGAATTCCTTGAATCGTTACACTTAATGTAATTAAGTCTCAAAAGATCTCGATAATAACAAAATATGATTACTTAGTGTTAAGTCAAAAAAATAAAATAAATAATAATATTATTATGTCAATTCATGAACTCCTTGGTCGAATACAATTCCATATTTTTCGAAAGATATATTTATCAAAAGATTTTTAAGTTGGCCAGCAAATGTTTCGTCATTGGTTTGATTTTTTTACACCGACGGCAAGCGCTCATTGTATGTTAGATTTAATAATTGCTTACTTTGTACTAAATCATCATCATCAACCTATGCTCGTCTACTGCTGGACAAAGGTCTCCCCTAATGCACGCCACTGCTAATTGATTGTACTAATTAATCGAGCTTTCCCTTAATTAACTTTATATTAAACACAATTTTGTACTTAATTCGCATTTCTTATAGTTACATTACTTAAATTAATTAGAATAAGTGTCTCTGCTTTGACACAGCAATTGATGTAATTGAAATCAAGAAATAGTTTAACTTTTCGTCAGTCTTCTTCGAGATTAATAACCAACAATGTCTTTCTTAGTACTAAGCAACGGAATGTCGTTTATTATCTTTTATAAAACGTGATAACCCTTGTCACTAGGCATCTAAATTTTCTCTTTGCCCGTCATCTCCCTGGCCACCCTGTGTTACAGAATTGATAACAGTTCTTTGTGTATTTAATTAATTTTGTAATACAATTTGTCGACGGAGGTTGCCAAACCCGACAACAATGAAACAATTAATGTTTCATTCAGCAACAGGCTTAAAATTTCCAAAACAATAAACGCGTGTTATTTGGTTAGCTCGGGATTTGCCAATAACGGAGATTTAGATGAAGATATTCCGGGGAACGGATTACCAGTAGTCGATACAGCTGTTTTGCTAGATAGCTATTCCGCTCAATATTGGTTGCTGTTTGAGTTCTATAGCATACTGAATTACGCATGACTGAGTAGATGAAAGCTAATGTATGATTGAGTTGCATTTTCCACTCACTGATAAATTTATATTTGTATAGCATCAATATCCGTGAGAGCAAATTGGAATTCATTGTGTACTTAGGAAATAACGTTTGCAAGTTGAATTGCTTAGACCGGATTCCAATCAAGACTTTCCTTACTTGTAAAAATTTTGGAATAAAGTAACGTTTTCAAAGTATGTCGTTCTGGTTAATATTATTATGTACCCTAAAGCTTAACGTAAATATTTTACTTTTTTTTCTAAATTCCTCCTTATAACAAAATATCACGCCTGTATTTACAGTGATTAAAGACAAAATTAAATGTAAAATCGATATTGTTGCTATAAAATGTGATTAGGTAGATAACAGGGTATGAATTTGAAATAAAGTGGTAATACAGCTGCTTCCTTAAATATCTAGCTAGTTACTGAATCTATTTGGTTCATATTTGATTTCACAACTTTTTACAGAAAAACTGCAATGCGGGACTTGGTCATTTTTCCTGAACAGACATAAAAAATCGCATCTAAAACGTTATGATTTTGATGGGATTTAAAATGTCTTCAAGAAATTTATAAAACACTGTACCTAGATGTCTTTATAACTACAAGTCTTAAATTCTAATTCCTCATATAGAATAATCAAAAAGCAATTCAATCTATCAATCTGATAAAAATCAATTCCGATTTTTACAAAACAGTCATTAACACAACGGAATAAACTTTGATAAGTCCAATATTTTATGCACACATTCAATAAAAAGTGCTACAGCATCCATTTGAAACTCACGAATTGTCTTCGATATCTTTTTGTGAATAAGCAACAAGCCTAACGGGAAAATGCATTCTATTTGGTAGCATTAGAGCTCCCGGGCTTGCAATAACGGAGATCGGGTCGGCAGATATCTCGGGGAATGGATTACGCTTGCCGATACACTAGCGTCTGATACCCTTCCAATATTGGTTCGCTTATCATTCACCGATCAGTTGGATGAAGGGTTGCAAATTTGTTAAGACATTTTCCATTCAATCAGCATGTAGCACCTCTTTGCGATCCTTTTGTTTTTATTCGGTTAAAATCCGAACCTCGCAAGTCTTGAGATTTCACGTAAGATTTTTACCTACCCCTTCTGTTAGTTGTTATAAATTTTGTGAATGTTGTGTCCTTTTATACATTACTGTTATTGCTTTACTGTTATACCAGACATGAGACACAATAGTTTAATCTATTATTCGTGGCATCTCCAAAAGTCATCCGGGATTTAAAGAGTTAAATCATTCTACAGTCTAGATACGTCGACTGCCAGACAAAGGCCTCCTCTAAAGACCTTTACATGCATCGGTCCTTCTGCCCGCGTGGTTTAATTAAAGTGTAAGATTGGATACACATAATGGCAAATCTAAATAAATGAAATGAAAAGCTCCACATTGAATCTACTGTATATGTATTTTTCTGAATAAGTTTTCACTTCATATCTTGGATCCAGTACTGCAGTGTTTTGCCAGAGATCTGGTTTATAACCAGTTGTTTACTTAGTTAGCGGACTTAGTCTAAATCGAAGTAAATAAAGAAATACTCATTAACTTTTCATCAAACTGTTACTTTCCAGTAGATTTCCAAAAGAAGGCTGATCTTGGAAAGTTCGACCTTCTTGTAAAAGAGAGAAATAAACCCAAAATCAAATGCGGGAGAATTGCGGACCTTTTTTACCTATTTCGGAAATTATTGGGCAAATTTATTTTTTTCCGGTTGGCTGGCTCTCCTTGCTTCCCAATAAATCGTATTTTCCACGTAATTATACAAATGAATTCAGCCGACACCAATACTTACGGAGAAGCCTGAGATGTTACGTAACAGGCTCCATTTGGTAAATCGACTGGACGGTTCCGTGTTTATGCTAATACAGGTTCGGATTTTACTTGGAAATTGTGTAATTAATAAATAATTACTCGTGAAGGAATAGCTATTCAATCAATCGCATTAAAATAAGAAGTTAGAAGCTTAAATAATAAATGATGCTTTTAATGAACTAATTAATATAATAGAATATTAAGAGAATAGTATATGAAATAAAAAAATATTGTATCTTCCTTCTTAAATGAAAAAATAAAGAGATCAGTGGCGTACCAATTCAAACTCTTGGTAATAGAAACAATGTAATCAAATTCACCATGATTGAACCCAAGACCTGAAAAAAAAAGACTCGAATCAGCTGGATATTGTCAGATCTCATTGTCATAAACATCTTCTCAACTGATTCACGTCCACTGCTGCTCATTCATAAACTGCGCTCAAAAAGGTCTGCACCGAAAGATCCTGCGCTGCCCGTTCATCTCTCTGCCTGAAATGTCCCACCATGACCTCCTGACAGGTGATCATTTAACTAGATACTCAGGAACCAGCCATTTCAGCTATTTATTGGAGTAAATATTGTTAATTAATTTCAAAGTACCATGTATTGTCACTGATGTATTGTTACCTATTGTACCTATCTACCCAGGGTCCTCAGCCTATATACGTCCCACTGCTGGGCACAGGCCTTCCTCATGGAGAAATACATGGAATTGTGGGCTGTAACACCACCGCGTTGGGCCAATGCGGGTTAGTGGGTAGAAACGGTTCCAATAGCGACCGGGACCAACGGCTTAACGTGCCTTCCGAAGCACGGAGGAGATCACAAAGTTTTGGTCCCCCATACAAGACTTGACCATGACGAAGGTAGCTTTGTAAAGCCAAAGTGTAACCACTACGTCACCAAGCTGCATCCACCTATCTACCCTGCTCGCAAATAATTAAGCACCCCGCAAACTTGTAATCTTGTAAATATTTTAGTTTAGACAATTTAATAGGTTAGACAACCTAAGCTTTCCATGTTTCTGATAATGTAGCACACACGTTTGTTGCCCTTTCGATGATTTTTGACCTTCGTTGTGACCTTTAAATCTTTTCTAAATAGAACCAAGGAGGATGTTTATTTCACAATACAATTTTAGGCTACAACGCAGTACCTAGTGTTGTATTTCACAGGTGGAAAATCACTCAGAAGTTATAAACTCGCATAATGAACGAGCTTTCTATCAGAGCGAGCTCCTAGCAAAAGATTTAATAAATATCGAGCGACTTTCACTTGAGAAAATTCACACCTGCCTTACAAAATCGTAAATCAACTTTTGAATACACGAGGAAGTGAAGTCGCCTCTTTGGAAAGCTTTCAACTTATTTAAAAAACTCCATTTTCTTAAAAGGCAGGATTAATCTGGTTCTTTAATAAAGGGGAATGACATTACGAGAGAATGATGGGAAGTAGTCTGTGAGAAAAGGACATTTTGCGAAAGAGACGTTATGCGAAAATATACCTCAAGCTGATGAAGTGCGAGCGCAATCAATAGCGCTCCCCTTCATCTAGCACACAAAAGCTAGACATACGAAAAAGAACATAAAATCGCTTTACTACTTTGGACAAAAACCTCCATTCAAATAGAACTTCACTAAAACACATTTATTAATATTCGTATTAACACGATTAGTGGAGCAAAATCCAATCGGAGCTTAAGTTAAAAGTGCAACATACTTTAGACTCTTTTTTCAAAGCAATAAATAATAATTTATACTAAGATTTTTAGTTAAATGCTACAAAGAATGTATATACGAAAAAAGACCTTGTTGTTGTGTGACATACCAACGACAATCACTCTAAAGGTGGTAAAGCAATTTTTTGGTCCACTATATAACACAAGCATTTCTCGTGTAGATAAATTTTTAATAGGGGGGGGGGGGACGACAATGCTTTATCATATAAGCCATCATATAAGCTTTACCTACTGCTTGGGGCGGTAGACCTACAGACTCTCCAGAACACAAAGACTCCTGGAATGTCCAGGATGAATTCACAGAACTATCCGTGGAAACCGACGGCGACGGTGACTCGAGTTTTGCCTATAACTATACTGCTATACTGCCTATACCTATAACCCATAGTTAAATACTCAATACTTTAAGTTCACTAATACTTTAGTTCATTAATTCAAATCTAGTTGTTGTCAGCGCCATCTCTTATCAGGCCAAGCAACTAAACCAAATACAATAATAAAATGTTTACGATTAGCCGAATTACCTCTGGTACCAAATCTCTTTGTTCCGCCCTAGAATAATACAGGCTCTTATGAACAATCCTCTTAATTTAATGTAAAACACGTACATACATAAACATAAACTTCCGTGTTAAAACTTACGAGCGCGAACATTTACGTAACAAGACCTCCGGAGAATGTTTTGAGATTCATCCGAACATTTACTTTGTGAACTTCTATGCCTCCTCATCTGATTTACTTATTACCTACCTATTCATCTATTAACATTACCTGCTTTATTTTCCTCGTTCCTAATTATGTCAGTTAAAAGAATTTATTTTTAAATGTAGCTTATTAAATTATCATGATCATTTGTCTGTTCTTTTCCTAATTGGGGTCGGCGCAATATGTGTTTTTCTCCTGTATCACTTGCTATATCAACACTCACTTCCTATCTTGCCATGTCCTCTTTCACACACTTTCTCCTTACCCATTACATGTTCATGTCAAGATAGCAAAGGATAGCAAAGGTTTCATTCAATTTCCCTTCCATTGGTGCTGCTGCTTTCTAGAGTTATTCTGATATACTCATTCTTCTATCTATCCATCGTTGACATTTTCATACATACATTTAAAACTCCCGCATTGCGATCCATACACAACAACAATTTGTTTTTGAAATTCCTTTCTTGCAAATTTTAAGTATTTTCCAGACAACACATTTGCAGGTCCTCCAATGTGACAAATGTCTATGGGCGATGGTAATCACATTCCATCAGGTAAACTATCTGCCCGTTTACCTCCACTTATATAAAAAACAAAATCCTAATATATGTCCAGTGGTTATAAATTAGACTAGCTATTTTTAATTCGGTAATCCAGGATTTTAGTATCTCATTTCCATTTATCCGCTTCCAGTATTTCATTTCCCTAAAAATACATTTACCTACAGAAATGTTTCAATTTCAAATGAGCTCCTAAAAAGAGGATAAGATTCAGTTCATAATTAACAAAACATTCAAAAATCCACTTGGTGTTGAAAGATTTTACACCACTAACGATCTCATTCCGACAGCCAAGCAAATTGTCTCATCAACATACGTACTTGTTGAATAAGTTCATTTTATATTTTAAAATAGGGAATGGGGATCTAAAACTTGAATTCTTTTCATGGTCTTTTCATGGTCAAATAATTTCTACATTTCTGGTCAGATTGACTATCGTTAATTTTTAGTCACATCTCCTAGTTTCACGATTTAAGATATTCGTAAATTAAAAGCTTCATTCAAAATCGGTTCTATTAAATGGTTGTAGGCCATTTAATAGAACCGATTTGTGATTCATTACTTTTGGCACATTGATTAAAATTGTTCTTTCAACCACCTAATTTTGCAAGGTCGATAGCACATGCTTTCGTGTACGAGCAATCTGAATTTGTCAAAGCCGTATTTTAAATCAGCGAGCTCGGAATGCCGCACCGTAAATCACTAGAAAAATATTGCTTTAGGTAAATGAAAAAAGATAAATCCGATGCAGGGTAAATGTTTTGTGAGCGTATGTGAAAGAGGTGGTTGAATATAGGGGGTTTTTAAACCGGTTCAAAGAGTAAACGGAGCTTTACGTGGCTGGTTTTAGGATCCTGTTTTTATTTATGACGTTTTCGTTAAACGTGGCACGTGGAAGTTCGTTAAAATTTTCGTATTTACGTAATTTATTACGTGTCCAGCTGATTAAGGTACGTGTTGTGGATTGAGGATAGCTGGCAGGCTAGCTGCCATATTTAGTAATGTAGATTTTTAATTTAAGAAGACGTCATTATTGATTTTTTGGTTTTAGTTGTCATTGTATATAATTTTCTTTGGAATATATTTTTGTGTTTATCTTCTTAAGTATTATTTATTTGTAGATCTAAGGTGTACACAAATTCGGGCTCTATCGAACCTTTACATTATGGCGACCGTTACGGAAATTGAAAAATTGAAAGCCCGAAGGAATATTCAAAGAAGACAGTTCACACTATGTAAGAGAAAATTGTTGAATTTACTCTCTGAGACCGCATGTGACAAAATTTTGGTTTCGGCAGAGTTTGAGAGGCTCAAGTTGCGCTACGAAACTCTTTGCGCGACGCAGAATATTTTACTGGATGCATGGCTCCAGGAAGATGGTAGAGATGATGAAGCCATACAAAATGACATAGACGCAGTGGATGAGAACGAGTCAGATTTTTTCTATTTAAAAGGTAAGGTGAATGCAATTATTTCTTCACCTAACGACTCATCTCACAGTAGTAAAAAATCATATAAAAGCTGCACTTGTTCAATCCATAATAATATATTAAAATTGCCAAAGATTGAACTGCCAAAATTCGATGGAAAAATCGAGAACTGGCTAGGTTTCTGGTCACAGTTCAAAAAGATAGACGCAGATGAAAGTCTAGACAGCGACTACAAGATTCAGTATCTGCTGCAATGTATGGAGCCAGGAACGGCTGCTAGAGATGTAGTTAGCACATTCCCGCCTACAGGTGAAAACTACCACAAGGCCTTAGGGCAGTTGAGGTTGAGATTTGGCAGGGAAGATATGATTGTACAGTATTATGTTCGCGAACTTTTGAAACTTGTACAGACTAGGGGCACTACATCTATCAGTATTCTTTACGATAAACTGATGACTAAGATTTTGGCGCTTGAGACATTAGGTATATAAATTGGTATATAAATATTTAAATTGGTTTATAGCATTTATGATATAGTATGTAATTTTATTTATGTATATATATAATATATTATGTAATTTATATATAGTAGTTTATATATGCACCTTATATATGTAAGTATATTACACCTACCTTTTCTTTAATTCTCTCTCTGCCCAAAGGTTGCCTGGAAGATATTGCTATTAGCTATAAGGCCGCCTGTGTTGCATTGTATTTTTTTTTTTTTTTTCTTTACTTTATTTCTGTGTTTTTATTAGTTGCAATAAAGAATTTTATCTATCTATCTATCTATCTATCGAAAGAAAATGACACCACCTTTTTATTCCCCATGGTAGAATCGTCTGTGCCAGAAGATACATTAAGGGCATGGAATAGATCAAGGTGCAGTGGTGTAGATAATAACCTCGAAAGTCTCCTAGACTTCTTAAAAAAGGAAGTAGAGTCAGAGGAACTGATAAATTTAGCTCACAGCTCGAGTACGTCTACGTCAGCTAGAACTCTTTCAGCTGCTTGTCTATCGGCATCGTCGAGTAAAAAAGAGCTCCATAGCCGTGATGAGAAGCCGAAGAAACACGAGAGTAAGTGTCTGTGGTGCAATTCCAACACGCATTCCAGCTCCGAATGCGTCAAAGCTGTAAATATGTCCATAGAAGAGCGAATCGAGTACGTTAAAAAGAAGAGGGCGTGTTTAATATGTTTGTGCATCGGACATAGAGCGGCCACCTGTAGAAAGCATCCAAAGTGCGTGACCTGTGCAAAGCGACATTACCCAATTATGTGTAATAATAGTGCTAGAGACTCTAAGGAAAATTTAACAAATCTGGGGCAGACTACGGGTGTATATAGTGTTGTAAATACAGATTGTAATTTTAAAGAAAATGTAAAATCTCTTCCTACTATATTTAGCTCAGTGATCAAACGCTTACAATCTTCTATGGCTATGTTAGAGAAGCTGGTAAAGGAGTGGGAGGCCGAGGATATAAATAAACCATCATGTTTTCCTGGCGCTTTATTCCACTCGCAGCGCCATGGTGGGGTGGGTTATGGATGATGAGGAGAAGGATGGATATTTTATTTTTCTGTTTTTTTTCCTTTATTGTTGGGGGACTATATCATAGTGGTTGTCCAGTGAAGGTTCCCCAGAGGCTGGGTGTATAAGTACAGATTATGTTGTTTTTTAGTTTATGTGGGGTGGATGTTGTGGATTGAGGATAGCTGGCAGGCTAGCTGCCATATTTAGTAATGTAGATTTTTAATTTAAGAAGACGTCATTATTGATTTTTTGGTTTTAGTTGTCATTGTATATAATTTTCTTTGGAATATATTTTTGTGTTTATCTTCTTAAGTATTATTTATTTGAAGATCTAAGGTGTCGAAGGTGACGAACTCATTGTTAGCAATTTTAAATTTAGAACCGTATCAACGTTGAAATTTGTTAATTGTTGTTGAGAAACGTGTGTACAACACCTTGACGATTGTTTTCATCTTTCAACATCAACTTTTATGAATTGCTATAGTAGCATATGAGGTATCAAAATGCTTAGCTATACTTATTATTAGCTTGGTGCATCAGCGTCTAAGCTAACATTGAGGATCATTATTATTATCTCACTTACGCTTTCAAACCAATTTATTCACTGTTTGAATTAATATGAAATATTTGAAATAAATATTAATTATGAATAAGGTATTAGAATGGTCGTAAGAATGCTCATAAAATGAATATTAAAAAAAACGTTTCTTCTAAATCCAAATTAAAATTTTATCATGATGAATAGTTACATATTGTGACATATTGTTTTAATTTGAACTATAATTTAAAGAGAACAAGTAAAGAATGTTTAAACCCGGTTTGTATAATTTCCTTGAAGTGAATAAATGTAACTGAACCAATACTTTTAGTCAACAAAATATCGTTGAGCCTTTGCGCCCTTTCGTATCAACTATTGTAATTGAACCAATTGTGAGTCTAATTGTGTTTTAGGGCAATTTGACTAAACGATTACATTTTGGGACAGTTATACGTTTTATGTAAATCTAATTGTTAGTATGATTAATACGACTATGACACTGAAAGGTCGTAAAATGTTGTGTCTTTTGAGCATCTAATTGAGTAGCATGTAGTAATAAATGTTTAGAAGACAATCACCAAAGCTGAAATTCTGGAGACCGAAATTCGCTACCTCGGGGAGCAAGGCTTACAATCTATTGTGGCCGAGATATTTGCATAATCTTGACTATAGCCTCCGCATATATCTCTTGGGATCGCCGGACAAGACGGCTTGGGTTGTTATAGGCGATGTAGTTCGCCATAAATCCAAAACGAAAAAGGGAGGTTATGACTGCTTTGAAATGGTATTCGTTGCATGGGCGAAATAATATTAAAGATAAGAAAGGACAACACTGCTAATTACGATCAAAATTTCTAAAAAAGGAGGATTTTGAGGTGCATCAACTGTATCTCCTTGATTTTGAAAGTAAAAATAAACCACATTCCCCATAAATGCATTGGTGACCAGAACCTAGTGATACGAATATTACACGTGTGTTCCTCCTATGAATGAATAATGAGGTGATGAAATTTTCTGATGAGATGAAAAGATCGGATGATGATATCCAGGAGAACTCGAGGGAACTCTTCAAATTTTATCGGCACATTTGAAGAGATATTTTTATAGTAACTCAAACGTTCGCTTTTCGAGCATAATTGGGTATTTTTAAAATTAATCGAATGTTTTTAATCTTATCATCGAAAAATATTATACTTATAATTTTGTACTTGGAGATAATAAAAGTCCAACCATTTAATATTCCTCAATAAATGTACAGACCTCGCCAAAACCCAAACCATTAAAAGTAATAGCAATTCTATTACGATTGTAATAGCTTAGGTTATTGCCGGCAACCCAATTGCGACTTGTGTTGCATTGTATTATGTCCCAGCTACATTTGGTACTGGCAATTTATAGCCGTTATTAAAAATTTTAAATATTTCTTTTGTGTGCACTCGGAATTCGTCGCGTGGTTTAGGTAGACTTTAAAGCTTGTGAATTAGAGTTCAATTTTATCTTAAATTCTCTTACATGTAAAGATCGATGTGAAACCTATTACAGAACGCACCTACGGCTAGTAAGCGCCGATAAGTGATTGTGGTACTCGCTCAGTAGAATTATGAGTAGACATGGATCTGCTGTCCCACTCTCTAAACAAATTTCAATGGATATGAATTGAAATTCTGTCATTTCGAACACCTTTGAAATTATTTAATACTACCAATAGACATTTATCGTTACATTAAATCAATATTGATTGGTTTACATAACGTTACTGAGTAGGGCAGCCGTTGTTATATAAAAAACAGATCGAGCTGTTATAATTTTATAACAATAAGATATTGAATGGAACGGAACTGAGACGTGGCTGTTTACATCGAGCCTCATAAGGAAGATCAAAGTCACTCAAATAGTAATGGAAAGGGCTATGCTTGGAGTTCCTCTGCGTGATTAAATCTAAAATGATGAGATCCGCAGGAGAACTGAGGCACCGACGTAGCACACAGAATAACGAACCTTAGGTGGCAGTGGGCAGGGCACTTTGCACGTAGAACTGACGGCCGTTGGGGCGGAAAGGTTCTCGGGAAGTGGCTTGTGGAGATCACTGGGGGAGGCCTGTGTTCAGCAGTGAACATCTCTGGGCTGAGAAGAAGAATAAACTATTGGTAGACAGTGATAGTTGAGTTAAAAGTAAGGCGTAACTAGTTTGACACCTGCCTAATAGCAGTGAGTTTGAATAAAACCTTACAATTTGAGAATATCGCTTGTTCAACACTTTGTTAGTTACAAGACATACACCGTCTGTGATACATAGGGACCTAAAAAATTCAGACCGAAATTTCCTTCCGTCACCCACTCCTTCAGGGATGCAGGCGTGGCTACTTCATCTATGCATGATATACTAATAATGCGCATTTCTTTTAGAGGCACCAGCGGCATCGACATCGACTTGAGGCGGGTGGACATTGACCAGTGTCCCCTGAAGCCGGGCTCCACACAGCTAAACATATTCGCTGGCTCCGACAAATGCAAGAAGAAAACCACAGAGGTTAGTTCTTTCATTATACATCAATTAATAATGAATGAGAAAACAATTACTTATTAGTATGATTAGTTATGTTATGTTGAATGTCAAATGAATAATTATAAAATTATCATGTATACAATATCAAGATACAGAATACCCATAAGAGATTCTTTTGTCTCTATTTTCTTTGACCGTCTACTTAAATTTATCTATGGTTGAAACATTTAAAAAAAGGTCAAGATTGCAGCTACATCGGGGGGCACGGGAGTGCCCGCGCCAGGTCGAGCGCGAAGCAAACACTGCCGTACCATCCTTTACTGGAACCATTTCGCCACATTTTCAGGCCCCTATTTGAGAACCTCTGGATAATACCAGAAAACAGAAATTTTCGTCATCCAAAAAGCTATAATCACATACTTTAAATCCAAAACTTGAAGTCTGTAGGTCTTTTAGTTCCGAAGCTAAGCGAAAGCAAAGTTTCGCATTTACGACACTCACGTGACACTCACTCACTCATGATCATCAAAATAGAACTAGTACTTCCCATTAACTCAGAGAGCTGAAATTTGGTACAGAGTTAGGGTTAAATGGCCACATAAAGGGAAAACTATAAAAACTAGGATAATCGAAGATCTGGAGTACTTGGTGACCCTGATTAGAAAACACAAGAGCCCAACCAACTATTAGAGTTCGACATACCGCCTTTACAAAAAATATCCAACTTGGTGGGCCACTTCATCTGATATCGAAAATCGAAGGTCTGAAGTATCTGATGAAGAACCCTCAGCTGGTCTCAACTGTATTAGAGATATGGTAATACCCCCTTCTACTATTGGTCCCTTGTTGGTCTGGGACACAAAAAGAAAATACCAACTGTTTTTCTTGCCTAGCATGTCTTGGGTACTGAGTCTGTAATTGTGTAGGCGATGAGCTAGCCGGTTGTTACTACTCTTTCGCGATTTTTCATCTGACCAACCCATTTTTTGTATGGCTAAATGTGGTCTCAAGGAACACAGTGCTCCTTGGACTCTGCGTAGCCCTTCGGGAAAAGAAGTGCGTTATATCTATGTATTCATGTATGTACTATTGGTACATAAAAAAACAAACGAAAAAAAAAATATGCCCACGGTTCTACAAAAAGAAGTGAAATCCCACCAAAAACATTCTGTAAAAAACTAGCCAAGCCTCGATGGTGCTGCTTGTTTATCTCTAAAAAGTAATTAAATCTAGACAAAGTCGTGCCAAGTCTTAGGTTCCTTACTGCGATTTCTTTATTATTATAGTTAATGTTGTGTGACTTGGCCGTTGAAGGGTACACAAGTTTTTGGTAGGATTCATTTTACTTTATTTAGGAAACAAACAATTATACAACTTAACAATAATCGTAGTACAGAAATCAGTAAATTTACTCACTTAATAAGTACACACTTTACAGACACAAGAGAATTAGCCACTATAAACTAAGGATACATTAATAAAATTATAAAACAATTGTTGCCGAGCAACCTTTTTTATTATAACGCATTTTGTCTATTATTTTTATATACTTTTTTACTATTGAAAATCTGCTGTCTTCTCGCTGTCTTGTCACTGTAAATTACATTCTATTACATTAGTACATTTTTCATTTTAATTTTGCGTGATTTCATTCATTAGCTAGTTATCTCCGCTTCAACAATGATATAATTCTAAAATAATAAATAAACCTAAATATTCAGACTTTGTGTTTTTCTAAATTGGGAAGCAGTACAATTAAAAATATCAATTGAATTAAACTTAATATTGAATAATTATGTCACATGACATGAGCGACACAAAAATGTGTTGCGCGTAAATTTGGTCTTAGTTATATACTGAGAAAATAAGTTATTAAGTCGGGAACTGGTCCGGGGACACCTAATATTTATATTACCCATATGAATGGGGAGTCCACTAAGCCTCTATTAACTACTTAAGCATTATTTAGCTAACCACTAATTAAGTTTTAAGCAATGCTTAAATGATTTCCTTATTCTTAAAACAGTTTTAATTAGACAGCCCGTTTGGTAGAAATTGTGTCAAAAAATAACAGCTGTTGATCGTCCCCCATTTTGTTATTTAGCATTACTTTTCCTGAGGTTTTTTATTTTGACAGAACTTTGTCACTATTCAAATAAAGAATAGGGTTTTTGAGCAATGTTAGAGCAGGTGCAGGCGCTATAGCAAAATATGACGACAGCATTCTGTAAATAGTTTTGAACTCAAAAAGCTTGCAGGCTATGATTCTGGATGTTGCCAGGAGATTTCTTGGTCCATTTTTTTTATTTGATCCCCTTGGGATGTTTGTTCTTTATCCAATTTAAAAATCGTCTTTACGTGTATTGAAATAAGTGTAAATTTTTGTTCTAAAGTAACCGTTAAAGTTAATAAGCGACTGTGAGCGCGGCAGTTAGTATCCAAAGTATTTTTGACAGCTCCTGACTCCTATTGATCGTAATCGACTTTTGGAAGACGTGTAGGCCCTACTATCACCGAATGATAAAACTGTTTTTTTTTTAATAACTGTTAAAATTTCTTTAACCTTTCTTGAACTTTTACTTTTATTTTCCATCTTGATGTTATTATCTTTACGTGTTTGACAGTTAATTATTTTTTAATAAATCTGTA
Source organism: Parapoynx stratiotata (assembly GCA_910589355.1). Lineage (NCBI taxonomy): Eukaryota > Metazoa > Arthropoda > Insecta > Lepidoptera > Crambidae > Parapoynx > Parapoynx stratiotata. The sequence goes on from OU342458.1 coordinate 17,761,432, forward strand.
AACATAACATGGGGGTGGTGGAGCTCGGTGACATAGTGGTTAGTTGTTTGGTTTCCGATATCGAAAACAAAGCTACCTTCGCCATGGTCAGGCTGTGGATGGGTGACAAAAACTTTGTGACCAACTCCTCCGTGCTTCGGAAGGCACTAGTTGCTATTGATTGCTATTACAACCGTTTCTACCCACCAATCCGCATTGGGCCAGCGTGGTGACGTTACGAACCATACTTCTTATGTGTTTGTTTTCATGAGGAAGGCCTGTGCCCAGCTGTGGGACTTATATGAGGACGCTTACAAAAACACCGCGGTTAGGTGGTCGTCTGAGCATTTAAATTGCTGATAAAACCTTAAACCTCCGAAGTTGTGTATCATAAACCATTCAAACCTAAAATTGGTAAATTGAATAACCCAACGGTCAGAATGTTCTTGAGCCCTACCGTGTGATTTATGTACAAAGTTGATCAACACAAAGGGCGCAATAATGAAACCATGTTTTGCAATAGAATATCAGAACTTTTAATTGCAACATGTTTTCTTGTTTCATGGCTGTTGGCGGTAAGGACAATGTGTTTTATGTTTATTATTATGCCATTTGTATACGAATTTATGACTTGTTAGCGAAGTATTCATTCGTACTGTTTGATTTGGATGTTGAACGAAGTTATGTTCGTCGTGGTGGCTTTTGGAGGAGTCACTGAAACTTTGGCATCTCGAGATACTCCGTGCTTCAAGTGCCACTTTAAGTCATTAGTGGTAGCTATTGCATGTTTTTACTATTTCAAGCCTTTCTGCCCACCAATCCGCAATGGGTAGAGTGGTGGCGTTACTACTCATATTGTGTTTCTCTATTTATGTAAGCCAGGCTCGTAAACAAGATGCCTTTCGACAAACACTTTCGTTATCGCTAAGCGGAAAGTGTAAAGGGTGTAATTTTTCTATTCTGTTTATGAGGCTGAGATAACTCAGGGCATTTCGACCCTATAAGATCTTTGTGCTTTCTCTATTCATCCCTCCCAGCCACGACCCAAAATGTCCTGGATGAACGTTGTAATGTTGGCTGGGGGCATGCCTATAAATTCCTCAGGTTTGGGATAAGCCGCCCCTGGAATCTGTAGTCGCTTATTGCCAAGAGCATCGCATTCACCCAGTATAAGTTACATGCTTTTATTGTTTTCACCGCACAATCTACAGGTGGGGTCATCTATTTGATGAAAGATGCTTCCTTATGATAAAAAAAACCTTCTTTAAAAATAAGCTTTTATTTATTTGCTGCATATTAAAATTTTAAAATAAGAAACTAAATACAAGTACTTAAATTTCGCGACAAGCTTTTATAACATATAAATTGTGTCAAATGTGTTAAATTCGAAATGACGTTATAAGTTAACAGTGAAAGTTTTAGTGAAAAAGTTTATTTATTTCTTTTTAGCGCATTTAAATAAAAGCATGTTTTTATAAAAGAAGTTTTTTATATTTATATTTTAATTTTTACTTTTTAGGTCTGACCATCATTGTTGCAAGGTCGTTTACCGGTTAACTTGGAACAGTATAGCTATTCAATAAAAAGACCTTCTCAAGTTTTAACCCTGCTTAAGTTTTAATTGTTAGTCGAGAAAGGATGTTTTGGACATAAATAAAAATGTTGCTCCTTAATTTACAGTTATCTTGAACATTTACAAATATTTCCCATTCTATTCTAAATCAAATATGAATGAACCGGGGCGCCCTCATTTTAACTCATTACCATAATAAAAGGTAATTTGTGTTATGAAATGTTAATTCACATTTTAAATAAAATATTTTGCAGCAAAACAAATTATACTAACAATAGGCATAAAAGTGCTTTTGAATTCCCCCTTGGTTATACCTGTGCTTAATATTATGAGCTGTCAATAATTACAATTTTCACAATTCTACTAACGGGAGAGGAATTTAATAAATTGACGGAGAATTATAGGCTCATTAGGATTTACCATATTTATGACACAAAGTGACTATTCTTAACAATACCATTATGCACCAAAACCTATTTATTGTTAATCTTGAGTTTTTCGTATTTGTTAGATTTTGAAAAATGTTGTTAAATTTTGATAATAATATTTATGTGTCTGAATTTGTTTAATATTTCATTAAATAAAGGCTATATATTTTTTTTATACTACCTATTCTATCGCGTTTGAATGATTATCATTTTTAAACAATAACTAGCCCGTATCCGATCGACACTATATTTCTTGAAAAACTTGGAAGGAAACATAGACTGTAGATGATTATTGTGATGGGCTATTTAAAAAAAGGCTCATGAGTTTCTTGCCAGGTTCTTCTCATGAAAAGCCTTCCTCTCGGAATCCGGCCGCTTGTATTGATTACAATCACAGTCAAAGCGCTGTGGTTGTACGTGCTACAAGCGCTCGCGGTAATGAACATTATACTCCTAATGATTAATATTTATATTGTAAAATAATTATGTATAAAGTTGACGATTTTATGTGCCAAGTTTGGCCAGTGAAATAAAGTTATTTTTTATTTTGATTTTTAAACCCTGGGTTAGACGCTTACTCGTGCAAGTGGGCCTAAGTGCATTTTATCTGATACGGGTCCTACCAGAGTGGGACGAATATAGGTTAGTGATTTATGTATGCCGTTGTCATGACTTTTATATATTTTAGGTTATTTGTGTAGGTTATGGGTTATTTAAAGAGGATTTGAGAAGTATTTGTGGATCTCAGTTGAGTAAATGATTCGAGCGGTTGGGTTTTGACATTCAAAGGAAAGCAAATATTGCCATAGCAGTTCCCCGTGACGGACCAAACCGACTTAATAACTTACTTTATACACCAACAAATAGTTTTTGATGCCGCCATAATTAAATATTTTTATAAATAATAATACGTACAAATACGTGCATGTGGCCGAAATGCGTATGTTAAGATGGATGTGTGGAGTGACGAAGATTGATAGAGTGAAGAATGAGTATATCAGGGGATGCCTGAAAGTTGCTCCAGTGATAGAGAAGTTGAGAGAAAAGCGGCTATCGTGGTGTGGGCATGTTTTGAGGAGAGAGAATGAGCATGTAACGAGAAGAGTTATGAATATGAGGTGGATGGTAATGCAGGGAGAGGAAGACCAAAGAAGAGATGGATAGATTGTGTGAATGAGGACATGGCTAGATTGGGAGTGAATGTTGATATGGCGTGTGATAGGGGAGAGTGGAGGAGAAAGACTCGTTGCGCCGACCCCAAATGAAATTGGGAAAAGGGCAGGATAATGATGAATACGTACAAATACATACAAACATAAAATCGCGCCATTCTCCCATAGGACTTCATAAATTTGTATGCCAGATTCTGGCGAATTGTGAGAGCTCTTAAATATTTACCATCCTTGTATGTACCACTTTTCATGCAAATAAAGTGATTTGATTTTGATTAGGGGTAGGCAGAGATTACTCCTTTCCACTTGCTTTAGTTTTATTCAAACTTAGTGGTACAGGCGGTTGGACGGATTTCTGAGCGGATTGGCTCATTAGGATTTACCATATTTATGACACAAAGCGACTATTATGCATAGTAAACAAAACTATTATGCACCAAAACCTATTTATTTTTCATTATCAGCTTTTCGTATTTGTTGTTAGATTTTGATATAACAAAATTAACTGTGTCTATTGGTATGTGTCTGAATTTGTTTACTATTTCATTACTTAAATGCTATAATTTTTTTATACTAGCTATTCTATCGCGTTTTTTTAATGATTATCTTTTTTAAACAATAACCAACCCTTATCCGATCGACACTATATTTCTTGAAAAACTAGGAAGGAAACATAGACTGTAGATGATTATTGTGATTGGCTATTTTAAAAAAGTCTCGTGAGCTTCTTGTAGGGTTCTTCTTGTGAAAAGCCTTCCTCACGGAATCCGGCCACTTGTATTGATGACAACCACAGTCAAAGCGCTGTGGAAGTACTTGCTACAAGCACTCGCTGTAATGAAAGGGCAATGGGCAGAATGGTACCTGGATCCAATAGCTAAGCTAATGGTCGTTTGAATGGTCCTTCCAAGACAAACAACACTTAATATGATCACCAGTCTCAGATCCGGTTATTTTCGGAAAGAAACATACTCAAGTAGTATAACGCGTATATAACTACCACGTGTAATAAAGAATTACTCTTAACGGACTAAGGTTTGGAACTTGGTGCGATAGTAACTTTTATTCAGCTCAAAAATACCTATCCAACGAAGTTACACACAGATATATTAAGGTGCAATCAGATTTCCTAGAAACACTATAATATCATCAATACAAATTTCAAAACATGAATTGGAACAGGCAGACGTGCCCCTTCATCTAAATGTCTTTCCAAATATAAATTGATAATGGCTATTGGAGTGGTACCGCGGTCCATACATTTTGTCCTTTAATTTTCATTTTTCGATACAGATGGCCTTGACAAAATTAAAATTCATGAACACTACCTCTATAAATGGTAAGTAATAACGTTGTACATCGATATACAATAGAAATCAGAGGACAAGCTTTATTTATTAGGAACAATTACAGCAGTTATTTTTTCCAATCAGACACACCAATTACTAGCGATTCGTACTTGTGTAGATATAACAGTAGAATTAGGGGCTCTTGTTACAAAGATACTTTTGATATCTAGCTAATATTTTACGAGAAATGCTTAGCTTTATTGTTTAATCTTTGAGGTTCTTTTATATAATAGCGACGATTATCTTCGTTCTTCGGACTTATTGTTCTATTTCCTTCAATATTTTAACTGGAAGACTAATTAGAACCCTAAATAATAAAGAAAACCCTTTCTTGATTGTTTTTGGTGATACTGCTATGAAATTGGAATTGTTATTTTTGTTACAGTAACTGATAGTATTAATCATATTATTACACTTGCAAGGCACAAACTGGACCTATGATAATAATAATTAAAAACAATAAAAAATCTTTATTATTAAGTATATTTCACAAAATATTTCTAAAATATTATTTAATACCTGAATTAGGGTTCCCTGTATCTCAGGTGTGATAGACCATATATTTCAATCTTAATTAATATATACAAAATAATTATTATATCTACACTATATCTAGTTTAAACAATATGACAAAAGGCAATGTAAAGAAAATATTTAGGTACACAGAATTTGGCAAAAATTTTATTATTAAATGCTAGTTTGAGAAACTCAATAAAACTAAGTAGTTGTACATCCTCATTATCAATCAGAATCACAATAATACGCGTCAGCAGAAAATTAACTAGGTTAACACCTACACCTGTTGCATTAATAAGTAAGATATTTTAATATTTTATTCCACAGTAAGCGAGTTTTTAATTTTAAGTAAAAACATTTTTAATAAAAGTAATTGATTTGGTCACAAGGACAGATCTACATATGATCGTAAAGTTACAAATAAAATAATGACTGGGAAATTAGAGTTTAGTAGCACGGAACATTGAACTAGAGAAATTATAAACATATATATAAAAACTTAACTGAAATTAAATAACTAGTGGGTATAACATAATCTAAAAATTGTACTAAATACTATGTGAATTAAACATTATTTTCATGTCAAAAATATGAGTCAACTAGCCTATTAAGTACAGTTTGCTAAATCAGCGCTAACAATGCTAGAAACTGAAGTAAATGTTCTGCAGCTAATTGAGGATTGCAGGCATCCTGCGAGCATGAGTCACGCGAGACTCTAACTGGTGATTTAATAGCCTGAAAATTGTTTTGCGATGGTTTAAAATGACAACGGGAGCGAATTGGGTACTGGAAGATTAGTTGAGGTCAACCGGGATATGTGCGAGTTGGTTAACGTAGTTGTTAGGAAGAGGTATGCTGGTTTATGTTTGGTAGTATGGGATATGATTGCGTTAATTCATCCAGTCTTATTAGTATCACTTTAAAAATATCATTATTATCATCAGTCTATATTAGCACAATGTCAGATAATGACCTAGTTTATTGACGAGGAGGAGGAGGAGGCGACCTAGTTGGACACTAGATCGGGGTTTGCGACTGTGGGGATTTTTCCGGGCATATTCAGAATATCTCCAGACGTAGCAGCTGGTGAAACGCGTGCATAGCCAACCAACGCAGTAATCCAACGCACGCGGCTGCTCCCGAGGCAAGACGGGCTTATGGTGCCTGCCTTCTCCTGCCCATCCGTCTATGTCGGAGAGGAGGGGCTAGAGGATCCTCTTCCTAAGATAACGGGCGCCATTTCTTTATCTGATCATCACTTCTCCTCACACAAGAACGTTCTCACGTAGAGAATTTCGAAAGAAAGTGCGCTCGAGCAACTTATACATAAACACTACTCGTTACCAGCCTATATACCTGCGTCCCACTGCTGGGCACAGGTTTGCCTACATAGGCAAACACATGGGGAGTACGACCACCACGCTGGTCTAACGTGGATTGGTGAGTTGTAACGGTTGCAATTGCAACACCGCTCAATAGCGTACTAACCACTATGCCACCGAGCTACTCTTTCTCACGTTATATTATTTAATATTAGGTCCTTACCTATGAAATTGGTGTTTTGTATGGAGATTTTGGGGAATTCTGCATTTTCCATACTAACATTTTATCAGTTTTCTTCACAACGACAAATCCAGAGATAATAATATTTGGCATGTATCATTAGACAAGCTTTATTAATATGTGTAATATCACACTTCATAAAAATTATTTATTGTTTTTAAGTGAATGCAAATAAAATGATGTATTCGGGAGGCACTTAAAAAGAGTTGTCTCCGTGTCCAATTTTAACACAATTAAACTTACAACAAATTATCTAAGCAATCAAAAGAGCTCAAAAATATAGTCTATTTTTATACGAGGTAATTATTTTTTAGGAATACTCTGAATCTTAATAGTTACAGACAAAATACTAAGAGAGAATAAAAACATCAATTTCATAGGTAAGGATATTATTCTTATTTTCACAGCCCACAAAATATTTTATGAACACATGTAATGAAATCGCCAAATTCGATTAACGAGTAAGTTGTATCATTTTTACATGAGGTATAGGAGTCATCATAAAGCTACGAGTATTACTAATAAATATTAAATTTTAAACTTAAAACAGAAATTATCAGGAAAATACTGATTATTGAATATATCTCGATTATGGTCGGATTACCGTGACGATTCTTAATTTAATACACACGACCCCTGCGGTTGCGGTAATTCAACTCGGAAATCTGTAAGGGCTAAGCGAATAGTCGGGAATATCCGTATGTGCATTAATTAACCCGATATTCTGTTTCTTAATTGTGACCCGAGAGACCATATTTTAGGGATTGTATAATATATTATACGATACGCTATAAAATAGAAAGGGCATTACTCATCTTACACCGCTTTTGACAGCCACTGACTTATGCAATACGCTCCCTTTGATATTTCATTACTCCATATCTACTACGAGTAATAAATAAGAAAAAAGAATGACTGATCGATTATGATTAATTATGTTTTCAATTTATTATTTAATGTTTTATACAAAACAATATAATATTTCATAACATTATAATTTTCAATGAAATCCAAATATTCCTGATTGATAATTGAAAAATTATCTTTATTTTTGTACAATTATGCAAATAACCTTTTCGAAAACTTCGTGTATCCTTTCGCAAAATTATGAATTGTCCTCATTGTCGTCATCATACGTCTCACTGCTGGAACAGGCCTTCCTCATGGAGAAATACATGAGGAGTATGGGCCGTAACACCACCACGCTGGCCCAATGCGGGTTGGTGGGTAGAAACGGTCACAAATGCGACCGGGACCAACGGCTTAACGTATCTTCTGAAGCACGGAGGAGCTTGAGATCACAAAGTCTTGGTCACATATCCACGGCCTGACCATGGCGAAGGTAGCTTTGTTTTCGAGCGAAGCCAAAGCGCACTGACCACTACGCCACCAAGCTCCTCACTGTAGTTCCTTCAAAAAGTTAGTCCGACCCTAATACTTATGCTGATAGAAAAAATATTAAAATTAATAGGCATTTCGTACCATACAATATATATTAAAATTGGTCGGACATAACATAGAAAACGCTTTAAAATTGAATAACATACCTTCAACAAAACAATTCCCAGAGAGATTAATTCACGTAACCAATCGCAATCGAATTAGCTCCCAACTATCTCCAAACAAAATTGCTTTTGGAAACCTTTTGTGCTATTTCACACTTCATGCTCTGGCGAAGACCGAATCCTAGAATAAGCAAGATCAGAACCGTTACCAGTAAAGCGAAAATAGACGTATTACCGAGGGTCTAAGGCGATCGAGCGCAGGAAAAACAACTGAAAGGCTTCAACAATGCGGCTATACAGTCAGCGGTTTTTATAAAAGAACGTAACGTAAATGTGAATGTGCTTCAAGAATCTAGCTAAAAAACAAATGACCTGCCATAAACCTTATTAGATTATTGTCAAAGGTTCTACATTTAGAGCTACACTCTGTTCTACACTCGCCCACGGCGACTTTTTATAGCGATTCTGTCGTGAGTCTGCATCGATACAGCCGCGTTCAGATTCAGTCGCAATACTGTCGCACTTCTGTCGAGAAGCAAGCGCGATTCAGTCTTGCACTTACTCTCCCCCTATGTCATCTGACAGAGTCGCGCGTTTGCATTGATTCAGTCGCGATGCAGTAGCGCGTTGGTATCGCTAATGTATGCGACTAACACGCGTCAGTAGCTATGTCGCCCGTTTGTTAAACAGCATCGCTACAACAAGTCGCCGTGGGCAAGCGCCCTGTAATATTGGAGAATAACAAAGGAGTGCAGTAAAAGAATCAAGAAAGGGATTGTTAGGAGGCAATGGCACGTTGAGTTGATGAATGTAAGTAGACCAACGAGGCAAGTGAAAGGTAGATGAGAATGGGAATTATGGGAGACTACCTACACGGACGTACCCAAAATCAAATCGAAGTAGTTTTTAAGATAGTTGACAGATAGTCAAAAACACCTTTAACAGATAGGCCTGCGTAAAGGCGTTTTTAAAAAATAGATGAAGCGAAAGGAGTGTGCTCATGTTCATCACACTAACACCATTTAAACCTTAAAGCTGACACTGGTTAGTAATGGATATTTCACAATTGTTCATTGTCCGAAATAATTTAAATACTGACCGCATCCTTAATCCATAATAATATTCCTATCATCAACGTCACGTCGAGTCTGCGAAATCAGCGGCTTAAAATAATATCGGTGATAATTGACTCCGTATTATTTAAACACGACCCGAAGCAATAACAGCTAAAATTGATTCTGACACAAAATAAACGTTCAGTGTAAACCGATTGTAATTGTCAATATGCCAATATTAATCGGTTGGTTGGGCTGAAGCTAAATTCAATATTTGGTTTAAGCGTTCGGTCAGTTTAGTTTGCAAGATTATAAAGGTGTTTATCAAATTGTACATGACTTAACTTTTCCTCATGTATGTTAGTTAGCATTGATCTTTTTATGAATATCCAAATCCATAAAAATACACATATTTTTGTCGTCAACCTGGCCTCATAAAATTTTGTACTTAACGAGATGCTATGATCAAATTGCATGCGTTATTAAAGTAATTAAGCCGCAAAACTTCGTGGTATATAACAAATCTTGCATTTTGAATATTGAAATTAACGCATTCGAGCCAATGTGACATTAATCTTCTCCGTTCAAGTCTACATTTTCATTAGAACTATGCAAAATAGCTTTAATGTGCGAGGTATTAAAGGTCAATAGCATTCTTCATTCTTCCATTTACATATAAAAAAAAGGAATGTTCTCGGTGAATGTTTCGTCTCATATCACTTATTTATCTTGCATAGAAAAGCAGCCTAAGGCATCTAGAGGTAAGTATATCAGACAGCGTCTTTCTGTCAAAAAGGGAAGCGGATTCTTTGAATACAGTGTAATAACTAGACTGGGCGTTTCTCAGAAATACCCAGCTTTAATATTCATTATTCCGTCTTATATTAAAACCTTTTTCGGATATTAGAAAATACACCTCAAATCAATTGGAAATATGATAAAATTTCAATAATACCTTTTCGAGAGCCCCAAGTCGACGTTAAACGAAAATAAAAACAAAGAGTGATTTTAAATTTATTGGGAATTTCCTGACTTACAGATCTCATTAAGACAATAAGGAATACTGATTGGTGCCTTATAAATAATGGATAAGCTATAAGGCTGTTTTACAATGCGCTACCTTGTTTTTAAATACATGTTCTAAACATTCAGTCATCTATATTATTAAATATTCATTTTCATCTAATCGAAACAGACATTAAATCTGGTTTCTGCGTTTATGATGAAGTATGTATATTATCATTACACAATTTTATATGGAATACAAGAAAATAACAAATATCAAGCTAGCATAGATGAACAAAGTAAAAATAGATTGACAAAGAAACATTGACGACAAATATAATTATTGACCCCACGTGATAAAGGCTGCTACTACTAACCTACAGCAAAAAACCTTAATAAATATATAAAAACTTTTAAAAATATTAACTAAAACATTATGGTAGACTAGGGCAAGATGTGACATCCTTAAGTCTATTAAAACATGTCAGTCAATGAAAAAAGCAAATGGGAATCATCGCTAATACCTAAGAAATCTAAGCTATAATGGGTTCCGAAGAAAAGAACTATTGCACTATGAACTGTTGGCTATCCAATAATGGTTTATAAATTGATAAGCAAAATAGACATGAAGCACAAAATCGTCTACGTAATGTAAAGGAATGCACTGTGAAATAAAGAAAATATTGCTTCCAAGCTTGTTTTAAGGCCCCACAACAAAGGCTGCTCTGATCGGCTCATACAAATCCCTAAAGATATTTGGTGCGTCTCCGTAATGCTCAAATTTGCTATTTTTCCAAGTATTCTATTCTTATTTATATAAGTCATTCTTATTTTACCCGTAGATTAAGATAAGATTATGTTTGACCGTACATTAATTTGATGAGATTTAAAAGACAAATTAGTATCTGAACTAAACTGAATGGTATTGAGCAAAACAAACTTCATTTGCAATTATGAGGTAAAGGTTTTATAAATATGGTTTTACACGCAACTACAGAACTGCTATTTGTTTAATCGGTAACAGAAATGGTAAGACTACGAATAAAGGTAAGAATCTAAGAGAAAGAACATAAGTACAATAAGAAAAGAATAAAAAGAATTAATTCTAGTTGAAGCTTGTTTCAAAACAGTACGATCAGCGGTAATTTTACAAGAACAGTCGTGAAAGGATTAAGCTATACACAAACTATAAAAAAAAGAAAATTAATAAATGACTAAAGATGACACAAACATCAATGGTAATGAAACAGATAAATCCAGTACCAAAATTCTTTTTAATCACAAAAAACAAATGTTAGAAGGCAATCATTATTGACACCGTGATGATTTAGTTCTTCAGGCGTCCCCAGAAGTTATCAATGACAATGCATCAAAGCATCGCTCTGTAGGTGACTTCAAACAAAATATCAAGTAAAGGGTGAACTTGCTTACTTGGAAAAATTTGGTCAGCCAGAAAAAGCCAGCTCTGACCTGTAAAAAGTTAAAGGTCTTGTAAATTTAGCGTAAAAATCGGTGAGCAATATCCTTCAGAAATAGACAATTCTCAGCCATCCGCACCATGTACCTACTCAGATCACGCAGCAAATAAAAAAGCTCGGTTACTGGACTGTACTGTCAGGAGTAAAAATATGGTTAAAAACCGGCCAAGAGCGTGTCGGGCCACGCTCAGTATAGGGTTCCGTAGTTTTCCATCACAATTAGTGACTCCACTGCTGAGTTGAACAAAATGGGCTATTTATTCGTTGGGAGGCTTAGTACTCATTCAGGTTGACACGCGGACGCTGTGGCGGGCGCGGTCACTGAAAATAAAAAAACTTGATTGCGTGAACCGAATTTAATGATTCTTTTTTTATTTGAAAGACGATATGCTCTATATTATAAAATTATGTAAAATGAGATAAAAAAAATGCTTGCTTACATGGTTAAGTCACTAATTTAGTTCATAAATAATTTTGTTATTTTTATCAAAAACTGTTCAACCCATCAAGTTTAAAATAATTTTCCTCGATAATACTAATATAGTTCTACATTTGAGAATTTTTTTACATTTTTTGAACTTATGGTTTTGAAATATATAAAATTTCAGCTCTCTAGTGCTAACGGTCACTGAGATTATCCGCGGACGGACAGATAGACAGACAGACATGGCGAAACTATAAGGGTTCCAAGTTTACTACGGAACCCTAAAAAGGAAGTTAATATTCAACCAATATTTGACGGCCTCCGCGGTCGAATGGTCTGTAGACCAGTCACAGGGCGTCACCATCTAGAGAGCTTCTGGGTTTGATCCCCGGTGGGGGCAAAGTTTATATGTAATGTTCCTACATGAATTTGTTAATGGACTCAATCGATATGTTAAATCACTCAATGTCAATTACTCGATAATAATAAAAAAAACAAAGATTTTTTTTTAATACTTAATGAAAATTAATTGTCAACCATAAGAGAATGACTAGAAACTTAACATTTGTAATTATATTACAAAAGATTCAGACGAATTGTGATCCTGCTCATTTTTTTGAAGACGGTTAAAAAGAAAAGAAAAAAACATTGATTGCCTACGTTAAAGGTTGTCAAAGGAAATTAAGAATTAGTGATTTCTATTTAAGTTCAAAATTGGACAGCTCTCCGGGTCTTATAAGTCTTGTGTTTGGCGATACTTCCAGTCAGGTGCTGTTCTCTTATCCGCAGAAACTTTTCTTGGGAACTTTTTGAATTAGTTCCGTCTGTCGCTGTCGACAGGGTCGACTTGGAAATGTCGTAAATTCTATTATTTCCATTATCCGTATAAAATGGTCTGGTGATTCTTGGAATGCTTTGTAGATCTATAAACTGTGAAAACCAAAATTTTACGTTTGATTTCGATAACGTATTGGTTGGCGTATTGACTGATATAATTGTGCTCGTCTTTGATTCTAAAACGACAGCTATTTCCTACAAAAATGGTTTTATCTAAATTTACTCGCCACTCTAATTGAATGCCTTGTACATAAGAAACATTTGACCTTTTCAACCTTGTTAACTAACAATGAGCTAGCAGTATTCTCAATGTATCTCAAGGAGAAAAATATTTTTCTGTTTTCCTGGTTTTCATTTACTTTAAGTGCGGTCGGCCTTACATCAACCTAGTCCGGAGTCTGTGATGATACCATTTAGAAGGGTTTCGTAAGACTCCACATTAAAAATTCATGTTTGTCCAGCGAAATGGACATTTGTGTATAAGATATGTGCTCATATGTACAGTTAATACCAAAAGTATCCTTTTTGTTACTTTTTTACTAAAATATACTTGTTTTTAACGTTTTATATAATTTCCTGCCCTGAATATAAATACTCCTCGCTTGTATTTATCTTTACATGTAAAGACATACGAATTTTTTTTCGGTACAAGTTTTTATCACAATCTTACTTATTCAATTCGGATTGGGAAGTAGACGACTGAGGTCAGTGACTTAACTCTGAAGCCTGGAGTAACTCGAAATCACAAAGTTTGCTCATCTAAGGTCGGATCATAGCGAAAGTTATCTTGTTTTTAATATATCTCCTTAAAAACACTACGCATCCGAGCTTCAAATTTTTTTTTATTTTACTAAAAACTTTTCTATAGTATTGTATTGAACAGAATTCATTAACAATATAAAAACTTTGTAAACATATATACATATAAAACTGTAGAGGTCGAATGTCTGTACATAGAAAAAAAATGCTTATAATCAAGTGTGGGGGACGTAAAAATAGAGAAAATACTATTTTTTTTAATAGTTTGTTTCTGTCTGTTCGTCTTTTTGTACGGGCTAATCTCCGAAATGACTAGACCAATTTCAATGAAATTTTTCATAGTCATACCTTACATCCCTGATCAACATCTAAGATTCTTTTTAATCGGGAAAATTAAAGGGATCCCGTGGGATAGTTAAAAAACCATAGTATGCGGACGAAGTCTCAGGAAACAGCTACTAAATAATAAATAAATAAATATCTTCAGATATTCACACCTAAGCGAAACGTGGACTATTGCAATGGGTGATTTTGACTAGTTTCTGACTAACCCTGAGGAGATAATAGTCGTGATTATATGTAAGTATGTGTGATTATGTATATGTATGTATCTATCACTAATTCCTAATTTCCTTTGGCAACCTTTAACGTAGGCAATCAATGTTATTTCTTTTCTTTTTAACCATCTTCAAAAAAATGAGCAGGATCACAATTCGTCTGAATCTTTTGTAATATAATTACAAATGTTAAGTTTCTAGTCATTCTCTTATAGTTGACAATTAATTTTCATTGTTTTTTTATTATTATCGAGTAATTGACATTGAGTGCTTTAACATATCGATCAAGTGCTCGTAATCCAAATTAATAGTATGATGAATATGGCATTTAAATGAAACCCTGTCTACCATATGAGTACAAGTTTCAAATACATTCATTCACATACGTACAGTCACATAAAACAATCGACATGCCAATCCTCAACAATCCCGAGGGCTTACCCGATAGGGCTTATCAGCTTCCAGAATACATCATTATATTGAACTCAAAATCATCCTCATCCCCCTTACTACCTTACTTCCTTCTGAAGAAAAGTGAGTTGAAGACGGAGACTGTCAAAATTGAATGTATTATATACATGTTTTTATGCAATTTTTGAATTTGAGAATTGAGTTTTAAATTATACGTTGTACATGAATTGATTTTTAAATTCAAGAGACAAGGAAATGTTTTGATTTACTTACTGATTTAGTGACCTCTTAATGACTACCCCATCAACGGATCCTTATTACTACAGAATACTTTGAATTCAAATAGAGAACGGTTAGAGTGATATTAATTAAAAACAAAAAAACTTTAAATTCCCTATCCTTCGAGAGTTACAATTAATTTTGTAGCTCCTAAAGGCGCCTTAATTAATTAATTACGTGTTCAACGAGAAATTTCAGCAATGCTATTTATTGATCGTACTATAACTGAAGATAGCAATAACATCTATTTTGCTGGAATAGTCGCAAACATCGTAAGTTGTTTTACTACTATGGTGAGGAGTAATCTTTGCGTGCCAGGCATTTTATTTATCCTACGAATAAAGTTCGTGCCAAGGACAAACGTATTTACATTTGATATAAATATGTCGCTGGATAGTGTGAAAACATTTTGTAAAGTGATAGCTGTAGAGTCCTGGCAACCTTTTATATACTTTTTATGTCATTCTTGAATTCTATTCGTGTAGATACCTATTGTTTATTCCATTGTTGTCATTACTCTCTATCTGTTACATTAGTTAGGTAAAGCTAGTGTTATTGTATATTATCATTGTGTTTCTCTTATTTATTATAGTATTTTCTCCTTTAACCGCCTTCCAATTAATTAATATATACAGTTCACATCTAACCACTTCATTTTGGTCCTTCGAGTCGGATAAGAAAAACAAGAATCTCATACCCTCTACTGCAGACCTACCTATACAGAGACTAGCTCACCACCGCAGTCCATTCACTTTTTCCGGCTTAGATTAGACTTTGGCCCCATCAATGTCACAGTGGATCGAAGACACGAAAGAAGTTATGTCGCTCTAGACACTTGCATGACTACTAGAGCCACTCATCTTGAAGTGATCCACGGCCTGTCAACCGATGCTGTCATTATGAGCCTGCAGAGGTTTATATCTCAAAGAGGAGTTCGGAGCAAGTCCAGAACTGCAGCGATTTTACGGCGACATCATCGCAGACTACGCAGCCAATCGAAGCACTTCGGAGAGTGTTAGGAACGACTAGTTCGAAATGTAGAGGTTGCCGTAAAAGCCACACTGATGGACCGTGCACCCAGAAACGAGGTTTTGCTGACAATACTCCTGGAAGCAGAAGCCATAACCAATGCAAGACCACTCACGTACGTGTCGGTTGATCCCTCAGAACCAGAAACATTAACACCCCTCCACTTCCTGATTATCCGGTCGTCGAGTCAAACCATACCAGCAGTTCTCGACGACACTGATCTCATGCGGTGAAAAGATAACAAGACTTAGACTTGCAGCCCACTTCTGGAACCGGTGGGTGAGACTGCCAACGATGCAGCGACTATAGACTATAGATATTGTAATATTTTCACCTTAAACGACCTTCCCATTTTTTAATATACACAGTCCATATCTAACTTATAATTATTTACTTAAATTTGTATGATTTAATAATGCGAAAAACTAATTATTTTAATAAATTATATCAAAAGCTTTGTTTTTGACATCTAGCTGTCAGTGTTGACGTGGTAGTCAATAGATTTAACATCGACCAACATTAATGGAAAGTCTTCAGAGATTTCATTTTCCTTTATTTTCCTAAACACTCCAAAAGTCTTTACAAAATTCTAGTTAAAGATCCCAAAATTAAACAACGATAACCACTAAACTCTTACTCCAATCCTGATTTGTTTATCCATATCACCTAAAATGTTTCACATAAAAAATAAAACAGAAATCCTTTTTGTAAAGTCAAAATACCCACGCACTGCAACAGATGCGTAAGGCTTTTACTCTTATTGGTTCCTATCGAGTGATTGGGCGGGCGACTTTTACAAATGGTCCAGTTATTACCCCACATTTTTCTTCCATCGATAACTTTTATATACAAACGTCAAATGAAGGATAAACCGATCTGCTGTGGTTATTGAAATGCGGATTTTACTTACTCAAATTAATAAACTCCCTGGAAACAAATGAGCTCAGTCTGACATGAAGGTTAATTGGTCGCTGTTTGTAAATTGCTTGCTAATAGGTCGTGTTTTTCTAAAAATTTGGAAGGTAGGTATAACAATATTCATAATGAAGCTAATATTGACATGAGATTCATTAGAGTTTATGCAGATCTAGTTATAACGGTGAGCGTGGTTTTACAAATGAATGTCGATTTGATAAAAATTTACCCACCTAAAGTTGGGAGGGTTTTTTGTAAAGCTTTAGACACACAACTTGGTTATGGAATTCTTGTTTCCATCAAGGACGTCATAGTGTTTCTAGGTCTTTTGAATCAAATCTATAAATGTGCATATTCAATTAAATATTAATAATTACCTATGTTCGTCATATTATTATGCTTTACTGGAATGTCATGACCAAAAACACTTTTATTGATATTGAAAAAGGCTTTGACCTGTCAATGGTCAGAAAACCAGACACAATAGAAATATCTATTATTTGCGAATACCGGGTTCGCACTGACCCTCAAGGTAAAAACTAAATAACAAATTGTATATTTTTTACAAAAAATCGCACACATACATCGTGTACATACAGAGTAGGGAGAAAAAACTTAGACTAACAAAGATACAGGCAAACGGCATACAGCGTAAAGTCAGAGTCAAATCACAATAAATATAAAACAGTTTATGATACAACCGAATAAGTCAATTTTTAGTCAGCTGGCCAACAAAAAAATTTTGAATTTGTAGGAGCTTCAAAACGAAGTCCTTGATCGTTTATTGAACCGAACTTAACTTATTGTAATTTATACATCTGTGAAAAATTGCGGTTGGTGTGAAAGGGTTCTTTACCTATGCCGCAACCCTTATAACTGGGACTTAAAAATACGATTGTCTGTTTCTGGTGCTGTAATAAACGAGGGGATTTCACGAGATAAAGTTGAGGTCAAACTCGATGGGACTTTATGTACTTTTATCGTATTTAAGTTAAATTGAGGAAAAGGTCTGGTTGATTCAATAAAAGTAGCAGTTGGGACAGGATTGACGTCATAGTGTGTCTTTATCGTCTCTAGAGGTTTTAAAGGGTAATCAGAAAGAATCTTACTTACATCCTATCGCTCGTGATGGAATTGAGTACATGTTATTGTGTAACTGATGCGAAGTAAGTAGTAATTCTTGACCTTATTTAGACAATAACAATAGAAATAGTACACATACATAATAAACAAGTAAACAAACTATAAATAACAAAAATAAAATAATCAAACACCAGTATTGTCAACAAAAGCAAACATACAATAAAACACATAAAATGATATTGATTCCTTCCCTGATAAGAGTCGGTTATTTTGATTGATAATTCGATATGACTATAATAAACAAATATCTAGCTACGTTACTACTTGTAGTAAATTCTCTTATGTCCTTTGAGGTAAAACTTGCAAAACTTGAAGCAGGCTTGCAGTATACTCTCTCTGGTTATTTAAATTAGCCAGCAACATCTTTTAACCCTTAATTTGTTAGATTAGGTGTTTAAAGCACTTACCCAACAACAAATAATTTTTTTTTTTACATAATTTTAGATAAAAAAATAAAAAATAAATAAAAAAAATTCGTCCGGGGTAGGCTAAGTACTTTTGTATGACCTTATGTATAGAGTGGTCCTCTGACGAGACAACGATTTATAGTTTATTATATTTATATTTTTTTTTTGTTCGGGGGTATTTAAATATTTTTTTATTTTAGCTTTTTTTATGATGTACAAGTTATGACCCTGCATTTAATATCCCACTCGGGTATATTTTTGTAAACATCAGATATTTCATTGTCACTTTCATGCCTCATAGCTTTCAAATGGCTAAGCCGATTTCCATGAAACTGGCTGTATCGTGATGTAATATATTATGTTATGACATTTCATTTGATACCCAACACGGGTACCTATATTTGTAAACATTTAATTTTTCATTCCAGTTTTTATTCCTCGTATGTTTCAAATGACTTACACTCAGCTGCAGAAACGAACTTTAAAATGTAATGTCCGCATTATCTCTAATGCTCCATTAAATTTATTTATTGAAGTGTCAAAAGAACAACTTAGCGTAGTTTTACGTTGCACAAAACGACGTTAGCACCCTGTCAATGCTAAAGAGACATTAGCTAAAACTGTTTTGCTTAACAACCTTAACTTTAATGAACTTTAAAGTTTTGATGTCTCATTAACAAATGTCGCCCTTAAATAATCTTTGTGCAACTGAGTGTTAGCCGGTTTTTATAAACATAGCATAGAACACTCTCGCCTAAACCATCTTTTAAGCAAACAAAATGAATCGAAATCGGTTAATCCGAGCTAGGACGCCACAGACAGACACACACGTTTCAAACTTATCACACCCCCCTTTTTGTATCGGGGCTTAAAAATATAAGATTGAGAATCAGAGATTCGCTTGTTTATCTTTCCACCGTTCCCGAATTCAAAATAACAATTTCAAAAGGTAGATCCAGAATACATTGAATATAAATAATTGCGTTACATTGAAGGGCACTTAAGGAAAAGAAAAAGACTCAACGAGAAATTTCTTAAAGATTTATTTGACCAAAATAAGGACTGTAGCTAACTGCTAACTTAGTCTTCAAAGAAACAATACAAGACAAAAGAACCTTTAGACAATTTATTGGACTTGAAAACTAAGGTAGTGAAACTGTGTTCTTTCGCGCTTAATGACTACTAAAATACTGGACAATTGGTTCAATATAACAATCAAAAAAGCCACCTGCCCAGATGATAAATATTTATTTTAACAGGATTACTAGGAAAGCAAATATTTCTGCCAAATTTTAAGATTTTCTGTCTATATTGACAGTTATTTAGTTCTCTTTGTACGAGTTATCAAGACTGTAGCCCAATAGGTGGCGTAAAGGTTCGCATACTTTGGCTCTCGATATCGAAAACAAAGCCACCTTCGCCATGGTCAGGCCTTGGATGGGTAAACAAAACTTTGTGGTCTCGAAATCCTCCTCTTCGGAAGGCACGTTAAGCAGTTGGTCCCAGTCGCTATCGCAACCGTTTCTACCACCAACCCGCATTGGGCCAGCGTGGTGTTGGTGTTCTCCATGAGGTGGCTCTGTCCTTTACAGTGTGTATAGCACGTGGACGTCGTATACTAAATTATGCATTGGTTTGATCCTCACCTGTGCCAACAAGATTGAAAAAAATCGTAAGTTATTTTTCAATACCTTTTTCCTCTCACTGTGCGCAGTGAAGAGGATATTGGCGTATACATGCATGGTATGTATGTAATTAAAATACTTGTAGAATAATATATCCTGGATCTGAATTATTAAACATTACAATTTACTATTAATTTCGTTACCAGCTTACTACGTCCAACAGCTGGACACAGGCCTTCGGAGAAACATATGCGAAGTCCATAGCGGATTGGTGTGTAGAAACGATTGCAATTGTGACTGGGACCAACGGCTTAACGTGCCTTCCGAAGCACGGTGGAGTTCGAGATCACAATGTTTTGGTCACCCGTCCGAGGCCTGGCCATGGCGAAGATAGCTTTGTTTTCGAATTCGAAAGCCACAGCGTACTAACAGCTAGGCTACCGAGCTCTTCTCCTTTTCATTTAAAAATCAATTTATCGATAGGGAATCATTTTTGCGCTTTGCGATTGATTAAATTAAAATTACTTTTGCAAAGTCAATGTAAGAAAGGAAAGACAATCAAATTAGTTAGTAATAAAAACTGATAGCTTTAGCTCCAGGAAAAACAAATGTCGATCATAAGCCATTTTTAGTCGGTAGTGTTTTAAATCACCATTTTTTTTCTCCTTTTTGCCCTTTTCCCACTCTAGGTGGTCGGCACAGCATGTCTTCTTCTTCCATTCTCCTCTGCCACTCGTCAGTTCAGCATCCACTTCTTTTATTCTCATATCATTCTTCACGCATTCAATCCATCGCTTCTTTGGTGTTCCTCTCACTCTAGGTCCGTGCACATCCAAGCTCAGCATCCTTCTTGTAATGTGGCATTCATCACCAACCACAATTTATATATAGATAAAATTTAAGCAGAGATCAAAACCTTATTGAGGCTGACTATAATGAAACTTGAAATAGTATCGTCATCAGGGACAGGCCTTCCTTATGGAGAAACACATGAGGTGTATGGGCCGTAACACCACCATGCTGGCTGGGTTAGTGGGTTGAAACGGTCACAAATGCGACCGGGACCAAAGGCTTAACGTACCTTCTGAAACACGGAGGCGCTCGAGATCACAAAGTCTTGGTCACCCATCCACGGCTTGACCACGGTGAAGGTAGCTTTGTTTTCGATCGAAGCCAAAGCGCATTGACCTCTACGCCACCAAGCTCCTCAATAGATCTCCGAAATAGTATAACCTCCTCCTTTTTGAAATCGGTAAAAAATAGTTTTAATAAACAGAAAAGGTGTCACCTATCCAAAGTTCCGCTCTTCGATTATAATCCACATACAGTACCATTACCCCCTGAGGCCCAATCGCATGCCGGCCTTCGTGAACTATGTCTCTATTGTCTCCTTTTGTGGCCGCTGAGAGTTTAATGAATTTGTTTTCGCTCTGATAGACAACTTCAACAGACTTCAGGCCACCGACCTAATAGTGCTATTATGGCCTCCTCGTGTATATCTCCATATAAGAAGTTATGCTCAGCAGTGGAACAATCGGCTGGTGATAATTGTTTACATAGGACACAACCACAGATACACAAAGATAACGCAAGTGATACGATTTGTATTGAAACCAAGCGTGTCAACTTTTTCGTATACTGTGACGTCACAGCCGTAATTTGATTAAATAATACCGATGTCTCCGATGCTCCTTCGCCAATTATTACACAACGAGGCATTTTTTAGCAGCGGCCTATCCCGACGTTTGGTCGGGGTTTTCGAACACACAAAGTACATGCATTTGCGTCATCTATGTAAATCTATATCTGTGGTACAACCCCTACGCGATCGAGCGCTTAAAACAATAGATTCGGAAAAATTTCTCCAAAAGTTTTCCGCCTTCTGTGACATGCACTTAGATTTAGACAGACTCAATTGACAGCGTTTCACTCGGAAACTTCACTTCGAAACGTGACCCGGTGTTTCGTGGTTCGTGATTGGAATACAGGGAATGCTGTAAATCAGATTCAAGCTGTCTGCGGTTGTAATAGCAGTTTAGACGAGGAAGCCGCGAATATAATAATATAGAGAAATGAATATTTTGTCTTTAGACTTAAATGGAAGCGTTCTTTTGTCAGACAAGTAGTTCTTTCAGCTGAATTATAACATATTTTTTTATTTATTTATTATAATTGATTATTTTTCTAAGTTATAAGTATAAATAATTGTAAAAGTAAACACTTTGTATTTTAGTGCTGAGCATGTTTTTTTTATTATAATGGAAGTTGTCTGGTAAATAAATAAATAAAGTAATTTTTTTTTCAAAATTCGTACTTTTTGCAGTTCATATTGGTTTAATTGAATGATTTTTAAACATTAATGTAAAGTTCTAAGGCCTCATGGTAGCTAATAAACTATGAGTTTAAGCTAAATAAATGATTCGGGTTTTACTCGGAGTTCATGTTACTTCTATATTTCTATAAAGCTGAAGAGTTTCTTTGTTTGGTTGAACGAATCTCAGAAACTACTGGACCAATTTCAATCTAAAAATCTTTCAATGTTATCCTCTAACATCACGCTTTCCCAAAGGCAGTATTTTATGCGGATGAAGTCGCTAAGCTAATGTTGACGACCTCCGTGGTCGAGTGGTCTGTACGCCGGTCTCAAGGCGTCGCCATCTCGAGAGGTCCTGGGTTCGATCCCCAGTGGAGGCAATTGTTGGGGTGATGAATTTTCAGACTTTATTCTCCAGTCTTGGATGTTCATTATAAATATATAATATTATGTATATTCTGAATAATTATGTGTATTTATCTATTTAATATATTTGTCCGTCATCTAGTATCCGTAACACAAGCAGCATTTAGGGCGAATTCGA
Organism: Parapoynx stratiotata; assembly: GCA_910589355.1. Classification (NCBI taxonomy): domain Eukaryota; kingdom Metazoa; phylum Arthropoda; class Insecta; order Lepidoptera; family Crambidae; genus Parapoynx; species Parapoynx stratiotata. The sequence goes on from OU342458.1 coordinate 17,784,299, forward strand.
CCAAATTGAGATTATAACCAAATTGGAATAGTAATACCAAACTGAGTTCACACGATTGGTCGAATCTGCCCTAAAGGCGGAGACGATTAGCTATCCTAGTTTTTTCATGTTTGGTTACACGCGAGTAATATTATTTTAATGGAGTACGCAGTTTTTCGCGTACGAATGTGTCAATGTCTCGTTTGACATAGAGTAGATTCGACCAATCGTTTCAGGTCAGTTTGGTATTACTATTCTCGTGTTACTAATCTCAATTCGGTCGAATTCGCCCTTAGTTGCTTAAAATGTGACTAGTTGATAGGTGTGATTGTCTGTGGATATTTATTTATTTATTAATGTTTCTATGATTTTTTTTGTCAACAGTGCCTACCAGTTCCCGGGTTGGGGTTCCGCAGAGGGTCCTACAGATGCCTTTGCAAGAGAGGATTCTACTTCCCCAACACAACAGCCAGCAACCGGTACTACAATGGCAGTGAAATTGAGGAGGAATATGAGAAACATCTGCAGGTGTTTATCATTTCTAATAATTAGTCCTAATAAACCTTCAAACATACTGTTCGAGCCACTAGCCGAACATTGGACTCCGGCAACAGCGCGGTCAGCAGCGGGCCAACATAAATATCATAACAGTTATCGTGCACCGTCGGCACTTTACACCGACGAGTCACGTACATAACTTAACAATGTGTACTTTAACTCAACTTAATATTAGGTCCTTACCTATGAAATTGGTGATTTGTATGGAGATTTTGGGGATGTCCGCATTTTACATACTAACATTTTATCAGTTTTCTTCACAACGACAAATCCAGAGATAATAATATTTGGCATGTATCATTAGACAAGCTTTAGCAATATGTGTGTGAACACGCTTGATAAAAATTATTCATCGTTTTTATGTTAATGCAAATCAAATGATGTATTCGGGAGGCAGTTAAAAATAATTGTCTTTGTGTCTAATTTTAACACAATTAAACTAACAAAAAATTTACAAATTGTTTAATACGAGCTCAAAAATATGGTCTATTTTTAGAAGAGGCAATTATTTTATAAGAATGTTTTGAAACTTAATAGTTACGGACAAATTGCTAAGACAGAATAAAAACACCAATTTCATAGGTAAGGACCCAATATAAACTAAACTGTAGCAACAATAAACTAGATTTCAACCATCCGTGTTGGGTCTCACTTCCACGTCTTCAACTTTCGATTATAATCCACATACAGTACCATTACCCCCTGAGGCCCAATCGAATGCCGGCGCTCATGAACTATGTCTCTATTGTCTCCTTTTGTGGCCGCTGAGAGTTTAATGAATTTGTTTTCACTCTGATAGACAATCTTCAACAGTCTTACTGCTGACTTCAGGCCACCGACCTAATAGTGCTATTATGGCCTCCTCGTGTATATCTCCATGTATTAAGGTTTGCTCAGCAGTGGAACAATCGGCTGGTGATAATTGTTTACATAGGACACAACCACAGATACACATAGATAACGCAAGTGACACGATTTGTATTGAAACCAAGCGTGTCAACTTTTTCGTATACTGTGACGTCACAGCCGTAATTTGATTACTCACTCTCACGTCTCACTTCCACGTCTTCAACTTTCCACGCTGCCGCCCAGGGCTGCTCTCTGGGGTAGCTCCGCTAACACCATCATGCTGCCGCCCAGGGCTACTCTCTGGGGTAGCCTCCACTGACATCAACTTATCATGCACGTGCAGGTCGCGGCACCTTATTACCGCTCGCGGTCTGCCCGTACACACACATGAGAAGTATGGGCCGTAACGCCACCACGCTGGTCCAATGTGGGTTGGTGGGTAGGAACGGTTGCAGCCGGGACCAACGGCTTGAAGTGGCTTAAGAGATCACAAAGTGTTGCTCACCCATGACCCGTTGACAATAGTCATAATGATAAAAGGCCTTTTAACAACTTAAAAATACAAGTGACTATTAAAAATAGATATAACGTAATACCTCTAATAGTTCGATACATTTAGGTATATTATTAGAAAAATAATTATTATTTTTAGATTCAAAGCTATTTAGGTAGCCATTAGCTATCGCTTTGTGTAATATTTTATTCACTACGGGACTTGTTCGTCCTTTACTATTATGTGATACCATTAAATGAGAAAGCATGATCAATAATGTTTTATATTATATGATTTTAATGATAATGATTATCACTAATAGTAGATTAGTAGCCAAGGGCTGTAAGGCATCAATTGCAGCCCGAGATATTTAGGCGCACGAGCGCAGCGAGGGCGCTTATAGTTCGAGGGTGCAATTGATGCTTACACCCGAGCTAAATACTCTGCTTTACATCTCGATTGTGAGGTAAGTGGAAAAAAAGGCATTACAAGAATAAATAAATTTATTTTCAAGAACTAAATTTAGCTTCGCCGTTCGATATTCAAAATTGATGAAAATAGCGAAGCGACCTCTTTTGTCACAAGAATAAATAAATTTATTTTCAAGAACTAAATTTAGCTTCGCCGTTCGATATTCAAAATTGATGAAAAAAGCGAAGCGACCTCTTTTGTCATTGGGCTGAATGCATGATGTCTAGTGCCAGTAAGATGGTTAGATGTACGCGAACTTTTTGAATGAGTTTTTTTTTAATTACTTACCGCCCTAGGGCGTTTCTAGCTACATTATTAACCTAGGGCGGTAATTGATCACTTACAACCCGCATCTGGGGGTATTAAGGACCTACTTACCGAACATGAGAGATGTAATAGTACATTATGGTACAAGTGTGTAATGTTGGTGATAACCGCTGAGGCGCATTGAGGCCCGAGCCGTCAGGCGAGGGTCTTAAGGAGCCGAGGACGGTAATCATCAATACACACGTGTATCATACAATGTTTTTCAACACACTTCTGAATAATAGATATTTTTCCTTTGAGTTTTCTGGTAGTAAACTTTCCATAACGTTCTGGGCTTCACATCTTATATCGGGCGGTGTACAACATAAATCATTTTCTTCATAAATTGTATTTGCAGACATCTTAATTAATAACTAACTAAATAACTTCAAAAGAGAAAACGAGACGAGTTGTGAAAAATGTTTCGTAATGGCGGGAAAAATTAATCAGTTTTCCTATGCGCGCGCATCGGCCATAGACTAATAAATTTTGTAATGGCGGGAAAAATTAATTAGTTTTCCTATGCGCGCGCATCGGCCATAGACTAAAAAATGATTTCTTTTTCTTGGGCTTTTCGCGGATAGCTTTTTAGCGCAAATGTAACCGTAACTCAACCAATAATATTAAAAAAACTATTACTCACTCGTGGATAATAGTAATGAAAAAGTCACAGTTTGATTATAGGTGTCATTATGTGCCTAATTGCTATGGGATTAGAGCCACTTTATAAGGAAGTGTGTTGAAAAAATTATTATCCGTTTTATGGGCGATCCCATTGCAACTAGTGTGACTAGAAATGCGTTTTAACCACGACCACAGGAAGATTTTTATCGCATTAACAAAATCAACTAGTCGCAAATATCAGTCTCTTTGAAATATTTAAAATTGTTTTTATATTTTACAACTAGCTGTTGCCGACGATTTCGTCTAAGGTTACCGGTATTTTTAACTATCCCACGGGGACCCTTAAATTTTCCGGAATGAAAAGTATCTAAGGTATTTACCAGGGATATAAGGTATCACCACGCAAAATTTCATCGAAAACGGTCCAACCATTTCAGAGACTAGCCCGTACTAACAAATAGACAGAGAAACAAAAAAAAATGTTGACTTTACATTCCCCTGACTTGATTTTAAGCATTTTTATGTACAGACATTTGACCTCTACAGTTATAATTGACTAGTACAATTGTACCATGAATCCAACAATAGCGTATTGGTTCGTTTATTAATCACGTAATCACAATGCCTAGGACCAATTAGTGAAGCCATTGTTCACCAAATTGCTAAATATCTATATTCTGTGTAATAATATGTCCATCCTACTGAATTGTTCCTAAACTCTATATCCACTGAAACGAAATAATCAATAATGCAAGTTGACGATTAGTTTCATACATATACATATAATAACGACGGGGATGATATCCCCTAAGGGCTAGTCAGAGACTAGGCAAAAGCACTGCAAATGTAGTCCATTGCCATTGTCCACGCTTCACCAAGCTGTGATTGCACTCAGCGTGACAGGTGGTGAGCCCGTCGCCGTTTTAAGCTATTGGAGAATTGTACAGTTCTCAGTCCATTACTTGCCTTTAACGACACCCAAGGGACGAGATGGGTTGGTAGTATTCTTTTAATGAGCCGCTACCACATGGTTCTTAGTTTCGAATGTCTTTAAGAGATTCCCGTTTTAATCCCCGTCGGTACCATGATGTTTGTGTTAATCCTTTAGATTAGTTATAAATAAGTGAATGTCGCCTTCATTACTGCAACAAAAATATGAAAAGGAAGAGGCAAGCGAAACAAATTTATGTAATGTCAGAATTTATTGTTCTTTTTTTCGCCGTCTAAGGCATAAGCCTTCTGCTCATAATTATGCCAATCCTTGCGATTGTGTGCAAAGTTTTGCAAAACTCCAGAAACATTCCATTCTTTCTTTCTTTGTTTCAGTGATTGCGGCAAAATTCAAGCGTAAATTTCACATCGATTCTATTGTCTGCAGTATCAACTCAGCATCTACAACTCAGCTTGTTGCAAAATTCGAAAAGATTTCGGTACTATTGTAAATTTGACATCAGTCTCATCGTCCCCAGCATCAATGAAGCCTGTAATCTTTAACTGATGCCTGTTATGGCCTAACATATCTCCGGCGAAATGTGGGTCTTAACACTTGCCTACCTCTTCGGGAATATGGCGTGATTAATGAGTGTGATGTTCGATGGCCTGCTGCAAAATATATGATAAGACTTCGCTATTGTCATAAAGACTTATTTGTCTTCTTTGTCGCCAGCATCAACCCAGCCTCTACTCTTTAACCGACGCCTTCGAATGCCTGCCTTGCGCGGAGGGCTGCGAGGCCTGCGTGGACGGATCCCCGTGCGTGGCTGCCCTGAACTGGGTCGTCAGATCCACCATCTTCGCCCTAGCCTGCCTCGTCATATCCTGCCTCCCTTTTATCGTCTACTTCACTATCAAGTACGGGCACGTTAGGGTAAGTGCTAGAACCTACTCGAATATTCTCTTTTTTAATGTATAGGAATCAGATTCCAATGTGGTTTATCAATGGCTTATATGTTTAGAAAAGATATGAATGTCTAAAGAAAGATAAATGAATAGACATAATTCATAAAAAGACAAAAATACAGGTTTCTTAAACAGAATTGTGGCAAACTAGTACACGACTCACCTCCCTTACGGTAAGGGTTTGCTGTACACGAGATGCTTGCAGCACCTGATACGCGATGAATACTTTTGTAGGAGACGAGGTGTCTGCTTCCAGTATCATGCTTTTTCAACGAAACATTTATAGTTGGGATAATTTGTACAGTGGAGATGCACCCCTAGTAGTGCATCTAAGATTCGCGAGGCAAATTTCGATCCCTTCCTCTCTTTAAATGTGGAATAATTATGTCCGTCTTCTCACAGGTGGTCCGAGCTGCTAGCCCAGTGTTATTAAGGGTCATTGTTCTGGGAGCCCTCCTCATTTACTGCACGACCCTCGTCATGTACGGCCGGCCAACAGTCCTGACCTGTACTGTACGGGTGTGGCTCAGGGAGGTCGGCTTCTGCCTCACTTATGGTGCTCTAATGCTGAAGACTTGGAGGTGAGTCAATTATTTAATTTTGTGTGTATTTATTTATTTAATTTATTTAAATTTAAATATAACGTGGGATTGATGGAGTTTACGAGCTCCGCCGTAGGTTGCCTTTTCACCAGAGCTATGCTATATAGCTATGCTGTGTGCGAGAAAAAACGAAGTAATCCTACATACATACATACATACATAAAATCACGCCTGTAATCCCCGTAGGGGTAGACAGCGTCCAAGGAGCACTGCGTTCCTTAAGACCACATTTAGCCATACGAGAATTGGGTTTGGTCAGATGAAAAATCGTGAAAGAGTAGGAACAAGTGTCTAGCTGCCCACAGTACGCCCTTAGTCGCCTTTTACGACATGCTAGACAAGAAAAGCAGTTGGTACATTCTTTTAGTAATCTTATTGGCCCAATATTGCTCTATTTGAAATTAAATTTAATAAATATTTAAATCAATTTAATGGTGTTGGTTTTAAGAACTTTGCTTAATGAAGTAAATCGCTAAAACCTAAAAATATTATACTCGGAATTATTTAGACCATATATCAATAGTTTAAAAAAAACTCCACGATAGCGAGTTTTGAAAACCATCTGGCGCCAGCGCCATCTAGTTTGTGATCATCAAAACTTTACAACAGGTACGCGTAGTAATATTGAGTATTTTCTGTATCACTACAAACTAAAAATATTTTAGATAATTTCCCTATAGTTAAAAAAAAACACAAGGATAGCGAATTTTGAAAACCTTTTGGCGCCCCAACGCGTTTACAGAGACTTGAATATTATGAGAGAAATAAATGAATAGGGGCATATATTAAACGGTAAAAGTACTCAACAGAGAACAAAAGGCTGAAGCCCGCATAAACACTATTCTATTCTTCAATCTACGGCATAGACCATTGTGTGCCGGATTTAAATCCTCTGAACCGTATTTCCTGTGTCCAAACATTAGAACTTTTCGTTTTTGTGGATTTTAATTTAGCTCAATAGCTGATGCAACATTTAAGAATTACTTTTACAAGTTTGTAGGCTTTTATTTTGTGTGGTGACACCTTTAAACTGAAACCCAGCAAAACAATTAATAATATTTAAAAAATATTCTTATAACAACATTTAGCCATGACCTGAAGAAAGTTTATTGAGAATTATTCACAACTTAAAATACAACATAAACAATCTAACAAGTTGGCTAAGAAATACTGCATACGCGTAGCCAAAAAGATAAGATTTTTTGATTTCTAATATACTTTCACACATTCATAAACACAATTTAAGTTGAAAGAAATTGTTTCATAGTAAATATGCTGCTTAAAACTTCAAAAGCGTTTATGAATTAGGAGGTATTTGTTCTAAATGTTCCAATCTATGAGAGATATGTTGGCAATACTAAGAATCCTATAGTTTTCATGAATTTGGTATTTTTAATTCTATTTTATCGGTGTCCCATTTCAACTATAGGCTCTAGGCTCGGACTGGGACGTATTTTATTATTTTTTCATTTGAGATTACAATATCGAAAATGAATAAATATTGTTACAATAGCTAGTGATATTTTTTTATTTTGTGTTATACCTTGCCCAAAATCATTCGGTATGAGAAATTGACCGATTTAGGGCACCTCTCCCCTGATCTGATATCGTCTGATGGTAAGCTGTTCATAAGCGGAGGCAGCTAGGGGAAAATATAAAAGTCTTCCCTCCACCCTGCAGTCAAAAAAGCCGCTACTGTGGTTAATTTTAAAAATTCTAACTCAACTTTTTACTTTACATTCCAGTGGACTGTCTATCCGTGTCGAACGTTTAATGAACAGAGATGCGTGTATTTCGTGTTATTTTTTTGTCTTCTATAAATTATTATGTCCTTTATTGAACATCCAACGAGGTGAATTGTGCCAACGGTTTGATTTAAGAACACAGACAGGGCAAACGTCTTAATACTCGTACATTTCATAGTTAATTATAATGCGTAAGAGGGTGTGCGTTGTTTACTCGCTTGTGAACAACGAAGCAGCAGCTAGCACACAAGAAATAAGTACAAGTTTGGAAATTACACTTCTAAAGCCACGTAAAGTAAATATTAGCTATTTACTCACAGCTGTATATTAAAGAGCAAATTAAATTGAATCACCTTATGTTGCTGGAAAGATATTGTACTCAAACGCGCTGTGAGAACACAATTTTCTTTGAATTATCTATTATTTACTTACTCATCAGAACAGACTATTAGGCTCACATAACTACATCCTATCAATTAAAAAATTGCAACAGAAATATGCTATATTGTTGTCTAAGTACAATACCTGGTTGTTTACCATTTTAGAAACACTGCGAATTTATTAGAATAAATCGTGTCCTACCTATATGATCTTTATTATGTTAAAAAAAATTTCATGCTGTAGTTATGCTATAGGAAACATTCAGTCATAAAATTGATTAACATTGGATCGGATTCACAGCTGAATCAGGTTGAATTCTCGTTAATAATTAAAGGTTAATATTTCTGAAAACAATTTCAGGATTTCTCATAATAACAAAATACTATCCAAATAGTAATCCTCGTGCTATTAGCTTCATACAAAACCCATTTCAATCTTTTTAACTCTTCTAAGTCAGCTTCTGAGGAGCTCGGTGGCGTAGTGGTTAGTACGTTTTGGCTTTCGCTTTTGAACAAATATAGTCCAGTGTCAAGTCATGAGAATTATAGCTCTCAGAAAAGTAAGAAAGCTCAAGATTACTTGTCCTCAGCCTATATGCGTCCCACTGCTGGGCACAGGCCTTCCTCATGGAGAAACACATGAGGAGTATGGGCCGTAACACCAACACGAGCCCCATTGCGGGTTGGTAGGTAGAAACAGTCGCAATAGCGACCGGAACCAACGGCTTAACGTGCCTTCCGAAGCACGGAGGAGCTCGAGATCACAAAGTTTTGGTCACCCATCGCCTTACCATGGCGAAGATAGCCACTACGCCACTGAGCTCCTCGAGATTACCTTAAGGAGGTAATATAAGGAGGTCGTTGTTAGGAATGCGGTAACCTTCTTAAGTTCAAAAAAAATTTTGAATGGCAATGAAAGCTATTGGGGCGCTTTCTCGAGTGACGGTCACTGGAAGACTCGTTTCCAGGCTTCATACAAGGTAGACTAACGATGTGACGAAGGTGGCGGTTAGCGCAAACTAACGATCGGTGTGAATAACCTAGAGGCTGGACAGCAGTGAGAGTCTCTCGGCTAAGATGAACACATATTGTGTCAATATCAAATGACACATTGTCCCCGTATTTCCCTAAGACTGAAGGGAAAAATTTATAAATCTATAATAAGACCTGTCATCATGTATGGATCGTAATGTTGGCCTGTAAATCGGAAGGATGAACAGAGATTGCATGTAGCATTGCATTGAAATTCGAATGTTAAGGTGTGACGAGAATGGACAGAGTGAAGAATGAATATATTAAGGGAAGTCTGAAAGTTGCCCCGATTGCTGATAAATTGAGAGAAAAACGACTTTCTTGGTATGGACATGTAATGAGGAGGGAGAATGATCATGTCACCAGGAAAGTTATGGACTTGAAAGTGGATAGGCGTGTGGGGAGAGGAAGACCAAAGAAAAGATGGATGGATTGTGTGAATGATGATTTGATGAGGATGGTGAGTGTTGACTTGACGAGTGATAGAGGAGAGTGCAAGAGGAAGATGTGTTGCGCCGACCCCAAATATAATTGGGAACAGGACAGGAAAAAGAAGAAGATCAAACTGACACTTTGTCAAAGTTTTTTGAAATCGGCACTTAATACTAGCCTCAATAGTAATAAGCTAAGGCAAATACGTCGCAGATTTAATCAATCAACTCGAAAACTATGAACAATCAATGCCTCCAACGACCGCTGTAACCGAACTCCAATCACCAATATTTCCAATTGCAAATAGAAAATGCTTCGTATCGAGTGATAAAATCGAATGGGCTTAACATGAAATTGAATAAACAAATCGTAATTACTTTTTGCAATGTTTGTAATAACGTCATCAAGTTTCGTTTATTTTTGATCTGAAATAGTGACATTGATTCTAGTACAGTTTGCAGTGAATTCGAAGCATATTATAGGTAGTAATTTACTTAGCTTACTAAGTGTAGTTTTTAAATTCACACAACAGTAAATAGCTGACTATTTTTTAATAAATAGTTGAAGGCATATCAACATCTCTCTTTCCCCGACGGTGTAGGCAGAGGTTTAAACAGCCACATTTAGCCAGATCCGTTGAAATAATTTATAATGTAATCTCTCAGGCAGAGCATTCTATCAGAGATCTCTATGAAGACTCGTGCGCAATTTAAAAAAAAAATGTGCAGAGAAGGTGTAATGTCGCTACACAGGCCACGGGGCAGATAATTTCAAATTTATTTATTTATTCTTAATGCATGACGTACAAAGGCGGACTTAATGCCTTGAGGCATTCTCTACCAGTCAACCGGAAAGCAGAGTGAGGAGAGCTAAAACGAAGGGACAAAAAAGTTGAAAAACCAACAAAAGTATATACTACTGAGAACTAAGAAATATACACTAATATTTAGTTCGAATCGGGAGACTGAAAATTTTATTTCACGCTTTTTAGTGAGGAATTCAATGCTGTGGTAAAAAATAATGGACTGCGATAAAATATAAATTCACAATCTGTGATTCTGTGTGCTACAAATGGTCTAAAGCTCTTAGCGGCGCCTCGAATCCACCGCGAAACCAATTGTTAAATGTGTACAAAGCACGAGTAGCTCGTAACGACGTTTTTCTCCTATCGTATTTGCCAAACGAGATGCGATCAAAGATACTTGCTTGCAGTTTTGGGACGTTAGACGTAGACGGGAGGTAACTAGTTTAAGGGGAGCCGTTGAGATAATTTCGTTGAATTACCTAGTCACATTGGAGGAGATCGGTCGTGTAGTGGTTAGTACGCTCTGGCTTTTGATTTCGAAAACAAAGCTAGCTTCGTTTGGCAGGTTATATGAGTGACCAAAATTTTGTGATCTCGAACTCCTCCGTGCTTCGGAAGGCACGTTAAGCCGTTGGTCCCGGTCGCTATTGTAACCGTTTCTACCCACGAACCCGTTGGGCCAGCGTGGTGGTGTTATGGCCCATACTCCTCATGTGTTTCTCCATGAACACGGCCTGTGCCCAGCAGTAGGATATATAGGTTGAGGACGACCCAGCCACATACTACTGGTACACAAGGCTCTTTACCATCAGCAAACATATTAATTTGATTCGTAAAGAATGATTATAGTGTTCGAGATAACATCTTGATACCCTTATGTTTTTAATGTCGCCGACTCGACTTCTCTACGTTCTAAGCAATTTCATCCAAGGTTTTTTCCACAAGTCATTGGAGAATAAGTACAGTCACGAGCAGAGATATCGATACACTATTGCCAGGACATGATTCCAAATAAAAGGAAATAAAGACTATCAGCTGTCAAATGTGTATGTATATTTTTGGACGTGACGATACAATATAGTTACTCAGACTTATGATGTGACTGGATAACCCTAGTGGGTCGTAAATGCTATGCATATGCATATATACAATCACGACTATTATCCCTTATGGGTTAGTCAGAGACTAGGCAAAAGCACCGCAAAATCAGTCCATTTCCATAGTCCGCGCTTTACCAAACAGGAACTGCACTCAGCGTGACAGGTGGTGAGCCGTCGCCGCTATAAGCTATTGGATGGTTGTGCAGTTTAAAGTCCATTAGTCACCTTTTACGACACCCAAGGGAAGAGATGGGTTGGTAGTATTCTTTTAATGAGCCGCTACCAAATGCTCATGACATAGGAAAATGCTTTTTTGAGTCATCGATCAGTAACGATGATTTGGACTGTTGTTTTTCTGTTTGGAAACCAATACCAGTGGTGTCGTCATTTATGGTTTCCATTTTATTATACTAAGAGCAGCATTATAAATTAATATAATAACACAATCACACCTATCAACTAGTCCATTTTACGCAACTAATGCTGCTTGTGTTACCGTTACTAGTTATTGAATATATTTAATTGATAAATGCATACAAATATTTGAATTATATCAATACACATTTAAACTTTCAAGACAAACAAATTTCAAATGTTAACAAATGTCTGTATTAATCACACAAACATTTGCCCCCACCGGGGATCGAACTCAGAACCTCTCAAGATGGCGACGCCTTGAGACCAACGTACACACCCCTCACACCATAGAATTGTTATAGTTGAGAAAGAGCAGTTCTAAACGTAATCAAAAGAATGGTGTAACTTTATAAAGCTTAATTAAATTGAAACCACGAGTAGATAAGATATTGCCATTCACAAAGGCGACTAAATCATTCGACTTTAGACTTTATTCCAAGGCGTTAAGAGCGTAGCTATTCGCCATCATAAAATGCTATAACAATATTTTTAAGACTACGAAAATAGCTCCAGAAAATAGGCAGTTAGTACAGATTTAACAAAAACAAACCACGAAAATCTATTGAGAGGTTTGACCCGTCTAGCTAACAGTTGGTGACGGATAGGTCACAAAGAAGCTTTTGTATTTCTTTTTTCCTCCTATCTGAAACTGACTTTCACATGTCTTATCAACCCGTATGTTACTCCAACCAACACATATATGGCTTGGAAATAACTCGAATAATTTCTTTGATCCAAACATAGAGCGATGTCAATTTTTCTTTTTATTTACGTATCTCTTAATAACTGCCTTTGAAGTCTGCGAGAGATATCGCTTCTCAGGATTGATGATAATAACATTGCAAATATTGCGAATTTATTCGCGTTTGTAATTTTGACCGCGAACCACATTAAAAATTAGACGCTGAAATATTTCTAAGAAGTTTAACGTGCTTTCGTGTGTAGTTGTATAAAAATTAAGTTTTGGAAAAAATAATCGAGACGTTTTGACATCTGAATTTTGACATTGTAAAAGCCATTAATTACAAAAACAAAGATTAGAAATCATAACGAAATTGCTGTAATAGTAGTTAGTGTATCTGTCACATAATATAGGTGATTAAAACACGAGCGTGGTTTTAAAAAACGAGCCTTGGCGAGTTTTTTGATAGTATCACGCGAGTGTTTTAATACGAGTACATAGTTATGTGCAGTTATATACACTACTTTATTTACACTCTTTACTCAAAGAAATAAAACAAAAAATTTTATTAATTTTATTTTATGTTGGCTGCCTGGAAAACATTTGCCATAGTTTTGTGAGTTTTTAAGAAAAATAAGTGTTGCATAATGAGTTCAACCTGTTGCATAATGGTCATTATGTTACAATTTCTATTTTAAAATTTTCGTTTTTATCATCTGTGTTAAAAAGTATGTCATTATGAGTTCGAGTCTGAGTTCATAATTCGAACATTATAACATGAGTGTAGATAAAGATATTTAATAATAACACCATAGGCCTCTCAAAACATGGGTACAAGATAGTTTGCGTAGAAACTAGAACTAGAACTAGACTATTGGAACGGCTCATGGAACGGCTAGGTCGAATATTGATAGTTATTGATATGTAGAGTATCTAAAGAGCAGTAGAATTAAATAACTAGGTTAACCCCTTGGCAGTCACCGCGAACACCAGTATTCGCAAACTATACATGTTTCTATTGTGTCTGCTTTTCACCATTGACTAGTTAAGTGAGATCTGGAATATGTGATATTTGAAAAATGTGCTCCTTTTATTACCTTATACATTTAAAACCATGTGGTAGCGGCTCATTAAAAGAATACTACCAACCCATCTCTTCCCTTGGGTGTCGTAAAAGGCGACTAATGGTTTTAGAACTGCACAATCATCCAATAGCTAATAGCAGCAACGGGCTCGCCACCTGTCACGCTGAGTGCAGTCACTGCTTGGTGAAGCGCAGCCTATGACAATGGACTGCTTTTGCGATACTTTTGCCTAGTTTCTGACGAACCCTAAGGGGAAAATAGTCGTGATTATATGTATGTATGTACATTTAAAACTTTTTACTTTTTCTAGGATTATAATGTTTTTGTATACCGCGTTTTTATTATTTAACATGTGCGCACCTAAAGCTCTTTTATTAATAAATCATAATATTGTTGTATTAAAACCGCACGGGTTTACTAGCTGAATATTTGAACAATGCTTTTAACCTCCATGTTCATGTTTTCCAATATCCATAAGCGAAATTGCGCTAGACTTTATTGCTGCCAGCAATATATTGATTGAGATGCTGAATTATGATTTTTTTTCATTCTCTTTAAAAATATTTATATAATATAGCTGCCAGCTTGGGAAGCTATTGGTAATGTCATATGACTTACATTATTTGGAAACTTTAAATTACAACTAGTAAAAATATTTTCTAAACTTATAAAAAGCAAATAATAAAGCTATGAAGGCTCACGACCCTTGATTAGATAACACCGCCAATCGACAATAACGATATATCACATACATTTAATCATGACTATTATCCCCTAAGGGTTAGTCAGAGACTAGGCATAAGCACCGCAAAAGCAGTCCACTGCCATAGTCCGCGATTCACCAACCAGTGATTGCACTCAGTGTGACAGGTGGTGAGCCCGTCGCCGCTTAAAGCTAATAGATAGTTGTGCAGCTCTAAGTCCATTAGTCGCCTTTTACGACACCCAAGCGAAGAGATGGGTTGGTAGTATTCTACGGTACGATATATTATATTGTCTTAATACCATAGTTTATTATCCATGTTGATGTTAGGCGTATTATTCCTTGCTTAATTCAAATCCATTGTCTACAGGATATCAGTAATATTCCAAGTGCGGTCAGCGAAAGCAGTGAAGATATCGGACATGTATCTGTTACGCCGTATCGGCGTGATCGTCGGCGTGGCGTGTGTGTTGCTAGCAATACGGACGCTGGTCGCTCCTCCCGCCGTCATCGTGGGGAGGACGAAGGAAGACTTGAAGGCTTATCTGTGCAACACGGACTGGTGGGACCATTCATTTACTACACGTGAGTAGATAACTTTACAAGTTTAACAAATTTTATTTCTGATGCCCGCGACTTTGCCCCTTTAATGTTCCGGAATAAAAAGGTTTTGAAAATTCATTATAATTTTATTTTACATATGAATTTTGGTGTAAAAATTATTTATTTAAAAAATTTTTAATTTATTTTTTGGTAGTAATTAATATTATTTATTTTTTGGTTTTGGCATCTAAGATGTTGACCAGGGATTTAAGATATCACCATGCGAAATTTCTTTAAAATTGGTTCAGCCATTTCGGAGACAGACAAACAAAAAAAAATTTCTTTTTGGTATTTTCCCTTTTTACATCCCCCTGACTTGGTTTTAAGCATTCTTAGGGTTCCGTAGTAAACTAGGAACCCTTATAGTTTTGCTATATCTGTCTGTCTGTCTGTGCGTCCACCCATAATCTCAGTGACCGTTAGCACTAGAGAGCTGAAATTTTGAATAAATATGCATATTAATAACGCCGACAAAGTGCACAAATCAAAAGTGGAATGAAGTTAGGGACGGTGCCCATACATGTAATGTAGGGACTGATTTTTTTTCCTCTGGACCCTAACGTGTAATAATTGTTGAATAGGTATTCGAAATTGAATAGGGGTTTTCTAACATAATTTTGCGATAAAATTTATATTTTCTGAAATAATCGCTCCGAAAGTTAAAAAAATGTGTCCCCCCCTTTAACTTTTGAACCATAAGTTTAAAAAATATGAAAAAATTCTCAAAAGTAGAACTTCATAAGTACTTTCTAGGAAAATTATTTTAAACTTGATGGGTTGAACAGTTTGATAAATTTTACAATCTCATTAATCTTATACGGAAAACTACGGAACCCTATACTGAGCGTGGCCCGACACGCTCTTGTTTTTTATTTTTTCTATGTACAGACATTTGATTTCCGCAGTTTTATTGCATGTATAGATATTCTACACGTACACACTGGTTTGCGCACCCTCAAATAAAAGAGAAAAAGCATTGTAATTTAAACATATAAAGAAAAAAAATCGATCTGTGGAGTTCGTTACAATTATTTAGGTTGTGCCTACGAACATTCTTGTGCAGAAATATTGTAATATATTAGGATGCGGTGGCGTGCATTGCCACCATAGGTTGATGAGGAGGCAGTGGACTCATGTTGACTAATGATTATAGAAATATGTATTTCTTGCTGCAGTTGTTTGTTTGCTTCTGTAGCCGAATAATAGTGGATTGGAGTGGATAATAGTGGTGGGTGGTAGTGGATCTCAGCAAAAAAATATAATCACCGAAAATCCGCTTGTTAGACTTTGTCCAGAAGAAACGTGAATCGCCCCGATTTGCTTGATGATGAGCACCTATCTCACTAACGGCAACGCGCGTATGAATTTGCACGTCAAGATTCGCAGCGAGTTCGCCCCTTCTGGACCGTTTTAGGTCTTTATCGCTGAAGGTGATTCATAATTTAGGTCTTATTACTGTTACTTTAAAGGAAGAAGAAAATTATTTCAATAAAATAAAAAAAAAACATTAAATACTATGCAGTATAAACTAATTAGTGCAATAAAAATATAAAAATCAGCAAAACCCGATAATCGTAGCATCATTACGGCATGCTAATTCTCAGCAATATTAAACAATGGATCTATGACAATGACTGTAAAGAAAAAACAACAACAAGGACGTATATAGGCTGAGGACGATTATTATTTGTGATAAACTGATTTGCTGGGTTTTACTGCCCTATTTTTGTGATATATTTTCAAATAATTTCAGAAGTAAACCATTTAAAAACCACCACCTAACACACTGTATATTAGGTCCTTACCTATGAAATTGGTGTTTTGTATGGAGATTTTGGGGAATTCTGCATTTTCCATACTAAATTTTTTTCACTTTTCTTCACAACGACAAATCCAAAGATAATAAATAATATTTGGCATCTATCATTAGACAAGCTTTAGTAATATGTGTAATATCACACTTCATAAAAATTATTTATCGTTTTTAAGTGAATGCAAATAAAATGATGTATTCGGGAGGCACTTAAAAAGAGTTGTCTCCGTGTCCAATTTTAACACAATTAAACTTACAACAAATTATCAAAACAAATCAAAAGAGCTCAAAAATATAGTCTATTTTTAGACGAGGTAATTATGTTTTAGAAATACTCTGAATCTTAATAGTTACAGACAAAATACTAAGAGTAAAAAGAACACCAATTTCATAGGTAAGTAATATTATTATTTCCTCAAAAATCGAAGTTGTAATGTCTAAATTGCCTTAAACGTCTTTAAGTATCGTGAAGTACCATTAAGTAGAGACTTCTCTCTCCTAATCCATGTTTGATGAAGCTTAGGGGAAACGAAATGAACTAACGAAATCAAATCAAATCACGGCTGCTTAATCATCATTATCTTTTATGTCTATCTCTGATGTTCCAAACAGTACCTCCGAGGCATTACTTTTTATGGATATTCCTTAATATATAGCTAAATGTGCGCCTCTCAGTTACCGAGGATATTACAGCATCCTTTTGTTTTGTTCGTCATGATATTGGTTTTTCTTTTTTAATTTGAATCAAATCAAATATATTCTCAGAATAAACATTAATAATTTTATTTATAGAATTAGGAAATAATATAATATTGTTTGATTCTATTATTGATAAACGACAGCGAAATAAAGGATTGTAAACGTAACTTATTGGAATTTTTATATTCAAGATATGTTGCTCATCACAAACTGATGAAAGGAAAATAGAAGGATATATTCAGAATTGTAAAAGGTATATAAAATCACGTTTCCCAAATTGTGCTTTTTAACGAAACTAAAAAAGATATGTTTTTTACAATGACAACTTACACAAGGCAGGTATCAGTTTCGTTGTTAACTGTCAGTTTAGCGTCGACTGCATGGAACAAGGAACAATCATAAGGTCGGTATAAGGTAATCTATATCGGTTAGTTAGTAGTCATATTCAATAGAGATGCTGGCTTGCTTTCAAAGTCTATAACACAAACAAAGCTGCGTTCGTTACCAGCCTAAGTAAGTCCAACTCCCGCGCGCACGCCATTATACATTTAAAAACACACGAGGAGTAGGATACTATAACACCACTCGTCATAATATGGTGAGCTCTAAACATAACAATTCTGTAATCCTCCATACATTATGGGAATCCGTTGATCCTAGTTGCTATTGACCTTTGGAGCTTAAAATGTCCCGTCCAGCCGGACTTCGTCCAACCGGCAGAACACCTGCCACCGGGCAAGGACTTGCAGTGGCCACCTGGCGAACACCGTCATAGCACAGGGGTAGGTCGCTGCACGTCTGACCTCGTCAAATGGGGATATTCCATTTGACGATGTCAAACGACTGTGACTGCGGTGCTCCTAGCCAGGATATGGAACACCTACTATCCTGTCCGTTGTGTACGACCACCTGCGACAAACGAGAGCTCATGAAAGCTCGGCAAATGCTGAAAGTGTGGCTCGCTTTTGGGAGGATAAAATTTAACAACAGCCATTGACACGAAAGGAAGAAGAAGAAGTTGCTATTATAGTTGTTCCATACCCATCATCACGATGTTATCCTCTTAAGGTTCTCCATGAAAACCTTAACAGAGTTTTATAAATTGGCTGGTTACGATATAGATCATACAAAATATGAATTACCGTAAATAAAAAATAAAATAAAAATAAAAATCATTTATTTCATGCAACACAAACCCATATCATTATACACAAAACAAAATATTTGCAATTTAAAACTCAATACAAATTAAAAGCATTTCAGAATAAAATTAAAATTTATATTAATAATAAAATCAAATTATATTAAAATCTAAATCAAGTAAAATCAAATGAAATTAAATTAAAATTAAGCTCATTATAATAAGTATTTAAATTTAAAAATTATGTAATATTATGTATTATGTAAAGAGGGGAAAGAGTTTTAGATTTTAATTTGCCGGAAATTTTGCACTATTGATATAATCAGATAAGGTTCCAAAGCAATTAAACGTTTAAGAACAAAACTAAAAATTAATTTTGACCACACTCAACAGCGTTTTCTAGTTTGCCAACTATTGTATTTTTATAGTTTGTGTACCATTCTGTATACTATCATTTTAAAAAACATAACTTTTTTAATTGCGTTAAGAAGTTCAATTTCTATGTGATTTCTGATACTTTAAGCTAGGGATCTTTTCACGTTTTCCATAGAAATAGTACTTCTTAATGCAACTAAAAAAAATTAAGTTTTTTTCAGTGAATGCATAATACTAGGGGTGTTGGACTTTTTATAAAATTGAACCTAACCAACTTGAAAAAAGTATGAGAATGTCAATTCATCGCAATCTTTTTTAAGCTATAAAATTCTAAAAATATCAAGATCGTACATTATTACCTTTTAGACATATAACGAGTTAGTTACAAAATACCTGGGAACAGCAAATATATTGCAATGTGCGCTGCCGTAATGAAATCGTTAAGTTGAATGGTTCAGTGTAATGTGAGCGTTCTTTTATGCGTTTTAGGTACAAATTACCTTGTTATTTTATGAAATGTCCGCCTTTGTACGTCGTACATAAAGAATATATAAATGAATAATAAATAAATAAATGTCTATAGCTTGTTCGCGGACGCTAATATTGCTTACCTACCTGTTCCATTTCAATGAAATTATCTATTAAACTAGCAGTCTGCTCCGGCTTCGCACAAGTAAATATGTATTTATTAAAAAAAACCTATTGTTTTCATTTTACGCTGATATTAATGCATTTACGCATACCCTAGCGGGATGAGCAGCCGCAGCAACCGCTCTCACACTCTGTCCGTCATAAATCGTTCTTCACTTGGAACTCTGCGTGGTTTTCAGCTTTCTGGGACTTTATAAAATCGAGTTGCAGGGCTGCATCCCGAACACCTGAATCCCCGACTGTGATTACGAAGGCTAACTGGCTAGAAGCGGGCTCTGCGGCTAAGCTGTCTCCTTCGCAGAGGATGTGCGTTTGGACAATCCGCCCGCCTTCTTCCTGCGTTCTGCATTTGGAACATACATATATACAATCACGCCTGTAATTCCCGAAGGGGTCGGCAGAGTCCAAGGAGCACTATGTTCCTTAAGATCACATTTAGCCAAACAAAAATTAGGTTTGTTTGGTCAGATAAAAAAATCGTGAAAAAGTAGTATCAAGTGGCTAGCTCATCGCCTACTCAACCACATACCCAGTACTCAATACGCCCTTAGTCGCCTTTCAGGCATGCTAGGAAAAAAAGCAGTTGGCACATTCTGTTTGTGTCCCGGACCAAGATGAGACCATAACCGTATCAAAAAAGAAGACTACGGTATCCCAGGATTGCAATATCCTGGGATACCGTAGTCTTCTTTTTTGGGAGAAGAGATTAATATCGTTCGTTCTTACCATGTCTTCCTTGCAGCCACACTCATGGCACCTCCGGCTTTGCTTTCCACCGATCCTATGCAAAAACTTACTAAACGCATCATGTCCTGTAAGTATCTGCATCAAAGGAATTGACTGGTAACCCATGTGGCAGGCTTACTTCTCCAGGCTTGGTGAGAGTCCCGTCAGAGCCCGTGTCTCGTCATCTCCAAGCGCTGTCGCTATGCCCTCTTGATGCTCCGTTGAGTCCGTTCACACCAGGCAGCGTCTGAACATATCAGGCGCGGGGCGTACTCCCTCGCGTCTAACTACCGCACCTTGCTAATACACCTCCAATAGCACAGGAGCTTCGAGGTCCCGGGTCCCGGAAAGAACGCACGCAGCCTCGCTTTAGATCTTTTATACACACATACATATTGGGTCCTCACCTATTAAATTGGTGTTTTTATTCTGTCTTAGTATTTTGTCTGTAACTATTAAGATTCAGAGTATTCCTAAAAAATAATTACCTCGTCTAAAAGTAGACTATATTTTTGAGCTTTTTGATTTGTTTTGATAATTTGTTGTAAGTTTAATTGTGTTAAAATTGGACACGGATACTCCTCATGTGTTTCTCCATGAGGAAGGCCTGTCCCAGCAGTGGGGCTTATATAGGCTGATGACGATAGATAAGGCACAAATATTATTGATATGCCAAATTCGCTTGCGTCAAAACGCGAATTTAGAAAATTCGATGGAAGCGTGTCGGGACCGACTGGTAGGTATGGTCTCCAATAGGATAGTTGACGAACAGTAATGAATCATTTGGGGCCCAATAAAAAAGGGTCAACTAGCCGATTGTCCAACTATGAGCGCCACTAGGAAGATGATGAAGTAATCATGATTGCTCACTAAAGACTAAATTGACCAAATTCCGTGTTACTACACAAGGTTTGGGACACCAGTAAATGCTAATATTAGGTCCTTACCTATGAAATTGGTGTTTTGTATGGAGATTTTGGGGATGTCTGCATTTTACATACTAACATTTTATCAGTTTTCTTCACAACGACAAATCCAAAACACTTATATTTGGCATCTATCATTAGACAAGCTTTAGTAATATGTGTAATATCACACTTCATAAAAATTATTTATCGTTTTTAAGTGAATGCAAATAAAATGATGTATTCGGGAGGCACTTAAAAAGAGTTGTCTCCGTGTCCAATTTTAACACAATTAAACTTACAACAAATTATCAAAACAAATCAAAAGAGCTCAAAAATAAAGTCTATTTCTAGCCGAGGTAATTTTTTTTTAGGAATACTCTGAATCTTAATAGTTACAGACAAAATACTAAGACAGAATAAAACACCAATTTCATAGGTAAGGACCCAATATTTCATTGGTCGAATCCGCTGTAACCACGGAATCCTGCGTATACGGCCGATTTTCGCCGTGTACGCATTTGACAGCTAAAGCATTTTTGGTATTACTACACCAGAGTCGCTAATCAAAGTGTGTTCGAATTATCTCGAAGTAAATTAAGTTCAAGCATCTCAACTTAGATTCGAATAAAGCACAAAATATCCATAGAGTCGAGATTTCAGTGGTTTCAGCTTCATCAATAGATAAGAAGGATCGGATTCGGTTTCAGTTTGTCAAAAGCTGGCAAGGAAAATTGTGAAATTGAAAGTTCAGTTTGTAAAGTAACGTGGAGGTGGGGGCTAGAATAAAAAGGACAGTAGACTACATCTTGAGGCCAAAACACCGGAGATCTCAAAATTAATATACCTTTTTGTTTCTAGATCTGACTTAAAGAATCTTGATATTTAACCAGCCATTGATTACCTAAACTTACTCCGGCTCATCGCTTCAAAATTCCGAATTTGTGGCTTAATTACATAAGCAAACATGTAGAACTCTTACTCGATGTCTATAAAGCTGTCAGAGTGTAGTTTGGTAAGTAATTACTGCAGCAATTTATATTTTTATTGTGTTTTATAGGTTCATAACCTAACACATGTGTAGAATTTATGCAAATATATTACAATAGCGTTATTTTTTGAAATTGTAATTTAATTGTTGTGAATTATATTTTTTAAGGTGTTAAATTTATATCTACGTATGTTTTGGTGACAATATAAATATAAGTAATTAACATATAATATTGTTCTATTTTTGGTCAAAAATTTTGTAATAAAATAATTCAATTAGGGATTAGCAGTATATTTTTTTTTAATCCTCTGGCTTGTTGTAATAACAGTAATAAAAATATGGGAAAATAATAATTAATATTATGCTTAATCATCATATAATTATTGAATTTGTTGAGTTATTGTGATAATCATTAGGACAAAAATTGTAATTAAGAATGACATGGAATTTTAAGTGTAACTCTAATATTTTTCAATTATTTTTTTTACTCTTTTGTAGTGATTGAGTCATTTTGTGATAGAATGACCTCTTGTAAATTTGCATGCCGCATGTTACAGGCAGTATATGGTGAAACTAAATGTATATTGTGTAAAATCCTCCGTACAACCCATCATACGCAAATAAAATGATTTGATTTGATCATAATTAATCATTTAAAATATTCACTAAAATTGTATCTTTATCTCACATTTTCATATTTTCCATCGTCGTTCCGCGCGCAAGATCAACTTATACTTTCTCCATGAAATAACAGTGTAGAATTTCAAACTTTCATTAAGGGGCTAATAGTACCTAGTCTCCACCAGCACTTGCTACGAATCCAACAAACTATACTTACTAAATTGGCGCTAACTGCAGCGCCAATTTACTGTTCCCAAGATCCTGTTCCAGACTTGCAAGTTCTGGCAATGTACAGTGATCTACGTCACTGGCTTAGTATTAATGAGAGCATCTGTAAATGAATTACCTAGTTGGGGAGTTTCGAAGTTGAAGTTTACAGATTATTTTATTAGGCGATATGTAGTGTAACGTGCAGTTTGAAGCAGGTTGTTTAATAAGATGAGGCGGTAGCTGAGTTGGCTAACTAGATTTACTCGTGCGCAAGAGCAACTGTTAAATACCCCCAATCACAGATTTTTAAGCACATTATTCACACTGGCCTTTTATACGCTGTGCCCAGTTTATGGCACAGACATATACTCGGCCTCTTTCACAGAGGCAATCCTTTATATTATGCGACGACTAGGTGTGCTGACTTTATCGGGAATAATGGCGTAAGAAATAATAATTTGTATCGTCCAAGCATCGTTCTAGCTCTCCCCACTCCGCTCTCCGGTTCACTGGTAGTGAATGACTTAAGTATATATACACTCCTATTTCATTATACTATCGTATTTAGGGCGAATTCGACCAAAATGAGATTAGTAACACGGGAATAGTAATACCAAACTGAGCTGAAACGGTTGGTCGAATCTGCCCTGTGTCAAACGAGACATTGACACATTCGTGCGCGAAAAACTGCGTACTCCGTTAAAATAATATTACTCGCGTGTAGCCAAACATGAAAAAGCTAGGATAGCTTATCGGCCCCGCCCTTAGGGCAGATTCGAGCAATCGTGTGAACTCAGTTTGGTATTACTATTCCCGTGTTACTAATCTCAATTTGGTCGAATTCGCCCTTAATGAATAATTAAGTAAATAATTCATTCTCGTGACTCGTAAGCAACTCGTGAGTGTAAACAAAAACTGGAAGTGTATGTAGTGGTTACATAGCGCAATATTTGTTTTATTCATTATCAAGTAATAGCTAATTAACCGTACAGGTGCCTGGTGGATGAAAATCACACCACGCGGCTGGTGGATCTGTGAGACCCGTTAACAATTTTTTTTTAAAGTTTTTTACGTAATTTATGTGTCGAAATGTCAAATAATAAGTTTGTTTTTTTATAACGTTTTAAATGATATTATTAAAAAAACCGTACCTTAGTTGTTTTACGGAGTTACAAAAATACCTCTAATTTTAACAAACAAAATATTTACACCTATGTTTCATGCAACAATTTAAAATTTTAAATATGGTTTGATGACACAAATACTGGTCTGGTTTTAAGGGTCATACAAAAATAACCTTAACGTAATATCTATCAGAATATATTTCCTAGGAATTGATCTTTGATCTTACATTGTTCCTTTTCCTAGATTTTATGTTTTTCTGGTAACATAATATATTGCTGCCCAAATTTTGCAGCTCAACTAATTATTTTGCTGCCTAAATAATTATATTACTGCCGAATTAATTATTCTGCGGACCAAATAATTATATTGCTAACAAAATATTTGTTTGTTGCTCAAATGATTTTTCGGCTGACGGCTGACGTTTTTGTTGCTGACCAAATAACGAAATGGCTACCCAATTAATAACATCCGTTTCAAATTTAGAAATAATTCTTAGTTCATTATAAATTTCTCTATTTTAGCTTGAACAAGACATCGTCATAAGCCGCTGGGTCTAACTTATCTTTCAATTATTGATTGAATGATAAGTTAGACCCAGTGATTGTTACAAGGTTTGGCTTTGGAGAAATGATTTTAGCATATCTTACAAAAAAATTAAATTATCTCTGATAAGAGAGCTTGAAATTCTCTAAACAACTAATTATAACAACTTAATTATTTTTTAAAATTTAAGCTTCAAAGATGTGACTAGGTGTAGTTTTTTTTTTTTTTTTTGGTCATTATGCTAGGGTTAGTTATAGCTAGAGAAAGCGGAGCGCTATTTACTACGCTCACACTTTATCAGCTTGTTTTAATGATGAAAATATATGTTTTGCTTTTATGTTTGTTGACTTAAAATGGTTTGATTTTATACATTGCTTTTTTTTTTTTTTTATTAATTGTATTTTTTTTTTTAATATTTTATGATTTTAACTATACACGTGGAAGATGAGAGTGAAAACTTGCGTGTATGTTTATTATAGATATTCATATATCAACATTATAGTATATAAATACTATAATAATAAATACTAAATATAATATATATATATATATATATATATATATATATATATATATATATATATATATATATATATATATATATCGCTGTGAAACGATATTAGAAGGTTTATCAAATGTAACGCAATTACGCAACTAGTTAAGCCATGTTAAATATATAAAATTGTTAGAACAGACAGCTGAAAAAGAAAAATATTACAATAAACCGGAAAACTGCTTATACACAAAAACACTGTTACCCGACTACTCGAGCCTTTGTAGATTCTTAACAAAAATTACTCCTCGATTTGCAATCACACAATACCTTACTGGTCACGGATACTGCAAAAAATACTTATATAGATTCCATATAACCCCAGACCCATTCTGCCCTTGCGACTCTTCTTCTGTCCAGTCTTTCGACCACCTCTATTCTTCCTGTCCCCGGTTTACTCAAACAAGAAACAAACTATTCACATACTGCCAATTTCATAATATATATTTCATAATATATATATATATATATATATATATATATCTTCATAAATTATACTTAATAATTGTATAAATTGAAGATATGTATTATATAGCTTATTTTAAGGGGTTTTGGTGATTGTTTCCTTGTTGTTTTATTAAGTTCACTATGTTCCATTGAAATTCTTTAAATTATCTACTATGTATGTTATGTGATCTATAAATGTATTTAATGTGGTCTCTTTTTTAATTATTTCCATAAGGTTAAATGGATCTATGTTATGAAATTGGCAGTATGTGAATAGTTTGTTTCTTGTTTGAGTAAACCGGGGACAGGAAGAATAGAGGTGGTCGAAAGACTGGACAGAAGAAGAGTCGCAAGGGCAGAATGGGTCTGGGGTTATATGGAATCTATATAAGTATTTTTTGCAGTATCCGTGACCAGTAAGGTATTGTGTGATTGCAAATCGAGGAGTAATTTTTGTTAAGAATCTACAAAGGCTCGAGTAGTCGGGTAACAGTGTTTTTGTGTATAAGCAGTTTTCCGGTTTATTGTAATATTTTTCTTTTTCAGCTGTCTGTTCTAACAATTTTATATATTTAACATGGCTTAACTAGTTGCGTAATTGCGTTACATTTGATAAACCTTCTAATATCGTTTCACAGCGAAAAGCGCGTGCTTATACGTCAAAATGTATGGAATTCCCACCGGCGCTGTCGACCAGCGCTGTACGCTGCAGCGTACCTATGAAACGTCCTTTAACAATTTCTTCATCTTCATCTAATTTCTTTCAAGCAAACGGAGTAAATGGAGGATAGAAACTCGCTGAGTTTCTTGCCTGAGAAGAACGGTCTTCTCAGAACAAGGCCTCCTGGTAGTTTTGTGAACGGATGGCGTAGTTTATCTCTTTCACGAAATCTAGTAAAATGCTTTTGACGTTCATAAGCATGTGCTAAGAATTTTAAATTAAGAGTACTGTTTTTTTTATTTGTTTAAACAAACAATATCACAATTCGTTACGTAAATAGTAGACTAAATGTAATTTCAATTGTGAAACCAACATCGTAAACCACAGATTCATCCACAAATAAATTAAAGTCGAGAGTGAAGTTGAAATGAGCAACTAAGTGATAATAAGATACTAGACAATAAGGAACAATGTTGTTTATACATTTTCTTTAATACACGCCTTTGCTCAAGCTCAACCTGTATACACCAGTTAACCTACAAATATAGTCAAGCATCCTGTCGCAGGGTCCTTGTACTACGTTTTCTAAATCGAAACACATCAGCTCGTGTGTCCCGTTGTTTGTAAAAAAGACAAACCGATTGGGAACACTTCAGCGAAGGTCTCAAGAAGACTTCTAGAAAACTAAAGATTACTATTGAGGCACGTACTACCTTTACGGCCGGCAGCGGCGACCAGTCCAGTGAGTAGATTTACTCTTCATTGCACGCTCGACACGGATGTACTTGTCTGAAAAATGTCTTGAGCGTGAAATGCAATGAGAGTTCACTTTCCTTTATTACATTTCGGTTACGGCGTACAAAAATAGGTTTCTTCAAAAGAAATAAAAAGAACGGAAGGAAATCAACCTTTTCTTGTAGGACTTGCCGACTCTGAGTTATTTGCTAAGGGTTTCTATAGAAATAGATATATATCAAAAACCACTTTGGTAAAATTATATTTTTAGGTGTCTATAAAACACAGCTTTCAAATTTTCCTAATGTGGATTCCATCAAAGAAATGTTACTAATTACGTCTTCTATAAAACATTTATTCGGTACACATAATTTTTTTTCGGTCAACAGCATAGGTACATTTTTTACCTTTCTTCTGGTCGACTGACGACGATATTCAAATTACTATGGTCCAGTAACTTTATAACAACCGAACAGAATATTAATTACTGTCGTGTAGGTTTCTCTTCGTTTTTTATATATTGCAATTTTTCATGTAAAACTATACAATCTTAATCGTAGACATAAAGGAGAACGTCCATTTGTGGTGCCGCACAATTACGTCCTTGTGCCTGAACCAAATTAATATCAAAAACTAAGTTATTTTTTTTTTACAAAACACGATCCTAGTCCTTTGAGAACCATCAGATTTTTAACATATTTTGTATTTCCTGCAGTGGAGGTGATCTTCCTGATGTGGGGCATCCGGCTCTGCATCATGGTCCGGAAGGCGCCCTCGGAGTTCAACGAAAGTAGATTCATATCGATGGCCATATACAACGAGTTCCTTCTCTCTGTGTTCCTGAATATTTCTATGTAAGTATTTTTTGAGTTGCCTAGGAGTATGTTATTTTTTGCATAGTTAATTTTCACGAAAATATTTGAAAGCAGTTTGGTACTACCTTCTAATGAGCAATTGTTTAAATGCTTTGAGATATTGTGATGGTATGTGGCATTTAGCCTTCCTCAATAAATAGGCTATTGAACACTGAATGATTTTTTCAAATCGTAACAGTAGCCTCAATTGGTGGAATTGAAAACTTAATCCTAAACTAGCTTTAGAAGCAAAGTTCATAGTGGCGTAAATTTGTCCATAATGTAGGCCCGGCCAGAATACCAGCGCTGTATCAGCTTCGCCTGAAGCAGCATATGCTGAGGTCGGGTCCTAGTTGACCTTATAAGTGATTGTTTGTGTATTTTGCGTCTTGCTTGTGCCTGTGGTCAATAAATGTTTTTCTTTCTTTTCTTCTTTCTTTCTTTCATAAGTTTTCTGGGATGCGTTATTAACATTTTTTAACATTCACCCGCATGGCACCCGTTCCCATGGGAATATCGGGATAAAAAGTAGCCTTTGTCCTTTCACAGGTTCTAGACTGTCTGTGTCAAATTTCGGTTAAATTGGTTCAGTAGTTTTGACGTGAAAGCGAGACAGACAGAGTAACATTCGCATTTATAATATTAGTATGGATTTAGACATTAAATTAAGCTTAGTATGGAGATTGACACTAATTGTGTAAGTGGTCGCCGTTTCAATACCCGCCGGCACCACTAAATCTTAAGTGAAGGTCAGTATTCATGCATAACGCCTTAGCGTCCTCTCACAAAGATCGGCTCGGAGGTTTTATTACGTTTAAAATGGACCTTTGGCCTTTTTTTTGTTTGTTAGGGGTGACCAGGGCCAGCGAGGCCCCGGACACGTCACTGCGACCTGAAAAGATCTATTGTGACAGGTAGGGGCACCTGGTTTAAGCACTTCCCCTACTCCCACGCTGATCATGTAGTCAACGATGGCCCTAGGGGAGGAGGTTTTGAAATCTTCAGGAGAGACTAGATGGCCTCCGAAGTGCCGGCTCCTGTAGTAGTGCAGAAGCTCACATTCACAAAGAATGTGTATGGGTGTTTCCTCCTTTGCGTGACGAAATCTGCAAGTCGTAGTGTCACCTAGTCCGAGGACGTGTAGGTGTTTGTTGAGCTTGCAATGCCCGGTGAGGGTTCTAGTCAATATTTTCAGCTGAGTTCTGCTAAGGTTGAGTGCCTCCTCAGAAAATTTGCCGACAAATCCATTAATGAGTTTTTTGGAGTGTCTTTGGCTTGGGGTGATACTCCAGAGCCTAGTTGCCTGTCTGAGGCCCCAGTCTTTTAAGGCGCTCCGCGCGCGATCAATGGGTATGCCACAGAATGGTTCTGGGCCAATCGGTAGTTGTTGTGATCCTGCCTGCTCTGGCCAGTTCATCAGCGGCTTCGTTCCTTTCGATTCCGCTATGTCCTGGAACCCATGCCAGAGTGACCGAATTCCTGATGGCTTTAAGTTATTGCAATAAGGTTTATTTTTACGTTTCACTTCTATTATTTCAGCATTCCCAATAACAAAGTACGAGTAAACCTGTATTTAAACGTAATTAAAAACTCCGATCCGGTCTGTGTGAAGACCTTTCATGGTAACAGACTCGCCCCCTATTATAACGAAGCAAAATGTGGGCTTTCCCAACCCTGTGCACCAATTCGAAGAAATAGACGTGATGACTATTTTATGTGTTTTCGAAGTTTTAAAATTAAATCCTTAAAATTAAACAAGCTGACGTCACACATTTTGGTGTTTCCATTGACGCTATTGGTCTAGATTTTAATAATAATAATAATAATCGACACTAATCTTAATACTCGTATTTACAAATTTATTAAATTTGCGCATTTTACAATACTCTTTTAAACGTCAAATATTATACCAACAGTTCTCAATATACACTTTAATTAATTCATTAAGTGTGGCTCAAAATGAAACCAAACTCTCACATGACATACTTTCGAATAAAATAGCAGTGCCTGAACATCTTTCCTTATTAAATTCCTTTCTGTCGCGCAAGTTACGTGAATTGGTTTACCAGAGATTTCATTCCCAATCATATTGCATTTCATCTATCATTTTATCCATTGCTTTAAAGCAAAGTGAAGAAAGAACTGTTAATTTCTGAGGAAAGTTCCATTTTGAGGCAGCGGGACCAATTTCAATTTGACTAAAAGGATAACCCCGGATCAGGAATTGCCAAGGGATTGATATAATTATATTGGGAATTTGTTTTGGACATGATACACAAAATATAATTACGCGAAGGCCGTGCACTGTTGGGGTGAAACGTCTATGTAATTTGAAATCAAAACATGAAAAGGGTTGAGAAAATTTTACGGTAATACTGTGATATTTGGTGGCACGATTTAAAGGTACACGTGTAAATCAATTAACAAAATATTACCACTGCAAAATATTGAAAGAGTGAGAAGTATTAATTTATTAAAAAAATAAACAGAAATGATGAACAGAAAAGGTTTTCAAGTCTAACAATTTCACGTCAATACGACTTCAGGTTTTCCCATACAATATTTTGTATTTACTGTCACACGGAAAATACATAAATATCTTTAAAGCAGAGATAATTATTTTAGAGAATGTGATAGTATAGCAAATAATAGTTACAAAAATTACAAAAACTTAAATTATTAGCTTGATAGAAAAATACTCACTGACATATTTCAAATCCTGAGTTTAAGTTTAAGTTTAAATGGACGATTTTATTTCGCTTCATAGTTAATAGATCCCTGTATGAAGCCATGATTGAAACTAAAAACAGTTGGAAAGTGCGGAAAGACAGTTCCAACTGAACCAACTAAATAATCAAGAAACTCTCGCAAAAGTCTTGAAATAGTATAGATAATAGCAGATAATTTAAAAAAAAAAAAAAAAAAAAAACTTCGTTCCATCGGTCATTGGTCAACAATAAAAGGCGGGGCGACCTACGACTAGGTACTTAGTTTTGCTTGTGAGTGCAAGCAACATTTACTTGTAACTGAGCAGACATCTTTTTGGCCGATAGTACAACGTAATGTGAAGTTAAAATCACGTAGACATCGCCTGTATTGTGTTCCAATCAGAATTCTTCTATTCATCGCAACAAACAAAATTCAGTTCTGTAAAATATAACAATTATATTGCTTTCGGCAAGGAACAAAAATAAAACAATGCATTGAAACCGTCATGAAAGCCCGCATTCTTTCCCGTATCCCAACTTCGTTTCAACTGCGTCATAACTCACTCCAGGTCATATATATCAAGCAAACCACAAACTCTTGTAAGTTCGTGATTTACTGCTGTTTCGCGAAACAATAGTAGTTACATATTGTGCAATTATGCTCTCCGCAAATTAGACAGAACCTGCAGCGTTGTAATAATATACTAGATGCAGTAATATCGTCATGTTAACACTGGTTACGGTTAACTGCTTAGACTAATTTTGCATAATGCGCAGCAAAGTGAATTCAGCGCTTATGAATTGATAAGTGAATGAACATTTGATTTGCACGTTGATTTTACAATGGAAATGATATTTGTGGCTTTGGTGTTGGATTTGACTTTGTGGTGAAATTGGGTTTTGACTATTATAACGAGAATATTTTATGAGAATATATTCTTGATGGATTTCCTAGTGCTAAAATTATGGGCTTTAATATTGATCTAAGAAAGCGATAGATGGATGAGTAATAAGAGGAAGACAAAAGAAGCGATGGTAAAAATGTCTTAAGTATGATACAAGATAAAAAGGGTTTGTGCTAAACTGACGAATGACAGAAGAGAATGGAAGAGATGTAGAATTTTCTTATAGTTGGACAATCAGGAAGAACAGAAATGAAAAGATCACGTTTCGAAATCATGGTGAACGTTTAAATGAATTTGCAGAGTGACTAGAATAAATGAATTTAAGTGACAACAATTTTGAAAATAGCGACTGAAAGATTTTAAGCTATAACTACGTTGCATAGAATATTTAATGGGATTTTATGAAAAGAACATTTATATTCGATGAGTCAGTTTGAAATGAGATAATCTAATATTTAGCGAACTATTATTATTGATGGTGGCCAATGGGTGAGGTAGGCATATTTTGCCAATCATTCTTAGAGTGGGATGAGAACAGAAAGAATTAAGATAGAAAATGAAACGCTATAAATTCCACATTTCCAATTTGGAACCCATAACGTTCTTATAAACCTCGAGCCTTCCCAAAATCACGAAGTCATTAAAAACATCACGCAGAATTGAATTTGAAAACCTCTTCATATTTCCAAGTCTCATAAATGCTGCTTGAGTGACATATCGTTATTGGCTTCAAAATTTTCAGATACATTTTCGCTTCGTAGAATTTCAAATAAACTCGAACGTACTTTAGTAGACCAATTAAAGGAAGTTAATACTATATCGTATAAAAAAGATGAAAGCGAAGCGGTGGTTACATTGGTAGAGGACAAAAGTATAGCTCATTAGTAGGTTCTTGTGTGTTGAAAAGGATTTTGTGGAATATGAAATGTATTTTTAGATATTTTGCTCAAGGCCTTACAATATGGTGCGGCTGCTTGCGAAATTTATCATTATTTCGCCTGTGGGGCTACGGCATATTTTATGTTGAAATATGATAATGATTTTAATATCTTTAGTGCAGTCGACACTGAGAGTACGAAATAACTCTTTATTACATTAATGAAGTCTTTACATACATACATATAAACACGACTATTATCCCCTAAGGGTTAGTCAGAGACCGTAAAAGCAGTCTATTGCCATAGTCCGCGCTTTACCTAGCAGTGACTGCACTCAGCATGACAAGTGGTAAGCCGGAGTGAGCCCGTCGCCACTATTAGCTATTTGATGATTGTGCAGTTCTAAGTCTATGAATAATACTAATATATGCCTTTTACGACTTTAAATACTTTATGATTATAAATATGTGATAAATGAAAATGCAGGTGTCGTCACATAGCTATAGCGCCTCGTTACAAATACATATTAGAAAAACCAAACAAACTTGAACACTTTAATGACTTAAAAGCAAATGTTCTATTCTAGGACTCGTACCTGACCCTTCATGATTGATCAATCAGTATTACTGATCAAGCTAGCAATCATAATCTAACTAATTATTTTAAATATT
Organism: Parapoynx stratiotata; assembly: GCA_910589355.1. Lineage (NCBI taxonomy): Eukaryota > Metazoa > Arthropoda > Insecta > Lepidoptera > Crambidae > Parapoynx > Parapoynx stratiotata. The sequence goes on from OU342458.1 coordinate 17,817,276, forward strand.
TTTTAAATCATCATGCCCATATCAATTATCATTTCATTAAAGAATGGTTGATATCTACATAATTCAACAATCCGCTTTCGTTTAATAAAACTAACGAAGTTAAGATTTTTAGAAAACTCAAAAAGCTCAGGAATTAATTGAAATATTAATATCTGGGTCAAGTATAAATTAGAGCTATGCGGTTTGTTAGAATATCAACAGAGGTGAAAAGGTAATTTGTGCCGACTACCTGGATAGTAGCGGCTGAGGATTCGGATAAAGGAACTTCTTCACGGTCTCCGATGAAATATTCACAGCTTGCATGAAAATGAGGCTAGATTACTATTCCATGACTTCTTTAAGTCTCTTAAGTAAGTCTACAGATGATAACCGGTACCGGACTATTGTTAGTTATCATTTAAAAAATATATATTAGTCGCGAAAGAAATTAAGCTCCTTAACTCAATTTCTATGGGAAACGTAATTTTAGCTATATTCCGCTAAGGGCGCTTGTCACAAAAAAAACTTTTTTTTTACAATGAAAACTTACACTAGAGCGCTTTCGCACTAGGTCCGGTCCGAATCTGATCCAAATCCGTGAAAATATTTGTTTAGAAAACTCGGACTGAAATCGGATATTGCTTACGCACTACTCCGATCTCTAATTCAAATCAAAGCAATTCAGGAGGTATATTTTGGAATACGTGATTTTACGCGGATTTCTTTTTTATGCACTGATTGTGTTCGTGACAGCTGTTACGCACAGTGCCACTAGATGGCGCGCTCACTATTATTGCATATTCTACTTGGCGGTGTTAAGATTTCCCGCCGCGCAATGACTACTCCGCGCTCCGATCGCAACGTCAAGGACAAGACGGCCACAGCTCCGCGTAGCTGTACACCGGGATCCGTGCGCTCGGGCCGTACATATTCGTACTAGTTATATTTTAACCGCGTACGCGGGGACCTGCCTCACCCCTTTTGCGCCTCTCCGCTCGTCTCGGATCACACGCAGTAGATCGCCGTGCTTGGTCCCCGGTCAGCCACCAGCGGCTAGCCCCGGGGATCGGCGCGGTGGGTGCTGCGTGCCGAGCGGGTCGGTTACGGCCGCGCCCGGCAGTAATCCCACCACCACCGCCATACCGCATTGCATCCGCGTCGCGTAGGCGTTGACTGGATGGCAATATGCCACCTCCGCCACAAATCCCGCCGACCCGGAGGGCGACCCGCCCACTCCCCCCTCTCTCTACGGGGGTGAGGAAGAGGAAGGTGTTCCACCGCACGCAAGCGGCCCAAGGCGCGATCGAGAGGATCGTCGCTGCGGACCAAGCCCGACTCACTCCCGCTTCCTCTATCGCCGGCCCTGCCAGGCCGTCCTCAGCAGGCGGCGAGGAATTCTTCCGTGGCAGCCCACTACCACGGACCCCGACGCCGACGGCGGTCTCCATGCCGTCGCTCGAAGCAGCCGCCGCCCCAGAGGTCGTGGCCGCCTCGCCCAGCCTAGTACCACAGCTAGCGGGCCCTAACATCCTGCCGCCGCCGCTAAACATACCGCCGCTGCCGCAACGGACCGGTCGACCACGCCTGGAAGTTCAATCCCCGGGCATCAAGGTCGACCGCTTCCCCGCCCCCATGCCCCCACCGCAAACAGGAAGGATTGCGTTCTCCTCGCACTCCGGCTCATCGCTGGAGATGTCATTTGCCGCAGCCGCTGCCTCGTCGCCCAGCCCACTGCCAAGGAAGAATATTGCTTCCACGTCCGCCTCACCTGCAGCTACCATGCCAGCCGCTATCGCCGCTGCTACTACCACCGCTGCCACTACCTCTGCTGCCGCCGCTATCGCCGCCGCCGCCACCGCCGCAGCCCCTACCCCCCGCGCCGCCCCAAGATACCCACCGTTAGTGGTGGAGGTACTCCCGGACTGGCCTGCACACTTCAGGGAGCTGAAGAAGCTGCTGGGCCACTCCCCAAATGGCCGCGCCTTTGGGAGGGGTGTCCGATTTATACCAAAATCGGACAGCGAATACCGTATCGTACAAAGATACCTGACCGAGTTGGAGAAGACCATTAGAATCTCCTGGTTCTCCTACTCGCTTCCTGCCGAACGCAGCCTAAAGGTAGCCATTAGGGGGCTACCCGCAAACACCGCTCCGGAGGACATCCAGGCAGACCTCCAAGAGCAGGGCTACCAGCCGGAATACGTGCGAGCCATCCGCGCACGCACCGGACGCGCAGGCTGCCTGTTTCTGGCGCAGCTCCAGCGTACCCCAGACCTCACTCCGGGTATCTATGACATCACAGAGCTCCTGTGTATGCCCGGAGTGAAGATAGAAGCATGGCGCGGGAAGAGAGGACCCGCCCAATGCCACCGCTGCCAACAGTTCCGACACTCGTCGCACCACTGCCACAGACCTCAAGCCTGTGTGCGTTGCGGAGAGGAACACGCTGCCAGGGACTGCCCCCGCCCCCTTGAAGAGCCGCCAACCTGCGCCAACTGCGGAGGCGCGCACACGGCCAACCACGTCGCCTGCCCCACATTCCGGAAGGAAGCCCGGAATAAAAAGGCCGGCACAGTTGCCCGCACCACTGCAGCCTCGAAGAAGGTGAAAACCGCCATCACTGCAACACCTGCTCCCCACGCCGAAACGGACGCGCCACAATCCCTGATGGCCGCCGCAAACCCGGCGCAAGGAGGCGGGATGAAGAAAAGGAAGCGAGGTCCCCGTAAGAAGAAGGCTGCAGAAACAGCGCAGCCCGAACCGACGGTCCGGTCCGCCGCACCCGTGGTCGCTGCCCCATCAATGGGGACGAAGGCGAAGCGGGAGTCAGCAGTGGACCCTATGACGACCAAGGTGATAGGGGTACTGAATACGGTACTCCTGTCAATACAGGAAGGGAGGGACCCTATCCCCCTCATCCTACAATGCGTAGCGGAACTGTGTGGGTATGGACGGTAAACCACTACGTATTGTCTTCTGGAACGCCGACGGTCTGTCCCCCGAGAAAACCCGTCTCCTCAAGCTGCTGCTCTCACAGCAACAGGCGGACATTGCGCTCATTAATGAGACACATCTCAAGCCTGGGACACGACTCCATGCGCCTGGATACCTCGCGTACCGAGATGACCACACTTCACCAGCCGGGATTGCGTACAGGGGTTTAGCAATCCTGGTGAAAAGAAAGATCGTCCATCAACTGCTGCCTGTACCTTCACTCAGCACGTCGCACGCCCTCGGCGTGGAGATCTGCATCGACCGCTGCCCCACCCGTGTGTTTGCGTTCTACAAACCACCTAGCGCAAAACTGTCAACGGCTGACGTCCACACCCTGCTGGACTCGCCGTTTCCGACAGTAATCGCCGGAGATTTTAACGCCAAGCACACGGCCTGGAACTCGAACCTCATCTGCCCATCCGGCCGCCTCCTGCTGGACGACGCAGATCTTCACGGATACGAAGTGCTAGGACCAGAGGTCCCGACGCACTACCCGTACAGCGCAGCCTTCACTCCTGACGTCATCGACCTAGCAGTAATCCGCGGCCTTCCAGCCGCCCCGTCGATCGACGTCCTAGACGACCACCTCATCTCGGACCACCAACCGGTGATGCTCACGCTGAAAAGCGCGCCATCCAGATGCACACCCACCCCCCCGCGATACCGTCAAGACTGGCAAGCTTACGCCGACCACCTGGCAAAGCACTCGCCACGCCGCCGCATCGAGATTCCAGCCGATGTCGACGCGCTCGCCGAAGATCTCAGCGCTGTCATCACCACAGCGCTACGAGACTCCAGGCTCGAAGCTGCGTCCACACGGAAGCCCCCTCAACTGTCGGCTTACATTCTGGCGCTGATCGCGAGGAAGAGGAAGCTGAGGCGTCAATGGAACCGCACCCGATGCCCCACCATGAAAACCACGCTCAACGCTCTGGCAGCGAAGATCTCGGCGGAACTGGAAACAGTCGCCGTCGAGTCCTGGCAACGCACCATCGAGCGAGCTGGTGAAGACTGGTCTGGCATCCACCGTCTCTGCCGCCAACTCTCCGGGAAACCGCCTCCGATTAGGCCCCTCCTGGCTGGTGACAATACCCCACGTTACCGTGCCGAGGACCGAGCGGAGATCTTTGCGAACCACCTGGAGAAGCAGTTCACACCGAACCCAGCTTCCTGCATGCAGCACGTAGAAGCTATCCAGCAGCATCTTAACTCCTATCTCGAGGCTCCTCTGCCTACCACAGAGGACCCAGTTGTCTTCTCCCCGGGACAAGTACAGCGAATGACACGCCGCACCAAACTGAGAAAAGCCCCTGGCCCCGACGGCATTCCCAATGAAGCCCTGCGTCACCTACCTCCGCGAGCCATCGCGACGTTGACGCAGTTATTCAACGGAATCCTCCGCACTAGCCACTTTCCTGCATCCTGGAAACTCGGCCGAGTCATCATGCTGCCCAAGCCCGGGAAGAACGTTTTGAAGCCCGAGAGTTATCGCCCCATCACGCTGCTGTCGACTATCTCGAAAGTCTTCGAGAAGCTTCTACTGCTGCATCTGGAACCCCACATCAAGCCACGCGACGAACAGCACGGCTTCCGCGCCGAGCACTCCACGACGCATCAGCTCACGAGAGTACTGCACCATCTCACGGTAGCCCTCAACAAGAGAGAGCACGCCGTTGCAGTACTTCTCGATATGGAGAAAGCGTTCGACCGCGTCTGGCACGCCGGCTTGGTCTACAAGCTGTCCACGTCCACTACTCCTCGGCGGATAGTGAAGACAGTGGCCTCCTTTCTGCAGGACAGGCGCTTTCACGTCACAGTGGACGGTGTCCTGTCCCCGGAACGACCAGCCCTCGCAGGCGTACCCCAAGGGAGCTGCCTCTCGCCAGTGCTATACAGCCGCTACACCGATGACATCCCAGCGCCTAAGGATGCTATCCTAGCGCTGTATGCAGACGACGCCGCCTACGTCTCGACCTCGCTATCCGCCGCACACGCGGCGGTTAAGATGCAGCGCGTGCTCGATGCCCTACCTCCTGGCTGAACGACTGGAGACTGTCGGTCAACGTGACGAAGACCCAGGCAATCGTCGTGGGAACCGGCCTGAAACTCCCGAAGCCTCTGTCACTGCTCGGATGCCCCGTCAACTGGTCCCCAACGGCGAAGTACCTTGGAGTCACCATCGACCGTCGCCTCACGATGACCCCGCACGTGAAGAACGTGGTTGGCCAATCGCGAACCGCTCGAGCTCTCCTGCGCCCTGTACTGTCGTCTCACCTCCCGCTACGCGCGAAGCTGGGTGTCTACAAGGCGTACATCCGCAGCCGCCTCACGTATGCCTCCCCAGCGTGGTATGCGCTGACGTCGGAAAGCCTTCGCACACGGTTGCGTGCGCAGCAGTCGCTCGCCCTACGCACCGTAGTAGACGCCCCTCGCTACATGAGGAACGACAGGATCTCTAGGGATCTGCGCATGGAGAGTCTCGACGACTTCATCGGTCGCCTGAGCGCCAACATGTTCGCCCGTGCTGCTGGATCATCCCACCAGCACCTCAGGGAGCTCGCGCCATACCATCGGCGCCCCCCAGATAGACCGCTGCCGCGGGACCTAGTCCCCGCCGCAGCCCCACAGGACCAAGATCACCTCGTCGGTACCGGCTGATGGGCGCTTGCTGGGAGCTATCTCTCAGCAAGCTCGACCTCGCCACTGCCCTTCGAGATCCACCATGCAATGACCAAGCCGCCGCTAGCTCGTAGACCGCTCACTGGACCTCCCCCCTCCCGGGGGGCCCTGCCAGCTGGGGACAGGTCTCGCTCGCGGCGTGAAGACACCCGGACTTGACACCCGGACATGACACCACGTGGCCTAGGCCACCCCCCATTGACCCGCCTGTCTCTGCAGGCGGCGTTGATAACCAGTGAAACGGGCCAACGCCCGCAACACTTTCCCCCCGGATCCCCTAGGGGACCCGTGAGATGACCTCGAGTGTGTGTGTGCAACGTCAAGACCTTACTTCATAGGATCATTTCTATAGTAAGCTCTTCGCAAGACCTTCACACTATGTGAGGTCCCACCTGCCGCGATGAGGAGACGTGGCGCGGCACCCTGAGCGTGAGGCGGGCGGTGGCAGTTTGCTATCAGCCCTCGATGATCGTTCGCCCTTTGCTCTGGCAAAGGGTGTGGGGTGTTGTCGCTGTCTGAGTGGCTGTTTTAATTATTATTAAACTTTATTTAACCTTAATAAGTGTTCTCATAAAATAGTTAGCTGAGAATTTACTAGGCCTATGTGTGAGTAAATTTATTATTATTGCTTTATTTTATAGTTTTACGATGAATTGCATTTCGAGAAAATTCGCGATCGCATGAAATATAGAAAAGATTGTAATTACATATTTTTTACATTATTTTTTTTAATAAAATACTCAGAGTCTAGCGTAAACTTCCTCGATCGTACGAAGCAAACCAAAAGCATTTAGATAAGGCATATTTTGATAATTATATTGCAAAAAAATACATAAAATGTTAGTCTTCTAATTACATTTTATTTTGCGAATTGCTTTATATGATTATAGCAGTATTGGTTAATATAAAATAAAATAAAAAATCACACGTTATTTTTGGTGTTACAAACCTAGTACAAAAAACCCTGGCAACAAAATGAAGTGTTTTATTACATATTGGCGTGGTAAGCGTTCAAATACGTAATAATAAATAAAATATTCTTAAAAATAATAGCAAATGTTAAACTGTGTTAACAAATAATTTGTGCCTCCTCAATTAAAGATAAATAAACCAAGAAGATTTCTTGAGAATTATCTAAAATAGATTTGTCTCGATCGCGTAATATTATCATTATCAGTCTCGAGACAGATTGTGTTTTCCCAGTGTCTTCTAGACTGTGCTGTAGAAAGTATTGATTGCTTATTGGAATACGTACCGGCTTAAAAAGAGTAAATATCTAAAAAAAATTAATGAGTTTCTACGATGAAAGATTTTTTTAGTGAAGCAATGACTAATTAGTATTAGGTAACTAATAATTAAGGATAAGGTACAATGGGGTTGACAGATCCTGTGGATAAAAACCCCTATAAAAACTATAGTTTAAAAAAATAGTTTATTTTGATTATTTTAATAAATATTAAGCTACTGTTTAAACTGAAAGAAAGAAAGAATGCGTTTATTGGCTTACATATAAAAACAGATACAAGTACTAAAAAAAAATAGGATAACAGGCCAACTAGATCTCTGCCTCAGCATAATGCCACAGCGACCAACGACACTGTGGCGCTGGCTTGGTAACTGTGAAAAATCCCTTACGTTAGGATGTACAAATCCCAAATATTTTCTTACTTATTTCTCCTAAGTACAGATTTTTTATCTGGGCCTTCCTCTAACAATGCCTATTGTTTAATTTGCAAATGACCTTGTGGTTATCATGTTTTCAAGTCAGATTGCCACATTATTGCTACCTTCTACCAATTTACCTGGCTGCATAGCTTGCGACGAACATTCTACAAAGTTTCGTCAACAATGCTTGGTTCTCATCTTATCTTCGATACAGGCGATCTAGGGTAGTGGTTAACGGCTTCTCTTCAGAGCCATTCATGTGCACGTCTGGAGTACCGCAAGGATCTCACATCGGTCCGATACTCTTTAATGTTTACATCAATGACATTGTGTCTATTTTTCGTCATGCCAAGTGCTTTCTGTATGCGGATGATATGAAATTATCGATGCAGATACATGATCAGAATGATTCAACCTTTTTGCAGGAAGATCTGGATCGACTAGCAATTTGGTGCAAGTTTAACCAATTATCCTTGAATTTGAAAAAATGCAAATTTATTCGATTCTCTTGGTGTGCTAATATTTCATCTCCAAGGTATAATATTGATGGTCATGTTTTGGAAGAAGTTGAGACTATTCGGGATTTGGGTGTGCTACTCGATAGGAAGTTGCGGTTTCACAAACATATCGACCAAATTGTAACCAAAGGTTTCCAAATGCTGGGGTTCGTACTGCGCAATGCAAGGGAATTTAAAAAACCCTCTACAAAAATTATTTTGTATAAGTCCTTAGTCCGTTCCAATCTCGAATACTGTTGTCAAATCTGGTCCCCCCATTACGATGTTCACATCAAGCGTATAGAGCGCATACAGAAACGGTTTTTATGGCACCTTTCATACCAAGTACATAAGGCAAAAGCGCTACCCTCTTATGATGAGCGACTAGGCTATTACAAATTAAATAGTTTAAAGGACCGCAGATTTTTGTTAGACTTAATGCTACTTCATAAGATAATGAACGGAAGAACGGATTGTTCCTCTTTGTTACAACTTATAAATTTAAATGTGCCTTATAAGTCAGTACGGGTCGGAAAATATTTGCTCTTTTCTGTTAAAGGCAGCAGGACCAAAGTGGGTCACCACGCCACCATGAATAGACTGCAGCGGCAATACAATGAGCTCTGCAAAAAATGCAATATAGACATCTTTTTAAATAAGCCCCAGGTATTCAAACGTCAGATACTTCAGTCCTTCAATGTGACGCGTTAGATTTATAATTGTGTATTAGGTTAATATTTTGCTAAATTTATTTCTAAAAAACATCTTAAATGTCCATAATGTATTCTCTTTTATAATAATATATAGTCCACATTGCATGCCGTGGCAACCTTTAATTAAGATGGCACTTAGATTAAGTTAATTTTATGTGATTATTATGTAAATCATTGTACTAGTGTTTTTCTTGTTGCTTGTCCTAATAAATCAAAAAAAAAAAAAAAAAAGAACTATTTAAATTAAAACACTAAGTCATTGTTATGTCTAAACATTTATTAAAGTGCACGTAAACTGGAACATTACTGAAGTTGTTCATAAGGTTTTTCGTTGCTAAATTGCATTGTTTCAGGTATTTTCAAAAGCTTTTTAAGTCGGGAAAACTTGTTTGAAATTTCTCCACGGTTAAAGTTTCGTTACATGATAGCATTGAAATAAAAATTGCATGTAGTAAAGTCAACAGTACGCAAGTCTTCACAATATCACAAAATCCCGTAGAACATTTTCAACCTTAACACGTAAGATATAAAATGTAAATTAAAAATTTGGCAGTGTGTTGTAGTTTGACAAGCTGATCAAATTATTTTTCATGTTCTTCGTGTTTTAGAAAGTGGTTTACAAAAATCGTCCGCACTGGGCCAGTGTGCAAATGTGTTCTCCTTTTTCTCATTATGTGTTTCTCCTTCCGTGTGAGAGGAACTGTACAGCATTGGGATGTAGTAAGGTATAGTCAAGTACAAAAATATGTATACAAATTTTAAAGATGACAGTATTTTTTCCTTCTAATAAGAGTCATTGGGGAGCTCAGTGGCGTAGTGGATAGTACGCTTTGGCTTTCGATCGAAAACAAAGCTACCTTCGCCATGGTCAGGCAGTGGATGGGTGACCAAAACTTTGTGATCTCAAACTCCTCTGTGCTTCGGAAGGTACGCTAAACCGTTAGTCCCTGTAGCTGTTGCGCCCGTTTCAACCCACCATCCCGCACTGGGCCAGCGTGGAGGTGTTACGACCCATACTCCTCATGTGTTTGTCCATGAGGAAGGCCTGTGCCTAAGGGCTGAGGCTGAGGACAAAGGACGAAAAGTCATTTATTGTCAAAAATGGTTTCATATTTTCTGGAGTTGACTGTACACTGAAGATAAGGCTTTCTTCAATTTGCCCCTTTGTGTTAAATTTATAATGATTTAATGAAGGTCATATAGCAATTATTGGTAACGTCTGTAATCAGCAGTGGACGTCTTCGTTCGTTAAAATGACGATATAAACATACTTCTTCTTTTTCCTGCCCCGTTCCCAATTCTATTTGGGGTCGGCGCAACATGTCTTCTTCTTCCACTCTCCTCTATTACTCGTCAAGTCAACACTCACCATCCTCATTAAATCATCATTCACACAATCCATCCATCTTTTCTTTGGTCTTCCTCTCCCTACACGTCCACTTTCAACACTTTCACACACTTTCAAGTCCATAACTTTCCTGGTGACATGATCATTCTCCCTTCTCATTGCATGTCCATACCAAGAAAGTCGTTTTTCTCTCAGTTTATCAGCAATCGGGGCAACTTTCAGACTTCCCCTAATATATTCATTCCTCACTCTGTCCATTCTCGTCACACCACACATCCACCTTAACATTCGCATTTCAGCTACATGCAATCTTTGTTTATCCATTCGCTTTACAGGCCAACATTCCGATCCATACATGATGACATGTCTTATTAAAGATTAATAAATTTTCCCCTTCAGTCTTTGGGAAATACGGGGGTCACACGTAGACGATACGATACGTAGACGATATAAACATACCTACCCTTTTATTCATAACGCTATTTGAGTTTTATGAAAGACTTTGTACAATGTGAAAATATGACTTCGAAATACCCTATTTATAGCTTAACTGTGTTTAAAATGTGATATATCTGTCAATTTGTATGCTAAATAATAAAATGGGTTACGATAAACGGCTGTTATTTTTTGACGCAATTTCTACCAAACAGGCATATAAATGCTAATTAAAACTGTTTTATGAACAAAGAATTTTTTTTGCATTGCTTACGTAATTGCTTAACTTTATTAGTTGATAAGCTTAATAATGCTCAATTAGCTGAATAACGTGTTTTTATAAATAAGCGTGTTAGTTTATATAAGAATACTTAGTTAAATGTTTGAGCGATCTCAATAAGTAAAATAGTTAAATGAATAGTCGTGTTATCGATACTTTTTGTATGCTTAATATTAACTTATTTGTACTGCCAATAAAATTTCTCAATATTGATTCTGTCTAACAGATATAGGGATAAGCTGAATCCGCTTTCGGAATACCCCTAAAATAGTTAAGTGGTGTTGAAACTACTTGCTGTCAATGTGGGCATACCTGAATTCTAATTTAGAGAACACTCTGTGTGTTAGTGTGACACTCTTATTATTCTCTTGTCGCCCTTGTAAATATGTAGGCAATGGTCTAATAAATAGTTATATACCCAGTTACTCGTGGTATTCACTGCTGACTCTGCAATAAGTGGTCATACAGAACATGAGTATGCCAAGCGAGTGTGACGTATATAGGCTGAGAATGGACACAACACAAAACATATTAACGGTATAGAAGCACAGACACTTATAACTAAAGCATTTAATTAAAATAATATTAGTAAATAATAAGCCCGTTGATAACATGGAGAAGGTTGAGGCGGGTTGAGCATTGATAAATAAAGAAGATTAAATAAGCTTTTAATAAATTACATTATAATTAGATCTAATTAATATATTAATTAAAAATGGTTTTAGCTCGGAATTAAATTATCTATATCATTTTCTGAGTCTGTAACATTTTCAGTGTCTTTGGCATTTCCAAAGATAATTATAAATTTTAAAGTTACTACATTCAAATGTTTTCGCAGTAAATTTTTCGTAATTTGTACATTTCTTTATGTATAGTAAACTAATCAGATTGGTGCTGATGGTAAGCCGTAGAAATATAAAATAATCACGAAAAGGAAGGAAGTTAAATAAAAGAAAATGTATAAGTTATAATGAATAGAGGAAAGATAAATATTGAAATGAAACATTTTTTAAAACAATGTTTTTCTGTTACCATTATAAAGGTACCCATTCTAGTCTCTACTCTTACATAGCATTAGGTGGAGTAAAATTATTTGTTGGAATGCAACAGAGAAAAATTCTATTACTGTGTAACGAAGCGCTAAATCAGTATTAGCGACTCTTTGCTGTTATTGCGCTCTCTCTGGCCATTTCCCTCTTTGTTTCTTTTTCAAACCAACCATCTGCATGTGTTGTCATTGTTTTTGCTCTCCAAGTTTCAGTCCTTACAAAATATCATTATAATTAATATACTATATTTATTATTTTTGAAACTAATGTGGTAAAGTTTTTAAAGTACCTAAATAACTTTGTCAAGCACTATATGTGCCTTAAGATTTTGAAATATATACTTATAAGTGGCGACCTGCGCTTTTATTTTATTAGGTCCTTACCTATGAAATTGGAGTTTTGTATGGAGATTTTGGGGATGTCTGCATTTTACATACTAACATTTTATCAGTTTTCTTCACAACGACAAATCCAGAGATAATAATATTTAGCATGTATCATTAGACAAGCTTTAGCAATATGTGTGTGAACATGCTTGATAAAAATTATTCATCGTTTTTATGTTAATGCAAATCAAATGATGTATTCGGGAGGCAGTTAAAAATAATTGTCTTTGTGTCTAATTTTAACACAATTAAACTTACAAAAAATTATCAAATTAAATAATACGAGCTCAAATATATGGTCTATTTTTAGAAGAGGCAATTATTTTATAAGAATGTTCTGAAACTTAATAGTTACGGACAAATTGCTAAGACCAATTTCATAGGTAAGGACCCAATATTACCGGTCCACCACGCCACAACTGCTTACATTTCTATTTAGAGATGAGACGTCTATCTGCAGTCGCGGTCAGATAATGTTTACCACCCTAAGTATCACAATTGCTTGCATACATTGAAATCAAAAAAGTCGAAATCACGAAATGTCTATTAATTTCGTACTCGTATCAATTTGATTGATCATAGATTCAACCCAAAGATTTTTCTATATTTTTTAATAACACGAGAATCCATCGACGACATTTAGAAGTGTATCGATAACTTTTTTCTTTAATATTTAAGTTTTTTTTAATTATAAATAATTTTAAAATAGAAACTCAAACAATCTTTATTTTATTAAATAAAATTTTGTCATCTTATATTTATAAAATTTCTGATTATAATTTCACTTTTGTCCGAATGACGTTCAAACAATAATTTTTGATAACTGTCATTTCTTTTTTGTCTTTTCCATACTTCATTTTGTTTATTAATTTTCAAAGGGTAATAATTAACTTGATATGTCATAGACTTTATTGAAAACAGAGTGATAAAGAATCTTATTTGAAAACTGATAAACATCCTCATAGTTTCTCCTGTGCTCAGCAGCGGGCCGTAATGCTACGGATGAGTGAGATGAGATGAGGATGAGAGTCCCATAACCTGACAACGACGTTTGACGACCTCCGTGGTCGAGTGGTCGGTACGCCGGTCTCAAGGCGTCGCCATCTCGCGAGGTCCTGGGTTCGATCCCCGGTGGAGGCAAGTGTTTGGGTGATTAATTTTCAGACATTTGTTCTCCAGTCTTGGATGTTTATATAAATTTATATATATTCAGGATAATTATATGTATTTATCTATTAAATTTATTTGTCCGTCATCTAGTATCCGTAAGACAAGCAGCATTTAGTTGCTTAAAATGAGACTAGTTGATAGGTGTGAATGTCTGACGATATTTATTTATTTATTATAACTGGGTACAAGCCTTCCTACATAGATACCCATGTGGAATATAGGCCGTAACACCACCACACGGGCCCATTACGAATTGAGATTAGACGAAGAGTTATTATCTATGTTATTGTTGTATCTATACACTGAGTTATACGTAATGTACCATATTACGTAAGGATAAATGTCAATTTTGACATTGATGAATTAGGGACTGCTGTGTGTTTACATATTAGGAATATAGACTTAGTTCTTCCAAGTATCTTGTGTGAAAATTAAGAGCATATTTGAATGTTTTCTTTGCATCTTGACTGTGGTTGAAGTAAGGACGTTAGAAGAGTGTTTTTTGCATTAGTGAATGGAAAGAACACAGCCCTAAAAGTTAAAACCAATTAATTGTTCATATATAATCCGTATCTTTGGAAAATATCCTTCTAACCAACCCAGTTAGAAAAGTTCATAATTTTCGTTCTATGAATCGATAGCGGAAATTCAGCCCTTATTCTCGACATCACTCATGAGTTTCTCCAATAGGGGATCCTGCTAAGTGCACACACATTAAATAATTGTATGGCAAAGACAAAAGAGTTACCACACAAGGTATGGACAAAGGGGTCACAGCCGATACCACATTTAACCTATCATCCCTAATTCGTTGTTTCGCCTGATATTTTATTAAAACTGCTAATAACTGCTAAAGTATGTCATTTGGGACTAATGCTTCTCAGTTACAAACATGTCATAATACATAACAAAAACAACTTGAATTGTACTAGACCAGTTTGCGTTATGGGCATACTACTTAAATGTCAATTTATGACGATCAAACAAAAAGCTTCACAATAAAAGTTTTGAGTTAAATTTTAGGACAGCGACGAGTTTCATTAACCTAGTTTTTGTCGGTGTCAGACCACAGTTTTTATGCTAGCATGAGGTTGCATGGGAAGCCCTTAAAAGCCCTTAAAGTTGTGAGGTTTATTGTATTCTACGAACTCAGATTTATATTATAGTCTAACAGTCATTGTGTGTCTAAAAGTAATAAACTTGTAATAGGTGTATTATTGTTAATGATTATAAAGTTATACTAACTTTATAATATTAGGTCCTTACCTATGAAATTGGTGTTTTGTATGGAGATTTTGGGGATGTCTGCATTTTACATACTAACATTTTTTCAGTTTTCTTCACAACGACAAATCCAAAGATAATAATATTTGGCATCTATCATTAGACAAGCTTTAGTAATATGTGTAATATCACACTTCAAAAAAATTATTTATCGTTTTTAAGTGAATGCAAATAAAATGATGTATTCGGGAGGCACTTGAAAAGAGTTGTCTCCGTGTCCAATTTTAACACAATTAAACTTACAACAAATTATCAAAACAAATCAAAAGAGCTCAAAAATATAGTCTTTTTGTAGACGAGGTAATTATTTTTTAGGAATACTCTGAATCTTAATAGTCACAGACAAAATACTAAGAGAGAGAAAAAAACACCAATTTCATAGGTAAGGACCCAATAATATTAGACGAGTGAGTTGTTAATTGGAAATATAAATTCGTGAGGTTATCTATTCCATCTTCATTTTCACTACTAATTCGCCTTTTCGTGTAACTAAGCACGAGTGTACCGTCTATCTGGTGGTAAACGCTCGCTTGTGACACTGACTTGACCCTCGCACGCTGCCAACCCCGTTACCCTCACCATAGATAAATTGAGTAGTATAGATCGCTATTCCCATACATAGGTTTTTAGTTCGTCTAAACCTTATTATTGTTCCTTCCCCTTCGGTGGACTTATTACGTTAAGTGGCGCTACTATACTAGCGGAATCATAGATAAATTAAGTAATTCTGCTAGTATAGCAGCGCCTAATAAATCAGGCAATACTAAGTCTCTGCGCTTCCGTCTGTGCAACATAACAATAATTGAATTGTGAGGATAGTATTTAGGATACAATCAGCATTTCATAAGCTTCGTGAAGTTTTCTCGTCACCCATCCCTCAATGTCTTAAGTCGAAAGTCTTTGACCAGTGCGTCCTTCCTGTCATGACCTACGGTGCTGAGACGTGGACACTCACGGCTCGACTAGTCCACCAGTTTAAAGTCGCTCAGCGAGCTATGGAAAGGGCTATGCTCGGAGAATCTCTAAAAGACCGCATCAGGCATGATGTGATTCGACAGATAACTAAAGTCACCGACATAGCTCACCGGATTAGCAAACTGAAGTGGCAGTGGGCTGGTCATATTAGCCCCGTTGGGGCCGTAAAGTTCTCGAGTGGAGACCGCGTCTCGGTAAACGTAGTGTAGGACGTCCTGCGACCAGATGGGATGACGACATTCGTCGGTTGGCTGGAGTGGGCTGGATGAGAACGGCCGAAAATCGCGAGCGGTGGCGTGCATTAGGGGAGGCCTATGTCCAGCAGTGGACAGGAGTAGGCTGAAGATGATGATGATGGGGCTGTCATGTCACATAAGATAAAAGCCCCTTTAAAATAATAGAATAAAAAAAATCGAACGAAGGGGTACAAGCAACAATAATAAGTTTTAGACGAACTAAAAACCCATGTATGGGAATAGCGATTTATACAATTTAATTTATCTATGCCCCTAGCAACACTGTGAATCTCTGGCAACACACTCATCAAAAGAAACAACACTACAATCCATAAAGCATCATTTGAATGCAGTCTTCTGAAAGTACTAATGGAAATAATTTATCCCCTGTTGAAGAAGTAAAAGATATTAGATGTAAAATATAATATGTATCAAATATATGAACTCTGACAAGACAATTAAACAAGATATGTTTGTACACTTCCTCATTAAATTTTGGACATGCGTAGTAACTTATTATAAGCTGCCTGTTTATGTGCAGTACAACCTCCAACAAGTACTACCCCAGTTTGGGCGCCATGAGCTTAATCTCCGAAGTTGGTCCCGAAAGATGTTAGTGCCTAAGGATCGTGGTCAGCATTAGAGCTGTATCTGCCTCGACTGGTTCCTATCCAGCGCGTCTCTTATAGTCGTGTAGAGTTTAAAGGATGGCCATTCTTTTATTATGATTATCTTGTTGGTGAACGATCGCGCGATCCTTAGAAGGTTTCTACTACAATTTTTATCAAATTTTTCCACGGTGTTGTGGACTCTGTGTTGTTGAAATATCGTAGACTTTAGCTTGATACTAATATCTTGAAACTTCTACACGTTTTTACGTTAGCATTTATGTCAGCATACAAAGTGTAGTGCTATTTTCACAATTTTTCGCCTGCTCGCTTTCATACGAATATTCTCGGCCATCCGTCAACATTCTATAGGATTTTCGTGAGGGATTATTTCCGGCGTTTTCGCACAGGGACTGCGACCAAATCACCGCGCGCCGTCGGTCATAAAATGTACATAAATAAGTATGATGTGCGTTCAACCGAGAATTTTACCTTTGTTAATGTTTGATGGATTATGGCTCGTTACGACGCTGCCTTCAGTTGTTGGTAAAACGGTAAAATTTGGCTACTATTTTAGGTAACAAATAATTTGTGACAAGTTAATCTAGATGAACTGCGATACGAACTTAACTGATTAGTATAAAAAATAAACGATGCAAAAAGTATTTCGTGTTACAGAACAAATTTTGAATCGAGCTCTGGGTTTCTTTAAAAATATTCATGTCCTTTAAAGTATTTTCATAATTTTTGTTAAGGTGGAAAACAATTAGTTTTCCTCTTCGTGGCAATGGCTCAAATTAATTTAAAAATGTAGTGTAAATGACTGTTACGCATTACGTTGTTTAAGACTCAAATTCTGCAAAGTTGAATAGTCCTAAATTTCTCTTCAATCAAAATATAAATTCTTCTAACGTACATTTAACATTGTGTCAACTCAAAAATCGATCGGAATTAAATCCTCAACACATTTTCATTTGGCGGTTATTATAGATATTTTATTATAGATAATAATAATAATAATAATGTTTATTTCATAGAAAAAGATTACAGTAAGTACCAGAAACATATACCTAAATAACTTAAAAATATTAAACAGTGATATTAAACAAAATTTTTAAATAAAACAGTGCTAAATAGAATTATTCTAAAAGGAATGTAGTGTAAGCTAATTTTTAATATTATTTGCACCGCATTAATTAAGAAACAATTATTATTGTGAATATTACAATACTAGTAATATCAAATTACGGTATCTCAATAATACATTATAACAAACTACAATTATTGACTTTTCTGAAATGTCTGGAATAAATTTTTGAAACTTACTTTAAATATTTGCACATTACACAATTTCACTGAAAACACAATTATTTAATTTGAACTTGTAGCAGTATTATTTAGCAAACCCAGAAACAAGACAAAACGAAACTTATTTCACTAATATTCACACACATTTTAACGTCGGTACTTTGAAAAAGTTATTTACCTCCCGTGCTAGTATTAACTGAATTACGGCGAGGTAAGATTCCCGCAACAAGATAATTCAACGTTAATTTTAAAGGCATAAGGGCCATTTCCGAATGACTATAAAGGAGCAGAAAAAAATATTGGCTATTGTAAACATGTAGTATACGTAAAATTAACCGATCGTCATTCTAGCGTACCACGTTTATAAGTGTTATACACTTTTAAGCTTATTACTAGAAAAAAAAAATATTAAAACACTCTTTTTATAACTTCAATAAGACTTAGGTACTTTAACACCTGATGGCTGATTGACACGTTTTGGACAATTCAGAC
This sequence comes from Parapoynx stratiotata, assembly GCA_910589355.1. NCBI lineage: Eukaryota > Metazoa > Arthropoda > Insecta > Lepidoptera > Crambidae > Parapoynx > Parapoynx stratiotata. The sequence continues at coordinate 17,835,374 of OU342458.1, forward strand.
AAAAGTAAATAAATGAATAAGAATATTAATATGTAAAATTAAAGTTAACTTAAAGTAAATATAATATTAAACATAACTATGTTAAGAAATAAATGAATATGTATAATGTATATAATTGATTATTGGTATTATATAAAAATAACTAATAGCTCCTCAGTACCTTCGTAATCCAAATCTTTCAAAAACCGTTCCAGTGTCGTTCTACACAGATGCCTTGTCATATTCTCAATATGCATAATTTTGCTGATGCGGTTATACAAGAAGGGCGATAGGAAGAATGGAAACCCTTTGGAGAAAACAGTGTTACATTGAGGAACTTTATATACGTCATGCTTTCTCCGAGTTACAACATCTTTGCGATCTAGGCAGGAATGTTGCCGGATAAAGGAAGACGGTTATAACAAACCGTTATTAGTAAGCTTCTCTTCTTTCCCTTACCACTGCTAACTATATTATCTAGGGCCTTACTGGCATATCTGGTGATGTCTGTGTTAACACCTTTGCCCACCCCTTCGGGAAAAAAGAGTCGTGATGATGTGTTATGTTATGTTTCTTATTACTAGCCAATAAAATTCATTGCGTGTATACGTGAAATATTATTCTAAAGGATGCTACAAAATGCATGTTTTGTTGCAGGTTATTTCTTCAGTCACCAGCGAATCCAGATCTTCTGTATATTATCTTCTTCTGCCACACACAGCTGACTGTCACGTTGCTCCTCTGCTTCATATTTGGGAGTAAGGTAGGGATGGTAAGAGAATGCGTGAACGGGATGGAAGATCACACCAAGATTTTTAATTTCATCATTTATTTATTTTGGCCTAGGCAACTACTGCTAGACACATGCTTCCACCAGGGAATGCCACAAATTAGAAGAAATCATTATGGGGGAGGCGGGCCTTTTATATATCAGATCGTGTAGCAATGAGACACTATACAACTGCTTTACTGAAAAGAAATATTATTGAACTCCAAATACAATCCTACCTAGCTAAGATTCAATATTTGTACATACACGACCATGAACATGTTAACACTTTTGACAGTAAATATCTATTAGGTACGTCCGTCCGTAGGTACGTCCGTACGTCGTATATTAGGTCCTTACCTATGAAATTGGTGTTTTGTATGGAGATTTTGGGGATGTCTGCATTTTACATACTAACATTTTATCAGTTTTCTTCACAACGACAAATCCAGAGATAATAATATTTGGCATGTATCATTAGACAAGCTTTAGCAATATGTGTGTGAACACGCTTGATAAAAATTTTTCATCGTTTTTATGTTAATGCAAATCAAATGATGTATTCGGGAGGCAGTTAAAAATAATTCTCTTTGTGTCTAATTTTAACGCAATTGAACTTACAAAAAATTATCAAATTAAATAATACGAGCTCAAATATCTATTTTTAGAAGAGGCAATTATTTTATAAGAATGTTCTGAAACTTAATAGTTACGGTCAAATTGCTAAGACAGAATAAAAACACCAATTTCATAGGTAAGGACCCAATATTACAAGGGAATAATACGTTTTTGTATTTTTATGCTCGTGACTGTCCACCGCTGCAAATCAGGCTCTTTTCTTCGTTTAAACGTATACCTTGACGTGTTGTCAACTGTACATCATCTAAGGCTCCCCTACAGCTAAGTGCAGTATCCCTTTATTAAATTTACCCGTCCCAGTGTCTTCTTTCTTAATATCGTTAGCGAATAATAAATTTAAGTATACCTTTCGTAGAACACGCTCGGATCCTCGTTTAACGCTGCTGTCAATATTAACCCATCTTTAACACAATTTAGATTATAAAACCAACTCGTAAACGTGTTCATGGATACGATAAAACCGCTCAAAGTTATTACTCAAATAAAAATCTTTGAATTTATATTGGATCTGGCCACTGAAACGTGATATTAAAGTTGCCGGTGTTTAAGTCTGCTAGAAAGCAAAAAAGAGAGAGCTGTATGTACATCTTTTACGTTTTTCAGTACTTCACATTTATGGGCTAGTAAAATTAATCCGTTTACCGAGGTTTGTTCACTATATCCTTACATAATTTGCAGCAATAACACTCGCAAATGCAATTACGTTTGAGGATATTTCTACAGCTTATTAATTCTTAAAACTGCATAACCATCCAATATCTTATAGCGGCGATGCGTTCACCACCTGTCACACTAAGCACACTTGCTAAATTGCTAAATTCTAAAGAACCGAACTAAAGACTTCCTATTACTTGATGTTAGTAAGAACGGAATCCAGTTTAAGAGAAGCTGTACGAAATCCATTTAGGGATGATACAACAAAGAAGTGAGACCCATATATTAGGTCCTTACCTATGAAATTGGTGTTTTGTGTGGAGATTTTGGGGAATTCTGCAATTTCCATACTAAAACTTTTTCACTTTTCTTCACAACGACAAATCCAAAGATAATAATATTTGGCATCTATAATTAGACAAGCTTTAGTAATATGTGTAATATCACACTTCATAAAAATTATTTTTCGTTTTTAAGTGAATGCAAATAAAACGATGTATTCGGGAGGCACTTAAAAAGAGTTGTCTCCGTGTCCAATTTTAACACAATTAAACATACAACAAATTATCAAAACAAATCAAAAGAGCTCAAAAATATAGTCTATATTTAGACGAGGTAATTATTTTTTAGGAATACTCTGAATCTTAATAGTTACAGACAAAATACTAAGAGAGAAGAAAAACACCAATTTCATAGGTAAGGACCCAATATATGACGTGGAAGCAAAGAATACTTATTGTTTTTTATGAATTCTTCTAGTGTGGTTTCATAGCATCGTGCATCGCTGGCCACCAGCGCCGGCTACGCGCGCGCTCGTATAATTACATGAAGCTACTAAAATCGTGTCACAACCACAGACAATGCGCTTACACTTCAACATAAGCTGGCACTGTTGGCTCGCGCCGGCGGCCAGCGAAGCTATGAAACGTCCCTTTAACAAGTGTTTTTTTAGAATTCTTTCAAACAAGTGGAATGTCTGATCCATCTTATCTGTTCGAATATTAATTTTCCTCATTCAATTCGTGCCTTACGACGTTGGTCAATTCTATTTCAGCAAGTCCCTTAGTTCTGACGCGCGCTTATACAATTTCTATATTATTTGCTGAATCCACCGAATGAACATCTCGAATTAAGCAGATTACTTCCGATCCAATTTAACTTGATGCTTTTAGGGTTTTGTGCCTAAAGGATTTAATCAGAGCCTTTGTGAGGGTTCAAATTTTTCACTAATACGGCTTTAGGTAATAAGCAGCAAATTGGATTATATGTATATATGTATAGAATTACAAATCGATAGCTTTACCTAAAGCAATGATTCAAATTATGAACGCTGCTCTGATTACTCAAAACGTCAACACAGACAGGTTTAATAATCGCAAAAGATATATTATGAATTTATTGAATTACCATCATCATCTCACTCTTGAGACTATTATGCTATGGATCTTAATACGTTTATGCACCTACAGTAACAATGTGTGAGAACGGTATGTGCAGGATTTTCGCAAAGAGAACCGGGATCTACCATTGTAACCCCTACTAAAACCGTAACTGCAGTGATCCGCTTAGATATATCGCCTTAAGCTAATGCCACACTAGTGGCGAAATTTCCCATAGCCCCTGCGAAAAAATAAATAAGGCATTAGTGAATCCGCATCTTTTTCAGTTAGGTATCAATATAAATAAAGTTAATAAATTTTTAGCGCAAAATGAAGCTGGTTTTTCGCCAGACCAAAGCGAGATACCTATCTAAGCGGTGTGCGAGGAAAACTAGACTAAATGGATTTCGCCAATTCTGTACCCACGATATCTAAAGATCGGAACGGTAACGGTTACTCACTCAGACCGGTAGACAACATAACTCTCTTATTTCATAAGGTCTCTATTAGAATTACTACTTTACCACAACATTATATTGGGTCCTTCCTATGAAATTGGTGTTTTTAGTCTTAAAATAGACCATGTTTTTGAGCTCTTTTGATTTATTTTGATAAATAGTTGTAAGCTAAATTGCGTTAAAATTGGACACGGAGACAATTCTTTTTAAGTGCCTCCCGAATACATCATTTGATTTGCATTCACTTAAAAACGAAAAATATTTTTTATGAAGTTTGATATCACACCTATCGCTTAAGGTTGTTTAATGATACACGCCAAATATTATTATCTTTGGATTTGTCGTTGTGAAGAAAACTGAAAAAATTTTAGTATGGAAAATGCAGACATCTCCAAAATCTCCATACAAAACACCAATTTCATAGGTAAGGACCTAATATTTACCCAAAATGACGCAATAAACAAGAATAAGTAACAAAAAAACCTAAAGTCGTATCACTCAATAACACTTTAACCTACCCTCGTAGAAATGGCATATGGGGGTTTGAACTATTAACCCATATTATAAGGGGTTTGTCGAGGTTAACGGCTTCTATATTACGATGGAAACGGCGATTTGGCTTACGGGGTTTTCCAGGGATACCCAAAAGTTACAGGAATGCTTTCTAAGTACAGAACTCCATACGGTAGCCCATACAACCGTAATGCGATAGAAAAAATAAAATTGTTCTTCCAACTGAAGATACCTAGATAGATAGATAAATCTTTATTTACTCAAAAATTCTCCATCACACACAAAAATACAAAATAAAATAAAATAAAGTAAAACACATACTTAACAACAAGAACAAAATTTTGTGTGTGCTACAGAAGAGCAAAAAGGTCGTAGCTCAGTGACTGATTTTGTTCACATCTGGATGCGAGCAAAGCACTGATATTCTGCTACAACCTGAGGGTTTTTTATAGTAAATAGACAATCCAACCATTTATAACCATTTAAGTAATATTTAATTGGAAGGGTGTCAACTTGTGTAGGTAAAAGTGTATATAAATAAATAAATAGTAAGTAATATATAAATAATAAACAAGTGCAAATGAGTAAACGCATTTAAAGTGTATTAGTATAAATATATATTGTTGTAGGAATTGTGAAGGAACATAGTAAGGAACAATAATTGTGTGTTGTATATATATGAAATAAATAGATACCTATTGTTTTAAATATTAAACCTAATTGTTTATTTACTAAAAAGCTAAGCTCCCGACAACCGTACAACAATTTTAGTAGCCCGTAAACTAATTAACAATTTTTATATTAAAACAATTTAGTTTATTTGGTATACATATACATTTTTACAGAGTGGTTTTTATCGTTTGAATCTTGCCTTCGCGATTCGGCTGGTACCTTCAGATATGTTCTAACCCTACAGCACATCGTAACTGAATTAAAACTACAGTTTCACAAGTTAATGCAAAATTGATACGTTTGTACAATCCCCTGAAGCAGGGGGTTGGAGACAATCCCTGATTCTGCATGCATTCTGTACTTTTTGTTTTGTATGTTTAATATGCAGCATCTTTTGCTAAATTCCATTTAATATTTCTCAAAACTTTGGTTTCTCGATAAACATGATTGCAAATGGTTCCATTTTGAACTGAGTTCACTTTGTTAACGTGCCTCCAATCTATCCTGATAGAAATGTGATCGAAATATGCTGCATCTGAATTCCATATAATGAAAATCATTGCAAATCTCGACGTTACACCAGAATTCTGCAATAGTGTTGGTATGCTACATGACTGCATATCGACACATTACCGATAACCTCGTTCAATAATTGCATAGTCGCAGAATAGTCACAGAATAGCGCGCAGAATTCAATCAGCTAGTTGCAGGGTCATCAACTTTTGTGGCTAAAACTGGATTTACATTTCCAAAATTTGTAATGTGATCACGTATTATTCAGCCTCAACTGGGTATGATACAGGTCGTTCATTACGTTCATAGAAATTATGGTAAAATCCTGCGGTCTCTGAAATTGCATTTATAAGCTGATTTGCTCCGTTTACATTTAGAGCTGACTAAGTGAAGTCAATGAACTATGTATGCAGTATCCTACGGGCGATACTAGAGTTGCACACTAAATATAATCTCACAATCGCTTTGTATACAGTTTCCAATAATACTATTAAAGTCCATATAGGGACCATCCACGCTTTAACTTGCTATCTCTTTTATCCTATAACATATCACGTTTCTTTATTCGGTTAAATAGCTTCCAGTACAGATTAAAATAAATTCAAGACCCAACGAAATACTGTCTCATCGCAATCCCTGAACCTACACCTGGCTCGTAGCATGCATTTCGTTACTGTTTTTTTTATATGCTACAACATACCTTTTGCATATCTACAATTGTTTTTTTCATTATTTACTGTCCCAATATTAAAAATAACAATTAATATACTATTTTTTGACCCCAGGCCTACATGGTGTATAAAGGTCACGGCAAAGACGAGAGGGAGAAAACCGGAAAATTCCGGTCTAGGCCAGCTGAGTCTACTTACACAATGACAACTAACAGAAGCACAAGATTCTGTGACAATATGACAGAGAGGGAGCTAGAGGTAAGATCTTTTAGAGATAAATAATTCATAATTCACAGTAATTTTTTTAGGGTCTGCATTTTAGCAAATGTAAAAGTTGAAAAGTTCCAATTTAATTTCTTATCAGTACTGCAACAGTTTCCTTCAGTACAAACGCATATTCGATATATTGTGATTTTATATCAACTGAAGCTTTATATAAAATTCTATTTTCAACTTAATAAGTAAAGTCACTAATTTGTTATTCATTAAAGTTCAAGAAACACACAAGAAATACAGTAGGAGTAAGTCCACATTAAAAAAAGGAAAACTGAGTCAACGCAGCAATACGACGCAATAAATAATTCTATTTGCTAAAGAAACTGCAGCTTCTTAAAACAAAATTATTTTGTCGCAAGTTGCCTACAAGTGGTTTTAACTTTAACAACTTTGTGTAGCCGTAAAGTTGTTCATTTTGAAAGTTGTATCGAGTTGGAATCTAAGCAAACTTATCTAAGTAATCAGAAGAAATGGCTCCCGTTGAAGTGTTTCATTGCCTATTTCACGAAGAAATACCAAATTTTCTTACATTAAGAAATCTTTAATATATTTTGTACTTTATATACATTTTATTCATATAACCATAAGAAACAAAGTTTTAAAGGTACTACGGGGTCATTTCAAAAAATTCTCATCATTTCCTATTTATAGTCTGACCGCAACCGCTGTATCACGCCTTGGGCATGTGCGCGGGCCGAAGAGGGGAGTTTCGGTCAGTTGGCCAATCGCTGTCGGCGGTCGCTTTCCTACCCTGCTTCTCACCCCGGCGCAGTGGTCGGGCGCGATACAACGGTTGCAGTCAGACTATAGCAAACACAAATATTATAATTATGTCTTTTTTATATTATAAATTATATCGTGTTCGCACCTATGCGCATCTCTTCCACGTTATGTTGGACAAAACATACGTGCATTCTATCGCCGTCTTTAATATTCTAAGCGCAGCACTTTGTAAAGAACGACAACTCAACAATTATCTATTTTTCTTCAAATATATTTATTTGACTTTTCATTTTAAATAGGAGGAGTTCAGAAAAATATGTAACCAGCTAGAGAAATTAAAAGAGCGTTGTGGAACTGGGGCAACCGTTACTAAACGCATCGCTGCCATGCAGGACGCTGCCGCGTTACACGATAGGAAGCCCACCACTTCAGATCATTCAGCACCATTAAAACTCAACACCGTGTTCAGTGCCGTCGCAGATCGACTAATGTGTACGGTAACACCAGCCGAAGAGTCCAGTAGTAGTGGCCGGGACTTGCCATTCGAAGCACCACCAGCTTACAGACACAAGACATTCAGCCCAACTAAAAGCATCGAGCCTAGTAACACAGAGCAAAGCCAGACTGACGTCACAACTGATTCTCCTAAACGGAAAGCAGAAGAAGAAACAAAAGACGATAAGCAAAACGGTGTGTTCAAAATATCTGGTGAAGCGAACTGTAGTGATATTCGACCGCCTGAGGTCGCGAGTCGTAATGGTATTAGTGGTAAAACTGAAAAGCCTAGTGAACTCAAATCTAGTCCAGGCAGTGCGGAAACAGTGCGAGGTGTAAGGTCAGGTCATGCGAGGACTCATGCTATAGTAATTAATCTAGACGATAAAAGTCGCTTCACTGAAGAGGTAACGGTTTAAGTATTTTTTAAAGACTGTACTTATGTTCCCTAGATTTTGTCCTTTCACAATGGATGGTATATTTTGAATACTATTGTCGATTTAATTATCGTAGTAAATGATTGAAGGCGTTGCTTTCAATTTCCGAAATATAATTTCAAACTCCTTACTAGCAACAGAATAACCAAAATATATCATCCACTGATCTTCTCGTTAGATAGTTTTGTATATGTTAATGCTAGTCTTTACTGTGATTCATAGTAATTTAAACAATGTATAAAATGTTTCGTAATTTAATAATTCATAGTTATTGAAATGCATATCAATTGTAACTTTTTCGAGTAAAACGTTTTAGCTACATAGTAAATGAAACAGTCTGTTGTAGAGGTTTAATTTATTACAACCTAACATAATGTTTCAAAAGTTGCTTCCAGACTTTTTATTGTCACAACGTGTATATCCAGAAAAATGCACGTAAGTTTTACGAGCTTTCTTATTCAGTAAAAAGTCGTAAACTCAAATAAGTTGTGAAATTTTAACAAAGCAATCTTCAAGACTGAAGAAATTGTCACCTAATTGTTTAAGATCGTTTGATGTCTAGCCATATTAAACTAATTTTAATTCCTCCTCTCTACTACAGAAAAGTTCTACGTACAAGTAAGTGATTATCATGAATTTTATCGAATCTTTTAGAAGAACTAAAACACTCATATTAACTCCAATTAACCGTTGTTGTTTTTGAAACTCAAAGTATATTTGGATTCTTGTCAATTTGCCATCCTTTATGATCTAGCTTCGTTGTACCTAGTTGATAACAATATGCAAACTTACCTAAAAGGCTCACTCGCAGGAAACATTGATCTATCAAAAGTGCATAATTCCAACACTGCCTCTGTCATTGTGAGAATAAATACTATAGATTCCACTTGTTATCGATAATTAAAAATATATTAATATTTATCTAGGTGAAACCTGGCTTTGTTATCTTAAATTGTTACATTGCAGAATATCAAATAAGTAATAGGAAACTAAGTTTTAATTCCACTATCAATAAGAATGAATAAATGAAAAATATATTTATTTATGTTTATAAGCTTTGAAAATATGCCTTAAGTTGTTGTTGAAGTTTAATGATAACTCTGTATTTTGTAGTATTTAAGAAATAAAACAATGTATGTTCCACAGTTGCGCATTGATTACTTAGAAGGAAATAATGTATCAAACAACAGTCTCTATACTTTTAATAAATGCTTTTGTTGAGTATGAGGATTTTAGCTTACTTTTCACTACTAAATTTGCAACAAACTCGACTGTATTGCATTGCATACCTTATAAAGAATTATAGCTATCAGTTTGGGTACCTTTATCTACAAAAGTGCTCATGTTCTGACTTGAAAGACCTAGTAGTGAATTAACTAGTACTTTTATTTGTCAATTTATGCTACTAGATGACAACTTATCTTTGCTGTGGTTCATAAAGAATTACATGACAGTTTAAGTTATTTGTCATTTCATATCACTAGAATCTAGTGCCGCAAAAACAAATAATTTATTATATACTTTAGGTTTTGTTCATTCTTTTTTATTTCGTGGTTTTATTGTGATAAACTAGTGTTCACTCTCTTCTTTGAAATGAAAATAAAATGTAAATTTAATAAGAGGACTCGCATTTTGTACCTTGTCATCATTTTTCCTCGACCATTACTTTAAAAGCAAATCTTTTCCTTCGAAAAGGAAGTGGCTCTAAAATCCCTGGGCTTTATTGAACAATGGCAAATGATAAAGTCATTATAAAAATCAGATATCCTTAATAATCCATCTTCAAGACAGAACTGTACTGAAATTGCTTTTGAAAAACTTGGAACATTCTGGAAATTCGATTCCGGGATATTTGTAGCAATTCTGTTATTTTCAGCATGGCCGAATTTATTGTTTGCATCTCTCTTCTTCCCATTCAGTGTGAAAGGAATAGACAAACTTATTTCAGTTCAGAACAGCCAAATTAGCCTTCGCCCTGTAAAATTGGGTGGTTGTAATTTGCTTATTTTTAATGATTTTAGAATTTTACCTCATTACTTTGTTATTTGACTTACGGGACTTACAAAATCCAATTGAAAAGATTGTGGGTTCATCAAAAACATTCTATGATCTAAAAGAATCTTTAAGTTGTTGGTGGATTGTCGGATTATTCCCCTATGTTTTTACTAAGGTGAAATTTCCGAAATTAGGCAAAAGTGCGTTCCGCATTTTAGGCATATGCGACATGCATTTGCTATACTCCACTTGTTGTTCGACACTTACTCACACTCCCATAACTCAAGCCTACAAACGTGACAAATAGGGGCACGTTGTATGACCTGAATTACGCTTTATTCTGTCAGTGCTAAAATAGCTTTTCAATTAAACGATTCTGTGGAAGGAATTTTGTTCTAGTGTTCTGAGGTGTGAGTGCTCAATTAAATTTGCTTTATGTTCTGAATCAAAACCCTAGGCTACAATTTCGAAAAGCTTAGTTTGGAATCTGACCTGTGCACATTAAATTATTTTAATCAGTTCATTTAAATTTTCCAACATGATAATAAACTGATGATAAAAAAATTATAACAGATATGGCTAACGTAAGAAAGAGTAGTAAGAAGAGGTAAAAATATTGCAATGTCATTACTGGGGAAGGTACGGTTCTTAAAGGAGTAACAATTTGTATATATATCCACATAACAAATAACATATTCTATAAATACATAGTCTAATAAATCAATATTCAAAAACTAAATCATATTTTACCATCCGCAAGAATCAGCATCTTTGGAAATCTTTGCAAATATCATAAAATTTTAAAGCAAAGAATAATTTTCACTTAGGTTGAGTCTAAGTTATTGTTACGACGTAACACATAAATCTTGCTCCTCCGCCACTCGGACTCATTTAACCGACCGTTTTGGGGTGTTCTTACATCTCTAGGGAGTCGATAAAAGTGGAATTACATCATAATTATGCCGGTTAACCAGTGTGAGGCTTTTAATAAGTTGATAGTAGCTGTTGTCTGCTCAAAGTTTAACTGAACTTCCATATTTTGAATGATGTGAATGCATTTATTTCAACCAATTATTCCGGAATTCTGACAGACAAAATAATTTGTTTCATTCATTGTGCACGAATAGCATGTGCTGTCTCTGTCAGTGTCTTTCTCATTAACTATTTCAGTGTCGTCTTTTTCCAGTCTGTTAATCGACTTCATAATAACAATACTACTCATTTAAATTGCTTGTTTTGGTAAAACGTTTGAGTTGAAAAAGATTTATTTAGGATGTACATAACAAAAAATTTTGCTGGATCCTCAGAAATGGTCAACTCTTAAAGTCTATTCTGGTTTCTTTATCCATACATCTCTATTTTACGAGAAATGGCTTAAATTGCCATTTGGGAATAGCGTAAAGGGTTGCCGGTTGTAACAAAATTTCCTTGGAAATTCAGGCGAGATGATACGTTTAACAAGTGTAATTGTGTACCTCAATGTCTAATTCTGAAACGCAAGAATTTTTACATATATTTATGTTGGTCCTCAGAAATTACCAAACCATTAAAATATATTCATGCTTTTATGTCGAACGACATGTTCTCTTGCGAGTGACAGAGGGATCGACATCGGTCTCTGTAATGGTCTAATAGTCTCTTCTGAGCACCAAACTTTTATCCTCGAACCCAAAACCTATCTCTTGAAAAAAAGGTACCCTTACTTCATTTAATATGCGAAAGCTTACCAAAAAGAAATCTTCAGCGATATTTCTTTTAGAAGGAATTGCTATTTTAAGATTCACCAGCCCTTCTTTTTCAAACATCATTAATGAATGTCAACATAAGGAATTGTGATTGTCATTCAAATCTGGGCATTAATCATTATCTGTCTTAATTTAATTTCCTCGAGACAAAAACTTTTGATGAGAACCCAGAGAAAGAAACGTTCTTACTTGTTGATGAGATTTGCCTTTCAATTAAAAATTATAATATAGAAAACAGTTTTACGGTAGACAATGTGTTGATGTGGATATGAAAACTTTAAAGCAATAAGTGAATCAATGAGTCGAAATAATTAAGGAGATAATGATAAAAATATAGGTAACTTGCTCGTTAAAAAGGCTTAGCATTTGAAATTTCTTGCGTGAGTTCAAAACACTGTTCCTTAAAAATCGTCACAAGGACAATTTTGCATCATTGTCTTGATAGTGCGGACTTGTTTCTGTATAGACTTTTTGTTTGAAATAACGTCGTCGTCTGTTTGTTCTATATAAAGTAGCTTCGCAAATATTTGGTCAGTAGATGTTTGTGTAATGAAACAAACATTTGTTCTCTGTTCATAGATGCTTATTTAGTACATGTCTTGGTTTTATTGATGTTTTTCGAGGGTATTTATATATATATACTCTTTATTGCAATTTAAAAACACGTACATAAAAAAGGTTGTTAACAAATGTTTGCAAGGGCGGACATATCCCTAACAGAGATCTCTGCCTGCCAACCCATGAAAGTAAGTTGAGAAAATAGATTATAGGGGATACAAATGCATAATGAAGACAATATTGAAAAACTTTAATATTAAACATACCTACATAATAATAATCCTACTTAAATACACATATATATACAAATACTTAAATAATTACACGAGTATATATATTAATAATATATACCTTTAAATATATACAAGATACCTAGATGACAAAATTCTGATTAAGCGGTAGTTTACCAGCGGCATTTTAGCGGTATTTATACCATCTCTTGTCCACAACACAAACAGATTTGCAGTTGATTTCTGCCTGTAAGTTATATATTTTTTCAACTATCCCGAAGATATTCTTCAAAGTGCTTCTTATGGAAATAGTAGAAGGATCTACTGACTTGGGGTCAATAATATCATTTCCTGTCCCTAAAAAGAGCGTGTCGGTATAAGCGAGTGTAAATTGCGCTGTCATTTTCCTGTTTTCGGCTCGATCGATAAAATCGCTTTAGTTTAATTGAAAGAAGATAATTCCGATAAGTTGCTGGGATAACAGCGTTATACTGCGCCACGTTTAGACGTTTCGATCAATCGGAAAAGGTTTTCCATTAAATTTTAATGTTACGGTAATATTTTGAGAGTTTTTTAAGATGTTTAAGGAGTAATATGTTTGAGATTGAAGAAAATTGATTATTTTGTGCCTAGATTTATATATTAGGTCTTTACCTATGAAATTGGTGTTTTGTATGGAGATTTTGGGGAATTCTGCATTTTCCATACTAAATTTTTTTCAGTTTTCTTCACAACGACAAATCCAAAGATAATAATATTTGGCATCTATCATTAAACAAGCTTTAGTAATATGTGTATTATCACACTTCATAAAAATTATTTATCGTTTTTAAGTGAATGCAAATAAAATGATGTATTCGGGAGGCACTTAAAAAGAGTTGTCTCCGTGTCCAATTTTAACACAATTAAACTTACAACAAATTATCAAAACAAATCAAAAGAGCTCAAAAATATAGTCTATTTTTAGACGAGATAATAATTTTTTAAGAATACTCTGAATCTTAATAGTTACAGACAAAATGCTAAGAGAGAAAAAAAACACCAATTTCATAGGTAAGGACCCAATATTTGGACAGTTGTGTATGATTTACAGTACAGTGCATTTTGTTCCTCAGTGTAGGTACATTGAAATAAAAAGCTTTGATATCTTATTTAAATAAAACTGTGTGCATTAAGACAGAAACCACTTCGGCCGCACCATTTATATTGTCTCTCCGCCTTATCACTCCCAAACAGTATCTTAGGATATTAAGCTTACAGATACTAAAGTATGTTACTTTCCCTTCAGGCAGCTCAACTTCTGAATCATTTAAATGCAGTAAATGATGTCATTTTCTGTGTTAAGATCAAGATGGATTAGCCGATTTTCAATAACTTTTCAATAACGATTTTCAACAAGATTTTAAAGATTCCCTATTTATTGGAAGGTAATGCATTGAGTCTACGCGCTGCATAAAAGATGTTCCTAGAACGCTTACTAAGCGCTATGATTCTACATTTATCATGTGTACAGTCAAGGAATGTACTATCGAACAAGCAGATTTATGACCCACTTTGACAAGATTTTGATTACAACTGTCGACGTTTTTACGTACGTTTCCAAGGAACCCTATACATATACAGATGGTGAATTTAACTTGAATTTAAATGCTACGGCAACATCAAAATATGGTAGGTCAGAAATATATTTTTTCGAAAGTAACTTTTTTTTTACATATTATGACAGGCAAGCTATTGACACAGCAAAATAACCGATAACTGTTGGGTAGACGTGATCTTGAGTGGGGACTGTGACTCAGCAAACGAAGGATAAAATATATTTTTTTTTATAATATATATATGACAGGTAAGGCCAAGCCTTCATCTCGCCTGTAGGTAAGTGTCGATTAGGCCGAAGGTGGAAGTGAGCTTCACCTGCATTGCTTAACAACTGAGGAGCTGGCTATCGTTCCTCTTATTGCCTTATTGTTGTTATGACGACAAATTTAGCCAAGATGGTGGTAGCTAGCCAGGCGGGCGTCAGTGATCTTAATTAGACACATCTTGGGAGTTTCTCAATTATGAGTGAAGATGTTTAAGGCAAGTGTGCTTGAAATAATGGCTCCTACTCCTACACCCAATGCCGACTTTACGCAATCCCCGATTTGCCGTACAAAGGAGCAGTTGGAGAAAAGGTCGGGCGTGCCGCTCAGTTATAGCAGCAGTAGCTTGTGTGTAGGACCCATTAGGCCTTATCTTACTTATCATCGGGAAAGTAGTGAACGCTCTTCTATCATCGAAATACAAGTTAGAAAAATATAATCTGTCAAACATCACACAATCGTCACACAAGTCAGATAATTGAATTTTAGGATTGTATTTCACTAATTTCAGTCACCTACATCGTTATAATAACACAATCATAATTACAATTAGCCTTTGTAGATTAGCAACCGTGTGTATTTGACAGCCATTGTAAATTGGCATGCATTCTGCCATTTGAAAACAAAAGGCATCTATAATCGATATGTGATAACTGAATTTTGGCATTGTTGTAACCATATATCATTTTTTACACACTATTGGGGACTTAAAATTCTAGTATATTATTTTACTAGAATTTTCACACGAATTATGATCATGCTTAGATCTCTGAAGGGGCAGGCTGAGCCGTTACTATTTGGAATTTCTTAAATATTATTTTCTGTGATGTTAAATTTTTAGTGAAGCTAAAATATTTTATGAAAAAATTAATAAATAACTAAACACTTTGTCTGTGCGCCATAGTTCAAATTATTAAAATGATATACGATATGGAAAAAACACATTGCCTTTTAAAGAAACTGTCAAAACGTATTCACTGACAGAATAAGACAAAAAATTGGTTTTACAACATAATTTGCGGTCACTATTAGAACATCCACGTATGCCAGTAACGGTTGCATCTATATTCAGTTCCTTTTGTTCTTTATTCCCACAACGTGCATGCTAGGTTGCATGCGCCGTTATAAGTAACTAGAATTCTGCAGAAATTTCCCTTTGCATTACAACGTACGAGCGTTTGACATGAATCTTGAATCGCGATATGGTAAGCCATTTCGATACACCATGGATCGAGTAGCCTCTGTTACACGAATTTAACTACTAATAATGTAATGCTTACATCTGACTATTTAAAATGCGAGTTTTTTGCACATAACAATTTTCAAGATGAAATAATAATGATTCTTCTGGCTCAGACCTATTATATCCCACATGTGTGTACAAAATGGAGCGCTAATTGTTTGCATAAAATTTTCTAGCCTAATATATAATTGGACTAATGGTATCTACACTAAATATACAAACGCATAATTGATTTTGGCATAAAATATTATGCATAATTATTTACGCATAATTAGGAATGGCATAACCATCTTATGGCATAATAAACTATACGCAATTTTTTTAAAGATAATTATAATTATCAATAATATTATAGACTCTAGCGCCTCGCCGGCCGCTGCCGCGGCACGCTCGCTTTGCTCGCCCGGCTCGAGCGTTGAGGCCACAGTTCTATCTAACACTCTTCCTTTACATTATGCCGTAAACCAATATGCGGTATAATATTATGCATAGTGACATTAGTCTTAATTATAACTATGCGCTAAAAATATTGCCAATAGTGTCAAAAGAAAGTTATGTTTAAGTTTTATTATTATGCCAAACAACATTATGCCAATTTCATATGTACAAGTATTATGAGTAAAAACATTATGCTTATAAAGTATCACAAAATATTTAAGAGTATAATCATTTCAGACATATTATTATTAATTTTCCAAGAGTCTAAGAGATTGGATGAAACATAAAAGTTGGATAAAAATTTTATTGTGCTTAATTTTAGTATGGTTACAGAGCCACGCCGGTGGCCAACGCTGGTCAACAGCGCTGGTGAGTTTTCCATATATTTTGACGTATAAGCGACCGCGTGTGGTGTGACACAGTAACTTTCTCGTGTAATTATAAGCGCGCGCGCGTGGCCGGCGCTAGCAACCAGCGTAGCTATGAAACGTCCCTTATTTAATGTTATATATTGTTAGATGAAAAAATATTACTCTTGTTATTTATTCAATATAAATTATGAATACGGTTCCTTGTCAATCAATATGCAAAATTGCGTTTCTCAACTGAACAAAACATTAATCACTGTTGTTGGAATCTACGTAAATATTTCAGCATTTGTGTCATTTAACAGCGGTTTTTCTTCATACGTTAATAATGTAGAACATCTGATGATCTTTTATTAAAAAAATAAAACAATAATGTTACCCAAAATGGTGTTCCTTAATCAAAGAGTATATGGACTGTTGAACTTCTACGATTTTAAAATCAACAAACAAATTTCGATATCACAGCACGCAAATAAACTAATATATTAATCGCACGCAACTAGAACTAATTGTTTAGTTAAGTACATTAGTCATACGCCAATTGTAAAGAACGTTATGGTACGTCATGTCTCGACTGCCATTGTAAATACTTAGATTAAGTCCAGCCACGATGAAAGACAAACTAGTGATTATATTTTTGTAAATAACTAACGTTGTATTATAATGCCGGTTGACTGTAAATATTGCTTAGCTAATCTCTGTTATGTCTCTAGTAAGTAAGGTCTTATTATGTGTAACGCCTACCTTATTCCAGTTTACGTTCGGAGGTCCAGGCGAACTCTAATATTGCATCGGAAATTTAGCTACTCCATTAGCCTCTTTCCTACCAGATTCTATTCTTGCCTCTTAAATTAGCCCATGTTTATGCAGATTCGAACAAATGCGGGATCTACCCGTACACTTGGTTGATTTAAGAATTTTCCATTTGATCAAATACATCTTATTATCATTCGTCTCAAAGCTTAAAGAATTAAGTAGCTCAAGTGTATCTCAAAGAAATTGTCTTATTTCTAAGCTTGAAATAAATGGACGTACAATATAAATATTGTTCTTATTCTTAACTAATATCTAGTTTAACCAAATTTAAATTTTTACTTTTACAGTTTTTTAGATATTAAAGTATGGTTTTCGTAAAGTTTGAATTACAGTTCGATAGTGTTCGATTATCTATCAAAATTTATATTTGCACGTTTTGCCAAAAGCCACAAACATAATGATATTACTTATGTTACTTTGTGTTCAAGTCATAAAGATAAGATTGATCAAACAGTTTGTCGTTCAAATTACGCAGACGAAGTTAGTGCCGATTAAAGTCATAATAAAGCTTACTCTGAATTCTCGGATGTAGATCATAATGTTGAAAAAAACTTATATTAAATATTTTACCGTCATTTTGTAGAAGGCTTTAAGTGCATGATTTTGCATTTTCCACATTTGCAACAGACTTTGTTTACTGCTACAACAAACAAAAAAATTCCTTGTTGAAGAATTATTTAGAATATTGTAACATCGTCTAAGTCTGTGTATAGTAAAGCATTATCTGTTACAACTGACGATAGAAGCATGGGTTTAAATCTAGCTGTAATTTTTCCTTAAGAGCGTTTACGCGGCGTGGGTTTTCATACAAACGCACAAGTCAATAATCATGGAAACTACTAAACCGATTTTAATTAAACTTGGTACTCATATGCTATATATCAAGGTCTAAAAAGTTAGTTAAGAACATTTTCGAAAAAGTGTTTAGAGAGACAGAGAGAGACATTTTTAAGTTTCCATACAATCTTAAAATTATGTATAACTGCTCACCTAAAGAATGTTTCAAAAATGTTCTTAACTAACTTTTTAGACCTTGATATATAGCATATGAATACCAAGTTTCATCTATATAGGTTTTGTAGTTTCCATGATTATTGACTTATCAGTTTGTATGAAAACCCGCGCCGCGTAAACGCTCTTAACTATATGAAAAATTTTACTACAGCACTTTCCACAACTTTAGACGATTACTTTTGGAGTGTTGAGGGCTTGAAAATTCGTTTCCAATATTAATAAACTGTTCATTCTGAACAACCTAACTGGTCGTGACAAAGACAAATAGTTATTATTACGTGCATCCAGCAAGTCCTTAGTTTCATCTCAAGACGAAGCACTACAAAACGCAGCGAAATTATTTTTATTTGAGCACGGGACTCAAAGCAAGTGGCTTTGAATCCCCTTTAATATATTTAGAAAAACGATAGTAATTTATAGAGCAGACGCAAAAGAAGGGTGAGTGTGCAAAATAATTGCACCAGGATCTACACAACGCGTATAATTTCTATGTTTAATAAAGAATTACTCTGAGATTTCACTCTCGACTTTAATTTATTTGTGGATGAATCTGTGGTTTACGGTGTTGGTTTCACAATTAAAATTACATTTTGTCTACTATATACGTAATGAATTGTGAAATTGTTTGTTTACCCAAATAAATGAAAAAAAAAGAGATTGAGATTGTACCAAGAAATCTCCTGGCGATATTCAGAATCAAAATTTGCAGGTTTTTCTGAGTTCAAAACAATTTACAGAATGCGGTCCTCATCATATTTTGGATACTCAACTTCCTTTGGCGCTTGCTGTATAAACCAATGACTCAAATGTATACTCAAATAAGCGAAAACAAAGGAATCGCGGAATCTTTATAGCTGTCACTTTTTATTGTAGCGAATTAAAGCGAGACGGGATGATACTTTCTATCGAACTCGAGAACAGAGAGTAAAGAATAAAAGGGCTGTTACGAACATTTTGACATGAATGTAACAAGTATTGAATGTTCAACGTAAATTTGTAAAATGGCACGACCCATTTCAGTTGCCGTGTATATTTTATTCAAATAAGGTTATATTGGATGTATTTTTTTGGGAAGACTTGAATGTTGTTGAACGTCGAATTGGTTTACGTTTGTAAACTTAATAATGTTGAGCGAATTCTGAACTCTGATGATTGGAATGACTTTTTGACTTGACAAAAAATTGTTGTGATATTTCATTTGTCGATAGGGCATAACATTAAAATTAAGTCTAATATCGATGCAAGGGCGAATTAGACTTCTTGTCATCAGCCTATATACGTCCCACTGCTGGGACAGGCCTTCCTCAAGGAGAAACACATGAGGAGTATGGGCCGTAACACCACCACGCTGGCCCAATGCGGATTGGTGGGTAAAAACAGTCACAAATGCGACCGGGACCAACGGCTTAACGTGCCTTCCGAAGCACGGAGGAGCTCGAGATCACAAAGTCACAAGGTCACCCATCCATGGCCTGACCATGGCGAAGGTAGCTTTGTTTTCAATCGAAGCCAAACCGCACTGACCACTACGCCACCGAGCTCCTCTTCAAATTTTACTTCTTATTATTGTATTATTTATTAGTAAAAATATTTGTCGTTAGTGCGTAATGTTTTTAATATTGAATTGATGAATTAGTGAACATAAATTAACTGATTACCACAACAAATTCGGATATGGTAATTTAGTTCTTCTCTTCTAATAGCTATTTTAACAATCGTCATTAAAACCAGTGGTTGTGAGGCAACCAGTGTAAGGGCCTATCAATCTGGGGATAAAACATTGAAACCCTACGTAAAACGCACTCTCTGCGATTGCGAATATTTCCGTTAATCCGACAAAATGAGGGTATTATTCAAAAACTTTACACGTGTGAACCTCACCGAAAAGTCCCGTTGGTACACATCTCTTCGGTTAAACCCTTTCATTCTAACAATCTAGTTTATTATTTTACGGTAAAGCAATAAACAGTCGCTAATCCAGAAGTTGCAAGTCGAGTTAAATGTACTTACCGGGTTTAAACTACTCACATGTAAGTTAGTGTGGAAAGTTCGCAAATTTACTCGTGTCGTGGCTCAAAAGTTGTTGAGAAGGGATTTTGGGGCACGCTTATTTTGACACAGGTGTTTAGTGCATAGCTATTTGAGGTTAGGAGCTTTCTCATTTTGCTTTATTTGGATTTACCTTCTAGATCTTAATTGGTTCCCTATCTGTTTGCATAAAATTTTCAAGCATAATATGAATTGGCATAATTAAATCTACACTAAATGTACTTACGCATTATTGATTTTGGCCTAAAATTGTATGCATATAATTACCATCTTAAGGCATAATTAACTATTCGCATAAAATTTGTCACATCTTTGAATTCAATGAGGAATATCTTCACTCCTTAGGAATCAATTAGCAATAACTTGATTTCGCTTACTTATGATGTAGTTTTAACTCATCTCCTAGAGTTTTTGACGGACTGCTTGGTCAATTTTATTCTTGATCTTTGATATTGAAGCAAACAAATAAGCAAAGATCTAACCATTTGTTAATTAGTCAAAGTGATATGACATTTAGAAATGTCATTTATCGTCAGTTATTTTCTAATACTTAAGAAAAATTTTTATTATTATTAAAATCTAAAAACTAATATTTTTTTAAATTATAACAATATGTAATGTTTAGCTTGAAATTAAATGTTGCCATAGATATTTTAAATTATCTAACGCCAAATATCATTGCGAACTCTCAAATCACTTTGACTGATTAAAATATGAACTATAGTCAAGATTTGGAATTGATACTGTTTTATCTTCAAGGTATTGCCATTATGGATTATCAAAAAAAATAACTTGACCTTATTCTTAAATTTCAATAAAAATAGTCTAAGCATTCTTACAATTATTGGACCCAAATTTTTGGAGTGGAAAAAACTTCTGAAGAGAAATATTTGTAGTCTCAGCTTATTACAATTTAGTAAAATTGATGTTTTTCTATTTATTTAGTTATTAATTTTTTTGTTGGTTATTCCAGAGTATTACCAATATCGCTGAATCATTCTAATATTTATGGTTTCGAAGATTTAACGAATTCCATTTTTTGTTAATTAACTGCGGTCTTCAATCTACTGGGATGAAAGCCTTTTATTATGCAAAAGTATTTATCAAATGAATTTTAATAGACATTCTAGTTTATTATGAATAAAATATTTCCCGCCATTTCAATGTTTATTAACCTGATTCTGTAAATGGATTCGTTATAAAAGTCTTTTTATGTGACGGGTGCTTTTACTGTTATGTGAAAATCACTTTAGTGTCACAGAGTTAAGAATAGATAAAAAAATGTCACATAAAAACAAACACGATGCTTATACAATTCTTGTTACAGTATAAGGCTTTAAACATTTTTGGCCTCTAAATAAGGTGTAAATAGCATAAATTGTTAATTAGACTTAAACCACTGAAATGTACATGGAATTGTATATAATTTAGAATATATTGCTTCAGATATAAGTTCATAGTTGCAATAATAAATTAGTTGTGAAGCGATATGATTAAGTCTCTTGCGCCGTGTATAATGTATTGCCGTCAGAATGAGAGTGTTTACTATCTCAATAAACGAGTTAACTTAATACAATTTTGTTTTAATTATAGCTTTAACAAATACTTTAATTTGTAGGGTCAAGTTGTTCTTAGGTATCTCAAGATGTTCAGTGATATGATTTTTGTGTTTTATGTAGATTGATGACAACCATGAGTCAGATACAAATGCTTCACAAACCCCCGCAAAGTTGACAACCAACTTATACGTATTTATCTATTAAATATATTTATCCGACATCTAGTATCCGTAACACAAGCAGCATTAGTTGCGTAATGGGGCCAGTTGATAGGTGTGAATGTGTGAAGATATTTATTTATTTTTCTTTATATTTACCTTGACCGGGCCTCGAACCCAGAACCTAAGAGATTACACCTTAAACCCGGAACACCTTAAACTGCTCATCCACAAAGGTCGTCATAATAAATATGACTACGCTACTAAACTAAAGGTAAGCTTTTGCTTATTATGCGTATTTTATGCTTAATATGAAAAAAATATGCTTACTCTCTTTTGCTTAGAGGAAGACAAGGAAAACATCAGTTTCAAGCCAAGTCTAACTGTAAGACTAATAATAAGCGCTCTTTACACAGAGGTGCATGCGGGACGGCATCGGAATTGTAGAAAGATACACTGCACTCGCGGGTGGCCTTTAAGTGGCTTGGTCCATAGCAAGACAAACATTTAAATAAAAAAGTCTGCTCCGAAGCGCCACCGCCGTCCCGCCTGCCACTTCTGTATGCCACTTTAGAGTTTTCGAGCTATTGCCAATATCGAACTAAAATCTGGATGCAGGGATCTTTTAGAACACTTTCAGAACTATTGCCCCGGAGCGAAAACTTTTCTCCAGAATTGCTTTCGATAAATCGTACGGTCGGATCAGTATCTGTGAGATTGAATACGACAATAGTGAGTTGTTATGAAAATATAGCCAAGCTTTTTTGATATAAAAATTATCTTTCACGTGCTTAACATTTTGAATACATTTGATTTCCGGTTAGGTATGAGAGTTTTGAAATCGACGCCATTGTTCCTATAATAATAACATATTGGGTTCAATTTAGGCCACACTGACGCAATTACTAATGGCATTGTATTTTATTTAACTTCAATAAAGAGAAATCATTTTATACGATGTTTGTCTACGAAATATAAATTGCTTGTTGCAAATAGTCAAGAATTTCATTGAACTGAAACAAGAATGAAATGTTTTTCTATTCGAAGCGCAAAATTTCTACACGGCCCCAAATTAATGAGCTATCAAAAACAAAAAGAAGAACAAATTAGAAAACTTCTCCTCGCCGTTTGTGTGTCCTTCTAAGATCGTGGAAATTAATTGAAACTTCACGTTTAAGATGGAAGGGGTCTTTTTAATCCTGAAATAAATCAACTTAAACGTGATCAGGTTTGATAGATGTTTTAGGAAATTGCTTCTGATTCAGTTGAGAATTAAGAGAGATCCGGTTAAATTGTATTATTTTTAACCTTTTGAAATTTTTTTTTTATTTGATAGCGTAATATTTAGAATTAACTAATAATCTTAATATATTTCTAGTTGTGGATGTCTCCTGGGTATCATGACGATGACTTATCTAAGAAAATTGCTTCTGATTCACTGGAGAAATTAAATAGACCCGGTAACGTAGTATTTTAGTAGCCTTTGAAATATTGGGTATTTATAGCCTTTATAGCCTATTGAATAGCCTTTGAAATTATCTTAGTATTTTGTCTGTAACTATTAAGATTCAGAGTATTCCTAAAAAATAATTACCTCGTGTAAAAATATACTATATTTTTGAGCTCTTTTGATTTGTTTTGATAAATTGTTGTAAGTGTAACACAATTAAGTGTTAAAATTGGACACGGAGACAACTCTTTTTAAGTGCCTCCCGAATACATCATTTTATTTGCATTCACTTAAAAACGATAAATAATTTTTATGAAGTGTGATTTTACACATATAACTAAAGCTTGTCTAATGATAGATGCCAAATATTATTATCTTTGGATTTGTCGTTGTGAAGAAAACTGAAAAAATTTTAGTATGGAAAATGCAGAATTCCCCAAAATCTCCATACAAAACACCAATTCCATAGGTAAGGACCTAATATATTTTGATTCGAATGCGTGAGATTTTATTACCTATATGAAAATGACATTTAAATGACGCGCTGTCCGCGAATAATTCACGCAAGGACGATAAGTTCGTCTTTCATTTTCTTCTTCATCAAGCGCAACGTCTAAGAGTGCCAATTCTTGGTTAGTAAAATTTTACATTACGAAACACACGTGTAGACTTAGTGCCGATTGTTAACAGACTACCCAAAATTCGTGGACCAAGCGACGTCCACTCGTTGACCACGCAGCATTCACTCGTTGAATGCCCGGAGTCCACAGGGGCACGACATTTACTGGGAAGGTGCTGAGAGGGTGCCGGGTGGCTCTAATAAGCTGTGATCTAATCTTAATAATTCTTTAGCAGTAGACATCTCCCATATTTACAAAACATTTTAAATATTTTTTTTAAGAACCGGTTTAAACCAGATTTGGGAACGCCAACGAATTTTCCTCTTTTAACGGAGAACAAAACTCCCAAAAAATGTTTGTGTATTTTATTTTGGAATCAATTTGATGAAGGGAAAAAAAGTGATGTGCATAACAAAATTAGGATGGACGAGGGGGCGAAATTTTTAATTATAAAACTTGCGAGTCGTGAGAAATTGGGAGATACAAGGTCACTGGCTGTCTTGGGTCTCAGGAACCATGGATGGTATAATTTATAAGCAACGAGCGAGGGTCTCAGTACAGAAACAATAGTTAATATCTTTTCTGACGTTTGCATCGTCATTAATCTGCCCTTTTCTCATTTTCATTTGGGGTGGCGCAACGAGTCTTTCTCTTCCAATCTCTTCTATCACACGGCATATCAACATTCACTCCTAGTCCTCATTCACACAATCTATCCATCTTTTCTTCGGCCTTCCTCTCCCTGCATTACCATCCACTCTCATTTTCGTAACTCGTCTCGTTACATGCTCATTATCTCTTCTCAAAAAATGTCCAGACTATGATAGCCGCTTTTATCTCAATTTCTGTCACTGAGCAACTTTCAGACATCCCCTGATATACTCATTCCTCGCTCCATCAATCCTCGGCACCCCACACAAACATCTTAACATATTATATTAGCTACAATAAATTGAGATCGTTTTTTGTTCTGGGGCATCCACACTTCTGCAGATGGTGCCGATTCCGAATCCGGATTGACCAACACATTTGGCAAATTTATGGCACAGTCGCAAGATTACATAGTGAGTTGCATCCGCCTTCGACTATATAAGAGGGACCATAGAGTAACTATGCCAGTATACTGATACATTTTAAGATGCAGGCGATTATAGTTTCAGCGCTGCCAATGTACTTGCGACAAATGCTCGCGGTATTTTTTTTTTTATTTTTTCTAAATTTTTTGCGGTTCAACTAGAACTTTGAACCTATCAGTGTTTGGGGTCTCAGTTGTTTACAAAATTCTTTGAGTGTTATATATGACCCTGTTTTATATTATTTATATTAATAGCTAAGTAATGATTTTTATCGCATTTTAATACAATATTAATACAGTAATATTTCAGCTTTCTACAATATTGCAATACAGTACAGCTATTTGATTATTGCAAAAATCACAATGACTACCTCTGTGAATAAATGCATTGTGTCTTATTTCATTTCGAAAAGTAAAATGCAAGATAGGAATTCAATATTCTCAATAATCCTTAGTAGTGTCTGATCGCTAGTCAAGTGATCCCTGATGCAAGATCTGAACATCCAAAAGATTTCCGACTCAATAAGCTTCTAGAGATTTCCCAAAGCTATTGACGTTTGCTTCTAGGTTGAGTGCATTTAACAAGGACTTATGAAAAAATAGATTGATAAACGAAATAAGGGACAGAAAAGTCTATTTTGGTAATGAAGAACTAGATCTGAACGTTTTCTGGTTATAGAAAATCTTTAATTTTCCACCCTGGAAACTCCCCACTGGCGCAAACCCCAAACAAGGTTAGGTGGTCCTAGGAACGGTGCGGAAAATTGCTTTGGCAGACGGTCGTTCCCGCGGTAGGGTTTGAATGGGTATATCGGGGTGTCTTAGGCCCGTATTACAGAACCAAATTCAAGCTTAGATCTCTGCTTGAGCGCAGTCAAAAAGGGATGGCGCTGTGTGGGATCAATAGCGCCATCCCTCTCTAACAGTGCTCAAGCAGAGATCTACGCTTGAGTTTAGTTCCGTAATACGGGCCTTAGTGCAAAGTGCTACCGCTTCTGTTTGGAGTCCCACACACGCCTACCGTCTAGCGAGCGGTAGGTACGGTCCGTAAATGTGTCTACTGACTCACCTGTGACGCAGTACCGAGTTTCTTTTTCGTATGTGAAATTTTATATTTTGTAAATGGAGGTTAATTCATTGCATAGTTTTTTGCCTGTTCTTCTTAGGACCGCGTTCTGATACATTAGCGAACGGCTGGCGTAGCAAATTCTGACTTTCATGAGTGCGACTGACTTTTAAAAAGACGTGGTGATATGATGTTATGTTGTGTTCAGATATATTTAAATACAACATTTCCAGCATCAGGGGATGCCTGAAAGTTGCTCCAGTGATAGAAAAGTTGAGAGAAAAGCGGCTGTCGTGGTGTGGACATGTTTTGAGAAGAGAGAATGAGCATGTAACGAGAAGAGTTATGAATATGAGAGTGGATGGTAATGCAGGGAGAGGAAGACCAAAGAAGAGATGGATAGATTGTGTGAATGAGGACATGGCTAGAATGGGAGTGAATGTTGATATGGCGTGTGATAGGGGAGAGTGGAGGAGAAAGACTCGTTGCGCCGACCCCAAATGAAATTGGGAAAAGGGCAGGATAATGATGATGATTTCCAGCGATGGATATACGTGCAGACGATTTTTTCTTATAATATCTTTTTTTTTTGCTTTATTTAAATTTACTGTTAGATTTTGGTTCTTTTTTTGTTTTCGCGAGGAGATAAACTGTTTTTGTTGTTTAGTTTTTTATTATTGACAAAATATGTATTCTTGGATATTTTCAGTAACATCCTCCATGAACTATTATTTATTATCTTACAAATTAGGTTATTATATTTCTCAAATTAAAATATGCGTAATTAATACACAGCAACATATCAACACGTCTTTTTCCCACCGAAGGGGTCAGCAGAAGTGTGAACACACACATTTCGCTAGATATGTTAGGTCCCCATATAACGAGGCTGTTCCCATACACCGGGCACACCGCCGATACCCCTCCGCCAATCATCACACAACTCGCTCGAGGAGCTCGGTGGCGTAGTGGTCAGTGCGCTTTGGTTTCGATCGAAAACAAAGCTACCTTCGCCATGGTCAGGCCGTGGATGATGGTGACCAAGACTTTGTGATCTCGAGCTTCTCCGTGCTTCGGAAGGCACGTTAAGCCGTTGCTCCAGGTCGCATTTGTGACCGTTCCCACCAACCCGCATTGGGCCAGCGTGGTGGTGCTACGGTCCATACTCCATGATCAATCACACAACGAGGCTTTTTTTTGTAGTTTTTGCTCCCATTTGCAAGACTAGTCAGTAGCCAACAATAGTGCTGTCGGGGTTTTCGCACACGCGCAGTGCATGCATCTATGTAATGTATATTTGTGAGTAAAACCATTGTAACAATCCCGCAACAAAATAAACGTCTCGCCAACCAATCCAATTCCCCATCATGAATTTACTTAGGTAAAATATCAAAGCTTTCAAGACTACATTAACTCTCTAGGTTTAAATTACCCATCGCGACCATAAATTTCTCTCATGACATAGACACGATGGTAATTTGCAAAACAAAATATTAAATGCCAGGGCGAAGTTCAAAAGCAATTACTTCTATAAGCACTCGAAGTACACGAATTTACATAAAAAACGTGACTTTTTCATTCAACATTTGCGACAAAATGTGAATTATAGATGAAAGTCAAAACAAAATTAATAACGTTCTTATATCTCTTTTGTTTGAAGTCTACTTAAAAGTTTGTTGTTAGTAGACATTAAAATTCTGTGTAATTTTGGCGTAAAATCCGAAAATTTATGAGAAAAAATCGATTTATGTCATAATTCAGCCTAGAAACACCCACTGCTGGACTTTGATTTCAAAATCAAAACTAAATTATAAAGCATACAATTTTTTTTTTAAATAGTATATTTCCAAAACAAACTAATAGAAAAATGTGTTAAATACATATTATTATGCTAAAATTTCGCCTGATATAATTGTCCTAATTACTACCTAAGCTACGTTTTGTAGACTGCTACACCGTAGCACGATGCTACGCTACGATGATTCGTAGCAGTTGAACTTACTCCAAGTATGCAATCATTCCTTTCTCTGTTGTTTTTAGTATTTACGATGTTGCGAAAAGCAAATTTTTCTGTTAAGCTCATTATCACCGGCGTTGTAAATTCCCACAATGAGTATTTAATTACCTCTTATTTTGAATAATAAAGCTGGATTCAGCCGCAGATTTTGCTAATGGTTTATTTCGACTACAACATAATGGTGTGTACGGACCATTTGCACATCGCATTTATTGGTTTTTGATTTGATTTGAATTCGATTTGGAGCCCCATTTCTGTTTTCTGCCCATTTTCTAAGAGTAACGGGCATTTTAAGTTACTTAATTGACGACCTTCGTGGAGGAAAGTGTTTGGGTGATGAATTTTCAGACATTTGTTCTCCAGCCTTGGATGTTCATTATTATATGTATTATATTATGTATATCTCAATAATTATATGTATTTATCTATTAAATATATTTGTCCGTCATCTAGTATCCGTAACACAAGCAGCATTTAGTTGCTTAAAATGGGACTAGTTGATAGGTGTGAATGTCTGAGGATATTTATTTATTTAAGTTACTTAATTGTTTTCGAATATTCTAACTTATATTGGTGTTAAGTGGTGTATTATCCGATGGATATTGCAACTGCTTCTGTAATACCTATTACATGTGACTAGATTTTTTTTCGCAAATCGTACACTGACAAAGGTCTAAACGATGTCTTTCCTCCCTTTTGAATATTAAAGTACTTTAAAGCCAAAATGCCAGAATGCCAGTATCTAGTTACGCTGTGTTTATGGTAAATTAAATATTTAACGTGGATAGCTCAATAGCACAGTAATCCAAACGTTTCAGTTTGGACATTCACAACAAAGAAAGAAAAAAAATTACTGTCACTTAAGTGTGGGCAAGCCGGAAAGCCACCTGGAACGCGAAGGGTTAAGTATATTTTTAAAGCAATAGAACTAATCCAGAGAAACGGAAGTATCTAGTCACCAATTTCCTCTGTCTTTGATGACGTCAACAGATCCTCAAACACTGGATCTGCCCTCAAACCGAGCCGAAGGGTCCTCAAAACTCGAAAATGTTATATTTCGCCGCAAAAGATTTTAGATGGTCCATCTTGAGATGTTTGGCAAAAAGATGTTTCCTTACAGTTAGTACCGAGAACATGTTGTTAAAGTTAAGGAGTACCTTTTCCTATGCATGGCGTTTGATGGCTTTGTCCGAGTTCACTTCTACTTATAACGATTTTGGTTCTTGCCATTGTCAAAAACCAACCACCATGTTTTGATTGTCCTCTTTTATACAATGTTTTATATCTTTAGAAAGTCCAGCGTATATTTAGCCTGTCTTCCATTTCCAAGGTCACAAAACCTCTTTGCATGAATTTCGATAGATGATTCTTAAGTGCTGGTCACAGTAAACTTGATGAAGTTTATTTTGCACCATCAATCATTAGATGATGAATGAATGAAAAATTATATTGTCATGTGGCTCGAAGTAAATAACATCATATATTTGTGGTGTACTCACATTATATTTATCATCATATAAATAACTTATTACCTACACTTATTATCCAATTAACATAATATGAATAAATATTTACACCTTAATTACTAACTTAACTAATTAATAAATATAAAACTTAAATCTAGTAAATATAAACATTATTTATATTATTAAATATCTATGTACATTATTATGGATAAAATATATATTTATAAAGCGTAAGCATCAAGAGGTCGATTCAATTGTTGCGCGATATATTACTAATATCGCGCGCACTGCAGCTTCACCCTTGCGAGCCGCTATTGTCTAAATTCTAGCGACCGTATGTCTCTTCCTTCGGCACATACCTACCTGCTTACGCGCTTTGTGTTGCCTATACGCTTGTTTTCTTCTTGTACACCTTCTGCACCAAAACCCTACGCGGGGAACTTCAACATCATCATCAACACCCCGCCAAATATTATACAAGCTCCAAAACATCATATATTCTTTACATCAAAATCATCATATTTCCCAAATGATTTGTGAACATTGTGTTCAATAATCCAGTAGTAAATTGGGCCGTGTCGAGAGCATATCAAAAACAACCTTCATTAGTCCGAGCTTTATACTTATATTGACAGACCCTTACAAGTGATAACGCTAGAGGCGGGCCTTGAGATTGTCGAGATGTTGCCGCGTCGGCTATTTCACGAGCACGCCCTTAAAGATCTGCACGAGGGCTCTTCAGCTGACTAACGTGTTGTAATTCGAATACCCGTCAAATTTATTTTGCATAAATAAAACGAGGAGCTCGGTGGCGTAGTGGTCAGTGCGCTTTGGCTTCGATCGAAAACAAAGTATTACAAAATTTTTGTATTACAAAAAAGAGCAATTCGTTTTATTTATAAATTAAAACCACGCGATTCCCTTCGGGAATAACAATCAGAAATCATGGGTGTGTCATGCTCACTAAAATGACTCTGCTGTGGTGTCACGTGCGTCGGGTCGTTGCGTTCCCTAAAATATGGTTGAGCGAAGCGATGGCTGCCTTGTCATGCCTGTGAACAGGTGCCACTGTCGGTGTCTGGTCAAACTCATGCCTGCCTGATTTGTCGAATTGGCGTAATCAATAAAGTTTTCTTTGGGACTGTATGGTACGGCAAGTGGTGAAGTGGTGAACCTATCCTGGTTTTGTATATACTACTTTTTTAATTTCTTAATTTAATTTTATTAATGTAATATTTTGGACTACTTGCATTTGTAATGGAAAATGTGGTAAACTGCAGAATTTATAACACAGATATTTATTTAATTTTTCTTCTAAAACTTAAATGACGTTGTAGTTTATAACATTTTTTAAAAAAGAAAAACAATGTAAAGGGAGGATAGAAACTTGCTGAGTTTCTTGCCCGTTCTTCTCAGAACAAGGCCTCCTGGTAGTTTTGTGAACGGATGGCGTAGTTTATCGCTTTCACGAAAATTTGTAAACTGCTTTTGACGTTCATAAGCATGTGCAAAGACGCATCTAAATTGAATAAACGATATTGAATTTAGATTTTTTTTGAAAGCTACCTTCGCCATGGTCAGGCCGTGGATGGGTGACCAAGACTTTGTGATCTTGATCTCCTCCGTGCTTCGGAAGGCACGTTAAGCCGTTGGTCCCGGTCGCATTTGTGGCCGTTTCTACCCACCAACCCGCATTGGGTCAGCGTGGTGGTGTTTCGGCCCATACTCCTCATGTGTTTCTCCATGAGGAAGGCCTGTCCCAGCAGTGGGATGTATATAGGCTGATGACTTATTATTATTGAAAATATTTATTTTTTTAATTATTTAGATAATTTATTTTTGAAAAGGTCGATACAATTGTTAAATTCCCCAAAAATATTTTAATTGAAAATTATATTTTTCAAAAAAATTGTGTATGGAAGAAAGTTGTAAACCAAAAAATATTTCAAATACATCTTGGACCGTTACACTTAACACGAACTTAAGATCCCAACACTTGTAACTTACATAAGGTTTTGAACTACCAGTAAAGCTTTTGAGAATCAGGAATATCTAAATCTCAATTAGATCATACTGTAAAAATCGTGATTATACTGCTAGGCAAGAAGTACATTAGTGTCCTCAGTCTATACCTTCCAGTGCTGGACACAGGCTTTCCTCATGGAGAAACAAATGAGAAGAATGTGCTGTAACACCACGATGCTGGCATAATGCCGGTCGGTGAGTAGAAACAGTTGCGGCTTAACGTGCCTTCTGAACGGAGGAGTTCGAGGTCATAGAATTATGGTCACCCGTCCAAGGCCTCACCATGGTCACTACGCCACAGAGCTCCTCAGAACATTATTTTCTGAGATTCCAATATCTTTGTGGCATCTATTCACTATAAAGATTCATGCTGCATAACTTATTGAAGACAACGCTATAATAACCTTGAAAACTTCGTCTAAATCTCATGTTTTATCAAAAATCATAACGCACTATGCTTATCACCTTTTCGTGGTATTGCCGTCATACGTTACCATTATGACGAAACGGAAATAATTGTTAATGATCATCAACAAAATGGCTAGGCACATTATGAGACTTTAGCGTGAGTGAAGCATATTTTAACTTCGGATTTTGTTTGCGATGCAAGCTTTCAGTTAGTGATCAAAATTTATAATTTGCTAACACTAACCAAATTGGGCATTTCAGGGTTATTGTGCAAAGAAGACTGGAAGACATATTGACCTTAACAACAAATTCACAATTTTTTCCTTAAATAGCCGCTGACGCTGAGTAAGAAGGAATTGTGATTTCTTTTTGATGATATAACTTCGACTAGATTCTATACAGGAATCAATCTTGCAACCGCCAGCTAATTTAAGAATCGCAGTTTATTTGTAACATTGTGTATTTAGCCCAAACATCATAATTTTAGTCGTCGTCGTCGTCGTTTGAGTCGTGTGGTAGCTGCCCATTAAAAGGATACTACCCGTCTCTTCCCTTGGGTGTCGTAAAAGACGACTAATGGACTTAGAACTGCACTACCATCTAATAGCTTATAGCAGCGACGGGCTCACAACCTATCACGCTGATTGCAGTCACTGCTTGGCGAAGCGCGGACTATGGCAATGGACTGCTTTTGCTGTGCGTTTGCCTAGTCTCTGACTAACCCTCGTGATTATATGTATGTAACATAATTTTTAGTTATAGGGTATAGTATGGATGATCGACAGACGTTTTTTTTAAATTAAAATACTATAATAATACTACTATTTTTGGTGAATGTTTGGTGATGTGGAAAGCGTTAGACTGATATGAAAATTCTAGGGGGAGGAATACCTTTGTCCAGTGGACGTCAGTGGACGTCTCCCGCCCGATGACGTAGATGAAAAGTTTTTCGGTTGCATATAAATATAACTTAATTTAATTTGATGCGAAATTTTCATTTGTTTCTGCAGTATTAATAATATTATTAATTAAACCCGCTAGAAAATTATTTGTCGATACCAAGATATTGGACGGATAAGCTGCCTTGACCCTCAGTTATCTGTACGAGAAATTCTGATCGTTCCAATCGTAAATGATCATTACAGGTCCAAATAAGCGAAGGGATTCCATTCAGTTCATTTAGAAGAGCTCGTGTAATATTTCTCTATATATTTTTTTATCAGTTAGTAATAAGAAGTTGAGAGAGTGCGCATTGTTATTTTCATATTAGAAATGTAAATTTATTTGTTGATCAAAACATGAACAATAGATTTTTATCATATTTAAATGGAAAACAAATGAATTGACTTGTGATACTACTTAGTGATAAGATTTCACGTCATTCAATTATTTTTTATAGTGAACAAGTGGCCTCCTGCGGTTCCACTCGCGCGGTATCTGTTCTCATAGGGATATCCTGATAAAAATAAGCCTATGATCCCTCTGAGGCCCTAGGCTATCTGTGTACCAAATGTCGAATAAATCGGTTCAGTGGTTTTGACTTGAAAGCGAGACACACAGATAGAGTTACTTTCGCATTTATAATTTTAGTATGGATAATAAGATTGGAGGCTATTTCAAACTCACTGTGCAATGAGTACAAACGGTTTCTGATGTTACTGCATTACCATGTTAAGCTTCCAAAATAAAAACTATCTAGATACATAGAGTAAGAAAAATAGCACTGTGACAAAACTGTACTTACAGTCACGAGCATGAACATATAATAGGGGTTTGCCGTTTTTTTTCTCTCTCTTATTATTTTGTCGGTAACTATAAAGTTTCAGAGTATTTTTAAAAAAGAATTACCTCCTCTTTTGATTTGTTTTGATATTTTGTTGTAAGTTTAGGATACACGGAGAC
Source organism: Parapoynx stratiotata (assembly GCA_910589355.1). Classification (NCBI taxonomy): domain Eukaryota; kingdom Metazoa; phylum Arthropoda; class Insecta; order Lepidoptera; family Crambidae; genus Parapoynx; species Parapoynx stratiotata. Next base: position 17,869,616 of record OU342458.1, read on the forward strand.
AACTCTTTTTAAGTGCCTCCCGAATACATCATTTGATTTGCATTCACTTATAAACGATAAATATTTGTTATGAAGAGTGATAATATCACACATATTACTAAAGCTTGTCTAATGATACATGCCAACAATTATAAGAATAAGAAGAATTTAAGAATAATTAATTTAATTTAATTTTTTTTTTTATTTATAATTTTATCTATCTATCTATTATCTCTAGATTGGTCGTTGTAGAGAAATCTGAATAAATGTTAGTATGGAAAATGCAGACTTCCCCAAAATCTCCATACAAAACGGCAATTTCATACTTTAACCCATTAGTGGTTAAAGTATGAATAAATAAAATTTTGACAGTAAATGTACTCTATTACAAGGGAATAAAGACGTTTACTATTTAAAGGTGTTTACATGTTCATGCTCGTGACTGTACCCAGTCGGGTGGACAGCTGCGTTAGAAATATGCCTCAGAAATCACTTTTTGATTGCAGCCCTAGTATTACGAGGTAAGATTACAATTTCATTTCTTACGAGTACGGAACTAGAAACATTTACAAGCATTGTGTTTAATTCTGTAGAGCTTTGGAGAGCGTTGAGACCATTTTGTAGAAGTTACCCTAAACTTTAGCTCTGGTATTAATGATCAAAATGTTGATGATCAAAATTCACAAAATTGAGGATCTTGATGGCGTTGTGAGTAGTTAGTCAGTGTACGAGGTAGTGGCTATGTAATACAACTTGTTGGTGGTTGGACAAATAATGTACTTTAATTTCTCTATATATATATATATATATAACTCTTGACTATATATATATATATACATTTGACGACCTCCGTGGTCGAGTGGTCTATATGCCGGTCTCAAGGCGTCGCCATCTCGAGAGGTTCTGGGTTCGATCCCCAGTGGGGGCAAATGTTTGGGTGATGAATTTTCAGGCATTTGTTCTCCAGTCTTGGATGTTTATATATATTTCTATATCTTCAGGTTATTTATATGTATTTATCTATTAAATATATTTATCCGTCATCTAGTGTCCGTAACACAAGCAGCATTAGTTGCTTAAAATGGGGCTAGTTGATAGGTGTGAATGTCTGAGGATATTATTATTATTATTATATATATAGTCAAGAATTACTAAAATTGATGTAGGTATTTTCATAACTTTAAGTTTTACTTTCTACTCACAATAAATTTTACTAAAAGTATGTGGTATGACGTCACAGTCAGCTTTGGCTTTCGATATCGAAAACAATGCTTTCGCTATGGTCAAGCCGTGGATAGGTGTGACCGGGTGTGATCTCGAACACTTCCGTGATTCTAAACGTTAAGCCTTCGGCCCTGGTCTCTATTCCAACTGGTTCTACGTTACGACCCGTGCTCCTCCGTGTTTCTCCATGAGGAAAGCCTGTGTCCAGCAGTGGGACATTTATAGGCTGAGAACCTCAGCCTCAGAGTCCTAAATTATCTCGCTGCCTAATTAAATATTCTGCTGACCAAATAAATATTTGCTGACAAAATATTTGTTTGCTGCCCTAATGATTTTTCGGCTGAACGTTTTGTCGCTGACAAAATAATTAAATAACTGCCCAATTAATTACTTCCCAAAATAAATATATAAGGGGTGGGGATACCGTGATAGGGACTGGTTGACAGTCCAATACTAAACAACTACTTAATGTCATTGTAATTAGGTTCAACTTGAAACTACACAGAATGTTAATAAGGTCATTCCCGTCCAGATTGCTCTACTAATTAACCATTAAGCATCAACAGCGTTGTTTAGCTAGTGCTTGTGTGCTTAGCTATTTAAGTAAAGGATCGTCCCCTGACGGCGACCAACGCTATAAACTAATTAAGCGGAATTCAGAAGTAATGACGTATGGGATGCATTGGGAGATATTTATCTTTAGCTATATTACTCGTAGCCTATAAACTTCAAGGGCAACTTAGATAGATAGATAGGTAAGATTATTAATTGAAACTAATGAAAACACATAAATATAGTAAAAAAATACACTGCAACACAGGCGGCTTTATAGTTAACAGCAATATCTTGCAGGCAACCTTTGGGCAGAGATAGAGTGAAAGAAAAGGTAGGTGTAATATACTTACATATACTCGTATAGGGTGCACATATAAAATACAATATATAAATTACGTAAAATTGGGTCCTTACCTATGAAATTGGTGTTTTTTTCTCTCTTAGTATTTTGTCTGTAACTATTAAGATTCAGAGTATTCCTAAAAAATAATTACCTCGTCTAAAAATGTACTTTATTTTTGAGCTCTTTTGATTTGTTTTGATCATTTGTTGTAATTTTAATTGTGTCAAAATTGGACACGGAGACAACTGTTTTTAAGTGCCTCCCAAATACATCAATTTATTTGCATTCACTTAAAAACGATAAATAATTTTTATGAAGTGTGATATTACACATATTACTAAAGCTTGTCTAATGATACATGCCAAATATTATTATCTCTGGATTTGTCGTTGTGAAGAAAACTGATAAAATGTTAGTATGGAAAATGCAGAATTCCCCAAAATCTCCATACAAAACACCAATTTCATAGGTAAGGACCTAATATATTATATACATAATATATAAAATTACATAGGTACTATATAAAATCAATGAGCAGTTAACGGTTCACGACAAATTTAAAACAGTAATAATATGTATGGTGAGGAGATACACTTTGCTTTCGATATTAATAAAATTACTTTCGCCAGGGATTCCTAGGATGGGTGCCCAGATGTTTCTGATATCGAGTTCCTCAGTGCTTCGGAAAGCAAGAGTCGTTGGTCCCGGTCGATATTGCAACCGTTTTTATTAGAGATGCGCCGAATATTCGTTTAGTATTCGAGATTCGGCATATTAGCGATATGATTAGCGAAAGGTTGGACTCTGCCTTATACAAAAGGTTCATCGACTTACATATAAATTGTGTGGGCCGATGAAACCTTACATAGAAATTTAGCATATTGCCTATTTTACTAACATAGATCTAAGAATATTGTTACTAACAATATGGACTGTAAAGTTGTCTGAAAATAAATGATTATTATTATATTCGGCATCATTTCCACAATTTGTATTCGACCGAATTATTCGGTTTTTGTGTCGAATATATTCGGTAGTATTTTCTTAGCTAGATGACCGGTTATAGAACAAAGAGACATAACTTCTTCTGTAAGATTTATGTTACTCATATCAACATAATGATTTCATAGGCTATTGGTAATTTAGTATAGTCAACTTTTATTTTAACATCGCCTAGTGACACGAAACGTACATGTTGTCTAAGTTGTTTTCGTGGCTGAGCAAAGTAATTGTAAATCGAATAATTCGGCTGAATATCCGGTTTGGTAAAGATTCAACCGAATACGAGTAATATTCGGTATTCGGCGAAATAACTATTCGGCGCATCTCTAGTTTTTATTAACCATTTCGAATTGGGCTTTCGTGGTGGTGTTATGGCCCGTACTCCTCATCTGTTTCTCCATGTAGGAAGGCCTAAGCCCAGCAGTGGACGTATATAGGCTGAGGACATAATCGAGTAAACTGCTTAAATTGAGGTAGTTCCAACTTTTCTAATTAATCGCTCTTGTATGGTAGACAGAGTAAACGAGTTTGTTAGAAGTTATTTATTTATCCTTAACGTTTGTGTTCTCTTGTAATTACATCAAAATTGTTTAATATTCACCTGTGAACATTCTCATTGACGAGTCAAGCTATTACAAGCGGGTCTTGGTAAAAAAAATGCGAGCAATAGAGTGGGTATACGTGTGTAGGCTGATTTGCATCCGCGTGTAGAAGTCGCTTTGATAGCACAGTATTTTTTAGACTCGCCCGTATCAAAGGACCAATTTCAATGCTGTAGCGGACTAATAAAGAGACGAATTGGAAATGACGTTATGCAATCGATGCTTCTTTAGCTCTTTTTAATCGACTATGATCAAGAGGGCGGGAAATGGTTTTGGCAGTGCATGTTTATATTAGGTCCTTACCTATGAAATTGGTGTTTTGTATGGAGATTTTGGGGATGTTTGCATTTTACATACTAACATTTTATCAGTTTTCTTCACAACGACAAATCCAGCGATAGTAATATTTGGCATGTATAATTAAACAAGCTTTAGCAATATGTGCGTGAACACGCTTGATAAAAATTATTCATCGTTTTTATGTTAATGCAAATCAAATGATGTATTCGGGAGGCAGTTAAAAATAATTGTCTTTGTGTCTAATTTTAACACAATTAAACATACAAAAAATTATCAAATTAAATAATACGAGCTCAAATATATGGTCTATTTTTAGAAGACGCAATTATTTTATAAGAATGTTCTGAATCTTAATAATAGTTACGGACAAATTGCTAATACAGAATAAAAACACCAATTTCATAGGTAAGGACCCAATATTACTCACTAGTTTCTACACGGGAAGTAATAAATGGTACAGCCATTTATTTTTTGGTGAGCAACAAAATGGTCGAACAAACCAATATTTTGGCAGCAAAATAATTATTCGGTTAGCAAAATAAATATTTGGTCAGCGAAATAAATAGTTGGTCAGCGGAATAATTAGTTGGGCACCAAAGTAATTAGTGAACTGCAAAACAATTATTTGGGCAGCAAAACAATTATTTGGGTAGCAATGTATATCTTACAGGAATTTATATCAATGAATGATCAATTCCTAGGAAATATAATCTGATAGATACATTCTGATTTTTTGATCGTCTGTGTTTCTTTTTCTAACTCGTCAGTTGCAGTGGAATCTATAGATGAAGGTGTTGCGTGTGTTAAGCGTGCACACATGAACTTGTTCACGAGCGAATGACACGATGATCGTAAATGCGTTCGAGAATATTCTCGTGCGTTAATTCGCATCGTGTAACTAACCTTTAAATATTGAATTATTTTAACAGATATTCATCGAATACAAAAAATAATTTATAAAGATAAAATTCAGGTCTAAATTTAAGAGATTGAAAAGCTTCAACGAGACTAGGCTTAACAAGCGAACCGTTATTATAGGTTTGTCCAGTTTACACAGTGCTTTGGACTTTATAAAGTCATTAAGTTTAAAAGCGAGAACTACCTTCAAATATTTGAACTACGTCTATACTAAAATATTTAATGCTTTATCTATTCTTAAGCTTACCTATTTAAGGGTGGGTTTAGGGTCTCATGTTAAGTTATACCCCCAAACTTAATATTATAAACGGTTTCTGACAATCTTTATTAAATATGTAACTTATATAGATACTGCTGGATTGCTCTCAGGTTACACAGCTCGGTACTTAGCAATTTCCATGAATATATTATTACGATAACCTAATCGGGTTTAAAAATTGTACTACCATCTTTATAAAAATTTTGGAATCAATTATAGATTTTGGCTACTGGTACGAAGACATTTTATTTTATTTGTCCACTTGTATTTAGCAGTTTTTTTCACCTATCTGCAGTTAATCCATAGCCTTGTTTTTAAGCTGTTAGGACTAACGCTTGGACCAATGTATGGACCAATGCACTGGATGGTTGGTTGCTTACTCTGAACTAATGGGGTTTCATAAGGTTCAAAATAAAACTAAAGAAATAGTTCTAAATTCAGTAATAAACTTAAATAATGACGTCTAATATTATATGCGTTGCATCGCGCGCTAACGTTAGCGCGATGTAACACCGTGCAGCGCCATCTTTTGGCGACCTTGTGACCTATTTTTAGTATGGAATATTTTTAAGCAGCAATTGATCTTAAACAAAGCGATACCGAAACTAAAGACAAATGACTACGCGACCAAACTCCTCAACAACTATCTAAAAATCTCCAGTAAAATATTAAAACATCTTTATTATTGTTCAAAGGATTTTCATGCAGAAATTTTTAGACAACCTAAGCTTAACATTATATAAGCTTTCCGTAAGATCTCTAAATTCCTAAGTTTATATTACTATCGGACAGATAACTTCTAGCGTACAATGTTTTGCCAATATTGAGTCTCTGTCATGTTAGTTTAGGACCAGCGACCTTTCTGGGATTGGGAAACGGCTTAAGTTTATTCTATGCCACCTTTACAACGCCATTAAATCAGTTTTTTATTTCCCATCGTTTAGAAATAGAACTGGCATAACTGTGTCCAGATCTTTATAAGGGATAGAGGTCTAATAAGGGATATGACTACTGGACACAGGCCTTCCTCATGGAGAAACACATGAAAAGTTATGGGCCGTAACACCACCACCCCTTGCCCAATGCGGGTTGGTGGGTAGAATCGGCTGCAATAGAGACCGGGACCAACGGCTTAACGTGTCTTCCCAAGCATGGAGGAGTTCAAGATCACAAAGTGTTGGCCACCCAACCTAGATTTGACCATGCCGAAGGTAGCTTTTTTATTTTTTGTTACTCTGTCTGTTCGTTTGTTTGTACGGGCTGATCTTCGAAATGGCTGGAAATCTTCGAATTTGCATGGTGATACCTTATATCGCTGGTCAACATCTTAGATACTTTGCATTCCGAAAAATTTTAAGGTTCCCGTAGGATAGTTAAAAAGCCAGTAAAAGACGAAGTCGCGGGCAACAGCTAGTTATTATTACATCATGATTGGAACACTACATTTCGAGCCAGTCAGTAGTTACCAGAACATGCAAGTTAAGATGAGCTAGTATGAACAACAAAAGTAAATGTCATGCAGCCTCTGGTACAAAGTCACATGTCTCCCCTCCCCCCATTAACCCTTTGTTGGCACCTTACACACAACTAGAAGCAAAAACCCCTACGGCACTGATAAGTCGACGTATAAAGACATTATCACGAAAATAATGTCATATCAAGCAGGGATTGGTCGAATTTCCGCAGTCATTTGTACACATCACCAAAACATCATTAGTTAACAAGTCAAAGGCAGGAAATATACGTTATGATTTCTGTCAATGTGGAAATAAATCTAAAGATTACAAGTGTCACAGTCATGGATCCGTCGCGAGTGAAGCTGCTTTTCATTTGGCATAAAATATTGAGACGCTTTTCGCCTAAAACCAACTGTTGCAGGCTAGCAAAGTGTTCCTTATCTATACATATAATAAAAATGTAAAAAACCTATGTACATTGAATATATTTTGAAAATTTCTTTAGGGGTGTAATAGGTAATCGATAAAGATATAAAATCACCATTTTTTTACATTTTCTCTGTCTGTCTGTCTGTGATTGTGCATGCATCACGCAAAAAAAAGAAAAAAAAAAGAAAAGAAAAATATATTTATTTCCATAAAATGCAGAAAAGATTTTCATGAAATTTGGTATGGTGATAGCTGAATGATAGCTGAATCCTGTTTAACATCTAAGATAACTTTTACTGCAGGAAAATGTCCAAGAACTTCCATGTAGACTGCCATTGTAAGCAAATATTGTTTTAAAAATTCAATTGAAATTTTATTAGTAATGGGTTGTCAGTGTGTGATTTTTCACGACTAGGCATACTGTACAAAATAGTTTTTAATCATCAAAGAAAAATATAAAAATTAATAAATTTTTGAAAAAGTTTTGATGTTGTCGAACTAGTTGGCGCTGGCGTCACATGGTTTTAAAAACTCGCTAACGTTGTGTATTTTTAACGATATAAACGTTGGTCAGCAAAATAATAATTTTTGCAGCTATATTTTATAATTATGTTACCGGAAATGCATAAAATCTAGGAAAAATTATAAATAAAGTATCAAGGATCATTTCCAAGGAAATGTAAATGTATTCTAGTAGTTATTAGGTCAATAATCGCTTCGTCTTAATAAAGCAGACATTATTATTCTTAATAATAATAATAAAACTCTTCATTGCGTACACCAGACAGGAAAATTACAAAATAAACGCTTAAAACTAGATGACACAACTGGCTGTCTTAAGCAATGTTTAATATTAGCTTTAAGGGTCATTCAAAATAGCCTTGGCAAAATAGTAATAAGTTGCTGCCCAATTAGTTATTTTTCTGACCAATTTAGAAATATTTGCTGCCCATGAATGAAAACAACAAAAAAAAAATTAAAAATTATTTATTTGGCAACATTTTTGGGTACACAACAATTTTGAGTTTGATTTCTCCTTTTAAGTGTAAAAACAGTTGTGTCAGGAGAAAATCGCTCTCACGTTACTTAAAATGGTAACATTTTGCCATAATTATTCTTAACTAATTAATTTAGCATACACTTTACTACATAAAATTATACTTGTTTGCTACTTTTTAACAGTCTTAGTTACATAATAAATTTTACCAGATATACATTTATATAATTTAACCTGATAATTTTTATTACAATTTAAATTTTCAAATACATTAATAATAACATATAACATAATTTTAATTATAAATTATCAATATCCACATTATTCCAAGGATTTTTTTATAAACATGAAACAAATAAGATATAAATGAGTATTATTATAATTATTATTGGGTCCTTACCTATGAAATTGGTGTTTTTTTTTCTCTCTTAGTATTTTGTCTGTAACTATTAAGATTCAGAGTATTTAAAAAATAATAACCTCGTCTAAAAATAGATTATATTTTTGAGCTCTTTTGATTTATTTTGATACTTTGTTGTAAGTTTAATTGTGTTAAAATTGGACACGGAGACAAATCTTTTTAAGTGCCTCCCGAATACATCATTTTATTTGCATTCACTTAAAAACGATAAATATTTTTTATGAAGTGTGATATTACACATATTACTAAAGATTGTCTAATGATAGATGCCAAATATTATTATCTTTGGATTTGTCGTTGTGAAGAAAACTGAAAAAATTTTAGTATGGAAAATGCAGAATTCCCTAAAATCTCCATACAAAACACTAATTTCATAGGTAAGGACCTAATATAATAAGTTGCTGACCAATTAGTTATATTGATTTTAAATTTATTATTACAGTTATGCATGAAATTTTATGCCTAAATCAATTATGCGTAAGTATACTTGTCACCACCCCAAATCTCTCCCAGTGGGTGTCGTACAAGGCGACTAAGGATAAATCAATGATGAGGAATGGGCAGCAGCGTTCCTCTTATACCACCTAGCAATAGCAATGTACTGCGACTTTTGTGCCCGATAAATGGCAATAGGCTCGCCACCTATTACATCGGACCTAACATAATTAGCGAGACGTGGGTGCTAGTTCACCTCTGCCTACCCCTTCGGGGATATAGGCGTGATTTATGTATGTATGTGTATGTATTCTTAGTGTAGATTCCATTATCCCATTTCGTATTATGTTTGAAAATTTTATGCAAACAGATGGGGAGCCCTGGCGAAACGTGGATTTTGACACCTCTGCCTACCACTTCGGGGAAAGAGTCGTGATATGTTATGTAATGTTTGTCCTGCCCTGCTCCCTTCTCTCGGGGCAATATGTCTTAGGGATAAATGATATTAGACAAGCACACAAGCAACCAGACTGACAGTGATCTAATAAGCTTGTTTAATAAACCAACACACGTGTTATATCACTTTTATTTTGCTACGCCTTTTAACTACTACAATTTCTATTCACAGCTAACAATAAACGTTTTGATAACCCAATTCGTGTGTTAAGGGTCAATGTATTCAGTTACAAAGGCGCGCTTAAATCACCGGGAGGCGGAGGTAATTTCCGAATTTGCATTTTATACTTAAAAACTGCAGTATACAATCTTGGCAGTGCGCCATTAAAGCGAGAGAAACCCCGAAGGAGGCCAGAAAATTTAAGCATAAAGTTTTCGGGCCTTTAAACTTTTTTATGAGATTTGTAATGACAGCGTTGATACACGATTGAAAGGGAATGGGGTTTTTATGAATGTGGCACTATCCGCGATGTGTGGGTGCCTTCAATGACCACATCCCTCATGGTGTCGCTCGGCAAAACCGCAAAAAATGTGTGAAGCATCTATAAAATCTGAAGCATAACTCCTGATTTTGATAATCAATTGAATTAATAGTAGGTAAAGTTAGGAAATAAATCACGCTCAAAAACGGTTAGGTGAATGGCTTACAAGAAAACGAGTCTTCTTTTTCAAGTCAGTAGCTCAAATCTGCCCTTGAACAGCTCAACGAGTTGACTCAAAATCAAATCAAATCAAATCAAATCATTTATTCGCTTTAAACAGGGTACACAATTACAATTTGGATGAAAGGTGCATTATACATATAAATGTTCAAGCCTGTTTAACTATATAAAAATAGCATGCAAATATTAACCATCATTATCTAAGTAGGTACAATTTAAGGGTTAAGTTCGTCAAAAAATTCATTCATGTCGTAGAAAGTCTTGTCACGTGTTGAAGTTTTGTCTTGTGTTGTCTTGTTGTTGTTGTTCTCATTTACCTCCTAGGTACGACAAGTAACCATGATTCAAATAAATGGATTGAAACGGAGCTCCAATGTAACTTGGTCTGGTCTGGGATAATAATAGCCAAATTTTACAAATTTTCCTTACAGCGCGGCTGACTTAAAAAAATCAGGTATTTTTTTCATTTATTATTAAGGAAACACCATAAGCTTACAACAACGTATGCGTTGCAAGACTTCATATTATATTCAAACTGGATACAACTGAAGTCATAAAACTTGGACAAGTCACTTTTAAAATCTTTCAGACTTTTTTTCCCGTCTTTTATAATAACAGAGGAAAGTTTTCCCAAGTCCATATATAAGGGTTTATGGACATTCCCGATAGATGGCGTAAGGGTAAGTTGCCCAATTTTTATTATTATCGAATGTGAAAGTAGGTTAAGTGATTATTTGCCGAACGTTTGCGAGTTCAAAACAAGGAAATTTTGTTTTAGTTTAGTTTTCTTGCTAGAACAAAAAAAGGGTGTAGATACCTACAAAAATTCTTCATTTACTTTTAATTACTGTATTTGCTTTTGATTTTTTTGACAATTGGTTAGCTATTTATTTATATGTATTTTACGATGTTACGTATATAGTATAATAAAGGAACTTATTATATTAGGTCCATACCTATGAAATTACTGTTTTGTATGGAGATTTTGGGGAACTCTGCATTTTCCATACTAACATTTTTTCAGTTTTCTTCACAACGACAAATCCAAAGTTAATAATATTTGCATGTATCATAAGACAAGCTTAAGCAATATGTGTAATATCACACTTTATACAAAATATTTATCGTTTTTATGTGAATGTACATCAAATGATGTATTCGGGAGGCACTTAAAAAGAGTTGTCTTTGTGTCCAATTTCAACATTATTAAACTTACAACAAATTATCAAAACAAATCAAAAGAGCTCAAAAATATGGTCTATTTTTAGAGGAGGTAAATATTTTTTAAGAATACTCTGAAACTTAAAAGTTACAGACAAAATACTAAGAGAGAAAAAAAACGGCAATTTCATAGATAAGGACCCAATATAATAACAAAAAAGCAATGTCCGACAATAAAGAAAGTGGGAAATATGAAGATAGGAGGGTGTGCAACAAAAAATAAAATAAAATAATAATATTTATATATTTAAATATACAAACATAATATTACCATTATATGCGCGAACATTTTAATAGAGCGACATAAAATATAGTTTATCTACTACACGAAAAGATAAAAATTTCATTGTGACAATTAAGAAAACGTTGCACCACGCAGCACTGCACCTCGAGATGCCTCGCGGCGTTACGTGACCAGTAGCGACGCAGCTAAACACACGCGCGGCGTGCAACGCTACGATTTTACGATGCACCTCGCAACGTAGAGATGCGTCTCGCGGCGCGACGATGCGCGAAAAGGTCGATGATTTCGCGCTGCCGCGAGACGCATCGATACGTCGCAAGGCGCATCGTAAAATCGTAGCAGCACGACGTTGTTCGTCGCGTTTCTGTGTGAGCTGACCCTAACTGAAAAGAGTGAAGCGAACTATCCAAAAAGTTTGCTTTCCAGGTTTTTAGGTTTAGTAACTCTTATGTTCTAATTTTTATGTTGGTTTATCTGCCTTAACTTGTCGGTAAAAGCACTGCTATATAATTTACGGCTGCAAGTCGAACAGATCCCGCTCCAGTTGCGATGGAAAACAAGCTTAAGGACCGTGAGTAGAATTTAAAACCTTCTTTATATATTCAGTCTTCTTAAAAGGCACAAACATGGTTAAACCCTTTGAAAGGAAATATAAAAGCTTTATAAACCAGTCTGTAAATGTAAAAAGTAAGTGGTCTTATGGAAGACGAACTAATTGCTAAAACTTTTCTTTGTACGCCGTCTATTGTTTCAATTTTATAGCTATGTATTTGTACCTGTCCCCAAGACTATTGGTTTATTTATTTATGTAAATATTTACACCTTTTACTATGCTACTGGTAGCTTGTGCTATGTTACAAAAAGAAAATAATGTAGGTATTATCTTACAAAGAGGTTTGGCACTAAACTGTTTGCTTGGGAGTTTTGCACATTGTACGGCTGAAAATTCTAGATACTGCCTATTTTATATTATTTGTTATAATTTAGTTAACAGTATACTGCATCCTTAAGAGCGCCTGCCCACAGCGACTTTTTGTACGATGTAGTAGCGATACAGTCGCGAAGCGGTCGCGATGCAAGCGCGATTCAATGTTGCACTTGCTCGGTTCTCCACTCACGCGCCACCCTCTCTCTGTTTTGTCGCTCGTTTGCATCGATTCAGTCGCGAAGCAATAGCGCGTTGTAATCGCTTCTGTAGCGCGTTGCAAATGCGATTACACGAGCGATGCAGCATCGCTACAAAAAGTCGCCGTGGGCGAGCGCGCTAAGGTACTAACATGAAGGAATTGTGGGTTATAACGCTCAGTGCAGATTGGTGAGATGTGGTTGGCTGCAGTAATGACAGCACGGTAACGAATTACCATGATTTTCAAAGGTAACGCATTCGAAATAATAAAAATCATGCATCCGTCTTACCATATCAAAGATATTTTGTTTGCATTTTTCAAATGATTACAAATAAACAACCTGTTCTAAATAAAGTGCCACAAAATATCTTCATTGATCCACTCGGCCATCATGCTGGTCAAACATATTATTACCCACAAAAGGCACAAAAATTACCAACACAAAGTACAAAGTCAAACAAAAGTTGCATGAACAATGACATTTCTAAGGAAGTACCTTGGCATACACACCGTGATAAAGCGGTTAAGTTAAGAATTACTGCTTTTAATAAAAAGGGATTTGAGGGGCCGAGCCTCGCGTCACACTTTGAATCGTCAAGCAGTTTTTGCTTCTTAAAGTGTGTGAGTGAAAATGTAAAATAATTTCTCACTTCAAAAAGTTTCTTGAAGTTAAATCCCGCTCCGAGCGTTTGGAGAATGGTGTCACAGTGTTGCGACGTTCTGACTTTGCTATGTATCAAAACAACAACTTTTCATAAATAATACCATAGCGTCTATCCCCGAAAGGTTAGATAAAGGTGTTAAACACCCACATTTCGCCGAATATCCTCTTGTGAGATTTAAGTCCCCAAGTAAGAGGTGGCGAGCCTGATGCTATACACCACTACACCAATGTGAACCAAGCGATATACGCAATCAACTTTTAACTCAGTGGTATAGTGGCAGTGGGGATCGTACCCACGATCTGTTTAACCTCTTTCTAACTCAGCTACCCCTTTCTCACTGAGCAACCACCTTGGATGTACGTCCATGGCAAAAATGACGACACTGATACACTTTATTGAAAATTTTAGTCTGATTCTTGTGGCGCCAACCAGGCGTCGAAATTTCGGTAACGGACCGTGAAAAACCGGGGTTCCTTGGGCGAGAAAAATTAAAATGCTTATTAGGTCATTATGAAAATTCTACCGCCTAAATTATTCTACACGCTCTCTCCTTAAGTTAGTGCAAAGTGCTTATTAGGAAGAAACTGCCGTTTAGTTGTTTTTGCCTTTGTTTATAGACCGTTATGCTTCAAGGCCAGGGTTATGACCGGTCTTAAAAGGCACAGATAAGAAAGTTTATGAACTCAGATTGCTTAATTCAAAGTGCGCAGGGCAGTGCCCATTTTCTTTTGCCTTATATGGCTTTTTCGTGATTCATTTGGGGCAGTAATGAAACGGTATATTTTTTTTTTCTATTAAAAACCTCATGGTCGTAATGAAAACTGATTTTTAGACTTGATGATTATCTATTCAACAGTTAAGCAAGTACGAGTAATGCTTGAAGAATATAATTATTATTTATTCACGAGCCTTCATCATAAATTAAAAAAATATTGTTAATTATTATGTCGCTTCAATGTTCAAGATATTTCAGAAACATTCAATAAAACCCAGAAATAAGTCCCGACTCGAATTTTGTGGATTGACATAAAATCTATTCGAATATTTGTGGTGAATAAAGCGAATTCGAATTACTCTCGAGAGATTCTTACAAATTCTGAAAAGATTCCGGGCTACATTGACAAATAGAAAAAATGGTTACATTATATTCTCACAGGATCGTCGTGTACTCTTTTTCAATTACTAGTATTTGACAAAATATATTAGTTTGCAGATTATGTTAAAGATCTTACCTAATTTTGTAAGTAATGAAGCGAATGAAGAATTAAACAGACAAAACTTTAATGTTTAAGGGCGCAGTCTCGCTTTGTGGCACTCGGATTTCAAAAGTGATGTAATTAATTGGGCAGCCATTTAATTCTTTGGTAAGCAACAAAAAGGTCAGTCGAAAAATTATTTGGTCAGCAAACTAATATTAGGTCCTAACCTATGAAATTGGTGTTTTGTATGGAGATTTTTGTGGATGTCTTCATTTTACATACTAACATTTTATCAGTTTTCTTCACATCAACAAATCCAGAGATAATAATATTTGGCATGTATCATTAGACAAGCTTTAGCAATACACGCTTGATAAAAATTATTCATCGTTTTTATGTTAATGCAAATCAAATGATGTACTTATTCGGGAGGCAGTTAAAAATAATTGTCTTTGTGTCTAATTTTAACACAATTAAACTTACAAAAATCAAATTTAATCAAAAATCAATTAAAACAAAATCAATTATCAAATTAAATAATACAAGCTCAAATATATGGTCTAGTTTTACAAGAGGCAATTATTTTATAAGAATGTTCTGAAACGGACAAATTGCTAAGACAGAATAAAAACACTAATTTCATAGATAAGGACCCATTATTTTGTCAGCAATATAATTATATGTGCGGCAAAATAATTATTTGGGCACAAAATAATGAGTTGGGCAGCACTACATATGTTACCGTAAAATTTTTAAAATTTAGAAAAAGGATCAATGATTAATTTATAGCAAATGTATTCTGATAGATATTAGGTTAAGGTTATTATTTTATGTCCCATAAAAACAATATTTGTGTCATCAAAACATAATTAAACAATTTGGCAGCAGAGAAAACATTTAAGTTGCTGCCCAATTAGTTATTTTGCTGACAAATTAGAAATATCCGCTGCCCATAAGTTGCTGATCAATTAGTTATTTTGATGACCAATTCAGAAATATTTGCTGCCCATAAGCTGCTGACTAATTGTATTTTGTCGCTGACCAAAATTCGAATATTTTGCTGACCGCTTAAATAAAACCCATTTCAAAAAATGTGATGTAACTAAAAAGAGTGCTGTCTCCGCTGCATTTAGACGTTTGTAAATCTGCATGGAAGGTGATTTAACTTTATTTTTTTATTTTTATTTTACTTTACTCGTATTATATGCATAGAATTTGTTATTTGTCATAAAACTGTAAAAGTTTTATTTTAAGAATACATAAATAAATATTTGGCCCCGGTCGCATTTGTGTCCGTTTCTACCCACCAACCCGCATTGGGCCAGCGTGGTGGTGTTACGGCCCATACTCCTCATGTGTCCATGAGGAAGGCCTGTCCCAGCAGTGGGAAGTATATAGGCTGATGATGATGATAAATAAATAAATGACGACGATTTGTTCTCCAGTCTTGGATGTTGATATATATTTATATATATTCAGGATATTTATATGTATTTATCTATTAAATATATTTATCTGTCAATTAATGTCTGTAACACAAGCAGCATTAGTTGCTTAAAATGGGACTAGTTGATAGGTGTGAATGTTTGAAAAAAAAAAGAAAATAAAATAAATAAATATCTTCAAACACTCATACCTGCACCCTTAAACATTAAAGTTTTGTCTGCCTTTAATTCCTGAGGAGCTCGGTGGCGTAGTGGTTAGTATGCTCTGGCTTTCGATTGAAAACAAAGCTATCTTCGCCATGGTCATGCCGTAGATGGGTGACCAAAATATTGTGATCTCGAGCTCCTCCGTGCTTCGGAAGACACGTTAAGTCGTTGGTCCCGGTCGCTTTTGCGACTGTTTCTACCCACCAAAGCTGCATGTGCCATCTCTGTGCCCAGCAGTGGGACGTATATAGGCTGAGGACAATTCATACTTATCAACTAGCCCCATTTTAAGCAACTAATGCTGCTAAGTAAAAATGAAGAACAGAATATTTAATTTTAATTTATTTTTTAACAGTTTTTTTTTCGAGCCTCTGAAGGAGGACTCTTTACCTTCCCATGCGGGAGAGGGAGGTGGTGAATCCCTCGTTGGATACCCACCGGCCGGCCGGGGGTTATGTCGGACTCCTACCGACTAAATACTACCTTGCTTTAAGCCGTTTTAAAGGCTCTGGTAAAGCATAACCTGAATGGCGCCCCCTTCCTCAGGAAAGGGAGAGGTGCGACGCTGCGCTAGCTACTTACTAGGGTATGTGCGCCAGATATACGATCGGAACCAAAGTGGGCCGATCGTATGGGACATATTAGTCTGTACGTGCGAGCAGAAGGCCACGCGTGCAAATGGTATAATACTTGTATAATTTTCATTGCTAGCTTACTAGAAAATCATCCTGAAAAAAATACAAATTATGATGTTTTCGTGATAATTTTTCAATCATCGTATTTAGATGCTCTTTACTATAAAGAAGTAGAAGAAGTTACATACATAATTTATACATAATATAGTAGATCAACTTCTTAGCTATAGTTTGAGGTATAATACAAGTACCTGCGCCGATTTTTACAAAATGTATTTATGGCCAAGCTCTCTTAGGCACCTCCACATAGTGGGGCGGGAGGGAGCTACGCCGCGGATGCTGCAGCTTCAGTGCGCGCCAATGGATCGGGAGCGTCATTTTGTTACTATAAATAGTTGTTTGATATGTACCAAAATTATGAGTTCTCCAAAAGATTAAATAAGTAAAAAAAAAATTGTTGAAAATATGACAGATTTCTTAAAATTACTACTAATTAAACCTTGTAAAATAATTAACCTAAGACCTTTCTCAAAAATGTGAGCAGATATGATTGGTGTGGACAATATTTTTACAGGATGTGTGCCTCAATTAGTGAAGAACGTAACGGGTATATTCAAAGCCAAACAAAGTGACATTAAAGTTATTAAACTTCTATGTTTTGGAATTTTGAAACTCCACACTATAAGGTGGAAGATAATTGTCGATTATTGCTTTTTTTATTACTAAAAACGATCTTAGTTTCTGTAAATACTACGAGACTGCTAATTCGTACAGCCTTAAGAATACGAGAACTTTGGTTTTCTGTACAAACACAGGGAGAAGAACCTTTACAGAATTTTTAAATTGTTTATATTTACCTATAACTTAATAAAATTTTTACTAGGCATCGCGCTAATATTATGTAGGTTAGAGAAATATTCACCTTTAGAACTTTCCTGTGATTTTTGAGTAGACCATTTTATTATTGTTATAATTACATATTTATTTTCTTTAATTTTTTGATGTACTTTTATTCCATTTGGGAATAAATAGTTTTAGTATAAATAGTGACAAGATCGAAGTTCCTATTTGCAGGATATATATCTGACTGCCTGATGAATGTGTAGGAATATCAACAACAATTAAGACTCAACCAAAATTATGGGGTAACATATGGCGAACATAGCCAAAATTCGCTTTGAATTGTCCATCCTCGTCATCATATTCGACCTGTAGTTAGTAAACTGGACATAGGGCAACAACAGGCTTATATAATCTAAATTTATGAATATGGTTTTTATATGTTTTTGAAATAACAAATAATTGGAAAGTTCAACCTTTTCTTTCAACTAAGATACATAAAAACACAATAATTTTCCAATCGTTTTTGGTAAGCACAGTTATTACGGAAACTTTAATGGATGTACCGTGAAATCAGTTCTCTCAAGTTTTCAAACAAGATTACATTTTCTATCATTGTTTATCGTTCCATCTGCAACTTAAACAATTATTCCGGTTTTGAGGTCAAAACCATTAATTGAGGTGAATAGAAGGTTTGTATTAACAATTTTCTTGATTGTCATCGCCTCAACAATTGCAATTCCGTCTAAGGGTGGTTTCATAGGTACGCTGGCCGCCAGCACTGGCGAACAGCGCCGGTGAGATTTCCTTACATTTTAACGTAAAGCGAGCGCCACACCTGCGTGCTGCGTGCTTTATGTTAAAATGCACGCTTGTGGCTGTGAAACGATGTAAGATATCTCTTGTAATTTTAAGCGCACGCGCGTGGTAAGCCCTGGCTGCCAGCCCACCTATGAGACCACTTTTACATCACATGCTGGCCGTCAGCGGCGGGCACGCGCGCGCCACAAGCATAGTAAAATGTCCCTTAGAAATAAGGCGACAATTTAAAAAGACTGCGTCCGCCCCATCATGACGTATGCTAGCATAGCATTCGCTCATGTCGCGAACACCCACATCAACAAACTTCAGGTCATCCTTAATCGATACCTGCGTTTGGCAACCGGTTGCCCCTGGTACGTATGGGATTCAGACTTCCATAGGGCCTTCAACCTCCCATTCATCCGTCAATTCCTTCAATGCCCCCCACCACTCCAACCAGTTCGTCGTAAGAGCCGCTAATTACCGCCGCACATTACACTGTGGGGATCGACCGAGACTCCATAGGCCGAGGCACGTCCTCTTCGACCCTGACGGCCCGGCCACGACTACCGAGCGGCGAGCGGCGCGGCAGGCGTTTTTTCTTTTCATTGCTCGCTTGCGACGCGCGGACGCAAGTGACGCATGTATTGAGCGAAAATGAAAAGAGAAAACGCCTGCCGCTGCCGCTCGCCGCTCGTAGTTGTGACCAGGCCATGAGGACGACATTACAAGCGTTGACGGTCGCACTCCATACACACGCACATCACGGACTAGACACACTTTTGTTACAAACCGCACTCGTAGAACAAGGGTGCAAAGACCCGGGTCACACTCGCGGTGATCCGTGCGATCCCCCGCAACTCCTCCATGATACGGCACGCCTGAGCCAAGGTCCGAGCTGTTAGAGACACCCTCAGGAAGTCTGCTGATCTCCGAATTCGGCTCGAGCGCCCTGGAGACTCCTTGAAAGCGGGACCCCCTAGGAGGATGCGTTCCAGAGAGAAACCCTTCAGTGGTGGTTCACCACTACAGGCTTGAGACCCACCAAAGTTTTCGCCTTCTTTAAAATAATCTCGTGGTCGGTGATAGCTGAGTGGCCGTCAGAGGCATCAGTTTAGGTCAATTGGAAAAAAAACGCGCGCGCGTACGTAAAATATATGGAAATCTCACCGGCGCTGTTTACCAGTGCTGGCGGTCAGTGTCCCTATGAAACATCCCTGAATTATAGAGAAAAAGCTTATTTATAAGTTTGTAACTCTATTAATATTCCCGGGACTTTGTATTAACTTTTTGGAAGTTGATAATTTATGACAGTCCTTTGAGTATTTAAACTTATTGAGAAGTTATTAAAACAAGGCCTATTGAATATAAATCGGTCGGGTAAGTTGAACTTGCTCAACTTATTTCGGGATATGAATTGCTTTGAACAATTTCTTGATAATTATTGATTGAATTCAAACTAATCAGTGAAGAAAGGAGTAAAAGTTTGAATTGAAATTATGTTAATATTTCTTGTAATCAATTATTGTACATGTTTAGAACAAAACCTTAGCGCGGCGCGGTGATCCTAGTCACGTGATCGCTTTTGTAACACTCAGTTGCTCCTAAGACGTTGACTGACTTACTTGGTACATCATCCCGTGAAGTGAATACCCATTATAAAACCAAACCCAGTACATATATAGTGCCTGAACAGACGTGCAGTGTTGTGCCCACCCATCCTAGTGTCGACCTAGGCATTAGACTCGAGATCGCAGCATCCCAGCATCACGTACGTACCTACTGGACTTTTCCCCCTTTTCTTATAAGTGCCCAGCACGTGTTACAAACATTTTTGGTAGCAGAGCGTGGTTTTAAACGACCTCGTTTAATATTTTAATTATTTTTCCTTTTTGTTCTCTTAAAAACTGAGGTATAATTTAAATAAAAGGTGAAATTAACCTTAATCTTTCGTAATACTGAGATATTCGAAAGATATATCCCCCTAGTATTATTAACTTTAGTAACATTTATTAACCTATTTAAAGTAATAATATTAAATTTAGTTATTAAAATATCTTGTTTTCGCCTTAGTTAACATAACCTACAGTTTTTTCTATACGTTCGCCCGGCCCGCGTGGAATTCTTTTGTTTACGTAACATTTTCCTCATTCGCCTTAACACCTTAGTGCGTAAACAACGGCAGTATTTATTCCCAATATTATTTCGTGCGTTTTTACGTAAAGGTACGTAGGTTCGATTCCCATTTCATATTTTTTTTATATTTAACTAGTTTAAAAACTTGTTCTACAATGTCAACTAGTGGTAGTAACGACACAGTTAAGGCCTTCCTATTTACCGATACCGCGGAGTACCGCGAAGCAATAGGAGTAGTACGCTTTGTGGGCGAGTGGATAGATGACACCCACCGGGCCCTAGACACCTTCCCACCTTCGAAGTTGCGCGTACGTTTAATGGAACTAGACACGTACCAAACCAAATTCAGTACCTCCTGTTCCCGTCTCCTGGGTGGTTTGGACCCTACGATTTACGATCAGGATTACCAATATATTAAACACCAGATGCGTGTCGTACAGGCTAAAGTTGATGACCTCAAAGTAAAGGCGGTTGAATTACAGATGCTTTCCCTGGAACCCTCCGCATCTAGTACCCCTATAAAGGCCACTAGGACATCCCAACCTACATCCCCTACTAGTAAGCTCCCTATCCTTCCTATCCCTCGGTTTGATGGCCACCCGGACGGCTGGATTAGCTTCATTGACCAGTTCGACAGCGTAGTAGATAACCAGCCTGACCTTACCCCTACCTTAAAACTACACTATTTAGTGGGGGCGTTGTCGGATGAACCAAGGCGACTGATCCAGCACTTAAAAATAGAAGGAGGCAATTATACGGTTGCCCGGGACCTCCTAAAGCGTCGGTATCACAATCTGCGTGTCCTAGCCGATACTCACATAGCCCAGATTACAAACCTACCTATCATAAATTCCAAACTAGGCGGATTGAGAGTATCGTTCCTAAATCCTCTCCTGTCGTCATACCGTTGCCTAGAACGTTTGGACCTACCCGTCACCCACTGGTCATATATCTTGGTGCATATATGTTTGACCAAGTTACCTTCCGAATTGAAGTCTCGGTTTGAGCGCCGCTATGGTGAAGATCCTCAATCCCTACCGACATTTGATCACCTCATCACGTTCCTAGAGGATGAATGTAGGCATTATGACAACGTAGGGGGTGCCTCCGTGATAGATAATTCCCCACCCGCAGCGTTTACTCGTCCTATTCCTACCAAGCCCAGGTTCTCCCCTCCTGTTCCTAGAGCTTACATCACAACTACTCCTCCTCCGAGTCGTGTATGCTACATGTGTGGTAGCTTGTCTCACTATTTGCGTGAGTGCCCGGACTTTCACCACTTATCCGTTCGTGATCGTGTCAACTTCATACGAGATTCTCATTTGTGTTACAGATGCTTAGATAAGCATTCCTTGTCCTCTTGCCGTCGCAATTATCGTTGTGGTACTTGTCAGCGCCAATCCCACCACACGATGTTATGCTATGACGAATCTGCACCCCGAGAGCGGATCGTTTCTTTCCGTGATGATGAAGCACGGCCTTCGCCTCGCACGGGCGGGCATTTTACTACTCCCCGTAGTCCGAGACGTTCGCCCCCTCCTCCCAATAGAGAGTACTCCCACGTTGCACGTCAATCACCTCCGCGCAGGGGCGGGCGATCCCCACTGCCACCCTCGAGTCAGAGCCGTCATTATTACGCGGATTCCCGCACTGCCCCCCTATTGAGAAGTCCTACTCCTCGTCAACATCCCTCCCGCTCTCCGCCTCCGTCGCATAACCAACATGTTATGCCGACTCGAGAATATAGCCCTAAGTCCCGTCATAGTCCGTCATATTGACTAGGCGTGGACCAATTCCCTCCTTCCGCTCCCATTAGTAGTATTCCTCCCAATTCCCTAGTCCTTTTACCTACAGCTGTTATCCATATCCGAACTTCCTTCGGATATTATGTGGAAGCACGTGCCTTATGCGACACAGGAGCACAGGGTTGCCTCCTCACCACCGATTTAGTCGTTGACCAGCTGAACCTTCCCTTGAACCCTTCAGTTGTCCCTGTACGTGGAATAGGCAACGTCCAGTCAGTCTATTCTCGCGGTACAGTTTCTTTTAGCTTCAAGCCTGTTCACTCCTCCTTCCCTGAGATATCCACCACCGCAATGGTCATAGATGTCATTGCTGGTGTCCATCCTGAGCTAGATTTACCCAGATCCGTCGTAGCTTCCACATCCCACTTACCTTTAGCCGATCCTTTATTCCATAAGCCTGGACCTATAACAGTTCTCCTTGGGGCGGATGTGATTGGTTCTCTCCTCAAACCTGACCTTCGGTTATTTTCTTCAGGTCTCGCAGCCTTGTCCACAATTTTTGGGTTTGTTTTATCTGGCCCTGTTCCCGGTACATATAACGATCTCAATCCACCTATGACAGGCGTGTCCCTGTCTCAGATCGTGGAAAGGTTCTGGAAAACCGAAGAAGCTCCTCAGTCAGATGTCCTCAATCCCCTCGACCAAGACTGTGAGGATATTTTCAAATCTACCACGACACGTGAACCTGATGGAAAGTTCATGGTGAGACTTCCCTTCCTCCCGAACCGTCCTCCCCTTGGCGATTCCCGATCTCGTGCCCTTCAAAGGTTCCTCAATATGGAGAAGCGTCTACAATCCAATCCTATCCTGCGCGAGAAATACATATCCTTTATGCGAGAGTACTCTGACCTTAACCACATGTCCTTATCCAAGTATGATCCTGGTGGTGAGCATTATTTTATCCCACATCACGGCGTGTTCAAAAGTGGCGGTGACAAGATCCGTGTTGTATTTGATGCTAGTAGTCCCTCTTCCTCTGGTGTCTCCCTAAACCAATGTCTCCACACAGGTCCTAAGCTCCAACGTGACATCACCCACATCCTCCTTAATTTCCGCAGACACAAAGTAGTTCTTGTGGCAGACATACGTATGATGTTCCGTATGACCTGGGTGCATCCTGACGACAGACGATACCAGCTGATCCTTTGGCGTGAAGATCCTTCCAAACCTCTCCTTACCTTCGAGCTGAACACCAATACCTATGGTTTGCGTTCCAGTCCCTTCATTGCGATCCGTGCCCTCCTAGAACTTGCTGACCGTGAGCGAACTTCCTTTCCCAATGCTGCAGAAGTCCTTAAAAATGACGTATACGTTGACGACTGCCTGACAGGAACAGACTCCCTCGAGAACGCTCGCCTCCTCAAAGCCGAACTTGAAGGCATAGTGGCGTCTGGTGGCTATGAGCTCCGAAAATGGATGAGCAACAAGCCTGAGCTCCTTAGCGACTTACCTCAAGATCATCTGCAGCTTCCCTACTCGTTCCAAGATCCTGATCATCCTCAAACCGTAGCGATACTTGGTGTTCAGTACTGTCCCACGAAAGATTCCTTCTCCTATAGTTTTACTCCTAAAACCAAGGAAGATGTTATTACCAAGCGTAAAGTCCTGTCCCTGATTGCTCGTATCTATGATCCCTGCGGTTGGATAGCTCCGGTAGTGTTCTCCGCTAAGGAGTTTATTCAGCGCCTTTGGCTTTCCGGATTATCCTGGGATGAACCCCTTAGTGAACCGCTGCGGAAGGAATGGGCTGCCTTTACTGGTGACCTACAAGGAATAGGTGAAGTAGCCATTCCTCGCCTGATTCGACCTAGCGGTTCCACGTCCTTCTCCCTCCACGGTTTCAGCGACGCCTCCGAAGCTGGCTATGCCGCCGCGATTTACCTCCGTGCAGAACGACCTTCCGGCGCGTGCTCCGTCCATCTAGTAATGGCTAAAACTAAAGTTGCCCCTGTTCGGACTCGTTTAACAATTCCCAAGTTGGAATTGTTAGGAGCCACGCTCCTCTCAAAATTAGTCCAGCACGTCGCCTTCTGTTTACAGAAGACGATGGTGCTGGCATCTATACATACCTGGACGGACAGCACGATAGTACTTGCCTGGATCAAAACTCCTCCCCATCACCTTCAAACTTATGAGGCAAATCGCGTATCCCAAATCCTGAATTCCGACACACAGTCAGAGTGGAGACATGTGCCAGGTCACATGAATCCCAGTGATTGTGCCTCTCGTGGTCTTCCCGTGTCCCGACTTATCCACCATCCTTTGTGGTTTTCTCCATCCTGGCTGACACAGTCACCTGACCTCTGGCCTGTGATTGCAGACCAGACTTCTCACGACAACCTTCCTGGACTTCGCTGCTTGATAATGACCTCAGACCTCCCACTCCCTGATCCTTCATTTTTACTAGAGCGTTACAGTTCCCTCAATAAGCTCATCAACGTTGTTTCCTATATGTTACGCTTCATCCATAATTCCCGAAAATCTTCCAATTGCAGATTATTTCCTTACCTTTCTCCCGATGAACGCCGCGATGCCTTATTATTTATTGTAAAAATTATACAACTAACCTCGTTTCCCGATGAATTAGATCGCCTACACCGTGGTGACCATATTAGAAATTCCTTAAAACGACTAAGTTTATTCCTAGACGGTAAAGGCCTTATTAGAGTCGGTGGTCGACTCCGAAATTCGAACCTTCCTTTTAACGCCCGGCATCCTTTGTTACTTCCCAAAAGCGGTCATTTTACATCTATCCTTATCTCCCACTACCACCTAGAAAACTCACATGCTGGAGCCAACACATTGCTTGCACTCCTTAATCGTGACTATTGGATACTATCCGCTCGCCGAGCTATCCAGCATGTAGTTTTTAAGTGTGTCCCGTGTTACCGCCTAAAAGCGGCTGTAAGTCAGCCACCTATGGGGGACCTACCTAAAGACCGCGTCACAGCTTCTCGACCATTTGACGGCGTTGGTACAGACTTTGCGGGTCCCTTTTACACCAAGATTCAGTCCTATCGCAACAGAAAAATAGTGAAGAGTTACCTGTGCGTGTTTGTGTGCCTTTCCACCAAAGCCGTTCACCTGGAAGTGGTGTCTGACCTAACTACGGAAGCCTTCATTTCAACTTTTACTCGCTTCGTATCGCGTCGTGGCCTTCCTAGCTTAATCCGATCTGACTGTGGTCGAAACTATGTAGGTGCGAGTAACTACCTCAAAGATTTAGAGACCTTCCTGAAACAAAATCAAGCGACCTTAGGTACCCAGCTCGCTATGAAAAATATAAAATGGGTTTTCGATCCTCCTGTTTGTCCTCATTGGGGTGGCCTCTTTGAAGCGGCTGTAAAATCAGCAAAATCCCACCTCAAGCGTGTTATAGGTGATACTCCCTTAACTTTTGAGGAGCTTACGACTGTCTTCGCCAGAATCGAAGCAGTCTTAAACTCCCGTCCTTTGTGTCCCATCTCTCCTGATCCTAATGACCTTGAAGTCCTCACACCTGGTCATTTCCTTATAGGTCAACCCCTCACTGCCCTTCCTGAGTACTCATTTGAGGATGTTAAGGTAAGTCGTCTTAGCCGATTCCGGTTGCTCCAACAAGTTGCTCAGCATTTTTGGTCCCGATGGCACCTAGAATACCTTAACACCCTTCAAATGAGACAAAAGTGGATCTCTCCCTCTAATCCTCCCCACCTGGACGAACTAGTTCTCCTAAAGGATGACAACCTTCCTCCCCTTCAGTGGCGTCGTGGACGCATAGTTCACCTTTATCCCGGGAAAGACGATGTCATCCGAGTGGTGGATGTTAAGACCCCTACAGGCACCCTGAAGAGATCCATCACCAAACTAGTTCGCCTTCCCATCGAGTGATTCCCTCCTCGACTTCTTACCTTCCCCCCTCTATCCTTAGCCAGTGCTTTTCCTTCCTTTTTTGTAAACATTGGAATGTTTAGGGCGGGCGAAATGTTTAGAACAAAACCTTAGCGCGGCGCGGTGATCCTAGTCACGTGATCGCTTTTGTAACACTCAGTTGCTCCTAAGACGTTGACTGACTTACTTGGTACATCATCCCGTGAAGTGAATACCCATTATAAAACCAAACCCAGTACATATATAGTGCCTGAACAGACGTGCAGTGTTGTGCCCACCCATCCTAGTGTCGACCTAGGCATTAGACTCGAGATCGCAGCATCCCAGCATCACGTACGTACCTACTGGACTTTTCCCCCTTTTCTTATAAGTGCCCAGCACGTGTTACAAACAGTACATGTACAGCTAATACATTACTATTAACCACTTATTCGCGTTGTGGTGTTATAACAAGTTTCTTGTTTGTTCTTTTTAACTTGTTTAACGGTATTGGGACGTATAGGTTAGTGACGAAGAACGTTATACCTGTTTTTGCAGCACTTAAGCTGTAGCTGTATTTGTTTAAAATAAAAAAAAAGTTTTTTTTGTACTTTTTATAAATCATCATAATCATGTTGTGACAGCAAGTTAAGAAAAGGCATTTAATTCAAATTAAAAAATATTTTAATCATGTAGGTACAAGTAGTTACACTTATGACGCGTCATACATTATAAAATTAACAATTTATAATGTCTACATTTTTATCATCCTGTTCAGTACCGAGAGGCCTTGTCAAGAGAACAAGCAGGCACGAAACTTTGTAAGGGTTCCATCATCCCTGTACATAAAATCGTCTTAAGATCTCAAAAATTTTATCTTATTTACTATCACAAATTGACGTACTAATAAACCTTCTCATGAACATGGATAATAGAAAACCCAATAACAACAGAAAATGGAGCTCTCAGAGTCTGATTTAGCAAAACCAGAAAAGGCCAAAAATTAATAATAGGAACAATATGTTCTCTCACAGGCTATAGGGGACCCTTGCTCCGATACTTGGCCAATTTATCCATTTTTACAATGTATTTTGTCGCAGGATATTGTTTGTGGACCGAAAGGTCTATTCTTGCAACCGCTGGATTTGTAATGTCGGCGACGTGATCTGAATCGGGAGTTTCAGTTCGGGAACGGGAATTTTCTGGGTTTTGCAGATATTACACTTTGTCTAAATGGTGAAATCGTTTAAAACAATCACCTAACTTTTAATATAAAATAAAGATAAGATGGGCTTATTACGACCTCCGTGGTCGAGTGGGGCGTCGCTATCTCGAGAGGTTCTGGGTTCGATCCCCGGTGGGGGAAAATGTTTGTGTGATGAATACAGGCATTTGTTCTGCAGTCATGGATGTTCTTTCTGAATATTTATATGTATCTATTTATGTCTTAAATTTATTTATCCGACATCTAGTATCCGTAACACAAGCAGCATTAGCTGCTTAAGATGGGGCTTAAGATAGTTGATATATTTTGGCTCGTATTTGCACCGCAACCGCCGGGAAGACTCTCCTCGCTGCCACGACTGCGGCGCTGCGGAGGACACAGCGCACTACACTCTCGTGGTGTGCCACACGTGGGCTCCCCAGCACCCCAGCATTATGTCTGAGGTTGGTCGCGATCTCTCCCTGCCCAGCATAGTGGAGGCTATGCTGGATAGGGAGACGGCGTGGTCAGCCTTCTCGCTTTTTTTGCGCGGAGGTGATGGCAGCGAAGGAGACGGCAGAGCGCGCACGTGAGGAAGACCCTCACGCTAGCGCGCTTAGGGCCAGGAGGGGGAGGAGACGTCGAAATACGAGACGTCTCCCTCCTCTCCGTGGAGGCAGCCAGCCGGCTGACGGAGCGGGGGCTTCAACGTCGGCATTGCACACGGCGCCTCCACTGCCGGGCGGCGATGGCTCAACTCTCTTGGCTATCGTCGCGCCCCCTCCCAGCGCCGGGAGGGGTGATGCCACGCCCCCCCACCTAGGGAGCTCCGCCGGGGAGGCTGACTGGGTAAACCTTGGGTCCCGGTCTCCTCTCCACTCCGCGGATAGGAGAGTCGCTGTGGTTTTAGTGAGTATGCCACCTGGTTTCGTCCCAGGGGGAGAGTCTCACAGTATTCGCCCCTTCCCCCGATGGGCGTTTCTGCGTAAAGCATTTCAACAGCGTAAAAAAAAAGTTGTGAATGTCTGAAGATATTTAATTATTTATATTTCTTTGTTAGTATTTTTACCCAAACTTCTAAATGGTGTTTCTAGGTGTGAGCATTTTGGATTAGATCACCATACTCTTTATTGCAATTAAAATGGTGTACAAATATGAAGTTATTATCATTGTTTGCGAGGGGGAACTTATCTCTTAACAGAAATCTTTCGATAGACGACGCCGATGAAAAACAATATGAAATAACAAATACACACCATCTAAAAAGAAATAAATATACTAATTAAGCTACTTAATTATCCATTTCAATATAAAAATAAATAAATATATATTTATGACTTAATACAAAGTTTTAAACATCAAGAGATAAATTAATGTTCGGTTTAAACAGTAGCAACCCATCTCTTCCCTTGGGTGTCTTAAAAAGTGACTGATGGACTTAGAACTGCACAACCAATAGCTTACAGCGGCGATGGGCTCACCACCTGTCGCGCTGAGTGCAGTCATCTGCTTGTTGAAGCGCAGACTATGGCAATGGACTGCTTTTGCCTAGCCTCTGACTAACCCTTAGGGGATAATAGTCGTGATTATTATTATTTGTGTATGTATAAAACAGTAATTTGTGATAAATAATAGTTCGTTAGTTTAATTCTAAAAGAAGATATTAATCAGCTGTCCTGGTTAAAGGATACCATTACTCGGCTGACACGTGTGAATTGGGACAAGAGAGAAAAGTCTAGGAGGGAGAAATCTCCATTTTTGTTTTAACTGTTTTACCCTAATTCTGGATAAACCAGGGTAGGTTGGATAATGATGATTGTATTTGACATAAGCAGTGATAGCAGAGATATAAAAAGCACCACTCATTTTCAAACGTCTAGGTGCTAAGTTTGCCTTATAATCTATACCCAAACGTTGCATGGCAATTGTTCTCACGGTGACTTAAAGCCCCAAACATACAGAATTGTAGACGTTGCCACAATATCTGAATTCTTATTCGTGATTTAAGCTTTGTTTCGCCTGACTTCTTAAGAATTTTCTGGAGTACGCTAAATTGTTTTATAAGAAGTTAGGAGCTAGACATTAAGTTTCCTATCTTATTCAACACTCGTAGCTACTTATTCAACTCACATAAATCTTCGATGTGACGTGATCACAAGTTTAAAGTTCCCGAATAGTTTAAACGTTATTCCGCTCGCTGAAATCAACCTCTCGTCTTCAGCCTATATGCTTGTCACTACTGGACACATGCCTTCCACATGGAGTATGGGCCGTAACACCACCACGCTGGCCCAATTCGGGTTGGTGGGTAGAAACGGTCGCAATTGAAGGTAGAAAGGTCGCAACCTGAAGATTGTTGATGTGGGTGTTCGCGGCATGAGCGAATGCTATGCTAGCATACGTCATGATGGGGCGGACGCAGTCTTACGGAGGAGCTCGATAAAATTAAAGAAAATTTTGGTCACCCATCCACGGCCTCACCATGGCGAAGGTAGCTTTGTTTTCGAAAGAAAGCCAAAGCATACTAACCTTCACTCCACTGAGCTCTGAGCTCTGAAATCAACCTCTACGTGCTTAAAAGTTTGTGGATTTATAATGATACGGCTTTAGGTCTTCTAAAGTGATATTATCAAGTGGTTATTCATTGACTTCAGCTGCTATTTCAACATCAAAGCTAACATCAGATCAAATGTTGAGATCAAATTGCTTTAAGGCTTTGAGGCCGAGCAAGTTCTTAAAGCATTTTTAAAAGCTTCTCATTTAATTTACTGGTCTGATAATAATATGGTTACCAAAATTAGTTAAAATAAATTTAGTCGCGCCATTTATATTGTTAATAATAAATATTAAAAAAAAATAAAAAAATATGATTTTTCCTTCATTAATGTTATTTCATTGTTTCAATATATTAGAACTTGTAAAGTAAATATAGGTGAGCCAAAAATGTCAAATATAAGTATAGAAATTAATTAAAAATAAGTTTTCGGGCGCCAGACTCACCTGTACTCGGATGCTAGTGGGGAGATTGAACAATTAATCATAAGGGGGGCTTAATAAAAACATATGCCTTCCTTTGCTATGTGTATTATTCACTTATAAGGTTAAGTACTTAAATTTTAATATTAAGATTACTGAGCAAATGCCAAATAAAGAAAAGACTAACTTGAAGATGTTGCATTGTTAAGGTTAATGAATAAACTACTGTTAGTTAAGTGATGGTGACAGCATACCTGTGGCCACGGTTACCTACGGTGCATGGCAAAGTAAAGTCTCACGCAGGGCTCCTGTGCCTTATGGTTTGAGGTAGCTGCTCCAAACCTCATGCCAAATGATGATAAGCAGTGATGCAATCCAGCGTGAAAATTCTAGCAAGACATCCTGCATTTAACCATTAATAAACGGCTAGAAAACTTGCAATTTAAAACGAAAATCGGCTCAAAATAACTTCAAATTTAACGTCGAAAAAAACGTGTAAGTAAACTTCGAAAAACATCTAGAAACGGCATACTTCTGAAACAATTATATTTCATGAGTAAAACATAGCCTGAGGCAAAAACGTGGATGATGCAATCCAACCAAAATTTTAAGAAAAACACCGAAATATGCTCACCTGAGGTATCTTGGTGCACTATTATACCATATTTATGGATAAAAAATATTAATCAGGGCATACTGCCACTGATATTTAAGGGATTTTTCAATAAAACAAATACGTTACATCTGCATCGTACGGCAGTTAAAGGTCGACGGTCTTACGTAGTTATCACGTAGTTATTGTATACTCTTTGGTAGTTATTGTATACTCTTTGGTCGACGGTGACAAATCATATTCGTCACCTGTCAAATCATATGAAACTTTTTTTTGAGGAGAAAAGCAAAGGGATTGTGCAGCCATACTGCCGACTAATAAATATTAATTTTGTAACGTAAAAAAAATACGTTACAATACCAATTGTCCTTAAGATAAAACTGTATATTGTTACATTGGCTTTTCATTGAGAGACGCTTTAGGAAATTAAGTAAGTTTAACATTGCAACTAATATTGTTTGTAAGTTAAGATATTAATTTCTTTTCATTACACACGTTTCCAATTTCCAAAGTAGTTCAAAAGTGGTAGTGTTACTGCCCATGAAAAAAACTCACGATTAAACCTTATGCCCAGCAGTGGACCTATTAAGGCTGAGGACGACTGTCAAATGTGCTTACATTTTCATACTCGTGTTTTACAGCATATAACTTTAATAGTCATTTTGTATGCATTACTGATTAACTGTCAATTGTCAATCTGATTTTGCTGCTCGTCAACAGCCAACTCTACTCCCCAGTTCAGATCTCGCAGTCCAAGTACTTTGACAGCCAAATTAGCAGCTGTCTGATCGAACATCCGTTGATGACAGCACGTTGACATGGTGTGGCCAACTCAATCTAACTTTGCGGTGATTCCAAAACAAGGCAAGTTAATAGGCTAACTCTGACATATTTCGGTGATCTACTTAGAAATCCCTAACTCAATTATTTGAAGAAATCGTATATATCAAATTTATTAGGGTCATAATTTACATAATAATATTCCTTATTCCATTACTCACAAAACCTAAAGCAATAATATTTAATATAAAAATAAAAATAAGAGAAACAACCAGCTGGCCTACTCTCTGACCAAATATCAATGGATATGAATTAGATTAGTCCTAGTCCTTAGTATCTAAGGACTAGAAATAAAATCTGTAATCTTTACAAAAAATAGTGTTCTTATTGAGTAACTAGGAAAATATTTCACGAAGAAATACCATGTCCAATTAAACTAGTACCTAGGACCTAGACATTAAGAAAATTATTTTCCATTACAATATTTCTGTGCTTACATTTATCAAGCCTGATGACAAAATATAGCGAAATAACTGACACATTATCTAAACCTCAATCCGAGGCCATTGAGGTAGAAAAGCACAAATACCAAATATATTCAGAGCTGTAAGTAACAAAAACTATTTCTGAATCTAACTGAAATCTGGGGTCTAGTAACGATGGTCCATCTTGTTGAGTATTGTGATAGGTGACGAAAATAATTTATTTTTGTATTTATTTTCCTTTAAGTAATATATTAGGTCCTTACCCATGAAATTGGTGTTTTGTATGGAGATTTTGGGGAATTCTGCATTTTCCATAGAAAAAATGGAAAATCCATAGCATTTTCCATAGAAATAAAAAATGTTGTACAAAGGGCGGCCTAGAGCGATATATCCCAGGCAACCTAAGGATGGAGAGGAAATATTCCATGAAAAAGTGAAGGAAGTTGGAGGTTCAACAAATTTTTATAATATAGAAAAACAGGTATGAAAAAACATTGTGGTGACTGTAATGAATCATTTACATGGGAAGGGCTGCTTGATGGCTGAAAAAGGTAAGAATGATTCTCGAAATATTGATGTTTCAGTTCACCTTTATATTGACAAGATATAAGATTAGTTTAATTGTTTTACTCGTGACAGGCAAGCTCTTGGCTTTCATCTCACCTGATGGTAAGTGGCGATAAGGCTGAAGGTGGAAGCGAGCTTCACCTGTATTCCTCAATAACTGATGAACTGGTATCATACCTTTAAATGTCGAAACACAACATTGCTTCATAATATTGTTATTATGGCGGCAGATTTAGGTAAGATGTTGGTAGTTAGCCTGGCAGGCTTATAAGCCCTATACCACCAACCAAACTGTGCAGAAAACCCCTGCCCCCGTGTGGAATCAAACCTCGAAGCTCCCCATCAACACCCGGTGGGGTCATGGATGATAACTTACAGCTTTAATAAATAGTAGGGTTTGTATCAAGGCGCTATACCACTGTTAGCGACTCTTTGCTGTTACTGCGCACCTCTCTGGCCGTTTTCTCTTTGGTTCTGCCTTTTTATTCACTGTCTGTCTGTGGTCATTTTTTTGGGTCTCTAACTTGCAACCAAAAGATATATTATTTAAATTAACGTATTTGAGCAGCTCAAGTAGCTGAGCAGCTTTATTATTACTATATATTTGTTGTAAGACTAGGTATTGTAAGTAGCCCTATTTATACTTATCTGTTTATTATTTGTGTTCCGTGTTTTTGTATTTACCTTAAATTTACCTTGTTCCAGAGTGCCTTGTTTTTCTATAAAATATACCGCAATATGTGACGACCCAACTGTATTTTCATTATCCTTGGCTTCACCCCGTCACAGGTTGATACGAGGAAATAACGATTCCTGTTTAACTTTCTCGTATACTCATCACTAGTTATGACTCAAACACGGTACTCGCTGGTAATATTACCATTTATTCCCATAATTACTTGTGCTCGAATAAATTATCTCGGATCGTTAATGTTGCAAGATTACCATATCATTTACATAATTGCGATGATCAAGAGATTTTTACGAGGGAAAGAGCTCGAATACTGAATTGGCTTAAACAGTTTGAATACCGCAGGTATAACACCTTGAGTTGTGATTTTAAGATCAGTAAGGTCTGATTACTGGTCGAAAGCGGAGCTCTGAAGGGCTACACCGAACTTATTATTTGTAAAACGCAACTGTGCAACCTTACTTAGGCCATAGATAAATTAAGTCGTATATATAGATCGATATTCCTATACATGGGTTTTTAGTTCGTCTACAACTTATTATTATTGCTTGTACCCCTTCAATCGACTTATTACGTTAGGTGGCGCTACTATACTAGCGGAACTCAGAGTAAACAGAACTGGAGTAGCCTTTGTCTAACATTCCCCTCTGCCAAATGCACAAGCATCGGATGCTTGCACGTTTAATAAAACTAGTTGAGCCGCCATTTTGACAGCCATAACATTGTAAACTTTGCGGCGAACACAGATCCCGCAAAAATCCCTGCCTGTACTGTTTTTTGTTGTAAAAATAAATAGAAAACATCGAGTGTGCTAAAAGATGGTGTCAACTTTTATTTGTAATTATAATTTTTAAGATTTCATGATTATTTACTTCGTTTATAATATAATTTCGAACGCTAGTCTCGTGGGGAGTGCGGCTGTGACGTTGTCAAAACGCACACTCCACGTGACTATTTCAAGCGTGTGTGTGCGTGAAATTTAAATTTTTGTGTCGAATTATGCATGTGTGCATTTGTAAAAACGGTTAAAGTTATTGTTTATGTGTGCTGGCTTTGAGTGTAGTGGTAACCTCACCCCCCGCAAGAAATAGCAGAAAAAAATGTTTGAGAAATTGAGTAATGACTGCTCCAGTTCTGTTTACTCTGAGTAGCGGAATTACCTTATTTATCTATATTTCCGCTAGCAAACAAAGGAGTACAAGCAGCAATAATAAATTTTAGACGAACTAAAAACTCATGTATGGGCATAGCAATCTATACTACTTAATTTATTTATGCTTATGCTATGGCGTCACGCCGTACGCCGCCTCGCTTCCTATAGAGATGTACTATTGTGGTCAGTTCCACACGCCGACGTTGGCGTCTTGACGCCGTACGCGGCATCTAAACACTGTGTGCCGCGTCTTCAGTCATTTCTACAGCGCATTGTCAACGCACGGGACTTCAATTCACTAGTTGATTTCGAGACGTTCACAAGTAACAACGTGTTGTCTACCCCACCACAACCTATCGAAAATGAGTGGACGCCATACGGCGAGGCAGTGCGGTCGGGTGGCGAGTGGCTATGAGCTATGACCTTTAAAAAAGGGAAAGTCTGACCAATAGATATAACAAAAAATGCGCTCTTATAATTTGATAATTTTCTATCATAATTGACTGGAAGGTTCTACCCCAGTTCAAAATATTTTCTTTCAGGCGACATAAATAACCCTTAATTATTGGGTCCTTATCTATGAAATTGGTGATTTTATTCTGTCTTAGCAATTTGTCCGTAACTATTAAGCTTCAGAACATTCTTATAAAATAATTGCCTCTTCTAAAAATAGACCATATATTTATTAATTTAATCTTTATGTACGACGTACAAAGGAGGACTTAATGCCTTGAGGCATTCTCTACCAGTCAACCGGAAAGCGGAGTGAGGAGAGCTAAAACGACGGTACAATAAAAGTTGAAAAACCAACAAAAATAGAATACTTAGAAATATACACTAATAATTACATTATTAGATATAAATAACCATAATATTTATGAATATAGAATATATTTGAGCTCGTATTATTTAATTTGATAATTTTTTGTAAGTTTAATTGTGTTAAAATTAGACACAAAGACAATGATTTTTAACTGCCTCCCGAATACATCATTTGATTTGCATTAACATAAAAACGATGAATAATTTTTATCAAGCGTGTTCACACACTTATTGCTAAAGCTTGTCTAATGATACATGCCAAATATATCTTTGGAATTGTCGCTGTGAAGAAAACTCAAAAAAGGTTAGTATGTAAAATGCAGGCATCCGCAAAATCTCCATACAAAACACCAATTTCATAGGTAAGGACCTAATATATTTTAACTGCATCTACAAATAAGCCAGTTATGCTTCAAATTAGGTCTTTTTCCCTCGATTTGGCACTCCCTATAACTCGCAGGCGCGAAGTCATTAGAACCATCCATTATCATATATTTGCATAAAGCCAACCGAGATTGACTAACTAAAATTAATAGTATCTCACATAAAATTTATGGAGTGTAAGCTCTATGAAATTTTTGGGTCAGATAGTAAAGTTATCACATGGAACACTTGACTTTTGTAAAATAATACATAATGCTAGAAATGTAAGATACTAGTGGTCTCCACGGATTCACCCGCGTGGTACCCGTTCCTGTAGGAATATTGGGATCAACTATAGCCAATTTTGACCGGGGCATAGACAAATTAAGTAGTATAGATAGCTATTCCCATACATGGGTTTTAGTTCGTCTTAAACTTATTATTGTCGCTTGGACCCCTTCGTTCGACTTATTACGTTAGGTGGCGCTACTATACTAGCGGAATTATTCAATGATTCTGCTAGTATAGTAGCGTAAAAACCCAGTATAGAAATAGCGATATATACTACTTAATTTATCTATGCCCGGGGATAGTGTAAGATTCTCAATAGTGATTTTTTTTATGGGATAGAAGGCAAACTAGCTGACGGGTCACCTGATGTTAAGCAACTACCGCCGCCCATGGACACTCGCAACACCACTGGGGTCACAAGTGCGTTGCCGGCCTTTTAAGTGGGAATACGCTCTTTTCCTGAAGGTTTTCATGTCACACTGGTCCGAAAATACTGCGGGCGAAAATTCAATCCACAGTTTAGTTGTGCGGGGTAGGAATTTCGAATAGGTCCTATAGTTTCGGCGTCTATTCAGTAATAAAAATAATATAATTATAGTAAGGCTTTATTACTATTATTGTATCCTAACATGCTATTATAATAACTATATACATTATCAATTTTTTATATACCAGATACATGTAAATACTAACAAAGAAAATTGTACATCTCATTATAAGTAAACCCTGTGTTTGTATGAGAAATAAATTCTTTAACCCCATATCATAATAAGTTCTTTAAAGTATATCGGTAATCGGTTTATCTATAGCAGCTTGTCTTTCGACAAGGCCTCCTCCAAGGACTTCCACGCAGCTCGATCTTTGGCTTTTTGGGTCCACTTATTGCCCAACATTTGTCTGAAGACGTCTTCCCGTTGCATTGTTACGGACCTACCAACCGCTGGCGAGGCGGAAGGCGTGTGTGGGACTCGCTCGGCGGCGGCCGAGAATACCCACTAAAACTCCCCGATATACCTCCTTGCCCTTCCGTGGGAGCGACCCGGGGTCTGCCGAAGCAATTCTCCGAGCCGGTCCCAGGGCTTCCCGACCTAGTCAGACACTAGGTCGGGGTTTGCGCCAATGGGGGATTCCCGGGTATATTCGGGAGATCCCCAGACGTGGCAGCCGGTGGAATGCGTGCGTGGAAGCCATCCAACGCACGCGGCCGCTCGCGGGGCAGGTAGAAGGAGAGGCTTATGGCGCCCGCCTTCTCCTGCCCACCCGTCTACGCCGGAGAGGAGCGGCTAGAGCATCCTCCTCCCGCTCCCTCTCCGCTGCCTCCTTCTGCAAGAGCACGTTCTCGCAGAAGGAGGCGGCAGCCTCCCATACTCTCTTGCTGCCCACCATGGCCATGACCAGGGTAGGCAGCGAGAGGTATCCCCCGCCAAGCACCGCGCAAAGGTCGCGGCGCTCCCGTCGCCAGGCCGGGCACTCTACTAGGGTGTGCTCGGCCGTATCATCGGGGGAGTCGCAATGATGACACCGCGGCGACTCCTCCCTCCGTGCGACGCGGTGCAGAAAGTGACCGAAGCACCCATGTCCGGTCAAGATCTGCACCAAGCGGTAGGTGAGGCTGCCGTGCCGGCGCCCAACCCACTCCTCCAACACTGGACGGATCGCGTCGATCGTCCAGTGGCCGGCTGCTGGGGAGGCGAGTGCCTCAGCCCATTGGCCCAGAGCCTCCCTCTGAGCCAGGGTACGGACCCTCCTCACCTCCTCGAGGATGGGCCGTTCCCCCCGTTCCCGCGCTGCGACTCGATGCCGATGCACCCGTGCCAACACGAGGGCATCAACATCCCACGGGGTCGTGCCTGCCAACACGCAGGCTGCCCCGTGGCTGACCGTGCGATACGCTCGCACGGCCCGAGTCGCAATGACCCTCTGCGGCCTCCGCAAGAGGGCCACCGTTCGAGGGGAGAGGCACTCCGCCCACACCGGGGCTCCGTATAGTGCCATAGACCGCACCACCCCGTGGTACAGCCTACGGCACGCAGAGCTGGGTCCCCTGAGGTTGGGGAGGACCCGTCCGAGCGCGGCTGCCGTGGCACACAGCCGAGGAGCGAGGAGCTTGAAGTGCTCCTCGAAACTCCACCGAGGGTCCAGAGTCAAGCCGAGATACTTTATGTGTACCTCGACTGGAATCCGGACCCCGTCCACTCGGACACGAAGCCCCGGTGGGATTCTGCGCCGTGGGGCGTGGAATACCGTGGCCCTCGTTTTGTCGAGGGCCACGTCCAGTCCCAGGAGGCTGATGCGTCGGACGACCATAGTGGCGCCGACCGACGCAAAATATGCCGCCTCCTCCCACTCCCTCGCTCTCGCCGCGACGAGGGTGTCGTCCGCAAAACAAACGACCTCCATGCGGGGCAAGAGCGAGCCGCGCAGAACCCAATTGTACCCCAGGTTCCACAGTAGAGGGCCCAGTACGGAACCCTGGGGTACACCTGCCGCCATAGTCCAGCGCTGGACGCGTCCGTCCGCGTCCTCGTAGAGGACTACCCTCTCGCGAAGGTAGTCTGAGACGAGGACGCGGAGATAGAGGGGCACCTGATGGTATTTGAGTGCCACCTCTATGCACTCGTGAGGGAGGCTGTTGAAGGCGTTCGCAATGTCCAAAGACACCGCGATCGCCACCTCCCCCTGTGCTGTGGCCACCTCAGTCCACCTCTTGAGGCGGGCTAACGCGTCCACGGTGGACCGACCGGTGCGGAAGCCGTACTGGCATTCGGCCAAGTCCGGCCCCCTACATTCTAAGTGCTCGACGATACGGGAAGCGAGGACCCTCTCGAAAAATTTCCCCGCCTCGTCGAGCAACACCACCGGCCTAGGGGTACCCTAGGGTGACAAAATAACTAATATAACTAAAGAAATAAATAACTAATAAAATAACTATAAATATGATGAACTCAGTTATAACTTTGGTTCATCATATTTATAGTTATTTTATTAGTTATTTATTTATTTAGTTATGTGACAAAATAACTAATATAACTAAATAAATAAATAACTAATAAAATAACTATAAATATGATGAACTCAGTTATAACTTTGGTTCATCATCTTTTGTATCCCGTAACATGTGTACTGTCTATTAATACAAAGAATCAAATTTTTCCTCTTTAAATTATTAGTATATGAAAGTATGGCTTATTTTAATAAGGGCCTTTATGAAGCATAGTGAGTATAGGAAGCCAAATATCTGTGCCAAGATCTGCAGTCTCTGCCTTCTCCACTGGGACAATAAGATCGAAAGGATTCCAGATTGTATGTATTAAAAGAACAAAAAATGAATCCTTTTAAACCATTTTTTCAAATAGCTTTGTTGAGGATGGAGATTTGAGAGCAAATAAGACCACGCACTGATGTAACACGTATAATGTCTAATAGCACACTGACAGTAAAAAAGTACAATTGTTTCTATCAAAAAGTCTGACATTCTCAATATAAATAAATCCAAAATATGACGTACTGGGAATTTGGACTTAAGGTCCGAAAAGGTTGGTGCTGGTCGCCAACAAGCTTCAATATAGCCGCCATTTTATAAAATCATTCATGGCGATAGAAAGATAATGTAAGGCGTTGTATAAGCTAAACATTATGGGCAAGGTCTATTTATTATAATTGTTAATGATAATAATTGTTGTTATTT
Organism: Parapoynx stratiotata; assembly: GCA_910589355.1. Lineage (NCBI taxonomy): Eukaryota > Metazoa > Arthropoda > Insecta > Lepidoptera > Crambidae > Parapoynx > Parapoynx stratiotata. The sequence goes on from OU342458.1 coordinate 17,909,462, forward strand.
TTTTCGCCAATGTTATTTTATGATAAAAAAAGCAAACAATTATTAAGGGAAACGTGTTTTGTCATAACATTGTAATAATAATGTTCCCCATATTATAATGTAGGACGGAGGATGGATATAATCTTTGTGGTCCAGATCGGTGTGCAAGTTCATACCAGCATTATCTGATACGGTTCTGTAGGCTCGGAAGAGTAATGAATTGCAGAGAAGGAAGAGAAAGGTATGCCAACTTTTTAGTTAAAAACAACTTGCAGAACTTAGTAGGAATATTATAGTATATTTTCAATGAGTTAGTTCAGGTATCCCTATTGGATTGACTCTTGATTCAAGCGCGTCATGTTGGCTGTTTATTCTCAATAGCACGACCACACTCACAGTTGAACAAGAGGTTACGACTTTCCCTGTTACTGGGGACTGCTACTGCTACGAGAAGTACTCCTTTCATAAAATAATCTGCGCGCGAGTTTTGCCATTCGACGGCTAACTATCGTCATAAATTAATAAAAAAATTGTTGGGGTGTGGTTGTGTGGACTGTATTTCTAGGTAAACGTAAAACACCGTTGGTTCACAAGAAGCGTTTATTTCCAGTACATTTACAATACAATTTCCGGTACATTCACAGGTACTAAAGACAAGCAGCACTGACACAGTGTCTAGAATTATAATATATCAAATAAGAGAACACGTCCGTACAGTACGGTGGCCTTGCGTGGAGAGAGCGAGAAGCGCGGCTCCGCTAGTGATGTGTACATCGTAATGCTAGTGTTGGGTAACATTCCAACAACAACCCAATTGAATATATTTTTCTTGCATTATAACAATTTTGTAGACAATTCTAAAAATTTTAATTAAACTTCGGCAATTAAAATTAGCTGACTTAATGTCAATGGCCTTTAGTCCCTTAACGTCAGTTGATGCGTCCCTGAGGCGGTTTTTGTGGCCTCAGCAATTTCAGTAAGCGACGATCTCGCCTAGTGCCATTCTAACTTGCTTATTTGTTAAGCTGTGTCAGCAACTCAACTGACCCAATTGTATTTTTTTCGCTAGAATGTTGGTCAATTCGGTTCATTTGACGAAATATTCTGAAAGTTAAAAAAATAGTTGTGTTATCACATCAAATCCATTTTAATGAAGCCACGGTTATTTTTGTAATCTAATTGTAGTTAATTTAGTTCCTAAAAAATCTAAAGAATTTACAAAACGACGTTACGAACTACGTGTAAAATGTAAATAGATTGTTAACTAACGCGTAGGTACTAATAATTGTTATTACAAGTTCGTACAACTAGCTACTCTTTCATTTTTATTTGTCCATATTTAAATATCCAAATACGAAATTCTGTTTGTTCATTGTTTTCCATTCTGATTCAACCTTTATGCAGGCAGGGCTTCGAGTGCTTCGAGAGAGTACCTCGACGCCCATTTATTTTATATCTAAAGTACAGTTATTAATACCTCAGACTCTACAAAACTTTACAAAATCCTTAAATAATTGCAAATTGTTTGAGGGTCTGACGAGGACTGACTACCGGTTTGTTCAACCTAATACAGATCTATTTAAAAAAGATGAAGATAGAAATTATGTACTGTAAGTATTTTAGTTAATATTTTATTTAATTATTGTTTCAGTGTGCCTTTTTCGTAAGCAAATGAGTAAAGTTAGAGAACGGTACCTTATTTTTGTTCAGGCGTTACAATTATAAAAACCTAAAAATTATGGCTGTCGTCCAAAATTTTTAACCAAAACCCCTCGACTGCTGCGAAATAAAAACGTGCTCATTGTTTTAAATTCATTAGTGTTTTGTTTTATTCTCAAACACTGGGAAAGGATTTATATGGAGCTGCTATCATTTGCAAAGTAAGGATAATAATTCAAACAGATTTCATGCCCACTTTATTATGAGCTTTGAGCTTCCTACACGCCCTTTTTAACGTTAGGTCTAGCTATGAATCTGGATTTCCTTGCTCATTTCCATGAGGATTTTAAATAATGGATTTCTCGTAAAACTGCTTGTATAAACATTTAGAGGTTATACTTCTTAGAACATGATCAGAAATGTAATATAGTTTATGTATTAATAATTATACGTAATTAGGTAAATATGTAGTGTGTTATTTTAGCATATGTAGCTCAAGTAATAGTATATGTAGTTTATGATTGTTTAATTCATTATCAATCATTTTAATTTGATATTTGTTTGGATTTTAGTGCCCCCACTCTGAATCTCTGTTTGGCCCAAAGGTTGACTGGGAGAGAGCGATGTATTATCGTTAAGTCCGCCTTATGTATTTTGGACATTATTTTGGACATTAAAGATTAAATAAATAAATAAATATGTAGAAACACTATGGAACTAATTTCTTTCACTAAAGTCACTTAGCTATGTCGATTTATAGAGTACTGTAAGAGTGACAGAGTATAGAGTAGCCTGACAGCCTGACAGAATAAAGAGTAGTGATTGTTTTAATTTTTTTACATTAAATATTTTTAAATATTTCCATTCGTAAACTTATACATGATTGTACTCATTTCTGAATAAAAGTCCTTCCTTATCTAGTTTGCACGTACGTGCCAACAAAAAAATAAGGTTAATATTGAAAGTCAGTATATTTTCTTTTTTTATCTATATATTGCTTAACAAGTGACTACGCAAGTATTTATAAAAGTGTGCACTTAGGAACCCATTTTTTTTAAGAATATACTAGCGGTCGCCCGTGGCTCCGCCCGCGTGGATGTTGGTTACCGCTGCAAAAAGCATACCCAGGAAAGACACGGTCAGCAAAATGATTCCCAGGTCAATTCACTGACACCGACACTAAAATCGATGATGCAGTCATTATCCGCAGGTTGCATAGTCTTTATAGTTGTTAATGATGAAAATATTTAAATGTAATTAAAACTAAGTTTTCACTTCTGCCGGCAGTCCCGGAGTGCAACCCGTTGTCTTAGGATAGATAACTAAAGCGATATAGATCTAAACTCCCCTCCCGCACCCCCGCCTTGGTGAAGCTCACTTCGCAACGGTCCGTGTAGCAGAAATCGTAATATTTTAATTTCGCCACAACTTCAAAACCAAACGTCCTATTTTAATCATTCATAGACCAAATATTATCTACATATACTGTTCTTAGTGATTAATTAATTTATTTTAATAAGGATTAATAGCATGAGTAAAATAAATGCGTTTAAATGTAGTCCAAAAAAAATCATGATTTTTAAATAAAAAAATGGTTGTTGTGCCTCGCTCGACATATATAGGTATAGTGTGTCGCGGACTTTTGATCTGCAATTAATTACAACATTTTATGGTTCTATCTTTTATAGTTTTGGCAGCGTACGCAAAATAAGCTTTTTCTTCTTTACTTTTCTGGTTGATTTTTTACACCTTGTGTCCGAAAAACCCAAATATCTTAAGGAACCCTATTTTTCCAAAATACAATTTAGCTTTTGTTACTCGTGGATGATGTAGCTTTCGAATGATGAAAGAATTTTTAAAAGCGGTTTAGTAGTTTTTGAGCCATTTCATTACAACCAAACAAACAAGAGTTGATGAAGCGAAAAAAATATGCAAGGATCGTAGCAAGTGGAAGGATGTAATCTCTACCTACCCCTGTGGGAAAAAGGCGTGACTTATATATGTATGTAAACAAAGTTTTCCTCTTTATAATATTAGTGTAGATAAAAAACACCCTCAAAACCAAAAACAAACTGAATTTATTGGATAGGCTAAGTTTGGCGCTTAAAATTAGATAATCTTACAAAATCAATAATTATACTTAAATAGTAATTTATTATAATCAAGTTCATTACCGCGAGTGTTTGTATCAAGTACCTACATTCACAGCTTTGCCTGTGGTTGTAATCGATACAAGCGGCCGGATTCCGAGAGTAAGGCATATGAAGAATCCGACATAAAAACTCATGAGCCACTTTTTTAACAAAGCTTTTAATACAAACACCTTCGTCTGCCCTTTTCTACTAACCCTAAAGTATTACTCCAGAATAAACCTTCAGAATATAACCTATTAGTTAACTATCTTTCTAACATTCTAAATATATCTGGCTAATTGATAGACGCCTGCTATATATGCTACGTTTCTTACGGCTGATAGATCACTATTAACGAGGGATAATAATGAACTCACTTATATTATCGCTAGTTACTTGGAAAATAAGTACTTGGAAAGTGTAGTAATATTATTATGTTATCATTTTGCCTCAGACAGTCGCGCACAGATAAAAACAGCACTTCTCATTAAAGAAATCGTCGCAGCCGTTCAGTCTTCTGGTGTACCATTTATTTATTATTATAATCCATTACATAAGGCTGTAATCTCTGCCAACTTTTTCAGGACAAAGGCGTGAATGTATATTTTTCTCGTGTATTTATTTCCTACTAGTGGCTTGCCGCAGTTTCACCCGCGCGGTAGGCGTTCCCATGGGGATAAGGGTATAAAAAGGAGCCTATATCCTTCTGAGGCTCTAGTCTGTATACTAAATTTGGATTAAATCGGTCCAGTAGTTTTAACATGAAAGCGAGGCTCACAGACTGACAGAGCTACTTTCTCATTTATAATAATATTAATTAATATAGATCTATCGTAGTCGCGATCGAGATGGCACACCGCTAAATGTGATCTCGTCCAGGCAACGATCCAGCAATTGGAATTCAGAATGGTTAGTCTTATTAATAAATACATTAGTGAAGTTTTATATTCAGTTTGAAATAGTATACATATTTTGTAAACCTTTTTTAAATTAACATTTTATTGCTTTGGCTAAGTTTTAGGGAACAACACCAAGCTTACGTTAAGAATTCACTGTAGATTCAATGATTCATCATCATTAGCCTGCCCTTTTCCCAATTTCATTTGAGGTCGGCGCAACGAGTCTTTCTCCTCCACTCTCCCCTATCACACGCCATATCAACATTCACTCCCATTCTAGCCATGTCCTCATTCACACAATCTATCCATCTCTTCTTTGGTCTTCGTCTCCCTGCATTACCATCCACGCTCATATTCATAACTCTTCTCGTTACATGCTCATTCTCTCTCCTCAAAACATGTCCACACCACGACAGCCGCTTTTCTCTCAACTTCTCTATCACTGGAGCAACTTTCAGGCATCCCCTGATATACTCATTCTTCACTCTATCAATCTTCGTCACTCCACACATCCATCTTAAATATGTATTTGGATACAATATCTATTTGTTTTTATTTTCGGTGATATTCAATGATTATATCTCCGAAAATAAAAACAAATAGATATTGTGTCTGAAATTGTAACCCCTGTCAAATTTAGGAGCTTCATAACGCTATTCCATCACATGAAAACCTATAGATATTTACGGTTCGCGGATTACTCTCAAAGAGACAGTCGGCATGCACGCCTTTTGTACCTTCCTTCAGAGAATAAGGACGCATGACTCGTAAAAAATATGCAATAAGACATTCTTTGGCGCAGAAACCAGGAAGTTTGGGAATAAACATAAATTCCACCTTGTTTTTGATTGTTTTATGTTGTTTTAGTTTGATTATTTGTTATTTTGTACAAAACACTGAGGTGGGATGTAAAGCTACGTGTTTCACTCGAGTGCAAAGATTTTTCACCTCGTGCCCTTTTGGTTCCCAAGCTAACCCTCTTGTAGAAAAAATAATAATTTTTGTTGATTTATTTTAAAGGGGGTTTTTGTTAAGAAAATAATCATACCAACCCATCTCTTCCCTTGGGTGTCGTAAAAGGCAACTAATGCACTTAGAACTGCACAACCATCCAATAGTTTATAGCGGCGACGGGCTCACCACCTGTCTGAGTGCAGTCACTGCTTGGTGAAGCGTCCTAGACCTAGTCTCAGACTAACCCTTAGGGGATAATAGTCGTAATTATATGTATGTATGCTTCTTTAAGCTTGCCAATACAGAAAGGGATTTCCAAAGCGTATCGCTCGTAAATCGATATCCTTTATTTTTCCTACTGCATAAGCTATCTCACTCAGTTACACAATTCTATTACAAAAATAATATTATCCTCTACCACATTTCCCTAAAATGAGGTTTCTATTTCCTGCGTTTGACTGAAATAGCATCTTATGGAAATTTATGGCTTGTTCTATGAGCTTTATAGCGTTCTAGCTAGAGGTCTCCTGTTTCTGTCTCGAAAACAAAGTATTAAGTCCGACGACCAACTTTGTTACTCTGATCGCTAACTATCGACATCAGCAAAAAACTTGCAAGCAATCTCGGATTTGCTATCCAAAAATGAATCTTAAGGAGTCCAAATTTGGTTTATTACAATGATAGTTACATAAGGAAGTCTTGAAAGGAAATCTTCCTCTATTGCAAAAGCTCTACCCCTTTAATTTTCGGGTTACTTGGACAAACTTTATGGATTATCTCTCATAATTTTTTTTTATTACATTTCAGGCTGACTTTTATGTGGTGGCAATTTAGGCTTCACTTGAGTTTAATATAATAAATTTTATAATTTATTTATTTTTTATAATAAAGGACCAGGCAAATGTCATATTGCCTTATGTTAAGCAAGGAGTTCTTTGCTGAAATAAGTTCATTTTTTCGTTCATTTACGATGCTTCATCGATGAAATGGCGAAAATAAAATGTCTAGATTGTCGTTCATCGCAAAGAACCTTCGCGATGAAAGCTTGAGGCTCGCGACTGTCTTCACTATTACCTTTTCGGCCTGGATAGTGCCTTTTCCCGCTTGTTCAACCCAGGGTTGTAGGAACAAGGAAGCAGCGAATATCATTGCAATAAGAATGATTGTTTGAATTTGTTGAACACTCTAGAAATATGTCTAATAATTTTGGAGCATTTATGTTAATAAAAAAACAGCCAAGAGCATGTCGGGCTACGCTCAGTGTAGGGTTCAGTAGTTTCCCGTCCGTTACATTAAGTGTCCCCCCAATTAAGAATTAAAATAGCCCAAAGTACGGCGCCATCTCTCAATACAAATTTATGTTTTCAGGTTTATGTATGTTGGGTTTTCGGTGGTAATTTTGGATTGCGTGAACCGATTTTAATTACTTTTTTTTTATTTGAAAGAAGACACGTTCCGTAGTAAAAATATGTAAATTAAAATAAAAAAATGCTTGCTTACAAATGTTTAAATTACAAAGTTGGTTAAGGCCCGATTTTTCAATCCTCAGATAAAATTATCCGCCATTTAAAACTATCACTGTCACTTTCTAAAGCCATAAAAAGAAAAGGGACAGCTACCATTTGACTGACAGATAGTTTTATCTGAGGATTGAAAAATCGGACCTTGAAATTTTTTTCCAAAAACTGTTCCTGTTATTTTTTTTCAACTTGATGGGATGCATCAAGTTGAAAAAAAAATTCCTAGAAAGTATTTATAAAGTTCTTTTTTTGTGAATTTTTTCACATTTTTGAAACATATGGCTCATCTTTTTTACTTTTGGAGCGATTATTATAGTTTTAGTAAAAGTCCTATTCATTTTTAAATATGTACATAACCGAGATCATATTACAAAAAAATCTCTCACAAAAACTTTTTTTTTTCAATTTCTATTTTACTACTTCATCAGCGTGATTGATATACTTATCGGTACTATATTTCAGCTTTCTACAGGGTGACATTGAAGATAATTGACAAATTTTAATGGGGGGTTCTCATTATATGTGTGAGGGAGAAAAATAAATCTAAATTGTAAAAAAAATCAACTTTTACTCGAAACTGGTAAATATACATATTAAAAACATAAACCAAAAAAATTACATATAAAATTTATATAATAAAAATATTACATTAAATTCGATACACACTTTTGTTAACAAATGTACAGTTGTTTCATTCAATAACACAGCGCGACAGCTGCAACTAATAATTGCGTTATTGTATTTTCTTAAATAATGTTTCATTACGATTTTAATTGTTATTATACCGATTATTATAACGTTTAAAATGTCCTGTAAAATTTTGTCGAATGATTTCAATTCCACCCTGTAGTGCTAACGGTTACTGAGATTATTCGCGGACAGACGGACATGGCGAAACTGAACGAAATAAACAGACAACGGAAACAAACGGAAAGGGTTCCTAGTTAGACTACGAAACCTTTAAAAAGTTAATAATATTATAGTTATTTGCTTCAAAACAATGTCAAACAGAAATAAGAACCTGTAACGCATTTGTCTTGTATTTTTATAATAAATAAAATAAAAAATATCCGTAAAGCATTTCAGAATACAAATCTGAGCTAATTTTGCCTTGACATCCGACATTAAACGACGCATCGGCTTGAGTTTCGCCCCAATATTTTATTTAGGAGCCCATATTTGAAGAAAGCTTGCAAATTCACGACAGGATGAATTTTCAAATATATGTACATGTGTTAAGAAGGTTTCTTTATGACGCCGCACATCCGATAGAAGCTACTTTCCCGCGTAAGTAGGGTTAACCGTTTGGAAAAAATGGAATATGCGCTATAATTCCCGGTTGAGCGATTCTTAGCCACCTACTTACATTCAGGGCTAAGAAAGATCGATATTGCTCATGCCTTCTGGTAGAAAAACTGTTTTGGTTCCTTTACGATTATCGCGCGCGCTTTTATTAGGCCTGGTGAGTTGGTACGCGTCGCCTGATGGTAATGTTACGCCTTGAGCATTATTCCGGCGCATGACTCCATTAAAATCAGAACAAAACCTCATTTTGATGGATTGACGAGGTCCTTCAGCGTGAAGTCTCTAATTTTGCAAGTAATATTGATAATGTATGTGTGTGAATGTATGTATGTGTGTGTGTTGTTTGTATGTATGTGTTGTGTGTGTATTGTGTGTGTTGTGTTGTGTTGTGTGTATTGTGTAATGTATAGTACATTATGGCACAAGTGTGTAAAGTTGGTGATTACCGCTGATGCGGGAAAGTGGACGTGAGATTATTTTAATCGCAATAGTCTCACGTCGGTGGCACAGCCCGAGCAGCAGGCTCTCGCCACAAGCAACTGATTCCATATTCAGAGATTTATATACTCACTTGTGAATAATAGGATAAGTCACAGTGTGAATAACAGGTACATTATGATGTGTCTGATAGTGAAACTAGAGCCACTTTATGAGCGAGTGTGTTGAAGTAGTACATTATGATGCAAGTATGTAAAGTTGGTGATTACTGCTGAGGCGGCATTGGTAATCATCAATACACACGTGTGTCATACGACGTTTTTCAACACACTTGCGAGGAATATAGGCACGTATTCTAGAATCAATCTCATTTTTCATTGGCATTGATTTGACTACTCATAACTGGATGAATATCCCCTACAATACGTAGTTAAATATTTTTTTTATTTGAATATTAATATAATTAATAATTGTATCTGAATAGTTGGAAGCACTAAATACATACCCAATTTAATTATAACAAAAAAAATCTCTGAGCTTAAATGGTGTTTATGTTCCTACCATTTTCAAATTAACTGGAGGAGAAACCATTTACGGACCGTACCTACCGGTGGCAAGCCGGTAGGCGTGTGTGGGACTCACCTGCCATATTAGCACTACCCACTAAAACTCCCCGATATACCCGTTCCTGCCCTTCTGTGGGAGGTCTGCCAGAACCACTCTCCGAGCCGTTCCCAGGGCTTCCCGACCTAGACGGACACTAGGTCGGGGTTTGCGCCAGTGGGAGATTTTCCGGGCTTATTCTGAAAATCTCCAGACGTGGCAGCCGGTGATACGCGTGCGTGGAAGCCATCCGACGCACGCAGCTGCTCCCGGCGCAAGTAGAGGGACGGGCTTATGGCTCACGCCTTCTCCTGCCCACCCGTCTACGCCGGAGAGGAGGCGCTAAAGGATCCTCTTCCCACTCCCTCTCCGCAGCCTCCTTCTGCAAGAGTACGTTTTCACAGAAGGAGGCAGCAGCCTCACACACTCTCTTGCTGCCAACCATTGCCCTTATCATGGGTGGCAGCGAGAGGTTAGTTCCGCCGAGTTCGCGGCGCTCCCGTCGCCAGGAACTGTACCATACCTAACACTCCGGGCAGACGATGTGAATTAGTTACGACTTTCACGTGAAAAACTACATGTTGCAACGATAATACACTATATATACATCCCACTCAGCCTAAATGTATAAATCCCACTGCTGGGCTCAGGCCTTTCTCGTAGAGAAACACATGAGGAGTATGGGCCGTAACAAATAGTGACCAAATACTCGTAGTAACAAATAGTTGCAAAAAGTGACCGGGACCAATGGCTTAACGTGGCCTCCGAAGCACGGAGGCATTCGACTTCATATAGTTTTGGTCACCCATCCAAGGCCTGACCATGGCGAAGGTAACTTTGTTTTAGATATCAAAAGCCACTTAAACTCGTCTAAAAACAAACATACCTACTGCTTATCTTAAAAATAAAAAAAAGTTAAATTTTTTCAAAAAACAAATTTGAAATTCAATATCGTTTATTAAATTGATGCGTTTTAGCACATCCTTGTGAACCTCAAAGCTCTTTGAAATTCTCAAAATTGTGGTCCAGGTAACCGTATTCTTGTCTATGAAGAAACTGCTATTGAAATAGTTAATATAATTTCAAGCCACAAGAATTGAAATTATTTTCATTTCAGGCTTCATTAAAAATCTAACAAGCTTATAGACCGAGTTTTACATTTTCTGATAAAACTTCGTGCTTTTATGTCACACAAAAAATTTTGTTGTACCTGAAATTTTTAGTAATAATGACCTATCGTATTTTTCATATTACTTTTATAAAACGCAAGCCATAATCTCATCTGTTACACGGTGCAATATAGTTATTATTTCTATAGCATCTGAGTAGGAGTTTGTATTTGACGAGGATATTCTTGCAGCTAAGTCAATAACATTCCTAGCGTGATTAAAGCAGAGTGACTTTGCAAATTATTCTCATAATCTTTATTGGATTCGGATTATGCCAGATATAGCCAACGAACTTTATTATTACTCAAATGATAGAATCATTAAACTGTGTTATTATCGTCTTCTTCTTTTAAGTGGATTCGTATTGGTAGTTAGGTTTTTATAAGTAAGCGTTCATTCTTGACCTAGCTAAGATCATTGTTTTAAAACATGTATAATCTTTCTGACTTGTTTTAGAATAAGAACAAAAGAACTTCAAAGATGATTGCATTACCTTCTTTGAAGCTCTTTTGTTTTATCGACTTAACAATCAACTAGTTCAGCAACCGCAAAACCAAAAGCGATGTTAAATTTTAAGTTATATTAGTTTTTGCCCGCGACTTTGTCCGCGATTACTGGTTTTTTAACTATCCCACGGGGACCCTTTAATTTTCCGGAATGAAAAGTATCTAAGATGTTAACCAGGGATAATAAATAAATAAATATCTTCAAACATTCACACCTATCAACTAGCCCCATTTTAAGCAACAAATGCTGCTTATGTTACGGACACTAGAAGACGAATATATATATTTAATAGATAAATACATATAAATATCCTGAATATATATAAATATGTATAAACATCCAAGTCTGGAGAACAAATTCCTGAAAATTCATCACCCAAACTTTTCCCCTCACCGGGGTTCGAACCCAGAACCTCTCGAGATGGCGACGCCTTGAGACCGGCATACAGACCACTCTACCACGGAGGTCGTCTGAGGGATATAAGGTATTACCATGCAAAATTTCATTCAAATCGGTCCAGCCATTTCGGAGATTAGCCCGTACAAACAGACAAACAGACAGAGAAACATAACAATTGAAAAAAATATTTTGGTATTTTCCTTCTTTTTACATGCCCCTGACTTGATTTTAAGCATTTTTGTTCTATATACAGACATTCGACCCCTACAGTTTTATTATGTATGTATAAATTAGTATTATCTAAGTACGAAAGAGCAAACAATTCCACATTATTTTACCCCACTCCTGACTATTTGCCACTTTTAGCTATGACAATTCTCACAGTTTTGTGCCAGCTGCGTCCTGTGAGACGCCATCATTATTGATATCTGTCTATCAGCCTGGGGTGGTCTCTCCATTCGTTGCTCCTACTGTGACGTGGTGGTCCCGGTAAATAAAAGGCGCTGGGTCGTCACTTATAATTATGTATTTACTATCAAAAACTAAGGCACTCTGAAACAAATTTTATAAAAGGTAAATCACAAAACACTGAACATATAAAAACGATGAGATAATTATAAAGTAGGGCTACTTACTCGTACAAAAGTTTGAAAACGAACGAACAAATAAAAATAAAAATGATGTATTCCATTCCACAGCGAGACTTCTTCCAATAATGTAATAACTCGGTTTTCAATTTATAAATATAATATGCTTAACAATAATTATGAGGACAATACAATAGGAAAGACAGACAGTGAATTAAAAAAACGAAACAGCCAAACGAAAATGGCCAGAGAAGACCGCAAGCAAAGAGTCGCCAACACTGGTATAGCGCCTCGTTACACTACTGCTACTTCTAGCTGCTGCTTCTGCTGCCTCTGCAGCAGACAAGGCAACTGCTTGCCCAACTGCAGTATTCACAGCCTCCTCTACTTCAGTCATGCTACGAGAATATTTGTCATCGCCGTCTCGGGATAATGATTTTTATAGTTTATACACGGTGTCCAAGACGCCAACCTCAAACCAATAATTTAAAAAAAAACGTGACATACATTTTTAAATATATTTTCCTGATAGCTATTATGACTTAGGCCTTCATCCGGCTTAACGTTGACATCTGGAACAGCCTATACGAGTATGTAGCATTAATTTTAGTATTCTAAAATTTAAGGGGTTCTGGACATAATTGTTTAAAAAACACTTTTCTATAATAAAACTCTAGAATGAAAATTTCTTAATTAGGCTTGATTTTTTCATTGAATTCTCCAGTCACATACATGGTTGATTCCGCCATTTCGTGCAAAAAGCAATTCCATGCGAATTTCCCTATTTTACATGTTTTTGTCTTAATTCTAATTTTTACAGTAAGAACAAACATAAAATCCTTAAAAGTTGCATCGTTAATATTTCAAATTAATCAGTTAGTTTATGAAACAAAAATAAAAAACTACCTCAAAAATCATTCCTCTCTGTTTCCAGATAGGATTCTCGTCGGGAATTTTCACATTTATTAGTTTGCTTTTTAATTTATGACCTTTGTTAATATTTTATATGAAACCTAAACTCAAACCCCTTTAATTAAGTATTTTCATTATGTATTTATTTCAACAATAATACAAGAACAGCCAACTTTTAAAATTGTTACGGAAAAAATGTCATCGCCATCTGTATTGAGAAACTCTTTCATATCGTCGATAATTGTAACATCCCTAATAAAGTTCTAGTTTCAACGTGTTTCTACAGGCCAGTCGTGGGTGACAACTGATCTTGGTGGACGTGTGTGCATTGCTAGCAAAATTATTTACGTTCTTTACCTTGTTAATAGTGTTTCGTTCAAAAATCTGTTCATTACATTCCTGCAATTTCTTAAGGCATTTTAACAAGTAGATTATTATATTTACCCCATATGTTCTTCTCTATTAATAATTATATTCCAATATTAATATCAAGTTTATAATACATTTTGTAGCGAAATTATTAAAATAAATGTTTAAATTTCTCATTCATCTCCATCTCATTACCATCCGTTCCTTCCACCTTTCTTGCAGGAAGGTAATGAACTGTTTCGGAAGGTAATGAAGTATTTGTATTAGAGTCAACTCTAGACACATTTTTAAAACACAATCTAAATATTACAGTAATATGAAGCTATCAAACAACGTAAACAAAATTTAAAAGACAAAGAGATACTCGTGCACGTAGACTTTAGCGAGAATTATAACCTGAAGTTTAATGAAGAGATACAGTCCTTTAATTTCGGTAGAAGTAGAAAACAAGTATTCCTACATACTGGAATTCTATACTATAAAGATAGTAACGCAAATAATAAAACTAAATCATTCTGCACTATTATTACCCAAATATAACTAAGGTCACATGGAATTATCAAGAATCCGGCCAAGGCAAGGAGCTCTGTTTGGGATTGGTGCCGTCGTCAAAAGAACTGCTAACAATTTTATTAAGCATGGCGGAGATGTTAGTTGTTATGAAGATTTTTGGGCGTTAGTTACTAAAAATAATACGAAATGTACATGTTGATATGGTAACAGAGAGTGATATTGAAGGTAAAACATTTCCGCCCAACATTCCAACATTTAAGGGATCAATGCAAGTTCATCAATGCGTCTGAGCTGCTGATAATAATAAAACTTTAACATTTAGTAGCTTCGATTGTCAAGGTTGCACTTATTGTATACATAATAAGCATAATTATAGGCTTTCTTCATTCTGATAATTACGGCGATATGGAGAGAGGTCAATCCAATAATCAGTGTGATAAAATCGAAGCCTCTTTTGACAATCAGTCAGTATTAAGTATAGATACAACAAAAATTTTGAACAACATGGATGAATTAGATATTTACAGGGTCCAAGCGACTTACAGCTCTCACCGTTGATAAATGTATATACATCTTCTACTACACCAGCATCTCCTACAGTCAAAATATTATCTGACGTACGTTTGAGTTGAGAAACAATACATTTTATAAGATACCAAAGGAAAATCAAAACCCAAAACAACTAGATGTAGTATTTAAAACTTCTGAACACCAACAGCAATTTGAGACTTTCATTAAATCAACTCCATCAGAAAAACAATTTTAAAAGCACACTTTTTTCGACGACTCAGATGATAGTGATGATTAGGTACAACATACTTTAAAATAGTTAATAATATTTAATAAGAAAAAAATTATAAAAATTAATAAAAGTTTATAGACGGTGTTGATTATGATAATAGAAGTGATAAGTGATAAAGGATTTTTTAATATTTTTTTTGTATGTAAGTATATTATTATATTGTGATTTGCACTCTAGCTTAAGCTATCCAAAATTACTTTTATAGATGTGTTAGTTGTTTTTATGAGTAAATACTGTGATTATGCGACAACGACCCAAAACACTACTTAAGTTCCTATTACTGGGTATATATTATTATTATATTCAATTCAATTCATTTATTGCGAATACAGGTATTATATATCAGAAAATTATAATAAAGATAAGGAATATTGTTTTTAGTTTGTATATTGTGATTTTGCACTCTCTAGCGTTCAAAATTACTTTTATAGAATTGTTAGTTGTTTTTTTTAAATAAATATTGTGAGATTGTGTTAGTTAGTTGGCTACTATATGACATTCTTTAATTAGGTTACTATTCGATACTGAATTAAAAGGCAAAATAGTAATAAAAAACGTTTATTAATAAAATAGTGCTGTTTTGTTTTTCTATCATAAATTAACGCCTTTTATAATTCATTATAATGCCATCAAGTTACAGTACTGTTCTGCGGTATTCATTACCATCCCGACTTAAATCATTACCATCGCTTGCAAGTTCATTACAATCCTTACAGTTTTCATCACCGTCCATCTGGTAATTTTTAATTGTTATTTTCTCCGTATCTAAATAAGATAGAAAAGTGCCTTTCCGTTTTTTAGAATCAGGGGATGTTCTGAGATGAATCAATAAAAAGAAACAAAACTTAAATCGATATTTTTTTTTATTCCACGGAACGATGTTTTTTGCGCGAAGCGGCGGAATCAACCACGTATACTTATAAAATAAAGCAGTATATTTAAATATACTTGCTTTCTAGTTGTTTATTACACTGAACTGTTTCTAAGATACTAAGTATCAAAAGCCTATTGACATGGCTTCTATTCTTGAAATCTATAGAACTTTGCTGCATAAGCAATAAAAGTTCCAAACACCAATCCAAGCTGCACCATATCGATATCAACCTCAATGCATAATGTCGATCCTTCAGCAGTCGTTTCGGCCCAGCTTCCGGAAACTTCATCGAATAAAGTTGGAAGTGTTTCTCTTGGGCTATTGAGGCACCGGTTTTAAATGACCAGTTAGATTTGATTACTTTTATTAAAAAATGGTTTTGATTGAATGCGACGCTGCATGTAGAAAAGCAAGTAGGTACCTAAGTACTAAAGAATATTTGATGAATCGGTCGAAGAAACAGGAACCGGTCGCGGCTGTATTTCCGAAGAGCATCATTCCTCATTAAAAGTTAGGTTTAAGTAGTCAGATTTAAGGGTAGGTAGGGCGATTTCCATACATTTTGACGTATAAGCGCACGCGTGTGGCTGTGAAACGGTGTTATTGTAAGCGCGCGCGTGTTGTCGGCGCTGGCGGCCAACGTAGCTATGAAACCACCCTTATATGTCGAAAGACATTTATATATATATTAAAATCTTAAATCGATTGCCTTAAGGCAACTCTGATACTATGCATCTGGATTATTTAGATTGAACTGGCGCGGCGAAGTACAAGAGAAATGCCATTTTCCAGCTCAACTATTGCTCCAAGCAAATCCTTATCTATATGAGGACGCCGGTATTCGCGAACCTTACAATGTTATATGTCCCGTTTTGTGACTGTTGAGAGGTTAAAAATTAAAGATTTTTAAAATAATATATTAATAACTATTTTTATACAAATTCTAAGCTTAAATCAAAAAACGTTAAACATAAAAATACCTACATCTAGTTTAGACTCATAAACCCACACCTAAACCAAAAATAGTCGTCTTCTACCATTAAACGGGCGAGACTTAGAGCCACCCACGATTTAATTCAATACTACAATTCCATTGATTCAGAAGATCTTTAAGATCCACGGCAAACAGTTTTTCCGTTTTCAACTCTAAAAAAAGATAAAATGAGTTTACAGATTGAATTTTTCTTTTAGAAATTGCTTTCCTCGAGTAATAAGGATTACGAAAATTTTGACAAAAATTACTAGAAAAATTTCTTTAACAAAATCTCTGCGATTTGTATCTGCTGTAAATAAAGAAACAGTGGCGTAATTGGTCTAGCTTTGGTTTACATATTGGAAACAGATCAGCTTTCTCTATACTCGTAGTTGGACATTAGACGAGTCAAAACAAAATTAATATTGTATGGGTGTATGAAACCAATATAAATCTAATAGTTAAATAAATATCTTCAAACATTCAGACCTATCAACTAGCCCCATATTAAACAACGAATGCTGCTTGTGGTACGGAGACTAGATGACGGATAAATATATTGAATAGTAAGTATTAATATCCTGAGTATATATAAATATATATAAACAAAACATCCAAGACTGGAGAACAAATGTCTGAATTCATCACCCAAACATTTGCCGCCACCGGGGATCGAACACGGAACCTCTCGAGATGGCGACGCCTTCAGATCGGCATACAGACCACTCGACCACGGAAGTCGATAAAGTTCATCAGTGTATTCATCACTCCTTATGTTTCGCCATCTAAACTGGAGCGGATATATATTCAATGTGGCTTTAACAATTATTTTCCTTTGCTGATGGGGATTACAAGAATTAAAAAAAAAAAAATTAAAAAATACGTCCCACTGCTGGGTACAAGCCTTCGTCGTGGAGAAACACAGGAGGAGCATGGGCTGTAACATCCCCACGCTGGCCCAATGCGGGTTGGTGGGTAGAAACGGCTGTAATAGTGACCAAGACCAACGGCTTGACGTGCTTTTAGAAACGCGGAGGAGTTCGAGATCACAAAGTTTTGGCCACCCATCCAAAGCCTAACCATGGCAAAGTTAGCTTTGTTTTCAATATCGAAAACCAAAGCGTACTAAACACCACGTCACCGAGCTCCTCCATTGAGGACAACCATTTCTACAAACTTTCTGCAACTTGTATCTCGCAGTAGACTAAATAATACTCATTATATCGGACGTTGCACAAAGCACTGTACAGTGTTCTATACCACTAAATGCTAATGACGTTATCCATTAGTCAACATAATATATTACACATAGCAAATCATGTTCGGAAACTGAGAACATAACAATTTGGGACTTGACACAAAAGAACAAGGTAGATTTTCACTTGGACGGAAAGCTAGTCAAAGAATTTAGTGATATAAAAAAGATATGTATGTCCTAGTTTATATTCGCCTCTCGTAGTCCTATGGGACCTTTTACAAGTCTTGGAGTCTTTCCAAGGGCATTTCAGGATTACCATTTTTCCAAATTATTACATAAATTACTGTTAACATAAACGTATGATTAATGATAACATTGTGCAAACACGACATTAGAAAGCAATGTGCCCTTAATCGTTTAGGTAGTTTTGTCCAGAAAAGCTCGCTTAGTTGTGTCAAAAGCAATGGCAGTTTAATTACTTAAAGATTAAGGAACTCCAATTTAATCCTAGAAATAGCTTTTGCGCGACCTCGTCCGCCTGGAATAGTTACTTTGGTCTTAGCGAGACGTTGCAATAATATAGTCTATAGCCTTCCTTAATAAATAGGCTACTGAAACAATTTTTCAAATCGGACCAATACGCGTAGTTCCTGATATTAGCGTTTTCAACTAAACAAACAAACTCTTCAACTTTAAAATAAGAGTATAAATACAATTATTGCAAGATATAAAAAAATTACACATAAATATTAGGTCCTTACCTATGAAATTGGTGATTTTGGGGAATTCTGCATTTTCCATACTCAAATTTTTTCAGTTTTCTTCACAACGACAAATCCAAAGATAATAATATTTGGCATCTATCATTAGACAAGCTTTAGTAATATGTGTAATATCACACTTCATAAAAACTATTTATCGTTTTTAAGTGATATCAAATAAAATGATGTATTCGGGAGGCACTTAAAAAGAGTTGTCTTCGTGTTCAATTTTAACACAATTAAACTTACAACAAATTATCAAAACAAATCAAAAGAGCTCAAAAATATAGTCTATTTTTAGGCGCGGTAATTATTTTTTAGGAATACTCTGAATCTTAATAGTTACAGACAAAATACTAAGAGAGAAAAAAAACACCAATTTCATAGGTAATGACCCAATATTATTCAGTTGGTCGTTCAAATCTTAGGGCTCGTTTAAGGAGACGCGGGGCGTCAGGCGGGCGCGGCATGTGAAGCGGGCTGCCAGAAAAACAAACATACGGCGAGGTATTGGTGCGTTCAAGGAGACGCGTTTTCGCAAGCTTTTGTTTAAGTTATAGCGTCACATGCGGCGAGCGATACCGCGTCGGACGCGGCAGCTGAAACAGCGGGTGATGCCGTGGCAAGCAAGAAGGATTGATTGCTTTTGTGACAGTGACAGTGTGTGTGACAGAGTGACAGTCTATATGTTTGAGTTTGCTCGTGCCGCTTCACGCAACGCTTGACGCGCCGCTTCACCATAAACGGTAAAAACCCTTGACGCACCGCGGGAAGCCACGCCGCACGCGCCGCTTGACGCAACGCGTGTCCATAAACGAGCCCTTAGTCATGTCAAAATTAATAAAAATAACCTTAAAATGTAACCAATTGAATTAAAGTCATCACTTGCATATTTGTATTTAATGATTGTGTCTAATTATATAAATAGACATGCAATTACTTACATACTACGACAAAACATTATTCTAAATACATAATTATTGTCATAATACTAATACAATTTACTTACATACTAAATAATACTAATACTTGTTTAACCTAAAATAATGTAAAATTAGTTCTTATAAATAATCACAGATGGCGCTGCACGTTTCTGAATCGCGCTATCGTTTACTGCAACTCGCGTGACCTACTTTGTATTGAGCTAGAATTAGTTCCTAATTCCACCAATAGATGGCGCTGATGGTTTTTACATCGCGCTAATAAGTTCTACTATAGCGAATGTGGTTCCTCGCACATCGGCTCGTGTGCGAAGACCACCGGCGCGCTACCGCTCGCCTTAGATTAAAACCTTTTTATATATTTTAGTTTTCTTTTTATTTGACGTAATGTTCTTTTATTATTTTTCCTGTCAGATTGTTTTGTGTTGTTATGAAAGTTATTTGTAATTTTATTTGCAATATAGTTATTTTACACAGTTTCCTAGGAAGTTTCATTCCGAATATCAGCGACCATGCTAGATTGGCTGCCCAACGTACGGGTCGATGTGATTTTGTATAGTGTTTATTTGGAGTGAACTTTTAGACTGTTTTTTTTACGTTTTGTGGCTGAGTATTTTGTGACAAGCGTTTTGGCTTGTTTACTCGTGAGTCGTGAACGAACAGTCTTCTGTGTTGTGAAAAAACTTTAAGTGACGTACACGTATCGATTTTATCGATAATTTTTGTAAGTAATTTTTTTTTTTTCGTACAAACTGGACACTATGGTTTTAACAAGATCAAGAGCGAACAGTCCAGGTGCCGCCGTTGCTGTTGTCACTACGGCGAGTGCCTCAACTCCTACTATAGTCACGAGTGCTCATACAACCGACTCGATGCTTCCACAAAGCGCTCACTTTTCTGGTTCTGGTGACTACCGTGCTGCATCTAGTAGTCATGTGTATACGCATTTCACACAGAGTACTATTGGTGGCGCTCAGGACACGAAGACACCATTCGTCGCTGACACTCGTGGTTGCTACGTACCACCTATGCCTGCGTCCACGGCTACACCTGTGCCTCTTGTAATTACGGACATTCAGTTGGCTCAGATTATCAACGCGTTGCGAGTTCAACCAGTTGCATGTAATCCTGTTGGAAGTAATTTGTCTGGCTGCTCTGCTCGTTATGATGGTACCAGCGACGTCCAAGCTTTTGTTGACGCTGTTCAAATTTATAAGGACTGTGTCGGAGTTACGGATGACATAGCTCTACGCGGTTTTCCGATGCTTTTGACGGATTTTGCAGCTACTTGGTGGCAAGGCATAAAGCATTCTGTCGCCAATTGGAGTCAAGCTGTTCAACTTTTAATACATACCTTTGGTGTTCGTTTGCCGCCCTACAAAGTGTATAGACGTCTTTTTGAGAGAGAGCAAGGTGATGAATCAACTGATGTTTTTGTATGTAAGGCCAGAGCTCTAATTAGTCAGCTGCCACCGTATACACTTTCCGAGGATGTTCAACTCGACATGGTTTATGGGCTGTTACATTACCGTATACGAGAGAAGGTTTGTCGTACATCATTTAACACTTTTACCGAGCTTCTGAGTTTGAGTCGTTCCGTTGAGGAATTGTTAGCTGAGAGACCTCCGACTCCACCTATGTTTCCGAGAGATACCGGAAAACTGAACACGTTTCAACGCCTACCGTCTACCAGTGGACAAGTTGTAGATATGGGTAAAGCTGCTATAGGTACCAAAGCTCCAAAACACAAACCAAGATGCAACTATTGCAAAGCATTTGGACATTTATTAGATTCGTGCCCACGTTTAGCTTCGAAGAACAGGCAGAGCCCTCATTGTCAGCAGACTGAGATTACTTGTTTTGGCTGTGGAACACCAGGCGTGATTCGGTCAAATTGTGAGACGTGTAAAAAGAAGCCTACACCTTTTCAGTCTATTGCCGCTGTGGGTGGAAGTCCCGTGGATGCTCGGGGCCGTCCACGTCTGTCTGTGAATATTTTTGGCGAGTGTGGTGATGTTTTGATTGACACTGGTGCAAAACACTCGATTGCTAGTGTTAGCTTAAGGGAATTTTTAGCTGCTAAGGGTCAGAAATTTGAAAATGTAAATATAGATGTAAAATTAGCTGATAGTTCCGTTAAAAGTTTTAAGGCAGAGGTAGCCGTTGTTAATGTTTCGGTTCATGACTTAGTTGTTCCTACTTCTTTTATTGTTTTACCTGGCGCGACTGATTCATTGTTAGGGATGAATTTTATAGTTGACGCTGGCATGATATTAGACTTCTCAATGAATATGTACATAATTAATTCTATTCCTTATAAGATGTCCTACGAATTTGGAAATGATATTAGTTGCTCTACGATAGCTTCGATAGAGTTAGGGGACATCTTTGAAACAGGGGGAGGGCCAACCAAGTTTCCTGTACATTGCATTCAGACTGGTAGGCATTCACCGGTTCCTTATAGGGAACAAACGCGTGTAGACGTTGACGTCCCTTCTGGCAACGTAAATGTTATAGCCGACACACTTGGTTGTCATGAGGTTCAGCAAGATATTATAAAAACTGCTGCCGATCAAACTCGACGTCCTTGTCTTCAGTACAAACCTGGTGACTTAGTTCTAGTGAATTCACATGTTGTTGGTAATTCAAGTACGGGTTTCACTAAGAAGAAGTTTGCTCTTGAGGGCCCATTTATTATTAGACGTGTAGTAACTCCAACAACATTTGAGGTAGAAGGTAGAGTTATGTTGAAGGGCAAATATCATGCCAGTTTACTTACGCCTTATTGTGGTACTTTAGAACCATTGGCCAACAATCGTCGCGGTAGGCCAAGTTGCCCGCGACCAGTTATTACCAAGTCGCCCACGAGACGTTTGGACGGCTTGGAGGGGGAGGATATAGCGAATGTGGTTCCTCGCACATCGGCTCGTGTGCGAAGACCACCGGCGCGCTACCGCTCGCCTTAGATTAAAACCTTTTTATATATTTTAGTTTTCTTTTTATTTGACGTAATGTTCTTTTATTATTTTTCCTGTCAGATTGTTTTGTGTTGTTATGAAAGTTTCATTCCGAATATCAGCGACCATGCTAGACTACTTGTAATTTACCTTAACAATGTGTACATTTTGTATTGATGACTTCTTCGCAATATACAGTAATTTGCATTGGTTGCTTGCATTTTTACTTACTTCGCCAATAGAACCTTGTCATAATTGTACAGATTGACTGTATTTATATTTTGTGTACAGTGCAATAAAGATTTTACGGAGTTTAATGACAGGTTACATTTAAAACGAACGCAAAGAGGTAAACACACTCTACAAAACATTTAGGCATTGAATTTCTCGGCATTGAGAATTGTTTACTGAAAAATTCAACGTGAAACGGGCAAGGATTTCGTTGAGCGAAATGCATTTGGGTGGGTCTTATACGATTTATTGGAACGCGGTGGATTGCATAAATAATTGTGGTACAGTTTTCCTTTTAAATGCTCGCAAGGTTACAGCAAACCAAAACCGGCTCTTGAAACGCTCTTAGAACACTGCTAGTTGCAAACATGTCTTTGCATTTTGAGTTCATTCCACTTTGTATTTGGCAACTGTTTACAAATACTATTCTTATCCTCTATCCAGATTTTTGTTCTGTGTTTTACGTAATTTGTATACCAATCATGATGTAATATTACGCTTAAGTTTTCTTAGAATAATTTTGTATTGTTTGAGGTTTCTTCTGATTTTAATGACTCACGCTTGTGAACTAATGAGGTGACCAAAATAGTAGTTTATGTAACTGTCACATAATATAGGTTATTAAAACACGAGCGTGGTTTTAAAAAACAAGCCTTGGTGAGTTTTTAATAGTATCACACAAGTGTTTCAATACCGAGTTATGTGCAGTTACATACACTACTTTATCTACACTCATTATTCAAAGGAAAAAACAAAAAAATTAATGAATTTTATTTATTGTTGGCCGTATGGAAAACATTTGCCATGGTTTTGTGAGTTTTTAAGAAAAATAAGTATTGCATAATGAGTCCAACCTGTTTCATAATGGTCATTATGTTACAGTTTCCATTTTTAAATTTTCGTTTTTATCATCTGTGTTAAAAGTATGTCATTATGGGTTCGAGTCTGAGTTCATAATTCGAACATTATAACATGAGTGTAGATGAAAAATTTTATAGCATTTATAACATTCCTTTCCCTACAATAATGGTATATTAAGCGTGATTATATTAGTTTGCGGGTCTAATCAATAAAATAATGTAAAAAACAGTTATTATTATTTGCTGGTAAATATATTAATTCTAAAAAACCATTTAACGACCATCTTCTTCATAAGCATAATCTTCTTTATTCTTTCTATGTACATTTTATCTTATCTATCTATTCTAGCAAATTTTCAAGCACCTTATTTTGGTTGGCTTATTCGAAGCATAAGCTCTCAAAGTCGAAAATAAAAGAAATGTCTCTGCGCTTAAAGAAACTATAACATTTGGTAGTATAATAAATCTTGAGGGTGAACGCAAAACCCGTCTAGATAGTATAATATAGTTAAGCTTTATCTCAAAATATAATAAACGGGGCACAATGGAATAAATCCTCCACCTTCGCGCAAATAGGAAAAAGCTAATAAACAGAACTATAACTTTCGCTATGTTTCCTGTCATCCTCATCCAATTCAAGACAAGGTTATTAGACGGTTCGCTCACAGAAAAATTATAGGCTTTAGGAGGATTTTTAAGTTTTTGATTGATTAAAAACACAAATGAAGAAACAAATCTTTTTAACGGCTATATATGATGATGTGTAGTTTATGTAACTTACACATCATATATTATTAAAACACAAGGGTGTTTTCATTGATCAGTCTTGGCAAGTACAAAAAGGTTCGCCATAGTTTTGTTAGTATTTGAGAAAAATAATTGTAATATAAGCCTTACTCATTATGTAACGAGATCTTTCATATATTTTTTTTAATATAGCTATATCTCTTTCTTCTTTTTTCTTAAATTTTCTTCTCTATTTTGATAATGTTGTTGAATTTGCACTGTATTCGTAAATAGCAGCACCAGGAACTGAACGTAAAGGGAACTTGAACGTTATCAAAAATCCTTTGCAACGGTAAATAGCTTTAACAGACTTATAGACTAAATAAAAGTAAATATGGTCTTTAGCGAATGTTACTAACCAAATTTATTTGTGCTAAGATTTTTACTAAATACGTTTAAACGGAGGTCAAGTGTGTATATTTAGGGCCAGCTAAATTAATAACTTAGCTTTCATCATCACCCTTATAATAAGGAAATTAAACGCAAACCGTAAATAAATTACCAAGATTTAGCCGTGGGGTCGGAACAAAAATTTCTTGCTAACGCCCTAAGAATACTGATTACTTTATGTCCCTATGAAAGAACAATAATAACTTTTACTTAATGACCTCTTAAAGCACTTAGGAGAGCTATAAAATTAAGCTTTATTTTAATAATTATTTTACGAGGAGGATGAGAAACAATTAACGTGTTACCAGCTACAGACGCATTACCAGCTCTGGCAGCATAAGCTCCACTTCTATTGAGGATGGAAAAGTGAGAGCAAATAAGACCACACACTGATGTAATACATAATAATATCTATTAGCACACTGACTGTCAGAAAGTACAATTCATTCTATCAAAAAAGCCTGACATTCTGAATACAATAAACCTAAAATATGACGTACTGGGAATTTGGAATTATAAGGCCCGAGAAGGTTGGTGCTGGTCGCCAACAACTTCTATCCCGTTCTATTCTATTAATGTTTCTTCACAAGTGTTTATATCCAAAACTGATTGTTTTCTTTGTTTACCCTG
This sequence comes from Parapoynx stratiotata, assembly GCA_910589355.1. NCBI lineage: Eukaryota > Metazoa > Arthropoda > Insecta > Lepidoptera > Crambidae > Parapoynx > Parapoynx stratiotata. The sequence goes on from OU342458.1 coordinate 17,934,810, forward strand.
TCATATCTTCTATAGAACACATAGCATGATTATAGCATGAATATTTTTAAACAGACACATCTTGTAGTATTTGGCGGTGCGCTATGTTTCGGTAGCTTTTAAGTGTTTTCAAGCCTTAACACCATTATTTTTATTGCTCTAATACCAGAAGAATTCCATTAAACAAAAACAGTCCATTGCCATAGTCCGCGCTTCACCAAGCAGTGACTGCACTCAGCGTGGCAGGTGGTAAGCCCGTCGCCACTATAAGCTATTGGATGGTTGTGCAGTTCTACGTCCATCAGTCGCCTTTTACGACACCCAAGGGAAGAGATGGGTTGGTAGTATTATTTTAATGAGCCGTTACCAGCTAAATAAGTATTACCACGCGCATTGAATCATATTATTTATATATGTATTACCTACATAATATTAATATGCGAATGCATTAAATCTCGCTGTCAAGTACTTGAAATGAGGTAATATGGCCTTCTTCGCCAATCTGTTTAACAGTTGGCCATCGAATTTTTCATCTTTCTCCCATATACTGAGTGTGAACTCAAATAACCAATAATAAACTGTCTGAAATGTTGGATGGAAATTCTTAAACTATTACCACGGAACTTGTAAGCAAAGTTAGACAGATCTAGAAATCGCTCTTGGCTCTAAAGTATCACCTAGACGGTCCTTACTCCGAAAAGGGGTACGGAAGAGTAATTTAAACAATATCTCGATTTCACAGTACGAAATCTAGGTCGTTATTTCTTCTAAGAGACTTAGATTCGTTATTGTGTTGAAACTTTTATAGATTAAACTTAAACGCTTCTTTCAAGTTTGGACACCTGAATAATGATATTTGCAACTGTTTACTCTTTAAATCTATTGAACGTAAAGTTAGTATTAAATTTATTATTTTAAGTACATCTATTTTTAAAATTTAAGTGATTCTTGTCAGGATGCTTTGTCGGTGTCGTTTATAAGTTAATTTGAACAGTTAATATAATTTTCTTAAAACTAAAACTTTTCTTTTCTATTTGGAGTTTTTTTTACGTTTCTTATGTCAATTTTACTCATTCGGATCCCAGTTACGGCAACTTCTCAATTAAACAAACTCTGTTTATGAAAACTTATGCATAAAAAAGTTGTCTTATTTCCATCGACCACTTATCCCTTTACTTATTTCTCTTGAAGACAGCTTCTTCGGCATTTAAATCAAACACAAGCCAGTTCCTATTTCAATTAACCAAACACTGCAGCTGATGACCAAGTTAATTAACTTGAAAACAGAGATTGGTTATACTAAGAACAGTATGTCGACTATAGATTTATAAGGCCTGGTGCAGAGGCGACGGTTACAAGACCACGATAAGGGTCTGCGTTCCCTTGGGGCTATCGATCGGGTGATACTTGAGGCTTTAATGTGTGGACCAAGTCAAAAATAGATGGGCTGACGATGGACATTACAATTTCTTGTTAACTTTTTTATGATTTGTAATTTTTTAGTAGGTAGTTGGATATAAACTCTTTAATCTTGCTTACAAAAATCATTCCTACGCACACTTTTCTACGGGTCTATATTAGCTCGCCTAAAGTTATATCTCCTCTGTTATTCCTACCGATTTCTAATCCGAAATAGCACTCTTCCGAAAAATTTTAATTCTAAAGTTTTCATTGATACAAAAGATGTTATTTGCTACCGACATTGTGAAGTTGAATGATATAATAACATTATGAGCAGAGAAGTTAGTAATTGTGATTGTGAGGATGAAAATTTTTGGAAAACCAATTTCAGAGTTCCAATTTTTGGAAATGAAATTTTCGGCGAACTTTGGCGCACCCCTTTTTAATACTCTATTACACACGCACACTTATACGTCTCAATCCAAATTGCCAAAATGTTAAGCAAAAAGCCGACTTACCGAATTTGTTATTCAATAATCACACTTTTTACATGGACATTGCCACGTAAATGTAATTAACGGTAACAATTGTTGTCCGTTTTAATTGTTTTCAATTACCTACATAACAGTCATCACAAAACATTTTAGAGATGAAATATTTATTACCTTTGTTTTGTTTACCTTTTTGGCAACTTGGATTGAGACGTACTATACATCCATTCACCATCACAAACACATAAAACACACTCAAATAGTTTTATTTTGAAGTTTATATTTTTTTTACACATGACAGGCTATCGCCTGCCTGCCTTCGTCTCGCCTAATCCTCAACAACTGAGAATCTGGCTGATTCGTACCTGATCTTACCTTATTGCCGGAACACACAATGCTTAAAACATTGTTACTATGGCGACAATTTTAGGCACGACGGTGGTAGCTAGCCAGAAGGGCTTAGAAGCCCTTCTGGAAACCTAACCGAGCACAAAAACTTCTGCCCCTATGGGCAATCGAACCCGGACCTCCCGATCCACACCCTGTAGTGAACCACTAGACCAGAGAGGCGGTTAATAACTTCGATCTTTTTGATCTACATCCCTATCTTTATCTTAATCCCCGAAGGGGTAGGCAGAGTCAAGACCCTGTACCCAACAAGCCCTTAGTCGCCTTATACGAAATACTAGGCAAGAAAAGCATATGGTACATTTTTTTTCCCGGACCAACACGGGACTGGATCCTTATTATTGATTATGTAAATTTATATTAAGTACTGGAACGCTGCTATTTGTTTTTCTGACCTCACACGGTGTCCGGTACAATTGTTATAGGCTCGTCCCTTGTTATATTATACATACACATAATAACACCCTTGTCTACCTCTTCGAAAATTAAGGCGTGATCTGTTTTGCTTATGTTTACCAACTCGCATTGGGCCAGCATGGTGGTGTTACAGCCCATACTAAGGCCGATGCCAGGTGATGGGACGTAGATAGGCTGAGGAACATATTCCGTAAAATACATTCAAGAAACTATTTGTATTTTGTACGCTGCAAGGAGAACTTTAAATAAATGTCTTATACAGGGCGACCATTTTGCAATTCTAGGGTGAAATCACTTTAGATATAATCCAGATGAGTGGTCCAGATAGCCGGGATTCTGTCAATGCTCCGAGATCTTAATGGAGAATCTGTAAGAAATCGCTAAGGAAAATATTATTTTCATATTTCACAAATATTTTGCACTTTAAAAGCAGTTGGCAGTATTCCAACTGAAAAATTGTTACATTGGAAGGTTGCTAAAATTAAAATCCCTACGAAGCTTCACGATTGTTCGAAAGACCTTCCATCGTAGAATTAAAAATGAAGAGAATACTGAAAATAGAAGTATTTGTGTTATTCCCATGCCAAGCAAAATTGACATTATTAAGCTAAATCACCTGAATTGAAAAGAGTGTAATATACAACCTGTATTTTCACGTGGAATAAGAGTTTTGAAGGTAACAGAGAAAACTGAACCTTAATCTCGTTGGCCGAAAGATGAACTTAGAAGCGCCAGTCTAGCTGTTTATTATTTATATTTTAGAAAACTCCTCCTCTTAATACTTGCTCCGAGCTAGAAGCCCAATAAGCCCTTTATAATGAGCCTCAAGGGAGTCACCGCGGGAGTCATGTTGAAAATAATGCTTATTGCTCTCAGGAAAATAATACACTTGTTTGCCGAGACACTCAAGATTTCAGATCCTATCTCGTTCGAAGTCGTTCGAGTGTTCCTTCGGACTTTCTATTTGTTTCGTTCTTTGCCACTTTACTTGGAACTACTTTTAGTATGCGGCTTTGCCTCGTTCTCTTCCACAACGAGGGTATAGAAAGAAAACCTATTTATTACTTTTTCAGTCATACGAAGACACAGTTGGAAAACATTTTTTTCATCAGGGATCAGAAGCTCGTTTATCAGAATATTGTTTTGCGGAGTTATTTAGGAGCCAGAGTCAAACTTTGAATGCTCTTTTGGAATATGGAATATCCTCTACAAAATGTCATTCAAAGTTCGATAGCAATAGCAACCAGGACTTACGGCTTAACGTGCCTTTTAAAGCACGGAGGAGTTCGGATCAACAAAGGTTTAGCCGCCACCCATCCGAGTCCTGACCGCGTCGAAGGTAGCTTAGTTTTCGAAATCGAAAGCCATAGCGTACTTACCACTACGCCACGTCCCTCTTCACCTCCTGTGCTGGATTGACGACAAGATAAATATTCGAAGATATAAAGATAACGTGCCCTTGCGTTACGAGGCAAAAGAGTTCTTAGCGTGGGCTGAAATCGGAAGTTTACTAAGCGCTGACTATTACCCGTAAGGCAAAAATATCTACTACCTCAATGAAACTGTGATTGACAGTTACAGAACCAGTATGAATTTGGCCGATTAGTTATTAATAGTGCTACACGGGCACTTGAAGGCGTGGCTCTTAAAGTGCCCGTCAAACACTATTATTGAGAGGTCAAAGACCGTAGTGAACAAGTAAGAACAAGATATAACATGGGTCATTGAACTTAATGGTTATGTAAAATATTTATTAAGGTATATGAAATATTTTTGTTTCCTCGCTGTGAGGATCAATGGCGTAATGGTAAACCAGCATTCGTTAACGAAATACCAAAAACGTCAGTTCCCAGTGCTTCGGCCTCGGTCTTTGGTCAGTCCGTGCACAACAGTCAATAGTGACCACCGTAATGCTATTACACCCGAGATATTCCTCGAATATAACACACCCCTTCCGCTGTTGATTACCAAACATACGAAAAAGGAATATCTTCGTAAGCATGTGTCATCTTATCTTGTAGATTTTTTCGTTATATAGCCACAAAGGAGGGTCTTATACAACGAGATTGGTATCAATTGTCCCTACAAAAAGACTTCGAAATAATACCTTATAGATCTACTTTTCTTCGGGAAAGATTACAGTCTTTATAAAATTATAATAACATAATGACAGTAGTCTAGTATCGTCGCGCGAGGAACCAATAACTTTTATATGAAACTAGTGGCTCTCCGCGGTTTCATCCGCATGGTTGGGACCAAATATAGTCTATGTCACTCAGGGATATATTAGGTCCTTACCTATGAAATTGGTGTTTTCTATGGAGATTTTTGGGGAATTCTGCATTTTCGATACTAAATTTTTTTCAGTTTTCTTCAAAAGATAATAATATTTGGCATCTATCATTAGACAAGCTTTAGTAATATGTGTAATTCATAAAAATTACTCCTCGTTTTTAAGTGAATGGAAATAAAATGATGAATTCGGGAGGCACTTAAAAAGAGTTGTCTCCGTGTCCAATTTTAACACAATTAAACTTACAACAAATTATCAAAACAAATCAAAAGAGCTCAAAAATATAGTCTATTTTTAGACGAGGTAATTATTTTTTAGGAATACTCTGAATCTTAATAGTTACAGACAAAATACTAAGAGAGAAAAATCACCAATTTCATAGGTAAGGACCCAATATAAAGCCTTCCAACACTGAAAGAATTTTACAAATCTGTTCAGTTTCGGAGCCCATTCAATATTGTGAGAGTGATTGGGTTTATTTCTTAAGCTTTGGGCGCAAGATGGCGCCATAATATAGATTTACCAAACCACCATTGCATTGGTATTAAATTATCCTTACATCGGATAATTCCGTTCTGTCACATGGATATTAAATGGATTTTGACATGTGATAAATTTTCGAAAAGGTCTATTACTCTTAAAAGTAAATAATCGAACTTCAAAAAATAATATTTTAATGGTAAGTATTAGGTATATTGTGAAAATATTTATTATGATGCGTCGCCACCATCCTCGATTTTAGAATGCTTTAACCTTAATATTATACGTGTACATAAATAAAGACAGCTAAAACAACAAAGCCTTTTCTCAAAACATCCCGAGGCCCGAGACATGTCTCTTATATTATCCTACGTCCGCACTGATTACGTTTGCCACTCTGTGACGGTAATTAAAGAAAAAGGTAGCGAGCAGGATGCTCTAACACTAATGAAAACAGATGCAGGGGTGAGCGTGAGGGGGGATTTGCTATCCTTAAGGTTACGTGAACATGGAACAGGGCTTATTCTCTGTAACTACGCACTGTTTCCGAGATAACTTTTTCATTTATGTTATTCTGTTGAAAGAAAGCATACGGCTTGGAGATAAGCTGTCGTCGTCCTCAGCCTACTGACTGCTGAGAATAAGCCTTCCTCATGAAAATAATCACATGAATGATCATCATGATGAACAGGTGCCACTGTCGGTGTCTGGTCAACTTATGTTTGTCTGATTGGTAGAAATTCTCTAATTAATAATATTTGGTTAGGGACAGTATGGCGCGGCAAGTAGTTAAGATAGTTATTTATCGATATGTAGATACTGCTTTTTTAGATTATACTAAAGACTATGTGTACATGTTTGTGATGGAAAATGTGGTAAACTGCAGAATATTATTTAAAATTTTTATTTTTCTTTTAAACTTCATTGACGTTGTAGTTTATGACATTTTTTAATATGATGCTAATGTAAAAGGAGGGTTGAAACTTGCTGAGTTTCTTGCCCGTTCTTCTCAGAACAAGGCCTCCTGGTAGTTTTTGTGAACGGATGGCGTAGCTTTTTCTCTTTCACGTAATATTGTAAAATGTTTATGACTTTCATAAGCATGCGCTAAGACGCATCTAAACTGAATAAATGATTTTGAATTTTTTGAATAGTATTTGGATAGTATGTATGACGCTGGTCTAATGCGGGTTGGAGAAACGGCAACAGCAACCGGGACCAACAACGTCTTAACGTACCTTCCAAATATACAGAGTTTGGGATTACAATGTTTTGGTCACCATCCAAGGCCTGACTGTGGCGAAGGTTTTGTTCTCGATATCGAAAGCCAAAGCATACTAACCACTACGCCACCGAGCTTCTCATACCATATCAAATCATAGAGTGTTTAACTTTAATAACAGTATATGGCGATCACTTCAAATACTATCCGCAACGTTTCAACATGGCTGCAATTTCGCTCACCGAAATTAAATTCAGTTGCGACTCATCTTTACGAGTGGTATACGGAACTATGTCTCAGATTTACAGTACACGTAACATCCATACTAATATTATAAATGCGAAAGTAACTCTGTCTGTCTGTCTTGCTTTCACGTCAAAACTACTGAACCGATTCAATTGAAATTTGGTACACAGATAACATGAGAAAGGGCATAGGCTACTTTTAATCCCGATATTCCCATGGGAACGGATACCACGCGGGTGTAACCGTGGTTATCATATCCGCTCGACCGAGTATTATGTGACATATTCTGTCAAAATGTAATTTCATTTCGAATTTTAAAATTTTTCGGCATTGTAAAATAATAAAATAATAATCAGATGACACTGACAAGAAATGTTATTTTCATTATTTAATAATTGAAGGTTTTATTTCAACTATAAACAATCAACATTTTGCCAATAAGAGGTAGAAATATTTGACCCTTAGGCTAGTTGACCCTTTTCTTTATTGGGCCCTAAATGATTCATTACTGTTAGCCATCACCATAAAAATAATATAATATTTTTATGATTTATATCACAATAAATTTTAAATTATAAATTACGTTTTCGCTTAACTGTCAAAAACGCCTTCTTTCATGATGGTCTATTATATAGTGGTCTATGAATTATCTGTTTCGTACAGTCACGATTATTGTAAACAATTCAAAACGCATACGTGACACAGTTTGACAAAGCCGATAGACATGCTTGATTGGTTGCGACTGGCGTGTGACGGAATTTGATCATGCGTAGTAATTGTTTACATGAATTGTTACTTATCTAATTTCACGAAAATGGTCGATAGCGTTTTTGGCAGGTGAAAGAAAAATGAAAAATAAAACATGTTTAAATTAAATTAGTACAGCAATCCCTTATTTAAAATTATTGAACCTGGTATATTTCAGACCCTGGTACTATATACTATGTGAATTAAACATTATTTTCATTACTTTTGATATGAGTCAACTAGCCTATTTGTAAAAAAAACAATGCAGTGTTAACAAACGCACAAAAACTTCCACGTCAAATCAATAGCACGCGAACGACGTCGCGGGCACAGCTAGTTCATAATATTTTAGCTTCCCTTTTTGAACTTTACTTGAACGACTGAAGTCTCAAACCACAATGTTTGTTTGAAACAACGTGCTTTTGTCGCATGACTACAAAACCAGCTTAAAAGAGTTTCTATGCTTTGAACTCTAGATGCAGGTAGAGAATGGTTTATGGCGAGAAAATTCAAAATGTTTTACGAGATACAACATAAAGACAGCGGTTCGCGAATAAAATCCTAGTTATTCAAACCTTGTATATTGTCAAATTACTGAACGGCTTAATGTGCCTTTTGACACTCGGAGGATTTCGATATCACAAAATTACGTATTCCTTCCTCATGGAAAACGGGCCGAAACACCACCACGCTGGCCCAATGCGGGTTGGTGGGTTGAAACAGTTCAATTGCGACCGGGACCAACAGCTTAACCTGCCTTCCAAAGCACTGAAGAGCTGGAGATCACATAGTTTTGGTCACCCATCCACGGCCTGACCATGGCGAAGGTAGATATGTTTTCGATAGATGTTCGATCGATATTTATGCTACTCTGTAATCTGTAATGGACCCAGGTTTCACATACCGCTAAATACTCGTAGAATCGCTGCAGTCTGTGCGTCCGAGCTCTCAGCAGTTAGATCAAGGAAAAAAAAAAAAATGTAGTCATGATCACTATCCGAAGGGTTTGGCAGAGTCCAAGGAGCATTGTGTTCCTTCAGACCACATTGAGCCGTACAAAAATTGGGTTTGGTCAGATGAAAAATCGTGAAAGAGTAGTAGTAGTATTCAATTAATATTTAGGTATATATTTATTTTGTACACGCGACTCAGTTTTCTTTTGTCAGCATTTCTCCTATAGCATGTGGGTTGTTAGACATTTCTATTAGAAATAAGCCCTACCTTTTGTGCTTTTGTCTTACAGAAAAGATTACAGAATGTTCTCTTGTTCTGTATTTTGTGTACAATAAATTGTTGAATAAATAAATGAATAACAAGCGGCTAGCTCATCGCCTACACAATCACAGAACAAGTACCCAATACGCCCTTAGTCGCCTTTTACGACATGCTAGACAAGAAAAGCAGTTGGTACTAATTTCATACCGGTGACCATTAACCAAGTCCGCATTATTCCTACAGAACTACGAAAACTTTAATCATTACGAATTCGCTAACGAGCCATTAATTAGATAGAAAGTAAATGAGTACCAAAACAAGGAAAGTTCTAAAATTTTGTTATAAGTTTTCGTTAAGGGCGAGTTTTTGATTCAGAATACGCGGGATACTTGCCATTAAGCAAAGTATTGCTTCTTTCTTTCTTATTACATTCTTCTGGCGATCTCTAATACTCAAGCATTCTTCAAACAAGAAAGGTGAAGATAGACGCCGTCTGAAGTCTGCAAAATAGGCTCGAAAACCCACTTACTTCATGAAATAATATTGGAAATAGCTAAGTAAAAACAATCACAGTGTGCACTGCAAGATATATATTTGAGAAGTAAACAAATGTACATGTGACAGCATAATAGAGAACACAAAATAAAAATAAATGTCATATCAAAACTGCCAGGGTGTTATATAATAGTAGAAAGGAGTTTGGTCGATCAAATATCACAATAATTATTCCTATATTAACCCTTAATTATTACCAATAGATTAGAAATTAAGAAGTGGGAAAACACACAAAGTTATATTATAATTAAATTACTGGCGAAACTATGACATTTTGGCCATTTTGGGTTTGTATTTGGATCAAACACTAACTCCTCAACTATCTCAAGATTTTTAATGGGTTTTGTCTAGAATTTCCATCAAGTAATCACTGCATGGTACACGATGGGCAACCAGCCGAGACTGTATATTGAGGAAACTGTTAATTATCCTCGAGAGATAGCGGCCAGAGCGACATTTCCGTGTCGAGTCCGAACCAAGAAAATGTACGCATTGCGCCCGCTTCCTCCCGCGAAATGACTTACGTTTCTTCATAATCTAATCTGGTTCCTGAATCTGCGTTCACCTTGAGCTTAATGTTCTGGGCTTTCAGTCCTTGACTTTTGATATTGAAATTGTGGTAATGTTTCGATTGCTCAGCAAGATATAAAATTATATCAGAACCAATGTAAATGTTTCGTCAATAAACCAAAAAAAAATATTAAAGAGACCCCTCGGTCCAGGAAAATGTTCGGCAGCGTAATGGTTAGTACGTTTTGGCTTTCGAAATTGCCTTGGTCAGGCCGTGGATGGGTGACCTAAACAATACGATCTCAAACTCCTCCGTGCGTCGGCAGGCACGTTAAGCCGTTGGTTCTGGTTGCTATTGCGACCTTTTCTACACAACAACCCGCAGTGGCCCAGTGTGGTGGTGTTACGGATCATACTCCTCATGTGTTTGTTTCCACGAGGAAGTGTCCAGCAGTGGGACGTCCCACATCGTTGTCTTCAGCCTATATACATATATAGGCTGAGGACCCTTCCTTCCACTTGACACCACCAAAATGACACCACCGGTGGTGTCGTATGGAATCTCTAGTCCATATGACACCTCCCTAGTGATGTCCAGATATGCGTGTTTTTGACAAACAGCTCCCAATTCATTATTTTAGGTTATCTATAGTTAAACGATAGTTAATAAAACAGAGTTTATGAAATATTATTTTTTTATTTAAGTGAAGTAAGTAGTTATGTAGGTATTAAAGAACGAAGTTAATTGAAGTTTTCATATCAACAACTTTGTATGTAACCACACTAATAGTCAGTGGTGTCATATGGACTAGAGATTCCATACGACACCACCGGTGGTGTCGTTTTGGTGGTGTCAAGTGGAAGGAAGGCTGAGGACAACGATGTAGATACCCCACATACAGTGATTGACTAATGATTGACACAACAAGCTGAAGACAGGGTGAAATAGCGCACTTATACGAGGCCATTTTATTCCCAGCGGTGGACCAAGTGGTCTGATGATGATGATCATGAAAGTTGGTTCATCTAGTTGTCCTAGTTCACATCGCAATGATTTGAGTAATTAAGTATTCTGACATGAAGTAACTGGGTAAATTTTATATCATTAGTTGAGTAGAGAATACTCATTTCATCTTCTTGTTTCATAAGTTTTAACTTAAGCCGCGCCTACACCGCCTTATTGACTTGGCAAATAAGGGTAAAAGACAAATTTCCACTTAAGGGTAGTTTCAGAGCCACGCCGGCGGCTAGCGCAACCCAACAGCGCCGGCTTTGACGAGTAAGCGCGCACGTGTGGCAGGCTCCAGCCGCGCTGACTCTAAAGGTCGCTTTATTCAATTTCATACATTGTACTGAAAAAAAAGTTTGTAAAAATTAATATCAATTACTGTAGAGATTTTACAGAGGCGGTACAGTTTTCAAGCAGAACAGAAACAAAAATATTAAGTGGAACGAACCCCGGTTTTAGTTTTTTGTCATGTTGGAAAAAAGAAGTATATGGATGGTCCTTTAATGAGTTAACAAAATATTTTGAAAATGTAGCTGTATAACGTAAGATGAAAATTTCACATTTTAACCAGCTACATCGTAAAGAACCAAACCTAATCTGACCTTATACCTACCATGACGTCAATTAAAGTAATTTGTCAAACAAGGTCATTATTCACTATTTAATTACAGAAGGCGATCACGTTCAAGATATAATTATGGGAAACCCAAGTCATATTCAACCGACGCGAATAGAAAATCAATGAGTAGGAAGTAATTTTGATTACATGGAATCTTAATGAGTCCATTCGCGAAATGTGCTTACTGGCATTTCAATTAAAATTTAAATCGTCGACGTTAAACCCCACTTCTGGCTTTCTCTCCTTTGCAGGCCTTCTTCTGTACCCGGCACTATGGGCAAGTGCCAGAACTTCCTAGTTCCTGAAAGATCATCAAACAATAACCGAGTGTTTTACATTGCCCCAGGGCTCCCAACAGATTAGAGATGGTCATGCTTAGTTGTGCCAAATCTCACGGTCTTGGTTGTGCCAGTTAGAGATGGTCATGCTTAGTTGTGCCAATTCTCACGATCTTGGCTGTGCCAGTCCCGTCCAGTAAGGTCCATTTTTTAGGCACCATGATCACTCACTAAATGCTATAAGGGTTTTTAAAGCTATTTTTTCCACCTGAGATACGAGAGATAGCTGAGTGGTGAGCAGAGAATAATAGGCCGATCGGATTCTTGGTTTCACGTAACACGCATAAAGCCGCAATTCCATTGGTCTATTCTTACTTGCTCACCGCTTATTTACCTCGCTTATCTCTCATGCACCCTAAATGATGTGGTAGACTTCCCAGGCTTACTTCAGTAACTCATTGAGGAGGGTTTTGGTCATATATTCGCCTCCTTTTGCCCATCTATCTTTGCCAGTCAGGCCCAAACTAAATCTTTGCAATATCATCCGACCATCACGCCATTAGTGGTTTGTCCATTGACTTCTTGGCTCTGACCCTTACTGGGACTACCTTGGTCAACTGTCCAACCCTTCTAACCAATCGTGCCAATAACCACAAAAAAGAGACACGAAAAATAAAGAAGCCGACAACTGAACGAATGAGTGTGAACCGACCTTAACCCTCCTTGTCGGATACGCGCGAAAGTTTAATGAAATCGACACGAATGATATTACTAACATTCAGAACATTTTACGACACAATCATCGCGAACAGGTTCATTAAGACATAGCCGAGAATAAAATACGCGTTTTCGTTTATTCCGTGAAATTTTCTGTACGAAGACGTACGTTTTCATGTTGTGAACGTAAGCTAATCAGCAATTTTGTTAGTATATCAAACTTAATTTAAATAACTTGAGAAATAATAACAGCACGTTTCAAAAATATATTTATTTTTATATATTTCCTCGTTTCACATAATGCTTCTTGACAAATTCACGTTTGGTTGTTACCTGAAAAATGAAGAAGTTAAAATATTTTTTAATCCGATCACATATATCATATATAGTATAATATGATTGGATTAAAAAAAAAAATATTTTATTATATTATTGTATTTGAATTTTAGTTTTTATTATCTTTATATTTTTTTTTCCTCTTTTGCACTGGTGTCTCTTCCCTCTCCTTACCAAATCTCACGCACCTGTGATAGGTTGGCTGGCAGAGATCTCTATTAGAGATAAGTCCTCCTTTGCTTACTTTTTTATTTACTATAATTTTGTTTATTGGTGCAATAAAGAGTTTAATATATTGCGAAAACATCAAGGTGTAAAAAGCTCTATATAAGGCTATAGAGGCAGTTTAGGGCTAACTTAGAAACTGTAAAAAAATGGCAAGCGAAATAATATGAAAAACAGCCGACAAATAGTATAATTATAATAATTTACCACAATTTTTGTGGGCTCATGCAGGTCTTCATTATCTTTCCATTCATACTCTTTACTCAGATATACTCAAAGCTTACCAAAATTCTAGTTGGTTTGTTTAATATTCTCCGCTAGCTTCATCAAAATGCTCCTGATTACATTGATCAGCGCTGGGTAGTTCTGGCCAAGCAGCGGCGCTCGCAGCTGTGGCACGCAGATCTGAAGAACGTTTTGTAAATCTTTAATAGATTATCTTTCCTACACCTCAGTCCCTATTCTATTTGAGGACTGCAAATGTTTGCTTCTGTAACTTGCTTCGTCAATACTCATTCTAAATTTCAATATTTTCTTCACACTATCCATATTGTCTGAGTATCAATATCTGAGGAGCTTGGCATTCGATCGAGAACAAAGCTACCTTCGCCATGTTCAGGCCGTGGATGATTGACAAAAACCTTGTGATCTCGAGGTCCTCCGTGCTTTGGAAGGCACGTTAAGCCGTTGGTCCCGGTCGCTACCCGGTTTCTACCCACCGACCCGAATTGAGCCAGTGAGGTGGTGTTACAGCCCATACTCCTCATGTGTTTCTCCATGAGGAAGGCCTGTGCCCAGCAGTGGGACGTATATAGGACGAGGACGAATATCTGACAAAATTCGGTATGGTGGTATAGTGTCACAGCGCAGTGAGTTTAGTGGTCGATCTATCAATGAATATTAGCTGAATATTAGTTTTGTATTCGGTATTCGGCGCATTCAGCATCATTTCCACTATTTGTATTCGGCCGAATTCTGTTTTTGTGCCGAATACATTCGGTTTTATTTTCTTGGCTAGACCTTTGAGACAGTTACATAGCAGTTGCGCCTAACATTTTGACCTTACACGCTTTATTATAGATAAATACTAAAGATAATATAATTTAAACTGGGCCTCTGCATGAGGTTCCAAAACTCTAAAGTGTATAACTTCTTACTAAAAGATATTGAGAAAATTGGCATAAAGTTTTTGAAATGTCTTACACTTTATTCAATATTAACTGTAACAAGTAATGTAAGATTTTACTTTCTTCAAGTCAGTTCAGTTAGTTAGGTCTTTCTTAAGATGAGCCAAGAAAGTCTGCAAGAATCCTCCATTTACAATTATTAATTTTGTTTCCAATACCGTAAGGCAGTTATCTCATCGCCAACGACGAGCGCGAAGCGAGTTCAGCTAGAAACTAGAACGAGTTGGCGATCAACGATATGCGAGTGTATAGTTCCGAGAGTTTTGTCGCAAGGCATATTATCTTTCACAGTCTCCCTTATTCTGAACTGTCGGAATCTAAACGAATAACGTAATCTCTATTCCTGTCACTTTTTATTGTAGCGAATTAAAGCGAGACGGGAAGTAACTTTCCGAACCGAATCCGTGACAGTTTAGAATAAGGGACCAGGTCTCCATACAAAAACGTTCTTTCTCTGAGCGAGTATTAGCTTTGATAGTTTTTGTCTGTCAGCGATGAACGAGCGAAGCGAGTCCTCGCCGGCAGTGTGAACAGTCAGCGATCAACTACTTGTATATTTCTTTTGTTTACATAGAATATAGGTATATCTTTTGCACATTTCATGAACGGGAATAGGCGATAGTTAGTCGTATTCTCGCCCGTGGTGGGACAAACGCCTAAGGTCGTAATAGACTAGTTGACCCATTTTTTTATTAGGCCCCATATGATTCATAACTGTTAGCCATCACCATAAAAAATAATACAATTGAAGCCTTTTTAAAATTTTAAAATTATAAATTATGGTTTTGCTTAAATGTCGAAAACGCATTCGATCCTGATTGTTTAGGAATTATCTGTGCGTAGCGTCACGATTATTGTAAATAATTCAATACACATGCGTGACATAGCCGACACTTATGCTTGATTGGTTGCGACTGGCGTTTGACGAATTTTGACCACGCGTAGTAATTGTTTACATGAATCGTTACTCAACAAATTTCACGAACATTGTAGATAGCGTTTTTGGCAGGTGAAAAAAAAAGTCAAAATAAAAAATATTTATATTGAATTTCTTTCTAAGGATTGCTCCCTTATTTATATTTATCGAACTTGGTATATTTCGGACCCTTGTACTAAATACTATGTAAATGACACATTATTTTCATTACTTTTGATATGAGTCAACTAGCCATTTCCATGGATACTACGAAGAAGTCTAGAACTTCGACCAACCTTAACTTCGACATGACTTGACTGCGTTTCGACTGACCCTGGACGGGACTAACCATCAACAGAGTATAGGTACTATAAGAACAAAAGCAGTTTTAAATAATGTAATGTAGAAGTTATTATAGTTGTCTTGTTGTAATGTTTGTTCTGAACAAAGAACAAATAAGAAAGAATAAATCATTATATAAGTATGGATAATACTAACTACATGAAAAAAAATGTTTCTTTAAACTAGCGTATGTTCATAGTTAGTGGGTGCGTTTCGTACGTGTGTTCGTTATAATAATAAAGATCTTAAAGCGCAGGATAGGATAAAGACAAGGCAACAGGTAATATCGGTCCAGTATCCTGGATCATTAGAAAGACAAAATATTGTATAATTCTAAAAGCTTTTATTACTTTATTTCATTCAAAGATGATTTTTGGGGGCTTACAAGTCATTCCACAGTATCTACAGTCCCATCACATCGAAGATATCTATAACTCTTGTGTTGTATAACAATTGAAACAAGAGTATTATGTCTGCATTGCATAATCCATTGTTCGTCTTGATTTTATTTCTCGTTTTCTAACTTATACTGCTTTTCATGAGAACGTACTAGGAATATGGATGTGATTATACTTACAACAGCCAACAGCACGACCACCATGGGACATAACAGGTTGATGAAGAGAGAGAGAACAGTACGGACCAGCCACCACAGACCAACCACCACTAAAACACTAGCCAACATCACCTGTGAAAATGACTCTTATTTAAAAATAAATATGAGTTGTATTTTCGGCAAAGCGACATTGTCAAGAAGCTGCTGGACTGACTATCTGTTAGCGCCATTTCTTACATTTATTATTTATATTTTTTGTTATAAGTTACAACACTCTACTGGTACACACACACACAAACACGCGCAAGAGCGCGCGCGAACGTGCAGATCCCTCACACATGCATTCTTACTATTCCGAAGTAAGAATGCATGTAGAACGAAAACGCCGCACGCACGCCAAGCCAGTCGCCCGCCGCCCACTGCACGCGCATATATGATTACACATTCCTTACAGCATCGCTTCGGTTTTAGATATCGTTACAAAATTAGACGAATAGAAAGGTATGATTACCATCAGCATGATATTACATTTCAGTTAGTGTTACAGCATTGTTAATATTAGGTCCTTATCTATGAAATTGGTGTTTTGTATGGAGATTTTGGGGAATTCTGCATTTTCCATACTAACATTTTATCAGTTTTCTTCACAACGACAAATCCAACGATAATAATATTTGGCATCTATCAATAGACAAGCTTTAGTAATATGTGTAATATCACACTTCATAAAAATTATTTATCGTTTTTAAGTGAATGCATATTCGGGAGGCACTTAAAAAGAGATGTCTCCGTGTCCAATTTTAACACAATTAAACTTACAACAAATTATCAAAACAAATCAAAAGAGCTCAAAAATATAGTCTATTTTTAAACGAGGTAATTATTTTTTAGGAATACTCTGAATCTTAATAGTTACAGACAAAATACTAAGAGAGAAAAGAAACAACAATTTCATAGGTAAGGACCCAATATTTTGTTCCACAGGCATAAAACCGTAAAGTCCACCATATTGACCAAAATGTAATAACGCATGAATGTACTTTTATTTGTAAAAAAAGAAAATAGGATTCAATTAAAACTTTTGCCACCGACGCGCATTGGGCCAGCGTGGTCGCTACGGCAAAAATTCCTCATGTGTTTGTTTTCGTGAAGAAGACCTGTCCAGCAGTATGTTGTATATAAAGTTTTGTCACCGACCCGCATTGGGCCAGCGTGGTCGTTACGGCACATATTCCTCATGTGTTTGTTTTCGCGAAGAAGGCCTGTGTCCAGCCCAGCAGTGTGTTGTATATAGGCTGAGGACGACAGTTTTTCTTAACGTGTACTTGTGTTTTTTTTGTGGAATAAAGAGTTAATAATAATAAAGAATAACCCGCCGGTACCTGTGTCTCCTCGTGCCCACCCAACCATGATCTGATGCCATTTACCACGCTGAAGCCGCTACCTCCACTTGGCTGACAATCGGCCCGTGTGACACTGAACTGTAAAGAAACTCAGAATTTAACACATAATTAACATAGCCCCGTTTGAAGTGTTATCACGTTACATAATCTGTGTTTAGTTTCAAAATGTTTATGTACCTATTTAACATCATTTTAAACATCAGACAGTTCTCATGCTCATCTTTCGTTGTCACTGTATCACCAGTCTAGTAGGCGCTAGAGATTCATCCACTTTTTGTCATTGCATGTATTTAAGTTGAACTCGCTACCAACACAAGTGGGAACACTTGTGCTGATAGTCAACCCTGAGTTTTGTGGAAGAGTCATTAGAAAAAATCAGTGATTAGGAATGGGCAGCAGCGTTCCCCTTATACCACCAAGGCTAGCAATGTACTGCGACTTTTGTGCCCGATAAATGGCAATAGGCTCGCCTCCTATTACATGGGACCTAACATAATTGGCGAAACGTGGGTGCTAGTTCACCTCTGCCGACCCCTTATATAGGCGTAAAGGGATATAGGCGTGATTTATGAATGTATGTGTCATTAAAAAGGAACATTTCATTTACAAAATGAAAGTCCAATCATCAGCCTGCTGGTCATAGGCCTCCCCCAATGTTCTCCACAGCGACCGGTCCTGCGCCGCATCCAGCGACTTCGTGCGACCTTCGGAAGATCGTCGGTCTACCTTGTCGGGGACATTCCTACGTTACGCCAGTACGCAGTCACCACTTGAGAACCTTTCCGCCCCATCGGCCGTCAGTTCTACGAGCAATGTGCCACTGCCACTTATGTTTCGCAATTCTGGCGGCTATATCGGTGAGCTTAGTTCTCCTGCAGATCCCCTCATTTCTGATTTGATTACGAAGAGAAACACTAAGTGCCTTTGAGTCTCCTTGTGAGGTCCATTGTAAGCGGCTACATCTTAGAAGATGGGGTGAATGATATTATTTACTAAGCCGCACATTTTAATCTTGTACCTAGACTCTTCTCTTTCTGAACGTTATAACATTATGGTGGAGTAAATTTGTCAGGTGCATAAAAAATAAAAAAGGAAGCAGGCACGTCCAATAATTGAAAAAAGTTTTATCTCACGTTATGGCCAAGGATAGTCCTCTGCCACTGATAATGATCTGCGGACATCTCGTTAGACATGTCATCTACCATAGCAGCAAACATCAAGAGCGTGTATAAATTTCGACGCCTCCGCTGCTCTGAAAAGAAAAAAAATATCATATCAATCCGTCTCGATCCCTGAAAAAGCAGGCTGAGGTGTTACGACATTTAAAAAGAAAATTGCTAAGAAATAAAAGTTTGTCTGCGTGTGGTCTGCTTAAAAGTTTAGGAACTAAGAATTTGCCATCTCCTTATAAACTTTTGTCTTGACCATTGATTGCGTGGCGAATGTCAATGATGCTCTTAAAATTTACATTATGATTTTGCAATAAAATGTTGAGTGAGTGCAATGAGAAGTTCATTTGCCTCGCCCAGCTTAGGCAAACAATGCTGGATAATTCCTATTTAATTTAATTACTATTTACACACAATGATAAAACTGTAATACTGTAGTACGAAAGTAAGAGGGAAAGAAGAAGTCTTTAGCGCATCAGAACTCAAAATTTTTTTTTTATGTGTCAATGTTTATACTATTATTTGTATAAGTCTGCTTACAATTGGATTCTGAATTCCACGCATAAAAGAACAAATGCGAACATTTTGTTGAGAATGCGTTTTATATAGGGAATAGAATAGAAAATTGTTTGTTTTGAAATTGTTACAGGAGTAACTGCGGAGTAAGTCTGCAATTATTCACTAAACCCCCAGGTATTCATCATGCTTACCTGTCCTGCTGCGACTGGAAGCTGGCACTTCCGCAACAACTTCCAAGCCAACGCACATTACAAATTCAACGGTGAATTTTGGCCGAGAAAATGATGTACTAAGTATTTATTTTCATACCTTTTTGTTATCTTTTTCACTTAATATTTCACCACTTAATACGAAATAGAGTTCCTGACAAAGCTCAGAAACAATCCTCAGGGTCATAACCGTTAGGTACCTACCAATGCCTCCGCTTCTCAACATTTCCTACTGTGTCGGAATTTTCCATCATGACACAAAACAAAAAAAAATTCGCGATTTTCACGACAGGTCCGGGCAATTCTGCCTCTGTTGATAATTACGAAATTTTCAATTTTTACTTGCAAAATTTTGACGCTTCTGTGTTGACGTTAGATTTCAATTGAGTGAAAATTACAATTCAATGGAGCCATAAATCAAGATGACTGACAGTGAATGTTGAATTAGAAAAATAGACTAAAAAGATTTTATGCAAACACGTTATTATAAATTTACCTGTCAAAGGGCAGTAAACATTATCGATATCGTATCGTATCTTGTCGCTGTGGCTGTAATCATAGGTTTTATCTAGAATATATCATCAATAGTTCATTGTTATATCATCATCAGAGCTCGGTGGCGTATGGCTTTCGATCGAAAAACAAGCTACCCTCGCCACCGTCAGGCCATGAATGGTGGACAAAAACTTTGTGAACTCGAGTCAAGAAGCCAAAAGCTTACCTGTCATGCGTATAAATAATTAAATTGTGATAATGCCAAATTCAGCACCTGAATAAAAAAAAGTAGTAAAAAACTTCCTGCCTTTATTTCCCACTCTAGGTGTAATTAAATAAATGTTAGTTGTGATATTATAATAATAATAAAACAGTATTAGAAAAGGCCTCTCATGATTTTTATAACGATTAGCTATCTATGACTAGATAATTCGAATAATATTTTCTTAATAGAAATTTTAAAAGCTATTCTAACCACAGCTGCTACTTTATTGTTAACACTTTGATTTCCAGGTTCTTAGAAAATATCTAGTTTTAAACTTACATTTCACTTGCCGTGGTCAATTAAACTATCACCGCGGCATTGGTATTATTAGTATTATAATTATTGATTGTGTATTATTCGCTCCACTCTCATAAAATAAAAGTGACCAGAGAATTTACATGTATTACATGTAAATATGTTAGTTTTCAGAGGAAAGACAACCTATACATTTTTATTTTACAGCTGTGTAATGTTTGAAATCATCTGTAGAACGTTTTGGTTTCAATATTGAAAAAGTTGCAATTGCCTTAACTGAAACTAGGACGTGTGACCAAAACTCAGAGTAGACCAAAACTATGTGATCTTGTTCATTCGTTCAGCACGTTAAGCCCACGACAATACAGTCTGATAAATAAACACTGAGGAATTGGTGGGTGGGGAAACACACGCATATTTGATTTCAAGTTGGACGTACCTACGTTTGTCTGGTGTTAATTCAACAAAAATTTTAAAGGATTATGCAAATTACATGTTACGTAATTAGTTGTTCTCTGAATTCCTCGTAAGAAAATTCTTGTAACCGTAGTAACATTAGTAACTTAATCATCACACAACACAACACAACACAATCATCATCGAATCTAAGAATATCTTAGGGACGTTACGCTGTCCGCCGGCGCCGGCCACTCGCGCGCACTTACAATAGGATAGTTGACTTATAACAACAGTAATGAAAATAATCGGATATTTAAGCCCGAGCCACGTATTGAATTGTTTACCAAAATCGTGACGTTTTTGACAGTTACGCAAATTTATTACTTTTTATGAATGAATCATTTGGGGCCCAATCAAAAGGGTCAACTAGCCTATTACGCGAGAGAGTAGTAGCGTTACACACCGCACGTGCGCGCTTATACGTCAAAATGTATTGAAATCTCGTCAGCGCTCTTCGCCAGCGCTTAGACAACACTTAAAAATACCAACTAATTAAGTCGTTTTGTGCCTTGTGACTAATAAAATAATCATTTCTGACATAACTAACCAAAATTATGTTAAAAATTCATCAATAACATTCTTAGTTCTCAAATGGTACTTTTATCAAAAACATTTAGATTCAGAAACTCTTGGATGAGCTCTCGTAAACACCTACATAGTAATTGACGTATGTTTATAAAGTGTGCATCCTTAATCTAGACGTTCATTATTTCGATAAGGAACTTCAGAAACCACGAGTACAACCGCTTATCTACTCACAGGAAAAATGTTTTGCTTCCACTTGCTTTCCGGTGTGAAATTTATTTTTCTAGCTGTCATAATAATGCGAATTCATCTCCAAATGTAGGAGTTTTAAAGTGCTTCTTGGGTGAAACTTTAGATGATACTGTAAACTTTGATAATATTTATGTTCCACAAAATTAAAACGTATTGTTTCTCTTTGTTTTCAAATTCAGCAATCTCACCTGGTCTGCATGGGATCCTTTTTTGCATAATGTTTTTACTCATAATAAACTTCTGCATATGAATTTGGCCTTATGTTGTTTGGCAAAATATAACTTAAGTATAATTTCTTTTGGCACTAACTTAAAATTTAGACTAATGTAATCATCCATAATAATATTCCGCATTATTATACGACGACGAGCGAAGCAGCGAGAAGTATTAGGTAGAAGAATCGATATTTTTTTATTGATAATCATTTCAAAAATTTTATGCGAATAGTTAATGATGCCTTAAGATGGTTATGCCATTTGTAATTATGCATACAGTTTTATACCAAAATCAATTATGCGTAAGTATATATTAAGTGTGGGTTCCATTATGCCAATTCATATTATGCTTGAAAATTGTATGCGAACAGATAGAGAACCGGTCTGCATATCGTTGTTATAGCTTGACTATGATATTTATCGTCCACAAAATTAGAATAATATATTATTACTCTTTGGAGCTCGGTGGTGTAGTGGTTAGTATGCTTTGGCTTTACATTCGCCATGGTCAGGCCTTGGATTGGTAAACAAAACATTGTGATCTCGAACTCCTCCGTGCTTTGGAAGGCACGATAAGCCGTTGGTCCCGGTCGCTATTGCAATCGTTTCCACCAACACGCATTGGGCCAGCATGGTGGTGCTACGGCCCACCCAGCAGTGGGACGTTTAAAGGCGAGGACGACTTCTCTTTGTTTTTACGTTCAGAATTCTCACCCTGCTCTATTATCGTTGCTCTAGCTCTCCTAACTAGTTGATTGGTAGAGAATGCCCTATAAAGCATTAAGTCCACCATTGTACAGTCGTACATAATTTTTTTTTCTAGCCAGCCGTAGTTACGGAATGTAAGTGAATTCCTCAAACTAAAATGGACTGTGCGACAAAATCCACAATAAAGACAAAGGTACTCAAATATTTTAAAAATACTATGTTTCCATAATCCCAAATCATGCATTTTATACGAAACTCTTTTCGTGTAAGCCGGGGTAAGCTTAGCAAACACGCTGTTGTAGTTGGAACACGGCGAATTCCATTTTACAAAAGCTTAACTTGACGAACTTGAACAATGAGTGTAAAATATGCTACGCGCCAAAACTGTTTGGGTTGTTAATAATGAATTCCTGTTTAACCTTCCTTTTTAAGCTTTAAAAGTATTTTTTTAAAGTATTTTAATGGTTTTAGGACTTTGACAGTCTCTGTAGTCAGTTAGTGTCTCTGAGTTTTCGGGTTCAAACATAGATATACATATGCTGACGTAGGTTCAACCTTCGACTGAGGCATACATTTGTATGGTGATTACAGTAGTCAGTTCTTGAGTAATGAATACTTTCACTATAGTTGTGAATTATTTTTCTTCATCGAGTCGGCTTACTTATAATGTACGATTGATAAAACTCTTAATGCTTGCAATATACACAGCAACAAAAATGGCCTGAAAGCTAATAGCGTATTATGAACGAGTATTATTTATTTATTTATACTTTATTTATTTATTTATTTAATAGTTTATTGTACATAACAATTAATCAGAAACAACACATCAATAATATAGAAAGTACAAAGGGTGTGGCTTATTCGTAAAGAAATCTCTACCAGCCCACCTGCGATAGGAGACAGTATGGCATGAAACATAATTGTCGCGTGTACACCATAAATACATTAAATACTATATATACTCAACATACCATATTAATATATATACCTATATAAAATGCCCGTATAACTCATCCCGTCATGTATAACTTTACTTTAGAAACAAAACAAGAAAACTCAAATGTACAATAGGCGGCCTTATCGCTAAGAGCGATTTTCAAGACAACCTTAGACAATCTTAATGGAAAGGAAATAGATCATCAAGAAAGGAAGGCTGCGGGTCTGTCATAAATATAATAACATTGTTGCTTACATAATAATAAAATACACATATTCGTACAAGCCTAAATTACACGTACTTACATATATTTGATTACTATATTATAGATAGACTAGGATGGATGTACTGTTAATGGATTTAGAAACTAATTTGTGGATGATGGTGCTGATTTTACAATTTATAAATTGTTTACATACAGAAGTCTACAAAGAAAACATGTATTGTATAATTGTTTATCGTCATCAATAAATGAAAAAAAAATTGATGCTTACATAAAATACAAAAACAGATATGTATCCAACCATACACAAAAACAAAACACATAGAAAAAACAAAAAAAAAACATATACTTGAATTAAAAAAGAAAACTTGTACTCACTTGTATTATTATTATGAGTTGTTAACTGTTAATCCTAATGCATAAACGCATTACAAAGGTGCACATATTGCGGTAAGGAGCTCCTAAAGTCTACCGCAGATTTGAGAGACTTAAGACGACGACGACGGTGCAACTTAGTGCCACTCATGCTGGCTGTCGTTGTCACCACAGATATATTGGGTCCTTACCTATCAAATTGGTGTTTTTATTCTGTCTTAGCAATTTGTCCGTAACTATTAAGTTTCAGAACATTCTTAAAAATAATTGCCTCTTCTAAAAATAGACCATATATTTGAGCTCGCATTATTTAATTTGATAATTTTTTGTAAGTTTAATTGTGTTAAAATTAGACAAAGACAATTATTTTTAAATGCCTCCCGAATACATCATTTGATTTGATGAATTTATATCTGTTGTCACTGTCCAATCGTGGCACTGAGAAATTCCGGCCTTGAAAACGTTCACGCGGGAAGAGCCGACGTCACATAGATAGAAAGAAGTAAATTGGAAATATCTTTATACATACATACATATAATCACGACTATTATCCCGTAAGGGTTAGTCAGAGACTAGAAGAAAGCACCGCAAAAGCAGTCCACTGTCATAGTACGCGCTTTACTAAGCAGTGTCTGCACTCAGCGTGACAGGTGGTGAGACCATCGCCGCTAAAAGCTATTGGATGGTTGTGCAGTTCTAAGTCCATTAGTCTGCTTTTACGACACCCAAGAGAAGAGATGGGTTGTTAGTATTCTTTTAATAAGTCTCTACCACAATATCTTTATCTTCTGATAATTACAAAGAAGTCACTTTTTAATCGCACAAATTATTTAAATCTAGGAGATTAACCGGAGAACTCAGGTCTTTGACATAGCTCAATAAATGCTCATGGAATTCACAGTCGTGTTTGGTTCTCAACTGGCAGCCATGTACGGGAAAGTGCATCGTTAGTAAGCTCTCCATGAGGAAGTCTGGTGATCTTGCGAAGTTCGCAGGTTGCGGGCAACGCAGAGCCAATCATACTATAACTGATCCTGGGATAAGCTATGTACAGCAGTGAGCGTCTCTAGCTAAGACTTAAAGGTGATGTTTTTTTAAAATTCACGATTACAAAATATAAAATCGTACGACACAATCTGATAATGCCCTTAATATTTACCTTATCGTCTAAAAACCAATTGATATTGTTTTTTCTATCTCACCATAGCAATACGAAACTATTTCTCATACGGCTTATATGTGTTACCTTGTTGAAACTTTTAGTCTGGGATAGATTTCAGACAGCTAAGGGGGATTTGTCTATATATTGATTTAGTGTTCGAATAACTTTCTTTTCTTTCTAGCCAACATTTCGTAGATTACGTAAGGAACTGATTTCTTCGAATGTGATAGATGATAATGCTCTTAAAGTTTCTTAACAATACAGATACGTTTTAGCTCCATACGTTTTAAACTCAACTCCTTTATTTTCAGTCTGCTCCCTGCATCATCATCCGCTATCATATTAATATTAGGTCCTTACCTATGAAATTGGTGTTTTGTATGGAGATTTTGGGGATGTCTGCATTTTACATACTAACATTTTATCAGTTTTCTTCACAACGACAAATCCAGAGATAATAATATTTGGCATGTATCATTAGACAAGCTTTAGCAATATGTATGTGAACTCGCTTGATAAAAATTATTCATCGTTTTTATGTTAATGCAAATCAAATGACGTATTCGGGAGTTAAAAATAATTGTCTTTGTGTCTAATTTTAACACAATTAAACTTACAAAAAATTATCAATTAAATAATAGGAGCTCAAATATATGGTCTATTTTTAGAAGAGGCAATTATTTTATAAGAATGTTCAGAAACTTAATAGTTACGGAAAAATTGCTAAGATAGAATAAAAACGCCAATTTCATAGGTAAGGACCCAATATTCATATCAAAACTCATTCATAATTTATAAAATCTATTCATTATGTTATCAGTTTTCTATTTATGCATAACAATCCACTCTCACATTCATAGTTTTGCAGTCACATGCTCTTTCTCTCTTCTCATTTCATTCTCAGCCTTATGATGTCCCACTGCTGGGCATTGGGCCTTCCTCACGGAGAACATGAGGGGGACACTCTTCGCATTATATTTTCTCCATGTTTGAAAAACTAAACTAATATTTTTAAAGGATTTCATTTCTCATCTGGATTTCATACCTATGTTCCCACTAAAACCTTAAAAACGTTCATTTTATAAAATAATTATTAATCAAATAAATGGTATTGTGATAGCGACCTAGTTATTTAATGGACTGGTTTCACCCTAACTTATCCAATTATCATTACGCTTTATTATCCTTACATTTTAATGGTGTCTAATAAAACATTTCCATTTGGCATCGCGAGGGCACCTCAATAAATGAAGTTTCTTATACCAATACGAGTAACAACCATCGTAAAAGCCTCTCCGTTCCCTTAACTTGCGAACGCACTTAACCAAAGCGTACTAATAATCGAGCCATAATAAAACTTGCTAAGCTGAGCCGCCACAAGCCAAAATCTACAATATTGCCCGAGCAGTAACGTAATCATAGCGAGCTTCTACCGTGACACACGGCTAGTGTGATCATACGGCTGAATTACACCTTAAGTGTGCCTATAATACATACAGTCACGACGACCTGTAACCTGTAATAAAGTGTTGACGACCTCCGTGGTCGAGTGGTCTGTACGCCGGTCTCAAGGCGTCGCCATCTTGAGAGGTTCTGGGCTCGATCCCTGGTGGGGGCAAATGCTTGGACAAATTTTCAGGCATTTTTTCTCCAGTTTTGGATGTTTATATATATTTATATATATTCAGGGTATTTATATGTATTTATTTATTGAATATATATATCAGTCATCTTGTGTCCGTAACACAAGCAGCATTAGTTGTTTAAAATGGGGCTAGTTGATAGGTGTGAATGTTTGAAGATATTTATTTATTTATTTATACAAACATATAATCACGACTCACAACGACGACTTCCCTAAGAATTAGTCAGAGACTATGCAAAAGCACCGCGATAGCAGTCCAATGCCTTAGTCCGCACTGCACCAAGCAGTGACTGCACATGTGCTCAGCGTGACAGGTGGTGAGCCCGCCCCCCTATAAGCTGTTGGATAGTTGTGCAGTTCTGTGCATTTGTCGCCTTTTACGACACCCAAGGAAAGAAATGGCTGGTAGTGTTCCTTGTGCCATATATGATATAAAAGAAAATTTGTGCATTAAACGCGACAGTATTGTTAAGTATACCCACCAACCCGCAGCCAGCGTGGTGTAACGGCCCACACTCTTTTATGTTTATCCATGAGGAAGGCCTGTGCCTAGCAGTCGGATGATAATAAAGCCTGAAGGCCACAGATATACATTTACATAGATAACGGTAGTATAACGATTTGTATTGAAACCAAGCGTGCCTTTTTAAGGTCTGCGGTGACGTCACAGTCATAATTGACAAAATGATGATGATATTATTATTTATTTTAATTTTCTTGACATTTATAATTAATTATATATTTTATTTTTTGACTTTACATATGTTATAAATTTTCATTATTATCGGGACCTTTTAAATTTTAATAATATATAATAATAATATCCTCAGACATTCACACCTATCAACTAGCCCCATTTTAAGCAACTAATGCTGCTTGTGTTACGGACACTAGATGACGGATAAATATATTTAATAGATAAATACATATAAAAAACCTGAATATATAGAAATATATTTTAATATATCTTGGATGTTTATCATCCAAGACTGGAGATCAAATGCCTGAAAATTCATCACCCAAACATTTGCCCCCACTGGGGATCGAACCCAAAACCTCTCGAGATGGCGACGCCTTGAGACCGGCATACAGACTACTCGACCACGGAGGTCGTCAAAAATTTTAATTCTATTATGACAATTCGATGAAATCTATTATACCATAGACTATATTTGACATTGGTTAAATTATTATGAATTTTATTTTATTATATACATTGTTTATTTAAAGATCTTTATTCATTGTACATTTGACGATCTTTTTTTTTCTAATTGCATTTTAGAATCACTTATCATGAAATTGTGTGAAAATGAAAAAGACAAAGACAAAAGACAAAGACTTTTTATTTCACAAGAAAAAAAAAATCTAAAAAAAAAATAAAAATCTAAATCTAAATCTAATTTTGGATCTAAGCTGATTGGAAGATACTTATTATCACATCACGAGCGATTATTATCACATCATGCAAATAAATATTTCTTTCTCTCTTTCTTTCTCTCTTCCTTTTTTTGTTTTTGCAGCCATTCGGACTCGCGCTGTCTAGTTAGCAGCGTCCAAACCCCGAAGTTTTGTCGGGGTTTTCGGACACGCGCAGTACATGCATTTGCGCCATCTATGTAAATATGTGCTAAAACGCATTGTTCAGTATAAGTTTTACTAAAAAGGCGATGGGAAAAAACTCGTTGGTTGGCGGTTCAATCCTCAACTACGTTAAAAATCCATTCAAACTGAATAGGTCTGTTTTGAATATGGCTTGCTTTAAACCGTCGCCCCTTTTTGATGACCTAATACAGGCAGGCACACAATTTTCATTCGTTCTACTTGCTTCTATTCGCGTCGGATATCTTCATCCAGTCAGCAATAATATTTTACATCTCTCATGTTCGGTAAGTTGGTCCTTAATACCCCCAGATGCGCGTTGTAAGTGATCAATTACCGCCCTAGGTTAATAATGTAGCTAGAAACGCCCTAGGGCGGTAAGTAATTAAAAAAAAAACTCTTTCAAAAAGTTCGCGTACATCTAACCATCTTACTGGCACTAGACGTCATGCATTCAGCCCAATGACAAAAGAGGTCGCTTCGCTATTTTCATCAATTTTGAATATCGAACGGCAAAGCTAAATTTAGTTCTTGAAAATAAATTTATTTATTCTTGTAATGCCTTTTTTTCCACTTACCTCACAATCGAGATGTAAAGCAGAGAAGTTAGCTCGGGTGTAAGCATCAATTGCACCCTCGAACTATAAGCGCCCTCGCTGCGCTCGTGCGCCTAAATATCTCGGGCTGCAATTGATGCCTTACAGCCCTTGGCTACTAATCTACTATTGTTGGATGGCAATCCTCCCTTATCGTACGCCAGACCAACCTGCAAGGAAATGTACAGAATTATGTGGGAAATATTACAGCTAGGGGAAGTCTGTTGAAATGTTTTGTAAACAAACAGCGGCCTGTAATAAGTTCAAAATAATTATATAGATATTAAATATAAAGCTTTCAGGGTACAAATTTTGTTCGCAGACCACAACGGTAGTATGCTCGTCACACAAAGCCGAACTGTGGTCGTTAAATTTTATTTAACTTTGAAACTTGTTAAGAAGACGTGTTAAACCAGCTCAGCATCTTGCAATACTGTTATGTTTATTCGAAAAGATATTTCTATTTCCCCGGCGTAAGAGTTTCCATATGGCATTCTGAGATTATGGACAAAGTTGTCTTTTAATACTGAACTCTCAGCCACAACATTTGATATTTCATGGGTTGCTGCTTCAATGGCTCGTAAATGGGTTGTGGTTTCTATTTCAATAAAATTTAATATTTCTAGGTCTCTTCTGCCGTTTCAATGTATGATAGGAAATATATTTCAAAACAGTTTCTTTCAAAGTTTGAAAGTAGCGTCAGGGACAGAAAAGATTGGGAGCAGTGGTTTAGCGTGTTATGGAAATGCTGATACGGATGCGATGGATTTAGATTCACATTTTACTATGGAACTTATGATAAGTGTAGAAAAGATTTTAATGTCTAAGAATTAGGTTTAGCACGTTTTTCTTCCAATCAAATCAACACTATATTTTAAACTTATGGCTAGCATTCAAATGAAATCCAGTTTCGCGACCACAATTTAGATTTTCGTATTTCTCGCAATTCGGGGTAGTTGCGATTTTATTGAGAATCGAATCTACTAAAACTTTCGAAGATGTTCTCCGTATGTTTTCTACTTATCTGCTTCATTAGGGTGTATCCACTTTCTTATATAGTCTCTCTTCAACACATCAGTCATATTACCCTTGAAATTTCCACAATTCTCAACACAAGTTTTAATCACTGTTAGTTCTTCAACAATATTTATTCCAAAACAAGATTAAAACACAAATTTTGTTTGCCTGGCAACTTCCATGAAAGATCATTAAGCCTAAATGGTCTCCTCATCATTAAGAGCAGGCACGTGTTATTTACGAAGCAGAAAAACATCTGGTATAAATTCTACGGTTATTACCGTAATGGTATTCGACGAAGCCCCTCAAAGGCGCGGGACAAATACAAGCGGGGTCGGGCGCGGGCGCGGCGCGGACCAGGCGCGGACGCGGAGCGGAGGCGACGCTGCTTTTTTGTGTTTCGTACAAAATATACAGGGAAACAAAATATTAGGTCCTTACCTATGAAATTGGTGTTTTGTATGGAGATTTTGGGGAATTCTGAATTTTCCATACTAAAAGTTTTAAGTGAATGCAAATAAAATGATGTATTCGGGAGGCACTTAAAAAGAGTTGTCTCCGTGTCCAAGTTTAACACAATTAAACTTACAACAAATTATCAAAACAAATCAAAAGAGCTCAAAAATATAGTCTATTTTTAGACGAGGTTATTATTTTTTAGGAATACTCTGAATCTTAATAGTTACAGACAAAATACTAAGAGAGAAAAAAACACCAATTTCATAGGTAAGGACCTGCGAGGATACTGCGAGGCGTAGACGAGTTGCGGAAGTCACTCACACGCCGCCTGTGCGCCTCTCGTCTCGTTCGCGCCCGACGCTCGTCGCTTGTATTTCCCCCCTCCAATGATCCGACGATCATCATTTCTTGCTAATGTATTTAAACTTGGCTCCATAACCACCTTTTGTTTCTGCGGTGAGCAATCGTCCAGAAAAGCTTGATCGAGTTCAAGACGATGTTTCTGATGGGCAGCCGTCCAGAAAACTCTTGGTTGAGAAATTGTTGTTTATTGACACATTAATAGGGTTTGTTTTGGAATTTCTTGATTGTTGAAAGCAAATGACGCTGTATTTTTACTTATTTCTTCACGAATAACGCAAGTGCTTATTGAGTCTTTAAAAAAATTTGCAGGACCTATCACGGGGTATCACCTGTCCTAATGCCACCTAGGTTTGGACGCCCTGGGTTCGACTCGGAAAATCGCACCAGCAGAACCCGAGTCGTTCGAATCGTCGGCTCGGATGGGTATATCGGGGAGTTTTAGTAGATATTTTCAGCAAGCAGCTGAGCGAGTCCCACACACGCCTACTACCTAGCCAGCGCTTGGTAAGGTCCGTACTAAATAGGATTTTGTCTCGTAAACAAAAACAGAGAAAGGTACACCTATGAACGTCAAAACTGTGCCAGACTTGATAAGCTACCAGAAGATCTTGTACTAAGGGTCAGTTTTTATATCCTTAGAAATATTTACCAATGCTTTAAATCTAGAACAATGGCGTCAAGTAAACACCAAATCAGCTTGACCAATGGTTAAATTTGGAATGCATTTTCGAAGCAATATATTAAGGCTTCGGCCAGACAGACGCGGTGGCGGTGGCGGTCTATCGCACGCAGGCCGCCACCGCCACCGCCACCGCCACACCAGGTCACACAGGCGCGGTAAGGCCGCGCGGCCAGGGTTGCCAAATCTGGTACAAATACAAGATTTTCTGTTACTCAACGAGACAGATTGGCATTGTTTTCATAGTATCACAACAATTTTTTTTTCAGGCAAAAACAAAATGTAAACAACGCTTGATAAGTCACTTGATAGATGACCAAAGAGTATACAGTTGGGGTGACTTAATGAAAATAATAATTTTATGTTTTTTAAAAATATCATGAGATTCTGGTAGACCTTTAGGGCCACTTGCAGGATATTTTAAACCTCGATTTAGTCATTTTTTAACATAAGAGCCATAGTAAAAATGTCAAAAACTGATAAAATCCAGTTTAAAATCTCGATTTGAATTCCTGCAAGTGGGCCTTAGTTACTTAATTATTGTATTTAATTAGTAAATCGGTCAATGGTTTGAACAACATCATATTATTCAAAGTTAAGTTGCAAGATTCCATGACTCTCTGCATGTTAAAAAGGATTGTAATAAAATTGTAATATTTAATTAATTATCTTTTCATGTTTTCAATTTACGTTCTTGCTGTTTCATTCTATATTCTATATATAACTGGGCGAAAATTGAAAACCCTAGTGCGATCGCCGAGCTTAGAAACGAAAAGTAGTAAGTACAGTACTTTGTCATACATGGATGTCAAAGTGACAAGCGGCCGCGGCCAACCGCCTCATGGCCGCGACGCAGGCCGCGCCTTTGTGAATCGATGTTCAGACATCCATACTACGCAACTGACCGCCACCGCCACCGCCACCGCCACCGCCACCGCGTCTGTCTGGCCGAGGCTTAATGCATCAACAGTGCCGCCAGCCGCCATTTTACTTATCCCAGCTTCATGTTGTGGCTAAGTTATCTATTATTATTTAACTATATCTGAAAACTTTACTATTGGCCAAGCTGATATATCACGACATCATACGTTTAGGCTATTGGTCAATATTTTAACCAGCTCGTCAACCTGACCACGGATCAATAAAAAGAAGATCGGGCAAGAAACCCATCAAGCTTAAACTGAAGGCAAAAGTGCAAATGACACCTGATATGTTAATTAATATCCATTATAACAGGCAAGCCTGTTGCCACCAAGCACAATCTGAGGCATGCGATATTCAGAACTAATTGTAGGTGCTTTAGTTAGCAACCACATTACACAATGACGGGGAACTCAGGAACGTTCTCGGTAAGATGTTATTAATGACGTCATAAAGGTCGTAATGACGCGGGCGATTACCGTTTGACAAAATGAATCGGGAATAATGAGGTAAATAGTTTATTAGAAAAAATTGGGCTTAGGGCTATACTTACAACTATTTATAAAACCCAGAATATAAACAAATGTCACAATGTGGCAAATAATAATCAGTGTGACGGGAAAAATCGCGGCTCCGATGCCACCGCCACATTGTAATTGTGCCCGATGAATGGCAACAGGCTCGCCATCTGTTACATGGGCATGTTAAATCCCCATGTAACAGATGGCGAGCCTGTTTTGGCGAATTGTGGGCGGTAACTCTTCTGCCTACCCCTTTGGGGAAAAAGAGGTAAAGTAAGATATGTATTTAATATTTTGGCATTGATTCCCCTTAATAATATCGAAAGGAATAGAATAGAATTAAATTTTATTCAGTACACACATAGTAAGAAATTACATAGAAAATAATCAAACATAGACAAAGACAATACATAATGACATATAAAACAATACAGGTTAAGGCACTGAATAGGAGTCGCACTCAACATGTGTCGGGCGTAGAACACCACGACGCTGGTCTTCCGTGAACACCTTGAATGAGCAGACGAGCGCTCATAGACCGTAAATCCGTAACCTAATACTCGTATATCGAGATTTTACATTATACTAAATTGTATACAATTCATAGAAATAACAGGATATTGCTAAAGCCAATTTAATACGTAAATAAAATATAATATATAATAATAATGTAACTTATTGTAAATAACAAGATATAAATAAACATCTTACAAAGATAAGAGATAAATTTAATAATTTTCATAAATAAATTACATTACCGAAATGCGAACAAAAATTTAACACTGGGATATAACTGTAATTAACACTAACGCAACTCATATAGCTTAACAACTATTCAATGTGGATATCGCCTGCCTCTCATTGCGCCCGGTGCATGGCAACAGGTTTGTTACACGAGGACTTAAGATATCTGGCGAAATGTGGATGTCCTCTCCATACCGTTCGGGGAAAGAGGCTGTAGTTACTACAGAGGTCAGATGTAGCGGAACTCTGTGGTAGCTACAGAAGAAATATACGAATTTAAATATTTTGACATTGTCAATATTATTCTTATAATTATGTCATTGAAAATAAACATCACTTTGTGAAATACTTTAATATTTTCTTTGTTATATATCTGCTACAAGGCGTGAAGATATGTTTGTAATAACATTCATACACAAACACAAACAATTAAAAACTTGTGAAGCCTATGTAAACGTTTTGGTATACATCTGTTTTCTTAAACATGCGGCTTTTTGTACTCTGTTTTACTTTTTAAATGAAATCAAAGTATCAGTCAACCCCTGAAAACAAGCTTAAGTCTTCCTCGTTCTAATTTGCACGTTCCCAAATCGGACATTAAGTAAAAAATCCTTTAACAATTCCCTGAGAGACTGGACTCGCCAGCTCTTAAATAACATGTGTTTTCACACTAAAGCCTCGCCGTCTTTTGAATGTATTCAATCCATTAATTCTGAGGCCATAAACAACACTGAAGTTGGATATGATCCTATAGAATGTTGGATAAGACTAAAGAAATATAACGAATATAATATAAAGAATGTTTATGAGCATGAGTGTTTGGATGTTTCTTTTAAAATATTCTTTTATTTCAGGGATTTTTTGGTATTAATATTAACATTTGTTTTCTGTCGTGAATAATGAAAAAAAAAAATGTATATTGATTGATGGATGATATGGTATGCCGTATTCGTTTAATTTTTTGAGGCACTTAATGTCTTCCGCTTCAATTCTTAATCTTTAATAAGCATATATTTATTTGTCACCTCCATGAAACACACATACAGGCAGTCTTTCTCTATTTTTGTATACTGAAATAATATACTTCCTCGGAGCGAGTGTGTAGGTATAGTAGGAAATTATTTATTCATATGTTCGCCATGGTTTGGCAAGCATCCATAACCTTTTCGTCTTAACAAACGCTTGAATGCCAATACATGCTTACGAATGCGTTATTGTGCTCAGGCAAGTCAAGCCAAGCCTTCCGTTTAAATGTTTGTGCTTATAGACATTTGGCAAACCTCCTTGCATTGTTTACAGAGTTCTTTGTCTCTTCCCCTATCGTTTTAATAACATAAAATAACATATCATCACGCCTTTTCCCGGAAGGGGTAGGCAGAGATGTTAACACCCACCTTTCGCCAGACATGTCAAGTCCCCATGTAACAGGTGGCGAGCCTGTTGCCATGCACCGGGCACAATATGAGGTAAAAGATATTCACAATAAACTGTACATAAGTATGAAACTCAGTGGTACAGGCGGTGGGATCGAATCCGCGTTTCGCGCGGCCTCTCGAACGAGTAGTGTCCCGTCCGTCCCAACTTGGATAACGCTGCCTCGCTGCCGCTGCTGCTGCGCTGCATCGTTTTCTGAATGGAAGAACTCAATGTAATATTTCCCATGAGTAAAAATAGATGTACTCATGAAACAAAATGTATACCTATTAACTAATCGGTGTTAAAAGTTATCCTCTAACCATGACCAAAATTAGTTTCCATGCATCTTTTATCTTCTCCCTTTTATCTGCAGCTGCACATTTAATTGAATATTCTTAAGGATTTTAAAAACTTTCTTTGTTAATTTATAGCCATTAAGAAATTCTGCGTGTTTCGTGGCCACAAACAAGCTACAATTGTGCGTACACAGAAGTGGCAACTGTAAGTGTCTCTTGGGAGCAACCCACGACAGCGTCTTGGAAACCCGCTGACTTGCTGCGGTTTTACTGCGAACTGAAGGAATCATTTAATATTTAACTGTAACTGTATGTAATTAAACACATTTCCCTTTATTTGCAATGACGTACTCATTTATTAATTTATTATTTTTTAATGTATTTCCTGCATGACAGGTATGAATTAGGAAGCGTCATCAATAAAAGTCTTATTTCTAAGCACAGCAGAAATACATGATGAATACAGATCGCAATAACTCCATGTTGGCCCAGGAAAAATGGCTAACATGCTTTTCGAAGTAGAGAAGAACTGAACATCACAAAGTTTCGGTCTCCCATCCAAGGTGTTGACTTGGCGAGTAATAGAAGAGAGTGGAAGAAGAAGGCATGTTGCGCCGACCACAAATAAATAAATAAATAAATAATTACACATATAAATAGTCAGAAAATATACCAAAATGTTATCGATATCTATATTATAGAGTGAAATTTATGGGAATTTGGGAAGGTAATTAAGACACGAAGACACGGTAATTAAGGCTTTGACACAAAAACTAATTATTTTTCTTATAATATTAACATGTCAAAAGGTGACGTAACATTCATCCAAGACTGGAGAACAAATGCCTGTATTCATCACACAAACATTTGCCCCCGCCGGGGATTGAACCCAGAACCTCTAGAGATGGCGATCTCAAGGACCTCAAAGACCACTCGACCACGGAGGTCGTCACAGACGTCGTCAGATTAGGACAGGGAATAGGGCAGGAGAATGAAATATGAAGACATATAGTTTTAGTTACTAATCCATTCCGGTCTACTTAACTCAACAGGAACTTGAATACAGCTGTAAAGGCCAACACTGGCCAACACTATTTGTTGGAAATTGGCCTTTACTTGTAATCTGCCACTTTTTATTATTCGTGGTCACACTCTCATATTACTAGATCTGTAATTTTGTTTATAACACAGTCATTTGCTCGTAGAGGGTCTCTTATTTCACCAATTTCAATATCATAATCTATCACATTACGTACTTGTGCGATAATGTAAAGTAAAACGCACAGTTTATGATGTTCCGTCTAAAAACGAACGATACTTTTTTAAATCTTAGCAAAGAGTTTTTATGTCAGAAAATATTTAACATTTTCTTAATCAAATTTCCTTTGGGAGACGAAATATAATTAATAAACATTTAATTCTATAATTTATATAACAAGTTTATATAACAAGTGATTAAAGATTTATTAGTTTAAGAATGTCTGAGTTTTATTTATTTCCTCGCAAATGTGTTATAAAACGTCGTATGACATACGTGCGGTTTGATAATAACAGCCTCTGCCTTCTTAGCAATATCACCTCGGCTGTAATTTTCAACTTACCGCACTTATATCATAAGTACTATAATACAGTATTTTCTGCAAATGTACGTGTTACCATCACCAGTCCACGTTTTATTTAAAACTATTCGTTTGGCGCCAAACTCTCACGGGCTTTTAGTTAAATGTGCAACGCTTGCCTAATACCTGCTAAATATTGCGCTGAATGTGGCGCTAAAACTATTAAGCTGGATTATAATAACATTAGGGTATATTTAAGCTGGATTATAACATTAGGGTGACGACCGCCGTGGCCGAGTGGTATGTTCGCCGGTCTCAAGGCGCCGCCATCTCGAGAGGTCCTGGGTTCGATCCCCAGTGGAGGCAAGTGTTTGGGTGATGAATTTTCAGATATTTGTTCTCCAGTCTTGGGTGTTCATTATATATGTATTATATTATGTATATTCTCAATAATTATGTGTATTAATCTATTAAATATATTTGTCCGTCATCTAGTATCCGTAACACAAGCAGAATTTAGTTGCTTAAAATGGGACTTGTTGATAGGTGTGAATGTCTGAGGATATTTATATTATTTATAATTTATATTTATTTATAACATTAGGGTGTGGGTGGTAGGTTTGTAACAACGTGGGTGATAACACCTGTTCCTACCCCTTCGGGAATAAAGTGATGAAATGTTGTTATGTATTTGTTTACTATTTATTTTAGGCAATGATTCTATAAAAATTAGCGAAGCATCATATACATTTGCATGTACATAGTGTTAGGTATTTGTTGATAATATAATATCCATGTTGACAATGTAAATTGCCGAATCATTAAATTTACTCATTTATATACAAATTTTACGAAAGTCAAAATAATAATGATAAACCGTTATTATTTTGACTTCCATTTTTACTCATGGCGCCTTTTAGTTTAAGTCATAGTATAGGTGGCGCTCTCGTTTATCTTTAAGGTTACTTTATCTTTAAGGTTTTGTTCGCATTCTACGTAATTCAATGCTACGCTATCTTAATAAAATCGATTGATAATTATTAAAATTTTGAGTTAATGCAATTAGCGTGAGACAAAATAATAATCTATATCAGACATTATTTTGTCTTCTATCTTACGGTGGCGCCCCCTATGAGAGTGTTAGGTGGCGTTCCCAGGAACTTAAGAAGGTTGATTTTAACGCGTAGCGGGCATTGTATTATTGTCGGAGTACGAACAAAGACCAGTGGTATTAATACAAATTTAAATATTTTATGGTGAATAATCATTACTGTGTGCGTGATATCAAGTGTGAAAATTGGGAATAAAATATGTATTGAACTGCTGGAGTTATTTATCTGACCTTACCCAATAATAGATAACACAAGTATAACGATTTGTATTGAAACAAAGCGTGTCAGCTTTTTAACGTCTACTGTGACGTCACTGCCGTAATTTTGAGACGGGACATCCAAACTGGTTGAAAGATACTGATGCCGCAGTTGCCTCTTCCCCAATCTTCACACAACTAGGTATTTTTTTTAGTTTTCACACAACACGCTCAGTAAATGCATTTGCGTCATCTAAGTTAATGAATATCTGTTAGTGTCTCATAAATGTGCAGTGGCATGCCTAAGCGAATATTGAGTTGTTGTGAAATAAAAATAAAATAAAATATTTTTTTAATTTATTCTTTATTGTGCATACATCTTATAATAATTAACAAAGAAAATTTACATAACATGTGCACAATGGGCCGCCTAATCGCTAAGAGCGATATCTACCAGACAATCTTAGGATGGAGAGGAAATATGTGAATTGAAAGAAAGGAAGGTTTGGATGTATGACAAATTTAATAACAAAGATATATAAGTAATAAGTATTTTCAGTTTTAGGCATTTTTAGTGTAATTTTGCACCTTCTGTCGTTTAGACCCGGCGCACATTATCGGCACCAACACGGCTCAGGATTTTAGGTGATAAATAGAATCATATATTAGGTCCTTACCTATGAAATTGGTGTTTTGTGTGGAGATTTTGGGGATGTCTGCATTTTACATACAACCATTTTATCAGTTTTCTTC
The DNA here is from genome assembly GCA_910589355.1 of Parapoynx stratiotata. Taxonomy (NCBI): domain Eukaryota; kingdom Metazoa; phylum Arthropoda; class Insecta; order Lepidoptera; family Crambidae; genus Parapoynx; species Parapoynx stratiotata. The sequence continues at coordinate 17,974,011 of OU342458.1, forward strand.
ACAACGACAAATCCAGAGATGTGTCCTATTTGGCATGTATCATTAGACAAGCTTTAGCAATATGTGTGTGAACACGCTTGATAAAAACTATTCATCGTTTTTATGTTAATGCAAATCAAATGATGTATTCGGGAGGCAGTTAAAAATAGTTGTCTTCGTGTCTAATTTTAACACAATTAAACTTACAACAAATTATGAAATTAAATAATACGAGCTCAAATATATGGTCTATTTTAAGACGAGGCAATTATTTTATAAGAATGTTCTGAAACTTAATAGTTACGGACAAATTGCTAAGACAGAATAAAAACACCAATTTCATAGGTAAGGACCCAATATTAACATCATAGCAACAAAGAGAAAATTTCCATGATATATGGCCGTAGTAACAAAAATACCGCTTCGGTAAGCTGAGGTTGCTGCATCGGCGGCCTTGAGATTGCTTCGGGATGCATCCTTCAGTACGCTGTCGCCCGCCCGCCATGGCAACACTCGGGGGTAGTTTGGACGGTACGGCATGCTTAAGGACGCTTCGTCATCCCTATGGACGTTGCAGCATGCCAAGGCATAGCCAACAGTGTGCACTTGCATGTAGGTTTTTTTTTTTTAAAAAGCTCAACAAATGACTCCACACTACCTGATGATAAGCAGTAGAGGAGTCAATATGTGAAGATAGCTAGAGCAGCATACTGACATACTAGCCCTACCCACCCTCACCTTGCCGGCACAAAAGATGCTTTTTCACGCCTCTTTTGAAGGAACCCATATTGTAAGAAGGAGGGAATAGAATAGGAATAGGAGGGAATTTGCCAAACGATTCCTTTGCTTGCCGATGCCGATAATGTGCGCCGAACCTTAATGTCAAAGCACATTAAAATTATGTAAAGGTGGCATCATATTTTTTTTAACATTTTTATATTAAAATGTAAATGGAACAAAACGAACGTACATAATCGCAATAAAAACATATGACTTAATTTTTAAGCCGACATCATCAGGGCAACGGCGCTCCGGGGAGCCATGAGAGGCGGTTGTGACATCGTGAACACCACGTTGCAATGCTTCTGTGACGTCACTAGACTCTGGAGACCATTGAGAATAAAATATTTACTCCATACAAACACGCTCCCACTGGAAAGGATGAGGTTACATCACTCACAGAACTCCTTTTTTGCGATTATACCCTACCGCCTACCGTTAGTTTTAGAAAGATCTCCTATAAAAAAATATTAAAGAGTATCAGAAGCTTATTTCTATTCATTTTTTGGCGTACCTATAACAATATTTTTATCAGACGGTCTTCTCGCATAAAATAAAAAAAAAGAAAAAAGAAAAAATTCAATGACATCCTAAGTTTCAAATCATATGTCAGTCTTGGCTTCACACGGAACGTCACGTAGTAACGCATAGTAATATATGCATAGAGTGTCAATATACATTTGCTTAAAGTAATATGAAATTCTGTGACATATTTCGCGGTTACGTCGACAGCGATTATTTATTTATTCCTTAGGGTGGTTTCATAGGTGGGCTGGCCACCAGCGCTGGTCATGCGTGCGCTTACAATTACAAGAGATACCTAACACACCACAGCCACACACACGCTTAACGCGCGCGCTTTATGTCAAAATGTATGGGAACCTCGGCCAGCCCACCCATGAAACCACCCTTAAGCACAAAATACAAAGATACAGAAAGTAAAGTAAAATTAAGAGAAAATCAATGGAAAAAATCGAGGGGAATGACCCCCTGGAAGGGAATTACATTATAAATTTTAAATTGTCTAATTTAGATAAAACTAACATTATTTTATTTAAAAAAAATAAAAAAATGTATTTCTGTACTTCTCAAAAAGCTTACACAAACTGTGAAGAGAACTAGCTAAAAATTTTGACAAAGTAGCTTTTTAATTTCACTTACCGGCACAATTATTGCTAAAAATAATAAATTCTCTGTGTAATATTTGGTCTTACGGAATATGAAATTTTTCACAAGCAGGACAATCATTACAATCGAATAACGACATTATAATACCTAATTATTTCATACAATTATAGCTTTCCGTAATAAACTTGCAAATAGTCAAAAACAGACTCGACTATTTTAACTTAAAAAGTATGTAGTCAGAGTCCAAAGAACGCTATCTAAAAATCGGAGGTAAAGTTTTAGGACCAATGATTTACTGTTAAATTCTGCGTTCCCACAAGAGATTCTGGTGTCTACGACAGATAATCTAGCAAGATTAGCGGGTTGCCGGCCAGCCGGTGCCAAAGTCACGGTCCGGCGAGGGTGGCGATAGTGGTCCCTTATTTTGAGATATTGATTATTTTGGCCAAGGACTTTTTTGTATACAATGTACAGAAAGATTGTTTATCCTGTTTAGGTGCAAGCGAACTCCGGATTGTGGTCAATATATAACGCAACAAGCAAAAATCTCTTAAAATATTTTTTTTGTCTCTCGACTTACAATTATTTAACAAACATTTTTTATTTTTTATTTATTATAATAACGAATTTTTATTTTTATTATATTACTTATTAAAATAACGAATGTTAACACCCCTGCCTACCCTTTCAGGGATGATATGATATGTTATGTTATTAACAGAAATTCATGTCACATGGAAATACATACATAAATAACAAAACTGTAAAAAACCTGCGTCTGTACATAAAATATTTTTTCGAAATTATAATGGGGTGTAATAAGTAATCGATAAAGATACCAAATCACCATTTTTTTACATTTTGTTTGTCTGTCTGTATGTTTGTGCACTCATCACGTGAAAACTACTGAACGGGTTTTCATGAAATTTGTTATGGTGATAGCTGAATATCCTGTTAAATATCTAAGATAACTTTTACTACGGAAAAATGTCTTAGAACTTCAATGTAGACCGCCTCATTTTGTCGGCAAATATTGTTTTAGAAAGTGAATTGTAATTTTACTAGTCATGGGTTTTTAGTGTGTGAAAAGCTCACAGCGTTCTTAACGAATGTAGGCATAATGTAGATTTTTTTTTAATTTATCTCAGAACAATACACAGTTTTAATCTTTACCAATATTATAAAGCTGAAGAGTTTGTTTGGTTGTTTGGTTGCACACGCTAATTTCAGGAGCAACTGGTCCGATTTGAAAAATTATTTCAGTGTTAAATAGCCCATTTATTGAGGAAGGCTATATAATTTCACGCTATCCCAAAGTAACTATTCCACTCGGACGAAGTCGCGGGAAAAGTTCGTCAACAATAAAATTATTTACAGTCACAGGTGCCAATGTTTGCCTGTTATTACCTCCACATATCCCAAAATTTGTCATCGTCTCCATGGCTACCGTTAACTGGAATAATCCGGATAAAGGCAGCATAGGGTGGCCAAAACTGGTAGCAAAATGGGACAAGCGGGCTTGCGAGTTTGGCAGTTGGCTTCTGAGTTTGAGCTACGAATCAGTTGGTAGATTGGGGTAAACTGAACAGAGCTATCGCAGTAGCATCTAATACGATATTTAGGGACCATTGACGACCATCAGAGGGATGGCATAACTGTACCAGAGGTCGCGGGTTCAATATCTGCACGTGGCGAATATTTGCAGGCATTTCTTATTGACACTTATCTTCGATTGGATAATTGGTGTCAGTTATCGATAGGTGTATTACCCAAATTCATTAAATTCCCCTTATTTAATAAATTTAGAGAGCTCAGTGAAACTGAAGGCTTTGACCACAACAATTGAATATATTATTCTTATTTACACGTCACAAAGGTAACATAAAAAAGGTTAGGAAAACGTATGTATAAAAAAGTTAAACTATGTACCTACAATAGGTTCAATTCGCCGCTGTGATTTGAGCAAGAAATGTAATATGGAGCGCGTGACTTATCGCCTAGATGTTTAGTTGTAGTTAAAACGAAAATAACCTAGCAGCAACGTCAGCTGTCGCTAGTTCAATGCCCGCATGTACTCTGCCTAAGTTTGATTTAAACTTTCGTACAGTATAATTAAAGTTTAGTACTGTATAAGGTAAAGTTTATTTTTATTTTCTTTTTATTTACTTTATTTAGGAAACAAACAATTATAATACAACTTAAAAATAACAACAATAAAAAATGGTACAGAAATCAGCAAAGTTTCCATAGAAAAATAACACATAAAAAAAAGTCTTTACGGACACAAGAGAAACACCTACGCACTATAAAAACAAGTTTACATTAAATAAAATTATACTATATTATTTTCTAACAATTTAACACTATCCCTCAATATTTAAACAATTTATTCGACTTCTAAATTGAGAAGCAGTGCAGTGAAAAATATCCACTGAATTAAATTTTAAATTATACATATCACATGAGCGATACAAAAATGTGTTGCGGGTATATTTGGTCTTATGTACATATTGAGAGAATAAGCTATTAAGCCGGGAACTTGTTCGGGGGCACCTTATATTTATATTACTTAAAAGAAAAGTTTAATGACTATCGCAAGACATTATCTATATCAGAATAGAGTGGCAAAAGACTCGCCCCTTGTTAGATTAGGACTTAAACATCTAAGGTGAAATGTGTGCAAACACGTACCTATCCCCTCTGGAATGCAAACGTGAAATGCTTACTGGTACAAACAGCTATCTCAAAGCAGGACTTTCTGGTTACCCATCCATGATCTCACCACATGAAACATCCCTCACTTTGACGATCGCCATTGAATGCCTGATTACACAGCTGTGTTCGATATCCATTGTAATTTAGGTAACAATGGAATATCTATTTCAAGGCGTAATCTAATTCTAATGTATAGACTCGGCACAATAACAGTGGCGATAGTTTGCCGTCTCTTTTATGTGGGTTTTGGAGAAAGGTCAAGGCTAATAGTGTGGTTAAAACTAATCGATCAGAAAAATTAATAGTATATTACATACTAAACTTATTTTTTGGGATAAGCCAAAGACACTGTTAAATTGCATACATGAGAAAGGCCAGCATGGTTTCTGCAACGTATAAAAGTATTGCATAAAAAAATGTTACTCGAGACCAACTTCTTATCATACCACTCAGACACACATACTTCTAAGCCTTAATAAGTTTCCAAAAAACGTAATCGTATGGTGCCATCACATATTCTTGGAAAAAAGGAACTTATGTAATGATGTTAATAAAAAGCTCGAAAAAAGTCAGTGATGTATAGGTTTGAGTCCTCGAGTTCTGACTATGGAAACTCAACGCAAAGTAGGGAAGAACTTAATATGCTTCGTGTTTCGGCAGCTCATTGAGCACCGATTCGTGCCTTATAATGTTATGGAGTCTTAAAAAAATGTCGTCAAAAGAAAACATCGAGATAATAAAACTTACATAAATGCCAATGCTCAGAAAAGGCTCTTACCAAGATATCAGATTAATTTAAGAATGCTAGCAATCGATTTTTCACATTATGCTTTAAATAATTTTTATTAATACTAAAATGCCGGAAAATATTTAAGCATCGAAAATATCTCCAAATCTATAATAGTTCCGTTAAGCTGGCAGACTTTTTTTCTTTTGTCTTCGAGCAATCCGTGATACGAGTCGCTTATTAGGTTATTTAATTTACAATCTATTATCATAGTTACCTATTAATAGATTGTTACTTTAGGGGTGTTCTAATGGAAATATCCCCTAGACAATGATAATGTATACGAACACTCACCGACGATGCTGGTGGTGGGAGCCCACTGTCGTTCACTGGCTAATTGATGGACACTGTGCTAGGTTCGCACGTTTGAAATTATAACGGTTCGGATAAACGAATAATAGTATACTGCTTGAGAGCGTAGTTCGCGCACTGACGTTGTCTTTTGAGCTGTTGAAGGAAGGCCGTATATATAGCTTACACAAATAGGTCATTCTATCGCATATAAGTAGATACATTTCATTTCATAAAGTCTACAAGTCCTAGTACGTAGAACTCGACTTTTGCACATCACTAGTTAAAGTCACAGATAAGAAAAAGGCAGGAGGAAGTTTGTTCATTATCTTCACTTTTGGCCACATCTCTCCAAAGTTTAACAGCGTAAGCCTGCTTTCGAAAGAAATAAGTCAAAAGCCATATGTAGAGAGCCAAAGAGCGTATTCTTGTAAAACTTGAAGTTTTCTATCAATCATCAGGGTTTTACTCGCTTGCATCAGAAAGCTCGTAAGTTTCTATAAGTACTTACAAAGTTCTATTAGAGAACCTAGTGTTCAACGGTGTTCAGTATTCAGTATATTTATAAACGAAATACCTTTACAGAAAAGTTAACGCGTAATAGAAAAGTATGGTTGTAATGTGAAAATTGTTCAACATTATTTAGCTCGTGTTTTGCATTCTACTCTGCTGATATTGTAATGTTTATTTTATTCGAAACAGTTTTTGAAGAGTATTTGGTATTTGGTATTTTCTTGGTAATTACAGATGAAGAGTTTATAACACGTATTTTATTCTAAGAACATTCAGATCATAGACTTATTTACCAGCATACGTAGTTAAATAAATAATAAATAATTATTCCTCAGACATTACCAATCAATTAGCTACATTTTAAACAACTAATGCTGCTTGTGTTACGGATACTAGATGATTGATAAATATAATTATATTTTCAGGCATTTGTTCACCAGCCTTGGATGTTTTTTAAATTTATATATATTTTATTTTTATTTTATTTATATTCGGGAAACTAATGGCAAAATTTACAAAATATGCTTTAAAGGTAAAAAAAATAGGTGCCTCATAAAGAATCCACAATTAAAAACATATTAAAAAAACAAAAACAGCGAATCTAACCGATCTTAGTAGAAAACGTTATACGGTATTCTTTATACAATTAAATTTGGAAAGAAAGAAATGCAGAAATACACCAAAGTATACCTTGGGAATAATGTACGTTTAAGAAAAAAGTTAAATAACAAAAGAAAAATAAATAAAAAACATAACAACCGCTATCGCTCCTCAAAAAATTTTGAGTTAAGGGTATTCTTGATTTTACTTATACTCATGGAGTATGGATCCAAGTCAAACTCATGCACTATACCGTTAAAGGCATGACATGCTCGCCAGATGTAGGAATTGCGTTCATAGTTACCTGATGCTTGTGGTAAATTAAAAACTTTACACGTTGTTCTCCTGAGATTGCAGCTCGGCACAGAAAATGCCAACTTATTCAACAATGTAGGACAGTCAATGTGATTCTGAATAATTTTTATTAAAAATACTGAGTCCGCAGTTGATCGACGCATAGACAATGGAAGCAAATGGTGATGTCTGGAGGCCTGAAAGTAATCTCCGAACTTAACTTTGGTTTTGAAGTTAAGATAGCGCACAAATTTTTTTTGAATGCGCTCAATCCTATTAATATAAACATTGTAGCAGGGATTCCAGATTTGGGAGCAATATTCCAAATTGCTGCGTACAAACGAGCAATAAAGAATTTTTAATAATTTAACGTTTCGAATATCAGAGGTAGATCGCATAATAAACCCGAGCATTTTCAAAGCTTTATTGCAAATTGCGTTTACATGCACCTGAAATGACAATTTCTCATCAAGAATGACACCGAGGTCTCTAACAGTAGTTACCCGTTGCAGTTGATTGCCCTTAAGCGAGTAATCAAAATGATTGTATGAGGCTTTCTAGAAAATGAAATAATTGAACATTTAGATGTGTTTAAGTCCAATCTGTTTTGACGACAGTAACTATCCAGCCTATCCAAATCTTTTTGAAGAAGTTCTGCATCGTTTAAAGTTCTAATCACATGATATATTTTCATATCATCAGCAAAGCTTAATACTTTAGAGTGTGAAAAGCAATAATCAATATCAGACACAAAAATAATAAATAAAAGCGGGCCAAGCAGGGAACCCTGGGGCACTCCGCTGGGTACTGTCATCCATGATGAGGTATAGTTTGATGTTACAACAGCTTGAGACCTGTTAGAGATGTATGATTCGAACCAACGAAAGAGGTTTCCCCTAATACCAGCATATTGCAATTTCAGTAGAAGAATTTGGTGATCAATCCGGTCAAAACATTTACTATAATCTGTATAAATAGTATCTGTTTGACAGCCCGCACTCATCGCTTCGACAATATCTTCAGTGAAAAGGGCTAAATTAGTCACTGTAGAACGACCTCTCAAAAAACCATGCTGGGATTCTTTAAATAAACATTTCAGGCTGTTATATACGTCATTATACACAATTTTTTCAAATATTTTGGCCAATACACATAGTTTAGAAATGGGCCTATAATTAGTCACATCACTTTTTGAGCCCTTTTTGTGTATAGGGGTAATAAAAGCCCTTTTCCAAATTTTAGGTACAGCTCCCTCCTTCATAGATCTATTATATAACAGATATATAGGAAACGCAAGATTGTCAACGCACTTCTTTAAGAAAATAGGGGGAATAAAATCGGGACCAGGTGATTTAGTCAAATCAAGTTTGAGAATTTGTTGTTTGACTATTTTGGGGCTTAGGTTAACCATAGATATATCAGCATCGAATGGCATATTGTTGGGTAAATCAAGATTGTCTGTCAGAGATGGATCAGGTGAGAGAAACATAGAATGAAAGTATGAAGAAAAGGCGTTACAAATACTTTCGCCTGTGGTTACCGTTGAGTCGAGATAGTTAACCTTGCACGGAATAGTAGACTTATTTTTATGCTTAATAAATGACCAGAATTTTTTAGGGTTAGTTTTAATACAACTTTCAATAGATATTCAGGATATTTATATGTATTTATCTATTTAATATATTTATCCGTCATCTAGTGTCCGTAACACAATCAGCATTAGATGCTTAAAATGGGGCTAGTTGATAGATGTGAATGTTTGAAAATATTATTATTGTTTAAATTATATATACATTAAAATATTCTCAAAATATACAATACTTAAAACATCCAAGACTGGTGAACAAATGCCTGTATTCATCACACAAACGTCTGTCCCCACCAGGTATTGAACCTAGAACGCCTTGAGACAGCAGACCACTCGACCACGGATATCGTCAAATTTGTTTAGACACAAATTCTAGTACATTTGACCGCAATCTCGCCTGATAGCCTGTGTGGCTGAGAAGAAGTTTGAAAAGTTATCAGGAGCACAGATAAATTAAGTAGTATATTCCCATACCTACATGGATTTTTAGTTCGTTTAAAACTTATTTTTGTTGCTTGTGGGGTAAGTTCGTTCGACTTATTACGTTAGGCGGTGCTACTATACTAGCGGAATCATAGATAAATTAAGTAATTCCTATTAAGTAATAGCGATCTATACCACTTAATTTTTTTGACGACCTCCGTGGTCGAGTGGTCTGTACGCCGGTCTCAAGGCGTCGCCATCTCGAGAGGGCCTGGGTTCGATCCCCAGTGGAGGCAAGTGTTTGGATGATGAATTTTCAGACATTTGTTCTCCAGTCTTGGATGTTCATTAAATATGTATAATATTATATATATTCTGAATAATTATGTGTATTTATCTATTAAATATATTTGTCCGTCACCTAGTATCCGTAACACAAGCAGCATTTAGTTGCTTAAAATGGGACTAGTTGATAGGTTTGAATGTCTGAGGATATTTATTATTATTTTCTATTTATCTATGTCAGCATTGTGATGGGTGTGGAATGGACTTAAAATACAATATCAGTTCAAGCAAAGGCTAAGCATATTTTGTGCAAAATGGGAGATATACGTAACACTTACTTACGTAAGGAGCTCGGTGGTAAAATAGTTAGTACGCTTTGACTTTCGATCGTAAACAAAGCTACCTTCGCCATGGTCAGGCCTTGGATGGGTGACTAAAACTTTGTGATCACAAAATCCGCCTCCGAAAGGTACGTTAAGCCGTTGGTCCCGATCGCTATTGCAGCCGTTTCTTCCCACCAACCCGCATTGGGACAGCGTGTTGGTGTTATGGCTCATACTCCTCATGAGTTTCTCCATGAGGAAGCCTTGTGCTCAACAATGGGATTTATATAGGCTGAGGACGATACCTGGCAACCCTAATGCTGCAACTGACTAAGAGTGACCGTGGTATAAAAAATACTTAGCAAAGGTAAAAGCTTCTAACTCCTTGAGTCAAGCGAACACCGGTTCGCAAACTGATGTTTTTATTGGTTCTGGTTTTCTGACCGTTAATAAGTTGAACTCAGCACTCTAGAGGTCTAACACTCAGTTGCACAAAGATTTTTTAAGGACGACATTTGTTAATGAGACATTAAAACTTAAAAGTTTATTAAAGTTAAGGTAGCTAATGTATCTTTAGCATTGACAGGGTGATAATGTCGTTTTGTGCAACGTAAAACTACGCTAAGGTGTTCTTTTGACACTTCAATAAATAAATTTAATGGAGCATTAGTCTATTTTTTTACCACAAAGATATCATAATAATATTATTATGCTTACCAAATTATGGACAGGGACAGGTTTGAAATTGAAATCCTTCGACAAAATTTTACAGGACATTTTAAACGTTATAATAATCGGTATAGTAACAATTAAAATCGTAATGAAATATTATGTAAGAAAATGCAATAACGCAATTATTAGTTGCAGCTGTCGCGCTGTTATAATGAAACATCTGTACATTTGTAAACAAAAGTGTGTATCGATTTTAATGTCATATTTTTCTTATATAAATTTTACATGTTCTTTTTCATGTTTTATGTTTTTAATATGTATATTTATGAGTTTCGAGTAAAAGCAACTGAAACTTTTGATTTTTTTAAAAGTTTTCTCCCTCACAAATATAATGTTTAATAGCACTAAAACCCCCAGTTAAAATTTGTCCATTATTTTCGATATCACCCTGTAGAGTTCAAACTAGAACAACAATAATATAACCATGAAATTGAATGAAAAAAAATGAAGTACTTCATTAATGAGTTATACTCGTAATAAAAGCTAGTGGTAAGCTTTGCAGTCGCAAACTAAATCGGACATTGAGTAAAATCTCGAGTTTACGACATTGCCTGCGACATCAATATCAATAACAGTCTTGTAATATCTGTGTTGACACTGAACAAAGTAGCTGCAATTGTTATCTTGTCACACGGAGCTATCAATCAGGCTTCCTCGGTCACCCTTTTTTGTTTTATTCCTCCCTGTTCCACCAATTTATCACGTTGTCGTATAGCTATGGCAAGCAGTAAGACTAATGATGCTGTAAGTCTGTAATTATGTCTTTAATTGAAATGTCTGTGTCAAATTGAAAGTTTTTTTTAATACATGATTTTTTTTTGTTTGTTGCTTTACATGATTCTCTCCCCGAAGAGGGAGGTGGAAGTGTTACCAACGTTTAGCCTTTTATGTTTAGCCTTTTATATTTAAACTGATAATTAAGTTTAAGTTTAATTAAAACTCAGTGGTACAGACGGTAGGCACCGATTTCATAAATTGTTAAATTTAAATATTTATTTTGCTCGATTTTATTTAAAATATTTGTACCAAAAAATTATTAAATTATTTACTTTTTACTTTTGAGTGCTTTTTTTGGAGTCGTTTTTTTATTATTTATCATATACTTATTATGTCAAAATGAAATAAATAAATGTTAATCTAACAAGTGGCAAGTCTGGCACTCGGCAGAGTTAGACAAGATATGATATCAAAATTCGGTGTTTTAGTAATTTATATCAGACACTTACTTTATCGGTATACAACAACCTTCTTGAGATAACTACCTTGAAACGATGGGAGTCGTTATAAGATTATTTAAGACGATTGGGTGCTCTCAGATACACCCACTAAGCCCGCCTGTGTACTCGCCAGCGCATATTATTTTGTGTAAATTTTGTGCACATTACACTCTGAATAATTAATAGGTGCATTTTGACAGATGAGCTTTAAGGACCATTTACGTTGGTATGGGAATCGATTAATCTCACTACAAACAACTGTCAAAATGCACCTTTTAAATTATTCAGAGTGTAATTATGTTTTCTTTCATTCTTTTTTATGGTATCTCTTCACGCGACTTAAAAAGAGGTTTTATGAAGTCGGGAACAGATGTGTGGAACGGAATTTCATTTGGGGATAGTATGACAAAGACTTGATTAAAGTGCCTCAATCGTTAATATATTCATATATTACACCTGAACCACAAAGCTAGCTCACTCAGTTTTACTATAGACTTTACTTAGAGCTCTTAAAGTTCACAATGTATTGTACCGCGTGTTAAGACACAATGTAGACAGCTTCTTCAGCAGTAAAATGAGCAGTAAGCGTTTATGATAGCGCAAATTGCTTTTAGCCAAGTATCCTGTACTTTATTGGTTCTCAATCTGTAACGAACTCCGCCCCTATAAAGGAACCAAACAATTTTTTTTTTTCTTAATAGAAGAAAAGAAAAATACATGGGAAACTCTTTCGTGACAATATGATTGTTGTTATATTTTAGTTAGCCGTGAAAAAAAACTCAGACACTGCAAAATTAATGACAAACATAATATCCACCTAAACGGTTGACGACCTCCATGGTCGAGTGGTTACAGACCACTATTTACTTACAGCCGGACTCGAGATGTTGCCACCTCAAGAGGTTCTGCGTTCGATCCCCGGTAGACACAAATGTTTGTGAGATGAATATAGGCATTTGTACTCCTTCTTGGGTGTTTATATAATAATATATTATTCTTTATAATCTGAATATTAACATGTATTTATCGATTAAATATATTTAGCAGCATTAGTTGCTTAAAATGGGGCTGGTTGAGAAGTGTGAATGTCTGAAGATGATTTTTTTTATTTATATCATCACGCATCTATCCCTGAACGAGTGTGCAGAGGTGTAAACATCAAATTGGCTGATATGTTTAAGTCTCATCTAACACAGGGCGAGTCTATTGCCATGCACCGGGCACATAATCACTAAAGTGATATCGACAACAAAACTAATCAGTCCCAATTTAGGAGACAATTCAATTCAGGAGAACCAATTCAAATCCAATTCCAATTCAATTCAATTTAGGAGAACCTCCGTAAGGGACAGGCTGGCGGCGCCACCAATGATGAGGAAGAAGATTAAATAAATACCGTATTATAAACTATTTATCTATTTAATTCAATAATCGAAAATCCAACAAAGGTTATTTTCTTGAGCTATAATCGTTTTAAGCCGGCTAAGGTTTTTTTGTTAGTATTACATACAGTAACCGAACCGAAGAGAAAGGTATGGGCATCCTGTAGAGATAAATATCATAGAAAACATAAAAAGGGCAATAAATAAATAAAAAGCCTTAAATTATTATGTTATAGTATTTTTGTACTCATAAATAACCACAAAAACAAGTTATATTACAAAAAAGTAAATTGTCTTAGGGTCAGTTTTTTGATCCGTGTTCAGGTTGACCAGTAGATTAAAATATGGACCAATGGTAAAAACGTATGATGTCGTGATATGACAGCTTGTCCAATAGTCGAATTTTCAAATGTAACTAAAGTTAAATAATCATAGACAGTTTAACCACAACACGGTGTTGGGATTAGTGACACAATTAGTAACATGGCGACTGGCGACTCAGCTGATGTATATTGCTTTGAATTTTCATCTCAAATGTAACAATTTGTCGAACTGACGTCACACATTTTGGCGTTTCCATTGACGCTATTGGTCTAGAATTTAACTATAGTGGTTACCATGACTATGGATCACAAAACTCACCCTTAGTGAACCTTTTCCCGCTTTGAATCGCAACTCCCAACTGGGGGTCTTTTATCTGCTTATTGAGAACCAATGTTCACTTACTTACTTCAATGTTATTTCAATACAAAGTAGCGAGTTTGTATTAACTAATTTCTATTTCAGTGGAGTCGTGTGGTAGCGGCTCATTAAAAGAATACTACCAGCCCATCTCTTCCCTTGGGTGTCGTAAAGGGTGACTAATGAACTTAGAACTGCACAACCACCCATTAGCTTATAGCGGCGACGGGCTCACCACCTGTGACGCTGAGTGCAGACACTGCTTGGTGAAGCGCGGACTATGGCAATGGGCTTCTTTTGCGGTGCCGTTGCCTAGTGTCTGATACATATGTATGTATTTCTGTACAAATATTGAGGATATGAATCCTCAATATTTGTACCTTAGTAATTATCAACACGCCCAAGACTCCGAAGGAATTGTTTAAGGAGGTAAGGAAAAGGGTGAGCTTATTTGGATTGCCTACGTAGTTGCCCTCCCTCAATTACACCATAAACGCGTGTGCACAGGTTTGTTCATAACATTTTCCTTCAACGTATTGCAAGTTGTATTTAAAACAATCTATACTCAAATCTTATTAGAACTCAGTGCCTGCACCACTATAAATCTATAGGTATACCACCTATAAATCTATAGGTACTAATATTAGGTCCTTACCTATAAAATTGGTGTTTTGTATGGAGATTTTAGGGAATTCTGCATTTTCCATACTAAATTTTTATCAGTTTTCTTCACAACGACAAATCCAAAGATAATAATATTTGGCATCTATCATTAAACAAGCTTTAGTAATATGTGTAATATCACACTTCATAAAAATTATTTATCGTTTTTAAGTGAATGCAAATAAAATGATGTATTCGGGAGGCACTTAAAAAGAGTTGTCTCTGTGTCCAATTTTAACACAATTAAACTTACAACAAATTATCAAAACAAATCAAAAGAGCTCAAAAATATAGTCTATTTTTAGACGAGGTAATTATTTTTTAGGAATACTCTGAATCTTAAACAATAGTTACAGACAAAATACTAAGAGAAAAAAAAAAACACCAATTTCATAGGTAAGGACCCAATATTATAAATGAGAAAGTAACTCCGTTTGTCTGTCTGTCTCGCTTTCACTTTAAAACTACGGAACCAATTTTACCGAAATTTGGTGCAAGGACAGTCTAGAGCCTGAGAAAGGACATAGGTTACCTTTAATCCCGATATTCCTATGGGACCACACCGCAAAAGCAGTCTATTGCCATAGTCCGCGCTTCACCGATCAGTGACTACACTCAGCGTGACAAGCGGTGAGTCCGTCGCCGCAACTAGCTTTTGGATGGTTGTGCTGTTCTAAGTCCATTAGTTGCCTTGCTAATGTATAATATAATGTATCCTGCCTTCCTCATGGAGAAACACATGAGGAGTATGGCCTGTAACACCACCACGCTGGCCCAATGTGGGTTGGTGGACCGGGACCAACGGTTTAACGTGCCTTCCGCAGCACGGAGGAGCTCAAGATCACGAAGTTTTGGTCACCCATACATGGTCTGACCTTGGCGAAGGTAGCTTTGTTTTCAATCGAGGCCAAAGCGTCCTAACCACTACGCCACCAAGGCGATCTAACCTGAGCTTATAACTAATATTGTAAGTTGAAAGCAACTTTTTTTCTATTTCAAATGTCATTTATCTACATTCATTTCGTGTCATCAAATACACTTATAACAAGTCAAAACATTACAAATTATTTTTCCTAAAAGTTGAAAATACATTTTTTTCTTCCTGTTCACTACTGGAAGGCCTTGTCAAGAGAAGATACAGGCCTACTCTGCAAGGGTTCCATCCTCCCTTTACATCAATATGTTCTACAACCCTTTAACTTTAACTAACAGTACCCTTTAACTCCGTTACCCGAGGCAGCGTATTAAAGTTGCAGTGCATATTATTCATGTTGTTCTTATCTTAAAGCTCTTGTGAAGGCTGACGGTATAAATAAAATTATGTTGCTCTTTTTCATAAACTTTGGTCTGAACATATTATCTTACACCCAGTTGCAGAAACGAACTTTAAAATTTAATATCGGCATTATCTCTAATGCTCCATTAAATTTATTTATTGCAGTGTCAAAAGAACACCTTAGCGTAGTTTTACGTTGCACAAAACGACATTAGCACCCTGTCAATGCTAAGGAGACATTAGCTAGAACTGTTTTGTGTGACGACCTTAACTTTAATGAACTTTAAAGTTTTAATGTCTCATTAACAAATGTCGTCCTTAAAAAATCTTTGTGCAACTGAGTGGTAGACAATTTATTATTGTTTTTAGTTATTTCTCTAGGATTTTTAGATGTTCTTATATTTCCTGGCGATAAGTTAGTTAGTAAATGCCACAATACATCGAGAAAAGTTGATTTTAAGGTAATTTTGGTTAAATTCCACAGAGTTTTCCAAACTTATATCTCTTATAGACCACTCTCAAAATATATCTGGTTCCGGTGTACCCCCTGCAGCTACATTTCTACCACATTCCCAAAACTCAACAAAAATGTGAAGATGTGAAGACAGCAAGACCCCCGTCAAGCCTCTCGTAGCCCCATAGGGGTCCACCTGGACCATTTTGGGAACAAATGAAATACAGCTTTCATGACGTACTTCCAGAGGCATTATCTACAAAAAGTATGTTTGTTTCAATCACGTTTGTTTTCTATTTCATTTGCTCATTTTCGCTTTAAACTTGTGTTGGCGACAGAATAGTTTTATCTTTTCGGACCTTTTAGGCCTTTACCAGACAGACGCGGCCTAAGCTCGCGGCCAGGGTGGCGGCCTGTTGCATAGTATGAATATCTTGGTTCTGTTTCACTGTTCTGGTTCACTGTTATAACGTATAGGCCGCGTCTGTCTGGTAAATGTCCAAACACCAATTCCTAGTAAGTGTATCATATTTTAGACATAAGGTTAACTTAAACTCAAACTCAAATCATTTATTCAGTTTGTTTCGGTATTTACATACCCTTATGAAACTACACCAACCGTTCACTAGCTACCACGAGGCCTTGTTCTGAGAAGAACGATCAAGAAACTCAGCACGTCGTTTCTCCCCTTTACATTTTTTTTTGTAGATTTTACTAGTGCCAATAATAAACATAGACTTTTACAGACTGAAACATCTTACACAATGAATACACATTACAAAATGAAAAAAAAAATCAAATTTACATTTCAGTCCAGACGGTTTCGTCATCTAAAAGATCCCTTACACAATAATAACCTTTTTAGATTAATATAATTATTATCTTTGATTCGCTTTTTTTCGTTCAATGGTAGTTCCAATGTAGTCTTTGAAACCTTGTTGTAATATAGTATGCCTTCGCCCATAAAAGTCTTATAAACCTTACGTAATCTTAACAATTGTATAAGAGTCAGGTAGCGTGCTAATTCGCAATATACGTGCGAAACATAATTGTGTGGTCTCATTATCTCTTACAATTTTTTTTTTTTTGTTAAGTTTAAGTAGTGTAACATCAGGTTTTATTTTAAAGTTGTTGTTCAGTTTTTGTTTAAAAAAAGGTAAAATCTTTTGTACTAGCAAGTTTCCTCTCGTAGCTTTCTCTTGGACTTCATAAAGTTTCTCAATATTAAAATTCACTAAAGGAATTCATAATAAATTTTCAAGATAATGCAATTTTAACACGGTATTAGCTAATTAGGCACTTACACAAAGAAAAAGACTTCTTTTGAAGATTTCTTAAGAAAATAAACTCAATATAAAAGAGTCAGATCATTTGAACCAATTTTATTTTCGTTTATGGTTGTCCTCAGCCTATATACGTCCCACTGCTGGGCACAGGCCTTCCTCATGGAGAAACACGTGATGAGCGTGGGCAACACCACCACGCTGCGCTGGCCCAAGGCGGGTTGGTGAGTAGGAACAGTCGTAATAGCGACTGGGACAGACTTAACATGCCTTCCGAAGCACTAAGTAGCTCGCGATCACAAAGTTTTAGTCACCCATCCACGGCCTGACCATGGCGAAGGTAGCTTTGTTTTCAATCGAAAGCCAAAGCTTACTGACCACTACGCCACCGAGCTCCTCCGTATACGGTATATCATCATAAAGCTGGACTTGCGTGGATGTGTAATAGAAAATCAATGTAACGAAACAGCACATACTAGGTGTGCTGTTTCGTCATCCACAACCTCTTTGTCGTCACCTGTACAAGGATTTTTTTTTCAGGCTTACGCATTCCCTCAGTGAAAAGGCATGCCAACACAGAAGATAGGTAAGCCTGCAGTTTTCTGTAGTCCCGGGTATATCCACATTATGGCTCACGTACTGCATTACTGACTGCATGCTTATGCTTGCGTGTG
Organism: Parapoynx stratiotata; assembly: GCA_910589355.1. Taxonomy (NCBI): domain Eukaryota; kingdom Metazoa; phylum Arthropoda; class Insecta; order Lepidoptera; family Crambidae; genus Parapoynx; species Parapoynx stratiotata. The sequence goes on from OU342458.1 coordinate 17,992,079, forward strand.
CTGGATTATCTATACATATAATAAAACAGTAGAGGTCAAATGTCTGTACGTAGAATAAAAAATGCGTAAAACCAAGCCAGGGAGATGTAAAAAGAGGGAAACTACAGAAAAAGATCTCTGAAATGGCTGGACCGATTTCAATGAAGTTTTTCATGGTGATACCTATATATATATTATATTATATCCCTGGTCAACATCTAAGATACTTTTTATTCCGGAAAATTAAAGGGTTACCGCGGGATAGTTAAAATATTTATTTTTAAATAAAATCCTATCTAACGCATTAACTCCAAAACTCCAATATTGAAATGTTCTAACAAGAGACTTATTCACAAATCCCCGATAAAATTATCAAAACAAATCTTCCACAAAAATATCTGGACAAGTTTTATACGAGAACAATATGCAAAGTAGTCTTAGGCTTCCCGATACCGATGCTTTATGTTCGGAATAAAATACCGCTATCTACCCAACCCATAACTGTCCTGCACTGGAGTGAATAAAGGTTCATTGAAAGGACACAAAGGTCCTCCTTATCAGAAATTAGATATTTCTTCCTAAACAATACAGCGGAGCTGAATATGTTGCTAAGGTATCGCAGTATAACGTAAGCAGTAGTCTAATGTGTCGTGTGGTGATATGGACAGTATAATAATAACTCATCATCTAATACGTTTGTAAACACAATAGGAAGTCAATTGTGACTCGTCCTTAATAGGATTAGTGTCAGTTCAGGGCACAATATAAATTTTGAGGAAAAAACATTCTTCTTTTTCTATACCTTCTTGTTCAACTGCCTCTCTGAATAGCGAAGGATGGCAGTCACGTCAGCAAATCTGGCCCTATATCTAGACGAAATAATATGGTGGCGCTCGTTATGCCGGTCCACTCTCTGATGTTGCGAGCCACGACTTAAAAGAAACAAGAAGCATTAAAATAGGTTTTTGAATTTCTTATTTAAATACCTGTTATAAAAACTAGTTAAAGATGTGAACTTAACCTGTCAATGATTAGTAAAATAGATACCATAAAACTATCTCCTTCCTTCCTCGTACGCTTGGACTGTGGAACGAGCTCCCTTCCGGGATTTTCCCTAAGGACTACAGTATGGGGTTCTTCAAAATACATACATACCTTATATCCCTGATCAACATTTTAGATACTTTTTATTCCAGAAAATTAAAGGGTTCCCGTGGGATAGTTTAGAAACCATAGTAACCGCGGTCGAAGTTGCGGGCAATAGCCAGTTCAAAATAATTCACATGTCTAGATAAAAATCATTAGATTAGTAACGAAAAGTCTAGATAGATGTTTCAAAACACTACTCAATCCGAATTTTTCAAACTACGTTTTTTTGCCAACAATACAGTTGTCAATATTCGAAATTTTCGGCCTTCAACTACTTACAACCACGCTTGTAAAGAAAAATCTAGAGATGTTCACGCTCAGTCAAGCTTCGGTGCTACCATGATGAAGGTCATAAAAGGGTTTAATATTTTGGTCGCACGCTCAAGGGGTTTTAGCCTCTAACTCCAACAAAACCTTTCGGTAAAAAACGATTTTTTCATTGAAGGCTTACATCAAAGTAGTATTCGTTGTGTGCGTGGCCAATCTACCGTGATACACGCTCAAACGGATGGGGATTCTGAAGAGAAGTCGCTTTCTATTTGTTCAGTAAAATTTCGATGGTTTGTCAAGTATATCTATACAAGTCTGGCCTCAAGAAGACCAAAATATTTGTAAATTATTGTTTTCAAAATGAATTGTTAACTTTTTTAGGTTGTTACCAGACCGATCGATGGTAGAATCTTTCGATCGACATTGACTAATCCATTTTACCATCGATCCATGTCATCGATCGACGGTCAATCGATTGGTCTGGTAACATCTTTCAACTTCAACATTTATATAACAAAAAGTGTTTCAACTTTTAAGTTGTTTTTAACTTTTAAGTTGTTTCAACTTTTAAGTAGTTTCAACTTTTAAGTAGTTTCAACTTTTAAGTAGTTACAACTTTTACATCATTAAAATAATAATAGTAAGACATTGGCGCTTTCGTAATAATATAGAGGCCGTGCCCGAGGCGTTTTACCTAAATTTGTCGCTATAATCACAATTTTTAAGCATTGTTGAATTTCGGCAATTAGAGGTAACATAGCCAGATCCTCAGTTGTTGAGGAATACAGGTGAATCTTTCGATGAATGGTAGAATCTTTCGATCGACATTGACTAATCCATTTTACCATCGATCCATGTCATCGATCGACGGTCAATCGATTGGTCTGGTAACATCTTTCAACTTCAACATTTATATAACAAAAAGTGTTTCAACTTTTAAGTTGTTTTTAACTTTTAAGTTTTTTCAACTTTTAAGTAGTTTCAACTTTTAAGTAGTTACAACTTTTACATCATTAAAATAATAATAGTAAGACATTGGCGCTTTCGTAATAATATAGAGGCCGTGCCCGAGGCGTTTTACCTAAATTTGTCGCTATAATCACAATTTTTAAGCATTGTTGAATTTCGGCAATTAGAGGTAACATAGCCAGATCCTCAGTTGTTGAGGAATACAGGTGAAGCTCGCTTCCACCTTTCTTCTTAGCGTCACTTGCCATAACGAAGGCCAAGAGCTTATCTGTCATCTGTAAAAAAAACCATACGTGTAAAAAAATACTCACATGTAACACGAGACAACGATTTCAATGCTCAATTCCCCGCAACAGTTCTCAACGACAAAGCCACCTATATGATTAAAGTCTCCCCAAAGTTGTACTGCCTTATTATTGGTAGCCGAGTTGAGACAGACCGGACTCTTGTTAGAGAGCTCGCAGGACTCGCTGCTTCAAACCCACCGCCTGTACAGTTACCTGCGAAGAATTGTATACATGTATTCTTATGGTAATGCAATAAGGTTTATATTATTTGAATGATGTTGTGTACCATGTTAGTGCTCGTGACTGTACCAATGAGTATGAATAAAACTAACGAACAGTTCATTGTAAATATCGCTTGCCTAACATTTTGCCCGGTACCTGTTTCATGGAGAACAAACATCTTCGGGGAAAGAGACGTGATAGTATCTTATGTAAATCTACTAAAACGATTCTGTCCGTTATTAATTATCAGCAATACATTTCGCTGGCATATATTTTTTACATCGATGTGGTCGCTGGAGAACCATCTCTCGTTACTATTCATATGATTATTATGTAGTGCGGTGTCATCACCACAACTCATAATTATGTTTCCTGTTATCAAATATTTATTGCAAAGTATTTCATCAAATACCAAAATGATACTGATAATAACATAATTATTGTTTTAACGCTCATGAAGCTAATTCTGAGTCTATAAGCCGCTTAGTAAGCATCACAAATTATCCGATATTTAAATTAGGCTAGTTTAATGCAATAATTTATTTGCCAGAATAATGTTTGTCAAACCGATTATCCAAATAAAATAGACAAGGTAGAAAATTTTACTTTTTTTCTTCACTGCCTTTTAAAAGGTTATTTTTAATGTATTAACTCTGACTAACCCTTAGGGGATAATAGTCGTCGTATGGGTGTGTATAAATTACGTGATGACATGTACTGAACAGTCTTTTTCATCCTTACATAATTACATACAATGTCTGCTGGGCACGGGCCTTCTTCATGGAGAAACACATGGGGAGTATGGGCCGTTACACCACCACGCTGGCCCGATGCAGGTTCGTGGGTAGAAACAGTCGCAATTGTGACCGGGACCACCGGCTTAAGGTGCCTTCCGAAGCACGGAGGAGCTCGAGATCACAAAGTTTTGGTCACCCATCCACGGCCTGACCATGGCGATGGTAGCTTTGTTTTCAATCGAAAGCCAAAGCATACTAACCACTACGCCACAGAGCTCCTTACAATAACATACAAGCTTGCAGTATAAACTTTTGCCCTGATGGGGAAAGCTAGGAGAATTAGCTGATCTGGGTAAGCTGCAATACTGGGAAACAGCTTTCGCTTCTTCTTTGAAGACGATAGCATAGTGGCTCGTACACTAGTTAGATGTTGTTGGTCGTTTTCTCTGCGATCCCAGGTTCAACTCTAGTATGTTGCCTTAATGGTTAACCATCAAAGCAGATGCGGTACAGTGAAATTAACCAATTAACCAAGATCAATAAACGAATAAATATCCTCAGACATTCACACCTATCAACTAGCTCCATTTTAAACAACTAATGCTGCTTGTATTACGGATACTAGATAACGGATAAATATATTTACTCAAACTCAAAGTCATTTAATCAAATTGGTATCATCAAATACACTTTTGACAAGTCAAAACAAAATAAATTACAACTATCCTAAAATTGACAATACCACTACTTTGTTTTCGGCCGGGAGGCCTTGTCTAGAGAAGATACAGGCAAGAAACTCTGCAAGTTCCATCCTCCCTTTACATCAATATGTTCTACATACTAATAAAATTTACGTGTATTATATAATACCCTTAGTCACAAATGTCAATAAAAATTGGAAGGAAAATGCTCCAAAAGCGACGTATCAAAATATACAAGTGATTGTAATAACTATACATAAGTAGTTGTGACGGGGAGAAGCCGGGGATAATGAAAAACGCTGGGTCGTCACTTAGGTATTGTTATATTTAAGAATTAAGGCACAACTGAAACAATTATATAAAAAAAAGGTAAATTACACTGAACACAAAATAATTTCACATTTAACACTAAATATATATTATAAAAAGGGTAGACTACTTACAATAGTGCCTTAGAGAATCATATAGTCTTTTTTATCAATTAGGAACTGATAATTTGGTTTGTTGTAACTTTGTCTCAGCTTATAAAAATTGATTCACTTTATAAATATTTTACAATTATTGTTAGAAGGGAGTCAACCGCTCTACGCACTGACTCTCGTAAGAATAAGCTTCGAGAACAAAACAAATAAAAAGAGACAAGAGACAAACCAAGAGAAAAATGGCCAGAGAAGAGCGCAATGACAGCAACGAGGCACTAATATAGCTATGGCGCCTCGTTACATAGTTAATTAATTGTTATGTCTATTCGGAACACTTTCCTGGCCAAAACAAATTATATTATTATATTTAATTATAATAATTATATTTAATTGATATATACACACAAATATTCAGAAAATATACAGTACGTATATAAACATGCAAGACTGGTGAACAAATGCCTGAATTCATCACACAAACACCGGGGATCGAACCCAGAAACTCTCGAGATGGCGACGCCTTGAGACCGGCGTACAGTCCACTCGACCATGGAGGCCAAGAAAACAGTTCCATTGAACAGTTCAATATACTCGTACAAAAGGAGATAATTTTTAAGCTTTGTCTACTCGCATTTACGTTTGAGCAAGACAGTCGAAACATTTCTCGCAATTAAAAAATCCTACGAACTTGTACCGCCGCGTAAAAAAAAATTATACACATTTTAGAGGTGACAATCTTCAATTCCTTCTATTATGGATCATTTACTGTCAAAAATGCTTGCATATTTTTTCACGTGACTGTACCATTAATTTATTGCCTGAACTCAGAACATTGAGGCAGCCCAACTTCACCCCATTATCTTTAACCAGTTAAACTATTTTCTCATTCCATTCACGAGCATTACTTACAGACACCCGTGAGCTAATTAATTACGAGAAACAGCTAATAAAAGTAATAAAACAAAAATAAGCGTATTAGAAGAAGAACCGCCTAATTTATTGGCGGCCAATATTAAAACGAAACGAGGCGAAGGTATTTCTAAGAACGTCTGTACATTTCGCGATTTATTGCTAAACCTAGAATAACCTTACACAATAATAAAGCATCTACGAGTACGTCATCTTTACTTTTTTTTCTTTTACACTGGTACCTCTCTTCCTATCAACCAGCACAAAATCTCACACACCTGCGACGGATTGGATGGCTGAAATCTCTATTAGAGATAAGTCCTCCCTTGCATACTATTTTAATAACATGTATAGTATATGTGTTTTTTGGGGCAATAAAGAGTTAAATAATAATAAAATAATAACTACTTTTACTTTCTATGAGCATTCAAGAAATTTCCGTCAGTCTATAGTAAAAAAAAACGTTATATTACCACATATCTTATTCTTAACCCCTTGGAGGGCATTGCGAACACCGGTGCTCGCAAACAATAGACGTTTCTATTGTGTCTCGTTTTCTGTTAATAACACCGTTTCATATTTTTTTTCATGCTTACAATTTCGCTAGAAGAAACCATTTCAAATATTATTGCTCACAATTGTAAGGCAATGTAATTCCATAAATGTGGCAAAATTAATTTGACGAACAGTTTCCAAAGGACGGTCAACAGCACGTCGAAAACCACATACTATTTAATATCATCAATAATTTGCACTCTATATCTAATGTATTAAGATCGAAATTTTTGTATAGTCTGCATCGCTGTTGATTGTACGTGGAAATAGTGATCTGTATTTGACATTTCATTACCACCAATACGCAATTTAATATAGTCCTTAGGCATAAAAGAATACAATACAATATCGCATGTGTATATCGTTCTAGAGTGGGAAATGGGTTGGATGAAGACTTGTGGACTATTAGAATAGACTATATACAAAAGTTCATAGGATAATCTAGAACTGAACATGAGTTAAAACAAATCAGCTTCAGCTTCACCAGCAGACCCATTGCTGAGCAAATGCCTTTCAACATTAAGAAACACTTAAGGAGTGTTGGCCATACTTGGTCACTAACTGAAAAATAAATATATAAAATAAAGGTATCCCAGAATGGAATAGAGAGAATTGTGATTGGAGTCAGAAGAAGAGATAAGGTAAGAATGAACAAAATTAAAACTGTGACTAAATTCAATGATGCGAACAAAGTATGCAAAACATTAAAATGGAAATGGGCAGAAAAAACATGGAAATGGACCAGAATAGTATCAGAATGGTACCCCAGCGACGGCAAAAGATGTAAAGGTCGACAAATTGAGCGATGTGAAGATGACTTGAAAAAAGTTGCTGGCCCAGAATGGATGCGAATTGCGAGAGATAGAAATAGATGGAACGCTTTGGAGGAGGCCTTTGTCGAAGGAAGCTGTTGTCGATAAAACGGATCGTCCGTAAACCTTTATTAATCTATAGTAGATTAGTAGCCAAGGGCTGTAAGGCATCAATTGCAGCCCGAGATATTTAGGCGCACGAGCGCAGCGAGGGCGCTTATAGTTCGAGGGTGCAATTGATGCTTACACCCGAGCTAACTACTCTGCTTTACATCTCGTTTGTGAGGTAAGTGGAAAAAAAGGCATTACAAGAATAAATAAATTTATTTTCAAGAACTAAATTTAGCTCTTTTGTCATTGGGCTGAATGCATGATGTCTAGTGCCAGTAAGATGGTTAGATGTACGCGAACTTTTTGAAAGAGTTTTTTTTTAATTACTCTCCGCCCTAGGGCGTTTCTAGCTACATTATTAACCTAGGGCGGTAATTGATCACTTACAACCTGAGAGATGTAAATGTAATTTATAACAGCAATAAAGACTTATTTTATTTTTATTTTTTATTTAAGGAGTGTTGACCCAATGAAGGTCAGTCGTGTCTTCCGAACTCAAAGCCAATACAGGTTTTATGTTCTAAGCTTCTGAAGCACTATGGAACTCGAGATCACACTACGCCACTAAGCTCGTCCAAAAAACAATGTAGCATTGCAGCTATTTATTAAATAGTCAAGTTAAAAGATACGTTTTGGTTAGAATAAAATTAAATCAAAATAAACCTTCTTACATTAATTGTATTATAGTTCTTTTAGGTTAGATTACGAGGAGCTCGGTGGCGTAGTGGTTTACGCTACGTACGCTTTGTCTTTCGATAAAAGAAAATCTATCTTCGTGCTGTGGATGGGTGACCAAAACTTTGTGATCTCGAGCTCCTCCGTGCTTCGGAAGGCACGTTAAGCCGTAGGCCCCGGTCGCTATTGCGACTGTTTCTACCTACCAACCCGCATTAGTCCAGCGTGGTGGTTTTACGGCACATACTCCTCATGTGTATATATAGGCTGAGGCCAGTTTAGAATACAACGGGGCTGTCATGTCACAGTAGATAAATGTCCCTAAAAAATAAAAGAATTAAATATCTTACAATCTTTCGCAAAAAATCTCTCGAAGCAACTAGATAAAAAGGTCTATATTTTTACTAACTAGAAATGAAATGCTCTAACTTCACTTAACTCTATGGTCCGTCGACCAATTTCAGGCCACTTGGTCGTAGCGAGCCACACTCCTCATTACCTGGGTGGACAAGGCTTTTCGCTTCCCGGTACGACAACCTTACCGGGCAATTTCAGAGGAGATGTAGGATGATCGGGTCAAGTGAAAGGTGTCAAGGTCTTAGGTATTTTAGTTTAATTGTGTGTTTTTTTTCTGTAGACAAAAGAATAAGTGATTGCCGTGTCTTTGCAAGGTTCTGTTAGCGCTCGAGTTGTGGAATAAGCTTCCCGTTATGGTTTTTCTAGAGGACAGTTGTGCTTCTTTAATGGCGTGAGAAAGTCTTTCAATGGTAAGCGACGAGCGTGTTATGCAAGACTAAGGCCCGTATTACAGAAACAAACTCAAGCGTAGATCTCTGCTTGAGCACTGTTAGAGAGGGATGGCGCTATTGATCCCACATAGCGCCATCCCTCTTTAACTGCGCTCAATCAGAGATCTACGCTTGAATTTGGTTCTGTAATACGGGCCTAAGTGTCCGTAGACTATGTATCCTCTTTCCCCTAAGTGCGGCCTATGCTTGATTCTACTTAGTTTAGTGTAGTTTATCTAACACACTGCATTTTGTTTTTATTATGCTTGAACATTAGCTGACCACTTAACCGATATTGGCAGTTGATTTTATTTATTTACATATTATATTTAACAATTTATAAACGCTTCGGAACTACGTTCTTTTGTTGCCTTGACTCTGTGATCACTTTTCATAGTCTTAATAATCTCTCGGTTGTAACGAGGCGCTATACCGCTGTTAGCGACTCTTTGCTGTTACTGCGCACCTCTCTGGCCGTTTTCTCTTTGGTTCTGCCTTTTTATTCACTGTCTGTCTGTGTTTTCATTTTCCTTGGTCTCCAACTTGCAACCAAAAGATATATTATTTAATTTAACGTATTTGAGCAGCTCAAGTAGCTGGGCAGCTTTATTATTACTATATATTTGTTGTAAAGGCACTAGGTATTGTAAGTAGCCCTAGTTTTATACTTATCTGTTTATTATTTGTGTTCCGTGTTTTTGTATTTACCTTTTAAAATAACCTTGTTTCAGAGAGTATTTTGCTATAAAATATACCCCAATAAGTGACGACCCAACTGTACTTTCATTTATTCATATATCCCCGACACACGGTTATTGTTATGACGACGAAAAGGATGACATTATGAGTTTGAGCCTGAGTTCATAATTCGAACATTTTACCATGAGTGTAGATAAGATATTTATTATTGTGTCGAAACAAGAAATATGCGCGCAGATCTTGCGGTTGCACTAACCGAATGGATTACTTGACATTATAAATTATTTATTTTCTTATTTTTATTTACTTCCGCTAAACGGAAGTCTGCCTCTTTCTCCTATTCTTTGGATCTTGAATATTTAATCTAACAGCCCACATTTGAAATCAGAAGATTCTAATACTCAATTCTACATACGACCTAGTAAATTCTAAAAAATAACAAGACGTCTCCGTCCTAAAATATTTGCAAAGGTTCTTTTAATAGCTATTTTTATTGTATGAAATTAATTCATTTGTAATTCATCGATATTCCTTTCGAGCGACAAATTTTTATGCCGCCTACAAGTAGCTGGTGGTGCAATTAAGAAGCTGATTGACTAATTAGGTCTAATATTTTTATATTGTAAGTCAGACAGTCGAAAGGGAAGAAGAGCACCTTTACCAGACAAGCGTGCCTAAAGCCATAAATGAAAGTAGTTAAAACAAAAGTTGTGAAGCCAGGATTGTAGCAAATGTATATCAACGAGATAAAGGCGTGATAATTATATATAATAAATATATATAAGTATTTGTACAAAATGAAACAAAGAGGAGCTCGGTGGTGTAGTGGTCAGTGCGCTTTGGCTTCGATCGAAAACAAAGCTACCTTCGCCATGGTCAGGTCAAGGATGGGTGACCAAGACTTTGTGATCTCGAGCTCCTCCGTGCTTCGGAAGGCACGTTAAGCCGTTGGTCCCGGTCGTATTTGTGACCGTTTCTACCCACCAACCCGCATTGGGCCAGCGTGGTGGTGTTACGGCCCATATTCCTCATGTGTTTCTCCATGAGGAAGGCCTGTCCCAGCAGTGGGACGTATGTAGGCTGATGACGATGACGATTTGTACAAAAGATTTTGTCTTAGCTAATGTTGATTCTTATCGCGGGTTCGACTCTACCACCTTTACCACTGAATTTGAATAAAATTTAAGTACAGTTCATTGTGAATGCCTATGAAAAGCCTCGTCACCTTACATGGGGATTAAACATTTCGTTTTATAATATTAGCAGAAAAAAACAACATTGTCTTAAACAAAATCAAAGTATAACAAGCTTTTTGGCAATAAAAAATTATAGAACGTCGTAGGTGAACATTTTACAAGACATCAAATTATTATTTGTTTGATTTAAAATGTTTGAACCCTAACTTTACCGCCGCTCGTTCACCTCTTGCACCAAGCGCAACCTCTTCAGACTGGTAACGGATCAGAAATTTTTATTCTGATTTCCATTTAGCCAATTTAATATGTGCGCAGCCATGCGTCTTTTATTGCGCGCCGACAGCAAATACCGCTCAAACCGCAAATAAAACCATCCATCTTTGATTACATAAATAAAATATTTATTAATTTCAGTCCTGCAAAGTTCCAAAGGCGTTCGTGTCGAACGAAGTCATTCATGTGTTCATGTAGGCTGGAAAAGCGGCAAATTCCAAAAAGAATATATGCAAAGTGTTTTTTTGGTACTACTTGATTTCTTAGAAAAACTAACAGAGAAGATAAGTATACAGAAAGTATCCGATCAAAATAATTGACGATTTCCACATACTTAATTTGAAAACCGAAGCATAATAAATAAATTATCAACGAAGAAATCGACTAATAAATTAGGTTCCGCGCGCAGTGCGCACTGACTTGCTTTTTAAATACATAGGTACTGTAATTATTCTACAGTCCAGTAAAAAGAAACGTTTTCAAAGACGGAAACATAACGCATGTTCTGTCATGCACTCCTTTCCTTATCCACTGGAATCTGTTTACTATACAAAACTCGCATACTCGCAGCACATAGTATAAGTGACTTTTCCAAACGCATTTATTAAATACTTCTTAGGCGGTTACTATGATTTTTCAATATCTTTAATTTTATTCCACGGGAACCCTTTAATTTTCCAGAATAAAAAGTATCTAAGATGTTGACCGGGGATATTAGGTATCATTATTCAAAATCCATTTCGAAGATTAGCCCGTACAAACAGACAAACCGACAAACATACAGAGAAACAAAAAAAAAAATTTTTTTTTGGTGTGTCCCTCTTTTTACATTCTGCTGACTTGGTTTTAACCATTTTTTTTTCTATGTACAGACTTTCGACCTCTACAGTTTTATTATATGAATGTAAAGATCACCCGTAACGAAATCACTTCTACGACGATTGTAGTTTTTGATCGCAGATTGATCAGTCATAGCACTACCTATTTATGCTACGTAACTATAGTAAATGCACATTAAGGGACCACGTCGTAGCTGTGAATCGCTATTGAATCTCGTAGCACAGCTATTTATCGTAGCAGCAATTGGTCGAATCGCTACTACGGAAACAGAGTGGAATTGGACATTAATGGAATATGCTGCTGTATTAACTAGCAAAAATAGTAACCCAAGTAATAAAATAAAATAAATAAATAAAACTTCTTGCGGCAGGTATATCTTTAGAGTAGTCGTGAGTCGTTGATTTTCGCGTTAACGAAATAAAACTGCTTATCCGGTTAACCGGTTAAAGAGCAGATAAAAATAACTGGTTTGCAGTAGTGCGCGTTCGTCAAAAGAAGCAGTTAATAAATTTAACTGGTTTCTCGTTAAAGAAATTAACAGCTTCGCCGACGTTAGAAGGCAGCGGTAGCTGAGTTGGGACGGACGGCCACAAATTGTTTGAGGCCGCGGGAAACGCTGGTTCGATACACCGGCAATACCACTGAGTTTGAATAAAAAACTTATGTACAGTTCATTGTGAATATTGCCTCACATTGTGCCCGGTGCATGGCAACAGGCTCGCCACCTGTTACATGGCGACCTTGTTTTTTTTTTTTTTTTTTTTGGGTTCGAGGAGGTAAAATGCCTTTACGCATCGTCCCTGTGGGGTGGTGCCAACCACAGGGGTATGTGGGACTCCGGTAAAGTCGTTCCCGACTACCCACTAAACATCCCCCCGGCCTGACTCCGTTGCGCTATACGGGGGGACCCGGGCTCGTTGTGTTAACACTCTCCGGGCCGCGTTAGTTACATGGCGACCTAACATATATGGCGAAATGTGGGTGTATATGTTATGTTATGTTGTGTTGTGTTGTGGTTTTGTTGTGTTATGTCATATCATCTTATGTTATGTCGCGTAGTGCGCGTGTTTTGAATATAGACAGATATAAGATTTAACTGGTTTTGCAGGAATGAAAAAGCAGTTATTTCGTTAACATTAGAAAACAGTTAAAAACAGTTTGTTGAATTAACGTCCACTCCAACTTCAGTGTTCTTTTAAAAGAAATAGAACTTGGTCTCTGAACGAAACTTTTAGGTGAACACCTGGACTTAAACTAGATTCCTTTGTTTTTGATCACTGAATAAATCATTTCTCTTTCATTCATCTTTCTCTACATAAATGTACGAGCACGCTACCATATTGGGCAAACTGTTATAGGCTTTTAGTGCCGTTCCTCATTACCGACACTTAGTTTCATTGCTTTTACTGAAACTAGCCTCCATAAATGGCGTGGACAATCCAAACACAGCAGGCCTTAAAGTACAAGTGTAAGTCGTAAATGCTTTGTTTTTGTAGAGAATAGTCGCGACTTTGAATAAACTAGACGCTTTTCAGTTGCCAATGGCATTTTGAATTAATCGCCGTCATCTGAGTATAATATACATACATACATATAATCACTACTATTATCCCCTAAGGGTGAATGCACTGGGGTAGCTTACTACCGGGCAAAGTATCTGGGAAACCCGGGTAACCTCCGCGAGGTTGTCCTCAACGTGAAGGCGCTGGGCGACTTCCTGGCGGAGCTGGGCTGGCTGGAGTAGCCAGCCTTCACCCTCAGACGCAAAATAAGCGCTAAGTCGTAGACTTGCGGAAACCGCCCGCACGAAGAAGAAGAAGATCCCCTAAGGGTTAGTCAGAGACTAGACAAAAGCACTTCAAAAGCGGTCCACTGCCATAGGCCGCGATTCACCAAGCAGTGACTGCACATGTGCTCAGCGCAACAGGTGGTGAGCCACCGCCGCTATATAGAATGGTTGTGCAGTTCTAATCCATTAGTCGCCTTTTACGACACACAAGGAAAGAGAGGGGTTGGTAGTATTCTTTTAATAATAATAATATTGTATTATATTGCTTTTGTTTATATTAATTCAAGAATCACCAGAAGTCACCAGAAGTATTTACGGACCAATACGACCTTCAACAATTAAGAAAGAGAGCGCATTCTCTCCTTCAGATCAGCAACGTATCTGCAGCTCTTCCGGTGCTGTAGATGTCTATGGGCGGAGGTGAAGGGGGCAAACGGGCGGACGGCTCACCTGATCGTGAGTCATCAAGTGATTCTATACAAATCTAAACTGCACAGCCGTATAAAGTGGCTTCCCTCGACCTTGCCAGCAAACTGAAATGTCAAGTTAACTAACTTTGTAGGAAGGCCCTGAGTTATCTCAGACCCATCATAAGAATAAGAACTTGGTACCAGTAGAATAGGATAAATGTCCAAACTGGATTTTCCTAATGCAAATGCAATGAAAAATTTGATTGATTCTGGGCTTTTTAATGAAATTGTATTTGTAAAAATTTGGTAAAAATACATTTTTGATATATATTAATACTAAAAGGAAAAAAGAAAACATTTTGGATTTTTAATACAACATAATTATTCCCCCAGTCTATCTTCAAGCAAACCTCTCGAACCCCAAAAAACCCTGTACAACTTCTACATAAGTAATTATCACCGATTATAGAAACCACAAAAAGTGACAAGTAATAAAAATCACGTTTCCAAGCTTCTATTGGCTAATAAGACGTAATGTTACTTCTTAGGCTCAGTGTCTCGATCCGTTGTCAGGTTGACCAAGTAGTTAAGATATTCACCAACGGCGTAAGCGTATGATGCCAGCTGGACCAATACTCCAATTTCCAAATAATAACCTATAAGCTGCGCTGTGGCTGTGTTGGCCTATAATTGTTTTTTCGCTAAACTTTATTGTTCTTCTATAATTATTTATAAGTATAAAAATGTAAGCGAACCAGATAAATAAAAAATCATAGAAAATTTTACCATAACACGATGCTGCGTTTGATAAAATGGCGGCTGGCGGCACAGCTGATGTACATTGCTTGAAAATCATCGTAAGTTTAACCGTTGGTGAAAATGACGTCACTGTTTGTGTTTCGATGCTATTGGATTAGATTTTAACTATTGAGATAACTGTTATTACTCTTTATTGCAATAAAAAATAGCCCTTGCAAACAATGTTATAAACAATGTTATAAACCCTAACATGAAGTTTATAACATTGTTTGCAAGGGCTATAAGTACGGGACAAAAAATTGGCCCTTAGTGGCACACCAAATGTTCCGTCAGCCTTGACATTTCCGGGTTATTTCAAGCCAGCCCTAGGGATCTGGGCTAGTACGAGGTTTTATTATCATATCTTTAGCACGCTTCGTTTAATCTCTCGAAGGCTTATCTGGTTTTCTTAAAATAGCCCACCCTTGAGGACGGTAAATCTAGAAGCAAAGATTAGCCTGACAATTGAGTGAGGAAAGATAATTAAACAGATTTATTCAGGTTTGAAGATAGATAGAACCTAAGTCGGGTTTCAATCTCTATAAGCTTAATCGGCATAATGAAAGGCAAAGCCATATTCAGCATAATATACACCACTTATTTCATATGCAAACTATAAACTGTCACTATACTACTTCTCAATGCTGGATATGGCTTTAAGTACCACGAACCACATTAGCAGATTGCGAATTGGTATGTATAGGGATTGCAACAGCTACCGACTACAACGTTTCGAAGCATCAACAGTTTTGGTCACCTAGCCCAAATCTGACCACGAAGACTGATGCTTTGATTTCAATAGACATAAAATCACTAGCCTAGTTATTGAAGAACCACAACAAAACAATGAACAAGAATAAATATCGAAAGCGTACCTATGAAGTAGAAGTTAGTTGTTAAGCCCTTTATTTAATAAAACTTGGAGACTCGCAGTGAATTCGTAAGCTGTTTAGCTCAGACTGCCCAAATAAGTCCAAACGTGATCCACGAAACTGTACTTATGCTTGTGAAACTGTCACAGTGTAAACCCCAAACTGCCTCTCTGATCTAGCGGTCGATACCACCCGGTATTGATCGGGAGTTCAGGGGTTCGATTCCCCACTGTGGCAGGTGTTTTTCCGCTCGGTTTGGTTGGTGGTAGGGCTTCTAAGTCCGCCTGGCTAGCTACCACTATCTCACCTAAATCTGTTGCCATAACAATAATATTTAAAGCAATGTTGTGTCCTGGAAATTAGAGGTAAGATAGCCAGTTCCTCAGTTGTTGAAGAATACAGGTGAAGCTCGCTTCCACCTTCGGCCTTACCATCGGGTGAGATGAAGGCCATGATAATTAAAAAAAACCCCAGGGCCAAATTCGAACACACCTTCGTGTTGTATTCAAATGAGACATTTATAGTTTTTGCTGGATATTATTGATGTATGGTAGATAAAAAATTTTTCGACAATGGACAACCACTGCTCGAGGCCAGGGAAAACGGTCATTTCGGTTGAGTATGCATTCTTACGTCTATAAAAGGCTTCATTGTCCGCTTACCACCAGTATGCTTGTCTGCTGTTCAAGTAAGATAAAAACATAATATATGTAGCACTTATATGTAAATCAGGGGCTCCGTAATAGTCATAGAGAGTTCAAAACAATAGTTAAAATCAATACCAATGGGGTCAATGGAAGCACCAAAATGAGTGACGTCAGCTTCACTATTGGTTTCAATGTTCCTTTTATTTAACCCTAGATCACTAACCTTATTTTATAACGCTTATTACTAGCCTTCGTCGTTTCGGCTACGTTCTTTATAAGGGAGGGTTCTAATGGTTTATGGAATAAAATATTTATATCGCACATCTAGTTCTTTAAAGTCAAAAAGGTCATTTTAAAAAAATGTGAAATTTTTTTGGAGCGCACTAAAGATATTTTTTTTCGTCTCAACTGTGGTTATTACTAAATTTGCTGTGTAATTTGCATTTGCATTTTTGGACTTTTAAGAACTAGATGTGCATGTGTTTTACTTATTTACTACAATAATCATTTGTTAACATGTTTATAAGTTTTTATCCACAAAAATCACATTGGTCCCAATTAAAAGACTGCCGTGGTGGTTGGTTTTTATTGAGTTTAAATATTCTTATTTTTTTAAAATGCTTTAATATTTTTAAATAAAAAGTAAACACAAACAACCTTGTGGTGGGGCAAATTGCTCATCTCATTTGTAGAAGAAGAAGTTCTGGTTTCTAGGGTACTTACAATTGCTGTTAAGAATAACGTTAATACTAACCTTCGTTGATACGACGACTTTTGATGGCTGTAACGGCGCACACAGGGCCTCTAGACAAAAAACCACACTAGTGCGCCACGCGAGCTGCAGGTCGATTGAAATTTGCCGGAATTTCGAATGCGTACGACAAAGTACTCAAAATTTATACCACTTTTTTTTGAGTTCGCCTCGTCCTTACGACAAAAGTTAGTGATCTAGGGTAAATACTAATATATGCATTCTAATCTAACGTGAAAACCCAAACTGAAAATAATTAATCGAATCAAAAGAAGATTCAAAAGACAAAATAGGTGAAATTTAAAAATGAAATTGACAAATAAAATTACTGTTGCCATTGAAAGAAATTAGTTTAATAAATTTTCCCCAAAGGCGAGATTTTTTTACTTTCCTGGTTGAACTGTACATTATATGGACTTGACTTTAAATCATGGAAGTATTCGTGAATGCCAAGAACCTTTGATACAATCAGAAATTAAATTTAATCAATATTCCCTTTCTCAATATTCCTAAATAACGCCAATACCAATTCGGTGCAGACGATGTTTGAAAGATTCTAACATTCCTGTCTAAGTCGAATCAGAAAACTTGAAGCATCTGAAATACGCATTACTTAAAACATTTCTGATCCAATACAGCGCAAAGATCCCGAAACGAAACAGCCCTTAGGTCAACGTACTGTAACTCGCAGACAACCAGATTCTCACAAAGGGAAATCTGAAAACGGTTTAGAAATGGCAAGGAAAAATATTGAAATAAGATTATGACAACCCTTTGAATTTATATTCAGTTGAAATTCGAAAGCTTTGAATGCTGGAAAGCTGAGATCTGTGCGTTTGATGGGAAAAAATGTGAATCTTGAAAATTTTGTTAGTTAGCTACTTTTTTTATAAGCTGGTAGTTAAATATCTGGAACTATTTTTACATACTGCCAACCTATCTCTTCCCTTGGGTGTCGCAAAAGGCAGCTAATGGACTTGGAACTGCACAACCATCTAATAGCTTATGGCGGTGACGCGCTCACCAACTGTCATCAAGCGCGGACTATGGCAATGGACTGCTTTTGTGGTCCTTTTGCCTAGCCTCAGACTAACCCTTAGGGGATAATAGTCGTGATTTGATAATCGTTAAAAGCGCTTTTATTGTGTTTTACGAATACTCAATGACTTTATGTGGTTTTTTTAATTGTTTGTACTTCAAGTTCTTTAGAAAAACGCATATCAAATAATCCATTCAGACCCAAAACATTATCCGCTATCCCACTATCGGTCCTAGAGGGTCCCCACAGTAAGGGTCACGCATTTCCTGCTTCCTGGAAAACCGGAGTAAGGGTTCACCTCATTTTTCTTAACTGCTGCTGCTTATAGTTTGACCAACATACAATTTTGGTGTTGCTTATATGACATGGATGATTTGGTAAATAAATAGATGGAATTTTGCAGGTTGAAACGATCGCCGGTAAGTACGAGTAACATTGTGTTTTTTTTCGGTGTTAATATTTAATTATAGTAAAATATATACTATGCCATTATTTTTATAGGTAAGAAAGTATTACTAATCATGTAAATGGCATGCAGGCAGCGGTAGCCGAGTTGGACGGACGGGGCACTACTCGTTCGAAAGACCGCTGGAATCGCGAGTTCGATCTCACCGCCTGTACCACTGAGCTTGAATAAAACTTATGTACAGTTCATATCATGACCCGATTGTGCCCGGTGCATGGCCGTGGGGGCTTAATATCTGGCGAAATGTGAGTGTTAACACCTTCGTGGAAAAAGGCGCTACGATATCTTTGCATAAGTGTTTGTAAACGGCACTCCCAGAGTCTACTCCCCAGTAGGTAGGTAGGTATAATACATAACTTAATAATTCACGTGATGCGATCCCAAAACGATGGAGCTGGTATTTATTAGAGCAACAGCCACAATAAAATAACTATCTGCTCTTAGAATTTTATTTTTCTGCGCTTGTACGCGCATCACGTAAAGCTACGGCAAGGAATTTAATGTACGTCTTCTTTTCACTGATGTATAGGCAAAGAAAGAAAGAAAGAAAGAAAGAAAAACATTTATTGACCACAGGCACAAGCAAGACGCAAAATACACAAACAATCACATATAAGGTCAACTAGGACCCGACCTCAGCATATGCTGCATCAGGCGAAGCTGATACAACGCTGGTATTCTGGCTGGGCCTACATACACACATATTATAATACAAAATAAAAATACACTTAAATTCACAATACAGTACAACAGAAACAACAAATAGAACAAATATATTAATAAATAGAACACAAAAGAAAAACAAGTTATGAATAATAATTATATGAGAGAAAAAAAAAATGAGTGAAATGCATTACACTAGTATTTAAATGCAAACTACTGAAGAAAAAAAAATTCTACTGTTAACGTGTGGCTCAAAAGATTCTGCAACCAGAGCCGTAAAACTGAATATAAAAAAAACTTTCTAATCTATGTTACGTCAATGCCACGTATACATAGGTGCTTAAAACTTGTATAATATTATATAATTAAAACGCGCATGAGCCCTTTGTGACGCGAATATGAACATTGTAGGCCTATCTTAAATATAAGTTTTTTTTTATCGTGGCTAGTTAGTACTTATATTATCATTTAAGGCGTAATAATAAATCCATACCTAATATTATAAATGCGAAAGTAACTCTGTCTATCTGTCTGTCTCACTTTCACATCAAAACTGCTAAACCAATTTAAACTGAAATTTGGTACACATATAGCCTAGAGGTTGAGAATAGACATAGGCTACCTTTTATCCCGATATTCCCATACGAACGGGTGCCATGCCGGTGAAAGTTCAAAAAATTAAATAACGCCTTCCAGAAAAAAAAGGAAAAATTCACGCTACTATGAACTTTTTATTTAATATTAGAGTAGGAGAAAATTTTCAATTCCACCAATTGAGGCTACTTTTCTAATTTGAAAAAATCTTTTAGTCTATTTATTGAGGAAGGTTATAGGCTACATACGATCACACTATTTCAAAGTAACTATTCTGCGCGGATAAAGTCGCGGACAAAAGCTAGGTAATAATATGTAAGGACCGTTGCGAGTGGAAGTAATCATTAGACAAGCATAGACAAAAGGGTACTCATATGAGTGAAGAACTCGCTATATGCAATTGAAGTGCTTCTTTACATTGGAGATAAGCGTGCTGGTATCATGTACTCATTTATGGAGGAGACTATTAAAATTGTCCCAATCGATCACTTATAATTACACAAACAAACTTTTAGGAAAGAGAGAGAGAGTCGGAACTTTTTTGAAAATTAAGCAATGAAAAAGCTACATAACATTTTCCAAATGCCCGCAAATACTCGTAGCATATAAATTTTGAGATTTTTGTAGTAATTCCTTGCCGCTTACTCTACCATTCATAACTATTCTCGTACCGAGCAGCAGCTTCCAGTGCAATTACGACGGTATCTGATTAGTCCCGACAATTTGTTAGATTTAAGCCTTCTCCGCGAAAGAGAGGCCCATGCTCATCAGTAGCTGTAAATTTAGGTACTCTCACACCATTTATTTCTTTATTTAACTATTTATTGTACACAAACGAAAAATTTTGAATATACAACACATAAAATAAAAAGACGAGTACAAAAGGTAGGGTATTTAATGTGGTAGTTGTGCTGCCTATTGTAGTTTCGGTAAGATATGGCGATTAGAATTTACGACGCGGCCTCTCAGACCCCACGTCGGTATTAACGTAAGTTTTTTGTAAACAATAAATTTTTTATTTTATTTTAGAAACCTAATCAGCACGTTGGGGTTAAACAGGTCTTGCTGTTCCAGGTTGCCTTATAACTGGCCACAAAAGTAATCTTCGGTTGGAGGCGGAGTACATAGCCTTGTCGGAAGCGGCCAAAGAAGCGGTATATGTCCGTGTGATCCTTGTTGATCTTTCTAGGGAGTGTAACATTGTTACGTTATATATCGAGAACTAGTCAGCTGCTAAGCTTGACATTGACATTGGATATTTTCTTATTTTCAGAATATCGTACCTTTTAATTTTAGTTTCCAATAAATACAACCTTTAAGCTTACGAAAAAGCAAATCATGGATACCTAGAAGTCCTATTTTATTTGATGATTTTTATTTTGTGAAGCACCATTTCTAGGTCAAATCTCCCAGGCCAGGCCAGGCCAGGCCAGGACTAACGCGACAAAAAGTCTACACATACATACAATCACGCCTGTAATCTCCGAAGAGGTAGGCAGAGTCCAAGGAGAACTGTGTTCCTTAAGACCACATTTAGCCATACAAAAATTGGATTTGGTCAGATGAAAAATCGTGATAGAGTAGTAACAAGTGGCTAGCTCGGCAAAAAGTCTACGTCGGTGGTTAAAGGTGGTTAAAGGTTATGAATGTAAATTTTTATGGAAATGTGATTTTAACAACTTTTTACGTTTTTCAGGTTTCTAATAGCAAAAGAGTTTTTTACAATGTCATACAAAAACAATGTCATTAATCAATATTTCAATATTACTCTCCGTCCTAATAAATTGTTCGAGAATAAGTTGTTTTCCGATAGATCCCTAGAATGCTATCCATAAGTCCTACCTTTAATCAAAATCGTTTGTTACTTTGTGTTGAACGTCTAGCCGTAGCTTTGACATCTAATTTCGATTGGAATCTCCGACTGCTTTGGTGAATAAAATTTGTTAATATTGAAAGTACAAAATGGAGATTTCCACAGCCTAATACGTTCCACTGCTGGGCAGAAGCCTTCCTCATGAAGAAACATATGAAAAGTATGAACCATAACACCACCACACTGGCCCGTGATTGGGTAAACGAATTGGAGATAACACTAAATAAAATGCCCTTAAGAACGGAACTTGGTACTAGACCATGCAACTCTTCTTTATTTAAGAGTTATCTTCTGGGATTATAAGTGTGGCTTCGTGGCTATGCTGGCCGCCATCGCCGGCTACACGAATAACACGAACGTACTAACATCGTTTTACAGCCACACGAGCGCGTTTATGTCTAAATGTGTTAAAATCTCGCCGACGCTGTCAGCTAGTGCTGGCGGCTAGCGTGACTATAAAACGTTCCTAAGACGTAGACATTGACTGAAGATGACTTTATTAAGATTTTAATGCCTCTGATTGTTAATTGCAGAGGAGTGATGGATAACAACATTTTGTCCTCTGACCAGGGCTTATGATCCACTCATTAGCATTTTAATAATTCTAAACATTGTTATTTGACGACATCTGTGGCCGAGTGATTTTTGCAACGCGAACGGTTTCATGTTGGTTAAGTCATTGCTGTCGTACTTTTCTAACAAAATATACTTCTACTAGTGGCTTCCTTGGTTTCACACGCGTGGTACCCGATTCCATGTTTCTGTAGTTTTGACGTAAAAGACCAACAGACAGAATTACTTTCGTATTTATAATTTTAGTATAGATTTACATCATAAAAATGGCATATTATGATATCTAATTGTTCCCTACATCCCATAAAACTTGCAGTACTTACCTTGGTTTAGGCCATAGATAAATAAAGTAGATCGCTGTTCCCATACACGGATTTTTAATTCGTCTAAAACTCATTATTGTTGCTTGTACCCTTCGTTCGACTTAATTCGACTCGGATTCATAGATAAATTAAGTAATTCCGTATGTTTAGTAGCGCTACCTAACGTAATAAGTCGAACGAAGGGGTATAAGTAATAATATTAAGTTTTAAACGAACTAAGGTCTAGGCTAATTCATGTGCAGATCAATCGTCAAATATCGCTGAACCGCGCAGAACCGAGCCTGCATAGTTTCAGGTACAGTGCACAGAGTGCATGCTGCTGGAAGTTCAGTGAGCAGAGCCATTTTGAGAACTGTTGAACGGAGGAGCCCCATATCCCTCTAGGGTGTGAGTAAATACATTTTACCAGCGTAAAACAAATTACCAAACTTTTTCATAATTTTCTACATCATTTTGTGGCCAGCAGCAAGACCGCAACCTGAAGACCATTATGGCATTTACTAATAATTTTTATTTCATATGTACCTTCTATTTGATTGTGCAAACTATTTTTCAAATAAATTAAGCTAATGTTGCATCCTTAATAAGAATAAGAATCACTGAGAGAATATTTAAGTTCCTTAATTTAATAAGCAAAAAGCTTAGGAGGACAAGGCTTAAATTCCGAGTACAAGTTCCAGAGAAGATAAAATGAACATCAAAGGCGAGGAGAATGTTTTATTTCTAAAGCTAGACTTCAAATTGTTTTGATCGGAACAACGCGCCTAATTCCAAATCAGTTTTTTGATTAAATATCTTACTCGCTTAAGAATAGGGACAAAATTCGAGTTAAAAAATCTACAAGATGTGCATAGCCGTTGAATGATAATGTGTATAGTTTCTTGATCAAATCAGACATGAAGAGATCCAAGGGAGGACTAAGATCAATGAATAAGCATCAAATGGCAAACTAGCTTTGGGCAGTGCACATTGCTTGTATAACTAACTGCCATTGGGATGGAAAGGTTCTCGAGACGCTGCCTCTTACTATGAGAATATAGGAGGGACAACATTAGACGCCGACAATGTGAACTGCTGATCCTTAGTGGGTGTGGCGACAACATATCTAGTATAAAAAGAGATCTAAGGCCTGATTTTTCAATCCTCAGATAAAACTATTTGTCAGTTAAATGTTAGCTTTGTCCCTTTTCTTTTTATGACTTTAGAAAGTGACAGTGATAATTTTAAATGGCGGATAATTTTATCTGAGGATTGAAAAATCGGCCCTAAGACTCTTTAAAATGATAGTCTAAGCGTGGTTTCGTAGCCACGCGTACTTGCTTACAATTACACGTAGTTACTAATATTGTTTCACAGCCACACGCGCGCGCTTTTTACGTCAGAATGTATGGAAATCTCGCCAGCGCTGGTGACCAGCATACCTCTGAAACGTCCCATGAAAATAAACTCTTGCTGATCTGGCAAGAAACAATAAAAATGTGACAATATAACATTGTCATGTTCCCGTTAGTGCCAGACACCATTGCAACCGTTTCTTCCCATCAATAAGCGTTGGGCCAGCGAGGTGGTGCTCATACTCTTCACGTGTATCTCCATGTGGAAAGGCTTCTGTCCTCAGCCTATACACGTTCCACCGCTGGGCACAGGCCTTCCTCATGGAGAAACACGTGAGGAGTAGGCCGTAACAGCACCACGCTGGCCCAATGTGGGTTGGTGGGTAGAAACGGTCGCAATATCGACCGGGACCAACGGCTTGACGTGCCTTCCGAGCACGGAGGAGCTCGAGATCACAAAATCCACGGCTTCACCACGGCGAAGGTATCTTTGCTTTCGATCGAAAGTCAAAGCGTACTAACCACTACGCCCTCGAGCTACTCAGTAGGAAGACCATAATAGGACCATAATAGGCTGGTGACGATGATGATGCTTATATACTTTACAAGTGACTACACAATAGGAGGAGGTCGATGGCGTAGTGGTCAGTGCGCTTTGGCTTCGGTCGAAAACAAAGCTACCTTCGCCATGGTCAGACCGTGGCCAAGACTTTGTGATCTCGATCTCCTCCGTACTTCGGAAGGCACGTTAAGCCGTTGGTCCCGGTCGCATTTGTGACCGTTTCTACCCACCAACCCGCATTGGGCCAGCGTGGTGGTGTTACGGGCCATACTTCTCATGTATTTCTCCATGAGGAAGGCCTGTCCCAGCAGTGGGACGTATATAGGCTGATGACGACACAATAGGACGAGCAATCAAATTTCAAACACAAATTGACAAATAAATTTCGTCTTCTGTGGTACAGAATAAAACCACAAAAGAATTGTATACACTGTGACAAAAAATTATTCGTACAAGCACACAACCTGTCTGTTTACGCATGACTCACGCCCGCTAACGCCCGTTATTCGTCTGCTTAAGCCCTAAGCCTGTCGAGCAAAGATTAATTCGAGCTCTGAACGGATTACCTTGACAAATCTACAATATCACTCGGGATGTACGGGAAGCAGGAATTTATAGGCGAGATCTGAGCTACACGGCCAGTGCACCGTTTCAACATAGATGGATATAACATTTGACATGCTGCTGCTGGATGCTTCTTTCTCGTCTTCTTATCATTATTACTATTGAAAGAGTATACGATTGTGCGTTCTATGGAATTTTGTTTTGTTTTTGTAAACAGCACAGCAAATGACTTTTCACGCTACTCTTGAAAAATCCCATATCCCTTCAACTGGGGCGGCCATTATGCGCGAATAGGCGCATCTGTGTCGCTCTTCTTCTTGGATCTTCTTCTTTAACCGCACGGTATCGCGTGATTTTAGAATTATGATATCTCAAAAGTCACACAAGTTAACAGGCAACAAGCATTCATTAATAAAATAATTAGTGCAGTTTTGTTTTGTAATTACTTTTGATTCAAAATTAGGTTGAACGTCTTAAAATATATGCCCATTGTCACACCGGACTCCAGAAGCGCCGTAAATAGATGGGTATTTTATGACTCAGGCCTCCCGGAGTCCGACCAACAGACGAAGGGATATGCCGGATTGGTTGGCTGGATTTGTCTAATGTTACGATAGTTACGGTCCATTCTCCTCCTTTGTGAAGTGTCTGTGCCTGTGTCCAGCTGTGGGCCGTTTATAGTGCTTTTGACTAAAGCGACCTGTTGCACGAGCAAGCCGCCATTCTAATATCAAATAAAATATTTTTTTAAGAACATTGTTTTCAATTATATCTAATTCATGTTTTGTAGCGTTGCAGACGTCAACGCAAACTAGGAAAAATATTTAGCAGAATTCTTAAAAATGAAAGTTTATCAAAAAATTGTGTAAAAAGGATAAATTAAAATCTTTTCACAGAAAACTACCCTCCAGAGAATAAACATACAATTGTTATGACGTTCTGGCGTCTTTGACACAAGAAAGCACTCAAGTTCGTCTGGAGGCACAGAAGATATCAATCGTTGAAATTCCACCATTCTGCTGTACAAAAGACTAAAGGTCTTCCCTCGAGACTCGCTTGTTGGCAACGTACGGGAAGGTACTGCGAAATGCAATTTTCTTACAACTAGGATAATAAAAGGAGCGAATACTTGAGTCACGTTTGTGTCGCTGTGGTTTTAGCTCGAGAGATATTTTAGGTAGAAAAGTACATACGGCCGCAAGTGAGACCTACACATGTTGGCCTGGAAACCACTTCTAAGTGCACAATATGAATGCTGTTTTTGTAGTTCAAATGCCAATAGTCCAGTATATTTTTACACCCCTCGTCTGAGGTGGCTGAAAATTCCCGAGACATAATTGATTTCCTATTTGTAGATACAAACGGCATAGATCATGAGATAGGTATGTGTCTGGGATATCATTTAAATATTGATTTATCGTCAATAGTTATTCAGGTGTTGACTCAAAAATAGGTGTTTATCAACTTATGAATTCTGTGTTTGAAGGGTCTATGTAACTCTTAAAATATTCAACATCGCAGTCATCTCGTCTTAGTGCCCCATTTACTTAATACTGAGCGAAATACACACCGTGTGTTTCCAAGCACTCGTTCTCTCTTGATAATAGACTATGATGATTGCCAAAAGATTTTACGATTATGTTATATGTTCTTATTCTCTTTACTGAATACTTTGCTAAGAATATTTTTCAAGGCTCATTTTAGGCCAATTCTGCTTTATTCAAAATACTGTTGTTTATTTGCTCTGTTTAAAAGAAACAATAGAAATGGAAGGAATGGAAATTGTTTGTTGAATTGAAAGCTTTTGTGCTTTACTTAGTTTGTTATTAAAATGAAATTTAATTAAGTTTGTCCCACAAGCAAACTCAATTAGGAAATGTTGACAAGTTCAAAAAAGGAAGTTTGGACAAAGCAGCGGTAGCCAAGTTAGACGGACGGGGCACTACTCGTTCGAGAGGCCGCGGGAAACACGGGATCGATCCCACTGCCTGTACCACTGAGTTTGAATAAATCTTATGTACAGTTCATTGTGAATATCGCTTGCCTCACATTGTGCCCGGTACATGGCAACAGACTCGCGATCTGTTACATGGGGACCTAACATATCTGGCGAAATGTAGGTGTTTAACACCTCTGCCTACCCCTTCGGGGAAAGAGGCGTGATGTTATGTTATGGACAAAGCAATATTTTATAACAATACCTAATAATTAAACAAATGTTTGCGCGTTTGGCCGTAAACCCGCTCATCATAATGATAGAAAAAAAATTATAAAATGTGCTTTGTTCAACCCTCTCAAGTCAACCGACGAATATCGTCATCCCATTTTGTCACAGGTCGTGTGTCGTATTTGTAGCTAGAATCACCTACCAGCATGTGAGCTCCAATGAGCTCACACGCCGGTAGGAAGCGAGTTCTCGAAAGGGTCCGAGTGAGATCTTCAGAAACTCGCCAGGGTAAATGCTTTAAATAAAAGGCTCAGCAACGCCGACATAGTCAAACTCAAAATAAAAAATACACGATCACGACATTTTAAAGCACTCTTCAGTTAGATTGCTACTTGCTGAGATGCAGGAGTGATTGAGACCTCTCTAACATCCCACTGCTGGGCACTCCTTCCTAGGTGGAGAAACACATGAGGAGTAGGGTCCGTAACATCATCACGTTACTGATTGATGGGTAGAAACAGTTGCTATAGCGACCGGAACAATGGCCTTAAGTGCCTACTTAAGTTTTGTTCACCTATGACCATAGCAATAGTCACTTTGTTTTCAATATCGAAAGACAAAGCGTACGAACCTAATGAGCTCCTTATATTGGGTCTTTACCTATGAAATTGGTGTTTTTCTGTCTTAGCAATTTGTCCGTAACTATTAAGATTTAGAGTATTCCTAAAAAATAATTACCTTGTCTAAAAATAGACCATATATTTGAGCTCGTATTATTTAATATGATAATTTTTTGTAAGTTTAATTGTGTAAAAATTAGACACATAGACAATTATTTTTAACTGCCTCCCGAATACATCATTTGATTTGCATTAACATAAAAACGATGAATAATTTTTATCAAGCGTATTCACAAACATATTGCTAAAGCTTGTCTAATGATACATGCCAAATATTATTATCTCTGGATTTGTCGTTGTGAAGAAAACTGATAAAATGTTAGTATATAAAATGCAGACAACCCCAAAATCTCCATACAAAACACCAATTTCATAGGTAAGGACCTAATAATACAGAGAGGATCCATCTTAAAAGTGCGAGGAAAGACCCCTGCCTTGAATTTTGCGGGCAGCACTGCCTGCGCCTCTCCGCGCCGCTCTGCCTGCGCCTCTCCGCGCCGCTCACCGCCGCTGCCCACAAAATTTGAGGCAGGCCTGTGTCAACCCAGCAACCTTGCATGGCCCTCTCAACCAATCTTGGTTATATGGGCCGAAACGCGGGAGTGCGCAAGGAAAATAGCACTCTAGCTGCGCGCATTTCTTGACTCCCTACAAATTATTTACTCTTCGTCCTTTGTGCCTAAAGTCCCCCTTCTGGGGCGGACAAACACGTTACGCCTTCGGTGCCTTCCAGGTCGTTCGTGTCCCACCGCCAAAGGTGGTGCCGCTAAGTCCCTACGGGGACCTGTGTCAGTCACACAACACAGAAAAGGACCTTTAAGGAAGACACTGAACTATCTTATCTAAATGTTTCAATAACGTTGTGTTTGCCACCGGCCTAACAGACGCATCATCCGTTACTTGTGGCTTTAATTACGTCTTCAAGATTGAGATCCGTTTCCTTTCATAAGATCTAGTTATTATCCTAGCTCGCGATATAAGCGGATATTTGCGGTCAGGATACAGTTAGCTGTTTAATTAGAATATTAACTTCGTTATAATTAATCTTGTGTACAGTATGTGGCTGATAGCAAATGGTAGCACCTTATGTTCTATAGATTTAATACAATACCTATATTGTACTAGCCCGCGACATCGTCCGCGTTTACTATGGTTTTTTAACTATCCCGTGGGAACCCCTTAATTTTCTGAAATAGAGAGTATCTAAGGTGTAGACCAGGGATGCAATGCAAAATGTCATTGAAATCGGTCCAGCCATTTCGGAGATAAGCCCGTACAAACCGTCAAACAGAGAGAGAAACAAAAAAATAAAAAATTTTTTGGTATTTATTCCCTCTTTTTGAATTCCCTTGACTTTGTTATCAGATTTTTTTTTCTTTGTACACCTTTACAGTTTTATTAAATAGGAAGTAATTAATTGGACACCTATTTCATTATTTGATCAGCAGAAAAATCATTTGCGCAGCAAACAAATATCTTGTCAGCAGTATAATTATTTGCATAATTATATATTGAATGCCCGCACAACTCTTTCCACACAAACTAAAAAAACTCTGTAGCAAATTTTTTTTAAGTTTTATGTGATGCGTTAATTAATTAAATAATATCAATGAAATATTGTAAATCAATAAAACATGGCTTTCAATAATAATGATTTAAAATTATAATTGATCCAAAGCAAATTTGAACCCCAGAGATCAGCCCGAACACAGGTATTCGCAAACAATAGACGTTTCTATTGTGTCTGGTTTTCTGACCATTGAGAGGTTAAGAGAGAAATGGAACTTTACCGGTTACCAAAATACAGTATCACTGAAATCGGAACAGACAGTTTCAGTAGAAACACGAAACAATCCGGCATTTGTATCAATTGCAACAAGCTTCCATGGGTTGGTCCATATTCTCAATATGCGAATATATACCTGATCTTTTTGTTCGCTGCTCCAGAACTGACGGACAGGTGTGGACTGGAGCCAATTAATGGAAAATCTAAAAAAATAGGTACTCAAGGCGCATAAACCTGTACGTGCGTGTTTAAACAGTCATGCAGGAGTGGGACGTCTAGCAGTAGGAATAACTTCATCACACTTGATGAGCTCAGATGTAACTGATATAAATAACAACAACAACGACATATCTACACGCGTCTTTCCCCGAAGGCATAGACAGTGGTGACCCACATTTAGCCAGACAATATGTTAAGTCCCCATGTAAAGGTGGCGAGACTGTAGCCATGAAACAGGCAATGCGATATTCTCAATCAACTGTACATATAAGGTATTCAAACTCAGTGGTACAGGTGATGGATCCAACCCACGAGTCTCGCGGCCTCTCGAACGAATAGTGCCCCGTCCATCCCAACTTAGCTATTAGGTACCGCTGCAATAGATAAAGCCCAGCAAAAACCACATTAACCCTCATCTTGTCAGCCTACATACATTTTCATGTCTCTTTTGAAGAACCAAGGGTTGAAAGAGGAAAAGCCAGTGGCAGAGTAGGTAAAGATACAGAGAGTCCATTATAATATAATCATTATAATATAATGGACTCTCTGTATCTTTACCTACTCTGAAGATAACTGGTGTCATTTGCGGCCTCAAGCCGAAACAAAAAATTAGTTTTTACAGATCTATAAAGCTTACACCGTTATAACCATAACGTTTGCATAAAATCCTCACTGGCCAAACTAGGAGGGACACGCCATGTGAATAATAAAAGAATTTTATGGTCCATGAATGCAGCAACAGATAGAGTTGGCATGAGGACATGATTAAGTGTATCCCGAGAAATAATTTATAAGCGGAAGCGGGAAAGGACTGTAGTTTTTTTTTCAATTTATTTTGGCACAAACAGTCATTACAATAAAGTATATATATAAATATTTATAAATATATATATAAATATTTGTTATTATAGTAGGAGTGCTCATAAATTACAGGTATTTAACAAATATTTTGCAAAAAAGAAAAATACATGATATAATGAAATTACCAGTGACACTCTCAAACACTTAAATAGAAGTTATGAAGGTTAACTGATTAAGAAAAAAAATTGTTACATCGGTAATCTGGTAAGTTTCGACTTAAAATTATTGACAGAATCACAAAATTAATTACAAAAATCGGTATTGTACGGTATCGTATCGGTGTTGAGTTTGGCAACGAGCGATATAATTATTACTGGTGTATTTTTTATGAGCGCGAGGTGGTACACATACTTTTTGAACGTGAAGAGCGTACAGACAGACGAGTTTTGGTCCCGACTTTCCCGGCTTTTTATCGAACTAAAGTGGCTTCGGATATATGTAAACAAAATATCAAAACAAGTGAAAGAGGTGACAAAAACCGTGACTATACCAACCTCCTCCTAATTACTTCTGATGGCCGGAACACAACAATGCTTAAAACATCGTTATTATGGCGACAAATTTAGGTAAGACGGTGGTAGCTAGCCAGGCGGGCTTAGAAGCCCTACCACCAACCAGACCGAGCAGAAAAACTTCTGCCCCCATGGAGAATCGAACCCGGACCTCCTGATCAACACCCGGTGGTGTGAACCACTAGACCAGAGAGGCGGTTAAAAAGCGGTGTAGTGTCTTTCCCTATTCCAAGATCAAAAATCACCATCATAATCAGCAACATAGCCATCAATTTCACCCCAGTGCTGCTGAGTAAGCAGGTATAACCCTCTACTGTATTAGTTTCATAGTCCTGTGCTAACGTGTCTAACATCACGTTGATCATCATTTCAGCCCACATCATTATTATTTTATTATTTAACTCTGTGTATAAACGCGCACATACAACAACAGTTGTGTTGTCAGTAAAAAAGAAAGAATGAAAAAGGAAAGAAAAAGAAAAATATATTTATTTCCATAAATTTGTGAAACTAAGGTTGAAACAAAAGAACTTAAGCTTAGTGATCATTAAAAAAAAAGCCCCACAACTGCATGGAATGGGAGACCCAATTCAGCATTACGCAGAACAAGATATTCTGACGCTGATTTTCAATAGGCACCCGTTAGGTCTGACAGAGGATGCCAACTGCTATATAGTATATTCGATAGAAATATATACAAATACATAGAAAAGATTTTAATTATAATATAATAATGCAAAAATAAAAATTTTATAAACACGAATATGTATAATGCTGTTACATCAGTTAAACACTGTTATTTAGAGAAAACAGACTGTAAAATAATAAACAAATAAATAATATATATGTCCAATTGACAACAAAGACTATAAGAATGACATGTCCACACATATATCCTCGAACTGCCGCTGCGCGTGGTGAGACCATATCTCTAATAATTCGTAACAATTAATTTAGTACAAATACCTGTTTTAATTAACAGAATTCCGTTATCACACTGACACGTTATTATCTGTGTTTTCATCAGAACACCACAACCAATCTCGCTTGACCCGCTCTGTCTGCCATTTTGTCAGAAGTTCATTCCATACAACACCATAGACTTAATCTAGGCACAGGAGCTATCAGATACACAGCCACTTTATAATTACCCTTATACAATTGCTTATCACTACTTTGCGGTACGGATTAAAGAACCTCTTGCATAAAAAGTAACATTTAGTCCCTCAGTTATAAAAAAAGGTAATATTCCATGCGTACCTCGGGAAATGTTACACAAATCCTCTAAATTGGGCCATAGCGGTCTTTAGAGTCAGCTTTAGCAATCTGTCATTTCATTTTGGGTCAGTTCGCTCGGGAGTGTGTGAAGAATTAAAACTAGAACAGAACGTTTCCTTTGTAATCTCGACTATTATATTATTATCTACTGCTGAACCACACAGTTCTTTTGGCTTTTGGCTTATCATAGTAATTGGGCTTATTATGTACCTACTAGCTGTGCCCGCGACGTCATTTTGGCGTGGCTATTGATTTGACGCCGATAAAAGTTTACAAAAAGTTTTTATGTGTTTGTTTACACTGCATTGTTTTTTTTCAAAGTGCTCAACATTATATTCCTACCTCTTATTAGCAAATTGTTAATAGTTGAACTAAAACCTATAATTAAATAAAATAATGAAAAACAAGCCAGTGTCATCTGTTTAATTGTTGTCATGGTGATAAATCTCTGTTGTCGCGTCATTATTTAACAATGCCGAGAAATTTTAAAATTCGTGATGCAATTACATTTTGACGTAATATGTCACATAATACTCGGTCGAGCAGATATTGATAACCACGGTTACACCCGCGCGGTACCCATTCCCATAGGAATATCGGTATAAAAAGTAGCCTTTGTCCTTTCTCAGGCTCTCAGACTAACTGTGTATCAAATTTCAATTGAATCAGTTCAGTAGTTTTGACGTGAAAGCAAGATAGACAGATAGAGTTACTTTCGCATTGATAATATTACAATAGAATAATTTTTATTTTGCTTAAAAAACATGGTACATAATTGTAAAAAAAACATACGTACATACATAGTTGTTAAAAAAATATATAAAACAATTGTTTTAAATTTTTTTAAACTTATATTAAATATCGTCTTCACATTAATAATGAGTAGATAAATAGAAAACCAGAAAAGTCAGATTGGACACTAACTTTAAAATTCCTACACCTTATATTGGAAAAATTCGTTTATGCTATAAAAACACTTGTCAGCTAGCCACTGTGTTAATAGTAATTAAAATTTGCCCAATTCCAGGTGTCTAAAATTATGAGAAGATTCTAATGCACATAATTAAACTATTGGTATTTGTTGTCGTTAAATAAGTATGTGGGCGAAACAATTAATTGGTATTTAGTGATCTGGGGGTACGGTGGTAGGTAGCCTGCTGAAAAATATCCATATGCTTTTTCACAAATAAATATGACTACAAAATATACAAACAAGGCAAGGTCAATAATTAATGCTTTCTAAAAATTGGACGGCATTAGTATGGATAAGCACGCGCGTTGCTCCGAAACATCGCATACGGAACACGCAAACACATTTAATGCCTGTCAACTCCATGCCTTCAGTTGGGGACACTCACCTGTATATAGTTTTCTAATGTCAGCGTCTAATTCATATGCACTGCTAGAGACACGACACGCCTACCACCCTGGCCCAATGCGGGTTGGTGCGTAGAAACGGTAGCAGCGACCGGGACCGACGGCTTAACGTGCATTCCGAAGCACGGAACTCCAGATTACAAAGTTTTGGTCATCCATCTAAGGCCTGACCACGGCGAAGGTAGCTTTGTTTTCGATATCTAAAGCCAAAGCGAAGCCACTACGCCACCGAGTTCCTCATTAATATTAGTAATACAATATGTATTTCAGTAATGATTTTGGCTTTTTACCTGAACAAAAAAATATATACTCGTGTTATAAATCTTTATCAAGGAAAAACGTTATCCTTGAAGAGGCCGTCATACCCTCATTCTCCTAAACATAGGAAGACATATTGTTTGTTTTTCACTTGAATAGTTAATCATAGTGTTTAGTTTATATTCTGTTGAAAAAAGTTACATATACTAACACCTATTATGAAGCTGAAGAGTTTGTTTGTTTGTTTGAACGCGCGAATCTCAGTAGGTAACCACTGATTGAAAATTCTTTCAGAGCTATATAGCCCATTTAGAAATAGAATATCATTTATCATTTATTTGCACTTGATTGAGGTACACATTACTGGTTCTTATTTAACAATAAAGCTCTTCTCATTAAGACGACAACGGTGGCGTGCAAATTGAAATACTTAATAAATATTACACAAAGATTTCAAAGTGAAATAAACTGTTAAAATGTCCAATTACTTATTGTCAAATTACAATTTTTATCATAGCAAAATTAAACCATGTTTAAATATTTTTAGATATAATAATTATTATGTCAAGAGTTGTCAATTTACAAAAATACTATGTAATACAATTCTAACGTAAAACAGTACAAGCATTACAATAAGGCCGATTCCGTTATCACAAACTTTATTAAACTAATGTGTATATCTATCCTTTTCGAACTTTAAGAAGAAGAAAAGGATAGATATACAAAATAGTTTAGTTTAGTCTAGTTTGTGACAACGGAATCGGTCCTAATGTTTGTGCTCCATACATTTTTTTACTGTATAAAAAGTGTGTGAGATAAGCCATTTATATAAACTACTTCAGAATTTCTTAATATTAAGCTCCTTCACACTCTCAGGCACACGATTATAAATAATAAATCACATCATTTATTGAGAAAGCCCATATAACATCACGCTATCCCAAAGTAACTATTCCACGCGGCGAAGTCGCGGGAAGCTAGTTAGTACACACAAAATCATAATTTTCGTTGTAAGAGTATCAACCGATCTATTCAATCAATATTTTTAACACAACTAAGATGATCTTAATTCAGTTGATCATTTAACATGTACCTTTATTGCACAGAAAGAAAAACCAACATAGAAAACAAAAATATATAAAGGAGGACTCGGGTTCGATTTTCGGTGTTGAAATAATTATCCGGATTTTAAAAATGCAAGTTACTTTAAAAGGCTTTCAAAATCAATTATTTATAATGACGGTTACTTGAACAGTGACCAAAGGCTTTTGAAGAATTATTAATTCGTGTCATTCATTTTGTCTGAACCGAGTGAAGGTTAACAGATTCTCAATGAAAGTCATTAAAATACTAAGCACTCTTAAACTAAAGTGCGATTACTTTAAAATTAATGTCAAGAGAATTTCAAGCAAAGACAATCTGAACAAAAGCCAGAATATCTGATGAAACACCTAAAACCTAGTCTTATTTCAGGGACTACAAAGAAATCTTTTGCAGCACACGCTTTAATTTGAGAAAAAAAAAGTAAAATCACGATTTTAAATTGTATTGCTATTAGCCTAATCGTCAAAATCGCTGAGAAAGCTTTTAATGTCATTTATTACTGTCCTTCAGTTCGTCTCAAATGATTTAGGGCGAGTTGTTTTGATCCGTAGTAATAGTTAACCCAATGGTTATCTTGGGAATAGTGTCAATGATAATACCAAAATGAGTGATGTCAGCTTAACCAATGGTTTAAGCAATTAAAGTAAAATTGCGGAGCAATAAACATCAGCTGCGAAATATATCTTCAATATCCACCAGCTCGTTAAACCTGCGATCGTGTAGTGTTAAATTGTCTATGATATTTTTATCAAACTGATAGCTGAAATGACTATTGGTTATGACGTCACACATTTTGATATCATACTTTTGGTAAATAGTAGTAAATATTAGATAGCTAACAAACATTATAATTACGTCTATATCCCCGA
This sequence comes from Parapoynx stratiotata, assembly GCA_910589355.1. Taxonomy (NCBI): domain Eukaryota; kingdom Metazoa; phylum Arthropoda; class Insecta; order Lepidoptera; family Crambidae; genus Parapoynx; species Parapoynx stratiotata. Next base: position 18,028,042 of record OU342458.1, read on the forward strand.
AGGAGAGGATAGATGTATTATACACTCACACTTTTCGAGTAATTTCGTAGGTCTCGTAATAGAGGGCCTGTTGTCGTTACCGGGGCACAGTAGAAAATCCGTAACCACTCTGTAATTCAATTCCAACCTCCAGGAGAGATGTTACGTACCAACTAAATAGAATCTCTGCACTCTAAACGATGTTATCGTCCTCAGCCTATATACGTCCCACTGCTGGCCTTCCTCATGGAGAAACAGATGTGGAGTATGGGCCATAACACCACCAAGCTAGCCCAATGCGGGTTAGTGAGTAGATTAACGTGCCTTCCGAAGCACAGAGGAGCAACAGCGGAGCCTAAACACGGCGAAGGTAGCTTTGTTTTCGATCGAAAGTCAAAGCGTACTAACCACTTCGCCACCGAGCTCCTCACGCCACCGAGTTGTCGGAACGATCTTAACTACGGTACAAAGAACTGGCCCTTAGAGGATTAAAATAATCTCTGAGAATTTTGTCAGTATCCCGCCCTACACCGAAGTTACATTATCCTCTCAAATATTTATGGAAACAGCAGAAGGCACTTCAATCATCCAATAATAATGAACCCTTTATTAATTTCGTCTTTGGACTATTTGCTCGTTTAAGAAGTCGCAGAAGTCTTTCCTTGAAGGCTAATTTAAGTTGTATGAATTGTGATTTTTCAAGTTGTTGGTTTATTTTAAATATTTATTTACTACACGGTACAAATAATAAGTGTTTTTCCGTGTTTCGAGGAAAGGAAGAGCAAAGCAAGTTGTTGCCCACCTTACTTAAATTGGGCGTAAGGAGAAAAATAAAGTATTTTCAAACACCCAAACTTGGTGTGTTCTATCTGTGCCCAGTCAAAAATCACGCACGTGACGAAATAAAACGTAGAATTTTCAAATCAGCAGTTCTCTTAAATAAAACTTCTCAACTACGAGCTACGCACCAACTGAGACCTTAAAAGCAACACTAGAAGACCAATTTGTGATTTATAACCGCATTTAAAGAACTCGACGGCTAATAGTGACGAAGCTTCCGCGTAATTTTTCATCAAGCGTTGAGATGGGGCCGTGGACTGCTCTAGAATGCAGGCTATAAATCTAGCAGTACTCCAACCTGGTTGGCTAACTCTGACCGGAGCGGCGTTTACACCCCACGGCTATTTATTACAGCACACTCCTCCATTTAACTCATGTTCCGTCAGATCCTTCACGACTTGTCAGACTAATAAATGAGAAAGGGCTATTGGGACTGACAGATTCACATTTGGATGTTGTTCGTCATTTTGTACAAAAATCTTTTATCCTTTTAATTTTGACTTCAAAATATACTGAAATTCCATAATAAGAAATTATTAGTCTGTAAATGGTTAATCAGCGAAAAGTACCAAATACACTTAGTAATAAATATCAAATAACAATGGAGTAAAGAAGTGGACGAGCATAGGTTGATGATGATGATGATGATGATATTGATGATGATTAATGGAGTAAAATCAAATTAAGACCAAATGGCTACAGAAATATGGCAGAACAACATTTGCGACACCTGGATCTCGATAACAAAGTTTCTCACTTTGATTCTTTGTATTAAAAAAGGAAACCGACATAGAGATTACGTGATTCAAATATTTTACATAGTCAAATATTGTATTTATTGTATAAACTACAATGTATATATGTATATGTACAGTCTTACAACCCACACTCCAACATTACTATTCAATGATCAATCTTAAAAGTAATTGACATATTGATATCGAAACACGGGTGATGGATTGGTTGTCAGCTTTTGCGAAGCATTCGCCTTAAACATAAAAAGACAAAGAATAAGATTATACAGAAGTTTTTATTCTAATAGTGAGTTATTGGCCTCTCAGGGTCGAATCAATGCATCCGCGTCCGAGTGACCTAGCCGCTGCACTGCGAAATTGCTAAACAACTATATGCAACGATTTATTTGGAGCATCGCTGGGTTGCTCGGTCGCGCGGATGGATATAATTCGACCCCTAACTTCACAATTAAGGTCAGTGGGCACAAAGCCAGTAAACCCTCAAAATCGGCTGTCAAAAAAAAAACAATAATCCAAACAACAATAAAAAAAAATTTATTCTTTTTTACAGCCATTCTTCCCATCGTCCGGTGTAAAGGCACCTCGGCCGACAGGTATGCAGTAACGAGGCCGGCAGATGCATCACGGTGCGTGAAGACTTGCAGCAATTACTCTGTTACAGGGAAGCCCGCAACTTTAATAAGCCCACTCGACGCTTCACAACTCGAATTCTACACACGCTTATTAAGATTTTTAAACGGTAAAATGTTCTAACTTTTCAGGGGTGAGGCGAAAAGTGTTATGTTTTTTTGAGAGTATATAAAACTGGGTTTACTTAACCTCTGCTGTCACAGAAAAAGTATGTAAATGTTTTTCTTTATGTATTCATTTCTGAATGTGTAAGCTTTGGCCATGCTTTGTAAAAAACGCTTAAGAAACTGAGCAAATTAGGCTAGTTGACTCATATGAAAAGTAATGAAAATAATGTTTAATTCTCATATTACATATAATAGTACAAGGGTCTGAAATATACCAAGTTCAATAAATTTTTATAAGGGATTGCTGTAGAAATTCAATTTAAACCTGTTTTTTTTTACTTTTTCTTTCATCTACCAAAAACGCTATCCACCATGTTTGTGACATTAGTTATGTAACAATTCATGTAAACAATTACTACGCATGATCAAATTCCGTCACACTCCAGGCGCAACCCATCAAGCATGTCTATCGGCTTTGTCAAACTGTATCACGCATGCGTTTTGGATTGTTTACAATAATCGTGATTGTACGACACAGATAATTCATAGACCATCATGACCGAAGGCGTTTTTGACAGTTATGCCAATACGTTATTTAAAATTTAAAATTTAATGTGTTATAGGCTTCAAAAAAAATATTATATTATTTTTTATGGCGATGGCTAACAGTAATGAATCATTTGGGCCCAATAAAAAATAGGGTCAACTAGCCTATTCGTACACCCTTTTCAAATATCTTTAGAAAAATGTTCACATGTCACAAAAAACAAAATATTTAATCTCTTGGAGTTCATCAAATTTTCTATTTATACATTATTAGGTAGTCATCTTTAATCCTTAACTTGTATTCACTTTCACGGCATATTTTTATGCTGAACAAAACAGACTGATGAAGTTAAAAGCTATGCTCGGAGTATCTGTGAAGGACCGTACTAAGAATGATGTGATCCGACAGAAAACTAAAGTCACCGACATACCCTACCGTATTTGCAAACTGAAGTGGCAGTGGGCTGGTCACATTAGCCGTAGAACGGCCGTCAGTTGGAGTCGTAAAGTTCTTGTGTGAAGACCGAGTCTAGGCAAGCGTGGTGTGAACGCCCTGTGACAAGATGGGATGACGATATTCGGAGGTTGGCTGGAGCGGGCTGGATGAGAACGGCCGAAGATCGAGAGCGGTGGCGTGCATTAGGGGAGAATTGTCCAGCAGTGGAAGAGCAGATTAAAATAAAACATTTCAAAGTCTTAAGCGTCCTTATTCCATGTAACACACCTTCGTTTTGTCATGAGACTTAAGTAAAATTAATTCTTTCGTGCGTCACACCCTTGGTCGTTTCACTTCATAATCCTATTAACAGTCAAAGCGGATAATAATCAATATCTAATAATTATACATACAGTTCAAGGACAAAAATATAAATTGGAGAAAAGGATAATTGTATTTTCTTGAGCAACACTGTGACCAATGCCTGTAAAAAAGACTTAAATATTGAATTCTTGTCATAAAAAATTTTACTCCTTAGTATTTTGTCTGTAACTATTAATTTTCCAAAACCTCTAAAAAAGGGGATAATATATTTTTAAGCTAACAGCATGTTTGCTGTAAATAATTTTTTTGTAAGTTTAATATGTTGAAATAATACTACGAGACAACAGAACTGTTTTTACTGATTCCCGAATACACCATTTGCATAAACATAAAAACGATAAATAATTATGATATCACAAAATTTTTTTCTAATGATACATGCTCAATATTATAATTGAATTGTCGTTGTTAAGAAAAATTTAAAAAAGAAAAATTATGTGGAGTAAATGCAGAATTTTCCAAAATCTCCATACAAAACGCCAATTTAATAGGTAAGGCCTAATTACATCATCATTCAACCCAAAGACGTCCACTCCTGGACATGGTCATCCTAATGACCGTTCGAATGACTTGAACCTCATTCAAATTAACAACTTCAACAATTCCTATAGTCATTTTGATGACAAAATAATACTAACAGTTGGAGATTCTTCGTCGCCTTCAGCCTGTATACATCTCACTACTGGGTACAGGCTTTCCTCGTGGTGAAACACATGAGGAGTGTGGGCCGTACTCCATCACGCTGGCCCATTGCGGGTTGGTGGGTAGAAGCGATTGCAATAGCGACCGGGACCAACGGCTTAACGTGCCTTCTGAAGCACGGAGGAGTTTGACATCACAAGGTTTTGGTAACCCATCCAAGGCCTGACCATGGCGATGATAGCTTTGTTTTCGGTATCGAAAACCAAAGCATACGAACTACTTCGTCAGCGAGCGGTGAATGGAGTTTCTTGAGGAGGTCTTTAACTGAATGGCGATGTAAATAAACAATTACCAAGGTATAACAAAATTTTGATAGGAAAATGAGAACTTACAAAACGACCGATTCAAGTTCAGAACGCTGGCCATCATACATGAAGGAAACCGATTAGGTGTATTATTTATACATGTAAGAATCAGAGTAGGTACATTATACCACCACGCAGCAGCCCTCATACTTAGGAATAGTGGATACAAGCGCTAGCAATAGAGACCTGCTAGTCTACCTTTGAACGCAATCTCATAATTCTCAATAATATCACAATCTAAATACCGATACGAAAGAGGCGGTACGAAAATACCGATTTTAGCAAAACTCAATGTGTCACTCAACATCCACACAATTTGAAGAATAAGAAACATCACAATCTGAAAGTCGATCTATTGCGTTCAAGACTTGGCTAGCTGGCATAAAATGCAACCTTCCGAAGGATAGAGGAGTTCGCAATCAAAATGTTTTGGAGCTTTGGTTACCAGTCACTTAATATATAATTCCTTTATGAGTAGCATCTAATTGCAATTCCTATCCTTCAAAACGGTACACATGCAAGTATTGCCGCTTGCAACAAAAATAAGCACAAAGATGGTACCGACGCAAAAAACAAACTACGAACTCGGTACTTCTGGTATCTGAAATTTAAAATATTGAAAAGTCGTTAACTAGTCAACAGGCACAAAAGATACAAGAGCGATCACAGTACCTGCCAAGGGGTTAATTGTAAAAAATATTAGGTCCTTACCTATGAAATTGGTGTTTTGTATGGAGGAATTCTGCATTTTCCACACTAAAATTTTTTCAGTTTTCTTCACAACGACAAATCCGAAGATAATAATATTTGGCATCTATCATTAGACAAGCTTTAGTAATATGTGTAATATCACACTTCATAAAAATTATTTATCGTTTTTAAGTGAATGCAAATAAAATGATGTGATGAATGATTCGGGAGGCACTTAAAAAGAGTTGTCTCCGTGTCCAATTTTAACACAATTAAACTTACAACAATTTATCAAAACAAATCAAAAGAGCTCAAAAATATAGTCTATTTTTAGACGAGGTAATTATTTTTTAGAAATACTCTGAATCTTAATACTTACAGACAAAATACTAAGAGAGAAAAAAAACACCAATTTCATAGGTAAGGACCCAATATCAACTGACAAGTTAAAACTTTGTACTAATACTAGACAACTGTTCTGGTGTCGATGTTTCTGTCAATTACTACGTTTGCCAATATTTTGCATACCTTCTTCAGGAAGGAAGCCTTACAAGTGACATCTTACCCGCTTACTTAATTTAGGAAGTATGCCGAAGAATTAGGCAAAGTAACCTTAAGATGGTTATATCTCATTATGAATATCGATTTCTTGGCCAAGCTAGTATATAAAGGTTCGGTTGTCTTCAGAAAGACGAGTAGCTCTCCGCCTCGACTCCCCAGCAAACACGAGATCGGTTTAAGACTGGAGTAGTTCAATACGATTTTCTTCAGTTTTTCTACAACCATCTCGGGGCGACCAACCCTTCACCTGACTTCACGTAAGTAAAATACCAACATAGCATTCATCATCATCTCAGACATCAATATCTGGACATAGTGTTCCGCAAAGATCTCCACAATGACGGATAGTGCGCCACCCGCAGTCCTGAATCCTCAAAAGTATGTTAACAACCATATTTGTCCTGAATCAAGTCCCTCAACAGGGGAAGAGACATGTTACCATACAATTATACCACCATACTAAGGCAAACAGTGTTATTAACGGATTGGGTTTGTTTGATATAAACTCATGACTTTACAATAGTAATGATTTTAAACACTTCAAATATCCTCAATATCACTCCAAATTCCAAACTGGAAATAATAAAAACCATTCAGGCTTAAATGTTTTCGCAAAATTACCGAATCAACGTACTACAAAAATGATGCATATACAATATTTTTCGTATTGAGCTTATTGTGCTTACAATTTGTTCTCAATTATCGCTTTGCCAAGTTATCACTGGAATTGCTTAATTTAATATTGCTTAAATTGCTTAATTATCTGATAATTATATCGAAAATATATGAAAATATCCCTTGACCCCATTTATACAAGCCTTATTGCTTACTTTCGGTTGAACTAATGGGGGTACGGTCCCACTTTGAAAATATTAGTTAATGGCATAAAATTGAAGCTTGATAAACTACATTTTATAATGTTTGTTTTGAATACTTCTTATCTCATTTCATTGAAAACTTCATTCGAAAATAGTTTGAAACAAAATATTTCGTCTAATACATTTGATTTCATATTCTTGTCACCATAGGCAGGTATATAATAAGCTATTTTTTATCTGTACAGATTAACGTAATACCAAAATCGTGTGAAGATGAGTTTCAACGTCTTTGATGGACCCCACGCGGCCGCCCTCCAGACATGGTCCAACCAGACCGTTGTCGACAAAGTATCAGCCGATATGTTGCATATGGTTGATGCCCATTGGTAAGTACATCTAAGGAACCACATTTTAATGCAAATAAATTTCAAAATACAATATAGTTAATGTTTCAACTATGTACTCCAATTCAAACTCCTCATAAATAATTATCTACTTATTAATAATAAATTTACTTTAAATATTTCATACATTTTCACAGGTACCAATTTCCACCAATGAACTCTTTATGGCATAGTATCTTGGGCTTTACGATTGGTGTTATTGGCGCAATCGCTATCATCGGCAATGGAATGGTTATCTACATCTTTTCGACTACTAAGGTTCTGTCAAAGTTTTTTTTTACAATTTTGATTATACAATATTTTGAATACTTCTAAAATTGATTATTTTTGTTGACCATTCTTACAGAACCTTAAAACGCCCTCGAATTTATTGGTCATCAACCTTGCTTTCTCCGATTTCTTCATGATGGTTAGCATGGCGCCGGCTATGGTGCTCAATTGTTATCACGAGACTTGGATATTTGGTAACTATTACATGTTTTACCTACAAATTTATTCAATGATATAATTTTTCTATGATTTCATTTTAAATGCAACATTTCTCCTCAGGACCACTGGCATGTGAACTTTATGGTTGTGCGGGCTCCCTCTTTGGCTGCGCCTCCATCTGGTCCATGACAATGATCGCCTTCGACCGCTACAACGTCATCGTCAAGGGTATCGCCGCTCAGCCAATGACCAACAACGGAGCTCTGCTGCGCATCGTCTTCGTCTGGGCTTTTGCTCTTGTGTGGACTCTTGCTCCATTCTTCGGCTGGAACAGGTATACATATATACATAAAATCACGCCTGTAATCCCCGTAGGGGTAGACAGAGTCCAAGAAGCACTGTGTTCCTTAAGACCATATTTAGCCATACAAAAATTGGGTTGGGTTGGGTAGCAACAAGTGGCTAGCTCATCGCCTACAGAATCACAGACCCAGTACTCAATACGCCCATAGTCGCCTTTTACGATATGCTAGGCAAGAAAAACCCTTGGTACATTATTTTTGCATCCCCGAACCAACACGGGACAAGCATACCTAACAGTATCCTTTTTTTAACATAGAAAATCAATACATCACCATAAATCTTTCAACTCTTTACGTTCACGAGTTATAAGGTTTTTTCTTATAGATACGTACCCGAAGGCAACATGACCGCATGTGGAACTGACTACTTGACCAAGGACTGGTTCAGCCGTAGCTACATCCTTGTCTACTCCGTCTTCGTGTACTTTCTTCCTCTTTTCCTTATCATCTACTCTTACTTCTTCATCGTACAGGTAATTTAAAACGCAATCCAATTGTATTGTAATTTAAATTTTAAAGAATATTGTAAAAAAATTGGGTTATATTTGTAGGCTGTTGCTGTTCATGAAAAGAACATGCGAGAACAAGCCAAGAAAATGAACGTGGCTTCTCTTAGGTCTTCTGAAGCTGCTAACACCAGCGCTGAATGCAAACTAGCTAAGGTAAGGCATAGTGTCAGAAAAAAATGAAAAAAATTTTATTAGCTATGTATAATTCTTGACCCTTTAAAGCTTGACAGTAACTCCTTCAGGCTATAATAAGATCATTCTCATTATTAATCTTCTAATGTAACAGGTTGCCTTGATGACCATCTCCCTGTGGTTCATGGCCTGGACCCCATACCTGGTGATCAACTACACTGGTATCTTCGAGAGCGCGCCCATCAGTCCCCTGGCCACCATCTGGGGCTCTCTCTTCGCCAAAGCTAACGCCGTCTACAACCCTATTGTATATGGTATTAGGTAAGTATATCACATCGTACAGTTTTAATTCCAAAAATATTAAACAAATCATGACTTAATTGCATTGCCTAAAAATAATTGTACTGAGAATTTTGTGGGCTCAAATTTGATGATGAGCTTCTGATATCTCTTTTACTTATTTGCTTATCTTAGGGATGATCCTTAGCGGCTGAAATTAATAAATTCTAATCATCTCCATAAACCTACTTCTTCGCTGTTGATCATGAGCCTCTCTAATGCACACCACATATCACAATTTATTATTACAATCACTTGTATATTCTGATACGTCGCTTTTGGAGCATTTTCCTTCCAATTAAATTTTGACATTTGTGACTAAGGGTATTGTATAATACACGTAAATTTTATTAGGTTGTAGAACATATTCATGTAAAGGGAGGATGGAACCCTTGCAGAGTTTTTTGCCTGTATCTTCTCTAGACAAGGCCTCCCGGTAGTGAACAGGCCGAAAAAAAAAGTAGTGGTATTGTCAATTTTAGGATAGTTGTAATTTATTTTGTTTTGACTTGTCAAAAGTGTATTTGATGATACCAATTTTATTAAATGACTTTGAGTTTGAGTTTGAGTTTGACCACGTTTTCCTTCTGTGACTCTAATTTTTCAACTTTTATTGCTTTCTCCAGCCATCCTAAATATCGCGCTGCTCTGTACAAGAGGTTCCCATCTCTGTCATGCCAAGCGTCGCCTGATGATGGGAACTCTGTCATCTCTGCTGCGACTGCTGTATCTGACGAGAAGCCAGCCGCCTAAACTTGGACATTGGACTCACAAAACGATCTTTTTATATTTTTTTAAGACCTCGCGAGCTTTAGTATCATGAAGAGTAATGAATGAGTACTTGGACCGACGGCATAAAAAAAATCCAAAAAAATGTTATACTCAAATTATGTCGCCAGGTTGCCCCAAGAGACTACTCCTTAGCTGTAAGTGCGATAGATTAACGACGACAAAGGCATTATATTTTGGACAAATAAAGATATCAAGCAAGGTGTTTGTTAACACGTATGAAAGCATTTTAATTATTACCCCAAAAAACGTTTTTTTATGATCATAAGGTCTGTTGTTGTTTCAATATATATTTGATACATTTTCAACATCTCAATAATCTAACAATATGTCACACAATGATACGGTTAACAGTAGTATCTATTTCTTTATTTCACTCTTACCGTGAAATTTTTATTATCCCATATTTGGTGGATCAACGTTAACAAAATTTAGAAGTAATTAATAAAAGATTCACCTTAATAAAAATTACATTTTATATGTATCTTACCTAGCACAATAACAAGTCATGTCATTGTGGTAAAATATCAAATGGAATATAATTAATAATTTTAAATCTCACAGTGTTATTCTAAATTGATATAGTGACAAATATTACCAATAGTAAAACACCCATCTCATCCACTCCACCAAAAAAGCTAGTTGAATTGCTTCTCAAAAAGAAAAGTAAAGGATTGAGGTAGATTATGGATAATAATCATGAACTGACCATAACTGTTCTGATATTTGTATTTATAATTACAGTTGAAAACCCCAGGCCTGTAATGTGAAACATAGCTTGGAACTATTACTTAAACATTAACAATGGAATTAATATTAACTGCAAAACTTGAAGCTTGCACTCTATATACGTTTATGCGAAGGGTAAGCTACGGAATACTTACCGAAACATATTTCATATCAACCGTTCATTAAATGCCGACTGTCCTAAAGGTAGTCCTTTATTGCGTTTACAGCAGTAAAGGGGTTAACTGAACAAATAACTGTAATTAATACTAGCTCTGACTGTAATATAAGGGTAGTAGGGTGTTGTAAGAATTTTCAAATATTACTATAGTTAATAATAATTATAGACAATTTAACCACAACACTGCTTTAAGTAAAATGGCGGCACAGAGATGTATGTTAGGGTCTGCGTTGAGATTTACCATTATGAGTTTAAGCAATACCTACTGGAGATGTAAAATGAAACAAAATTTGTCCATTACAATAAGAATGTATATATGGCGGACTTAACCGTTGATCCACAGCCCGGTAGATGGTGCTATAGGTGATCTTGCGTTAACAATGTATATTTTTCCGAATTTTCATCGCTTTAATAATTTGTCAAGCTGAAACGTCACACGTTTTGGCGTTCCCATTGACGCTATTGGTCTAGATTTTTCTACCGATCAAAAAACTGAGCCTAAGCCGTTAAGCTGCTACATTTGGTTAGCTTGAGCAAAAAAGAATCCTCCTAGCCATTTCTTTTTTCCCTCAATCCATGGACTTTGTAACGATGGAAACACACGGACAATTTCTCAGAACAGGCAAGCTCGTATTTATGTGAAAATATTTAAACTTTTTGGTTTAAAGAGAGGGAGGGAGGGGGGGAGGGATGTTGGAAAAAACTAATAATTTCCTTTTTAAATAACAGGAGGCAAACAAAAAAGGAAAAATACAGAATATGGTTTTCTTTATAGAAAGTGATCACCAATACGCTTACTTTACACTTGTTTGGTGAAAATACTTTTGGACTAATCAACCTATACGTTTGACTTCTAGCTAAGTCAAACGTATAGGTTAATTAGTCCAAAAGTATTCACCAAAAAAAGGTAAGCCCATTTTTTAAGTCGGTATGCTCCAAACATGAAGCATTATGGAGGCACAATATTCTTAAAATTATCGATCTAGTACCATTTTTACAAAGCATCACATTAACGTTATATTAATTTGTCTAACGAGGTTACTCAGTACTTAGTACATAGTTCTTAGTACCTACATAGTTTTGACTCAGACTGCACCTAAAACCGTTAACCGGCAGTGTTATCAATCTGCATCGAACGTTTGTCAGGTAGATCGTCCTCAGCCTATATAAGTTTCACAGCTGGACACAGGCCTTACTCATGGTGGAACACAAGAGGAATATGGACCGTAACACCACCACGCTGGCCCAATGCGGGATGGAGAGTTCAAGATCACAAAGTTATAGTCACCCATTAAAGACATGACCACGGCGAAGATAGCTTTATTTTCAGAAAGCCAAAGCGTACTAACCACTACGCCGCCGAGCTAACCTTGTAACGAGGCGCCATAGCTATATTAGCGCCTCGTTGCTGTCATTGCGCTCTTCTCTGGCCTTCCGATTTTAAATTTGCTGTCTGTCTCTTTTTATTTGTTTTGTTTCCGAAGATCATTCTTACGAGAGTCAGTGCGTAGAGCGGTTGACTCCCTTCTAACAATAATTGTAAAATATTTATATAGTGAATCAATTTTTATAAGCTGCGACAAAGTTACAACAAACCAAATTAACAGTTCCTAATTTATAACAAAGACTATATGTTTCTCTAAGGCACTATTGTAAGTATCCCTACCCTTTTTATAATATGTTTAGAGTTAAATGTGAAATTATTTTGTGTTCAGTGTAATTTACCTTTTTTATATAATTGTTTCAGTTGTGCCTTAATTCTTAAATATACCTAAGTAATAACAATACCTAAATGACGACCCAGCGTTTTTCATTATCCCCGGCTTCACCCCGTCACAACCTGAGGAGCTATATATCAATCAATATGTTACACCTATAATCACTCTGTAACATAGACGTGGTCCGGTACCAATCCCGGCTCGTATGTTTACAAAAGAAAACAGCGGCCTCCAAGGTTTCCTTCCGGCCTTTTAACGGGATCACGCATCTCAAGTGGAAAAGGAAAGATGATGAGCGTAACTCGTCTTAGAATTAACGTAAAGAGCCTTTAGGACCCGTAAATATAGCATGCTCTACTTGTTGGGGAATTAGGCTATTTAGTATAAATATTAACGTAACATAATAATAGGTCTTAACCTATGAAATTGCCGTTTTGTATGGAGATTCTGGGGAACTCTGCATTTTCCATACTAACATTTTTTCAGTTTTCTTCACAACGACAAATCCAAAGACAAAATAATAATAGGTCTTTACCTATGAAATTGGTGTTTTGTATGGAGATTTTGGGGAAATCTGCATTTTCCATACTAACATTTTTTTAAATTTATTTACAACGACAATTCCAGAGATAATAATTTCTGACATGCATCATTAGACAAGCTTTAGCAATATGTGTGATATCACTCTTCATAAAAATTATTTATCGTTTTTAAGTGAATGCAAATCAAATGAGGTATTCGGGAGGCACTTGAAAATTGTTGTGTTCGTTTCTAATTTTAACACAATTAAACTTACAACAAATTATCAAAACAAATCAAAAGAGCTCAAAAATATAGTCTATTTTTAGACGAGGTAATTATTTTTTAGGAATACTCTGAATCTTAAAAGTTACAGACAAAATACTAAGAGACAAAAAAAACACCAATTTTATAGGTAAGGACCCAATATTTGTAGTTCATTGAGAATATCGCTTGCCACACAATGTGCCCGGTACATGGCAACAGACACGCCACCTGTTGCATGGGGACCTAACATATCTGGCGAAATATGGGTGTTTTATACCTCTGACTACCCCTTCGGGGAAAAAGGCGTGATGATATGTTATTTTATGTATTAACATAACACGCACTCACACACGAACACACACGTCGGCATACAAGCAATTATTGCTTTTTCGCGTCATAACTCAAGGTTCTAAGTCATAAAGGCATATTGCTAAGCAGAAAACACAGAGGAAACACAGCGGTAACATTCATAACCCCTACATAATAATATTATATTTAGCTATTTTTACCATAATCTATCAACTAATTAGATATTTAAAAATTACATGCTTTCGTACAATCATGAAGAGTTGTAAATAAAAACGTCTATGAGTGCTATACAAGAATTTTGTACTGTATGATGGATGCCAAACTCCGATACAATAGCATGAGGCAATGTTCTATCTCGATCAGTAGGTGTTCCCTCTCATTCTATCACTTTAATGAATGAGTTTGTCATTTCGTAGTAAAGCTTTCTATTACTACTAATGACGTCACACAAAAATACACACAGATTTCTCAAACAAATACTTTCATTTGATATGTGATTATTGACTCACCTGTAAAATGATAAGGTACATACAGGATATCACTAACTTACACAACATAAAACAACGCACGTCATCACCAGTTTTAAAATTTTTTATTTAAAATATTGAATTACAAAAATTTTCAGTCTAGGTGTCAAAATGGCGTAAATATGGCAGGTGAGACAGAAACTATGGATAGAAAGAGAAGAAGAGGATATCCCACAGTTAGCCTTCATTCATAAATAGTGAAAGAATGAGAGGGAACACCTACTGATCGAGACAGAACATTGCCTCATGCTATTGTATGGGAGTTTGGCATCCATATCGAGTATAAGATTCCTGATGCTACAACGGCAAACCGACGCACACGCCACTTAGCTACGGTGGTTGACAGGTTGATAGTAAACCACCAACATGTTTGTGTTTTGGTACTGTGGGGCGCGGTCAGGTAATTATAAAGTCCAAACATTGTCTAAAGATGTAGAAAATATATTGTCATAAAAAGGGGATACTTTTTTTGGCATAATATTTTTAACCACAATATACTTTGGCTTATTATTATGAATTTGGCATAATGTCGTTTGGAATAATATAACTGGAATATTTTTCTTTTGGCATAATATTTATTTCGCGTAATATCATTTAGACTAATGTAATTATCCATAATGTATAAGTTAACGGCATAATGTTAGGTACGACGACGAGCGAAACGAGGAGTGTTAGGTGGAACTGTACCCTCAACTCGCGAGCCGAGCGAGCAAAGCGAGCAGGCCGCGGCAACGCCAGAATCGGTATTATTTATCGATAATTATTTCTAAAATTATTGCGAATAGTTAATAATGCCTTAAGATGGTTATAACATTTGTATAAATAATTATGCATAAAATATTATGCGCCACAATCAATTATGCGTATTTATATTTAGTGTATGGAATCTACCCTAAATATACTTACGCATAAATGATGCTAATTCATATTATGCTTTTAAATTTTATGCAAACATAAAGGGAACCGAAGAACAGCAGGGAAGACGGAGGATAGGGAAATACAGGCTCAACGACGACATAAAAATACACTTTAGTTAATTAACAAAGTGTTGTAAGCCAATGCAACGCAGAAAAAAAATGGCGACTCGTGACAGCCGCGCGTCACCGAACAGATGCAAGCGCTGATGACAGATGCTATTGTCTGGTACACGTGTGAGAATGTATTAGTAAATAAATACTCACCGATATCAAGAATGTATGTGTGAAGACTGTGTGGTGTTTATAATAAATACATATTAATATATTAAATGTGCAAGTAGAAGAGTAGCCTACAGTGTAAAGAATTCAATCATTCGATATAATTTTTACAAGAGAGCGGTAAACGCAAACATTTGGCTTAGGCTACGATAATCTCATAACATCACTACGAGGTTATCGTAGCCCATATATGCTCGTAGCACTTTAGACTCATGCGCAGCCTAATCTGTAATAAAAAATAAAAGTAAGAAAAAACTAAAAAACACGCTTTTAGCACGCACTAAAAATTACAAAAAGAAAGCGTGGAGCGTTTATGTAATCTTTACTCTTTTTTGACAAAACGCTCGACGCTTTCTTTTTGTAATTTTTAATGCGTGCTAAAAGCGTGTTTTTTAGTTTTTTAAACTATTACTTTTATTTTATACTTTTTAGTCTTCTTATTATTCAAACTTAATTTACTACTTGGGACGGCCGCCATGTTGGATTTAATTCACGTGACTATTTTTTTCGTATTTCTGACAGCAAACCTTTTCATTTGATACCCATATCATGGGGGTGGATTTCAAACAGCCAATCCGCCATCTTGGGGAGGCCGCCATATTGGATTTGTAATGACGTTTCTTAGCTAGTAATTCATTGTCATCAGAACTCAGAGCGTGTGCAAAATTTCATCTTAATCGAAGACCGGGAAGTGGGTCAAATTAAGTTTCTATGATTTTCTTATATAGTTACAAGTGAAGCTAATATAAGCGTGTTAAAAAAATCAGAAGAAAGTTGTTAATTTGGTGATGGGCCCTGGTATACACATAACGCTGTCCAAACTTTAGCAACCTAGCTCACAGGTAGGTACAACGCCCTACAAAGTTGTGTTATTTACCTAAGATAAATTAATAAGGAATATCGATTACCTTACATTCTTTAAAATAATACTTTCAACCCATCTCTTCCCCTGGATGTCGTAAAAGGCGACTAATGGACTTAGAACTTCACAACCATCCATTAGATTATAGCGGCGACGGGCTCACCACCTGTCATGCTGAGTTCAGTCACTGCTTGGTGAAGCGTGGACTAAGGCAGTGGACTACTTTTGTAGTGTTTTTGCCTAGTCTCTGACTCACCCTTAGGGGATAATAGTCGTGATTATATGTATGTATGTACTCTGTGCCCGGTACATGGCAACAGGCTCACTCCCTATTACGGGGGTTTAAACTTTATGCGAAATGTGGGTATTACCTGTCTGTTATAGGCATGATGCTGTGCGTGTTGTATCTTAAATTTTATTTTCACATAAGTAACAAAATAACTACGCACTCTTCTTGTAAACTTGTTTTGAAAGCATATTATATGGCCCCCGAGTGAAGTCTAAGTGTATGAAGGTATCAAATTTCCATAATTACACACGAACTGGCGTACAGTCAGCAATAACATGTACCATATTGCTAAGAACATAAAGTTTGTTTTTAAGTAAAATTTGTTAACTTTTTTATACGCAAAATAAATTTCGTGTTTACGATAAAAAAACATCGATAAAATAAACTCTTTGGATGGATTTATGGTTTTCAATAAAAAACGAATTACGGGTATTTACATCTCGGCACACTGTACTTGTGAAAACATTGTTTAAAATATTACTGTAAAAACAAATTGCTTTCTTCAAACATAATATTAGGTCCTTACCTTTGAAATTGGTGTTTTGTATGGAGATTTTGGGGAATTCTGCATTTTCCATACTAACATTTTATCAGTTTTCTTCACAACGACAAATCCAGAGATAATAATATTTGGCATGTATCATTAGACAAGCTTTAGTAATATGTGTAATATTACACTTCATAAAAATTATTTATCGTTTTTAAGTGAATGCAAATAAAATGATGTTTTCGGGAGGCACTTAAAAAGAGTTGTCTCCGTGTCCAATTTTAACACAATTAAACTTACAACAAATTATGAAAACAAATCAAAAGAGCTCAAAAATATAGTCTATTTTTAGACGAGATAATTATTTATTAGGAATACTCTGAATCTTAATAGCAAAATACTAAGACAGAATAAAAACACCAATTTCATAGGTAAGGACCCAATATTATGAACAAAATATCGATAAGAGAGATTTCTTCTAAACTTTCTTAAATTGCTTAAAATTATTTCAATATGACAGATTAATCTCAGCCTATATACATCCCACTGCTGGGCACAGGCCTTTCTCATGGAGAAATACATGATGATTATTAAGGGCCGTAACACTACCACGCTGGCTCGATGCGGGGTGGTGGGTAGAAACAGTTGCAATAGCGACGGGTACTAACGGCTTGACGTGCCACGGAGACGTTATCACAAAGTTTTGGTCACCCATCCACTGCCTGACCATGGCTAAGGTAACATTGTTTTCGATATCGAAAGCCAAAGCGTACTAACCACCACGCCACCGAGTTCCTCCAATTTAATTTAATTGAGTACATATTTTTGAACTTGTCTGTACCTAAATACAGATAAAACTCCAGTACTACAGCTGCCGTAAAATATTCGTCTCGCCCCTATACTGTGGACGATAAAATATAGCAACAAAATCGTTTATAATAATATACATCTTAGCGTGTAGTTATGAAGGCTGCTTTTCGAATAGCATTTCATGATTGATGTGTCGGATGCTTAGTAAATTTTGTACCGGCTGACCCGGTTTTCTCTGTGTCAAGTGTCTGTAATGTCTCTTGCAATAATTTTGTTCTATTTTCTGCTATTATAGAGATTATCTGTGTTGTGTCAAGTCTTCGTATATTGTGAAAATAGTGTTTATGGTTTTGACCTTTCCTTGCTGAATTTGCGACTAGCGCTGTCAAAACATTCTTGATATCTTTATTAGGGTTTCGTAGTCAACTAGGAACTTTACTTGGGTTGAATAGTTTTTGGAAAGTTGTACGAAATAATTTCTGAACTAAGTTTGTAGTATACAAGCATTTTATATTGAAGTTGTAATACTTTATAACACGGGACGTACCTTTTTCAAAAAAAAAGTTAAAATCGGTTCACACAATTTAAAATTACCACCGAAAACCCAACATACATACATCTTGTTTGTATAAATTAGTAACCCAATTTCCCTAGAGATGGCGCTGTACTTTGGTCTGATTGGCGCTGTTAAGATTTTTTAGGCGGGTCTTAAGTGGGGACACTTATGGTGACGGACGGGAAACTAAGGAACCCTAAACTGAGCGTGGCCCGACACGCTCTTGGTCAGTTTTTTTTGTTTTTTTTAATGTTTGCCTTATAACGACGACGACGAGCCTCTCCCACGGATCTCCAAGGATCAATTATTCGCTGCTCCCTTCCAGTGACTTCCTGAAATATTTGCTAAATCGCCCACACCGCGGTGTAGCTTTGCCGGTACTAAATAACGATGAGCTCGGTGGCGTAGTGGTCTGTACGCTTTGGCTTTCGATATTGAAACCAAAGCTACCTTCGCCATGGTCAGGCCTTGGATGGATGACCAAATCTTTGTGATCTCGAACTCCTCCGTGCATGTTAAACCGTTGGTCCCGGTCGCTATTGCAACCGTTTCTACACACCAGCCCGCAATGGGCCAGCGTGGTGATATAACGGCCCATACTCGTCATGTGTTTCTCCACGAGGTAGGTCTGTGTCCAGCAGTGGGACGTATATAGGTTGAAGACGATCTATATATCTTCGACGACTTCCGTGGCCGAGTGGTCTGTACGCCGGCTTCAAGGCGTCGCCATCTCGAGAGTTTCTGGGTTCGATCCCCGGTAGGGGCAAATGTTTGTATGAACAATACAGGCATTTTTCTCCAGTATTGTATGTTTATATATGTATTGTATATTTTCTGAATATTTGTAATTGCATAAATCTATTATGTATATTTTTCCCTCATCTAGCAACACTAGAAGCATTAGTAGCAAAAAATGGGGCTAGTTGATATGATAGGTGTGAATGTCTGTAGATATTTATTTTGTTATTTATTACACAGAATGGATTTTTGAGATGGGGTTTAAAGGCAAGTACATTAACCGTTATAGTTACAAGAAAACATTGTGGGCCCGTATTACAGAACCAAGCTCAAGCGTAGATCTCTGCTTGAGCGCAGATAAAAAGGGATAGCGCTGTGTGGGATCGATAGCGTTTTTTTAAAGTAAATCCACCTAACACGTGAGCGATCTCTTTACACTACTCCCGTCGTTCCGCCATAGTGCCAATCAATCTTCCGACCCTTTCACACCGCTATTTCCCTTTCCCTCACACAGATCCGTTCAGAAATTCCTTTCACTCTAGCTTCGTTCGGAAATCATTCCCACATTTATAATTAATTATGTATTATTATAATTATTGACTTAACACTAAGTAATATAGATAGATAGATAGAATTAGAGTGCAGGATTTAAAGAATGTAAAAGATAAAATAAGTGTGATAATAGCAAATTTTATTAATATGTGTATAGAAAGGGGGGTTTATCCGGACAGACTAAAGAAAGCTTTAATAAGGCCCATACACAAAAAAGGCAGTTTTGCAGACTACGGTAACTATAGGCCAGTGGCAATATTATCAATCGTTAATAAAATAATAGAAAAGGTAATCGTAGGGCAAATGACTCAGTTTTTAGAAAATAATAATATATTGTCCAATGCACAGCACGGGTTTAGAAAGGGTAGGAGCACTAGCACCGCACTATGCGGCTTTGCTGAAACAATAAATGCTAGCCTTCATCAGGGACACCAGGTGCTCGTCCTTTTTATAGACTATAAAAAGGCTTTCGATTCCTTGGATCATGACATCCTTCTCTAGGCAATGCGCGAATGTGCGATAAGAGGGCCTGTGAATGACTTTTTTAGGAACTACTTAAGTAATCGTACCATGAGCACTGTGATTGGTGGACAGGTAGGACAAGAGGCCGAAATAGAGCTGGGCGTACCGACCGGCTCTGTGTATGGTCCTGTAGGATATATTATGTTTGTGAATAGTGTAGCCAATGTTGTCAAAAGGTGTAAAGTGTATATGTATGCCGACGATATGTGTTTGATATTTGCATCAAAAAATGTGTATGAACTACTTGATAACATACAATATGATCTAGAAAATGTCACCAAGTGGGCACATGACAATGGAATAATAATTAATATAGCTAAGACGAAATGCATGCATATACACTCTCCATACAATTGTGCTGTTAAAAAGTTGCAAGCAGATGTAATTAATATAATAGGACACTCGTACGAATGCTTACACAATAATAAACACAGATGTAACTGCGAGCGAATTGAGGTAGTAGAAAGCTTTAGATATTTGGGTTTAGAAATTGATAAACAATTTAATTGGAGGTTTCATATTGAACAGCTGTGCACGAAACTTAGAACTCTGGTTGGTAAATTTTACGAATTAGTCAGAGTAGTTGACAAAAGGACACTGAGAATGGTATACTTTGCGCTAGCTGATTCATTAATCAGTTATGGCTTGTGTGTCTTTGGTCGAACTTATAAGACCTACATTGAAGAACTTAAAAATGTGCAATTGAGATTGATAAAATTTTTAGTAAATAAAAATATAAAAAATCAATGCAAAAAAGACTACAATAAATTATTTGATTTCTGTAAAATAATACCAGTGGACAAAAAGGTGGAATATTTAATAATAGTTGAAAACTATCATAGTTTTAAAGATATACCGTTGATTAGTAACAGGTATAATACTAAAAGGGCTAGGGAGAAGAATGTAGTTACATGTAAAGTTAAAAATGTATATGGTAAAGAACAAACAAATATATGGTACCAAAAATTTGTAACAAGATTGAATGGTTAAGAAAAAATATGAATTTAAGTAAAAGATCATTAAAAATTAAATTAAGGAATATGTATTTTTCGGAGTAAGTATACACAATTGTAAGTGTGGTTGTATATTGTATTTATTGGTTATATTGTTCTTGGTTATTCGTTTCGTTTAGTATCGTTTTCTTTTTAAAAAATTGGTAACATAAAATTGTTATATTTTAAAAATGTATTGGAGTCATTTTTATGTTTCGCAGAATGTTAAGGTTTATAAATATAAATAATGTTAAGATTATTAGATTAGCAGTATAAGTTTAGGATATCCAGAATATACGGAATTAATTAATGAGCGCTTCCTCGCCAACAACCTGTTGTCCAGGTTGGCGAGACTTTAGTTTTATGTAATGTGATGTATATTTTGGATAAATAAATAAATAAAATAATAAATAAATAATCATAATTTTGTATTATTGGGACATTTCTCATTTCAATTTTATTAAGTGTGACAATTCGATGAATTTTATTATAATATATTTGACATTATATAGATTATTATCAATTTTATTATATCAATTATTAAAAATAATTATTTCATTACTATTAATTGTACGTTTGACAATCATTTTTTTCATGTTGCAATGTTAATTATTTATCATATAATTATGTCAAAATGAGCTAAAGAAATCTATCTATCTATATGCCTATCGATCCTGTTTCACGCAGGGATCAAAAGACTCTATAGGACCACTTAAGGTATGAGTACAAGAAATGACAGAAATCGCCAAAAACTTTTCTCATACATTTTGTATGAAACAATTATCAGCTGCTACATCCTCAGTACAAAAGTAATGTATCGGGCCATTGGCTTGTAATCTCAACCGAAATTTCTCGGTCGTTTCGATGTTAGGTTAGTTTTCTCGAAATCACAAGGATCAGAGATTGGAATTGTGCTTTACAATGGTCAGTACTAATTGAACTGTCTCAAAGGCGATCGGTCGTTCAGGCTGCCACACCGAGGGTTTCGATTGATCTCGATCAAGTTTTGAATTGGAAATGGTTTATTGGCATTTTGTAACAGTCTAACGATCTTTACGTCTGGCAATAACGCGTAAAATACTTTAAATTCGTTACTTAACTTTGAAACTTTTTACTTTATCTAGGGGCAAGGGCGGATCCAGCTTTGGCGCCAGGAGGGGGTCACATAGTCGTGGTCAAGTCAAGAACTTATAATTTAATTTTGATAACAATAGATACAAATAAAAAGTAGGTATTTTATTAATGTACGTAAGTACTTTACTTAAAAATATTTATTCTTTATTGTACACTTGAAAAACTTAACACATAATAACTTGTACATATACATACACGTACTAAGTACATATTGCAAGTGTGGCGCGGTCAAATTAAAATTTTCGATGCGTTCGTTCCCAAGCGTTTGCCATCATACAAAGTTATGATATTATATTAAATTAAATTAATATTGAAGGTATACATATACATGCTTCCAGGACTCATTATTGCGTTGTCATGGGAGATTTCAACGCAAGGCTAGGTAAACGCAGCGATGATGAGCTGAAAGTGGGGCCATTTGGATTTGGAATACCGGAACTACCGTGGTCAAATGCTAGCCGAATACATGGAGAGGGAGGGACTCTAAATCTCAACTTGAAATCAGAGAGGTATCGACTGATGAAGTCCACGCTCCGACCTGAAGCCATCCAATTTCAGAACCCCGAACATTTTCAACTCGAACTGCAAAATCGCTTCGATTGCCTGGAGGACTGCACAGATGTGGACACATTTAATGACAGGTTCGTGGAAACTGTCCGTACGGTGGGTGAAAAGTTCTATAAGCCCAGTCGTACCAAAAGAGGAAAGAAAATCTTCGAGCCAACACTAAAATTGATGGCGGAAAGATGATGAACGAGATGGTTCTGCGGTCATCAGATGATTCTCTCTTCTATGTCGGCAGCTCAACAAACAGATCTCGAAGTCACTGACTCGCGACATACGCCGATTTAATACTGAGCGTATTAAAGAAACCATCGAGCGGGAAAAAAGCTCCAAAGTTTTCGCAAGAGATCTGTGACTTGGACAGAGTCTGCTGACGAAGTTGAAGACAGAGGACGCCAGAACTATTGCATCCCGACCTGAGCTTTTGGAGGAGATTGAAAATTTCTATGCGACATAGAGCACTTCTGTCACTCAGGCTACAGACCCTAAAGCCAAATTAACCCGACACTACACCGAAGACATCCCGGACGTCAGCCTGTACTAGATTAGTTTGGCTCTCAAACAGCTTAAGAACAACAAGGCACCGGGTAATGATGGAATTACAGCAGAGCTTTTAAATGCCGGTGGATGAGCGATCCTGAAAGCTCTTCAGACGCCAAATTTCAGAGGTACAATTTTAGGATAATTATAATTTATTTTGTTTTGATTTGTCAAAAATGTATTTGGTGATTCCAATTTGATTAAATGACTTTGAGTTTGAGCTACATATTTAAATCCATCATACTCGAGGGAAAAACGCCAAAAGCATGGCATGTGGGCACGGTGTCACTGTTCTTCATTCTTGACGAAGGTGACAGGGCCCAATTGAAGAACTGCAGCTCCTTAGCCATGTTTACAATCTGTTTTCGAGAGTCCTAACGAAAAATCTCGCGCGCAGGCATGACGACTTCCAGCCTCCCGAACAAGCCGGATTCCGAAAAGGCTTAATTACCATAGACCACATACATACGCTGCGGCAGATTAAAACCTGGGAAACCTGGGCCGTGCTACAGTCGCTTCAGAGGTGCCGAATAGACTATCGATACATCCAAGTGTTGTAGTCATTGTACGAAAACGCCACTATGTCTGTTCGTCTTCAGGACCAGAACTCAAAACCAATTCCACTCCAGCGAGATGTGAGACAGGGCGACGTCATATCGCCGTAATTGGAGGACGTGTTTAAGCTTCTGGACTGAAAAGAACATGGCGTCAAAATAAACGGTGAGTACATGACTCACCTTCGTTTTGCTGATGATATCGTGATCATGGCTGAGACCCTGGAAGACCTGGAGGTCCTACTCCTGTGAAGGTTGGAAGCCATACACTAGAAATTGTTGACGAGTATGTATACCTGGGTCAAGTAGTCTAACTAGGTAGGTCCAATTTCCAGAAAGAGGTCAATTGACGAATCCAACTCGGCTGGGCAGCGTTCGAGAAGCTACACAGCGTATTCTTGGCTCATCTACCGCAGTGTCTTAAGACAAAAGTCTTCAACTCGTGCGTGTTGCCAGTGATGACTTACGGTACTGAGACGTGGCCGCTTACAATGGGCCTCATAAGAAGGCTCAAGGTCACTCAAAGAACAATAGAGAGGGCTATACTTGGAGTTTCTCTGCATGATCGAATAAGAAACGAGATTCGCAGGAGAACCAAGGTCACCGACATAGCCCACAAAATTGCGAACCTTAAGTGGCAGTGGGCAGGGCACATTGCTAGTAGAACTGACGGCCGTTGGGGCGGAAAGGTTCTCGAGTGGCGACTGCGTACTGGGAGGCGCAACGTAGGTAGGCCCCCAAAAAGGTGGACCGACAATCTGGTGAAGATCGTAGGAAGTCGTTGGATGCAGACGGCGCAGGACCGCGAGTTTTGGAGATCATTGGGGGAGGCCTATGTCCAGCAGTGGACGACAATAGGCTGATTGATTGATTGAAATATTGAAGGTATGTAATTACATAAAATCTGTATGGTACTTAACAAAATAAATAAATAAAATAATTATGTTCAATTAGTGGTCCACCTAAGTCCTGGAATCGGCTCAGGGGGGGGTCATGACCCCCATGACCCCCCCCTTGGATCCGCCGTTGTCTAGGGGTGAGTTTTTGATCCGCAGTAATAGTAACCACAATAGTTAAATTTTAGACCAATAGCGTGAATGGAAACATTATAATGTATGACGTCAGCTTGGAAAATTGTTAAATTTGCGATGACATCAACTGTGCCGCCAGTCGCCACGTTACTAATCCCAGCACCGTGTTGTGGTTAAAATGTTTATGTTTATTGAACCATAGTAATATTTGAAAATTCGACTAATGGATGTGCTCTCATATCACGCCATTTGATCCATATCTACCAGTCATCCTGACCATGGATCAAAAAACTGACCCTAAGATTCTCATTAGGGGAGAGCGGGTCTAAAAGTGTCGGCGGTAAATAATTCCAATGCGAATATCTCGAAAACAGAAATACAGTGTCATCATAATTTGCCTATCCACTGCTGGATACAGGCCTATCATGCCTAATGTGTGCCCTGTAATTTTAGGGAGATAACATTTTTACACATCATCATGCCTCTTTCCCCGAAGTGGTAGGCAAAGGTGTTGACACCCACATTTTGCCAGATATGTGAGGTTCCCATGTAACAGGTGGCGAGACTGTTGCCAATGTGAGGCAAGCGATAATCACAATGAACTGTACGAAAGTTTTATTCAAACTCAGAGGTACAGGCGGTGGGATCGAACCCGCGAGTCTCGTGAGCTCTCGAACGAGTAGTGCACCGTCCTTCCCAACTTGTTGATCGGGATTAATGTTGATTGGGAGGTCCGGGTTCGATTCCCCACGGGGGCAGAAGTTTTTCTGCTCGGTTTGGTTGGTGGTAGGGCTTCTGAGCCCGCCTAGCTAGCTACCACCGTCTTCCCTAAATTTGCCGCCATAATAACAATGTTATAAGCATTGTGTTCCGGCAGTCAGACGTAATATAGCCAGTTCCTCAGTTGTTGAGGATTACAACAGGTGCAGCTCGCTTCCACCTTCGGCCTTATCGTCACTTACCATCAGGTGAGATGAAGGCCAAGAGTCCATAATCGCCACGCTGGGCAAGCGGGTTGTCTATCTCATTCTGGTACTTCACTTGGCGTATCGTGTTTGCGTATTTGCTATGTTTGTCCGAAAACTGCCATGTGTGGACGGTCTATTTGAACATTTGCACGAATGGTGCAAATAGCGAAAATGCGTTATGTCTGTTTTTGATCACACTTCTCAGGATTACTTGATTTGCTTGCCAGATGATCAGTCCATGTGTGGATAGGTTATTTGGAATGAGTTTATTATTTGGGCAAAGTCAGGCAAACGTAACTATAACGGTACGCGAATGCGATATATGAATACGATAAGTGAAGTTCTGCCATCAGAAGGTTCGTTCCCTTCTGCGCCTTTCTTCGAATATCATGCATAAACATTAAATAGATTACTTTTTTCTTTGACCTTATAAACTCTTCTCCAATATGTTTAGTAAGAAAATAATTATTAATTCAACTCTGCCAAGTTCAAAAGCAAATCAGTTTATTTTCTCGGCGTATACCTACTAACAAGTATTCAAATTAACTTTATACATATTATTATAAAAGAAAACTTGTAAGAAATCAAAGTAGGGTGAACAAAGTTAGCGTTTAAGCAAAAACTTTAACTAAAATTCAGAACTTGAAGTAAATTATAAATATTCTGATGTATTTACAAAGTTTTTAATACTATAAATTCAGTATTATAGACACTCGACGTTGAAATGTATTGAAAATTTTTGAAGCCATAACTAGTTCAGACTCGAAAAAATGAAGTAATCATTAAGAAAAACTAATTCTTTTGAATAGCCCAAATCCTACAATAAACATCTCAAAAAGTCTTAAATTAATTTGTGGTCTAGCAGACCACGTTTCCTTGCCTCAAGTCATTACAGGCAACACGCACGTATTGAATACTTTGTATTGGGTTAGGTCAATAAATAACTCCAGCAGTTCAATCCATATTTTATTCCCAATTTTCACACTTGATATCACGCACACAGTAATGATTATTCACCATAAATATTTAACTTTGTATTAATACCACTGGTCTTTGTTCGTACTCCGACAATAATACAATGCCCGCTACGCGTTAAAATCAGCCTTCTTAAGTTCCTGGGAACGCCACCTGACACTCTCATAGGGGGCGCCACCGTAAGATAGAAGACAAAATAATATCTGATATAGATTATTATTTTGTCTCACGCTAATTGCATTAACTCAAAATTTTAATAATTATAAATCGATTTTATTAAGATAGCGTAGCATTGAATCACGTAGAAATGCGAACAAAACCTTAAAGATAAAGTAACCTTAAAGATAAACATGAGCGCCACCTATACTATGACTTAAACTAAAAGGCGCCATGAGTAAAAATGGAAGTCAAAATAATAACGGTTTATCATTATTATTTTGACTTTCGTAAAATTTGTACATAAATAAGTAAATTTAATGATTTGGCAATTTACATTGTCAACATGGATATTATATTATCAACAAATACCTAACATTTGGTAGCCACAGATATACATTTACATAAATGACGCAAATGCATGTACTACTACCCGACCAAACGTCGGGGTTGGCCACTGTCAACTAGTCTGCGCGCATCCGAATGGCTGCAAAAACTGAAAAAAATGCCTCATTGTGTAATTATCGGCAGAGGGACATCGGTGGCATCGGTTTTTACTTGATTTCACTTGACCGGTAGTCGATAAGTTCCAATAAATTACTGAAAAAGAATTAAGTGACTGGCTACAAATCTATTTGACTATTATTTCTCTAAAATAATATAATAATTAATTAGCAAACCATTTCTTATGTGACACCATCTCTACGAAGGGCCGAAAATGAACATTGTCCTTTGGAGAAAAGGTCCTTGCCACTTGGTAAGAATTACGCTTAGAGCTCAAAGGTTTTTGCCTAAAGCATCTTACTTGTATTAAAGAAGTAAGCACCCTGTTTTTTCCTAATTGCTGGTTTCAATTATAATATCTTGTAAAGTTGACAAATATCTATCTATCTATCAGCCCATTGTCGTCCTCTACTGAACATAGGCCTTCCAATGATTTCCACAACGACCGGCCCTGTGCCGCCCGCATCCAGCGACTTCCTGTGGCCTTCACCAGATCGTTGGTCCTCGTTAGTTGCCTCCCAGTATGTGGCCGCCACTCGAGAACCTTTCCGCCCCAACGGCCGTCAGTTCTACGAGCAATGTGCCCTGCCCACTGCCACTTAAGGTTCGCGATTCTGTGCTAGTTCGGTGACCTTAGTTCTCCTGCGAATCTCCTCATTTCTGATTCGATCACCAAACATAGCTATCTCCATTGCCCTTTCAGTGACTTAAGCCTTCTTACTTTTTGATTTTATATGTTGGATGTAACGACGAAGGTCAAAACGATACTTTCTTCTGACATCCGCCTCTGTACACAGCCGTTTAATCACCGTTTGAAATGTAAATAACCGTATTTAGGGACGTTTTATAGGTACGCTGGCGCTGTTAGCCATCGCTGGCGAGATTTTCATACATTTTGACGTATAAGTGCGCGCGTTTGGCTGAAAAACGATGTTAGTAGCTCCGTGAATTGTAAGAGCGCGCGCATAACCTATAAATGCAGACAATTTCTCCACCAAATAATAATTACATTATATCTACATAACCTCGTTGATTACAAGGATTGTGTACGATTATATTTAATATTAACCTACCACAATTATAACACGTTGCTTAATGAATCATCAGGAGGTGATTTATTAGCAAGGCTGACCCTAAACGTGTTGGGAATATTTAATGATATTTCTGCTGTATTGAGCCTGCTTTTACTATGTTATTATTTTGATACTGAATTCAATGGAGCTCCACCGAGGCAGAAAACCTATTTATGTTTCTGTGGACAAATCCTATTTATGGTTCTTGGTGTTCTTACCTACCGATGGCTAGGCGATAGGTTTGTGTAAAACTCGCTCAGCTAGCCTACTCTCGAACGCAATCTGAATTAAAACTCAATAATAACACAATCTAATATCTCAAAATGCCGAGACTAGAGAGGCGGTACGAGACTACCAATTTCCGCTAAGCTCAATGTCATTTAAGTCACTCAATATCCGCATAATTTGAACACATTTATGGCCCTAGTGTCCCACAGAAAGAAGAGTAAGAAACATTACATTCAAGAGTAGGCTACCAGGTGCTCGCTGAGAATACAAAATAAGGCTCCCCATTCAAACCCTACCACGGGAACACCTTGGGTTCTGCGGTAACATTGAGGTTGAGCAAAACTAAACTTTATGAACTCCAACACGGCTGGGCAGTATATATTGGGTCCTTACCTATGAAATTGGTGTTTTTATTCTGTCTTAGCAATTTGTCCGTAACTATTAAGTTTCAGAACATTCTTATAAAATAATTGCCACTTCTAAAAATAGATTGATAATTTTTTTTAAGTTTAATTGTGTTAAAATTACATATTGCTAAAGCTTGTCTAATGATACATGCCAAATATTATTATCTATGGATTTGTTGTTGTGAAGAAAACTGATAAAATGTTAGTATATAAAATGCAGACATCCCCAAAATCTCCATACAAAACACCAATTTCATAGGTAAGGGCCTAATATACATTTACATAAATAATGCAAGTAAAACGATTTGTATTGAAACCAAGCGTGTCAACTTTTTATCGTCTACTGTGACGTCCTACCGTAATTGGGAGACTGGAGATCCAAACTGATTCAACACATGCTTGCAGGTCTTGCCAAAATCTTAATTACTTTTCTCCACGACTATAAATCGATTCAACATAAAATAAAAGGTGTGCGATAATTTTGAGATCACAATGACATACAAAATAATACGACGACCTCCGTGGTCGAGTGGTCTGTACGCCCGTCTCAAGGCGTCGCCATCTCAAGAGGTCCCGGGTTCGATCCCAAGTGGAGGCAAGTGTTTGGATGATGAATTTTCAGACATTTGTTCTCCAGTCTTGGATGTTTATATATATTTGGGGTATTTATATGTATTTATCTATTAAATATATTTGTCCGTCATCTAGTATCCGTAACACAAACAGCATTAAGTTGCTTAAAACGGGACTAGTTGATAGGTGTGAATGTCTGAGGATATTCATTTATTTAATTTAATAATATAACATCCTTAATAAATGTAGTGCAATAATAATTATATAGAATCAAAATATAATCACTCATAATTTAAAGAATAACTTAATCATAAAAATAACATACATTCATATTTACATATAAACACGACTATTATCCCCTAAGGGTTAGTCAGAAACTAGGCAAAAGCACCGCAAAAGCAGTCCATTGCCATAGTCCGCGCTTCACCAAGCAGTGACTGCACTCAGCGCGACAGGTGGTGAGCCCGTCGCCGTTATAAGATGGTTGTGCAGTTCAAAGTCCATCAGTCGCCTTTTACGACACCCAAGGCAAGAGAGATTGGTTATTTTTAGACGAGGTAATTATTTTTTAGGAATACTCTGGATCTTAATAGTTACAGGCAAAATACTAAGACAGAATAAAAACACCAATTTCATAGGTAAGGACCCAATATTTACATTTTAGCCTCTAGTTAAAGTTATCGTAACGTTATTTTAGACGAGGGACAAAGAGTATTCTGTAGATTTGAAAGAAGAGACGATTTCGGACAAAGATCTCATTGCTATGAATGCGGACAAATTGAAATTGACTGAATTAATGTAGATTAATTTGATTAATTCACCAGCTACCCTTGTATATAGAAAATCTTATTTGGTATCAGAAGAGGTATAATTTGGTTTGGACAAGTATTAAATAAAAAAATATTTAAAACACCTCCGACAAAAAAAAATATGAATCATTTGGGGCCTAATGAAATAAGGGTGAACTAACCTATTGCCCTGTTGACTATAGATTTTTTAAGAAGGATAATTATAAGTGTTGCTATAAATGAAAATAAATTGATATATAACAATATCGAAACAAATCATTCGGGGTTGTATCGATATTTTTATAGTAGCGGCTCTTTAAAAGAATAGTAGCAACATATTTTTGAGCTCTTTTGATTTGTTTTGATAATTTGTTGTAAGTTTAATTGTGTTAAAATTGGACACGGAGACAACTCTTTATAAGTGCCTCCCGAATACATCATTTTATTTGCATTCACTTAAAAACGATAAATATTTTTTATGAAGTGTGATATTACACATATTACTAAAGCTTGTCTAATAATACATGCCAAATATTATTATCTCTGGATTTTTCGTTGTGAAGAAAACTGATAAAATGTTAGTATGGAAAATGCAGAATTCCCCAAAATCTCCATACAAAACACCAATTTCATAGGTAAGGACCAAATATTTTTAACCTCATACTTGACAATAAAGTAAACATCAACAGAGCAATATGGGCTCTATCGTTAATCTATCAGAGAATTCAATTTCGCAAACCGACTTTAACAGCTCGGGGATAACCAATAGGCACTCCGACATGCTTCCAGTAATTTCGATGACCTAGTTTGAAACAAATGGTCGCGAAGATGGCTAGGGTGAAATAACGAAACCGCACTGTCATTTGTAGTTAGTTCAGTTCAGAGAGCAGTTGAAGCATCGGATAGACTAACTTTACTCCTCTTAGCTCAATTATAATAGTGACTAGTTTGAAGTTTTATAAATAGAACTTAAGTCTTTTTTTCTTCATCATATCTCTAATAATGTAATCCTGTCATGTATATTTTATATTATTAAATATGTATTTATTTATTTTATGATACATTTTATGCTATATTTATTTAAGGGTCCGGCGAACAGTGAATTTTTCATACAAACGTAATACCAAAATCATTTTCAATTTGAGAATATCTGGACATATCATCGCTGTTATTCGGATTATGGAAGTATTTTTCTGTTTCTGTTAAAATTACATAATGATTAATTGCGTTTTTAATATGAAACAAATAAGCGGAAAATATGTCCGAAAACGTCGAAAAATTTACGAAATATAATCGCATATATTTATAAGTTTATAAATATTTTGAACAATTTTTTTTAACAGAAACATAGAAAAATACTTTTTTAATCCGAATAACAGCGATGATATGTCCAGATATTCTTAAATTGAAAATGATTTTGGTATTACGTTTGTATGAAAAATTTACTGTTCGCCGGACCCTTAAGTTGTTTTTTCTTCAACATATCTCTAATATTGTCTATTCCGTCATGTCTATTTTATATTATTAAATATGTATGTATGTTTTTATTTTTTTTATGATACATTTTATGCTTTATTTATTTAAGTAGGTATAATTATGAATTTTACATAACATATATTATTTCAATTTCACTAGAATGTTGTCTATTTTTGCATTTGTGTAGCCCACCATTAGGCATTTCTATGATAATCTTTCATGGGTTGACTGGCAGATATCTATGTTAGGGATAAGTCCGCCCTTGCAAACTATTATACTTTTACTTTTACTCTACTGTAGATATTTTTAAGGAAATTCCTTAGAAAAAATATCTAAAGTACTATGAACAATAGGTATACATTTTAATTCATTTAGGTTAACAGATAATTTTGTGAGATATTAACTTGCACTTCGACTGAGTATTGGTTTTTAATTGACATTATAACGTAAGCTTTAGTTGAAAATGAATTATTTTTATGTGGCAAATAACCTCTAATAACTTAGATTTTTTTTTTATAAAAAGCTCAACAAATGACTCCACACTACCTGATGATAAGCAGTAGAGGAGTCCATATATGAAGATAGCTAGAGCATCTTACTGACATACTAGCCCTAGCCACACTAAAGATGCTTTTTCACGCCTCTTTTGAAGGAACCCATATTGTAAGAAGCAGGGAATACGTGTGCCGGTAAGGAATTCCACGCTCTAGCTGCGCGACAGAGAAAGGAGTCACGAAATCTCTTAGTGCGCAATGTATACGTAGCGACAGTGAAAGTGTGACTCCGTAGACCAGCACGCGTACTCTTGTGTAGGAAAGGAGAAGGAGGGATAAGGTCAAAGAGTTCTTCAGAGCACTCTCCATGGTATAAATGATAAAAGGCGCTAAGCGACGCTATGTCGCGACGCAATTGCAGAGATTCTAGGGTGTTCTTTATCTCTGCATCGCCATGATGTCTTCTATCTGCCGCTCTTACCATTAAACAACATTGTTTTAACCTTGATAAATGACTTTCTGGAATGAATGATAAGGGCAAACATACAAGGTGGTGGTTTAGTTTTCTATATCGACAGCCACTGAGCTCCTAAAAATAGTATAATTAGTTATATTGGGTCCTAACCTATGAAATTGGTGTTTTTCTTCACTCTTAGTATTTTGTTCGTAACTATTAAGTTTCAGAGTATTCTTAAAAAATTATTACCTCCACTAAAATTATACCATATTTTCGAACTCCTTTGATTTGTTTTGATAATTCGTTGTAAGTTTTATTGTGTTAAAATTGGACACGGAGACAACTCCTTTTCAGTGCCTTCCGAATACATAATTTGATTTGCATTCACATAAAAATGATAAATAATTTTTAAAAAGTGTGATATCACACATTTAGCTAAAGCTTGTCTAATGATACATGCCAAATATTATTATCTTTGGATTTGTCGTTGTGAAGAAAACTGAAAAAATGTTAGTATGGAAAATGCAGAGTTCCCCAAAATCTCCATACAAAACGCCAATTTCATATGTAAGGACCTAATATTTAAATCCTGATAGTCTTAATGACGCTATTCGTACATTGACGTGTTTGCCTTATTCGTGAGTATAGTGTCGTTTTCACTAACCCGAGCCTTCAACTTTGCGCCCCGCAAAGTTTGAGCAACTGTACTGTGACGATATTACATTTGTGCAATGGCACGGGTAAATTTTTAGTTGCAACCCTTTGTTTTGGTTCTGCTGAAGTTGCAGTTGGGGCATTTGTTAATTTTCATTTTGTATTCATTCAGATATTACGTCATTAGTTACTTTGACCATTTTTTTGTTCTTGTCCTGTATAGTATAATATTTTAATTGTTTATACATACATACATATAATCACGACTATTATCCCCTAAGGGTTAGAAGCAAAATCTTTATTTTATAGGCTTGATACACAAACACTAAAAAACGTCAATTTATGAATAAGTGAATCTACCAACGGCTAAGCGTGCCTTCCGAAGAACGGAGGAGCTCGAGATCACAAAGTTTTAGGTCACCCATCCGCGGCCTGACCATGACGAAGGTAGCTTTGTTTTCGATCAAAAAGCAAAGCGTATTACCATGCCACCGAGCTCCTCAAATTTTATTTGCATAAAAGTAAATTGTCGTTTTACTGATCATTTAGTTCAACTGAAAAGCGCTTCATTACTTTGACCAAAAGCTGTCAGTTTGGACACTCCCAGCCTACTAGATTTCACTTAAAATTGTCATTTTTGACAAAATATTTATATAAAGTCCTTTCCTGCTTGCGATGTTATCCAGGCTGTAATCATTTAATTTATTTTTTAAGCCCGTGCGAACACGTTTATAAGAATCGATGCGTTACAGAATTGCCGAAAAACTGCACTGTAGATAGGTTCAATTCATGTTTTTTCGAACGTAACATAACACAAAACACATCATCACGCCTCTTTCCCCGAAGGGGTAGGCAGAGGTGTAAGCACCCACATTTCGCCAGAAATTATGTTAAGTCCCCAAATAACAGGTGGCAGTCATTTAATGGTTTTCATTGTGACAAACACGAAATATGGAGTTTGTATGTAATATTATTTATTAACCCGGGTTGGTCCGGGACACAAAAAGAATATACCAACTGCTTTTCTTGACTAGATGTCGTAAAAAGCTACTAAGGGCGCATTGGGTACTGGGTCTGTGATTGTGTAGGCGATGAGCTAGCCACTTGTTACTACTCTTTCACGATTTTTCATCTGACCAAACCCAATTTTTGTACGGCTAAATGTGGTCTTAAGGAACAGTGCTCCTTGGACTCTGCCTACAGGGTTACAAGCGTGATTGTATGTATGTATTATTTATTATACCATATCAATATTCATCAAAATATGTAAAAGGACCCCAATTGTTATACTCTATGTGTCGCTAACTGTACACTACATCTTATGCAATCCTGCGTCACGGTATGCTTACAAGAAAGTTTAATTTATCTACGGTTAAGCTCCTTCAGTAAAGTCTCACATACATAATTTGTCTCAAAGTAAGATATCTCAGAGCGCGGAGACGGTATTTTAGTATAACTTCGTATAGTTAAGATAACGAGATACGTGTAAAAGGCGAACTTTTGAAGGCACGGAATTAATCAAATTGAGTATATTTTTTTTACATACATACATATAATAACGACTATTATCCCCTAAGGGTTAGTCAAAGACTAAAAGCACTGCAAAAGCAGTCTACTGCCATAGTCGACGCTTCACCGAACTGTGACCGCACATGTGCTTGACATGAAGAAGAAGAAGAACATATTTTAACCTCCTCTCTGGTCTAGTGGTTGACACTACCGAGTGTTGATTAGGAGGACCAGGGTTCGATTCCCCACCTGGGCAACCCCACCTTTTTCTGCTCGGTTTGGTTAGTGGTAGGGCTTCTAAGCCCGCCTGGTTAGCTACCACCGTCTTACCTAAAGCTGTCGCCATAATAACAATGTTATAAAGCATTGCTGTGTTCCTGCAATCAGAGGTAAGATAGCCAGTTCCTCAGTTGTTGAGGATTAGAGGTAAAGCTCGCTTCCACCTTCGGCCTTGTCGTCACTTAGGTACCATCAGATGAGATGAAGGCCAAGAGCTTACCTGTCATTATATAAAAAAAAAGAAAACGACACATACAATTAGCACTCAAAGACGAAATAAAAATAAACTTTCTGTACAGTAACATTCTCCCAATACTAAGGATTCACTATCCGATATACATCTACAACTTCAATATCTCTGTTAGTTTTCCGACGAGAGCTCATCTGCTGTCCAATTTCGAGCGATGAAAATTCTTAAGATAGATTAATTGGAAATCTGTTCATAAAATGTTTATTAAACTTAGTCTATGGATCGTTCTGTAATAGTTTTTGTAAGTTCAGTTGAAGTATTACAAGAAGGAGGAACTTTCTCTTTATTTCAGTTTGTGTGAACGTTGATCTTTTACTAATGGTGTAATGTAACGTCCTCAGCTCTATGGCCCACTGCTGGGAACAAGCATTCAGAATGGACAATATGACCCTAGCACATGAGGAA
Source organism: Parapoynx stratiotata (assembly GCA_910589355.1). NCBI lineage: Eukaryota > Metazoa > Arthropoda > Insecta > Lepidoptera > Crambidae > Parapoynx > Parapoynx stratiotata. The sequence goes on from OU342458.1 coordinate 18,064,029, forward strand.
TATGAACCATAACAAGCACCACCACGCTGACCCAATACGAGTAGAAACCGCTGATATGTTAGTGCATTATTAATTATGACATGTAGATATTAAGCAAGAATAATTTTTATCTATCTATCTTAAGGCGTTATGAGCGAAGCTAATCGTCATCATAAAATGCAACAACTATATACATTTTTGTTTTTTAAATTTTTTGGGCATTTATGAATCTTTAATGCATGTTTTAACAAGAGAGAATGGGCGTATGATTAGGAGAGTTATGACTATAAGAGCAGACCATTGTGCAGGGAGAAAAAGACCGAAGAAAAGGGTTTTTTGTGAACGAGGACATGGCTAGCAAGGGAGTAAGTGTTGATATTGCGAACGATAAGACAAGAAGCGGAAGACATGCTGCCCCGACCCCTAATAAAATTGGGAATAGGGCGACCCCTAATAAAATTGGGAATAGGGCAAGGAAATGACGATATTTTTTTATTGACCTAAACTGATGCTTTTGACGGCTATTTAGCTAACCGCATTATTTCAAATAAGGCGAGAAATTTGGTGGGTGCTCAAGCCACCATTGGAGGGTCTCTCTCATGACGGCATCCCCACTAGGGGGTCCCGCTTCTAGGGAGTCTACAGGGCGCTCGAGATAAATTTGGGAGAAATGATGATGATAATTTTCCCATGCTTCTGTACCGCACAATAAAAAAAACGTTTTTATCCTGTCGTATTTTGGTAAACATGCTATTTCAATTCAGTGAACCAATATTATTTTTATTTAAATCTGTACTGGACTATTGTTTGGAATAATGTATGGGTGGTTACTGTGTACTAATGGGGTTTCATAAGGTTCAAAATAAACCAAAGAAACTGTTTTAAATCAGTAGCAACTTTAATAATGACCTCTATCATTACAAGCGTTGCATCACGCGCTAACGTAAGCGCGATGCAACACCGTGCAGCGCCATCTATTGGCGACATTGTGAACTATAAAATAGTTCTTTTAAGCACTATTTGATCTATAACAAATTCCTTTATAACTTTATTCAACAATTGATATATGAGTTTTCACAGTATGTAAATTCTGATTTTAGCATTGTATTAAATCCTGAATTTATGCCAGAATGTAAATTAATTCTAAAACTAAGTCTACATTATGTCATAGGCGGTTGTCGTTTATCTTATACAAAAAGTATTTGCTTAGCATGTAAATGGTGTACAGTACATGCAAATGTGAGAACATTAAGCTAGTTGAGACCGCCGTGCCCAGTTTTTGTGTCTTACACTACACAGTAATGAGATGCAAAAGTATTGCTTGCAAGATACGTCCGCATACATTTCTGAATAGATTTTTATTTGATCACTACGTTTTTTTATTATGTAGCAAATAAAATAGCCTAATCCTTAAATCATTCCTTAATCCTTAAAGTGAATGTTTGCCATCATTGGGTTCGGAGTGGAAATTGACGTGACGTCAAGTTAATACTCAAATATCAGTTAATTATTTCAACTACTACGCGCATGACATATTAATTTGACGACCTCCTGTGGTCGAGAGATTTGTAGACCGGTTTTAAGGCGTCGCCATCTCAAGAGGTTCTGGGTTCGATCCCCGGAGGGGGCAAATGCTTGTGTGATGAATACAGGCATTTGTTCTTCAGTCTTGGATGTTTATATATGTATGGTATATTTTCTGAATATTTATATGAATTTATATATTAAATATATTATAATGGTATAAGCATTCTCAAAATTATTTATTTTACGAAAAATTCTACGCAATATTCTAAACCTCTTAGAAACGGTAACAAAAAATTTCAGTCTCCTTTCAATAGGATCAAACTTCTCTTTGAGAGATAATTATCGCGAGTAGTAACTTAATTTCACTTAACATTAAAATGAATAGTTAAAAAAAAGAACAAAAAAGTTTTCGTCGAATTGATAACCTCCTTCTTTTTTTGAAGTCGTTTAAAATATCTTTAGGCCCAAGAATGGCACACTAAGTGCACACGACACACTCATCTCAGTTTACTCAGTTTACTCAGTTTACTCAGTTTACTCAGTTTACTCAGTTTACTCAGTTTACTCAGTTTACTCAGTTTACTCAGTTTACTCAGTTTACTCAGTTTACTCAGTTTACTCAGTTTACTCAGTTTACTCAGTTTACTCAGTTTACTCAGTTTACTCAGTTTACTCAGTTTACTCAGTTTACTCAGTTTACTCAGTTTACTCAGTTTACTCAGTTTACTCAGTTTACTCAGTTTACTCAGTTTACTCAGTTTACTCAGTTTACTCAGTTTACTCAGTTTACTCAGTTTACTCAGTTTACTCAGTTTACTCAGTTTACTCAGTTTACTCAGTTTACTCAGTTTACTCAGTTTACTCAGTTTACTCAGTTTACTCAGTTTACTCAGTTTACTCAGTTTACTCAGTTTACTCAGTTTACTCAGTTTACTCAGTTTACTCAGTTTACTCAGTTTACTCAGTTTACTCAGTTTACTCAGTTTACTCAGTTTACTCAGTTTACTCAGTTTACTCAGTTTACTCAGTTTACTCAGTTTACTCAGTTTACTCAGTTTACTCAGTTTACTCAGTTTACTCAGTTTACTCAGTTTACTCAGTTTACTCAGTTTACTCAGTTTACTCAGTTTACTCAGTTTACTCAGTTTACTCAGTTTACTCAGTTTACTCAGTTTACTCAGTTTACTCAGTTTACTCAGTTTACTCAGTTTACTCAGTTTACTCAGTTTACTCAGTTTACTCAGTTTACTCAGTTTACTCAGTTTACTCAGTTTACTCAGTTTACCACAGATGCATTTTTTGCATTTAGCGCAAGTTATTTTTGAATTTCGCCTTTTTTTTGGCAGCGGTTCACCTTGATCATCTACACATCTTCATTGCTGAAAATAATAGAATTGGTAATGCAGCTTCTATAGCGGTCCGGGTAGATCGTTCTGAGTCAGTTTGAACAATCTGTTCATCTAGGGTTCATCGTAAAGATCATCATCAGCTAAGGATCTATATCGTGCCATGATTTTCATACCATAAAACACATTGACATCCGCCATATTTGATCGATAAAAGGAATGGATTTAAAGGTTTGAAGTCACGGGCTAGTTACCTATAAATCTTCCATTTAGTATTGGATGATTCTTCTTAGATTTTAAAATATTTGATGATAGTCATAAACGAGATGCTTAAATAAATATTTTTAGCTTTTGTTGACGTGTGTATATACGTTGCACTGCTGGACACAGGTCTTTATAAATGGAGAAACATTTGGAGTACCCTCATAAAAAAAGTGTTATAAGTAAAAAAACGTATCCAAACACAACATGGGACTAGGAATTCAGAACGCTCTTTTGTAGAATTCAGATTCCATTTATTATAGTCTAAGACCAAAAACTGATTTTCTTGGTACTTCTCAGTAAAGGACTCTTCTACCAATAACAATAACCTACTACACGTAAATAGTTTCTTAATATTTAACAGCTAACAACACAATTACCCTCTCGTTAGTGAGAAAACTAATATCGCGACAAAGGTGTTGAAAGCTAATTAAGTCACAACATTCTGACACCTGTGGTTTCTCTCGATTCTAATTACTTTTGCAGCGAGCCTAACCTGAGTCTATGATGAGAGTAAAGGGCTCTGCCCTCTACAACGGAGGGTACTATGAGAATAGAAATTTTGAGAAACGAAATCATCAAGTTTTAGTATGGTATGGTTTTGTGGTTTAGAGCCACCCCGGCGCGGCGGCGACCGGCGGGCGCTAGCCAACAGCGGCGGCGGCCGGCGGGCGCTAGCCAACAGCGGCGGCGGCCGGCGGGCGCTAGCCAACAGCGGCGGCGGCCGGCGGGTGCTAGCCAACAGCGCCGGCGAGATTTTGCGTACATTTTGACGTATAAGCGCGCGCGTGTGGTGTGAAACTACTACTGTCGTGGCTGGCACGCTAAAATATCCTATATATAATATGTATAGAAATATATCAGAATATATCGGTTGGCGAGGGAATGGTCTGGTGGACATGCTCTCATACATTCAGGACGTTCCATAGCTACGCTGACCGCCAGCGCCGACCACGCGCGCCCGCTTTCAATTACACGAGATAGTAATAGTCGCGTTTCACATCACACGCGCGTGTTTATACATCGAAATGTACCTATGGAAATCTCGCCACAGCGCTGTGGCTACTGCCCCGGCTACTACTACCGGAACATGAGCCATGACCGTGCGAGGACGCACGCTAGATCCTTTCTTTAAAGTCAAAAAGGTCATTTTAAAAAAATGTGAAATTTTTTTGGAGCGCACTAAAGATATTTTTTTTCGTCTCAACTGTGGTTATTACTAAATTTGCTGTGTAATTTGCATTTGCATTTTTGGACTTTTAAGAACTAGATGTGCATGTGTTTTACTTATTTACTACAATAATCATTTGTTAACATGTTTATAAGTTTTTATCCACAAAAATCACATTGGTCCCAATTAAAAGACTGCCGTGGTGGTTGGTTTTTATTGAGTTTAAATATTCTTATTTTTTTAAAATGCTTTAATATTTTTAAATAAAAAGTAAACACAAACAACCTTGTGGTGGGGCAAATTGCTCATCTCATTTGTAGAAGAAGAAGTTCTGGTTTCTAGGGTACTTACAATTGCTGTTAAGAATAACGTTAATACTAACCTTCGTTGATACGACGACTTTTGATGGCTGTAACGGCGCACACAGGGCCTCTAGACAAAAAACCACACTAGTGCGCCACGCGAGCTGCAGGTCGATTGAAATTTGCCGGAATTTCGAATGCGTACGACAAAGTACTCAAAATTTATACCACTTTTTTTTGAGTTCGCCTCGTCCTTACGACAAAAGTTAGTGATCTAGGGTAAATACTAATATATGCATTCTAATCTAACGTGAAAACCCAAACTGAAAATAATTAATCGAATCAAAAGAAGATTCAAAAGACAAAATAGGTGAAATTTAAAAATGAAATTGACAAATAAAATTACTGTTGCCATTGAAAGAAATTAGTTTAATAAATTTAATAAATTTAAAGCTGAAGTAATACTTACAATATGTGCCGTTAGCTTTTTGGACTAATTACTGGACGAGAAAATTGGTTTATTTCTACAATTTAATTCTAGACACAGACGGGATGATGTGTGTAGATTGAGGACGATTAGGATGTATAACACCTCTGCCTACGACTTCGGGGAGAAAGGCGTGATGGATGATATGTTATATATTTTATGTTATCATTACTTTTTTATTTAAAAAGTAAAACTGGATCTAGACCAAAATATCGATACGAGAAGTATTGATCAACGTAAGGGACTTTTTGGCCAAAATATTGTATATATATTTAAAAATTATTTTACTTAAATTGCATTTCTAAACCGACTCCATAATCTACGGTAAAGAAATGATAATGTCAAAAGTTTGAATCAAATGTTATCAGAAGCAAGTAGCCCCTTCCATAAAGATATTAAACCAAGATAAAATTTAGATTACAGTTATTTATTACTTCCATAATTTCTTAACAAATTTATTAAATAAAATACAGTTCTTCTAATTGCAATCATTTTATGCTTTGGCTCTTTATGTGATTTTATTGACGACCTCCTTGGTTGGTTTAACGCGGTTATTTCAATGGAATTAACTATAAGTTTGGTATTTATTTATTTGCTAACAATAGGAAACCAGTCAACGCCTCATGATAAGTTATTCGTCCCACTGCTGGGCACAAGATTCCCTATACGGAAAAACCCTTACCTGTGGTCTACCAGTTTGTTGAACTACATGAGGAATATATAACACACAGTGAATGCCAATTACATCATAATAATAATATAAGCCTTCTTACAACGGACAAAAAAACGAGTTCACGAATGTAATAGTCTAGTAAGTGTTTGAATGAAACGCAAAGTTAAGTAACTAGTTAAAGCAATTGTATTTGCACCATAATCACAACAACACATTTTCCACCAATTCACAATAATTCGTAACAATTAATTTAGTACAAGTACTACCTGTTTTAATCAACAGTATTTCGTAATCACACGACAATTCGCTATTGTCTGTGTTCTCATCTGAGCACCGTAACCTATCTCACTTGGCGCGCTCTGTCTGCCATTTTGACAGTTCAATCCATACAACGCTATAGACTAAGGCCCGTATTACGGAACTAAACTCATGCGTAGATCTCTGCTTGAGCACTGTTAGAGAGGGATGGCGCTATTGATCCCACACAGCGCCATCCCATTTTAACTGCGCTCAAGCAGAGATCTACGCTTGAGTTTGGTTCTGTAATACGGGCCTTAATCTAGGCACAGGAGCTATCAGATACACAGCCACTATATAATTATCCTAACACGAAGTTTTGGCCTCCTATCCAAGATCCAACCAAGGCAATAGTTGCTGTGTTTTCGATGTCGAAGCCAAAGCTAACTACGAAAAACGCCTCGAGCTAGTACCCATACCTACGATCTAATTCACTTGTCCAGTAATTTCGTGTATAACTTACTGTTATTCACGTGAGGAAAACTTTAGCGAAGCGAGCAAAGGAAAACTAAATGATTAAATTACTTTTCGCTCAAATGAATATTGATTAAAGCAAATAAGTACCGAATACGTGGACTGTTTAATGAAGTGCCCTGTTGTTTTTATTTGCTGCTAATTTACTTTGTAGGGGTAAATAGACTCCAACTGGAATTGGCTTAAGGGTTGAACAGCTCATGTGTGAGGGTTTTGTTGTTCTCGCAATTATATATATTTTTAACGTTAATTTGAGTGCATTTGACCACGATCTCGCCTGATGTAAAGCGCCGAAGTGGTCCAAGGTGGAAAACGCAAACTCAAAAAGTGCATATTCACTCTTGCCTTGAAAGTCCCCAAATCGAAACCGGACGGAAACACAGACGCAGGAAGATTATTCCACTCTTTTGCGGTGTGCAATAGAAACGTTGAGGCATACTGTTTGGTGCGAAAAGGTGGAATATTGACCGCATACGGATGGAGACCCATACCACCTCGCGTCGTCCGATGATGAAACAGTGCTGGTAGAATTAAGTGGTGTAATTCATGCGCGCACTCACCGAAATGCATCTTGTAAAAAACCGAGAGACAAGAAACTAGACAGCGATGCTCGAGACTGGAGCTTTTTAATTAATAATGACTCATCACCAATAAGTTTTTAGCTCGTCTCTTTTGAAACCAAGGCCTTGAGATGGTATCGGGCTGATCCAACCAACAACCAACCCACATTGGGCGTGGTGGTGTTACAGCCCATACTCCTCATGTGTTTCTCCATGAGGAAGGCCTGTGCTCAGCAGTGGGATATATATAGGCTGAGGACGACTTAATAACGACGCTTTTGCGCTGGAGAGTAAACTTCTTTAATTTCCTAAACCCAAATACATGTCTCCATCACACCAAATCACTACAATTTTGACGCCGGTATCCATTTTTCTATTTCCCGTCATCACGGGCTCTGACCCAGATCGAAGTAAATGGTATTATAATATAAAAGATAGCTTATAAAGAGTCATGTACATATTTTGTTCGTACGTAGGCATTTGTTGTCTAGTCTTGGATGTTTATATATATTTATATACATTCAGGATATTTATATGTATTTATACTGGTATTTTTATATTAAACATAAATTATTTATCAATCCCGTGTTGGTCCGGGACACAAAAAGAATGTACCAACTGCTTTGCTTGCCTAGCATGTCGTAAAAGGCGACTAAGGGTGTATTGGGAACTGGGCCGGTGATGATTGTGTAGGCGATGAGCTAGCCACTTGTTACTACTCTTTCACGATTTTTCATCTGACCAAACCCAATTATTGTATGGCTAAATGTGGTCTTAAGGAACAGTGCTCCTTGGACTCTGCCTACCCCTTCGAGGATTACAGGCGTGATTTTATGTATGTATTTATCCATCTAGTGTCCGTAACACAAGCAGCATTAGTTGCTTAAAATGGGGCTAGTTGATAGGTGTGAATGTTTAAGGATAATATTATTATATTATTATTTGTACAAATCCTACTTCTAGTAGTCGGAAAAAACCTTGGGTAACATAATTTATTTTGGGTCTAAGAATGTTAAAAAATTTGAATATTTACATACTTTCCAGTTAGTTTAATTGTATTCGTCGTCGTGCTCAGCCTATATATTAGGGGTTAAAGTAAGAAATTGCCGTTTAGTATGGAGATTTTGGGGAAGTCTGCATTTTTCATACAAATCTTTTTTTCAGATTTGTCCACAACGACAAATCCAGTGATAATAATTCTTGGCATGTGTCTTAGGCAAGCTTTAGCAATATGTGTGATCTATCATTCTGCACAAAAAATATTTATCGTTTTTAAGTGAATGCAAATTAAATGATGTATTCGGCACTTAAAAAGAGTTGTCTCCGTGTCCAATTTCAACACAATTAAACTTACAACAAATTATCATTTTTTTTTGACTTAATACTAAGAGAGAACAAAAACGGCAATTTCATACTTTAACCCCTATTACATCCCACTGCTGGACACACTTCCTTTATTTGAATTAAATTAAAAAATTCTTTAAATTTTTCTCTATGTCTAGCTTTATATAATATATTTTTTTAATTTTCTGAATGAAAATATTTATTAAGTCTCTCGACCTATACTAGCGCCAAACCCAAAGATATCCCAAACAAAGATATCTTTACAATTGAATTTTCCAAAAATATCTTTACGCTTAAATAAGTTCACAAACAGTATTACAAATACTTGCTTAGAAGGAAAGTTATAAATGCATGTTTATGATCATAATTCCATAAATATGTTTACGTTAAAGGAACACTTAAGGCCTTACGTTCAGTCTTCCATAATATTATTTACACCTCTTGCTACTTAAAAATGTTTAGAGATCCAAACTACCGTTCTTATTTTTAACCGACTTCAAAAAAGTTATCAATTCGGCGAAGGTTTTTGAGACTATATAATAAGGAAACCAATAAATACAAAATAATTATTTGTCTATTTATTATGGTTAACGAATGTGATTTTTTATTTCCAGTAATTCAATTCCATCATATCATCCAGTCATATTTTGAAAATATAATAATTCAAGTGTCCGTATAAAATAGTTGAATAATCTCAAAACTGTACTTACCTACTAAGAAGTGAATGGTATTAATATTTATTATTTATTCTCAGAGACAATGGGACAAGCAGCTTTACAGTCTGGTGCGGAATGAGCTACTTGATATATCAACCAGCACTGCAGATCGTGCTCGTCTCTTGGTTGTGGGGGAATGGGAGTCGGGTTTGTTGTTAAACGTTTTCCCATCTACAACCATAGGCACACTTTTAGACAGCAATAGTTTTCGAATGGCTTCATGTTTGCGTATTGGCGCCGTCTACAATGTACCTCATCGCTACCATTGTAGCATTGCCGTTGATGCACTTGGTCACCATGGTCTATCGTGTCCAAGAAGTGCGGGCAGGATTTCAAGACACTCCGAAATTAACAGTGTCATTCGTCGGGCTATTGCATCAGCTGGTGCTCTTGAATGCATCTGTTCTTGAACCGAATGATTTGGCTCGTGATGATGGCAAGAGACCCGATGGAATGACTCTGGTTCCCTAAAAGATGAGTGCTTTGGTATGGGATGCAACTTGTGTCGACACCTTAGCAGCCTCCCATGTTCCTGTAACTTCGGTGAGGTCTGGTTCGGCTGCCACTTCTGCAGAATCCCTCAAACGGCGCAAATATAGTAGCCTCTGTGAAGACTACATATTTGAGCCTTTTGGGGTAGAAACGCTGGGACCCTGGGGACCATCTGCCCATAAGCTCTACAAAGAGATTTCGAAGCGGCTCTGCGACAAATCTGGTGACAAGAAAGCTGGTGTGTATTTTGCTCAAAGAATAAGCGTTGCTATTCAGAGAGGTAATTCAGCCAGCCATTTTGGTACATTTCCAGCGATGGATATACGTGCAGACGATTTTTTCTTAAATCTTTTTTTTTGCTATATATAAATCTACTGTTAGATTTAGGTTTTTTTGTTTTCGCGAGGAGATATGCTGTTTTTGTTGTTTAGTTTTCTATTATTTTCGTATTTAATATTAGAGTTGATATTATACATAAATGTTACGTTCGAATGTTTAAATTAAGAAATAATAAACAATATTGTTTACTAAGAAGTGCATTTAATATGTTGTACAATTCTATGACAATTGTGTATAATGTGACTCCATCGAATGTTACATGAGTTTAAGCCAAAGAGCCGCGAGATGCATTTTTCCATTGCGTTTGGGTCTGCTTTTGACCCACCTGCCCTTAAGTGTAAAACAAACTACTGAACCATAGCATAAGATATCTATCCAACATCATATTTTCTTCCGAGTCGAGAATAAAATCGGAACTTTTCAAAGGAAAACTTTCCCGTGCAAATTAACCCCAGCTTCTTCATATTACGGGATTGAAAAGTTGCCTACTTTAATAAAATAAACTTTACCAAGTTCCAGAATAGTTCGCCAAGTATGACTTGTTTAGCATTTCTTTTTACTGCTGCATCGTACGAATGCTTCGTTCTGCTTTTAAAGCAACGCAAACTTTTAACAAAAGCATTGCCTTCAAAATCTTCTGTAAGTTATTTAAGAACGGCTTAACTAGTCAACGGGCAAAAAATGATTACTTTTCTTACAATGGATTTAAACATAAGTTGTTATTATGGATCCAACTCACCACTTTGCTAATAGTGCTATTGACGTCATCATAGTTGTTGTCATTTCTATTAATGTCAAATATTAATGAAGCATCATCGCCAAATAGTACCATTTTACACAAATCATTAGTAAAGTAGGCCTGGCCATTAATTTATATTAAACATAACAGAGGTCCTAATATTGACCCTTGAGGTACGCCCATCAACATCGGGGTCCCTGAAGACTTAGCTTTATTTATAACAACTATTTGTTTTCTGTCGCTCAAATATGATTCCATAAATTTTAATGAATAATAAGATAATAGAGATAATAGAGTTTTAAGGTCAACACATAAAGTTATTTTTTACTTTAACTTTTTATTTATACCAGCCAGCCCCGTATAAAAGCACCTTAAATAGTTTATGTAACTGTCACATAAATTAATAGAGTACATTCAAACATGAATGACACAATAATAAAACTGTAGAGGTCGAATGTCTGCATATAGAAAAAAAAAGCTTAAAAACAAGTCAGCTGGTGTAAAAAGAGGGAAAATAACAAATTTTTATTTTTATTTTTTATATTTTGTTTCTCTGTTTGTTTGTCTGTTTGTACGGGCTAATCTCAGAAACGGCTTGACCAATTTCAATGTTTTGCTTGATACCCTATATACCTGATCAACATTTTAGATACTTTTTGTTCCGGAATCTTAAAGTGCTCCCGCGGGATAGTTAAAAAACCATAGTAACCGCGGACGAAGTTGCGGCCAGCAGCTGGTAATTTTTAAAAGGAGATATTTTTATGCAATTTTAGAACACGTATCCACGCACGACGCTGCATCCTACGTTTCAGTGAGTGAATCGCCTAACAGCCTTCCTGATCTAATTGGTGTTCTGTAGATTAACTCCGTAATTATCTGTCAAGAACTTAATACAATTAATTATTAATATCAATCATACCAAAAAGGGTATTAAGTTAATGCAATCGGTTGATAACATCTGTCTGTTAACATTCCTCTGTAGATTGCTCTGATGATATATTGTTATTGTATATCTCTGATGAGCTCGGTGGCGTAGTGGTTACTAGGCTTTGGTTTTTGATATCGGAAACAAAGGTACCTTCGCTATGGGTGACGTAAGACACGAGCCGTTGTTCCCGGTTGCTATTACAACCGTTTCTATCCACCAACCCGCATTGGGCCAGGGTGGTGTTACGGTCCATACTCCTTATGTGTTTCTACGTACGTACCGTAGGCTGAGGATGATATCTCTGCTACGTTGTTACACGGAGCTTCAATAATCTCTTTATAAGAAAATTAAATAAAATTCGCAGGTTGATATAAAAACAATATTCAATTCAAAAATAAATCAATCAAGAAGAGACAACTTCCTACAAAAAGAGTTGGTATTGCCACCACCATACCACCATACCCATGCCAGAAAAGCAGGCGCGCTGGTCAGAAACACTTGAATGCACTATGGGACGATTTGTCACACCAGACGCAGTTCTTCCTTCTTCAAGAAATCCATTAGTACTGTGAGCTGGTTACCTTCCTTCCTGCTTCTTGTCGTCTCCCAAACACGAAGAGTCTCCGTGGGGATAACACTCATATTTTCCTTCCTCTACTCTTGTTTATCAACAACAAGAACCTTGTAACAAATCCGGCCTTTTCCGGAGAAAAATAAACATCTTGAAATATTCAAAGTAACACCAAATCCCCATTACCAAATTGGCACATTAAAGCTGTAATTAACTGATACTTCCTTAATTACAATAAAACAGGCAATGAAAAAGCAAATAAAAGAGAACTGCTTCTAATTAAGAGTCTGGTATGAAGTGTCAAAGAAATTAAGGTCTGGCTTCGATGGAGCGGCTGTAATCGAATTATTCTTCAATGAGCGGAGTACGTCTATCGGACTGTATTTGCATTTACGGTATCCATAGGGTCCATTTGCCTTATCAACTGAAGTTTGGCGAACACTGATTCGGGAACTGCTTATAGTGGAGTCTCGGTGCCAACTCCTCCTGAATACAGTTTTAGCAATTTCTGTAAATGGTTTTGGTATCTTGGTTCTGATATTTCTTAAACTGAAAGTAATAAGGCGCGTTCTGTTACTAAAATTGTCGATTATTTTTTTTGGAATAATCAAGTCGAATTGTATCTTTTTCTTCAGTCTCGCAATCCTCAAGTATTTAATTTGCCACAGTCCTTCCTATAGGCCAAAAATTGCGTGTAGCAAACTCTTTTAAAGGGTGTTAAATCTAATGAAGTGATCGGAATTTACAATATTAAATATTAATTCAATTTTAGTAAAGAAAAGCAAAGGTGAAAACGAAAGCAAAGAGGATTAATTTAAGTGTGAAGCGAATAAGGCGAAATCTACGGGCTGAAGTTATTTCGCTTTAAATGAATGGAGCTTAGAATCTAAATGCAAAAGAGCTTACGTTTTAAGATAAACTTCTGGCAATACATGTGAAAACATTATTCAATTTCGAGCGGTAGCTTGCTTGTTGCTCACATTATATATTGTCTTAGCTTATTCCGCTTTAATTAAAACATTAGTTAGTTTTTCATTAATAATGAATAGAAATGGTCCTGCTACTTTTTTATTATGTAAAACTGCAAAATAGGAGAAGCTCCGTGGCGTAGTTGTTCATTAGCTTTGGTTTTTGATATTAGAACAAAGTTTTTGATATTTTAACCGCCTCTCTGGTCTAGTGGTTCACACCACTGGGTGTTGCTAGGAGGTCCGGGTTCAATTCCCCATGGGGGCAGGAGTTTTTCTGCTCAGTTTGGTTGGTAGCAGGGCTTCTGAGGCCGCCTGGCTAGCTACCACTGTCTTACTTATCTGTCGCCATAATAACAATGTTATAAGCATTGTTGTATTCCGACAATCAGACGTAAGATAGCCAGTTCCTCAGTTTTTGAGGATTACAGGTAAAGCTCGCTTCTACTACTCGTTCGAATGGCCGTGGAATGGTTCGACCCCGCCGCCGATACCACTGGGTTTGAGTAAAAACTGATGTACAGTTCATTGTGAATATCGATTGGCTCAAATTGCGTCCGGTGCATGGCAACAGGCTCGCCAACTGTTACATGGGGACCTAACATATCTGGCGAAATGTGAGTGCTTAACACCTCTGCCTATCCCTTCGGGGAAATATGTTGTTATGTTATTACAAATGTCCCGTGTTGATCCGGGACACAAAAATAATGTATCAACTGCTTTGCTTGCCTAGCATGTCGTAAAAGGCGACTAAGGGCGTATTGGGTACTGGGTCTGTGATTGTGTAGGCGATGAGCTAGCCACTTGTTACTACTCTTTCACGAATTTTCATCTGACCAAATCCAATTTTTGTATGGCTAATTGTGGTCTTAAGGAACACAGTGCTCCTTGGACTCTGCCTACCCTTCGGGGATAACAGGCGTGATTTTATGTATGTATGTATGTTATTACAAATCTCCACAAATGAGAAATATATGTTTATTTATTTATTTATTTATATATACTTTATTGCACATAATAATACAAAGAACTTATACGATAACAAAAAAGCAATTGGCGGCCTTATTGCTAAACAGCAATCTCTGCCAGGCAACCTGTTTGAGAGACAATAGCAAAAAAAAAACAAAAAAAAACATGTGGGGGTGCAACAAATAAATGAATATATATATATATACACACATACATAATTACATACATAATTATACATAATACATTATACATAATTATATGATCAATATCACTACACAAAAATAAAAATAAAACTATATAATATCCTGAAGATAAACACAGGCTAACAGCTAGTCTGAGTAAGCTGATCCAGAAAATGACTCTTTACCTGACTCTGAAAGGACTTCAGAGTCTGAGTATACCGTATGTTTGTATGTACCGGTATAAGGACTGGTAACAAAGTGCATAATGTCAGTAAAAAATATTTATCAATAAACAATTAACGTCGATCAAAATCAACAGCTCACCATCAAAACAATAAACGATCGTCGTATCTAAAATTCCAGTTTACTGAAAAGCCCCATTGAAAAGATCTCCCCTCATCAAGAAGTGTCTGGAAAATTAAAAGTCTACCACTCAGCTTATGTCAATCGACCGTTGGGAGTCAAATAGCCTTTAATGAGCTGCACGGTGCTGGCAGACCAAGAGGCATTTGTATGGAAATTGTACGACGCAGGATTCAGATTACGGTCCCCAATATTGGGCGGTTAATAAGGAAGTTACTGTGTATTGTGCGCTTTAGTTTAATGCTGATGTCTTGCGATAAGCGTTCAAATTAATGGTCAATGAATCGATATGGTCTAATGCTAATAACAGACTTTTGAGAAAAAAAAAACTATTTTGGACGCAGGTCTTTCCAGGTAGATGACTACAACGATGTGCTTGGATATTAGAAACAAAAATAGCCTCTATTAGTGGAGGCTACTGAAATAGTCTGTTTGTATGTTATTTGGTATACAGGCCAAATGTACTGAAATAAGCTATCGAAGTAATTCGTCATATTTTCTTTATACAGACATTTCATATATAGCAGTTTATAGCCTTGACATGGATTTTATTCGTGTCGTTTTATTTTTTATTGTCTTATTTTCAGTTTGCTGATATTGACAATATATTGTTCTACTAGCTTTTGCTCGCGACTTTCTTCGCGTAGAATAGTTACTTTGAGATATAGTGTGATGGTATAGCCTTCCTCAAAAAATGGGCTATTCAACACTGAAATATTTTTTTTCAAATTGGAACAGTATTCTCAATTAGTGGACTTGAAAATTTACTCCTACTCTATTATTAGAAGCAAAGTTCATAGTGGCGTAAATTTGTCCTTCATTTTTCTGAGAGACGTTATTTAAATTGATTAACATTCACCCGCATGGCACCTGGGCATCCTTTGGGAATATCGGAATAAAAGAATCTTTCTCAGGCTCTAGACTATCTGTGTACCACATTTCGGTTAAATTGGTTTAGTAGTTTTGACGTGATAGCGAGTCCTACAGACATAGTTACTTTCGCATTTACCTTTAATATAAATATAGATTGGGCTTTTTGTTCTTTTTGCATAATTAATACTAGTTACAAGAGATATATGGAGGAGCTCGGTTTCGTTGCAGTTAGCACGCTTTGGCTTTCGATCGAAAACAAAGCTTCCTTCGCCATTCAGCCGTTAATGGGTGACCTAAACTTTGTGATCTCGAGCTCTTCCGTGCTTCGGAAGGCAAGTTAAGCTGTTTGTCCCAGCCGCTGTTGCGACGGATTTTATTATGGCGACAGTACTCTCCAAGTGGAGTAAGAAGCCCTACCACCAATCAAAGTAAGCAGAATAACTTCTGCACTTATGGCAACTTAGGGGAAACTCGGTTTTCCCGATCCACACGCGGCCCGGATTGCGCTAAATAAGAACGTTTTTAACCACAAACAAATCACAGTCGAAATGATATGGCTCATCAATGGCCTACTGTGAGTGAGCAATAACGTTTTCTACTGTGATTTGGTTGCGGCAAATTCATCCATACTAATATTATAAATGCGAAAGTAACTCTGTCTGTCTCGCTTTCACGTCAAAACTACTTAACTAATTTAACCGAAATTTTGTACACAGATAGCCTAGAGCCTGAGAAAGGACATAGGCTACCCTTTATCCCGATATTCCCATGGGAACGGGTGCAATGCGGGTGAATGTTAAAAAAATTAAATAACGCCTCCCAGAAGTATGAAGGACAAATTTACGCCACTGTGAACTTCTAATAATGGATAAGGAGTAAATTTTCAATTCCATCAATTGAGGCTACTGTTCCAATTTGGAAAAATCTTTCTGTATGAATAGCCTATTCATTGAGGAAGGCTATAGGCTACATACCATCAAACTATCTCAAAGTAACTAATCTACGTGGACAAAGTCGCGGGCAAAATCTAGTTCTTAATAACGCGATCGGAACCCTGGTGGTTTCAACCACCACGAAAGCGGATAAAATACAATTATGTTTTACTTAAATGCTTTAAGTTATTTTCTTTGAGTAAACTATACTTATCTTTGTTACAAAATTCAAACGGAATACCTTTGTGTTTAACCTCTCTAGGTTTTCTAGCTATCCTAAAGTATTTTCAATAAAGATCGATTGTTTATTCGATTACTTCGCTTTAGCAATTTGTGAGCTTATCCTGATTGATGAAGGGCTCGAAATCCAACTCATCATTGTAGAACACATGGGCTCAACGAACCGCAGTATCCTCACGATTTGCATCCAAATAGCTTTGCTTTGCAACCCGTTGCGTTTATGGTGGCCGTTTTTTGTTATGCCTTTGTAAAGGCTTTTGGGGTCATTGCAGTAGAAATATGCTGTGGGTGAGAATTTTATTTGAGATTGAACGTCTGCCATGGAATTGTTCTTACGAAATTACGTTTACTCCAAACACATAATAATAATAATATCCTCAGACATTCACACCTATCAACTAGCCCCATTTTAAGCAACTAATGCTGCTTGTGTTACGGACACTAGATGACGGATAAATATATTTAATAGATAAATACATATAAATAACCTGAATATATAGAAATATATATAAACATCCAAGACTGGAGAGCAAATGCCTGAAAATTCATCACCACAAACATTTGCCCCCACAGGGGTTCGAACCCAGAACCTCTCGAGATGGCGACGCCTTGAGATCGGCATACAGACCACTCGACCACGGAGGTCGTCAAAAACGACTCGATCCTCGCCTAGCTTTGTAGGCTATACGAGTTCTTACCTATTATAACCCTCCTCATAAGCCTTTTTTGTAGAAAGGAACAAACAAAAGAATTGCGTGTGTCTGATTTTGCTTTCAGAGTAGGCCTTACGATTTTTTCTAGAAAACTGTTAAAGACAGTGCGGAGTCTTTGATACATTAAACAGTTTTTATATAACATAACATATAATCACGCTTCTATTCCCGAAGGGGTAGGCAGAGGTGTAAAGTACCCTGATTTCGCCGGACATGTCCAGGTCTCCATGAACCGGGCACAATGTGAGGCAAGCGATATTCACAAGCAGCTATACGTACTTACTTTTAATTATTTAAAATATTACAAATACTAGTTTCGACAAAGATTTTTGATGAATAAATGGAAAATTCTGAAATAAAGCTTTATAATGATGTCTTAATATGAAACTCGTAGCCTTCATTTAAGTAGACATTTTTATCAATTTATAGTTATATCATCTGTAACAAATATTTCTCTTATCCTTCCTCTTAGCTTTCAACTAGATATTTTAATCATCTTTTGCATGATAAAGGCTATATAATTAACTGTCGCCTGCAGTTGATTTCCCTCTCGTCTCTCTAACTGTTCTCTTTAATAATGGCGCCAAAGGCAATCCAAGATGAAAAATCAGGACAAAGCAGACACTTGGGCCAGGTTTATTTGATAAATACTTAAACAATAGTTAAAATATTGACCAAAGGCGTATGATCAAAGACGATACTTAAATATGATACGGCCCTAGCTATAGTCTTCAACAATTAGTGGTAGTTAGATAACTTGTTTTGTTTTGTTTCTTGACATATCTCCTATGAATCCTAACGTGTTTATGAAATAAATAAATTACTTAATCGCTATTCAGCCGTTTGGTAGCGGCTCATTAAAAGACTACTACCAACCTATCTCTTCCCTTGGGTGTCGTAAAAGGCGAATAATGGACTGCATAATATAACTGCACAACCACCCAATAGCTTATTTGGGCGAAGACCTCACCACCTGTCACGCTGAGTTCTCACTGTTTCGTGAAGAGCGGACTATGGCAATACTGCTTTTGCGGTGCTTTTGCCTAGTCTTTGACTAACCGTTAGAGGATGAGTCGTGATTATATGTACAAACTATACATGTGGTGATGGTTAAAATAGAATTTATATTTAAATGCATATTCCTTGGCAAATGTCATTATTCACATCTTGGTATTATCATGACACTATTGGTCAGTATTTTAACCATCAAGTTACTTCGGATCATAAAACTGGCCCTTAGTAGGTAACTACAATTCAATTTACAACTTTACAGGCTAATTAATAAGTCATTATAAGTTTTTAAGAAAACCTCCGGGGTATAGAGGGAGAATCGCTAAGTCGCCTGCGTGGGTACCTCCATCTTACTTTTTTTCTACAAACAACCAATGCTATGAGGCGGCTCAGGACCGCGAGGAGTGGCGATAATTGAGGGAGGCCTATGTCCAGAAGTTGACGACAATTGGCTGATAGATAGATAGAACCAATGCTTGCTTTTTTGACTGGTGAGACCGACAATGGAAATACTAGATCACAGGGTAACTTGGACTGTGATCCCCGTTGTCCTTAGCCTATATACGTCCCACTGCTACTGTGTAAAGACCATGGAGATACACATGAGGAGAATGAGCTGTAGAGCCACCACGCTGGTCCAATGCGAGTTGGCGAGTAGAAACGGATACAATAGCGACCGACACCAACGGCTTTAGGTGCCTTCTGAATCACGAGGAGTTAGAGATCCCGAAATTTTGGCTACTCTTCCAATGCCTTTTTTTCGAGGACAAAATATGCGTGGGACTCAGTCAGCGGCGGCCGAGAATACCCACTTTACTCCCCGATATACCCTTCTTGCCCTCCCGTGGGATCTCCCGGGGTCTGCCAAAGCAATTCTCCGAGCCACCCATCCAAAGCCTGATCATGATGAAGGTTGCTTTATTTTTCGATATCGAATGCCATAGTACTACGCCACCGAACTCTTCAGTCGCTGTAGCAATAACAACCAGATACAATTTTACAGCGATCTTCGCCACTTACCATTGGGTGAGCAGTTTGTTTGTTAGCCAACATGTTGTATAAAAAAGTCATGTCCATTTTTGGGCGAACCCAATTTTAAAATGGAGGTACATTTCCAGGACGTCCGCGACGCAACACCTGCCAACTACTGTGCAATATTTCCTGCCAGTTTGTTTTTAATGGTGAGAATATATTGGACGGGATAGCGGAAATCGAATTGAATCAATTTCCGAAAATCATACATAACATGCTGCAAGCTACCTTTAAATAAGGGTTTTTAAGTGAGCTTACAAATAAACGCGTAGATAAACGTGGCCTTCGCTTTCAATTGTGACTAAATAGATTGTAACAGTAAGGAGGTAGGTGTGTCAATTAATGTTCACAATCTAAACCGCAACGCCATCTCGTGAGCGTCATCGTAACTACCACAAATTAATGAAGTAACGCGGTCTTTTAAACAATTACTACGTATAATCGAAATCCATCAAATGCCAGTCGCAACCACTCAAGCATGTTTGTCGGCTGTGTCAGCCTGTGTCATGCATGCGTATTGAACTGCTTACCAAAATTGTGACCTTAAGGCACAGATAATTCATAGACCATTATGGCAGAAGGCTTTTTTGATATAACTGTCAAAAACATAAATAAAAAAATATTTTTTATGGTGATGGCTAAAAGTAATGAATTATTTGGGGCCCAATAAAAAAAAGGTCAACTAGCCTATTGCAAAGCCATTTATCACAGCTGATACAAAAAACAAAAAACCACAAAAAAATTACAAAAACTATTATAACAAATTTTACATAACAAATGCTATTACGACATAAATGAATACCTAAATGATAATGTTTAATAAATAATTTTTGAATGTAACACATTCGATCACCATTAAGTATATGTATGTCAACCAATGCGTCGTCTTCTCTTCTCTCCTATAGTAAATTGCATGCCCGGCGGGGTCCATAATGATCTTGTATTTAATCCTGACCTGCATTATGTTTTTGCAATAAACTTTTTGATTGAATGAAAAAAAAAATCTAGATCAATAATTATAACTGGGCGTTTATTGGAATAAAAAAAGAGTGGAGAGGCTCAGAGACTCTTAAGATAGCCTGAGAACAGAAAAGCGTCGTGTGCATTGCAGGACGCAAACTGTATATAGCGTGGCAGAGTGCTGAAAAAAGGAGAGCAACATTACCGTAAGATTGTTATAGGGTACAATTAAAGTTTGAAGCAACGAGCTAGTAGCTACATTACTGAATAAGCCAATTTGTAGATAATTTAGAAATAATCTACAAATTTTACAGTCGCGGATTCACCAGTCTATCGTATTTCCTCATCCGCTAACGCTGTCTTTACAACTAAAACGCCTCTCATAATCTCAGGTACGTACCCAACTTGAAGATGTTGAATTACTAAATCTTAAAGCTGTTGTCGCCTTCACAGCAGCATATTGCATTTTCCGCGAATTAACTCCATTCAATATCCCTGAAATGAACGACATAATATTTTACCTATTTTAGATAAACTTTGTACTTGAGGGTTATCAAAGAAACTTTGTATTCCGGATTTAAAAGTTGATTGGAGAATTTAGATTCGTGTGTTTTCGTTTTTTACAAAATCATATACCGTGTTATTCATAAAAAGTAACAAAGTCTTAATAAACCTAGTTACAGTGTGTTTTGATTTCTTCTTTCAAACACAAATCTAAATTAGAAAGAAAGTGACAAATCACTTAAAAATAGGTTTATTAAGCCTTTAATATTTTTATATATAACACGGATAGAGTATAGCGTGCAAGTGCCTATAACACAATAAATTGTACCTTAGGGGTGATTTTCTTTCTGACGTAGTGAGGTTAGCGAAGAAATAACTGGTAGGCTTGTCACTTTTTATTGCTTAAATTTAAAGGCACAACTGGAACAATTGTTAAAAAGGGAACAATTATCACAAATCAATTTACTATATTTTATAAAGTTCTAAATTTTTAATTTTATTATGATAGTAGTAGGTGTAACAATCTATATATATAATATATTCATTCTTTTTTGTCCTGCACTGTCCCCAATTCTATTTGGGGTCGGCGCAACATGTCTTCTTCTTCCACTCTCCTCTATCACTCGCCAAGTCAACACTCACTCCCATCCTCATCACATCATCATTCACACAATCCATCCATCTTTTTTCCTCTTCCTCCCAAGTCAGTGTTGTGAGCAGACGTGTCGCACTTCTTGATTTAAAATTCAATTCTGAGTGTAAGCAAATCTGACCATTATTATATAGCACTCCTTGGTGAGAATCCCATATTTAAACTATTTTTATAATAATTAATTCGTGTGGTCAAGCGCGGTGCAGCGGCAACGAACAGCGAGCGCGGGGACCTCATTCCTCAAGCGAAAAAAGGACGGTTGTGATTTTTTGACTTCCTCACTCCATATTACGTCAAGACCAACGTGCCAACGAGACGAGACGCTGTCTACCGACGTGCTTTTGGTCATAATCGTGCTACGTACAAAAAAACAGCTCAAAATATACTGGACGGAAAGCGAAGTAGTACTAAATCGTCGATCGCAACCAGATAAGGTGGACCTCTGTATACTGGCGGCGCGTGAGTGTGGCTATATTGGATTTTGTTTGTTTCATCTATTCTATACCTTAAGCCTTTGCCATAAGGAAGATAATTATATTGATTAATTTGTATCGATCCCGAATTACTGTTTTCTTTGTTTACTAACGAAAAAAAAAACAATGAATACCAATTTGAATAATGCTGTGGTTGATAACTCAGAGTTTGATATGTCAGTCGGAGGCTACTCGGAACCTGAGGCCAAATCAACCCCCCCTAACTTTATTACTCAAAGAAGACAAAGAGTGGAAGCCACTTCTCACAGCATGACCTTACCGAGTGATCAGTTCAGCGATTTTAAAGAGGAAATGCGGAAATTGATGACATACTTTACTGCGACTCAAAATACAGAACTTATTAATCTGAATTCAACTCTTAAAGAAATACAACAATCTAACCGAAATATTGAGACCTCGGTGGAATTTTTAAAATCTCAGAACGAAGAATTTAAGCAAAAAATATCATCTCTGCAGACTCAAGCAAAAGAGGACCGTGAGTATATAATTTATTTAGAGGATAAATTGGAGGAACAGCAAATAATAATCCGTAAAACAAATTTTGAAATGAAAAATGTGCCAAAAATAGAAAAGGAAACAAAACAAGACTTGATCAACATGGTCATCTGCCTCTCCGAAGCTGTGGATTGCAAAATCAACATAACCGATCTTAAGGATATCTACAGGGTGCGTCCAAAAAACCCTACTCAGAGGAATACGCCGATCATAGTTGAAACCACCTCAGTCTTGCTAAGAAACGACTTATTAAGGATGGCAAAATCTTTCAATATTAAAAATAAAACAAAGTTAAGTGCAAAACATCTGGGATTCAAATCCAATGAAGATACTCCGATATTTCTGGCAGAACACCTCACACCCATAGCTTCTAGACTATATTTCCTAGCCCGAGATTTAAAAAAATCAAAGGGGTATAAATTCTGTTGGGTATCTTATGGCAGAGTATTTGTAAGGAAAGATGAACAATCGCCTGTTATCTTAGTGAGCAACGAAAAGCAAGTACACAATCTACTCATAAAGGAATGACTATCTCGTATAAACGAGCATAGCTGCCTCCAAATATTTAATAAATCTGTAACGGAAATTTACTTAATATTATATTTAAACAATTCATCGTTAGCTCCAAATCAAACCTATATACTTAAATTAAAATTAATTGTAGTTCTTTTGTACTTATCTTTTAAACTTAGCAATAGTACACAACATTCAAACTCATACTACACACAAATACAAACAACCCAATTCTCACAACACTATATACAATACACACACACTAGCATTCAACTCATATCAAGTTCACGTCGTTATGCCTTTTACCCATCGCCTATAAATAACAATAACAAGTTCACCTATACAACCTTTCAAAAGCAATTTATGTACTCACAAACTATTTTAAAGACGAAATACTTAATACTCTTATTATTATACCTTCATTGTTTGTTGCCTTATATGAAAAACACCTTGGTAGACACAACTTGCTCATTAAACTATTATCTAAGTAATGGATAGCACAGTATCAACAGTAAACGAAATAGACGAAATAGAAATAGCTCGCTCCTTCCAATGTGAGGCAACTACACTTAAAAATTATATGCAGGTAAAAAATAATGATTTTACTATAATCTCACAAAATATAAGAAGTATATATCGAAACTTTGATGATTTCTTGCTTACATTGTCGTGTTTGAACTTTACTGTGGACGTTATAGTTCTTACTGAATGCCGAATTGTAGATAATAAAGCCTTGCCCACTTTAACTAATTATTGTATATATCACACAAAGCATAGACTAAATCAGAATGATGGGGTGGTAGTGTATATAAAAAGTTCATTAAAACATAAAATAAAGGAAATTAGACTTACCGAAGCATCTTGTATTGAGATTGACATATTGAAAAATACTGTCTTATGTATATATAGATCTCCTTCAAATACAAATGCTGAGAACTTCATAAATTCCTTGAGCCGTCATTTAGACACCATAAGTTCAACAAATAAAAATATTGTAATTACTGGGGATATAAACATTAACATCGCACTAAAAAGTGAAGAGTCGCCGCACGAGCATAAGAATAGATTAAATTATTTAAATACGTTGTCTATGTACGGTATACTAGCAGGACATACGATACCGACTAGAGAAAAGAACTGTCTAGATCACTTTATGGTTAAAATAAATAAAATCAAAACAATGGCAACTATAGCTATAATACAAACCACAACTACTGATCATTTCACGACGCTAATGTCTCTGTCAAAATTGAAATACCGATCTATTGTGCAGAAATCAAAAACTAAAATTGATTACCATAAGGCCCTTGCTCAATTACATCATGAAAACCTACATAAACTTCTACAATGTGATAACCCGGATAAGGTGATAGATGACTTGATACTCATTCTAACGAAGACTTTAAAGGAAAATACTGAGATAATCTCTATACCAAAAAGGAACAGAATCATCAAACCATGGATCACGATGGGCATGCTTCGTTGTATCAAAAATCGTAATAAGTTACAAAACCAATTTAAACGAGATCCATTCAATGAGATAAAAAAAATTACATATTTACGATACAGAAATTTTTGTAATAATTTATTAAAAAAACTTAAAAGAAATTATGAAAAAGAGATATTGGCAAACTCGGTAAACAATAATAAGCTGTTATGGAAAAATATTAAACATATCACGTATACAAATAAATCTTATAGTACAAGTCCTGAATTATTAAATATAAAATCTTCTCCAGCTCAAGCAGCAGATTACATTAATAAATATTTTGCGAATATTGGTAAACACTTAGCGCAAGAAATACAACCCGATCCACGTGAGGCCTCAGATTATCTGAAAAACTTACCTTTTCATCCAAACTCTTTTGTTTTACTACATACGGATGTTGACGAAGTAAACAGGGTATTAATGAGTCTTAAATCAAACAGTGCTCCAGGATGGGACAATATTCCAATAACATTTTTAAAAATGGCAAATTTATTAGTAGTCCCTATTATCACGCATCTTACAAACTTGTGTTTCGATAAAGGTATCTTTCCAGGGGCACTCAAACGGTCGATAATAACCCCAGTGTACAAGGATGGAGAAAGAGATAGCGTCAATAATTATAGGCCTATTTCGATACTACCAGCAATTTCAAAAATTTTAGAAAAGCTACTAAATACCAGACTGCTTAGTTTTCTTAGCACGTTTAATATTCTTTCGCCCTCCCAATTTGGTTTTCGTCGTGGAAGGTCAACGGAAGACGCAATATTTGAATTGACCTCGCTAGTAGCTCAACAATTAGATAAACATAAAAAAAGTATTGCCGTCTTTTTAGATTTAAAAAAAGCTTTTGACACTGTCTCTTTTCCCATCCTTCTACATAAAATTGAAAAGATTGGTATTAGGGGAACACCGCTCTGTCTCTTTAGGAGCTATTTGTCTCATAGAACGCAGATGGTTAAATTGGATAATTTCACCAGTGGAGATATGCCTGTGACTTACGGTGTCCCTCAAGGAAGTGTCCTCGGCCCTACGCTGTTTTTAATTTACATTAATGACCTGTGCAGTATGCAAATAGACAATTCAAAAATATTTGCGTACGCTGACGACACTGCCATTGTTTTTTCTGGTGCCTCCTGGGAGGACGTTAGGGTTATTGCAGAAAGGGGTTTGGAGAGGGTAGGCAAATGGCTAGAATGCAATTTTCTCACCCTCAATACTGCAAAAACGAACTTTATATGTTTCAGTATCTATAATAACGCGCAGCCCAGTGAAAACTTTGAATTGAAAATACATAATTGTGCCACTAATACATACTTAAATTGTGGATGCTCTTGCCCTGGGATTGAAAGGGTTTCTCAATCAAGATATCTGGGGGTTCTCGTGGATCAGCGGCTCTCATGGTTCCCACAACTTGAACATGTTAGCCAAAGAATTAGAAAGCTCGTATGGATTTTCAAATCATTGAGACATGTGTTGCCAAGAGGATCCACCGCTGGGTCTCGTGATTTGCTCAGAGAAGTTTATGTGTCTTTAGCTCAATCCATACTAACTTACTGTATTACTGTTTGGGGGGGTGCTGTGAAAACGAGATTTATAGATGTAGAACGAGCTCAACGCAATTTAATCAAAGTAATGTATTTTAAGAAGAAAAGATTTCCTACCGAAGATCTTTATCAGATAAGTAAACTTCTGTCGGTTAGAAAGTTATATGTTGCAAATTCAGTTTTAAAGGTACATGGAGGCTTGCAGTATGACCCTAATGTGGCTAAGGGAAGGAGGAAAAAGAATGTGGTAGTAATACCAGGAACAAATACTATATTCGCGAAGCGGCAATTTTATAACCGATCAGCAGTACTATATAATAGAGTAAATAGGGAATTAGATATATACCACAAATCTTGTCGTGAATGTAAGAAAAGTATGCTGTCGTGGCTAGAGGTTAAAAATTATAATGATGTTGAATTATTGCTCGATGGCTATGATTAATGTTTTGGTGGATCTACGTGAACTAACACACTCATACATAACACACACACACGCAAACGCACGCATGCACGCGCGCGCGCGCACACACACACACACATACACACACACACACGCGCACACACATACACACACACACACACACACACGTCACATTCACAACATATTTAGCATAATAAGTAAGTTAAGAGATGGAAGAGCGGAGTTGCCTGGCACAGGCTTTTAGCTTAAACGGTGGCTCCAATCCTAGATTAAGACAAGTTTGTCAATATGCAATAAAAAGATTTTTCATTTTCATTTCATTTTCATTTTCATTTTCATTTCATTTCATTTCATCTTTTCTTTGGTCTTCCTCTCCCCACACGCCCATTCAATTTCAAATCCACTTCATAAAAATTATTTAACGTTTTTAAGTAAATGTAAATAAAATGATGTATTCTGGAGGCACTTAAAAAGAGTTGTCTCCGTGTCCAATTTTAACACAATTAAACTTACAAAACATTATCAAAACAAATCAAAAGAGCTCAAAAATATATATAGTCTATTTTTAGACGAGGTAATTATTTTTTAGGAATACTCTGAATCTTAATAGTTACAAAATACTAAAAGAGAAAAAAAACACCAATTTCATAACTAAGGACCCAATATAATATACTCATTAAGCAAAAACAATAAGAAAGAGACAGATGCTTGGTTTTAAAACAGAGAAAATGACCAGAGAAGAGCGCAATTACAGCATATAGTCGCTAATACTGATAAAGCAGCGCCTCGTTATATTTTTTAGCTGTGGACTAATACGTGTATAGGCTGTTGGATGATACTACTCTGGTAGACTTTTTAGTCGCCAGCAAATTATTTTTTAAAGTTTTTAAGTGATTTAATCAAAATCCTTCGCCTTATATAAAATTGCAACTAATAGGAAATGTAGGATTCATTCGTGCAGTAAGTTCGGTATTGAGCAGGAGGTTCTACTCCAGGTGTTGTCAACTTAAAAAAATTTTGGTGAGCAAAAAATCTACGGATCAAATACATACTCGTACTAATATTATTATAATTGCGAAAGTAACTCTGTCTGTCTCGCTTTCACTTCAAGACTACTGAACCAATTTAACTGAAATTTGGTACACAGATACTATAAAGCCTGAGAAAGGACATATATTCTCCCTATAGGCCACGATATTCTCCCGATATTCTAATGGGAACGGGTGCCACGCAGGTGAATGTAAAAAAATTAAATAACGTCTCCCAGAAAAATGAAGGACAAATTTACGCCCCCCTATGAAATTTGCTGCAAATAATAGAGTAGGAGTAAATTTTCAATTCCACCAACTGACTGTAGCCTCGTAGAAAAAATAAAATGTTGGCGGAATTGAAAATTTACTCTTGACAAAATCTTTCAGTGTTGAATAGCCTATTTATTGAGGTAGGCTATAGGCTACATACCATCACACTCTCTCAAAGTAACTATTCCACGCGGACGAAGTCGCGGTCAAAAGCTAGTGCTATATATATACAACTAATTGTTCAAAGGGGAAGAAAAATGTATCTGTGGTCCGACTATCAGTGTCTTTTCAAATTTCGCTTTGTTGTAACTATGATAAACAAAACTAACTCACTTTTTCACTTTCTTATTACGGAAAGCAAAAATACAACTTCAAGAAAATTTCTCAAATATTTCGATGCAACAATAACGTCTCGGCCACGGCGCTTCCAATGGCTTCGTCTGACGAGAGTCCTGAGAAATACAAAACTATTTGCCTTTCAGTATTTTTTCTGATAAAGTAACTATCCCGTCGCTGTCGGTAATGGCGTATTAAGGCGTTGCTAATGACAGGTAGTATCAAAGTATAGGCCTGATTAGCTATCTTCTCAGAGTAAACAAAACTGGAGTAGCCTTTGTCTAACATTCCTCTCTGCCAAATGCATAAGCATCGGATGCTTGCACGTTTAATAAAACTAGTTGAGCCGCCATTTTGACAGCCATAACATTGTAAACGTTGCGGCGAACAGAGCTCCCGCAAAAATGACTGCCTGTGCTGTTTTTTGTTGTAAAAATAAATAGAAAACATCGAGTATGCTAAAACATGGTGTCACCTTTCATTTGTAATTATAATTTTTAAGATTTCATGATTATTTAGTTCATTATTTCATGTTTTAGAATTCTACGATTTCAAATTTCGAACGCTAGTCTCGTGGGGAGTGCGGCTGTGACGTTGTCAAAACGCACACCCCACGTGACTATTTTAAGCGTGTGTGTGCGTGAAATTTAAATTGGTGTGTCGAATTATGCATGTGTGCATTTGTAAAAACGGCTGGCTTTGAGTGTAGTTGTAACCTCACGCCCCGCATGAAATGGCAGAAAAAAATGTTTGAGAAATTGACTAATGGCTACTCCAGTTCTGTTTACTCTGAGGCTATCTTGAAAGCTAAGCAAATAGAAATACAAACACATGATTTATATCTTATATAAAAATAAATATAAAAAGAGGTATACGTCGTACTTCCCTGTGTCGTAAAAGGCAACTTATGGACTTAGGACTGCACAACCTCAAATAGCTTATAGCGGCGACGGGCTCACCACCATCCAGCGTCAGGACTCATAAACCTGACATCATGCTGAATTGGCTGTTTTGGCACAGCCGTGAGACAGTTTCATATAGATATTTACTATGTATTCCTGTATTTTTCTTTGTTTGTGTGTAATATAGTTTATATTCTTTATGTCCGTATAATGTCTCGTGTCTGTGTCGGAATAAATATTTTTCTTTCTTTCTTTCTTTCTTGTTCAGTACCAGTTCACTATCATCATTACTGTACGATGTTTGATTCTTCGAGGAGCACGACACTTCGGATACTCTCATGTAGCTATAACGGAAACACTAAAATAAAATATTACGAAAGCAGCAAATAAAGTTTTTAAAATTGGCAGTAAAGCGCTCAAAGAAACGAGGAAGTCATACAAAAACAGCCTTTATCCCGACGGCATAAGCTCTAAGGAAATCGTTCAAGACCTCTAGCAATAACATCAAATATTTTGATTGCATTTCCACGTCTACTTCATGTAGCGCAGTGTTAATAAAACTGGCAGTGTAATTGAGTTACGAACATAGCCTTCTAAAATGTTTAGATTCGGACAATCCAATTTCGTCGGTGTAATCAACGTGCATCGAGTGTTTGTTATAAAATAACAGTAAAATATCCATAAATACGTTTACAATGTCCACTGAAGTACTATTAACACATTACCTGATTCCACAGTGTAATAGCGATTAAGTAGCTACCAAATTAAATATTCAGGTAGAGTAAGAAATTGGGAGTTAAGGTCCGGCGCACATTATACGCATCGGCAAGGAAAGGATTCCTTCCGCATCCCTACATGCAAGCGCACACTGTTATCAACTATGCCTTGGCATGCTGCAACGTCTTTAGGGATGACGAAGAGTCCTTAAGCATGCCGTACTGTCCAAGCCCCCGAGTGTTGCCTTGGCGCGGCGGCAGCGTACTAAAGGATGCCGAAGTATCCCGAAGCAACCTCAAGGCAGTCGATGCAGCAACCTCAAGTCGATACCGTATGTATCGGGACTTTTATTACTACGGCTATTTATCATGGATATTTCTACTTTGTTGTCATTAAGTTAATAATAGGTCTTGACCTATGAAATTGCCGCTTTTTTTCTCTTAGTATTTTGTCTGTAACTATTAAGTTTCAAAATATTCTTATCAAATAATTACCTCCTCTGAAAGTAGATCATATTTTTGAGCTCTTTTGATTTGTTTTGATAATTTGTTGTAAGTTTGATTGTGTTAAAATTAGAAACAAAGACAACTCTTTTTAAGTGCCTCCCGAATACATAATTGATTTGCATTCACTTAAAAACGATAAATAATTTTTATGAAGCGTGATATCACACGTTTTGCTTAAGCTTGTCTAATGATACATGACAAAAATTATTATCTCTGGATTTGTCGTTGTGGAGAAATCTGATAAAAAAGTTAATATGGAAAATGCAGACTACTCCAAAATCTCCATAGAAAACGGCAATTTCATAGGTAAAGACCTATATCACCTGAAATCCTGAGCCGTGCCGACGCCGATAATATGCGCCGGGCCAAAAAGCTCGGCGGCGCAGTGGTTTGTATGCTTTGGATTTTGATATCAAAATCAAAGCTAGCTTCGTCATGGTCAAGTCTTATGACCAAATTGTGTCCTCAAACTCCATGCACTCATGGAGAACTCGGGGGAAACTAGGTCGCTTTTGCAAACGTTTCTACCCACCAACGCACATTGGGCCAGCGTGGTGGTGTTGCGGCCCATACTGCTCTTGTGTTTCACCTATGCCCAGCAGTGGGGCGTTTATAGGCTGTAGAGGAAGAAATTGGAATTCAATAGTCTTATTCACCATTTAGATACTACAGCTAGAACTCTTTCTTTAAAATACTACATAAGTAAAGTTATCGCTCACACAATTGCTCGATAGAAAAAATACCAAAGATACCTCTAAAAAGTATATGGTGTAAGTATGGGTATCCTAATTAGAGCCGCTACACTTACCCCAGTGCCAGAAGCTGGGTACACTCTTAAGTTCATGTTAAATAGGTTGACCATCTAAACATCAAATCAAAAACGATCATGAATCAAAAACTAGCTCCAGATTTATCTACGCTTTAGCTAGAGAAAGACATTTTATTGTAGAACTAACTGATGCTGTAAAATTGTCTCCTTATTACAATACACCGTTATCCTTATTCGTCTCTGCCGACAAATGAGTCGGTTGAACTGGTGGAACTAGGTGAGTCGTGACTCGTCTCTTTAAAATTGGCACAGCATATCATCAACCTATGTCTATAAGTCCGAATGGTGATTCAATTTTTCATTTTCACATTTTTGTCACGTCCCATACTGAAGTTCCATCAACTGTATCTAAGTCACGAATGGCAAACCTGGCTCAGTTTATAACTTCAACGAGGTGCGATCGTAAATTTTGCACGAATGTTGATACAGTCCGCAAAACGACTAGATTCTGTTTCATCTCGTTTGCTATACAAAGTAGTAATGTTGGATGTTCTGAGTGCAGGTTATTGGTTTTTAATAAACTGAATCTTGAACATTGTAGATTAAGGAACAAGCTTCTGAATAAAGTGTTCGGAAGCGGGGATACGGGTTGAAAGATGAAAGCGTTTGAAACTTAATCGGGGGCTGACCTTTGGGCAAGGTTACACCGCAAAACACCTCTCTCGTGTTACAAAGAAGTTCTAAGTTAGAAACGGCTTGGCCTCATATCGTACAATATAGTGAAGTGTGTTTGGTAATATTTTTTGTCAATAAACCATCTTTATGACGTTATTTTTTTGGTGTAAAACTTAGTTTAAGAATGATTTAGACGACTACCGTGACCACTCGGCTCTCTGTGGTCCCCGGCTCGACTTATTGGCAATATTATAAGTGATGAGTACAAACAATCATTCATTTGTTATTCATCATAATCATACACTTAAAATGAGAAAAACTACTTTCCTGGTATGGACTTGTATTCAGGAGGGAGAATGATGGTATCACCAGGGAAGTTATGGATTTGGAAGTGGATGAGCGCGTAAGGTCCCTCCTCATACCAAAGAAAAGATGGATGATTTAAGATTTGATGAGGAAGGGAGTGAGTGTTGACTTGGCGAGTAATAGAAGAGTGTGTAAGAAGAAGTTGCGACGACCCTAAATAACAAAATTGGGAACAGGGCAGGAAATATTCAGCTTCTAGTGCTCTCAGATAACTTTTTTTCTGTGATTTAATAATGTTCGCGGCTCATTAAAAGAATACTACCAACCCATCTCTTCCCTTGAGTGTCGTAAAAGGCGACTAATGGACTTAGAACTGCACAACCACCTGTCACGCTGAGTGCAGTCACTGCAGTCACTGAAGCGCGGACTATGGCAATGGGCTACTTTTGCGGTGCTTTTGCCTTCCTTAGGGGATAATTGAATGGTGTACAGATGCGATTGCTATGGAGATCATATGTCCGAGAATCATTTTCATTTTCCGGCACATATTTTAGTGATAAGAAAAAATGTACTAAAAGTTCACTAGACGAAATATTCGGATATACGGAACGCAGTATCAGCGACAAACTATTTCAAACTGCACGCTGACCTGCAACAGTAGCGTTTTTTGCAG
Source organism: Parapoynx stratiotata (assembly GCA_910589355.1). Lineage (NCBI taxonomy): Eukaryota > Metazoa > Arthropoda > Insecta > Lepidoptera > Crambidae > Parapoynx > Parapoynx stratiotata. Next base: position 18,096,775 of record OU342458.1, read on the forward strand.
AATTTTCATTGTGAAAGAACAAACGATGAGTTCGTGAAAAACTAGAAAGCTTATTGCAAAAAAATACCTCATGAAATGTTCGGAAGGTACTTCATTTCATGTCGAAATTGATGAAACTTTTCCCGTGAATTCGGATCAGACTTGTTCTATTTTTGTCGTACGTGATATGTTTTTATTTGCTTCTATACGATTATTTAAATAAAAGTATATAATTATTTTGAAACAAACGACAATTTTATATTTACACAATTATCTTAGTACAAAAAAATAATATCTAATAATCTAAATCAAAAATAATTTTATTTCGTAGGCTAAGCTTAGCACTTAATATAATTAAGAAAATATAATATTAAATTTCATTACCGCAAACGCTTATAACAAGTACATCGACAGCGCTTTGATTGTGGTTGTAATCGATACAAAGGACCGGATTCCGAGAGTAAGGCTTTCCATGAGAAGAATCCGGCAAGAAACTTAATTTAAATAGCCAATCATATAAATATAATAATAATTTTATATTTCCATTTCTATTTGAAACAGATGTAGGTACTCTTTAAGTTTAATCAAATGTGTAATACTGCTGATAGGAAACTCAATTTTCTCGTGTGTATAGAACGTTAATAATCCGTAGTTCGGAAATAAAATGCTGTACTTAGTAGTATTCGCAAAATTCAGTAATTATAATAATGACCCGATGAAGACCGATAAGGGACCTGAGTGAGCTTAATTAAATTTAAAAATGAAATCTAGAGTATTGCGAATTCCAAGCAACACGGCATATTATAGTTAATGAAAAATTCGTTATATTGTTAAGGACAACATGTTTTTATGCTGACAAGAATTTGTGTGTTTGTATAGTGAATGGACTATCTTTCGACGTGTGCCTTTCAAAGGAATCTTAATAGAGGTGTTGTGATTGGCTTCAAATTTATTCTACCGCTAATTTGACTGTGTTATACATATACGAGGAATCAAGTATATTGGCCCTCGATTAATCGATTCTACCATCGATCGAAGCTCTCGATCGATAATCGATCGACACCCTAAGGGAGTAAAGCGCAGGCCACACAGCCAGCGAGCGGGCGAGCGAGCTAGGCGGGCGAGCTTCGTTTCACCTCACATAATACATTGGTTTACACCACGAACCACCGAGCTAAACTACTTTAGGGTTGCGAGCGAAGCTAACTATCCAACGATTCCAGCTAGTTCCAGTTCAGTTATATCCCCGGTCCTCCCCATTTCGACTATATGTTTTTGGCCTAGGCGACGCTTGTCTTTCGAATAGCAGTGTAGTGAAAGATTTCGAATAACTGCGCGGGAGCGACAATGGACAAATACAAATACTTTATTGCACTCATGTTGTACATAAAGGTCTTAAGGCTAGTAATAGTTCTAACATGAACCCTGTTAGGGCATCACAATTAAACTAAACATCTCTCTTATTAATGAGGTACCATCCAAGATTATTTAAATTATTTATAATTATTATATCTTTCTTGTCTCCAGTCCATACTCCAGTCTTTCTTGATTTAAAAAAAGCCTTTGACACCGTCTCTATCCCCATTCTCATTCAAAGGTTAGAGGATATTGGAGTAAGGGGTGTTGCACTGGATTTATTTACAGACTACCTAACTGAGAGGAAACAACGTGTGAAGGTCGGTGAACATGTTAGTAATTACTGTGACGTAACTTATGGAGTACCTCAGGGAAGCGTGCTGGGACCTACCCTATTCTTACTGTACATAAATGAACTCTGCAGTATGGACCTCAAGCAAGGGAAAGTTTTCTCATACGCAGACGATACAGCGATTGTTTTTACTGGGAAAACGTGGGACTCTGTCTATCACGTTGCAGAGGAGGGACTTGCCCGGGTAGCTCGCTGGTTGAAATCTAATTTGCTATCATTGAACACCGATAAAACAAATTACATAGCTTTCACAAAATATGAATCAACACAACCAGGTACTCATCATAACATGCGAATACATATTTGTGAGAACCAACATAGAACCTGCTCTTGCAATATTATTAACAAAGTAACTTCTACAAAATATCTGGGAATCATAGTGGACCAGCGGTTGTCATGGCATTCACACCTTGAACTTACGTTGGGAAGAATTAGAAAACTTATGTGGGTATTTAAAAGGCTTAGTCATGTTGCGGATAAAAAATTGCTAAAATTAATATACACTTCACTTGCACAGTCATTGCTGACCTACTGCATTTCTGTTTGGGGTGGAGCTAGCAAGATGAAATTTCTTGAGCTTGAGAGAGCACAAAGAGCTCTGTTAAAGGTAATGAACTTTCTGCCATACAGGTTCTCTACTCAAAGCCTTTATGATCTTAGTGACGTTTTATCGGTACGCAAACTTTATATCCTACACCTAATACTAAAAGTTCACAAAAAATTGCCATATGATACATCAAAAATGAACAAAAGAAGAAAACATAATGTTGCCCCAACAGATTCATTTAAAACAATATACGCCGCTAGACAATTTGACGCTAGATCTGGTCAATTATATAATATAATTAACAAAGATCTAAATATTTACCCTATGACCGGATTTGCCTGTAAAAAAGCGCTTACCACACTACTAAAAACATGGAATTATGATAAAACTGAGTCTTTCCTAAAATCACAAAATATTAAATAATTAAATCGTAAATAACAATAATATAAATTACAATAAATAACAATAAAATAAATTAAATTCATGTTTATACATAAGATCAGTGCTTTGTTCCAAAATTTAACAAAAAAAAAAATCAACATAACAAATGACGATTTCACATATACATACACACACAAGCTCACTCTCGCACGAGCACACAAACACACACACACACATACACACACACACACACATACACATACACACACACTCACATACATACACACACACACTCAATCAAGCTTTATATTCATTAGTAATTTTCGTTCTTATTGAATTTATTGGCTAATTATTAATGTTGTAGTTCATGATAAATCTTGATATTCAACAAGTATCATACTATTTATTGTAAATCGTGGATTTAATGAGCGAGGATTTCTAACACAAGTAATTATTTACTCAAAAGAAATTCTCAATCGTGACACAGATTATGTAAAACTGATACTGAATAAAGATATTTGATTTAATTTGATTTGATATAAAATTAAACAGGTAGGATAATTATACATTATTTCATTAAAATATTCAGGTAACGAATAATAACATTCTTCTATTATATTTTTGACAGAAACGGAATGCGATCCTTTCGTTCTACCGCCATAACAGGTGGCCCGCTCGTTTTTGTGTGAACCCTGTGCCACTCCAACCTTCAGGGACTAGAACCCGAGATAGAAATAAAAGGTAATTAATTAATATTTTGTAACTAAGTAATTAATTCGAGTGAATCATTTAGTACTAGACTTTGGCCATATGTATTAGCCATTAGAGAAAATCTAGTACTAGATTTTCTGCCGATCCGATGCCGATAATTTGCGCCGGGCCTAAAACTTCTTCTACTGCTGTCTAAATTAATTAAAGTATCCTTGATGCCAAAATCTTATAAAATTCATTAAAATGTTTTCCTCGAAATAAAATATAATCTTCCCAGTAGTAAAGCTCATTTTGCTTCTTTAATTGGTCACGAATTTTCGTAACTGGATCTGGTATCTCTAGATTTCAAATAAAAATAAAAAATCTCATACCATATCACAGCACCAAAACAAATACTTTAATAAAACAAGCGACAAGAATGACAATAAAAACTATATTTCTTCGTTCTCACCAGAAGGCAGTATATTTTCGGAATGGCTTCCATATTTAGTATATTCATCCCGTTAAGTCTGGAAAATGACAGATGGTGAAAACTACCAAAGTTGAAACTGCCTATGGAAAAATGGCGGGACAGTTACAAAGATTATGATCGCAGAGAGGTCAATCTTCCATAAAATAATTTCGATAGTATTTATTGGACATCATTATATTAATTCCTTTTATATTACTTTGTTTTTCACAAATATCGTATTAGAGAAACGTATCTAAAGCTGATAGGATAATCTTTTTTTTTTTTAATTTGGAATAACAACAGCCATCAACTTAAAATTAATAAATTTTACAAACATTTAAATAAAAGGCCAATAATAGTGACCCACTATTAGACTACCAAAGAATTTGTTCAAATAGAATGCAAGCGTTTACATATAATACATAAATTTATGCGATATAATAATATCTAGTTTATACAAAAGTGATATAACCAAAATGAGTGTGTACTGTTTCTTCTTACTGCAACAATAAATTCAAGAAAAAAGCAATCGTGTACATAAAAAAAAATACTATAAAATATGCGAATTGCATTATCTTTTATACAACTAAGATTACTTAAAAGTCTATTATACAAAATTGTTCTTTTTTTTCTTATTTAACTTTAACTTTATTATTAGGCTTAGTATATATGAGCTAACCAACCACCATTAGGCTATCCTTGTGTCTCTATATCTTTAATTAATTTTTTTCATAACATGAAATAATTATTATATACAAGATTAGGTTAAATAAATGAAGTATAAACTCAAATCAAATCCCCTTCATGTAACTAAATTTCTTTGTATTTTCGTGCTATTTAGGCTGTAGACTATCGTGGTGATGTAATGTGTTCTAATGTGTAATCATGTAGGTTCTTAATCGTATACTTTTGTAATTTGTGTTCATCCATCAGAAAGACGCCCACCGCTGAACAATGGTTTCGCTCAAGGATATGAAGATTGGTATTAAGCTGCGCGCTACCAGTGTGTCTCACCAAATCATCGGTACACCTCGAGCTGGGCCCTTACTTAGGTTGGGTTTTTTTGATAAAATTTTCCCTATTAAGAGACGGCTAAGGAAACTAAGACCATACAGCCATGTTTGTCGTAATAATAATGTCTTCAGTATTTGCATTGAAATGCAAGTCAATGCATCTTGGAAGAGTTTGGCGCCAAATGATCGATTGTGGACACTGTGTTGCTACTTCCATGAGTTACCACATTAAAAAGCTCCTCACTTTTCACACCAATTGAATTTCAATTCCTCTATATTGCACATCATCATGCAGACTTATTACACAAAACTACACTGATTTTACGTAACAATATCCACTCCGAAACAATATTACAATCATTTAAATAAAAAATCACGGCCACCATAGTCAAATGCCGCCAAAATCACTACCTTTTGTTTTGTTTAAGCGAAAATTAGTAGCTCAACTTATCTGGGACGAAGAACAATTGAAAGTCAGTTGTCCTTGCAGATTTCTGCCTGCAGCTCACAGACGAGATATTAAGAATGAATGAATACACCTTGTTACTTGCAATTTTATCCAATATGACCACTCTAATCACTTGACATTCTTTGACTTTATTTATGCATAAACTTCTAGGATAAATCCAGCAGAGGATTTATACAGAGAGACTTATTGTTTCCAACAGTTCTGTGAAACTATTACTCAACCGTTCGAACTTTTATTGATTTAGACCGTTCTAGAATAAACTTTTTGCTTGTGTAGTCAAAAAAATCGCAATTATACCATGTGATGGGAACTCAGAGTAAACAGGACGATGAGAAACCGATCCTTTATTAAGAGGGCATGTCACAGCAACTTCGTATTAGCAATGAAAGAAGTATCTTGTTAGAAAGATTTCTTCTTTCACTTATTAATTGCCCGCACTATCCACAAGGCGCTCAATGGCTCCGCTAATATGTCTGAGTGGCTATAATAGCCACGTCTTTACTTACGGAGACTCAGAGATACACGTTCTTGTCTCTGACAGTTGTAATTTGTGGGACAACGTAACGTAACATGAAATAACGTAAAATAATATGTTATTTTGTCACGTTGTTTTTTTATTGAACGTGTTGGGAAACTAGACTGCCCACGTTTTTTCATTTTTAATGCCAGGTATCAACTTTCAAATAAATTATTCACCAACTGATTCGCGTTTAGCCGTAGCCTACACTCGCGGGCATAGCCAGTTAATTCACTTCTAAAGTAAACGAGCCACTGAAATCGGCCAATCGGTATTTGCACAGCACCCATACTAGTCACTGACAGAAATGGGTAATGGGCAATGAACATGCAGGAAGTGAATGTTTGCATCAATGTTTCTGGGTGGCACTCTGTGACAGGGTACTGTTTTTTTTATGTAAAGAGGGGGCAAACGAGCAGACGGCTCACCTGATGGTAAGTGATTACCGCCGCCCATAGACATCTACAACACCGGAGGAGTTGCAAATGCGTTACCTACCCTTAAGGAGGGAATACACTCTTTTTATGTGTATTTTTGATCCTTTCCATGGAGCTTCTATATAACAGTACTGCAGTATTGCATAGCAAAGAATTTGACAACATCTCTACTCAGTCAATTCTATTATAAGGTTATCTTTATGTAACAAAGAATCACCGATAAAGTGTTAGACTTTGAAGGTCCCTTGGAATCTTAGCCCAATATGAGTTTGTACCTGATATTTTATTGCTGTCACCAAGTAAGAAGGCACACATTTGAACTTAAAAAAACAGCTTTTCTAAAAATAAAAATACTTTTCGATTCGATTTCGAGTCTTCGAGTAATTGGGGAACATACATAAAAAATGAATTGAGCACTCCCTCTTTTTTTGAGATCGGTTAAAAAAGAGGTGATCTCAAAGTCAACGCGTAGCTGGTCCGGTGACACATACAATTTCATCGCACATTTTTCATATCACATACGTTATTCTCACTGTGAGCAGTGGACAGATAAAACGGATCAGGCTTAGCTTTTAGGCTCATGGACCTATGAAATATCTAACTGATGTTGATGCTCTCTTCTGGACTAAACCGGTTTCGAACTAGAGATAAATAAATAAATAAATATCTTCAAACATTCACACCTATCAACTAGCCCCATTTTAAGATACTAGATGACGGACAAATATATTTAATAAATAAATACACCCTAAATATATATAAATATATATAAACATCCAAGACTGGAGAACAAATGCCTGCAAATTCATCACCCAAAAATTTGCCCCCACCGGGGATCGAACCCAGGATCTCTCGAGATGGCGACGCCTTGAGCCCGGCATACAGAACACTCGACCTCGGAGGTCGTCAAAATTTGTTGAAATTTTCTGGAACTCGTTCTTTTTCATGAGTAATTTTGTAATTATACCTTGTGACATCTTCTTATTCATTCCACTTTGACTTGGCTGTAATTTGTATAACGTAAGACAATTTTGTGTAAAGGGAGGATGAACCCCTTGCTGAGTTTCTTGCCTGTATCTTCTCTTGACAAGGCCTCCCGGTAGTGAACAGGAAGAAACAAATGTAGAGGTATACAAGTAGAAGTGTATATTATATTTAGTTTGTAAACTTTTATTGTTTTGACGCGTCATAAGTGTAACTACTTGTTAACTAAATGATTAAATAAAGAATTTCATTGGAAGATAGATAAAACTCTTTATTGCAACTCATAAAAACACAGAAATATAGTAAAAAAAATACAATGCAACACCTTATAGCTAATAGCAATATCTTCCAGGCAACTTTATGGCAGAGACAGAATGAATGAAAAGGTAGGTGTGATAGATAATTATACCTTTATATAACCTAGGTAATTATATAAAATAAAATACGTTACGTTGCAGAAAAGACCTATTTCAATCATTTATGAGGTAAACATCAAGCTGGCCTTGTAACCAAGACTTTACGATATTAATAGAAAAACGGGAGAGATCTTAAACTGTTTCTTATTATTTCTTCTTCTTATAGTTTTTTCTTTTTTAAAACCAGCACACGTTATTATGCTTATGCTTACACTACTTTCCTGAAGAGGGAGGCAGATTTTTACACCAATTTTTTGCCTAAATGCTTTTTTTCCTATGTTACAACGGATGAAACAGACATGCGTATTTGATATAAAATTATTTTAATCTAATTATATAGTAAACAATGCAAGCCTCATTGGCTTACGTGCAAGATGAGCTGTCCGATCTCTGGAAGCCACATACTGGTAACAACAATCGAATAATGTCAATTGTTATTTCGAATATGTCTGAATAAATTAAACAATCCAATCATATCTGCAATCTGACTCAGCTCAAGTGCACTACAAGTCGAAGTGTTACTTAATAATGACCTTTATGTGTATTTCATTTTGGATCAAGTCAGCTTAACATCAATTGAATTATGTTTACCTTTCGGCTTTCTGAAATGCTCTTAACTTTAAATTGTGAAAATATCTCGCAAGTTAAAATGAAATATTAAATGAATTTAAGTTGTGAATATCTTAATATTAAGCATATTTACAATGTATTCAGTCCGATCGCTTCTGGCGTGTAAATATTTGTGTATATTATTTTAAATGTTAAGAATTTAATTAATATTCAATTCATTGCCATTCCTAAGACCGAGTTTATCTTTAAAAGATAGTCGGCTTTTTATCGTAGAAAACTGCTGAATGCGACGCATGACCGATCGTTGAGAATATTGAGGCCAGCAGTGGGCTTATCTAGACTTTGATAATGATGCCTATTTAAGGTCCGCTACAAATACTTTTTATCACCTTAAAAGTAGCTTACAAAATCGAATCTTGAGTTATATACATATATCTCTAACAATACATCAGAGAAACTTCAATCGATTCGATGCCTGAACAATCTTTTTATTGAAAAAATAAAACCGGTAGGCACAACATATTTCCATTAAATATAAATTTTAGATACCTAAATATATATAACTCAAAGGTGAATGACTGACATACTGATATTTCAACGCACAGCCCAAACCACTGACGGATCGGGCTGAAATTTGGCATGCAGGTAGATGTTATGACGTAGGCATCCGCTAAGAAAGTATTTTGATTAATTTTACCCCCAAGGGGATAAAATAGGGGATGAAAGTTTGTATGGAACTTTGTCAATTTTAAACCGATCGGGCTGAGACTTTGCACGCATAAAGCTACTATGACGTAGGCATCCTATAAGAAAGGATTTTGATAAATTCCCTAAGGGGATAAAAACGGGGATGAAAGTTTGTATAAATCTTCTTAGGTTTTCGACTGATTTAACTGTAATTAAAGATTGGAGCTACTATGATGAAAATGTTCGTTTAAATAGGATTTATCAAAGTATCTATTGTACGCGGACGAAGTCGCGAGCAAAAGCTAGTTAGCTATAAAATTACAATTTCACATAAATAACCAGGTACAATTTTAGATAACTTTACTAACCACAAGTCCGCAGGTAACTTTAGTAGCTGGAAAATCCATAATAGGAACCTAAAAGGAGTCTAAGCTTCCATCGTGTACAAAATTGCCCTGTGTCAGACTTGTTATTTGGCTGCAGTTATCTTCGGCTTAGTAAATCTAAACTCTGGTGAACCCGAACTTTTGATTACGATGCTCTGCTGGGTTATTCAAAGGCACTCCATAATTTACAAGGTACCAGCCGCTCTAGAAAGATGCCTTGCCATAATAACTGTTGTAATCGTTAACCGGAAAAAGTGTTCGAAGCTAAGTGAAACCTTATGTGCTTTGACAAAAGGTTGTCTTTAGCTTCTAATACTTTTCCTTCGAGAACACTTTCCGTTCATTGGTATCGAGAAACGTCATTAAGAGCTTAATTTTTGCTTTGGTTGGTGGTAGAGCTTCTAAGCCCCCACCGTGTAACTTGAATCTGCTGCCATATTATCAATGTAACAAAATATTGTTCTGTTCAGACAATTGGAAATAAGATAACCAGTTCCTCAGTTGTTGAAGAATACAGGCGAAGTTCGCTTCCACCTTCGGCTTTCATCAGGTGAGATGAATACCAAGAGCTTCTCATTATATAAAAATATTTGATACTTCTACTCGTTGGGGGTCGAACCGGTAACTTCTTGTATAGCTGCCACAGATATACATTTCCATAGATAACGCAAGTAAAACGATTTGTATTGAAACCAACTCAACTTTTATCGTCTACAGTGACGTCACAGCTGTAGCTTTTCAAATCAAATCAAATCAAAAATAACTTTATTTCATAGGCTTGATATACAAACACTTAAAAACGTCAATTTATGAATAAGTGAATCTACCACTCGCTCGGAACGCAGACATCCCCGAGAAGAGCGAGCCAGAAACTCGAGGGTTGCTCTTTTTTCATATTTTTTTCAATTCTTGTTTTTTATAAATGTTAGGCTAGTACAATCAAGTGGGTGAACATAGACATTATGAACATAGATTTTTAGCATTATAATTATAATTGTTGAGACGGAAGATCCAAACTAATTGAAAGATACTGATGCCGCCGGGGCATTGGGGCATTGGCGGGGCATCGGCAACTAATTATCACACAACGAGGCATTTTTTTAGTTTTTGCAGTCATTCGGAGTTCGGACTCGCGCAGACCAGTTAGCAGTGGCCAACTCCGACATTTGGTCGGGGTTTTTTGACACACGCTGTACATGCATTTGCGTCATCCATGTAAATGTATATCTGTGATTGTTGATAATATGGATATATACGGATAATGCTGATGTATGCCACGCATATACGGGTACCTCTTTGCCCGCCCGTACTAAAAGGTTTAGGGAATCATACTTTGCTCGTACATCCAGAGCATGGAATTCTCTACCGGCACATGTGTTCCCTCCTTCCTAAAGCATGGATTCCTTCAAAAGAGGCGTAAAAAGGCATCTTATAAGCCAGCAAGGTGGAGGTCGCTAGGCCTGCATCCTTTGGTGCTGCCCTAGCATCCTTCGCAAATGGACTTATCTACTGCTTACCATCAGGTGGTGTTGAGGCATTTGCTGGGCTGATTATAAAAAAAAATTCCTAACAAACATTATTATAACTTCACGATTATTTTCTAAGCAAATGGCCATGGATACTTTCTTGAAATGTAATTGCTATCGGCTATGCAATATTTTTATAGGGTACTTATTATGCTGGGAAAAGTCATATTTCAGGAAAATGTTGCCAGCTTACCATAAATAGCTTTCGGGCCTATTATAAGAGGTCCATATGACTCCCAAAGGAGGTATTTCCATTCGAATATGTTGGTTTGAAGTGAAGCGTACGGTATAGTTAGGTGATTATTTTTACTACTGAGAAGATTTACTCAACAATTTTTATCGTCTATCGACGTATATATGTTAATATTGTAAATCCCTTTGTTTATTTATTTATTAAAACTTTAATGTCCATTACAAAAGTAATGTACATATGGCGGACTTAACGACTAACACCGCTCGCTACCAGTCAACCATTAGGCTAGTGGTGGCATCATTTAAGTTACCAAATTTTTGTATGGCTAAATGTGGTCTAAAGGAACACAAGCAATATGTGTGTGAACACGCTTGATAAAAATTATTCATCGTTTTTATGTTAATGCAAATCAAATGATGTATTCGGGAGGTAGTTAAAAATAATTGTCTTTGTGCCTAATTTTAACACAATTAAACTTACAGAACAATTATCAAATTAAATAATACGAGCTCAAATATATGGTCTATTTTTAGAAGAGGCAATTATTTTATAAGAATGTTCTGAAACTTAATAGTTACGGACAAATTGCTAAGACAGAATAAAAACACCAATTTCATAGGTAAGGACCCAATATAACTTATGGCACGATATATCATTCGTTCATCAATCATTAGAAGAGCTATAATTTATATTTTTTTCATTTTTATATATTATTTATATACATATAATAAAACTGTAAAGGTCGAATGTCTGTACATAGAAAAAAAATTTTTTTTCTTAAACATAATTTTTTGGTATTTTCCTTCTTTTTAGATGTAAAAAAAAAAGGAAAATTCCAAAAAATTATGTTTAAGTTATTTTTGTTTCTCAGTCTATTTGTACGGTTTAATCTCTGAATGAAATTTTGCATGGTGATACCTTATATCCCTGGTCAACATCTTAGATACTTTTTATTCCGAAAAATTTAAGGGTTCCCGTGGGATAGTTAAAAACCAGTAACAGTAAAATTACTTAATGTGGAAAAATAAATATCTTATTTAGGGCGAATTCGACCAAATTGAGATTAGTAACACGGGAATAGTAATACCAAACTGACATCACATGATTGGTCAAATCTGCCCTAAGGGCGGAGCCGATTAGCTATCCTAGTTTTTTCATGTTTGGAAATATTAGTTTAAAAAAGTACGCAGTTTTTCGCGCACGAATGTGTCAATGTTTCGTTTGACACAGGGCAGATTCGACCAATCGTTTCAGCTCAGTTTGGTATTACTATTCCCGTGTTACTAATGTCAATTTGGTCAAATTCGCCCTTAATAACGCAACATTGGTTTTAACCCAGTTAATTTTCCGCTGACGCGTGTTATTGTGATTGTGATTCATAATTAGAACTATACTCGTACAACTACTTGATGTCATTGTGTTTCTCAAACTAGCATTAAATAATATCATAATATTTTCCAGATTCTGTGTATGTACCTAAATATTTTCTTTACGTTGCCTTTTGTCATGTTGTTCAAACTAGGTATAGTATAGATATCGGGCTACGTCGGGGCTTTTTTCCGGTGGCGGACTGCGTCGGAGTATTAGCCCGGCAGTCGAGGGTCGCGTCGGGGCATTTGCCCGGCGATCCGGCTTTCCGACAGGGCAGTGATGGCAATGCCTTTCGGGGTGTTGCTTGAGCCCAGGGCCACGCGGGTGACGGGACGGGGGTCCTTGGTATGGAGGCAGTCACCCGCATTGTACGGCTCGTCGGCAGTCGCTCCCGTGGCACGGAGCGACTGGTCCTCCTCTAGGGACAGGCCAGTTGGGGCCGAAAGGCCACGCCGCGTCGGAAGCTGGTGCATACAAGAGAGCCCGGCTTCCGAACTATCGCGGCGGAGGAGTAGCCCCCGGGGGGTTTAGCGGGTTAGAGCCCCGCATAACCAGGAAGCCCGGTATGGGTCAGCCATTACCCGGGGTCCAAAAAAGAAAAAAGGTATAGTATAGATATAATATAGTACGGTACGGTATAGTATTTTTATTTATTCATATTATTTGTATTTATATTTTATTGAGTTTATATATTGTTTAATTATATATATCAGATATAGATTTCTGTTTTGTCTTGTGCACTGGTGTCGCTTCTCTTACATCCTGAGATCTCACACACCTGTAACGGTTTCTTTTTGTTTCACATTGTTTCTTTTTGTTTATGTGCAATAAAGAGTTTAATAATAATAATAACAATAATAATTATTGTGTATATATATTTATTATAAATCATCATTATCCTGCCCTTTTCCCAATTTCATTTGGGGTCGGCGCAAAGAGTCTTTCTCCTCCACTCTCCCCTATCACACGCCATATCAACATTCACTCCCATTCTAGCCATATCCTCATTCACCCAATCTATCCATCTCTTCTTTGGTCTTCCTCTCCCTGCATTACCATCCACTCTCATATTCATAACTCTTCTCGTTACATGCTCATTCTCTCTCCTCAAAACATGTCCACACCACGACAGCCGCTTTTCTCTCAACTTCTCTATCACTGGAGCAACTTTCAGGCATCCCCTGATATACTCATTCTTCACTCTATCAATCTTCGTCACTCCACACATCCATCTTAACATACGCATTTCGGCCACATGCAATCTATTTTCATCCATCTTTTTCATAGCCCAACATTCCGATCCATACATAACAACAGGTCTTATGATGGTTTTATATATTTTCCCTTTCAATCTAGGGGAAATGCGTGGGTCGCATGTAGTTCCCGTGACCTGTCGCCATTTCATCCATCCTGAGCTAATTCTTTGCTTGACGTCTCGATCTATTTCCCCGTTATCCTGCAAGATTGAACCCAGATATCGGAACTCCGAACAGACTGGCAAACGTGTTCCGTCGAGAGTAACCGGACAGGGATTGGAGAGACCGCCAAAATCGCAGTACATATACTCGGTCTTTGTTCTGCTGATTTTAAGGCCCACACTCTCCAGTCTCTGTACCCACCCATCCAGCCTGTCTTGAATCCGGGATCCGTCTTCGTCTGCAAGGACAATGTCGTCAGCAAACAGCATGCACCAAGGGGCCTCGTCCTGTATATCCGATGTCAAAACATCCATAATTAAGAGGAAGAGGTAGGGACTTAACGCCGACCCTTGGTGCAAGCCAACCGCCACTCCGAACTCATCTGTGGTCCCCGCAGCCGACCGGACATGGGTACTAGCTTTGACGTACATCGCTCGAATTAGCTTCACATACTTACCAGGCACACATTTCTCTTTCAAACTCCACCACAAAACCTCACGGGGTACACGGTCGTATGCCTTCTCCAAGTCCACGAATACCATATGTTTAATAATAATAATAACAATAATAATTATTGTGTATATATATTTATTATAAATATATTTATTAAATATAAATGGTCTATTACACCTAAGATACAGGGGATCCTAGGTCAGGTAAAATATAAAATTTGCTTCTAGTAATTTAGACTTAAGAAACATTTTGTGAATCATGCTTAATAATAAAGATTAATTAATTTATAAGGATTTTAATGCGCCCGGTGCATGGCACCAATCTTTTACTCGGGGACACAGGCCTGATGATATTATAACCATGTCATATGTTTCAGCTAAAGAATTTGTTGAGTGATATTACTGAGAGAGAGATATTATTGAGAGATAGATAACAGGTTAAAGCCATAATCTTATGATTAACGGTGCGTCACTGTTGAACATCGGTTTCCGAACGTCACGGGCGTGTCGTGACATTCCGTGACGTTGTTGGAAGGAAAGGTTGGGACTAGTTGGAACTACGACAGGCTGTCTTGTAACGTGTCACAACGCGCCCACTGTCCGTGCACTATTTTCATACAATGTATCATAGTGTTAATATGTGGTTAATATCCTCGTATTTTGTTTGGCTAGCATTTTTATAGAAAAAGTTCTATGTTATACACTATACAGTGAATAGCAAATAAAAAGAGTAACATCCAAATTCTTCAAAAGTACCGAACCAAGCCATATGAGTTAAAGACAAAATTAAAAAAAAAATGCCGTTTAGAATTACATATAAAATATTTCCATTCGTTTTTGATAATTGTATAAAAACTGAAAATGTTACATAATAGTCGATTGTTTTTTTCAATTTTGTATCGAAAACATTCGAATTATTTATGTGTGTTCTATTTAGTGTATTTCTACTTTTGGGCCATTTGCATGTCTTACACTCAGTTGCACAAAGATTTGTTAATGAGACATTAAAACTAAAATTTAAAGTTCATTAAAGTTAAGGTAGCTAATGTCTCTTTTGCATTGACAGGGTGCTAATGTTGTTTTGTGCAACGTAACACTACGCTGAGGTGTTCTTTTGACACTTCAATAAATAAATTTAATGGAGCATTAGAGATAATGCTGACATTAAATTTTAAAGTTCGTTTCTGCAACTGGGTGTTAATGTCCTTAATTCGCGTCAGCTAGACACCACCTTACTGTATCCGTACTCGGATTGTTTTCTATATCTCGTATTATGACGATTTTTTTCTTCAATAACCGTATGAAAGTGATTTCTCAAAATTGTTGACACCAAAGCGATCCTCCCACGCAGTCCTGCACCTTGTTGGGTTTGTTCTTGGTCTTCCAAGATTAAATAAATAAAAAACAAATATCTTCAGACATTCACACCTATCAACTAGCCCCATTTTAGGCAGCCAATGCTGCTTGTGTTACGAATACTAGACGACAGATAAAATATATTAAATAGATAAATATATATATAGATATTCAGAAAATATACATTACATTTTATAAACATCCAAGGCTGGAGAACAAATGCCTGTATTCATCACACAAACATTTGCCCCCACCGGGGATCGAACCCAGAACCTCTCGAGATGGCGACGCCTTGAGACCGGCGTTCAGACCAATTGACCACGGAAGTCATCTAATTGGATTGGTGTTCATGAAAGCGCTAGAGTTCTCGTTAAACTTTTAAATTAGTCGCAGGAGTTTTCGCTGTATTTTGCTGACTGCACCTATCTTAAAGCATGGTCAGGATCCTGTGCATCCTACAAGGTGATGACTTAAAAAGAACATTATTTGTAAGTCAGAGACACTTAATTTATAGAATTTTTGAAGTAAAAATCAAAACTAACGGGAAAAATTATTTAATATTTTGATACAAAATTGAAAAACGACCATTACTTAAAATTTTCACTTTTCTTAAACTTTTATCAAAAATAAATGAAAATGTATTACATGCCATTTTAAGCGTCATTAAATATACTTTAATTTGGTATTAAATTCATAAAGCTAGGCACTTTTGCAGATATTGAAGATTTTTTTGTGACCCTTTTTCTTTGCTATTCAATATAACGTAGTACATGTAGTATGTACATGTTTTTCTTTGTAGTAAACAGGGTCATTTATCTTGGCACATATTATTATGACGTCTTCAGAGGCATAAGTATGCGATGCTGGTTTTCGAACAGGACTACAATCTATTATTGATATACTGACGGTCATATCGTCTTAGATAAACCGCTTATTACAAATTAATCGATATTTAATAAGAAACAGGTTATAACGGCGACGGGCTCACCACCTGTCACGCTGAGTGCAGTCACTGGTGAAGCGCGGACTATGGCAATGGACTGCTTTTGCGGTGCTTTTCCCTAGTCTCTAACCCTACTAACCCTTAGGGGATAATAGTCATGATTATGTATTTGCATATTATTTAGCCTATGCAATACCGTTTTTAATCGCTCTCAAAATACTTTGTTCAGTATAGTGACTCTCAGTCAAAATCGACGATGAAAGCTAGAATTTTAAACTGTTCAGTTCATAGTGACCACTTCCTTTCTTCCTGAAACCTATTTTGCCCAAACAAAAGACTCGGCCACAAGAAAAAGCTTTCCCCAAAACTAAGTAATATCTCTTACAACGAAAGGTTGTCACACTTTCCAGCACCGGCCACCCTCGCACAAATAAACTCATTCGGCACCAAAAATATATCTTCGTTCTTATTTTAGTAATCACGTACAGTCAATACGTGACTACAGCCTTCAGTGAAATGAACTTTTCTCTAACAGATTTCGGGCAGAAGGTAATTAGATAAACTTACGTAAGCGGTTCGTTGGTTAAAAATATCTTGAACGACAGCTAATTTTCAAAACTGCTAAGTACCTAATTCTCGTATCGAGAAGTTTGCAGATATGCATTCTGAAGACCTAATACTGATTATATACTTTTTATTTCCGCGATTTATAGAAGTTATTTGTAAGTTTCCATTACAAACTATCCTTTCAATCTGCTGTTATTGATTTGTATCATAAAAAAACTCAACCACTAGTTGAAGATCGTTTGCACAGTTAAAGAGTATTGAAAACTTATAAAAATTACTTATTCGGCCCCAATGGGGACCCTTGAGGTACACCTCACATGGCCTTATATACCGGATCTATAATAAATGCTATTTTCGTTCAACTGTACCTATATGTAGGGTTTGTGTATACGTCAGACGTGTTTCTAAGTAATTATTAACGTAAAACTGTCTGACCGCTCACTAGTGGTAAAATCATCAAAGGTCTAATAATAATAATATTAATAATGTTTATTTGCAAGAATACGGTTACAGAGGTTCTTAATATTCTTATGCTGACATATTACCGCATATTTTCGGTATGCATATTTAAATACCGAAAATATGTAGTAGAATATGTCGGTCTCAATAAAATCAGATTAAATGTCAATATTATACAGTAGCTCCTAAACCTATACCTACTAATCTACATTACAAAAATATCAAAGATAATAAGAATAATCTCTATTTAACATACATGGTAAACTAAACCACAACAATTAAGAGGTAGCAACCGAAATTAATTCTCAGTCCATCGTCAACGCTGCGATTGATGTCATTCAATATCATGGGAGAATTTTGTGACCATCTTAGTACCTTGTCAGCTAAGGTTTTAGTAAAATATTTGATGTTGTACAGTCGACTCCAAAAATTTGTATCCAATAATGATTGTCACCTCTAAAATGTGTAAACATGTTTTTGTGCTCGACTGTACTCGAACACTAGACGTTGGTGACGTCAAAATGACAAGGTACTGAAATGGTGACATATTTATGCTTGCGTCTGTACTTTGTGAGCCACCCATTTGCTAAGTTCTTGTCTAACGATGTGGTTGTGGGCCCTAACAACAGATAAACAACACTAACTAGAACTAACACAGCTCACAATATTGATTGCGTGGCTAACACTAGGTAAAGGTTTGGAGGTTTGGAGTTGTTTTCAGGATTATAATTTATCAGTGTTTCAAAGCTTGTTGGCGCAGTGATTCTTGTCCTCGCCCTCAGCCCATATGTGTTCCACTGCTGGGTATAGGCCTTCCTTATGGAAAAATCCGGAGTATGTGCCGTAACACCACCACGCTGGCCGAATGCGGTTACAATATCGACCGGGACCAACGGCATAACGCTATACATACATATAATCACGCCTGCAAACCCCGAAGGGGTGAGCAGAGTCCAAGGAGCACTGTGTTCCTTAAGACCACATTTAGCCTTACAAAAATTGGGTTTGGTCAGATGAAAAATCGTGAAAGAGTAGTAACAAGTGGCTAGCTCATCGCCTACACAATCACAGACCCTGTACCCAATACGCCTTTAGTCGCCTTTTACGATATGCTAGGCAAAAAGTTGGTACATTCTTTACGCTACCAACGCTATAACGAGGCGCTATATCAGTATTAGCGACTCTTTGCTGTTATTGCTCTCTTCTCTGGCTATTTTCTCTTTGTTTCTGTTGTTAAACTAGTGTTAACTACTGCTGTCCTTTTTTTTCTATTGTTTTTGGTCTCCAATTTTATTCCTATCAGAGTCAGCATCTGGAGCGGTATTTACGACACTAATAAATATATAATAATATTAATAAATTGTTTATAGTAAAATTATAGTATACCGGGTATCCCACGGCCATGCCACATGTAGGGAAAGTATATTAAATATTGAAGGTAGGATGTTTTACTGAAAGAAGACATCATTTTATTTTTTATAATATGTGGAACTGCATTCATAGATTTATTTAAAATCGCCTGCCTCCACCGGTAATCGAACTCGCGAATTGTGCAAATAAAAACACTATATACGAGTATTTTATGATAACAGTCGAAAGGGTTATTTATTTAATAAGGATTATTTTTTCCTAAGGAACAAAGCATCTTCAATTTAAGACAAAACGATCATGAAATTAATAAAACTATAACGTAAATGTTCAAATATTAGGTCCTTACCTATGAAATTGGTGTTTTGTATGGAGATTTTGGGGATGTCTGCATTTTACATACTAACATTTCATCAGTTTTCTTCACAACGACAAATCCAGAGATAATAATATTTGGTGTGTATCATTAGACAAGCTTTAGCAATATGTGTGTGAACACGCTTGATAAAAATTATTCATCGTTTTTATGTTAATGCAAATCAAATGATGTATTCGGGAGGCAATTAAAAATAATTGTCTTTGTGTCTAATTTTAACACAATTAAACTTACAAAAAATTATCAAATTAAATAATAAGAGCTCAAATATATGGTGTATTTTTAGAAGAGCAATTATTTTATAAGAATGTTCTGAAACTTAATAGTTACGGACAAATTGCTAAAACAGAATGAAAACACCAATTTCATAGGTAAGGATCCAATAACTTTTCCAGGGCACTATTTTGTGTCTTTTGAATTCTATATAAATTAAGTGACTACATATCCGAGTGTTATTCCTACACCACCACCTCCCCACGTCACAAGGCGCCTTCCGAAGTACGGAGAAGTTCGAAGTATTGTGCTGGTGACGGACGGCTAGTGCTTGAAAGAGCTTCTATGGTAGTCTTCGTTATGTTCATATTTGATCTTTTTATTTAACACAGTTTTTAGACAAGCACACAAATGTGTCTGGACATGATTGCACTTTATTTTTAATGTTTTAGGGTCGAAAATGTATTGAGTAATAAAATAAATAAATTTGCATCTGTATCTAGCTCCTACAGATTTGTCAACACGAAAAGGTATTATATATGATGTTGCTCACAAATGTTTTGAAACACAATAACTACTTAGCATAGAAATACATAAGTTAAAGGTACTCAATGCATGTATTGGCTTATAGTCAATTCTTGCGTAGAACAATGAAGACGCAAGTTGTTTAAAATACTAAATAAATATAGCTCTTTATGTTTACTCAAACGCAAACATTCAAATAAACACAAAGCTAGGAATGAATGTAAATCGTCTAATCAACATTTAAACTCGGGTCGTCTTAGCTGCTTTAATAGTTATGATATCATTGATCCACACGAGGATCCAGCAGCATTTTGGTTTCAGCCCTTTGGTTTCAATTTCGATAAAAAACTACCGTACCTTTAGTTTATGACCAAATTGATTGATCTTGAGTCTTACATAATATAATTTGGATCACCATGTTTCACATTGTGATAGTTTGTAATTCAATTTATTACTTAAGAATTTACCCTACGTTTACTAAGGCCCATATTACAGATCCAAACTCAAGCGTAGATCTCGGCTTGAGCGCAGTTAAAAAGGGATGGCGCTGTGTGGGATCAATAGCGCCATCCCTCTCTAACAGTGCTCAAGCAGAGATCTACGCTTGAGTTTAGTTCCGTAATACGGGCCTAAGAGTCCCTACGTGTTTCGGAAGGCACGCTAAGCTGACTCGACTGCTATAGCAGTTATTTCTACTTACTAATCCGAATTGGGCCAGAGTGGTGCCGAAGTAAAGTAAACAATAATTTTACCCTTTTTTTCCCTTCTTTTAATGTATTTGGGATCTGCATAATGTCTTTAAATCAATCAATCAATAAGTTTATTGCAAAACCATAGTGTACATAAGATGTTCAGGATTAATACAGATACGCAATTTATTGTAGGAGAGGAGAGAAGAGGACGCATTTTGTTGACATATATTTACTTAACGGTGATCCAATGCGTTACAATTAATAACATTATCATTTAGGTATACCATAACGTAAAGTCCATTCTCTTCTCCCAGTCGCTCTTTAAAATAAAAAACATTGGCACTAATATCAATAGCTGACAGTTTAAACACGCGCACCCACCAGAAAATATTTAATTTACATGCGTTCAAAACATCAGGTGTCCTAATGCCCTTTCCTGCTACGTTAACCGTCCAGTTTATTACGTCGTAAAGCATTTCCTTGTCATTGGCAACCGTTTAGGCAGTCCAGCTACTAAACGACACCTGGCACACGCCGACGGTCTGACGAGAATTTGAATTAGCGCATTGTCACCTACACAATTGAGCAGACAATAGGAACAGTTTTGGTTAAGGTATCGCGGGGTTTTAGGGATCTTACATATTTACGAACTTATGAAAAAACCATGGTTTTTGAAAAATTTTATATCTGAGTCTGAGGATCCCGGTGGGTATCGGGGATCCTTTTTTTGCCATAATATTTTTAACCATAATATATTTTGGCGTATGAATTTGGCATAATGTTGTTGGGCATAATATAACTTAAGCATAATTTTCTTTTGGCGCAATATTTACTTCGTATAATTATAATTTAGACTAATTATACATAATATTATTCCGCATAATGATTTACGGCATAATGTGAAAATGTGAAGTCAATTAGGTACTTCGACGAGCGAAGCGAGGAGTGTTAGGCAGAACTGTGTCCTCAGCGCCAGAATCGATATTTTTTATTGATAATTATTTCCTAAATTATATGCGAATAGTTAATTTTGCCATAAGATAGTTATGCCATATGCATAAAATTTATGCCAAAATTAATTATGCGTAAGTATATTTAGTGTAGATTCCATTATGCCAATTCATATTATGCTTGAAAATTTTACGCACACATAGGGAACTGGCGTATCGTTGGTAATATTACACCGCCACCAAGCTCCTCAAGATAGGTTGTCTTGAGCCAAGCTTCTGAAGATACGAGCTCGGTGTCGTAGTGGTTAGTACGCTTTGGGTTTCGATATCGAAAAAAAAACCTTCACCATGGTCAAGCTGCAATCTTTGTGATCTCGAGCTCCTCCGTGCTTCGGAAGGCACGTTAGCTCGTTGTCCCGGTCGCTATTGAGACCGTTTCTAATTGAGCCAGCGAGCGTGGTGGTATTACGGCATACTCCTCATGTGTTTCTCCATGAGGAAGGCCTGTGCCCATCAGTGGGACGTACAAAGGCTGAGGACGTGAGTAGGTAGCCGATGATAATTTGGTAATTTATGTGTGTGGGTCTGTGTGTATTTGCATTGAGTGTAACTGTGTGTGTGTGTTTTTGTTTATAAAATAGAGAGACTTGTATATCAGGGTATATTTCTGTAAATTTTGAGTGTAGTTCAGTAAGGTATTATTTTGTATCTTGTTCAAAACCAGTAATTTGTAGGATGGATATGCTTATTATATTATTATCATTATCATCCTGATGGCCGAATCCGATTGGTGGGTAAAAAAGGTTTTAATATCAACACTTGAAAATAACTCCACTTCCATCTCAAAACACGCATTTAAGAAACACGCGGTCTCCTGAAGATTATGATAGTTCAAGATTGCAAAATGTAGGTGTTATGTTGTCACTTTATTACGATAAATGCCAAGATATAACACGTTAGCATAACAGCTTGGGACTGTAACGCAAGCAACTCTTGCTTTTGGCAGAAGTACTATATTTCTCTAGGTTTAAATAATGATAGATCGTACGAGTATAACGATAGCAATACAGTTTATATCTTAAAACTGTTGAAAAACCGAGCAAAATTGAATAAAGAAAGCAGGTTGAATTATAACGAACAGTCGTATGTGCAGGCGCAATGTTTTCTTCACGTATTCCGACTTATCGCCAGTTACTCACTGAATAGTAATTAAATGTTGTACCTACAGGTAGACTTAGTCAGAAAATGACTCATGCTTGACTCGTAAAACGTGCAGGTAGACTTTTACGTTTCAGTGATAAGCGGTCAAGGCATAAAAGAAAATTGGGTTGTTGCCTTTAGGCTTTATCGATCCGATGATCTAGATAAATCGATCATATGATCTGGGGAAGCCGCTGGATGCAGGCGGAACACGCGCCGGGCTGTTATGGAGTTCCTTTGAGGCGGTTTATTTTTACGCATTTCCCGGTTGATATGATGAAAAATTATCTTTTTAGTTTAATCTTGTTTTTTTTTAATAGGCAATAAAAGCTATTTGCTAGAAACGATAAAAGTAAACTTCTAAGCCCTTACACAGAATTTTTGTCTAGCAGACCGAAATGACGGTTCAAATATGGTCAAAACATGCAAAGTTAGAATTGTTTAGGTAGTATCACTTACTGTCATACAACATGCAACATTTTAGGATTTGAATATGGAAATAAACAATGATTTCTCTAATTATATTATTTGAGAGAATTGTTTCTGTTATTTCTATAACAGAAACAATTCTCTCAAAGAATGGTTAATGTTATTGTAATCTTTAATGGTCACCACATTCTTATCTACATATACAATACAAACACTAATGAAATCTTAACAAAGAAATGCAGCACGGTAGGTAATTATAATAATGAGTTTTAGTTTCTTTTTCATCTATATTATCTGAATAAGCATGGAAATTTTTCAGAAAACTAGTCAATGTATTTTCATAGACAAGGCATTGGAAGTAAGTGGTTCACCTTTAATGATGTCCCATTAGTTAAAAGCAGTAAACTCTTTAGGGGTCACTTTTTTGATCCATGGTCAGGTTAATCAGTAGGTTTAAATATGGACCAAGGGCGAAAATGATGTCGTGATATTACAGCTAGTCTAAAGGAGAGTTTTTTTCCGTAGTCATAGTTACCACAATTGTTAAATTGTAGACCAATAACGTCAACGGTTACGCCAAAATGTGTGACGTCATCTTGACAAATTGTTAAGTTTTCGATAAAAATCGAAACAATTTACATCAGCTGTACCGCCAGCCGCCATCTTCCTAATCGCTCCACAACACGATGTGGTTAAATTGTCATACGATTATTTAACTTTAGTTATATTTGAATTCTACTATTGGACAAGCTGTGTCAAATCATGACATCATATGTTTTCGCCATTGGTTCATATTTTAACCTACTGGTCAACGTCCCACGGATCAAAATACTCACCCTGTCCTCAGCATATATACGTGCCACTGCTCGGCACAGGTCATCCTCATGGGAGAAATACATGAGGAGTATAGACCGTAACACCACCACGACCACCACTGGCCCAATGCGGGTAAAAAACTCACCCTGATAATCGATTTTTCAAATATAACTAAAGTTAAATCATCATAGACAATTTAACCACAGCACGATGCTGGGATTAGTGAAATGGCGACTGGCGGCACAGCTGATGAATAATGCTTCAAATTGTCATACGAGGGCTGCACTAAAAGTATCGGGAATGGAATATTTCCACTGTTCCTGTCATATTAAAATCTTTTTTATTGAAAACTCTTTGGTTTTAAAAATCAAATACCATTTATTCATTTAAAAAAGATTCTCGGTCTTGTCACAAGGTTTTGTCAAACTTGTTTAGTCGTTGAGAAAATGGAATTGACTCGAGAAAATTCAAGAGCGATGATTTATTATCACTTTCGAAGTGGTTTGACACAAAGACAGTGTGTTGACCGGATGATTTCTGCATTTGGTGATGAAGCCCCATCCAAAACCACAATTTATCGGTGGTTTGCTGAATTTCAACGTGGACGTGTCAAGCTCAGTGATGATCCCCGTCAAGGTCGTCGAAAAACTGTAATCACCTAAGAAAACGTTGATGCTGTGCGTAAGCTGATTGAGGAAGATCGACATGTGACATACCGCAAAATTCAGGCAACTTTCGACATTGGCATGAGTCAAATACAAATAATCTTGCATGAACAATTAGGTGTAAAAAAGTTGTTTTCCCGATGGATACCGCATTCGCTCTGTGAAGAGCAAAAAGCGGCTCGCGTTACTTGGTACGTCAGAACTCTCAAAAGATTCCACGCAGGATCTTCAAATGCTGTGTGTGCAACGTCGTATCAGGTGACAAATTCTGGATATATACGCATACGAACCCGAAACAAAAAACCAGTCACGAGTTTGGGTGTTCGAAAATGTGTTAAAGCCAACAAAAATTGTTCGTTTATGGACTGTTGCAAAAAAAATGGTGGCCACGTTTGTCTACAAAACCGGCCATGTTACTATACTATTCTTGAGGGACAATGAATGGTTACTGCAGAATGGTATGCTAGCATTAGTTTGCCATAGGTCATTTTTGAACTCCGTAAAGATAACCCAAATGACCGATACAAAGTTTAAAGAATTTGAAAAAAAACCCTCATGAAAAAAGCCTATTACAAAATCAACGATTATTTAAACGATAGTCATGCATGGGACATATAGATTTCTCCACACTGCAATCTTACATTTGGTCACTTTCATGATTGTACATTGATATGTGTATTTTTTTATTATACATTTTGTTTAGCTATCATAAATTCCTTTTTTTTTCCTATTATATAAACACAAAACTTTTTTGTGAAACATATGTATTATAATTGTATCCATTCGTATTAGATATAATTTTTTATTTTTTTTTGTTTTGGCCAGGGAGTGTTCTTAATAGACATGACAATTATTTAATACAATTAATTAACTACTTCAGTATAACTATTACAATCACTTGTATATATTGATACGTCGCTTTTGGAGCATTTACCTTCCAATTCAATTTTGACATTTGTGACTAAGGGTATTGTATAATACACGTACATTTTATTAGGTTGTAAAACATATTGATGTAAAGGAATGATGGAAACCTTTCAGAGTTTCTTGCCTGTATCATCTCTAGACAAGGCCTCCAGGTGAACAGGCCGAAAAAAAAGTAGTGGTATTGTCAATTTTAGGATGATTACTTATAATTTATTTTGTTTTGACTTGTTAAAAGTGTATTTGATGATACCAATTTGATTAAATGACTTTGAGTTTGAGTTAGCAACCGCCGCATCTTCCTGCATCACGACAATGCGAGTTCTCACACCGCGCACATAACAAAAGAGTTTTTAGAGCAAGAAAACATAGAATTATTAGACCATCCGCCGTACAGCCCCGACCTAAGCCCTAATGATTTCTATACTTTCCCTAAAATAAATAATAAATTGCGTGGACAGAGATTTTTTTCACCTGAAGAAGCTGTGCAGTGGACGCTTACAAAACGGCCATTTTGGAGACCCCAACTTCCGAATGGAATTGTTGCTTCAATGATTGGTTCCATCGTATGGAAAAATGTGTAAAATTTAGCGGAGAATACTTCGAAAAGCAATTAATACATTTTTAAATAGTAATATTGTGTCACTTCCGCGATTCCCGTTTTCAGTGCCGCCCTCGTAGCAAATTTGTCAAGCTGACGTCTTACATTTTGGCGTTTTCATTGACGCTATTGGTCTAGATTTAACTGTTGAGGTAACTATTACTACGGATCAAAAAACTCATCCAGAGTATGTTATATCCGCGTCAACAACACAGTTTAATGGAGGTAACGATTTACTAAATTACTTTTTAATTAGAAGCAGATTTGACGTTAAATCGATTATGATTAATTGACAACAAAATATTTTTTTTTGTTGTTCTTCTGTACCTGAGTTCTGTACCTTATATAATAATAAAAGGAGGTCAATCACTAAAAAGTATGACGAATGATTTTGAACTACGACGAGAGAATGTTCAAAGAATCCTTGGAATAAGAGTACGAGCTAGGATATAAGACAGAAGTTTGTGTTGGGGAGACTAGAAACCGCAGAACAGCAGTTCTTACAATAATCAGGGTAGTTTAAGGACAGATACCTCCGTGGTGACGACCTCCGTGGCCGAGTAGTCCGTACGCCGGTCTCAAGGCGTCGCCATCTTGAGAGGTCCTGGGTTCGATCCCCAGTGGAGGCAAGTGTTCAGGTGATAAAATTTCAGACATTTGTTCTCCAGTCATGGATGTTCATTATAGTATATGTATTATATTATGTTTATCTCAATAATTATATGTATTTATCTATTAAATATATTTGTCCGTCATCTAGTATCCGTAACACAAGCAGCATTTAGTTGCTTAAAATTGGACTAGTTGATGGGTGTGAATGTCTGAGGATATTTATTTATATGAGGACAATTTTGTTGGCAACAAGTAAATTTTGAATCGCACCTAGTTCCTAATTTAATCCATCGCCATTAAAGTTTTTTTTTGTGCTGCCCTAGCATCCTTCGCAAATAGAATCAACTGCTTGCCATCAGGTGGAGTTGAGTCATTTGCTGGTCAATAAAAAAAAAGTTAGGTCTGGTATTTCATCAATTGACAATTAGAAGACAGGACATCCAGGAACCACGCAAGCCAATGTATGCTCTGATTTTAAAGCAATAAGCATTAGATTCTAAACTAGGCAAGATTTTAATATTCACCGTGCTTAATAAATTATTACTCGGGCATTACTTGAACTGATACTCGCATTTACTACCAAAATAGTCCGTGTGACTTCACTATTCTTGGAATAGATGCTAATATTACAACGTCACCTGTAAGTTTAAATATCGTCGCACATTCAGTAGCTCGCACTCTGATGGAATACTAAATTTAAAGACATACATAACGTACAATTGTTTACATACAAGGAAGTAAGGACATCGCTACCGAGCGATAAGACCGCCGACCGTCACATCTAGCGTTAAGGTATCTAATATTATCTATTTCTAAATGATGTATCTATTTATCTATCAACACTCCATTGTCCAATCCCTACCCTATCATAATTATAAAATATTTGATTCTTCTTCTTTCTTCTTCTTTCTTTCTTCTTCTTTATTCTTCTTTCTTCTTCTTTATTCTTATTTCTTCTTCTTTTTTCTTCTTTCTTCTTCTTCTACTTAAGAATTTGATGTCAATTTGAATTGCTCTTCGAGCGTGTTTCACTGCTCAAACAAAGATATCTTCTCTTTTAATTAACATATTTCGTAGTCGGACCTACGATCCATAAATGAAACTTACAACATGTAAAGCTATAATACTAGTATGAATAAGTATTTACTCTTAGTATCCATATCACATGAGCGTAAAAAATTATAGTTCAGTTAACTTGGGCTAGTAACAGCACAGACAATCACAGCATCATTCTTTGCGATCAGGTGAAATACTAATTTAATGCGGGCTCCCTCTCTGTTTCCATAACATGTTCAAGCATAATATGAATTGGCATATTAAATTGGATAATTACATTAGTCTAAATTATAATTTTGCGTAATAAATATTGTGCCAAAAGAAAATTATGCTTAAGTTATATTATGCCAAACTCATATGCCAAAGTATATTAAGAGTAAAAACATTATGCCAAAAAAGGATCCCTCTAACGCGTGGTCTTCTATTCAAATAATCTTTAAATTATATGTACAAACAACCGTATCATTGATTTAGATGACTCTCATTTATATTCATCGATGGAGATCTTTATTTTCGTAATCTCATTATAAGCAATCACTTAATTAAATCAGGCTAAATGCGGAGAACCGAAATACATTTCACCGAATATTGACATTATATTTATTAATAATTCGAGTATTACGTGGTTTTAGGTGATAATGGCCATAATCGAACATGTTCCTGAAAAAGAGGCAGATGACAGATGTGTTGACAACGCATGATTTCGAGCACGCTGAGAGGCTCTTCCTCGTCAGAACAAAAATGTGGACTTACCAAAGTTCTCGCCTTCCCAAAAAGTTCGGTGGAACTACATATAAAGGCCATCCAAGACAAAGATAAAGTCCATTAAACAACAAAGAGTTACCACTTCGCCTTGTATGTTGTAATATTCTTATTACGCACCCGTTCTAATCATTAAACGATCTCCTTTAAAAAAAATTGAAATTTGGAATCTTCTGTGTCACTTATAAATTATATTATTATCATCTTTTCTTTTTATATATGCGATAAATAATGAGAACAACCTACCATAACATTACATAACATAATATCATCACACCTCTATTCCCGAAGGGGTAGGCAGAGTTGTTAACACCCACATTTCGCCAGATATATTAAGTATCCATGTAGCAGGTGGCGAGCCTGTTGCCATGCACTGGGTACGTGTGAGCCAAACGATATTCAAAATCAACTGTAAGTAAGTTATCGAACCCACAAGTCCCGCGGCATCTCGAACGAGTAGTGCCCCGTCATGAGAACAAACTGACAGATAACAACTTAAAGTTTAATTTACAACCTCCCAAATCTTAGTACTACATGAAAACGGACAAAACTATCGAGCCAGAATCGAGAACAAAACTGGTAGCGTTTTATTATCCGAGTAAGAGTTCACGTAAAGAGTTTTAGAAAAATCATAGTTAACCTATACTGCTCGTTAACGTAAATAACAGTGATTTATTAGTGACCTTGCTGGCATTGTGAATAGAATGCATAATGATTACGGACGTATTACTAAAGAATCCATTTTTGATTACACAAGCGCATTTGCATGGTACGACTCAGGCCCGTAACAGAAACAAACTCTAACGCAAGCGCCATTTCTTTCTATCGGTACGCTCTGCTTGCGAACCGATAGAAAGAAATAGCGATATTCATCCACACATAACGCCTCCCTTTCTAGTTGCGCTCAAGCAGTTATATTACGCTTACGTTTGTATTATGTCCTTACCTATGAAATTGGTGTTTTGTATGGAGATTTTGGGGATGTCTGCATTTTACATACTAACATTTTATCAGTTTTCTTCACAACGACAAATCCAGAGATAATAATATTTGGCATGTATCATTAGACAAGCTTTAGTAATATATGTGTGAACACGCTTGATAAAAATTATTCATCGTTTTTATGTTAATGCAAATAAAATGATGTATTCGGAAGCCAGTTAAAAATAATTGTCTTTGTATCTGATTTTAACACAATTAAACTTACAAAAAATTATCAAATTAAATAATACGAGCTCAAATATATAAGAGGCAATTATTTTATAAGAATGTTCTGAAACTTAATAGTTACGGACAAATTGCTAAGACAGAATAAAAACACCAATTTCATAAGTAAGGACCCAATATTTGGTTCTAAAATTTTAGAGTTCTTATAAACAAAAACTTAAGTGCCTATTATCATCTGGTTGTAAGAATAATACGGTGGAAGTAGCTAAGCCTGTCGTTCATTATTTTGACCTGGCTTCCTTTGACCTGCACTCTTCTGGCGAACTGCTAATTATCAGTTGGTATTTGTTTGACATTTGCTTAGCTTTTATAAAATCCTGAGGCTATTATAAAATCCTAGATTATCTGGAGGATAAAATGGTGTGGAAATAGTCAGATAGAAATAGCATGTTTTTTTGATGGATTAATAGCATTTAAGAAAATAATTTAAAAACATATTTTAAAAAGTGGCTCGTGAGTTTCTTGCCGATTTCTTCTCATGAAAAGCCTCTCTCGGAATCCGGCCGCTTGTATCGATTACAATCTATAATTTTATTATATTAATTGTTAAATTTTAAAATTGTAAAATATTGACGTTTTTAAGTGCCAGGTATCGCCTTTATAATAAAGTTATTTTTGTTTCTTCTTATAAAAAAATACGTCTTACTGTTGTGGATAGATAGACCTTTTTACATGTGAATGGACAATGTGAGTAGATGGAATACCGGATCATTAACACACTGGCTCCATGCGGATTTGGCATGGTGATGCTACGGTCCGGAACTCCTCACGTGTCTCTTTATGTAGGTGGGCAGTGCTAGCGTTACTGGCGAGTTGCACCCACAATTATCGCCCAGCAAGCTGTACCTACTACAGTCAACTTCAAGAAGTGTTTATAACCATCTCTCTGGCTAGTGGTGTTGATCAGGATGTCTGGGTTCGATTCCCCATGAAGGCAGTAGTTTTTCTGCTCGGTTTGGTTAGTGGTATTGCTTCTTAAGCCCGCCTGGCTAGCCGTCACCGTAATTACCTAAATTTGTCGTCATATTATCAATGTTTTAAGCATTGTTGTGTTCCGGCAATCAAAGGTAAGATAGCCAATTCCTCAGTTGTTGAGGATTACAGGTGAAGGTGAGATGAAGGCCAAGAGCTTACCTGTCATATGTAAAACAAATGTAACCACTTTTGACAGAAAATTAGTCTTATAAGAAATAAATAAAGATTAACTCCTGCATAATGTGTATAGAAATTTTTCTACTCGACTGTACGGTTTAGTAAATGGATTCCTCTTCGTCAACAACAAGAAAGAAGGCCTGTGCCTAGCAGTGGACGTATTTAAACTGGTAACAAGTGACGACGATACCAACTTATTAGATTCCATTCATCCGTATAACCCATGAATAGCAGCAGTTATTTCACTAAAAACTCACTCTTAAACACACAATATTAGAGCGCATTTCGCAATATCATTTGAATGTACCCGTATATGCCTAAACTTTATCCGCCATAACCTGAATCGTTGCAAATCGCATTAATTATTGCGTCCCGCATTTATTATCTTGATTTGTGGTTTGTTTTGTGCTTCTCATTGTTTGTGTGTAATTTTTACCAACTTTTGTACATAGAGGCTCATTTATTTTTCTTTTTGAATTAGCAGTTTTTGAAATGCCTTATCCCTTTTTCGTATTGTTGCTGATAGTACTGTATAATATATCCGCTAAATGCTATATATCCGACAAGAAAGGATTTTGATTATTAATTCTACCCCCAAGGGGATAAAATAGGGGGTGAGAGTTTGTATAAATAGTATTTATACAAACTTTCATCCCCTATTTTATCCCCTTGGGATCCTTTAGTATTTATTAAATACTAATATTATAAAGCTAAAGAGTTTGTTTGTTTGGTTAAACGCGTGAATCTCTGGAACTACTGCTCCGATTTAAAAAAAAAAAAATAATAATTTAATAACATTACGCCACCTCAAAGTCACTATTCCACGCGAATGAAGTCGCGGGCAAAAGCTAGTACATACATATAATTACGACTATTATCCCCTAAGGGTTAGTCAGAGACTAGGCAAAAACACCACAAAAGCAGTCCATTGTCATAGTCCGCTCTTCACCAAGCGTGACTGTACTCAGCGTGACAGGTGGTGAGCCTCTCGCCGCTATAAGCTATTGGATGGTTTTTACTCAATCAAGCAACCATTTATTTCTTTACAAGTTCTTTAAGTCAATGAATGTCGAGGATAGTGCAAATCCGCGAATCTACCATACGTAAAGTTCTTTTCAGAAATAAATCTAGTATTACAGGGGAAGGTTAAAACTGAAAATTTTAGCCTGAAAGGGTAGCCGTAGCGCGGATTGCTCGCGAAAACTCAAATTAGATAATTTTGATACGCGTATTCTATGCTGTTACGCGGATTTGCACAGTCCCCGACTATAATGCAATAATAAAATTAAGGGTTACCAGATTTAAATATTTCAATTTCGATGGGTAATTTGGTATATTGAAACAATGAATATGGGTAACATGGGTGACATGAGTAATTTTTTCAGATACACTATTTTTAGTTCCAAATTATACAACCAGCGCAATATTCTCAATACAATATCCGGGAAGAAATTAAATATCATTGCATCAATTATTTTGCAAAGCTACTTACAATAGAATTACAGTATTAATTTATAAGAAATCGCTGTCAATTAATTCCAATAATTGATGAAGTAAATGAGAATCTCACGTTTTTATGCGTTAAAGTGAAACGTCCGGTTTACTAATATTGACAACAGATGGCGTTACTGTCCATAATAAGTAGGTACTCGTGCTAACTTATCACTAACCTCCTTATTCATAAACGTTATTTAAGTTTAGGCAACAGTTTTTGTTCGAGCAAGACTGTACATTGCAATCGTCGCATTAGCATTTTTATCGACTTACGTTATGAAAATATTCCATTACAAATAATTTTAATTGTTTACGTCAATTCGTTCGGATACATCAAGCAATTAAGTCGCGCGTTCTCATATTACCATCAAACCCACCCTAATTACAATCAAGTTTTATAATATAATTAATCTCCAATCAATCTAATCATTTCTTCTCTCGTAAAGTACGTTCCCGTACAGATTTACTATGGTTAAACAATTTATTAAAACATAAATAGCGTTTATGATAAAGGTGTTATTATTTTAGTTATAGTTTTAACCAATCCTAACCATGCTTTTCAGCAAGGTTCTTGATCGGACGGGATGCAATTTTTGTATTACAGTTCAGGATTTTTAAATATTTCTAAACATTATTAATGTATGTATAAGCATATCTACGCTTAAACCAAATTATATTAGGTCCTTACCTATGAAATTGGTGTTTTGTATGGAGATTTTGGGGAATTCTGCATTTTCCATACAAAATTTTTTCAGCTTTCTTCACAACGACAAATCCAAAGATAATAATATTTGGCATCTATCATTAGACAAGCTTTAGCAGTATGTGTAATATCACACTTGAGAAAAATTATTTATCGTTTTTAAGTGAATGCAAATAAAATGATGTATTCGGGAGGCACTTAAAAAGAGTTCTCCGTGTCCAATTTTAACACAATTAAACTTACAACAAATTATCAAAACAAATCAAAAGAGCTCAAAAATATAATCTATTTTTAGAAGAGGTAATTATTTTTTAGGAATACTCTGAATCTTAATAGTTACAGACAAAATACTAAGAGAGAAAAAAAAAACACCGATTGCATAGGTAAGGACCCAATATGTTAACCTTAATCTCGTGAATAGGTGAATGCCCTTTCTACCTTGACGATAGCCTTAGTTGA
This sequence comes from Parapoynx stratiotata, assembly GCA_910589355.1. Lineage (NCBI taxonomy): Eukaryota > Metazoa > Arthropoda > Insecta > Lepidoptera > Crambidae > Parapoynx > Parapoynx stratiotata. The sequence continues at coordinate 18,130,540 of OU342458.1, forward strand.
CGCTTCACTGGCAAGATCCTAATTGAACTTAATGACTTTTACACTTGTGACCGGTTCTCAGCGACATTTTACGAAAACTGGTGATAAGTACTCTAGAAACCTCGTTCCAGACTCAGAAGTAACAATAGTAAATCAACATTTATTCTATTTTCTGGGTTCTGGGACCGTTCACAGTCATATACCCACTGATTAGTTTATACAATATACAATCACGTCTTTCTTCCTCAGAGACTCTCTTCTTTCTACTTTGTAATAAAATAAATAAATCTATTCAACACTGAATTATTTTTTCAAATTGGAACAGATAGATCTCTGCTTGAGCACTGTTAGAGAGGGATGGCGCTATTGATCCCACACAGCGCCATCCCTTTTTAACTGTGCTCAAGCAGAGATCTACGCTTGAGTTTGGTTCTGTAATACGGGCCTTACTTTCGTATTTATAATATTAGTTATATTGTAAAAAAAAAAGATCAAAATAGTTATAAATCAGGTTTGGTTATTATAATTTATTTCTTTTTAAATGGCGTATCCAAAAAACACTCTTAACAATCGACCAAGAAGTTCTTCGTCTGCAATATCCAGTAGACAAAAATGTAAAGGCATATCTTCACAAAAGGATACTCACCTCTTTCCTTTTCACATTAGACTCATACCTGCCTTTGAGAATTCTCTGATTAATCCTTTCAATCCACTCCAACCATCCAAACAATTACGCCATAAAAGTTAACAAAGTAACTGACGTAGATTTACGTACTGTGGCAACGTTGAAATAACGTACCGTTCATACAACAAGTTAATATACGAAATCAATGAAACATGTCCAATGAATTTCATGGCCACACATCAGCAGTTTTTATTCAATCATTTCTGGAAACATTTAAAAAAGGTTTTTCATTACACTCTGTGCCCTTGTTTCTATTAAACAATACTTATATTGACAATAAAAATACTTAAGTTGCAAAGGTATGACCTATCATTCGTGTGCGTCGTTTTTCGAATGTAATCTCTTAAAGATAAGTCTAAAGAATCAGTGAGTAAAGGAAAATCGGTCATAGTAGTACATAAATAATTTCAGAACTGACCACAACGAGACAAATAAATAAATAAACATTCACTCGCATAACACCCGTTCCCATAGGAATATCGAGATAAAAAGCCTATGACCTTTCTCAGGCTCTAGACTATCTGTGTACCAAATTTCGGTTAAATTGGTTCAGTAGTTTTGACGTGAAAGCGAGACAGACAGACAGAGTTACTTTCGCATTTTTAATATTAGTATGTTTTAATATTAGTATGGATTGTCTCTTACTTCAATCCATAATATTTAACAAGTCTTTTTTTTCTATGATAAAACAGTTGTGGTTAGCCTTGATCAAAGATCTTCTTGGGCAGTTTACATAGACATAGTCACGGGCAAACATTAGTACTAAAATTAAATATACACCGCATGTAGCGACTTTTGTTTATTCATCATTTTATTACGCAATTTGTGCTCTAAGCTCATAACATACGTCTTGTTTTTGTTTAAATAACACACAAGCATTATAATATCACTCGTATGTAATGACTTGAGTGGATACGCCGTGTCTTTTGCCATATGCTGTAAAACACCAATAACCTTCGCACGTTCAATTTAGAATCCTATGCTGTACAAAATAGAGTTGGACGAAACCACAAGCAGTACCTTTGTTTTCTTTAAGTGTTTACAAGAGCTTACCAAGTACAATACGCCACAGATATATTAGTTACAATGCCAGACCAAAAATTATTCCAATTTGATATGTGTGAGCTATTTTTAATGGTTACGGTGCTTCGATTGATTTGTTTTCAACAGTACTGTTTTAAGTGCCTGATAAATTTTGAGTTACATAATACTAATAAGTATAATAAGTCTTTTAAGATATTCATATGGCGAATTCGTACGTGCTTGTATAGGTTGTGTTCAAAACTTCGTTGCTCGGTATTTGTGATTATGTTTTACTAGGACTTAAAGAAAAATTATTAACTTGTACTACAAAATAAGCCTTTGACAACGAAGGGGCGTAAGCTGTTAATTTTCGAAACATAATAATCAATTAATATAACTTGAATTTGACTAAAAGCAAACGAAAGGAGTTGCGTTGGAGTTTCTGATATTATGTGTACAGATTCGAATGTTAACCAAAATCACCGACGACGTTGCGTAAACGCGGAAACGTGTTTTATTAACCAATAATTTGACAGTCACCTATATAAACTCCGTATTATTATCTATTTAAACAAAGCCCATGACATATAATCACGCCCATAGCTCCAAAGAGGCAGGCAGGAAAGTTATAGTCTGTATCTAACGATATTTAATAGAGTAATTAATAACTAAAGAAAGCCGTGTGGTAGCTCATTAAAAGAATACTACCAACCCATCTCTTCCCTTGGTTGAAGAACTGCACAACCATCCAATAGCTTATAGCGGGGACGGGCTCACCACCTGTCACGCTGAGTGCAGACACTACTTTGTGAAGCGCGGACTATGGCAATGGACTGCTTTTGAGGTTCTTTTGACTAGATTCTAACTAACCCTTAGGGGATAATAGTCGTGATTATATGCATGTAGGCAATAACTGAAGACGCTAGGGAAAACAATTCCATCATGCAATAAAAGCGAAGTTATTTAATAGGTGTTATGCCTGCATGCAACCGCACAACCTTCAGAAGGTCAAGTTGCAATCATACTGTGGAATTACCTTTTGACCTAGAACTTAGACTGACTCACGATGAGGCACAATGTCTTCTATGTAAACAAAGATATTGTATAATATTATGTATAATTTTAGAATACGTTTAAAATTTACTTTAAGGCGTTTGATGTTATTGTGAAAACAAATCAGCATTCATGTGTAGGCGAATCCAATCCTTATGATAAATCTAAAAAAAACATTGTTTTTTTCTACCACTACTTTTCTTACCTAGTTTGTGTATCAAAAAAGTATATTTTGATAGCATTTTCATTTTATATTTTTCATTATTAAAAAATCATTTTAAAAACAACCTGACTCCAATACAAATATAAAACAAAATTACCTAAACCACCGATTTGTTTCAGAACCGATCGGATATTTTGATTATAATTTACCAAGTAAATGACTCGTGCGGTTAAATGCGCGATGACCAGCATTGGAACCTGCGAATTATTGAGTACGATTTTTATACATTCCGAACTGCCACCCTGCTTTGTCCCCTTGGGGTGATAGAACGGATATTCTGACAGAAGACAGAAGAATGTTGAAGAATGAAGAAGAAGAATGTTGATGAAATGTACTGAAGTTTTAAATAAATAAATAATAATAATGTTCTGAACGCTTAAGGGGGACAGAACAAACGTTTTTGTCCGATCATTCACCCCGGGGGACAAAGCAAGGTTACAGTTCGGAATAATTGTTATGGATATTACCTTTTGGGGCAGATTAAGTTGTTACGGGTCCGGCGAACAGTGATTTTTTCATATAAACGTAATACCAAAATCATTTTCAATTTGAGAATATCTGGACAAATCATCGCTGTTATTCGGATTAAGAAAGTATTTCTCTATGTTTCTGTTAAAATTACATAATGATTAATTGCGTTTTTAATATGAAACAAATAAGCGGAAAATATGTCCGAACCGTCGAAAAATTTACGAAATATAATTGCATATATTTATAAGTTTATAAATATTTTGAACAATTTTTTTTTAACAGAAACATAGAAAAACACTTTCTTAATCCGAATAACAGCGATGATATGTCCAGATATTCTCAAATTGAAAATGATTTTGGTATTACGTTTGTATGAAAAATTCACTGTTCGCCGGACCCTTAAGTAGAAATCAGTAATTTTATTTATTTAATAAGCCAAAAGTAAAAACAAAAAGAAAACAAAGTCGTAAGAATCCTTGTAGATTGACGTGTTTTTGTCATAAAACACGTAACATTACGTAAAATAAAGCTAGTATCCCTATAGCATTATAAACCTTATCAATATAATAGGTTGGGGAAAAAGTTTATTCGCATTTTTTAAGAAAATTTAAAACATTTTTTAATATAGTTTATTTACATTTAACTAAAGTATGTAGGTACCATTTTGTTCGATAACTTTTTGCCATCTTGTAGGTAGGGACATGATCCCATTGCTATAGAAATTTTGGGACTTCTGGTCAAAATACCGCGACAAGTGGTTTTGGCAGTCCTCTCGTGATGTTAACCTGACACTGCCTAAAGAATTCTGAAGAGACCGAAACAGGTGGAAATCTGAAGGTGCAAGGTCAGGACTATACGGCGGATGCATTAACACCTCCCAGCCAAACTCTCTTAATTTTTGCTGAGTGGCTAAAGATGTGTGAGGTCTAGCGTTATCATGATGAAAAACCACACCCCTTCTGTTGATTAATTCCGGCCGCTTTCTCTCAACTTCTTGCTTTAATCTCATCAGTTGTTCGCAGTAGAGTTCAGAATCGATGGTCCTGCCTGGTGGTAACAGCTCATAATGAATAATACCCTTCCAATCCCACCACACACACAGCATCACCTTGTTGCGAGTTAACCCGGGTTTCGCCACAGTCTGTGAAGCCTGACCGGCCTTTGACCACGACCTTTTTCGCACGTTCTTGTCGTACGTGATCCACTTTTCATCACCAGTTATCAGCTTCTTCAACAATGGTTCAGTTCCATTACGTCGTAATAAAGAATCACAAATGAGTACACGGTTCATTAGGTTTCTTTCAGTGAGCTCGTGAGGTACCCAAATGTCGAGCTTTTTTGTGTACCCAGTTTTTTTCAAATGCGCCAAAACTGTTTTGTGGTCAATTCCCAGTTCTTCAGCTACGTCGTAACTACTGACATGCCGATCTTGCTCCACTTTTTCAAAAATGGCATCCATTTTATCTGTAATAGGGCGACCAGAGCGACGTGCATCTTTGACATCAAAATTTCCGGATTAAAAACGCTTAAACCAAACTTGTGCTACTCTCACAGACACTGCACTAGGTCCATAAACATCGCAAATTTTTTTCGCGGCTTGCGTTGCATTTTTACCTTTTTTGTAGTAAAATTTTAAAATGTATCGAATTTCTTCATTAGATTCACTCATCTTGGCGGTACGAAAAACAAATGAAAATCACACATTTTCCTAATTTGAATTTGGAATTATGTTCTTAAAAATTTAAACTTTCAATGATACCAAAACCAGCCAGATACAAATAGTATAGCCAAAGAGATTTTATTACAAGTTTATACATACAATAATGCGAAAAGACTTTTTCCCCAACCTAATATACACCAATTCTATGATGGTATGTACAAATAGTATTTATTTAAACGTCATACAATTTCGAGATTATATTAAGACTAGCATTTGTCCGCGACTTCGTCCGCGTCACCTACTTTGAGATAGTGTGATGGTATGTTGCCTATAGCCTTCCTTCATAAATAGGCTATTCAACACTGAACGATTTTTTCAAATTGGAAGGTATTTCAAAGGTAGCTTCAATTGGTGGAATTGAAAATTTACTCCTACTCCATTATTAGAAGTTCATAGTGTTCAAGTTCAAAGTTCATAGTGGCGTGAATTTGCCCTTCATTTTTTCTGGAAGGCGTTATTTAAATCTTTTAACATTCACCCGCATGGCACTCGTTCCAATGGGGAACAAAATATCGGAATAAAAGATAGCCTAGTCCTCTCTCAGATACTTGACTACCTGTGTACCAAATTTCGGTTAAATTGGTATATTACAGTAGTCGTCGTTCTCAGCCCAAGTTCGAGCTGCTTTTAATGTGTACGAGTAGGTAATGCTCATTTTTTTAAATGTGTATTTTATATTTTTTACAAAAAAAATAATGAAGAATTAAGATGAATGAATGAAGAAGAATAATGAAGAATAATGAGTCGTGCTGTAGCGGCTCATTAAAAGAATATCTACTACTAACCAATCTCTTCCCTTAGGTGTCGTAAAAGGCGACTAATGGTCTAAGAACAGCACAACATCCAATAGCGTATGGCTGCGACGGGCTCACCACCTGTCACGCCGCACTTGTGCAGTCACTGCTTGGTGAAGTGTAGACTATGGCAGTGGACTGCTTTTGCGGTGTTTTTTTTTTTTCAAACAAAATAGAATTCTGTTCTCGCTATCCGATAATCGGTTCGCTCGGACCGGCCGGCATCCGATAGTTTTTAATCAATACCATACCGTGACCACGGCCTATGGGCAAAAACATCATGGTCGGCAGGAAATTGTATTAAATTGACCGTTCACTCGACTTTTGAGGTTTAATATGCAGAACATCCGAGGACGGATCATAGAACTAATTGGCTGTATTGTATTCTCTTATGGGACTTACTGGATGATGCAACTTGATGCAGTTTATAATTGAAGCCGGGAAATGAGTACATAATGAATAAGTTATGCGATTTTCATTCCGAAATACATTATGTTTTATGCAATATTGCCTGCTTCGTTAAAATTTATTTGGTCTGTTTTCGAATGGTAAAGAATATTTCAGTATTAAGCCATATATAACCGTTAGTCCTCTTGTGTTACACAAGGGTCCCTATCTGTTTGCGTATTATTTTCAAGCATAATATGAATTGGCATAATGAAATCTACTATAATAATTACGCATAATTGATTTTGGCATAAAATTTATGCATAATTATTTACGCATAATTACAAATGGCATAACCATCTTAATCAGCTTTACTCGTTGTCGTACCTAATCGACTTAACGTTATGCCGTAAACTATTATGCGGAATAATATTATAGATAATTACATTAGTCTAAATTATAATTATGCGAAAAAATATTGTGCCAAAAGAAAATTATGCTTAAGATATATTATGCCAAACTACATTATATGTCTCGTGGTATGATTTTTAGGTTTTTTAAGGGTTGGCAACGTGCTGGTGATGCCCTCGGTGTTGCAGGCGTCCATGAGCTACGGTGACCACTGCGCATCTGTGTGGCCCGTATGCTTGTTTACCCTGGTGGTATAAAAAAAAAGATTATTGGCGGAGGGGCGGGGAGGAGGGGAGGGGCATCGGCGGCATCGGTATTTTTCAATCAGTTTCTCCCCTTTCAAGACTACGGCTGTGACGTCACAGACGTTAAAAAGTTGACACGCTTGGTTTCAATAAAAATCGTTATACTTGCGTTGTCTATGCCTATGTACCTTCATCTGTGGTGACGACACATCGAGCGTTCTTAGTCATTACAGCTTAGATTATCTACATACATCACAGTTATAAATTTCAGTTCATGAATGGAATTCACTGACAGCACATGCCTCCTTCTTCCTCTCCCTTCCTCTTCGTAACTGCAGCCTCCTTGTTATAACTCTGTTATCTTTAATTTAGCTTATGACTTGCATTGTACAATCGACCAAATTGATTCATGACCCACTTAGACAATATTTGGATTACTACTGTCTATTGCACTTAGGACGTTTTACGTACGTTTCCAAGAAAACCTGTATACATTAGAATTTTGCTTGCATTTAGATGCTACGGAAAAATGACATTATGGTGGGTCAGAAATCTATTTCTTCGATAGTGCAAGTAGTTCGTGATGCCAGCAATAGGCTCCTATTCTATTGTCTGTACAAAAACTCTTTGGCTGTTTCAATTGAAGATGACACACAAACAGCAAAAGAAATAAGTCAGCGAAGAAACAAATAGCTTACGTCATTTAAACGAGGAAAACATTGGCTAAAACAAATGATTTTTTAAAGAACTGAGCGATTCAAGTAAATCACATCAATGAGCACAAACCATATAACAATAGCTGGTTATATGAAGAACGTCTTTTTAAATAAATTAAAATTAAGCTCCAAGCATACCAATACATATATCCAATACATATAATCATTATTCCTATGTCCTGGACGAAGTTGACAAGGTGTTTCCAAGCACCGAACATAAAGGGTTATTACGCTTCGGATTTTGATGAGGAGCTTGGTGCCGTAGTGGCTTAGTGGTTAGTACGCTTTGGCTTTCGATCGACAACAAAGTTACCTTCGCTATCGTCAGGTCGTGGATGAGTGGCCAAAACATTGTGATCTCGAACTCCTCCTTCGGAAGGCACGTTCAGCCGTTGATCCCGGTCGCTATCGTTCCACCCACCAGCATTTGGCCAGCATGGTGTTACGGCCCATACTCCTCATTTTTTTCTCCATGAGGGAGGCCTATGCCCAGCAATGGGACGTATATAGGCTGAGGACGAGCACAGAGCGAAGCTGGCAATATTTATTAGGATTCATTCGAACACAGTGGTACAGGCGGGAATCATTCCGGCGACCTCCGAATTTCCGTGTAGGAAACGAGTTGATTTACGTATCTTACCAATCCACATTGAGCCAGCGTGGTGGTGTTATGTCATACTCCTCATGTGTTAATCCATGGGAAAGGCCTGTGCCCAGTAGAGGGGTGTATAAATGCTGCGAACGGAAGAACGGACGTAACTTACTCGATCAAACCAAAAAATCAGCTGTGCGTAACCCACTAGTATAATAAAACGACACCAGCCAGGCGTGACTTGACAAAGTTATCAACAAGATCGCCCATGTTCCATATGTAGGTCGTATTTGTTTTGACTACATGCGCCGGAACAAATCAATTGGACAGTAGAGACTGTGCCAAACACCGAGGTGTTTTGAAAACCAACGCACTGGACAATTGACTGGCGATCCAAGTGATTGTTGATTACTGGACAGTCCAGGTCCGTAATAAGCAAGCTTATGCACACATGACTCAGTATTTTTTTATATAGATAAACCAGATAAACGACCCCATCTCACTTGGTGCTTATCAAGAATGAGGTCAAGAAGCAAGGGTAACTGATGCGATAAAAGTATATTGCACCAACCACCCCCACCTAGTCGGCCTGCATAGTTCTTTTTCACGCCTCTCTTGAAAGATCCGGGATTATATGAAGGAGAGAACCCATGGGAAGGCAGCAAATACTACCACAACTCTCTACTATTACTTAGATTGTGTGTTTATGAGACTGGCTGTGCTGGTGTTTATGAGCTGTGCCGCCAGCTGCCATCGTACTAATCCCAGCAACGAGTTGTGGTTAAATTGTCTATGATTATTTAACTAAGCTAAGCTGTCATATCACGACATCATACGTTTTCGCCATTGGTCCTTATTTAACCTACTGGTCAACCTGAACACGGATCAAAAAATGACCATTATTAACATATCAAAATTGTGTATGTATTACGTAAATAATGTACTTTCAAATGTACAGACCACCGACAAATTCTCTTACGACTATAGAATGAATGAATATGATCTACAAGCAGAGCTATTAAAACCTAAGACATCATAATTCGTCGAAATCGTATAACTGTAATTTTGATAAGACTGTAACATTAAACCGAGAATTAAAGTTATCTGTTCTACTAACTCATATCCGACGAATATTCGTCATTTGATACCATTTATACATGATATTCGCACTGTTGCAATACTAGATAGCGGCCACCGTCGTGCCTTCTTAATTAGCCGCCATAATAACAATGTTTTAAACATTGTTGTATTCCGGCAATTAAAGGTTCCAGGGCCAGTTCCTTGGTTGTTGAGGAATACAGGTTAAGCTCGTTTCCACCTTCGGGCTTATCGTCACTCACCATCATGTGGGATGAATGAAGATTTTTTTTAATTTATTGTTTCGCTGTTTGTTTGTACAGGCTAATCTGCGAAATGGCTGGACCGATTTTAATGAAATTTTACATGGTGATTACCTATATCCCTGATCAACATCTTGGATACTTTTTATTCCAGAAATTTAAAGGGTTCCCTTAGGATGGTTAAAAAAAAGAGGGAAAAGTTGCGGGCAACTACTCATATTCACTAACTGATTTATCTAATCTCGATTCAGCTTCATGCATTGAAATCCCATCTGAATCCATCCAGCACATAACCAACATAACAGTCAATGTCTCTCATCCTCATTAAATTTGTACAAATTCCACCACATGCCTAAGTACATAAGTCACTCCCCAAGGAGTAATGACGAGATTTGATTTAGCGGATCCGCTTATGGTTGAAGGAAGTAATCTCGAAGGCTTAATAATTTAACCCGAGAGGGATTAATTATACATCCATAGAATTATAGCATAATGCCTCCTACTGTTTAAATCCAAATTTGAAAGTAGACACTTGATTTGACAAACAGATTTCTGAGGGACGTTTCATAGGTACGCTAGCCGCCAGCGCTGGCCAAAAGCGCCGGCGAGATTTTTTTTATATGACAGGTAAGCTCTTGCCGTTCATCTCAACTGATGGTAAGTGACGATAAGGCCGAAGGTGGCTATCTTACCTGTAATTTCCGGAATAGCTAGCCAGGCGGGCTTAGAAGCCGTACCACCAACCAAACCGAACAGAAAAACCCCTGCCCCCGTTGGGAATCGAGCCCCGGACCTCCCGATCTACACCTAGTGGTGTCAACCAGAGGGGTGGTTTATTTCCATACATTTTGACCTATAAGCAGGCGCGTGTGGCTGTAAAACGATGTTAGTAGCTCCGTGTAATTGTGAGCGCGCGCGTGGCCGGCGCTGGCGGCCAGCGTACCTTTGAAACCACTGTTAGCGATAAGGCTGCCTGTACTGCAATTGTTTTCCTACGTGTTAATATTCTAATATTCTTCCGACACATTTTGACAGTTCAGTAGCGTAATGTTCAGGAACTCGGTGGCGTATTAGTTCGTACGCTCTGGCATTCGAAAACATTTTTGAAAACAAACCTATTTTGCCATAGTTTGTCCTTTAATAACTAGTTCCTTCTTGCTTCGAAAACCACGTTAAAAGGTCTTGTCTCCTTATTCTAAACTGTCGGTTCACAGATCCAATTCGGAAAGTCACGTCCCATCTCGCTCTAATTATTCGCAATAAAAAGTGACAGGAATAGAGATTCCGTGATTCGTTTAGTTTCTGACAGTTTAGAATAAGGGTACTGGTCGCTTCTGAAACCGTTTCTGCTCACCAAATCACGTAAGGCCAGTGTTGGGGTGTGATTCAACATACTCCTTGTGTGTCTCTTCATACAGGAAGGCGTTTGCCCAGCTGTGGGACGTTGAAAAACTTATGTCGCCTATTAAATTAAATCGGAAATAAGCTGCCCTACTCTGTAACGTCAAATGTCATGTATTTTGATATTTTTTTAAAAATGTTCGAAATAACAAAAATACTATTCATATCCAATGAAATTTGGTTAGAAAGTAGGGAAATAGATCGCTCTTAGCGTTAAGGCCGCCTGTACTGCAATTGTTTATATTCAAAAAGAATTCTATCTTTCTAATAACACAATTTTAATATGAATAGATTACGCTGCTCGCTCTTTTATCCATGATTCATGAATAACGCAATCACAACTTTCAATGAATAGTTCTATCATATAAATCGACATTCCTGTCATATATTTATTATGTCTGTCATCGCTTCTACACAACCATAACAGTGTTTTGAAATTCTTACTACATTCGTCATTATATTCCTTCCTTTCCATATCAGATATATTTCTTTCTATTACCTTGCATTACTCTTCAATTATAACTTCCTTACTCAATTATAAATTCAAGTCATCAATAAAATTAGTAAACACTACTTCCCCAAAGAGCATCTAATCAAAACTGACCAAAAACCCTAATGCTAGTTGAAGGGAATTTTGTTTAACGACATATAATTACGCGGGCTGACGGGAACAGTTTGTTCCCGTCAGCTCTCCCGATCCCAAAATTGTTTACTTGTAACCATCTAAAAGGTTTTGCATGACGGTGATGAATCCGTGGTTCTGCGGCTACTGTGAAGCTGAAACTAATAGTGTAGACTTTGATTCAATCTGACTTTTAACTTGCTAAGTTTAAGGTTGAATTTATTATGAATGCGTTTTAGTTCATCAAAAATATTTAATTACATCCCTAATGATTTTGCTTTGCATTTGAAGCACACATTACATGTGGTTGAAATCAGGAACTACATTAAAATTTTAAGATATGAATTTACGACCTCCGTGGCTGAGTGACTTTTAAACTGGAAAAGTATGACGACCACCGTTGTCGAGTGGTCTGTACGCCGTTCTCAAGGCGTCGTTATCTCGAGAGGCTATGGGCTCGATCACCGGTGGGGACAAATGTTTGTGTAAGTCAAGCAGTTGTTATCGGTGTCTCGGATGATTATGTATTGTATATGTAATCTAGTATCCGTAACACAAGCAGCATTAGTTGGTTTAAATGGGGCTAGTTATTAGGTGTGAATGTCTGAAGATTTTTATTTATTTATTTTATTTTATCAAATGTATGAAATTATATAGCAGGCCTCCGGGAAAGAAGAAAACATAGTATTGACCAAGGCTTTAAGAAAGATGAATCGACAGTGTTAGTTGAGGCGGGCGCTCATAAGGCAGGACGTGTACTACCCTCATAAATAAAATCCGGAACGAAATTGGATGGTAATGGTTCATAGTTAAGCGTACAGCGTTCATAACTTCGTCACGTAAATCAGTACCCAGCTTCTGAGTCATATTATCTATTGTTTGCTCATCGTCTAGATTTGTTTACCTTAATTGGCATTCACAACAGGTTTGTGTTGTACAAAACACAACACTATCGGTCTCTGGACTCCCGTTTGGTCATGCTACCAGAAAAAAATTTACTATGAGAGGTCAATGTACTGGTAAATGGTTTGGCGTCCTGCGGTCTACTCAAGGTACACAAGAACCTTGCTTAAATGTAGTCAGAGAAGGAGTCCTTAAATGCGATGTTTGAAATCGTTAGCTCTGTGTAGATTGTTGGTCATTGTTCTGTATAGTTGACACTCAATAAAATATAAATCTTTAAATTAGTCGCAATGTTTGGGTCTGTGGATTCGAGAATGCTATCTCCATATATATATCTGCCCAAATAATTATCTTGCTGTTCAATTAATAATTCTACTGACCAAATAATTATTTTTCTGCCAAAGTTATAATGTTGCTGACAAAATATTTGTTTGCTGTCCAAATAATTTTTCGGCTAACCTTGTTGTTGCTGACCAAATAATTAAATAGCTGCCCAATTTACTTCCCTTTTATATACATATACATACATATAATCACGACTGTAATCCACTTCACTATGCAGTAACTGCACATTTGCTCATATAACCTACCAATATATGCCTATATTTGCCTTTCATATAACTTTTAAAAAGGCGTGACCTTTATGTATTTACACACAAGCAAGTCCGGCAAACCGACGATTGCAGGATTGTTTTTGATTGTACCGTGTGCATAGTTCGTAGCGATACGGCTCGAATGCTTCGGTTACGATATTGAAAACAAAGTTAAATTGGTCGTAGTTGTACATATTTACGAGTGGAGGTAAATTGCATTTGCATGCCCTGCAGGAATGATTCCCTGAGGAATTTGCTAATGTCAGTAAGCAATGCAATTCGATACGATTTAAACTAAAATTAAAAAAATATATTATTATATAAGGTGCCAATGGAAAACCAGCGAGCGTCAGGAGTCAAAATCCTAATATGCTGAATTAGCTAACTGTTTTGGCCCAGTCCCTATCTAGATAATATTCGTACTCGTATGTCAACACGCTTATTTAATATTAGCTTCACTTGTAACTATGTATGTAAGAAAATCTTGGAATCTTAATTTGACCCACTTCCCGGTCTTCGATTAGGATGAAATTTTGCACACGCTCTGAGTTCTGATGACAATACATGAGTAGCTAAGAAACGTCACTACAAATCCAATATGGCGGCCTTCCCAAGATGGCGGACTGGCTGTTTGATATGCACCCCCATGATATGGGTATTAAATGAAAGGGTTTGCTGAATGAGATACGAAAAAAATTATCTCGTGACCTAAATCCAACATAGCGGCCGTCCCAAGTAGTAAATTAAGTAGACTAAAAAGTTTAAAATAAAAATAATAATAGTAAAAGCGTGTTTTTTAGTTTTTTAAAGTATTAGGTCCTTACCTATGAAATTGGTGTATTGTATGGAGATTTTGGGGATGTCTGCATTTTACATACTAACATTTTATCAGTTTTCTTCACAATGACAAATCCAGAGATAATAATATTTGGCATGTATCATTAGACAAGTTTTAGCAATATGTGTGTGAACACGCTTGATAAAAATTATTCATCGTTTTTATGTTAATGCAAATCAAATGATGTATTCGGGAGGCAGTTAAAAATAATTGTCTTTGTGTCTAATTTTAACACAATTAAACTTACAAAAAATTATCAAATTAAATAATACGAGCTCAAATATATGGTCTATTTTTAGTAGAGGCAATTATTTTATAAGAATGTTCTGAATCTTAATAGTTACGGACAAATTGCTAAGACAGAATAAAAACACCAATTTCATAGGTGAGGACCCAATATTATTTTTTGTATTTTTTTTGTTTGTGTATAATATCAGATATGCATTCTTTTATGTTCGTACAATGTCTTGTGGCTGTGTCGGAACAAATGTATATGCTTTCTTTCTTCTTTTTTAGGTACTGCTGAGGAAATGACGATAATGAGGAAAGTTTTTGTCACGTACCATGAAGTGATCTAAAGGAAAATAGATTTTGTTAGTAGCTACAATACGGGGGACAACGTTGATTAAAATTTTTGGATGCTCTTATGAACGATCCTGTGATTCAATAAATGTGCTCATTTATTTTAAAATGTAAATGTGATTTGGATTTTGTTATTTTATCGGTATCGGAATCAGTACCATCACTATTTTGGCTTAATCTTGTAATTAATGTTCAAACTAATTCGCCCTCGTTTCACCTTATTGGCTGTCACAGTGAAGCCGAAACCCTATGTTAGTTTTATCAGATTGTTGTGGACAGATCTCTAAGGCGGGGTGCTGGAATTCCCTATAAAACCTTTGAAGCCCAATCTATGCTATTTTAAATTAAAATGTTATCTATAAGAAAGGGTTATCATAAAGATCTAATATTTTATATGGGACATTGATCGATATCTATTGATACATCATCGGCAGCCCGCAATCTCTCAAGTTTCGCCTCTCTCTATCTTTGATCCCTTTACCTTTAAAATAAAAAAAATAAAAAAATTTTAATGTGTGTGTTTTCTTTCATTTTATTTGTCATATCATATTATGTCGACTTCTAATTATTAGTAGTTCAACTTTTACTGTCTTTAAATTATCGTTTCTTATTTTAGTACATGCAAATTCTGCAAAACTACTCGTCATTTATCAAACAAACCTATCTCGTCCACGACCCAAGTCAGAGCTAGGAAAGTATTGCCGGCTACTCGTAATAAATAATTTTCTGTATCTCTGACCGCTATCTGTTATTTTTATTAATTTTTTATGTATATGTATTGCATTTTTCTGTAATAAAAATGATGATCAATTTCGATTATACCGGAATTCGCCTGCAAAGCCCGCATAGCGACACCGGATTAAACTCTTAATGAGATTTATAGAGCACGTAGACAATATGCTGCTATCATAAATTATTAATATAAAAACGCTGTGAAATATCCAGGCAAAGATTTCTCAAGAGATTTCGACATTGTTTAAAAAGGATCTAAAAAATTTTTGAAGGGTAATCAGCTGGATAATGTTATTGGAAACTACTCTCTGGCTACTTTGTTGGTGCTTTCTTCCAATTTTAACTCTCGGGCGTATTCTTGGTCGTCAATAAAAAACGTACGTAATATCAAACACTTATTGAAGATACCATAGGGTCGAAGTTCCCTGAGTTATTTCAGCCCCACCACAAGAATAAAAAAAACACAAACTGAACATTGCAAAAACATTCATAAAAACTTATATGTTATAAATACACCTAGCAAGTGTTTCCATCTTTCCCCAGAGATTGCTTCTTTTACTTTGAATCCAGCACAAATTTGACAGTCCTATCGCATTAATGTACGAAGGATAACGTATAAAATAGAAAATAACTATCATTTTATCTGCCGGCCCACTGCCGGGCTAAGGCCTCCATAACTTAGTAGAAATCAATATGAAAAATACGTTCATGTGAATCTAAAAATTTTTATCTCAGATAATTCTGTCCACGAAACGGAAACTTAATGCCAACCCACCTGGGCCCCGATTCTCCAATTTACAACAAAAACAATAAAATGGCTATAGTATTTCACAATGTTTCAAATTTTTGATATTTCGTAGACTAAATGTAAAGATAATTGATTTTCAGACCACGAAATGTTAAAAATTTTACCATTGAGACACTATATCCATTATATTGAATAGTTAAGCTGAAGAAAATTTATTATCAGGCTCCAAAATGTCAAAATTTTGACTATTCAGATCCTATTGTGCCATTTGTAAATTAGCAGTTTCGGGGCCCTGTTGCGCCGACCCCACGTAAAGTGGGAAAAGAGCAAGAAACTAAGGCCAGTACACGACCTAAGGCCAATACACGAACTAAGGCCAGTTCACGAATTAAGGCCAGTACACGAACAAAGGCCAATACACGAACTAAGGCCAATACACGAACTAAGGCCAATACACGAACTAAGGCCAGTTCACGAATAAGGGCCAGTACACGAACTAAGGCCAATACACGAACTAAGGCCAATACACGAATTAAGGTCATTACACAAACAAAGTCCAGTGCAGCTTCAGAACCATACTTAAGCGTAAAAAGGGTAAAAAGGCGCTTTGTGGGATAATTAGCTTCGTCCCTCTCGAACTGTAACCGGCCTAAATGTTTCGCCAACTTAACTACACACAAACACAACGATCGTCAACACAGTATAACTTAACACGTTCCCTCTTATTTCCTATGTTATTTGATGTTTCTGCCCGTGCGCTCGCGCTCATTCAGGTATTGGATGGTTCTATTTACCACGCAAAGGTACTCCAGCTTGGCTTCTAGCCAGACCAACTACCGGGAGATTATTCTCTAAGTTGGCACTGACTTACCGACTGATATTACAAATATATTGGTACCAGACCAGCTGCGCGAAGCTGAGAAATTGTAAACTGAATTTACTGCCAAGAGACAAAAAAATCTACTAATTTCTATCAAGCAATTCTATAGGCGTTAGAGCATTTATTTTTGAACTCATTGAGAATCATTTCCTGCTAAGATCTAGGCTTTGTAAATCAATGTTATGTTTACTTAAATGTTTTCCTTTTTACATTGTCAATGTGTTATTTTAAACCTTGAAATCGCTTCATAATTTTCTGATGAAAGTTCCAAAAATATCTATTCATGTTCTACAATTTAGTAACTGACTGATGCAAGCTCAGCTTGATTAATATTAACTTATTAGCTGTTGCCCGCGACTATGGTTTTTTAACTATCCCACGGGAATCCTTTAATTTACTGGAATATAAAAATATGTAAGATGTTGACTAGGGATATAAGGTATCACCATGCAAATTTTATTGAAATTGAGATTAGCCCGTACAAACAGACAAACAGGCAGAGGCTGAATTCTTTTTTTTTTGTATTTTCACTCATATTACATCCCCCTTGGCTTTAACCATTTTTTTTTTCTATGTACAAACATTCAACCTTTTTTATTGTTCTGTGGTATAGATTATGGATTAATCACCTCACCCATAAAATTAGGAAAAAAGTTCGAAATTGTTCAAAATTGTGAATGGAAAAGGCGTGGAATAAAAAAAAAAATTAATTAAAAGTTTGTTGTATCTGTATGTATGTGGGTGTGTATGTGTGAGTCTGTCTGTGGCGTCGTAGCTCCCAAAGAGACGAACTGACTCGATTATTTTTTGTTTATAAATTAAAAAGTTTTTTAACCGAACACAATTTTTTAAATTTACGTTTTTAGAAAAGTCTGTGGCAAGGAGTGTTTTCTTCGTAAGCCTATTACAATTTACTAAATAAATGTGTGCGTGGCGTGCGTGTGTTTTTGTGTGACGTTTGATTACCGATATCATGTTGCGGTCTACCGGTATACTGTTCGTTTCCTTTATCAACATAACATCAAGTGCAAACCATCGCTTTGTTTGTTTATACAGCCATCATTGTCAGCCTGCGTATAATTTAATTGTGGCACATTTTCCTGCAAGAACCGGCTCTCAAGGTCGGTACAGTTGTTCGCATATTTAATGCGACCACGTTGATGAGATCCACTTAATCTTTTCCTGTATTATCTGTGCTGCCAGCATTGATCTGCATAAAAAGGAAACATTAAAATCGCCTGTTTTTCTAGCATATCCTACATCAGCATGCATTCTCTTATCTGCATTCTGCTCTTCTTGCATTATCTTTATGGTGTATGAGAGTAGCAGTGCACTATCTAGAATTGTAGTACATATATTTTTTTTTTTCTCTTTTTTTTTCTTGGCATCTACGGAAGACCAGCGTCGGAGCATTATTCAGATGCATCGACTATGCTGAGTATACAACATGTCGAATCTATTATTATATTCAGTGTATCATGGTTCTTAATAAAGTTTATTTCTTTCTTTCTTTCTTTCTTCCATTACCAATTTTTTTTAAAGAACTAGAATTATAAACTCCTTAAGGGAGTGACGTCAGTTTCAAGATATCGCCACCTCGCAGGTTCGAGTTCGATTCGCAGTACGTTCTTCGAGTTTTACTGAGTTTTCTCAGCCAACGCCAAGCGTGCCACACTATTTTCATTACTTTTGATATGAGGTTGACTCATACACAGAGCCTATTACACAGAGCTACTAAATGTATGGAAAACTCGCCGGCGCTATTGGCTAACGCTAGCGGCCAGTCTACCTATGAAACATCCTCGATCATCGGTGCCGGACGCTACTGCAACAGATTTAATTTCATTTTGACATAATTACATGATAAATAATTTGAAAAAGAAAATGATCGTCAATTAATAATTAATTATTCTTACATAAAGAAAAATAATTTGAACAATACTTATAATAATAAAATAAAATTTATAATAATTTATAAAATGTCAAATATAGGTGGTATAATAGAATTAACTAATTTGTCACACTTGATAAAATTCAAATGATAAATGTCCCGATATTAATAAAATGTGATTACTTAGTGTAAAGTCAAAAATAAAAAATAATTTAAAATAAAAAATTAAATTCGTAATTTATATCACCCACCAGTGCAGATTGGGCCAGCTTAGTGGGGTTGCCCAGCTATTCAGTAGAGGTTTAAGCAACTCTCATAAATACTAAAAGTCACCGACGCGTGCGCTGCCATTACTGTGCCACTGCGACATCGGAATTTCTGTAGGTTCTATGGTCAATGGCTTGTGGACATTACCACTCGTATTTTCGTCCCGTCTATCACATACCGCGTTCACGCATTAAAAAACAGTAAAGGTTATCGATAACGTATATGTAAACTAGTAATTTTATTTCAAAGCACGTATTTGGGTATCACTAATATTATCAAATGCATGTATTCGTAAAATCCCGATTGAAAATTTTGAAACAGGTAAATCGAGTTTAGATCATTGTTTGATATCATATACCTGGAGCTCTTGAGTATACATAGTGAAAGTCAAATAATTTATTCAGTTTAGGTATTTACATACTCTAATGAATGTCAAATTTTACCGTTCACTAGCTACCAGGAGGCCTTGTTCTGAGAAGAACGGGCAAGAAACTCAGCAAGTTGTGCCCTCCCTTTACAATATAATTGTTTTTGAAAGATTTTACAGTATGCAATGTCAAGAAAACAAAGAAATTGTTAATGTCGACATCATACATAGACCTTTCCAGACTGTAACTTCTTCCATTACAAAACTGAGTGAAAACAACAACAACAACAATATATTAATATTTAAGACTAAACTGTTTCATCTTCTAAATAATCATTAATACAATAATATCCTTTAGTGATCAATACTTTCTTGATATGTTTTTTAAATGCATTAAGTGGTAGTTCCAGTACATTGTTTGGTAGTACATAGAAACATATAATCATGAACATTAACTTTAATACAAATAATAACTTTAATACAATGGTTTAATATAATTTTGAAATAATTTATAATAAACTATTTATTTTTTAAAGTACATATTATGTAAAATGTCCTATGAAATAAAATTATTTTTGATTTTCAATTTATTATCCCCTAAGGGTTAGTCAGAGACTAGGCAAAAGCACTGCAAAAGCAGTCCACTGCCATAGTCCGCGCTTCACCAAACAGTGGCTGCTCATGTGCGCAGCGTGACAGGTGGTCCGCTATAAGCTATTGGAGGTTGTGCAGTTCTAAGTCTTACGACACCCAAGCAACTTATGGGCAGCTATTATTTTTAAATTGGTCGGCAAAATAACTAGTTGGGCAGCAACTTATTGGCGGCAGATATTTCTAATTGGTCCGCAAGATTGGGCAACAACTCAAATGTTTTATCTGCTGTCAAATTGTATAATATAATTGTTATTATTTTTGTATGACCCTTAAAAATAATATTTATAATGTCAAGTAGACATTAATGTTCTTTTTAAGGGTCATAAAAAGACCTTAACCTAATATCTATCAGAATACATTTCCTAGGAATTTGATCCTTGATCATTCATTGTTCCTTTTCCTACATTTTATACATTTCCTGTAACATATATTTATATTGCATCTCAAATAATTATTTTGCTGGCCAAATAATTATATTGCTGACAAAATATTTGTTTGCTACCCAAGTAATTAAATGGTTGCCCAATAAATGACTTCCCATTATAAATTTGTTAAATAAGATTTTCTTCTCATTATTTCTTTAATTTTCATATCTCAGAGTCTTTGCTCTGATGACAGATATTTGTAATAATATGTAATCGAGACTTTGGACCAGAGGTTTACCATGTATTTCGTAAATATCCTCATAATAATTAGGAATGTCTATCCACGGGGTAAATAGCAGCGGGAATCATCTAAACTACCACATAGGGTCCAAGTACTCTAATTTGTCATAGCCCCGTCGACCTCAGCCTATATACGTCCCAGTGCTGGGCACATGCCTTCCTCATGGAAAAACACATGAGTATGGGCCGTAACACCACCACGCTGGCTGCAGGTAGGTGGGCAGAAACAGTTGCAATCGCGACCGGGTCAACAGCTTAACGTGCTTCCGAAGCACGGACTAGTTCGAGATCACAAAGTTTTGGTCACCCATCCAAGGTCTAACCATGGTGAAGGGAGCTTGTTTTCGATTTCGAAAGCCAAAGCGTACTAACCACTAAGCCACCGAGCACCTCAGCTGTTATAGCCCCATCATAACAATAAGAATCTTTATCCGACACCATCGTTCCCTGATGACAAGCCTAAATGTGTGCGCGTAAAAAAAAACATTTATTATTATTTAACCAAAGGCAGTGACACCATTATTAGGTATATTATTCACATTTACTGTCACTTTAATTGCTCATAACTCTTACCATAATTACTGTGAATTATGAGCAGTAAAAGTAATATTACTAACCCAACACGCATCTTGCCGGTTCTTCTCAGGTTTTTTAAAGTTCTGTATAAAGTCTGTTGGGTTACTTTTGAATTTTTTCTTTTCTTATATTGACATGTGCTCGTTACATCATCTCCGTATCGTTACAGGATCGCCTCGCTCACGGGCTATCCACGCGTGGACCGCAGGTGGACTATTCGGTGACCACACGTTTCTCGCACGCTGACCGCGTACAGAGGCTTTAGTGTAAGTTTTTGAGTATAAAATACGTTACTATTGTAGTTGCGTTAAGAGTCCAATTTGTATAGGAAACGTGAATAGCGCCTCTAGCGGAACGTAACGCATACTAAGTTTCCCATACAAATTGAGCTGTTAACGCAAATACAATAGTAAGGTATTTTATACTAAAAAACTTACACTAAGGCCTCAGGTTCCGAGTAGTTCCGTTCCGTTCGTTGTTTTTATTTATTTATTTAATAATTTATTGTACACAATAAAGAAATAAATATACAATGAAGAAATAAAATTACAATAGGTAGGGCTTATATCTATAAGTATCTCTTCCAACCCACCTGCGACAGGAGAAGTGCTCAAAGAGAAAAACAAGTTGTTTTACTCATTTATTTGTGGACATCGCGTTGACCATTCGTTGATCATGAGACGCAGCGGCGCTGATCGGGTGCCGGGTGGCTCTAATGAGCAATGACCTTTAAGGGAATTAAATATTGTCACCTCTAAAATGTGTATATGTTGCAGTCAAAAGTACTTTTAGCTGAACAGCCATCTGTCCACTTTTTACCAGTCAAATGTGGTCCCGACTGAAAGTTAATGGCTATGAGTACTTTTGACTACAAATTTGCGGTTAAAAGTAACCAATCAAACTTTTAACTGTTATTATAGTTAGAAGTATTATTGACTAAAGGAAACGATCAAAAGTACTTTCGACTGATTTTGCTATTAGGTCCTTACATATGAAATTGGAGTTTTGTATGGAGATTTTGGGGAACTCTGCATTTTCCATACTAACCTTTTTTCAGTTTTCTTCACAACGACAAATCCAAAGATAATAATATTTGGCAAGTATCATTAGACAAGCTTTAGCTATATGTGTGATATCACACTTCTTAAAAATTATTTATCTTTTTATGTGAATGCAAATCAAATTATGTATTCGGAAGGCACTGAAAAGGTGTTGTCTCCGTGTCCAATTTTAACACAATAAAACTACAACGAATTATCAAAACAAATCAAAAGAGTTCGAAAATATGGTCTTTTTTTAGAGGAGGTAATTATTTTTTAAGAATCCTCTGAAACTTAATAGTTACGAACAAAATACTAAGAGAGAAGAAAAACACCAATTTCATAGGTAAGGACCCAATATAAAATAGTTCTTTTGACTGGTTAAGAGTTTTGACTGCAACATATACATATTTTTGTACTCGACTGTACATGATAAACTTAAACATTATCTTACGTGCAGATAGTAAATATTCTACCGACAAAGATAATATTCATAGTAAACTATTTTTAATATCATTATAAGGTACAGTTGCGTGGCCTACATAATAATGACTTTGTATTATTATTGTATAAAAATCACGTGCGCTGTTCCGAACACGTCCTATGTTAAATAGCTAAGTGTGATGTCATTAAGTCCTGTGGATAGCATATTAAGGATAATTCCTTATTTTGTTTTTTTTTCCTTTTACTGATTTGTAAAAGGCTGCGATAACTGATTTGGGATAGTACACTCACTCCTCGTGCAAGAGAACGCCGTTTGAATCCCTACTAGCCTACGTAGTTTGAATGAAACTCATTGTAAATTAATATTACTATTAAATTGAGCCCAGTGCATAGACCTGGCCCTTCCACTCATACTCCAGATCACACCACTAAAGATCATAAACAAACCGACTATATGCAAGAGTTCACATTTTTTCTTGTTATGTTAGATGTCTTTGCCGCAATACGAGTACTTTTCGTCCTAGCGAAAAGACTATTAAAATTAAATTTTATACTTTACAGCAGAAAAGTTCTGATTGGAGTAACGGTGGACTGACAATCTGGAGGTCTTCAAGAGAGCCACATACAGGGAGGCATCGCGTCGGGGTCGCAAAGACCGACGATCTGAGTAATACTGGGGGAAGTTGCTGATGCAGGCGGCGCAGAAGTCGCAAGACTGATTAGTATCGAGAATTGAAATCGGGAAGGCCTATATTACTATTGATAAACCATCTAAGGAAGTTAGCGCAGTTAATGTTTTACAACTGAACCGTTCTGCGGAAATTACATCGTGTTTTGAGTAGAGCGACAAAACGTTCAACTTGCTTACAAGCAATCGAAGTTAATAAGCTATCACTATGTAATATTTCTTTGAAATCGGTCCAGCCATTTAGAAGATTAGACCGTACAAACAGCCGAACAGAGAAACAAAATTTTTTTTTTGTATTTGCCCTTTCCATGATAATTTCGAACCTTTTCATGTAACATTCAAAGTAAATCACTGAGGCCCAAAAAAATTTCTGACATTCTGTTTCAATTACACTCCTGTTACTAGAATAATGTGGTTTATTTCTCATAAACCTCTAAATACCTTAATACCCTCTCCAATTTATTCCAAAGCGTATATTGTTATACTAACGCTGTCTCTATCATTTGCTGAAAGAAAGACCGGCACAGCATCAGTTTTAGTTCATTGCTGAACATTGCCTTCTCTAATGTTTGCCATTTCACTATCTTCGGCAAATCAACAGTATCAGATAAACTTAGAAATAAAAACTTAACTTCAGTTAGAAAATAGACAAATATATCATAAATTTTTGACTAATCACAAAAAAAATTGTAAAACATCAACTACCACTAAGACCACAGATATACATTTACAAAGATGACGCAAATGCATGTACTGCGCGTGTACGAAAACCCCGACAAAACTTCGGGGTTTGACTGCTACTAGTCTGCGCGCGTTCGAGTGGCTGCAAGAACTCAAAAATGCCTCGTTGAGTGATGATTGGCGGAGGGGCATTGGCAGCATTGGTATTTTTCAATCGGCTTGGATCTCTCGCTTCAAAATTACAGCTATGACGTCACGGTAGACGTTAAAAAGTTGACACGCGTGGTTTCAATACCAATCGTTATACTTGCGTTATCTATTGGGTCCTTACCTATGAAATTGGTGTTTTTATTCTGTCTTAGTATTTTGTCTGTAACTATTAAGATTCAGAGTATTCCTAAAAAATAATTACCTCGTCTAAAAATAGACTATATTTTTGAGCTCTTTTGATTTGTTGTGATAATTTGTTGTAAATTTAATTGTGTTGAAATTGGACACGGAGACAACTCTTTTTAGGTGCCTCCCGAATACATCATTTTATTTGCATTCACATAAAAACGATAAATATTTTTTATGAAGTGTGATATTACACATGCCAAATATTATTATCTCTGGATTTGTCGTTGTGAAGAAATCTGATAAAATGTTAATATGGAAAATGCAGAATTCCCCAAAATTTTCATACAAAACACCAATTTCATAGGTAAGGACCTAATATGTAAATGTATATCTGTGATTCAGACACTACTCACATTTAGTCAAATTTTAAACTTTCTTTGTAAATATATCAATACCCATAAAATCAAACTGACATCAAGCCCTTCCTGTCTTCTTTATACCCTCGCTTATTTTTGTGCTAACCACCGTGTACTAGTGTGTAGTGTTGTACTAAATCACTGCTTATATTTTTGCAGTGCACTCATTTTTGCTATTCATATTTTGTGGACAAATTGGTTTTTATGTGCAATAAAAAGAATTATATAAACAAATTAATATGAAATATAATATAATATGTATGAATATGTGTGAATATGAATGAATATGTATGTATGTAGGCCCGGCCAGAATACCAGCGCTGTATCAGCTTCGCCTGATGCAGCATATGCTGAGGTCGGGTCCTAGTTGACCTTATATGTGATTGTTTGTGTATCTTGTGTCTTGCTTGTGCCTGTGGTCAATAAATGTTTTTCTTTCTTTTCTTTCATTCTTTCTTTCTTTATTATTCGTCGTCTTGTACAAGTAACCCACATGTCACCGACCGACCAGTGTTCCTTAAAAAACAGGTGCTCTACTTTGACATGTGTTTGGCTGTAATGGTTTGAGTACGCAACGACTGATTGCCAACACCGCGCTAAAGAAGAAGAGTGAACTTTATTCAGCGATTGTCCAGACGAAACCTGGGTTTAGGTGGACTGTCTGGATCACATATAAAATCGTCGTTTTACATAGAAACACGCCGAATGGAACTGAATAAGTTTCAGTTGAACTTCAATGGTACATTTTTACTAGGTACGTTTATGCCACATTTGAGAAGACCAATCTATCTCTACACACTATGTTTTCGAACCCTGTGTGTTTATCCGGTGTAAATATCCAGATTGAATTACAATACTTTAGTCTTCATGGTAATCGGTATTTATCGAGATAGAAGGTATGTTTTTTAACAGTTTTCCTTATGACAAAAGGACAGCGAACTAAAAACAATGGGGAATTATTTTCAAACTTCTATAAATAACGTCTTGGAATGCGATACAAATTGTTGGATTATTATTGCCTTTTTGGTCATAAAAAATATGTATTAGCCTTTTTTTATTCAAGACTACATGTGAATAAACAGAATAACCACGTGATCACATGATCACCGCCTTCTTCTTCTTCAACTTTGTGCGGGCGGTTTCTGCAACTTGACGACTTAGCGCCTGTTTTGCGTCTGAGGGTGAAGGCTAGCTACTTCAGCCAGTCCAGCTCCGCCAGGAAGTTGCCCAGCGCCTTCACGTCGAGGACAGCCTCGCGGAGGTTACCCGGGTTTCTCAGGTACTTTGCCTGGAGTAAAATAGTTAATTGTTAATTTAAGATTCTTATTTATATGATAAATTTTTGTCAAAATTTTGTGCTAATAACCATTTCATGTCTAACTACTCAGACATTAATTTTTCTTACTAACTCTATGATTACCAATGATAGTAGACTGTCCTACTGTGGTTCTAATCATATATTTCCTATGAATCAAACAAATTTCTATTAAGATTAATTTCGAATAATTATGTTATGTAAGTAAAAGTAATTTTTTTCGCAACATTGTTTAACCCACTTTTAGTATTTTTTACTGATTGCTGATGCACATTATTTGCCGCACGTATTGCCGTCTTGGTACAGAAAATTATTGATTATTAATTTAAAAAAATGATTTCATTATTATGTTGACATGATTTGCATTTTTTTTTTCTCATTTTTATTATTTTAATTAGGTACTATGGATAATGTGATAATAATCTTGTATAATTTATTATGTTTTTTTAAGGTCTAATTCACCTGAAATACAGGGTTATCCTAGTTCAGGTATCAGTATTTTACCTTTTAGTAATAGATACATAGATATAAGTCATTATTTGTAAACTATGCTTTATAATAAACTTATTATTATTATTATTAATGGCTAAAACGTATGATGTCGTGATATGACAGCTTGTCCAGTAGTCGAATTTTCAAATGTAACTAAAGTTAAATAATCATAGACAGTTTAACCACAACACCATTCAGAGTTTAGTAAAAAGGCGGCTGGCAGCACCAAGGCGTTGTATATTCCTTCGTAACGATTGTCATCTTAACAATTTGTCAAGCTGACGTCGTACATTTTGGCGCTTCCATTGACGCTAGGTCTATATAATGTCTAAAAATATTTATATATTTTTATTTATTAGTTTGACACTTAAAATCGTCAAAATGCTACACTTCTTATACAAAATGAGTAGAAAAAAACTATTAATTAATGCTCGTTACCACGGGCGCTTACAGCAAGTACGAGTACATCCACGCGCTTTGACTGTGGTTGAAATTAATACAAGCGGCAAGCGGCTGGATACAGAGAGTAAGGCTTTTCATGAGAAAAACCGCTCAAAAAACTCATGAGCTACTTTTTTTAATAGCCAATAACTTAATTATACATACATACATACAATCACGCTTTTTATCCCCGAAGGAGTAGGCAGAGTCCAAGGAGTACTGTGTTCCTTAAGACCACATTTAGCCATACAAAAAAAGGGTTGGTCAGGTGTAAAAAACGTGAAAGAGTAGTAACAAGTGGCTAGTTCATCGCCTACACAATCACAGACCCAGTACCCAATACGCCCTTAGTCGCCTTTTACGACATGCTAGGCAAGAAAAGCAGTAACACATAATTATATGTAGGTATAGTTTGTTTTTATTATACACACGTTTTTAATGACAAAGAGGATAAACACAAAGGTAAGTAGGTCATTTCTGTGCGCTGGACAATATTCGCATGTGGACAATATGCATTGTTTACCATCAGGTGGTGATGAATCATAAGGATGCGCTTTTCAAAATAAGAGAAAACTAGAAGAAATAAATGTCTTTTTCAAAGAATAACAAAAGGAAAAGAAAAACAACTACGTATATTTTATAACAAACTAGCTTTAGCCCGCGACGTCGTCCGCATGGAATAGTCCTTTCTCTATAAATGAGTTAACTAACACTCGACGAATTTAAAAAATCGGTCCAGTAATTTCTGAGATTAGCACGTTCAACCAAACAAACAAACTCTTCAGCTTTATAATATTAGTATAAGATATAAAAAGTAAACAAAAATTATATAAAAATATAAAAAAATAAAGAAAAAAAAATATATAAATATCCTCAGACATTCACACCTATCAACTACTTAGTCTCATTTTAAGCAACTAAATGCTGCTTGTGTTACGGATACTAGATGACGGACAAATATTTTTAATAGATAAATAATTATAATTATTGAATATACATAATACATATATAATGAACATCCAAGACTGGAGAACAAATGGCTGAAAATTCATCAACCAAACACTTGCCTCCAGTGGGAATCGAACCCAGCACCTCTCGAGATGGTGACGCCTTGAGACCGGGCGTACAGACCACTCGGCCACGGAGGTCGTCAAAATATAAGAAGTCACATCATCTGTTTTCACAAAAATACCAAGAGACTTATTTTCTGAAAAACTGAGAACAAACACAGAAGGCTGAATTTATTTGAAAAAAAAAGTACAAAATATTATAAGTACAAAATAAAAGATCATTGTCCAACATGCTTTAGAAGGTATTGACTTCTCGAAAGAATGAATATCACGAAAGTTTCGATTCAAAACTAAAATTCATGTTTGTTTGAGCATTTCGAATGTGTCAGAGAATATTTGAGTCAGCATGTTTGGCTCGTGTCATAAAGCAGCCAGAATGCAGACAGAAAAGGCGTCTAACTGCACAGCTGTCACACATCGTATAGTCAGCGGTTAAATTGTGTTCATTCAGCTTCACAACTAGCTTTAACTCCCAACTTTGTTTACGATTAGTATATTTTATAAGTAAAAAAAACACATCAAAATTTGTCCAATCTTGTACAATTTATCAGTGCTTTACAGAATTGATGGAGATCGTTTTAAATTATTATTATTATTATTATTATTATAACTGTGTTTAATTCGTAACATTTCTGAGATTTCCGAATTTAGTTTGCAAATGAAACCGGTAAGATCATTAAAAGCGAATACTTGAGTATAACGGGAAATATTACCTGACGATACTCTAAAATGTCAAACAAAATAATTTGAATTTCTGTATAAAATTGAGCAATTTTTTAAGGTTAGTCCTATACAAATATACTCAATACTCAATCATTTATTGCATTTCATAGTGTGTACAAGGTCTTACAAAATATAATTTGGATCACCATGAACCCTGTTGGGCACAACAACAATGGAGAGGTACACACTGTGATAGTTTGTAATTTAATTATAATAATAATAATAATAATTCATTACTTCTTATCATTACTTTCATTTTTTTATATATTCTGGTATATTATTATATATTTTTCTGGTCATAGATAAAGGGCCCGACGAATGTATATTTAGGCTAGAGGTCGGAAGCACTAATTTGTTTTAACGTGTAGCCCTAAGTGAGTAAGACATTTTTAGTTGATCTCGTTTGGTATAAAGCTCTGGGTGTTTTCGGACAAATTTAAAGGTTTCAAGAATGTATATGCTTGGAAGAATGTAATACTAATATAGAGCAGCATCCTTGTGACTGCTATACTCTCAGTATATAAAAAAGTGCAATGTTGTAACGGGTTCGAAAAAACAGGACCCAGAGCGAACCTAAAAATAGCCTGAGCAAAAAAGTAGTTCGAAAAAGATGGACCCCAATACACGTTTTATTTTGATTCTCAAGGCTCTATTCTGGTTTTACAGCTTTTGACACAATCGTTGTAACGTTGCCGTAGTTTATTAGTTACATAAATATATCACGTTTTTATTAACTTAGTGTGTGATTATGTAAATCAATTGTCACTTAAATATATTGCTTGCTTTGACAGTTTTATGTTGATGACCTTATTAGTGATCGCGATATCTCCATAGTGTCTAATAGTTTTATTTGTATCAATTTTAATACTAAGCGCCCACGCAAGCGAAATGCCAGTGGCCCTACAAGAAAACCATTTCCCTTCCTTCCATTTACAACACCGTCTTTTAAACGGCTGGCAGCCAACCATATCCTTTGCGTTGTTGCAGTTGCTCATGTGAATCAATGTGTACTGCTTTTCTGTTTTGTACAATATCCACACAACATCCACACTCATATTCCCCAAGGTAGGCGTTAAAACCTCTGCCACTTCTTCTAATGCTCTATATTTCGTCACCTTAAGTTCTTATTACAACGAAAAATTGTGCAATTTCATGTACCAAGTTATTCCACTCTCTTTTGGTTTTTGGTGGCTTTTTAACTAGAACTACTCAGAAATCTATAAACACAGTCATAACTCCCTTGTAACCCCAATCTACTATCAGGGTCTGACTGACCCTACTTATATTGAAAAATCACGTATCACACGTAACGCCACTGGACATTACTAGTAGCGAAAATTACAACAGTGATACCTCAGTATTTTGTGGTGTCCCTCCAGGTAAGGTGTTTAGGTTGTTTAATCTGCATTAGTGTCAATACACCCGATAATTTCATGAGGATTAAATTTAATACCTACTTTTCGAAACATGATAGCATAACATAACATAATATATTCCTAGAGGGGTAGGCAGAGGTGTTCGGATCGCCAGCATCGACTGGCCTACATTTAAAAAATTGGGAAATGAGTTTCTACTCAATAAAAACATTGTAAAGTCGCTTGAATTGCTTTGAATGGTCCATAATGAGTAGAGAAATTAATTTTAAATGAGATCAGGTTTCAAATAACGAAACGTCAAAGCAATGTCAAGTTGTAAATGCTCATAATTTCCTTCCACACGTGAATAAACATGAATGAATGGTGAATGACAAGATGAATTAATCATATTTAAAGAGAAAAATGTTTTCTTTCCACATTTGGCAGACATTCGTATCTCAAATGAAATGAGTATAAATTATATTGACTTATGCTATAAATAGGGAAAATTATTCTTAAGAATTTTCTCGTAGTCAACTGATATGTGGTGATTTCACTCACATTCACCCATTAACTAAAGAAATCTTTCATATTGGGTTAAATGTTTCCTTAAATTACAATATGGTCATTCAGACCCAATATCAGATAATTTGTAATATAAATTTTGGTTTGCAGCCATGGGGTTCAACTAAAGTAAAGTCCTGAGGGATCAACCAACACCAGGCTGAATTTACAGGCAAAAGTTGGTTAATAACACTCCATTGTCTACCGGGAAATATAAGACAAGGATTTTCGCAAGTCCACAGCATAAAGACAGACTTCCACTGGTAAAAGATTTAATATGATATTAGATAATTTATCCAGTCGCTTTTATTATTATTGCCTACTGGTACGAAATTTTATCAATTGATGTTTTAATACTTGCTTCAGCTTCTTGCTTGATTTATTTATTTATTTATTTTATTATGATGATAATTGTAGAAGTAGACCTTATTTGATTTATCTTGGTCTGCTCCTCCAATTAAACAATGTTTATTTTTTTGTAAAAGATACACGTAAGTCAATTTAAAAAATAATTAATAAACAACGGCGGCTAACGATAAAAAATAAACATCTCTATATCGCAATAACTTTCAGAGCTCAGTGTATGTGCGTCCTAACCCCTGCTGAGAGCTCGAAATTCTCATTTAGAAAATGGAGACTCTAATTCCTCGGGTATGGTTTATTTTTCCTTGATTTAAAGTTTAAGTTGGCCTGACCCTTTTGAGGCTTTATAAAAGACATAGTACTTGTGTGGGTGTAATTATTAGTATGTGTGGGAAGGTGGTGGTTGGTAGCAACATTAAACACGAAGCAACTTTCGCCATGGACGATCTTGGAAGGGTGACCAACCGTTGAGATCTTGAGTTGCTCCTGCTCGTGCACATTATGCCATTTATACGGATTGCATTTGTAACAACAGTGCGAGCATAGAACTTCGACAGTCGCCATATTTTATCGACAAAGGCATCCGTCCTTTTCACTCCTTTAGATATTTGTCAAATTTATCGAATTTTTCGACAATTGTCGATCTTAGACGTCAAATTTGGCTTATCGAAAGTTCTATACGTACTGCAGTTACTTCCTAAGCGTAGTTATGTTACGCATCGTAATCCTCGGGTTTCCTTTTCGGAAAGCGAAATTGTTACTATGAATTGAATAATACATTTCGTAATTCAATGAATAAATACATGGAAATTCGTAGAATCTTTAGCATGTTAAATCATAACTAGTTTAGCTAGAATGATAAAATAAACATACATTGTAATGTAAAGCGAGAAATTAGTAAGGGAAACAAGAATAAACTAACATTATTATATCAAATCGATCGGTGTCTCGTTTCTTGGAAAACGTACCGTCTTCGATCTAATTTGAATTAACAAAGAAAAGTTGGATTTATAATTATTATTTTGGATCCTCAGCCTATATACGTCCCAATGCTAGGCACAGGCCTTCTTCATGGAGAAACACATGAGGAGTAACACGTAACACCATCTCGATGCCCAAAGCGGGCGGTGGATAGAAACGATTGCAATAGCGACCGGGACCAACGACTTTACGAGGCACGGACAAGTTCGAGATCACAAAGTTTGGTCACCCGTCCACGGCGAAAGAAGCTAAGTCTTCGATACCGAAAGCCAGCGTTCTAACCACTACGCCACTGAGCTCCTCTTTTCTTCTCATATGGGCTCGCAGAACAGTAATTGAGCGGAAAGATTCTCGAGAAGCCGCCACGTTAGATCGCCACCACGAGGTGAATGAATCTACCAAAGTTCGCGGGAAGGCGCTCGGTGCGGGCTATTTTTTAGCTGAATGAGCAGTGTACTCTCATACCGAATTGAATGGGCACGTTTACACCCAAATTGTATCAATTACAACCACAGCCAAAGCGCTGTGGATGTACTTGCTATAAACGCTCGCGGTAATGAAATTTTCGATTTATTTCGTATCTAAGATATGTAAAATGTGTACGATTTTAAGTGTCAAACTTGGCCTATGAAAGAATAGTAGTTTATGTAACTGTCACATAATATAGGTTATTAAAACACGAGCGTGGTTTTAAAAATCGAGCCTTGGCGAGTTTTTTTATAGTATCACGGGAGTGTTTTAATACCGAGTTATGTGCAGTTACATATACTACTTTATCTACACTCATTATTCAAAGAAATAAAACAAAAAATCTGGTAAACATTTGTCATAGTTTTGTGCGTTTTTTAAGGTAAAAATTGTGTTGCATAATGAGTCCAGGCCGTTTGCATAATGGTCATTATGTTACAGTTTCCATTTTAAAATTTTTCGTTTTTATCACCCGTGTTAAAAAGTATGTCATTATGAGTTCGATTCTGAGTTCATAATTCAAACATTATAACATGAGTGTAGATAAATATATATTTTTTTATTTCTCCTGATATGATAAAGCCCGGTATTGTAGAACCAAAGTTAACCATCACGTCTGGGTTTTGTTTTGTAATACTGGCCTAAGTCTATGTTGTTTTTCCATGCACTTGCAAATTGTAACGCAAATTTTAGCGAACACCGGTATTCAGAAACAATAGATGTTTCTGTTGAGTCTGGTTTTGTGCCCGATGACTAGTTACCCGACTTCAAAAATGGAGGTTCTTTTACGTACAGACGAGGGTTGAATTATCGAGTCGGTAACAGTCAAATGAAATCCAGTCAACGAATAATTATCTAAGTAGCGGATGTCTATTATCTAGAACATTGAAAATGACAGTGGATTATCTCCAGCGACGTAGGAATAATGTGATTTTTTTTAAACCGCTTTTATTCGAAATTTAAAAAACGTCCAAAGTATTGAAAATAGTTTACTTTAATTTATGGTTATTTTTAATTACACACATAACATATCATCACGCCTCTTTCCCCTAAGGGGTAGGCAGAGGTGTTAAACACCCACATTTCGCCAGATATGTTAGGTCCCCGTGTAACGGGTGGCGAGCACCGGGCACAATGTGAGGCAAGCGATATTCACAATAAGTTACGTTGTATTTTTTAACTGTCTGTAGATATTTGTTTACCTTGTTATAAAGTGTTGTAAAATGAATTGTTTTTTTTTTTTTTTTTATTATTAAGGCTCACAAACTGGTTACATCCAATACGCACATTAAAATGTTATAATGACAGTGAAATCAACTAGGTTGTTTCCTTTTATACTGTAAGCACAGCATGCACTATTATAAAACGGTTCGGAATGAACAAATTAAGATATAACATTATTACACATATTAATACTAATGATATTTCAAATATTTTTATATTTAAATCTGGTAGTCTCCGTATTAATTTCCATTAAAGTTCATCGACACCAAATATCGTGAAAATAAAACATACTAATGATAATTTGATAACATGATAAAAAAAACCGTCTTCTTTTAAAATGCATTTTTAAATGTTTTTGCATACAAAAATACTTGAAATAATTTTTATACTTGAAAAAACAGTGAATGTTTATTTTAATTAAGAAAGCCTATTCTTTTCAGCCTTCAATTCGTACTTTTGTTGGCTCTGCGTAAAATTTAAAAAACCTTTAATATTTTAAAGTATCAAATTTTGCAACGTTTGTAGTACATTTTTTATAAATTCAGATTTAAAGAAATTTTGGTACGAGTAAGCAAAACTTTGATAGGAAAATTTTCTAGTATCTAGTGAAATAGCAACACCGATTTTTAGTATTAAATATTTTGAATTAGGAATCTATCATGGCTATAATTGATTAATAATAAAATAAAAATCAATGCCGTAAAATGCTACCAGGCTTAAAAGGTATCATCGTAATTGCCTAAGGAAATTTGTAAACACTGGAATCACCGATGCACTGTTGAAATTTTTACTCGTATTGCCAAATTGGTTGCACGCAAGTCTCGTTAGCGAAAACACGTATCAGCAATATGTTAATTAAACTTTACACGGTCGACTGTAAACATTACGTGACTTAAAAATCAGTCACTTTTGTCCGCTTGCATAGTTTTTATAGAGCATAAACATCTAACGTTCAACAAAGGCCTCGGCCCATTGTTCCCCACTCATCCACGTCTGGAGCACATCTGTATTCATTCGTACGGAACATTAAAAATCAAACGAGCATTGCATAAGAAACACTGATTTTAAATAGAAAAAATATTTATTAAAATACTGATTTATAATTAAACTTAATGCTAAATATCACTTTAGGCCTTTTCGGTTCCGTGGGGTATGATGTTGTCTTTTTCTGTGGCCTCTTCGGCAGGGGTCGTAGGCTCCTTCCTGTCTTCAGTATCTTTCACAACAGCTGTGGTCGTTTCCTCCTTGTTGTATGGGGCGCCTGTCTCAGTGATCGTGACTTCCCGGTCGGAGTCCTTCTTAGCTTTAGCCCCTGTGATTGGCGCACTCACTATCAAGTATCCATCGCTGCTCAACTCAGCAACCACATCAGCCGAACTAGCGTTAGCCGGCAAGGAGTAAGTATGGAAGAACTGGCTCGCAAATATGTCATGGTCGTCCTGTTTCGCCTCGTGCGATCCCTGCACGAAAATAAAATCTCCTTTCACCTTGACCTTGAGGTCACTCGTCTTGAAGTCCTTGACATTCACGATGATTTGGAATTTGTTTTCGTCTGCGATGATTCTCGGGCCAACCTCGCTGAAGGTCGGGAAGAGCTTCCACAGCGGCGCGAACAGGTTCCCGAAGAGGGGGAAGCTGAACCAGGGCGCGTCGTCGAAGTCAGCATCGGTTATTGTTGTGACAGGCCTCGGGATTGGTTTATCTGTGGCTGGTAAAGCCGCTACTGTAGCCAGGACGGCTGCTGCCGCAAGGACTCGAAATGAGAGCATGTTGGCGACGTGTGCACTACACAATATCGATATATGAACTGCGGCCGGTGCGGGCGCAAGAGGCTATATAGAGGAGGTGGGAGCGGCGCGGTGCGTAAGCGCATCGCTGACCGCAGCCGCCGTTTCTAGAATAGTTTACGTAGATGCGCAAGTAGGTCGAAAATGATTGCTATTTCTCTGGGAGGAAAGCAAATGATTCATATTCATGAGTTATGTTAATAATTATCGATTTTACTACATGATTATATCATAAAATGTTACAATATCTAATTTGAATACGGGGATATTGAATATTTCTATTTCAACTAATATTAAGCACTTCTAAATTGTATATTTACGCAATTTTGCTCCAGGAAATCTTACACTCGGAATAGATAAGGAATGCTAACGCAAAATTTTGATCTAATATTAAATATTAGTAAGAAATTTTATGTCCCAACATTGATTTATTAATTGTGTAAAATTATTAAACTGTTATTTTAATACACATAAAATATTCATGCAAATAAAGTTTATTGATGTTACGTATACTAAAATACTTGATATTGTTTTTTAGATTTGAGAAAATTTTATAAACAATACGTCATTAACAGTGATCATTATGAAGTAATGAATAGGTAATATAATGTTATACTCTATTAACAAAATTTTCTGTTTTTACTACATTCATCGACAAAAAAAAGAGGATTAAGCGTTGACGAAGCAGTTTCCTATCTGCGAGCGTAAGGCAAACAAAGTTACTCTATGATGAGCATCGAACGACCTTCTAAGGTTAGGTTCTAGAGTTCTCTGTCAAAGATTTTCCTAGCGTTTTTCGTGATGAACGCGGTCGGCAGATCTAACTAGCTTCAGAATCGTGACAGCACAATAGTATAATGCACTCAGCAGTCGCATGATTACGAAACGACTCGAATAAATGAAAAATATACAGACTCAGGAGTTTTTGCTTGAAACTTCCTTGATTTTGAATTTCATCGCGTTTCACGAAATGGGAAAACCTTGTTATTAGACAGTCTTTTAAATTTACCAAAATATTTAGTAGTTAGTTTGGTTTTATGGACAATTTTAGACTACTAAGGCCCAATTGCACGATCGAGAGTTAGCCCCTAACCCAGGGTTTGCCCATATATTTGCCCCAGGGTTAGGTGCTAACTCTCGAACGCGCAATTGGGCCTAAGTTGTCGTATCGTGGGTGGGTTAAAAACAGAAATGTTAATATTGGGTCCTTACCTATGAAATTGGTGTTTTTTTTCTCTCTTAGTATTTTGTCTGTAACTATTAAGATTCAGAGTATTCCTAAAAAATAATTACCTCATCTAAAAATAGACTATATTTTTGAGCTCTTTTGATTTGTTTTGATAATTTAATTTTAATTGTGTTAAAATTGGACACAGAGACAACTCTTTTTAAGTGCCTCCCGAATACATCATTTGATTTGCATTAACATAAAACGATGAATAATTTTTATCAAGCGTGTTCACACACATATTGCTAAAGCTTGTCTAATGATACATGCCAAATATTATTATCTCTGGATTTGTCGTTGTGAAGAAAACTGATAAAATGTTAGTATGTAAAATGCAGACATCCCCAAAATCTCCATACAAAACACCAATTTCGTAGGTAAGGTCCTAATATTAAGATGTGTTTTCTTTACTAGTCTGGACCAGTATATTACTTAATTAATGGTCTGTCAGCAACCCTGAAAGAAATATCTAAACGTTTCCTTTGGTATATTTTACGTTTATATTTTTATCGTTTATAATATTTCAATTTCACTCATTCGATCTAGAGTCTGCAAAAAAAGATGTGCCTTGACATCCAATTATGTTATTTTTTTTTGTAATGTCTTTACTATAAAACCTACACACAAATTTTAATCATATGCATTTACAGAGATTTAGTAGGTATAAGGTCTAATCGTAACCTCGATGATTAAAATACAAATATATAAATTTCTTGTTCCCGAAACAGTACAACATTTAATAATTAGTAGAGTCATGTCCCAATATTATATTATGAATATAATGATTCAGTCAGCACCTTTAATCAAAGGCAATCCATCTATAATAATTTAATTTAACATAAAATATAGTAAAAGCGAAAAGAAAATCAAATAAAATCATAAATCTTATTTCTTAGTAAAGATTAGGATTCGTTCTTGAGAATAACTATTACTGACTATTTAATTTGAAATCAATTACTCAACATCTTGATAATGATAATCACGATTACAAAGAAATTTTGTTACATAATGATTTAAATTTATGTTCAATAATAAAAGTAAAATATAATGGCACCAAAGGTTGATAGTCAGTATTAAACAATGAAGAAATATTTAATAAATCAACGAAATATTCTGAATTAATTAAATTTGTAATTTGAGATAAGCCATAAAATTAATTGATTATGAACGACTTAAGATTACTCTAACATAATAATTACTATGATTTTAAAAGACAAAGAAATTTTGTATTAGATCATCATTAGCCTGCCCTTTCCCAATTTCATTTGGGGTCGGCTCAAAGAGTCTTTCTCCTCCACTCTCCCCTATCACACGCCATATCAACATTCACTCCCATTCTAGCCATGTCCTCATTCACGCAATCTATACATCTCTTCTTTGGTCTTCCTCTCCCTGCATTACCATCCATCTCATATTCATAACTATTCTCGTTACATGCTCATTCTCTCGCCTCAAAACATGTCCACACCACGACAGCCGCTTTTCTCTCAACTTCTCTATCACTGGAGCAACTTTCAGGCATCCCCTGATATACTCATTCTTCACTCTATCAATCTTCGTCACTCCACACATCCATCTTAACATACGCATTTCGGCCACATGCAATCTATTTTCATCCATCTTTTTCATAGCCCAACATTCCGATCCATAGATATAAATAAATATAATATATAAATATTATATTAGATAAGAACCAAGAAGAAAAAGAGAGAAGTTTGTGACAGAATCAAAGAAAGTAGGGAGCTGCAATCTAAAACACTACATGTGTCATTAGCAATCCTGGCTGTCTCTTTTTACTTGTCAATTGACTAACAAGAAATACAATAGTTCAATTTAACCTGTACTGAATACCACTACAAAAAAATCCTCAAATGACCATCAGATGACCAGAAACCAGTTGTTTGAGTTTTGGTTTGTAGTTCGACATAATAATATTTATTCGTATTTACTTGATAATTTCATCGTTATTAAAATCCTGGGCACAGGCCTTTCTAATGTAAATCACATAAGGAGTACGTAAATATATATCTTTACTAATATTAAGCTGAAGAGATTGTTTGTTTGTTTGGTTGAACCTTGAACACGCAAATCTAAGGAGACTGGTCCGATTATTGAGATAGCCCATTTATTGAGGAAGGCTATAAAACATCACGCTATTCCAAAGTAGCTAGTCCACGCGGACTAAGTCGCGGGCAAGAGCTAGTACATACATAGGGTCACGCATTTTTCCCAGAGGGATAGGGAAAAATTACCCCTTTCCACTTGCTACGATCTTTCCTCGTACATGCTCGGCGATTTCGGGTAATGTTTATTTGGCCCATCTCAAGAACGTCTTTGAACAAATAATGTATTGATCATAATTGCTGTTGAAATAATTTGAAAACCCTCGAAGCTGAAATAAATAGAACATAAGAAGTACAGTCAGCATCAAAAATAGATGACCTATTTTGACAAAAATATTCGAATCAAATGACTAGGAAAATGTCCTATATGGAATATGTGACATACTCAAGTGATGAGCTACTACTGAAGCTGACTGTACTATAAGTGACCTTCCGCAAAGATTCGACGCAATTGAAGTAAAAACAAGCCCTCACACCGAGCTCATTGAATAAACATTTGTTACACTAATATTGACAGGTATTAGGGCTTAAACAATTGCCCTTAGAAAATCTGGACGTCAACAGGCGATTGTGGCGACGACATGACGATATTTCCGTCATGTGTGTTACGCGAGGTCGTTAATTAAGACAAGATAGAAAAATATGATATTGTTATGGATATATTAAATTTAGATTCAGATCCATTTACTTCATATTATTAAAAAAATGCATAGTTTTTTCCAATCGTCGTGATCTGTCGTGAAATTTTCGTCAACAATAATGTACATTTGACTCTTGCATATCTAATAGCAAAAAAATATACAATGTATTGATTAAAATAGGAAATAATTTAAATTATGTCTATTAACAATGGTATAAAAAAAACATAAATTATCACATAATAAAACTAAATGTCTTCTCGTCTGTATTACTAAAATATGATTACCTACTCAGTGTAAAGTCAAAACTTATAATCTATGTATAGTAACGATATACAGTACCATCTATATCATATCATATCATATATAGATATACAGCTATCCAGTACCGATAACAGGAACTCTCATTAAGTTTCTGGTTTCTGGTTTCATTAAGTTTTCGTCCAGTTAAGGCCCCCGGTAGACACCTGGCTAAAATGATGGAGTGGTAATAAACAAATCAATTTTATTATTTTCTTTATATTAAGGAGCTCGGTGCGTAGTAGT
Source organism: Parapoynx stratiotata (assembly GCA_910589355.1). Taxonomy (NCBI): domain Eukaryota; kingdom Metazoa; phylum Arthropoda; class Insecta; order Lepidoptera; family Crambidae; genus Parapoynx; species Parapoynx stratiotata. The sequence goes on from OU342458.1 coordinate 18,170,824, forward strand.
TAGCACGCTTTCCTTTCGATATCACAAACAAAGCTACCTTCGCCATGGTCAGGTCTTGAATGGGCGGCCAAAACCTTGTGATCTCTATCTCCGGGGCTTCAGAAGGCACGTTAAGACGTTAGTCCCGGTCGCTATTGCAACCGCTTCTACCCACCAACCAACCCGCTTTGGGCCATGGTGGTATTATGGCCCATACTCCTCATGAGTTTCTCCATAAGGAAGACTTGTCCCCAGCAGTGGGACGTATAAAGACTGAGGACTTTTTCATATAATTTTTTGCATCTATTGTGTCCTACATGATTTATATGAATTTTCAAGTTGCCGACCTATGAAGATCTTGCAGTCCATGAAGAGACATGAGAGACCTTGCAGTCTATGAAGAGGAAATACTTGTAACTCAAAAGCTGGTGAAATAATTGCAGTGCCTCCGGTTTGAAGATATTCATGGTTGACGATGCGCACTTTAAATCATGACTTTCACGCTGGCTGATTGGTGGGAAAAACGGTCACAACAGCATGCAACCTCGAGACTATAATATTTTGGTCACTCATCCAAGGTTCGACCATCCTGAAGGTATCTTTATTTCCAATACCGTAGGTACCAGTCCACAGAGCTCCTTAACCCCTTGGCGGTCACCGAGAACACTGGCGTTCGCACACAATAGATATTTGTGTTGTATGTCGTTTTCTGACCGTTGAGTACGTGAGTGAAATCACCTCATACTTATGTAATGTCATAGTAATTTCCAGAAGAATTCTTTTGCATATTGCTATCAACACGTACTACCAATTAGTATTATAATATCACGTACACTACGAGTACATGTCTGATACCGTAAATGTGAAAAGTCTTGAAAAAGTATATTTTTTTCTGAGAATCAATATTCTCAGAAAAAAATATATTTATCTTCACTCATGTCATGCTTAAAATGGGGCTAGTTGATAGGTGTGAATGTCTGAGGATATTATATTATTATTATTATTATTATATTATGTTATGTTATAATGTTCGAATTATGAACTCAGACGCGAACTCTTAATGACAAACTTTTTAACACAGATGATAAAAACGAACATTTAAAAATGGAAACTGTAACATAATGACCATTATGCAACAGGTTGGACGCATTATGAAACACTCGTTTTTCTTAAAAACGCAAAAAACTATGGCAAATGTTTTCCAGATAGCCAACAATAAATAAAATAAATCAATTTTTTTGTTTTATTTCTTTGAATAATAGTGTAGATAAAGAACTTAGTGTATATAACTGTAACCACGCTAGTGTTTTAATAACCTATATAATGTGACAGTTACATAAACTACTATTGAAAAAGAAAATTATCTTCCTACCCAAAAAAATCCTTATCATCTTCATCCCTCGGTGGAGCTATAATTATGAATGAAACTTACCTATGAAATTGGTGTTTTTTCTCTCTCTTAGTATTTTGTCTGTAACTATTAAGATTCAGAGTATTCCTAAAAAATAATTACCTCGTCTAAAAATAGACTATATTTTTGAACTCTTTGATTTGTTTTGATAATTTGTTGTAAGTTTAATTGTGTTAAAATTGGACACGGAGACAACTCTTTTTAAGTGTCTCCCGAATACATCATTTTATTTTCATTCACTTAAAAACGATAAATAATTTTCATGAAGTGTGATATTACACATATTACTAAAGCTTGTCTAATGATAGATGCCAAATATTATTATCTCTGGATTTGTCGTTGTGAAGAAAACTGAAAAAATTTTTGTATGGAAAATGCGGAATTCCCCAAAATGTCCATACAAAACACCAATTTCATAGGTAAGGGCCAAATATTACCTACGTTAAATTATTAACCTCTAAATCATCCGAAATCCGGACACAATAGAAACTTACATTGTTTGCGAATACCGGTGTTCGCCTGACCCTGAATGGGTTTAGAGATGTATATGATAAAAATTATATAATATGTGTGAGAAGCACATCATCTTAATTCTCATGAGTTCTCCATCCAGGGTGGGTTCTTCCATGTAGGAAGGCGTGCCCAGCAGTGGGCCCTATATAGACTGAGAACAAATATTACTCGCACAGGTGATTAAAATAAATAAAGGGTGTTATTTAAACGGTCAGCAAATTATTCGAATTTTGGTCAGCAAAAAAATACAATTGATCAGCTAAAATAACTAATTGGTCAGCTACTTATGAGCAGCAAATAATTCTAAATTGGTCAGCAAAATATTCGTAACTAATTGGTCAGCAATTAAAATGTTTTCTCCGCTGCGAAATTCTTTAATATATGTTTTGATGACACAAATATATTGTTTTTAAGGGTCATAAAAAATAACATTAACCTAATATCTATCAGAATACATTTCCAAGGAATTGATCCTTGATCCTTCATTGATCTTTTTCTTAGATTTTATACATTTTCGGTAACACATATATTTCTGCCCAACTAATTATTTTGCTGCTTAAATAATTTTGCCGCCCAAATTATAATATTGCTGACAAAATATTTGTTTGCTGACCAAATAATTAAATGGCAGCCCAATTAATTACTTCCCATAAATAAATATCTTCCAAGAATCACACTTATCAACAAGCACCATTTTACGCAATTAACTAATGCTAGATGACGGATAAATATATTCCATAGATAAATATTACAATACATATTAACATCCAAGACTGGTGAACAAATGCCTGTATTCATCACACAAACATCTGTCCCCACCGGGGATCGAACCCAGAACCTTTCGAGATGACGACGCCTTGAGATCGGCGTGCAGAACACTCGACCACGGAGGTCGTCAAATGCTTCTAATCATTAGTTTTGTTTTTGACGATAATCGTGAAACATTCTCGCATCTCATCGCGTTCAATGAATTCAATGTAGTTAATTAATTACAATATTTTTAATTACGTCTAAGTGATCTATAGAATCCCAAGCAAAACTATGTTTTTTTAAACACTAGCTTAAACTGGTTCAAATCGAAAAAGCGAGACGTATCGGTGGTAACAACTCTGTGCTCCGGCCCAATGTGGACTGATGGATGAAAAGGGCTTCAATAAGAACCTGTGCTACTCGAAGCGCGGAAAACTCCAATCCACAAAATTTTTGGTCACCCATCCAAAGTCAGAACATGGCGAAGATAAAATAAGCTCTTGAAATACATTGCAATAACTAGGAAACTCCAACAGCTGGACATAGAATTCAACTAAAGCAAAAGTGACCATTGCATTCATTAACTATTGCATTACTGTCGGAGATCGTACCCTGTCACCCTACCAATTTGGATAGTTCAGTTTGTTAAAGCTGCTCTTGAAAGTTGAAGTTAGAGCGACATAGTACCAAGTTTAAACTAGCTATTATACTAGAACTCAGTTTACCGCAATTGCGTAAACTGTAGACAGGAAGCGAGTTATTCCCTCAATGATATTTTCCGTTAGACATTCTGTAAACAACAGAACAAGTTACAAATATTTAATCTTGAGGACAGAGCATTTGAAATTTGAATCTTAATACCTTGGGTTTGAGTTGATGTTTAATTAACAGTTATTTAATTAATTAAAAGGCATACTCTTTTTTGAAGATGTCGAAATGTGTATTCTAATAAGCGCTGGATGAGTTTTTCTAAGTAAAAAAAGTTAAATCACGGCAATATTCACGAAACAATGTGAGTGTTCAGATCTCTGCCTAGCTCTCTGGAGATAGAGGTGCGAGTACATGTTCTGTATTTCATGGGCATTTTGTCCCTATAAAAAAAGGCCCATACTTCCATGGGCCTTGTTTTCACGGGATCTATCTGATTTTGTTTTTTCCTGGCCGTAACAGTTACAAAAAGACAGGATAAACCGATAATAATTTTCTCTAAAATTCTCCATAACACACAAGTGTAGAATAACAGAAACTACAAAAAAATATTAGGTCCTTACCTATGAAATTGGTGTTTTGTATTTTGGGGAATTCTGCATTTTCCATACTAATTTTTTTTCAGTTTTCTTCACAACGACAAATCCAAAGATAATATTTGGCATCTATCATTAGACCAGCTTTAGTAATATGTGTAATATCACACTTCATAAAAATTATTTATCGTTTTTAAGTGAATGCAAATTAAATGATGTATTCGGGAGGCACTTAAAAAGAGATGTCTCCGTGTCCAATTTTAACACAATTAAACTTGCAAAAAATTATCAAAACAAATCAAAAGAGCTCAAAAATATAGTCTATTTTCAGACGAGGTAATTATTTTTTAGGAATACTCTGAATCTTAATAGTTACAGACAAAATACTAAGAGAGAAAAAAAAAACACCAATTTCATAGGTAAGGACCCAATATAGTATAACATTTTCAAAGTGCTACTTATGAACTAAATTGTGTGCGCAGATGAGTAAAGAGGTCGGAGCTCTGTGACCGGTTTCGTTCACGTCCGAATGCGAGTCTCTGCACCCTGCAAACTTGACTGTCATATGTATTTATAGTTTTAGTGCCAAATAAACAGTTTTTCTTTCTTTTTCTTTTTTTTTTCAATTCTCCCATGTAGGGAAGGCAAAGGGAACGAAGCCCATACAGCCAAGTCTTTAGTATTTATTTCTTCAGTAGTTTGCATTGAAATGCTAGTTTATTGCATTTCAATGCATCTTGGGAGAGTTTGGCGTCAAACGATCGATGGCAGACACTGTGCTTGGATGAGGTGGATTACCGCGATAAAAAAACTCATCACTTTTCACACCACTTGACGCTTATTTCGATAATCCTCCACATTGCACATCATCACAGACACTTATTACACAAAACTACACTGATTTTACGTAAGAATATCAACTCCGAAACAATATTACAATTATCGAAATAAAAATCACGTCCGCCATTAGTCAAATGCCGCCAAAAACTCCTTTTTCTTTCTTTCTTCTTTTATGTAAAAGAAGATTTTTTTTTAATTTAATTATAAGAGTTATGATACATGGATTTAAAAATAATGTGCCACTGGGTATGATGAAAAAATGAACAAGTAATTGTGTGTTGTATTGAAATAAATAAAAGGAATTTCGTAGTAATGAAATCGAAAAATTCATTATTCTTAGACAATACAATATCCATTGCCTTATAGTTGAGATTTCTTTGCCTTTATTCAACACCCACACGAGGTTTGTCTGTTTGTTTATCCATTTGTAAATCGCGAGTGGTGTAGTCATGTTTGTTTTTTTTTCGCATTGTCTCTTATTGTTCCGTGCTCGTATGCTGTTACATTATAAATGTTTCTGGCTTCTTTTCCTATCACCTTTTAAGCGTCTTGTGTTTCCTCGTGTAGGGTCGGTTCAATATTCTTTTTTGTAGTGTAAGATTCATTAGGTAAAACCATTTACTTTATTCGAAAAATTATAGCTATTTGTCCCTCTTCCTGATTAATAAACAGATGCAAATCAATAGGTTAAACAAATAAATACTTATGATATGTCAAAACATTACAAAACAAAGTCCTTAAAATTCTTCAACCACAACATTTTTTCCAGCTGTTTACTACCGAGAGGCCTTGTTAAGAGAAGATGACGAGTTCCATTCTGTATATCCTATAGTTCTGGTTCTGGTCTCCAGTGCAGACGTAGATGCTAGTTATGGCACTTATTGCTAATTTTCATTAATTTTATTACCATGCTAATTCTTAGCATTCAGCATGTACGTGCTATTGCTAATAATATCAGAGTAATATTGGGTCCTTACCTATGAAATTGGTGTTTTTATTCTGTCATAGCAATTTGTCCGTAACTATTAAGTTTCAGAACATTTTTATAAAATAATTGTCTCTTCTAAAAACAGACCATATATTTGAGCTCGTATTATTTAATTTGATAATTTTTTGTAGGTTTAATTGTGTTAAAATTAGACACAAAGACAATTATTTTTAACTGCCTCCCGAATACATCATTTGATTTGCATTAACATAAAAACGATGAATAATTTTTATCAAGCGTGTTCACACACATATTGCTAAAGCTTGTCTAATGATACATGCCAAATATTCAGTTTTCTTCACAAAGACAAATCCAGAGATAATCTCTGGATTTGTAGTTGTGAAGAAAACTGATAAAATGTTAGTATGTAAAATGCAGACATCCCCAAAATCTACATACAAAACACCAATTTCATAGGTAAGGACCTAATATTTTAAAAACTTATCTATCGAGATCTGTTGATCGGTCGGTTCAGTCGGTGGCAATTTAGCAATAATTATTTTTAGCAGCTATTATTTATTTCATTATTGCTAATTCACTATTATCAATTATTTATGGTTGCGAATACTAACTAACACTAGTAGATGCACCAGTGTCGCCCTAGCCTATATATGCGGCCCAATACTGAGCTAAGGCCTTACTCACGAAGAAACCCATGAGGAGTAAGTAACACCACCGCGCTGGCCAATTGCTGGTAGGTGGGTCTACCAGTGTCAACACAAGATAACAATTACTCTTCAAAGAAAGAAACAGCTTCAAATACGTTACTCTAATATCTGCTAGCCATATTTTTTTTACATATGACAGGTAAGCTCTTAACCTTCATCTCACCTGATGGTAAGTGACGATAAGGCTAAGGTGGAAGCGAGCTTCACCTGTAAATTAATCCTCAGCAACTGAGGAACTAGCTATTTACCTTTGATTGCCGGAACACAACAAATGCATATAACATTGTTAATGGAGACAAATTTGGGTAAGACGGTGGTAGCTAGCCAGACGGGTTTGGAAGCCCTACCACCAACCAAACCGAGCAGAAAAACTTCTGCCCCCTTGAGGAATCGAACCCGGACCACCCGATCAACACCCGGTGGTGTGAACCACTAGACCAGAGATCTCCCTTAAACTAAGCACGCCTTGCAAATATATCATCGCAAATTCTAGAGTCATCTCGCACGTTCCAGTCATACGTCAAAATATTAAGGTAGCTCGTGAAACGTGACGCCGTTTTGAACAATAGATTCCTTGAATCAGTATTTTTGAGTTTTTGTGTGTTTTGTCGAAGTAAATGAGTCAACTCCTACTGACGTCAGGGCCAGTGTAAAATTCCATTTATTGATGCAATGGGCAAGCGATGCTCATCAGAAATTATACCTTTCTATACCGTGTTCCAATAAATACGATTTGTTTTGCTATGGAGAGAATAATTTTTGCGGCAATATACATTTGAGACAGCGTGCAGCGTACCAAGTTGGGACGGACCAGCGGCGATCCCACGGCCTGTATAAGGAATAAAACTTATGTACAAACAGCAACACCCTTAACTGCCCATGTCACGTGACCATCAACTTTTGTAAGAAAGTGAAGATAGATGTATGACGTCAATATGGTTGTAGATTTGTGAATAACGTAACAAAGTTTGAACCCAATTATTTCTTAAAAAGACCATCTAATAAGTTTAGCATCAAAAAGTCGGGATAGTTTATTTGTCATACTATTTTCATTCTCTTCATGGAAGTCAGCCAAAGTCAAATTACTAATGCAAAATTTTCCTAAAGTTTTAAATTTTATTACATTTTTATTTCAAAATTAAAAAGTGGAGAGGTTATGGATTATGGCTCTGACATATAGGTAGAGTTGTGGAGACGTTTCGACAGCCATGCGTTCATGTGCTGACAAATAGTGCAAAAAATAAGCGTCGTTGCCGTTGTTCTTGTTTTGGAAGAACGGCAACAACTGAAAGCATGACAAGTCACACATTCAGATATTTTGACATAAAAACCTTTATTTTTGTTGTGAAATAATTTTTTCTCTCTCTATTTGTTTGTTGGTGGTTTGTTGTGTCTCGAACGGGCAGTTAAGAGTGTTGCTGTTTGTACATGAACAGTTCATTGTGAATATCGCTTGCCTCACATTGTGCCCGGTGCATGGCAACAGGCTCGCCACCTGTTACATGATGACCTAACATTTCTGGTGAAATGTGGGTGTTAACACTTCTGCCCACCCCTTCGGAGAAATAATATGTTCGTTTGTTTGTTTAGATTCGGCACATTTTTCGTAGAACAAAATGTCAAATTTCAACTGCCCGTAGCAAAATATTGGAACGCCACATTAAGCACTAACATATAAACTTATTTCTATCTTCCCCAACATTTAACAAGATTGTCCACATTTTAGAGGAATACATTAACATTAATAACTTGTCATTATAGGAGTAAATCTAAGTTGGTCTGCAGCGAAAGTTGGTATTGTATTTGCCATTGGGCCCAAGGGGTCAGAACTTTGTTATAGTAATACTGAAATGTTAATCTGAAACTTCTCAAGCAATTTCCAAGTTTGACAAGCAAATATGCTTGATGATTGTCAGAGTGCGTGACTGGCGGCTGGTTTTGTCAGGCTCCTATTATCAAATGACAGAAAACAAGCGAATCACAGAATCTCTACCTGTCACTTTTTATCGCAGTGAATCAGAACGAGATGGGATATGTTTCCGAATCGGATCCGTGAACCGAAAGTATAAAAGTATATAAAGAACGTATAAGAGCGGTTTCGCGCTACGTCCGATCCGAATGCGTGAAAATATTGGTATAGAAAACTGGTGCTGCATTCGGATAATACTTACGCTCTACTCCGATCTCTGATAGGTACAAATCTAAGCAATTCAGAAGCCAAGTTTACCTGATTTAACTTTAAATTAAGATGCATTTTTTTTTTTAACTTTAAAAGCTTGCTTTGAATTCAAATTCTGTTCTGAATAAAGTTTTCAATTTTAATAAAAAAAATAGGTAGGTAGGCAGGGAGGGGGGATAGATTACATAGGTTTCCCATTCTTCCGAGCTTTCCGAATAATACCAAAAGTATGTTTGTACATAGGCTTAGTAGCTCATGTACTAATACAAATAATACTATGGCTACTTCGGTCTGTCAAAAATGTTTCATGGAAATCGCATGATTGAGATCGGATGTAGTGCGTAAATTACCGTAGAAATAGTTTTACGGCTACTACAGATCTTATTTTCACGGGTTCGGATCAGATCAGATCTACGTACCTACTGCGGAACCTCTCTAAAGCAGCTGGTGTTTATATTGGGTCTTTACCTATGAAATTGGCGTTTTTTTTCTCTTAGTATTTTGTCTGTATGTATTAAGATTCAAAGTATTCCTAAAAAATAATTACCTCGTCTAAAAATAGACTATATTTTTGAGCTCTTTTGATTTGTTTTGATAATTTGTTGTAAGTTTAATTGTGTTAAAATTGGACACAGAGACAACTCTTTTTAAGTGCGTCCTGAATACATCATTTTATTTGCATTCACTTAAAAACGATAAATAATTTTTATGAAGTGTGATATTACACATATTACTAAAGCTTGTCCAATGATAGATGCCAAATATTATTATCTTTGGATTTGTTGTTGTGAAGAAAACTGAAAAACCGTGGACGCAGTAACATGGCTTACGGACAGATTTATTGGGATATTATATATCCAATATTTATTATTCAGAGAATAAAAAACTAATTTTAAAAATACAGGGACCCGGCTAATTTTCATGTTGTACAGTCTGCGTCAAATGGTTAGTGACACTCAGAGGGTAAATCTTTCCATATTATTGACTTTATGGTAGCGTCTATTTATTTGAACACCCGGAATGCCACTAATTATTTAACGCTGAATGTACGACTGAGTCTACTACGTATAAAATCGTAAAACATTTATTTGAGCCTGAGTTATCAGTTTGAGTGCTACGAAACTAGAGATTCATTACCAATAATAGAATCTTTCATCAGAAATATAAAGATTTCTTCGCATTTCTGTGATAATTATAAGTGTACATAGGTTTGCAATACACGCGGTATAGTCTAATATGTAACGATTGACGCCATTGCGCACAAAAAAAGCGAATCTCTGAATAGGACAAATTAGCATACAATTTAGCATTTCTATACAATCGGGTAATAGTGTGGTCTAGGGCATAAAAGGAACGTTACTAGACATTTGGCAAGGTTGCAAGATTTTTTTATTATGGTTCTAGAGCAAAGGAATAATTCTGAAAAATAATATAAATCAATAAACTTTAGAACTCGCTTCGTGTGAGAATCGCCTTAAATTAATTCTGAACCCGGATCTTATATTATCAAACCGATTAGCAAGCCAAAAGGCGTCCGCATTCGAAGGAAGTAGGTATAGAATCATTGTTATTTAGAACAAAGATGGCCTTAATTAAAATTCGTCAAACATCGCCGACGATTAGATGAGGTTAATGTTATTGGTACGAAACTGTCGAAAAATACACTTTTTACAGACTAGTATACAAGGATAAGGTGAGTCTGGCTGTTTTATTGTGTTGGTCAGGTGTTCACGATCGGTCGAAACAAAAACATTGTGATTATTGATAAATTAGCGCTTTGAGGAGCTCGGTGGCGTAGTGGTTGGTACGCTTTGGCTTTCGATTGAAAACGAAGCTACTTTCGCCATGGTCAGGCCGTGGATGGGTGACCAAAACTTTGTTATCTCGAGCTCCTCCGTGCTTGGGAAGGGTCCCGGTCGCTATTGCGCCTGTTTCTACCCACCGGGTATCCATCCCACTATCCCACTCAGTGACCGTTAGCACTAGAGAGCTGAAATTTTGAATAAATATGTATATTAATAACGCTGACAAAGTGCACAAATCAAAAGTGGAATAAAATATTAAATTACCCAAAATGTAGCGACTATTTGTTTTTTCCTCTGGAACCTAACGTGTGATATAACGTTGGATAGCTATTCAAAAATAAATAGGGGTTTTCTAACATCATTTTACGATAAAATTTATATTTTCTGAAATAATCGCTCCGAAAGTTAAAAAATAACCCTTTAACTTTTGAACCATAAGTTCAAAAAATATGAAAAAATTCTCAAAAGTAGTACTTTATAAGTACTTTCTAGGAAAATTATTTTGAACTTGATGGGTTAAACAGTTTTTGAAAAATCTTACAAAATGGAAAACTACGGAAACCTATACTGAGCGCTCTTGGCCGGGTTTTTTTATGCACAGACATTTGACCTTTACAGTTTTATTATATCTATAGATATCGTAACAAGCTTGAATTTATGACTGTGTATCTGTACTGTAGATAATATAACAGTATCCCATTACCATTCCCGTGAATAATCGTCTGCAAATACATAAAAGATCCACAAATACAATTATGGTCCTGCCGGAAAATATCCGCAATCATCCGTTTATGCCTAACGAGCTCATAAACAGATACAAATAGTTTTCAATTACTATGAAAAGCAACGCAGATATTTTTGAACAAATTATTCAAATGAGAACTAATGTGTTCAAAGTAATTAGTCACCTTAGCGGCAAACAAAATCTTTTGAGTAAGCAGAACTGTATGTATATTCATGAGGCAATTAGACACATTGCTTAGTAATAACAACAGAAAACATTTTCTAAGAACTAAAGTGAGTAGTTAGTGTAATTTGTGTTTAAAAATACGAAATGGGCGCTCAATTAGTTGATCAAGAAGATTATGATTTAAGCTAATGTTTATAAAGTAATTGCAAAAACGGCGATGGGCGGCGGGTGCTTGGTGAAGCGCGGATTACGATTGACTTCTTACGCGATGCTTTTGCCTAGTCTCTGACTAATCTTTAGGGGATAATAGTCGTGATTAATAGTGTGTAAGTATACTAAGTATGTAATTGCAAAAAATCATGCAATTTTAACATGATTGGTCTCGTAAACTGTAGTATTTGGGGCTAATTTTATGGTGTCAGCTCTTGAATACCTCAGCCTATATTCGTCCCACACTGTAAGTTAGGCACACGCCTTCCTCATGAAGAAGCACATGAGGTGTTTGGACCTTAACGCTGGCCCAATCGATTGGTGGGTAGAAATGGTTTCTATGGCGATTGGAACCAACGGCTTAACGTGCCTTCCGAAGCACGAAGGAGTGAAGATCAGAATGTTTTGGTCAAAAGGTTGCTTTGTTTTTGATCTGGCACTTTCTAGGCATATTCTCCATCGTAGATCCTATCTTAGCTATGGCCCAAATTGAAGGAGCCATCCAGTTACATATTAATGAACAATCGAAATTTTACAAAAGGCAAAAAAATATTACTATAGTACGTCTCAATACAAGTTGCCAAAAAGGAAAGCAAAACAAAGGTAATGTTTCATCTCTAAAATGTTTTGTGAAGACTGCAGGTAATTGATACCAATTGAAACGGACAACAATTGTTACCGTTAATTATATATAATACCGTTAATTTACGTGCCAATGTCCATGTAAAAAGTGTGATTATTGAATAACAAATTCGGTAAGTCGGCTTTTTTGTTTACCTTTTTGGCAACTTGGATTAAGACGTACTGTACTAACAAAAACACAGATACAGTCATGACTAACAACCGAACAAAAATTATGTTGTAGTTTCAAACCAAAATAAGAATTCAATAAAGTTCACAACGTAGGTACTAAATATGAGTATATTATGGAATTTGTAAATCTATATTCATATACTTACATATAATAAAACTGTAGAAGTCAAATGTCTGTACATATAAAAATAATGCTTAAAACACTTAGTTTTGATGTAAAAAGAGGGAAAATACAAAAGAAAAAGAAATTTCGGTGTGCTGACTCTGTCTGTGCGTCTTGTACGGTTTGTACGGGCTAATCTCCGAAATGGCTGGACCGATTTCAATGAAATTTTACATGGTGATACCTTATATCCCTGGTCAACATCTTAGATACTTTTTAAAAATATAGATAGTTAAAAAAACTATAGCAACCGCGGAGGAAATCCCGGCAACAGCTAGTTAATAATTTTGTCATGTACTGAATTAATATACCACTAAAATACATTTTCTTATTAAACCTCCTTACGCATCCCTCCAAAGGGAAACTGATTTTTCCTCCGCTAGACGTAGGTTTACCGCATTATTTAATAAGCAGATTAAACAAGACATTGTAAGTCTGAAGGGAAGGGGATTATCCTCCAATTTAATTTGAATGTCATTTCTTAGTTCGGAAATTGTGTACAAAGGCTTTAAGGCTTCACTTATCAAGCTAAATAAACAAAATATTGTGGCAAGCCATTTAAACGACTTCAGGGGATCAGATTTTAATGCGTAGTATTTGTATAAACAATTTTTTTATTCAATGACGACCTCCGTGATCGAGTGGTCTGTATGCCGGTCTCAAGGCGTCGCCATCTCGAGAGGTTCTGGGTTCGAACCCCGGTGGGGGAAAATGTTTTGGTGATGAATTCAGACATTTGTTCTCCAGTCTTGGATGTTTATGTATATTCAGGATATTTATATGTATTTATCTATTAGATATATTTATCCGTCATCTAGTGTCCCTAACATAAGCAGCATTTGTTGCTGAAAATGGGGCTATTGGTAGGTGTGTATGTCTGAAGATATTTATTTATTATTTACTAGCTGTTGCCCGCGACTTCGTCCGCGGTTACTGGTTTTTTAAGTATCCCACGGGAACTCTTTAATTTTCCGGAATAAAAAATATCTAAGATAGTTCCATAACCTTTGACCAGGATATAAAGTACATAAATAATGACGACTATGGCAATGGACTGCTTTTGCGGTGCTTTTGCCTATTCTCTTATTTTTGCCTATTATATGTATATATGTAACTAATTTACCGGCAGGTTGCAGGGCTGATATATATCTCCATTTAGCAGATTAGTGTATATAACCAACCCAAGCTTATAATTTATTTAAGTCCAACCAAAGTTTCTTTACCAGAGAGAATATCGTAAATTTTCAAATAGAATTGTTCAAAATTTTCTAAATCAATAAAAGTTATATCTTGAACGTTCTCCAAAGTTATTAACTAGACAGTTAACCCTTAAGGCTTTAATTTAATGAAGAGAATAATTGGTTAAAAGGTAATTAGAGTTTTTTAATTACACTTAAGTCGGACTAGGCAATGATAGTCGAGTGCGGATGGACTGCGCTATCGCCAGGAGGTTGCCAGATCAAACCCTACGGCATGTACAGTTATGTTTTTATTTAAACTGTGAAGTGTTTTAAAAATATGTTAAATCGAATGCCTATAGGAATATAATAGCAATAACGTAATAAAATAAGTTTGCTCAATAAAAACAAGAGGACTACTTAACTGATATACGTTAGACTAAATATTTGATATAAATTAGACAACAATGAGTTGATGAGTCCTTTGGTTCTGATCGTATATCTGGCGCACATGCCCTAGTAAGTAGCCAGCGCAGCCCCGTACCTCTCCCTTTCCTGAGGGAGGGGGCGCCATTCAGGTTATGCTTTACCAAAGCCCATAAGTGGCCAAAAGCAAGGTGGTGTTTAGTCGGTAGGAGTCCGACATAACCCCCGGCCGGTGGGTATCCAATGAAGGATTCACCACCTCCTTCTCCCACATGGGAAGGTAAAGAGTCCTCCTTCAGAGGCTCGAAAAAAAAAAGTTGATGAGTCAGACCGACACCGACAGTGGCACCTGTTCACAGGCATGCCGCATGTACAGCCACTGCTTCGCATAACCATATTTTATGTAATGTTGCGACCCGAGACGCAGGCTTGAATAGAAACAAAATCATTTACTCAACCAAGGAGGCCGAAAAACTGCCTCAAACACTTTATTTATTTTTAAAGAGTTCAAACGCGACTCAAATCGATTCTCGCATCTCCATGGTAAACGAATAAAAAGTTCCATAATTTTCTTCGGACTTGTACAATATACTTTCGCTTCAAAGACCTCATTAGGTTTTTAAGTATTTAAGAATTTCTTTGATGTGAGGGTCACTCAGCAAAATTGCTTGAAGTTAAAATAAGTCTGAGCTTCGAACGTACTTGTTGTATACGAGCACCGCCGAGGTCTTGTGTCAAAGGTCTAACTAATCTTAATTTGCGATAAAAAATAAATTCCCTCTACAAGATATTATTCCTTTAATTTTTTACTAAAGCCCAGTCTGTACTATCCCTTTGCACGGGTATCCCGCAGTTAATAAGTGCATAGAACCCTTATAAGTGGTTGAAAAAACATCTTGGAAAAACGAAGCAGTATTTATTTTTTGTATAAAAAATATTTGAAATGGATAAATGTATAAATTTTGTATTTGAAAAACTTCTATTTATGCTTAAAGTTCTTGTTATTAAATTTTTATTTAAATAAAATGATTTTTCCAGTAGATGTATTGTTTTTTCTCGTTTTTGTTAAACAAACTTAGTAAGACTACCCACTAGAGTAACAGATAGTAACTTACTGTGTACAATCGCCGGCAATGTACGTAATGCCGTTTCCACTTTTTGCAACTACATAAAATAATAAAATAGTAAGTCTAATTTCATGAAATCTGAGCATCTGATACATTATTACCTCCACTGTCTGCGACATAAATCGTGTTATAAAATGGCTTAATCATTGACCACCCTGTAACCTACACATAGAGTTAAATAAACGGTATAGCCATACGGGTAACTCCATTTAGTCGTGTCGTGAGGGCCTCAGACTCACCCTTATATATTAAACCTTCCATACGAGGTATTGCGTACGTGAGGTGGTAACAACAACTCTGTGACATTGTTGTTTTGTACACTCATATACGGAATCAAAATTCTATTAAAATACTTGGGAGAAGGCGTACATGCTCTTGGCGTTGGGATGCGAATAACAATGCAAGGGTTTTACTTCCCAACGAACGAACAAGTCCTAAAAATCATACGGATAATCCTAAAAAGCGTCGCTAAGCGCAATTTACCGGCTGTATCACGGCGAGCGTTCTGAGGAGCTGTTTGACCCTATCCCTCCCTCCCCATTTCTCCACCGAAATACACGTGCTGGTCTCCGGAGTCATCCGTACCGTGTTTCCACGGATTTGGTGCGCACAAAGCGAGCACACGTGTTTCCTCCTTCCTATAACATGAGTTCCTTCAAGCGAGGCGTGAAGAAGCATCTTTTGGACCAGCTGGGCGAATGTGGCTAAGACTGTACTTTTAGTGCAGTGTTAGCTACTTTCATGTTTGGACTCCACGTGCTGCGTAAGATCAGGCAGAGTGCAGTCATCAGCTGTGTCACTCAATAAAAAATAAAAGTACACACAAAAACCTACAAGTGACAATTCTGATTTTTTTTTAACTTAAGTTGAGGAGGTTCGTGTTAAATTGAAGTGTTATTTCTTCTTTTTAGCGGAAGGAGTATTTTTAAAAAGTGTTTTTCTTGGTGTTTAAAAATATTTATTACAATGAAATGTGTCATGAATAATATAATAACATAACGAAAGAAACTTACCCAAGGTTAGGTACTGTTTCTTTTTTAAATTACTAATATACTCTACTGGGCTACTGTGAAATTACGACGTTTTTAAGTCATGATTTTTTTTCCTATTTGGTCTGTTCTATAAAACGGCATTGTACTTTAAATCGTTACATCAGAGTATCTGATTAAAGGCTTATAATTTTTTTATCCGTAGTCATATATAAATTCTAGACCAATAGCGTCAATGGAAATGTGTAACATCAGCTTGACAAATAATTCAGTTTGTGATGAAAATTCGAAGCCATATACATCAGCTGTGCCGTCAGCTGCCATCTTCCTAATCCCAGAATCGTGTTGTGGTTAAGTTGTCTATGATTATTTAACTTTAGTTATATTGGGTCCTTACCTATGAAATTGGTGGTTTTGTTTTCTCTCTTAGTATTTTGTCTGTAACTATTAAGATTCAGAGTATTCCTAAAAAATCATTACTTCGTCTAAAAATAGACTACATTTTTGAGCTCTTTTGATTTGTTTTGATAATTTGTTGTAAGTTTAATTGTGTTAAAATTGGACACGGAGACAACTCTTTTTAAGTGCCTCCCGAACACATCATTTTATTTGCATTCACTTAAAAACGATAAATAATTTTTATGAAGTGTGATATTACACATATTTCTAAAGCTTGTCTAATGATAGATGCCAAATATTATTATCTTTGGATTTGTCGTTGTGAAGAAAACTGAAAAAAATTTTGTATGGAAAATGTAGAATTCCCCAAAATCTCCATACAAAACACCAATTTCATAGGTAAGGACCTAATACTTGAAAATTCGACTATTGAACAAGCTGTCATATCACGACATCGTACGTGTAACGGAACGTTACTTGTTATCGCCATTGGTCCTTATTTAAACCTACTGGTCAACCTGACCACTGATAAAAAACAGACCCTAACCTAGTACATAAAATTGACCAACCGAGTAAATCAGGTCGCAAATGATCGGGAACTAAGTACGGGCAAATAATTTGAAGCCCGCGGTAACTGATCGTCCAGTCTGAATGCGTGGGGTCAAAGCGAAATAAGAGTAAATGATATTGGTGTGTCGAGTAAATAGCTATTACTGCGTACTCACCAAGTTAACTCAGCGTACTCACCAAGTGCAACTCGTGTTTTCTCAAGATCCTTGCAACTACAGGTGTACGCAGCAGGTCGCTCCAGGGTCGACCCTATCATCACAACTCACTCCAGCAAAAGTTTATATAAAAGTTTAGTTGTCAAGAAAAATGCGAGAAAATAAACTTTATTGGTATTACGTAAAACGCAACGCGGAAACAGGTAAAAAAGTATCGCTTGTGATTGTTTGGGTACCTTCCATTTACTACAAAAATTTTGGCGGTTAGCACGAGAAAACAAGATGCGCGGTGGCTTGGCGCAGTTTCTCATTTACGTCACCTTTGAGAAAATCATCTAAGCTATCTTTTAGTAACATTACAAGGTGGCGATAGGGTATCTAAAGATTACTCAATTTATAGTTATCAAAATGGTTTTTATATAGGTAATTATCATTTATTTATTACCAAACTCACCACTTTAACCATCACCTAATAATGGTCATGTGCCTGGTTTCCAATTTCAGCATAGCAGCTAATATAGTTGCGAGCGATCAAAGGAATTTGCACACTAATATTGTTTAATGAAGCTGAAAATTGTGTAACCATGTTTAGTGCTAAAATCTAAGGCCAAATTCACATTGGACATTACCAGCTCAATGAATAAGGCTTAATCTGGGTTTAAACACGGTATGACCATTGCAGAAAACCAATATACCGCTGTGGTATTGAAATTTTATTATTTGTGTGGTTTTCACTCAATTACAATTCAACAATATTATATCCATACTTCCACACTAATTAAAAGGAGAGATAAACCTCAAAAATTTTGTAAAACAAAATTGTTGCCAAATTAATAAAATATTTTTTTTTTTTTATAATAAATTCCGAAAGTACCTCTGTCTGTCCGTCTTTCTGTCTGTCTGTCTCGCTTTCACGTCAAAACTACTGAACCGATATAATCGAAATGTACACAGATAGTCTAGAGCCTGAGAAAGTACATATGCTTTTTATTCCGATATTCCCATGGGAACGGGTAATGCGCGGGTGAAACCGCGGGAAACCACTAGTTATCTATAATATTTGGCTTCTTCCACAGTCACAGTAGATTACTTTGGATTCTGATGAACTCCTGAGTTCACCAGGATCCCTTAGGGGATCAGGCTAGGGCATCCTGGTGTACGAATTGAATTTTTTGGTTTCGGTATCGTGTGACTCGATCTTTCGTTTATGTGATTCGGTGTTTAGTTCATTTGATTATATGTGATTCGGTGTTTTGTTCATTAGGTTAAATGTAATTCGACCATTTGTTTTTCGAGATCCCGCATCGCACTAGTAATGTTGTTGTTTTGTATCTGTATATTTCTATATTTTTCTATTTTATTGAAAACCAGGAATATTGACACACATAGGGAAGACCGGTGTCTTTACACACAGACTTTACCTATTACCCTTACCTTTATAAATTTACTTATCTAGAGAATATTAAAGTGTAAGTAATTAAGGTAAAAAATCTGTAAATTATTATAGGTAGTACTTTCTTGAATAAAAGACTGTTTAAATCAAGATACGCGTACAGGACCCAAACAAAAAGAATAAATAGCGTCCCATTTATTCCTCTTACTATAATAATGACCGAAAGCCTCTGGAGACTTGCAGAGACGTGCTTAAATTTTCATTTGAAACTTACTCTCCCTGGTGATAATTTACAGAATCCAATGCAATAAGAGTGAAGTATGATATACATACATTCATAAGGTGCGCCTACGCAGAGATTACTTCTTTCCACTTGCTACGATCTTTTTCATGTAAAACGACAGAAAATACCAAAAAAATAAAAAAATTTTTCTCTGTCTATTTGTACGGTCTGATCTCCGAAATGGCTGGACCAATTTCAATGAAATTCTGCATGGTTATACCTTATATCCCTGGTAAACATCTTAGATACTTTTTATTCCGGAAAATGAAAGGATTCCCGTGGGATAGTTAAAAAAACCAGTAACTGCGGACGAAGTCGCGGGCAACAGCTAGTTTCAAATATGTGGAATGTGCATGAATGTAATAAAATGTAATGGATGACTGGATTGTACAACCTGTTAATGCACCCTTAAATATTTTCCCTGTTTATATTATTTCGGATCACCTACCGTAATAACATAAAACCATAATCTTGTACATCATTTATCTTCGTAAAGCCAAATATGAGGCAGTCAGAACCATAACAGACAACCCTGAACTGTCAAATTTTATAACTTAATTTTACACTTTTTGATTAACAAAATAAAGTTAAATGTAATGGAGTTTTTATAGATTCGTAATAGTCCTACGTGTTGTCGACTGTACAAAGGCTGGTGTTGAAAACGTAACTTTCGACCTTAAATTGTTTGCTGTAAAATGCAAAATTGATTGGTGTTTTGATAAATTGTACATTGTATTTGATCGCGATTTCTGCCGATTTATGGCCTCGTTAAATGTGCCACATCTGTCTGGAGGCCACAGACAGTGATTTATACAGAAGGGGCACTTTAATATACGATGTATTGAGGGTTCCGCCTGTGGTCAGATCTTGACTTTTTCTTAGAAACCCACATTTGCTCTAACATTATTCTAGTTACAAGTAAAATTATAACCTAAGTAAGCAGCTTATGTTTTGGATACTTGGTGCCGGTATGGCTAAGTGTGGTCTTAAGGGACATAGTGATACTTGGACTCTGCCTACCCCTTCGGGGATTACAGGCGTGATTTTATGTATGTATGGTTCAATGACCACAAAACTCTCAATGACACAATAGAATCATAAGTACCTATATACTTCGCGATCGCCGGCGTTCACGTGGCCTTTAATGTTATATTAGAACTATGCTTTAATAATATGAACATAACAGTAGAGTAGTAGAGGTAACGACAGATGTGTGCCAACATGTGCCAAGATCGTAGCAAGTGAAGATCAGTAATCTCTACCTACCCCGTTGGGATGAAGGCGTAACTTTAAATACTTATGTACCTATAAATTACTTTGTATTTTGAATTTAAAAGTTGTTTTTGTTGAAATCATTTGTTAAAATTCGGGAATAAGATAGGTAACCACTTTTGACCTGGACCTGGATTCTATTAGCAAACGTTCGCCTAGGTCTTCTTCGCTACCGTTGATACCATCGGGTGATGATTGAGGACTAGTTAGCAGAAATACTCCTGGGCAGGAGTTTTTCTGCTAGTAGCTAGCAGCTACCACCTATTCTGCTAGCTACCACCGTCTTACCTAAATCTATCACCATAATAACAATGTTAGAAAGCGTTGTTGTGTTTCTAGTATTCAGAGGTGAGATAGCCAATTCCTCAGTTGTTGAGGAATACAGGTGAAGCTCGCTTTCACTTTCGGCCTTATCGTCACTTACAAGTACCATCAGGTAAGATAAAGGCCAAGGGCTTGCCTGCCATATGTAAAAAATAATCTATCATTGACTTTTTAGAGTAGTTTCACTATCAAATCGTACAAAGTAACATATAATGTCCCATAATTTCCTCTGAAATATAAGACCCTTTAGTGCGCTCTACACTCGCCGCGTTTATATGTGGCTCTCCACACTCGCGAAGCTTCGCAGTCTCGTTCGCGGCTTCAAAGGAAATGGATGACGACGTGGCTGTCGCTGCTGCAGTGTCGCTTTGTGCTTCTTATCTTATCCGTGTCCATGCATCGTGGATATTACATTTATGGTCTTTGTGTTTGGACTGCCAAAATATTTCTTCACATTGATAACACTCAATAAATTTTAATCCCACGCAGAATTCTTATTTAAAATGAAGCTGCTAACTACGCAATAATGCACAACCACTTGCTACGGTGTCATTTAAGCTACTGCGAAAAACTTCGAGTGTGGATGCGTTCGCGGCTCGCGTTCGTGCGGCGTGAACGAAGCGCGAACCCTTTGTCGCGGGACAAAAAACCGACACGAAGGAACGAAGCTTGAACGTGAATACGGAAACCACCGACAAACAAGCGTTTCGCGGCTTTCGCGGTCTTTCGCGCTGCGAGTGTAGAGCGCGCATTTGAAACAGGAAGAGGTCCTCGGACCAAAAATATCTCGTTTCCACAAAACATTGTAACAATAGATAACTTAATAACCTTTCCCTGTTTCACCTACCCCCGCCTTCAAAGTAACCATAGTGGCAATATAATTTTTGATATTTTCAAGTTTCTCCAAACAATTTTACACTTAAAAGTCATCGACGCAAAGCTTATTTTGTATTTCCTTGTAGAACTATTATTGTTTCTGAGATAACTTTTACGGGAAAGTCGAGGAATGAATTTTATCTTTACGCCTATGATGAAGATTTGTCGGCCAGTGTCGTAATAGTAAATACTTTATTTTTAAAATTAACTTGCACATTTCAACATTGTATCACTCTGTAGAAGTCCATACTCTGTTGTAACATAGACCCTAGATTGTGCTCCAGAATGTGAGTTACTACGAATAGTGGATGCGAGACGCCATCATAAGTTGCGAATGTTGCGTCTCACTTCCAATATTATTTTAATAATGTTCTTTATAACCGAGGAGCTCGGTGGTGTAGCCACTGCTAGTACGCTTTGGCTTTCGATCGAAAACAAAGCTACCTTTGCCATGGTCAGGTCGTGGATGGGTGACCAAGACTTTGTGATCTCGAGTTCCTCCGTGCTTCTTAAGGCACGTTAAGCCGTTGGTCCCTTCCCGTTGGACCCACGAACCCGGGCCAGCGTGGTGTTACGGCCAAACTCCTCATGTGTTTCTCCATGAGGAAGGCCTGTGCCCAGCAGTGGGACGTATATAGGCTGAGGGCGAATGTTCTTATTGAAATGGTAAAAAATTGCCAGCGTTGGGTATATTGAAATAATTTACCGTAAAGATGACAAGATGACTGCGTGCATTTCTGTTTAAGTCGCCCCATTACAACATTGCCATGAGACACCCCACAGGCCTAAGAGGCATAGAGACTATTTGTCAGCCCTTCCACTACTAAACATTATGTTCAGCAGTGGGAGGACTGAAAAAATATTACTCTTTAGTACTTGGATAAACTCATAAAAGGTACGGTCTTTTAACACCACCTTACTGCAACATAGGGAATTGGTGGGAACCAACAGCTTTTGGACTACTTACACGTATTCAGCTCCATTCAGTGTTTTTGTATGTGAAAGGACGATTTTATATAATGAACTTCTACTTCTTCGTGTGGTAGTGATAAAAGAATACTAGCAACCCAGCTCTTCCCTCGGGTGTCGTTAAAGGCGAATGGACTTAGAACTGCACAACCATCCAATAGCTTATAGCGGCGACGGCCTCACCACCTGTCACGCTAAGCACGCTGAGCTGGCAGTGAACTGCTTTTGCGATGCTTTTGCCTAATTTCTGACTGAACCTTATGGGATAATAGTCGTGATTATATGTATGTATGTATATACTTACACTGCTGAACAGACGCAGAAAGCTGAACAGGCTTCATACAAAACTGTTCTATGGATAAACGCTGAACAAAGCTGAATAACTCGAGATATTAAAGTTTTGCCGTGTGGTGACGGCAGAGTAGAATACAATTGTCACCACCCCAAATCTCTCCCGTGGGTGTCGTAGAAGGAGACTAAGGATAAATCAATGATGAGGAATTGGCAGTAGCATTCCTCTTATACCACCTGCAATAGCAATGTACTGCGAATTTTGTGCCTGATAAATGGCAATAGGCTCGCCACCTATTACATGGAACCTAACATAATTGGCGAAACGGGGGTGCTAATTCACCTCTGCCTACCCCTTAGGGGATATAGGCGTGATTTATGTATGTGTATCAAAGTTTTGGTTTCCCAGGACTAACCATTGCGGCAGTAGCTATGTTCTTTAATATCGAAACTAAAACTTATAAGCCTATGCCACTCCTCCTCTGTAGAGTACAGCATTAAAAGTACGATTTATGTACCCTATCGAATTAAAGCAACTGTCGTACAAAATGTGACAAGGTACTAAAATTATGAGCTACTCCTGATGTTAATGGTGACTGTACCTAACGTTTCTCCAAAAATAATCTACCTCTTAGAAATACATTAATAGAACGGGAAGGAAGAATGTAGGAAGAAAGTTTCAGCCCGGTTCCTACTAGAAATGCGCCGAATAGTGGTTTCGCTGAATAACCGTATATCGAATATTATTCGGTTTATCCCTCACTAAACCGGATATTCGGCCAAATTATTCGGTTTACTATCATTTTGCTTAGACACGAAAACAACTTAGACAACATGTACGTTTCGTGTCACTACAGGCGATGCTTATTCTTTATAAATTAATAAATAATAAATGCTTATTTTATTCTTAAAAAACTCATGTCAACGAGTTACATCTTCTTCTTCTTTTCGTGTCGATGGAACCTAAACGGTGTCTGCCCAAAACTGCCACCGAAATTGCACTGTTAGTGACAATCATGAGACCCCGTGCAGCTGGTGGGGCACGCGGGGCAGGATATTAGGTGCTCCATCGACTGTGGGTACGGCAACTGCACTCCAAATTAGTACCGTTTGAGAATCCCCACCTTCTGAACATGTTCTCTTTACTTCGGCCAACCTGCGTCCGAAGTCGGCGAGGCTATTCCTGCTAGCGGATACAGCATTTGGACCGGGGTAGGCTTTAGGCAACCAGTAATAATGCGGCAGATTTCATTTAAACATTAATATTACAGATTAAATAGATAATGAGGTACATAAATATTACAGATGAAGTTATGTCTTTTGTTCTACACCCGGTCATCTAGCCAAGAAAATAGAACCGAATT
This sequence comes from Parapoynx stratiotata, assembly GCA_910589355.1. Lineage (NCBI taxonomy): Eukaryota > Metazoa > Arthropoda > Insecta > Lepidoptera > Crambidae > Parapoynx > Parapoynx stratiotata. The sequence goes on from OU342458.1 coordinate 18,194,913, forward strand.
GTATTCGGCCGAATACAAATAGTGAAATGATGCCGAACACGCTGAATACCGAATACAAAACGAATATTTGGCGCATCTCTAGTTCCTACATAATAGAATTAACGTAATGACTTATTGAATTTCCTTGTGGACAACCATAAGAAGCTTAGCCCGCGTTGCTCCGACTCTTGAGCCGATTTCAAAACGAACCCTATTACAAGCCCATTTTAATACGTAATAGCCTGAACTCATAATAAGAAGTCCTGGCCATTTATGTAGGTGTTACTTTGGCTACGTTTTCCTAAATGAACCTATTAACGCTCGTTATAATTTGTGAAGTTTCAATAGACTTTTTGTATAGGATTTTAATGTTCTACCCTTTTACCCAAAAATAGGTAATGGTCTTAGCATTCAACCTATTTTTCTTGGTTAAATACTCAATGGAAATAGGCAATGTGATATTTGATATTTTAACCTGCGCTGTGTATCAATAAAACTAGTTATTACTATTAATAGGATAAAATTTTGTTACGTGTAGTAAGACTGTGAATTTCTCAATAAAAAATTCAAATGTTTAACCCTTTAAATCCCGGATGCCACAAACAATAGATTAAGCTATTAGGTCTGGAGCCTGTAATCTGAAGAATTTATATACCGATATAACAGTAAGGGGTACACACGTAGAGGTATTATTCGTCGAAGCGCACGTATGTTTAACTTTTGAATAGTGATGGGGATACTAACTGAAACTATCGATAATCAGCCATCTAAAAACATTAAGTAAGATTTCCTGATTAATCAGTGAGTGGTATTCGCTTTTTATATTAGGTCCTTACCTATGAAATTGGTGTTTTGTGTGGAGATTTTGGGAATGTCTGCATTTTACATACTAACATTTTATCAGTTTTCTTCACAACGACAAATTCAGAGATAATAATATTTGGCATATATCATTAGACAAGCTTTAGCAATATGTGTGTGAACACGCTTCATAAAAATTATTCATCAAATTATTTTATGTTAATGCAAATCAAATGATGTATTCGGGAGACAGTTAAAAATAATTGTCTTTGTGTCAAATTTTAACACAATTAAACACACAAAAAATTATCAAATTAAATAATACGAGCTCAAATATATGGTCTATTATTAGAAGAGGCAATTTTTTTATAAGAATGTTCTGAAACTTTATAGTTACGGACAAATTGCTAAGACAGAATAAAAACACCAATTTCATAGGTAAAGACCCAATATAAACTCCCTCTGACATATTCATATCATTTTGGTAACTCCACACATTCATCTCAGCAAGAAGGCGTATTATATCTATATTTCCACAAAAATACCAGGCTGTCATAACTATAAAGGATCTATTCTATTTAATACCTAACCCTAAATGGTATTGCTCTTGCCAATTTTTAAGAGATGGTGCGCTTCATTCGGTGCGTCGAGTAATACCTCCACAGATGGGGCTATAATAATTATACAATAATGTATATTACAGCACGATATATCTCAATACATTTCGCTAAATCTTTCCATAGAAATCATCAGAAGACCATACACGTCAGCTATAATGTACATTTTTTCATTTTCGTATCTTATGGATGCTGAGATAATTCAAAGTAGACTCACGTTCAAGTATATTAGGCATACTATTGTATGCAATACTTAAAAATTGACAGTTATACATTTCGAGGTGTAATTTACATTAATGTATATTATGACATAATAAGTAGGTAGTTCTAATTCAATGAGTTCTTGAAAAAGTTTTTGTAACATCGAAGGAACATAACATTATACAAGGTTGCCACCGTTTTATGGCATAAAATAATAAAACATGCAAGTGGTTAAAAATTTTTCAAATCCAAACATTACACATTATTCTCTCTCGCAGAGGAATAACAATAAATCTACAAAATCTATTTGAGCCTCGATATGACCTGAATAATTTATGGTTTACATTTGATTCACATGACATTTTACTTTTGTCAATTTTGGCAAATCAACAGAGCTCCAAAATTTTTCCAATAAAATTAAACCGACGTTTTTAGTAGTCGTGCAATGGACGAGAACGATTCAAATCTCGATGTGGAGTTTAAAAGGTATTTGCAGATCATGCGACCGTATTTGGCGCAACTTCTAGATCAAGACGTCATTGAAATTTGTAAGTCTTGGATACAGAGGCTGTCAAATTGTAATGATAATGAAAAACAACTCCGTAACAAGTACGTTTTCGCATTATGTTACCAATTGGCGAAGGGAGTACTGAGCGAACCGTTTCTGAAGTTCCCAGAATCTAACCCGTTGGAACCAATTTCTGAAGAACTAGATTGTGATCATTCTGCTAGTGAGATTGACTATCTATTAGTGGACTGCGAAGATGATACTAAGATCCTTTACAATAACAGTAAAATACCCGTATCAGACACTGATTATTTATCACAAGAGAATGGTTTATTAATCAAATGCAAAGATAACGAGATTAAAGACCTTCAAACAGAAGAAAACTCTTTTGAGAAAAAAACAATAATTTGCTACAATTGTCCAGGGAAAGATTTTAATGGTAAATATAAAACACAATGTGATGAATACAAATGTAGAGCAAATAATCTTGTAATGAAGTTAAGAGAAATAAAAGCACAGAATGTAATGATGCATAAAGAGCTGGAGATCTTAAGAGAGGAGTGCAACGTGAAATATGATTTTAATGAAAACAAGATTGTAAAAGTTGATTGTTGTACGAGTGCTTGTTGTCATGCAAGTGATAGTAGTATGACGTTCAATAACCTGAAAAACAAATTACAAGAGGCACAAGATACTAAAATAATTATGACCCAAAATATGAAAAGTCTTCAAGAAAAGTTAAATCGGTTTGAGGAAATTAAGCAGAGTGAAATAGAAGAAATAGAAGCAAATAAAGAGATTGAAATTTTTAAAATTAAGACAGCAACCCGTGAAGATACTAAAAGAGTGTACGAAAAAAAGCTAGAAGACCTGAAACAATATTATAAAAATGTGATCGAGAAACTAGAAAATGATTCGATTAAAGAAAGGCAGGATTTAATCTCCTCCAAAGATGAAATAATTTCAGAGAAAGAAAAGGTTATAAGCTCCAAAGAAATGGAAATTGAGCGGCTAAAAGCCTTAATCGAAGACCAGAAAGACCATTTGCACGACGTAATAAATAAATTTCTAGAGAAACCAAACGAAGATTTAAATACAGAAAACATGCGAATAAAGACAGAACACCTAGAAAAACGTTTGAACAAAGTAGAAAAGTCTAAAACTAAATGCGCTAAAATGTACGAGGCTAAATTGGCTCATTTACAAAGAGAGAAACATTTGGCGGAGTGTTCATTGCAGCTTCAACTCGTTAGACAAAGGACTCAAGTGGTAAATGAAGTGACTGTCGAGAGCCAGACCGAATTAAGTACGGTACTAAACAAGCTCGAAGTTAAGTACAAAGAAATTGTTGCCAACATGCAAGCGACTGCTATACAACGGCGAATGCAAGACCAGGCAGCATTAGAATCAATTTTACACGCAGCGTGCGGCATACGAAACGAGAATTCGAATTATTCTCCAAGTGCAAATCACAGCCAGTTTTCGGGCAAAACTACACAAAATCAAAACAGACATGGAAATCAAATGAATCAGAGTTTCGACAGCGAGATATCGGCTCTGTTACATGGACATAAAGTTGAAAGTCTGATTGTAGGCAATAAATCTCTAGGTGAAGGCAGCGTGATGGCCGGGTTTTGTCTTGACGGAGAGAGGATGGGTCAACTATTTGAGCGAGTGTATATTCCTCAAAGGGATATTGGAGATGGACTCTTGAAGAAATAGGACAACATTAACTATTTTGACCGTATTTTGTCGTCCTTTGTTGAACGGCGAAGCTTAACCCTAAATATGCAGTAGTCAACGGTCATCTTAAATTACTTGAATTCTATTTGAGCACGAAATTGTTAAAATGCGAAATTTGTTAGTCTAAGTTCATTGTAAATAAATGTATCACTTTTGTACTAAATTCTATATAAAATCATTTTATTTATTCCTATACAACAACAAAATCTAAACGATGTAGCGAGCCTAGAAGTTTACTGACCCTGTTCCACGTGTTTTTTTTTATTGTATAGGTAGCATACGAGCAGGCGGGTCACCTGATGGTAAGTGATTACCGCCGCCCATGGCCATTTGTAACACCAGGGGCGTCACTCATGCGTTGCAGGCCTTTAAGATGGGAGTACACTCTTTTTTTGAAGGCTTGGAGGTCGTACCGCACCGGTAAAACTGCAGGCGACAAGGAGTTCCTCAGCTAGACTGGTTTGTCCATTAGAAGATTTTTTTAAAACACTGTATTTGACGACCTCCGTGGTCTAGTGGTCTGAACGCCGGTGTCAAGGCGTCGCCATCTCGAGATGTTCGATCCCCAGTGGGGGCAAGATGTTTATGATGAATACAGGCATTTAATCTCCAGTCTTGGATGTTTTTATATGTAATGTATATATTCTGAATATTTATATGTTTATCCTATTAAAATTATTTATCCGTCATCTGGTATCCATAAAACAAGTAGCATTAGTTGCTTAAAATGTGGATAGTTGGTAGGTGTGAATGTCTGTAGATTAAATATCTACTTTATGTTTGATTTATTTACTGTATTAATAAAGGTATGGTTAATCAAAGCTGTTTTCAGGATAGTGTACAAACAGTTTTATAAGTATGAATGCTTATGGTAGAAATATATGTGTATGCATTTTTCACAATACTTTTATACATAAAACAAGACCAACTTAAGCAATATAAACATTTTTCTTAATTACAAGTACTAAAAGATATATTTTACATCGATCAAACATAAAAAACATTCTCTTACTGGTACCAATAACTCTACTCTATAAGTTTTAATGATCCCTCTATGTAAGCGTATTTGTTTTTTTTAATAAAAAACTTAACACAACTATTAAGTTTACAATGAAGTTTATAGTATAGACCTTTTCAAACTTGCTTCTTGAAGTAGGCATCAACTGGTACTAACCCACGCATATCTTGCGCTTCAGACACGCTTCAAACAATTTGATTTCGTCCCACTCTTTTGAACTGTAAAATAACATCAGTAATAATAAGACTATAGAACTAACTATGTAATTATAATATTATAAAACACAAATACTAAACTAACAAACAAAAAAAATATCCATTTTAAAACTATGTAATTTATTTCAACAAAGGGTGAACAAAAGTGGTGTCTGCGGTAGAGAAACAAAAATATTATACACATACATACATTCATATAATCACGACTATTATCCGCTAAGGGTTAGTCAGAGACTAGGCAAAAGCACCGCAAAAGCAGTCCATTGTCATAGTCCGCGATTTACCAAGTAGTGACTGCACTCAGCGTGACAGGTGGTGAGCGCGTCGCCGCTATAAGCTATTGGATGGTTGTGCAGTTCGAAGTTCATTTGTCGCCTTTTACGACACCCAAGGGATATATAGTTTTAAGATAACTGTCTTCAGTTTTCTCCAATTATAATATTATAAGTAAATTAATATTTTTGTGTATTTGTTACCGATCCATGGTTGTAATTAGTTGTCAAAATAAATGAATTTAAAGAATTTTATTTATTATATATCATTTTCCAAAGGTTATTTTATTAAGAAAATGTTGACTACCTTTCTGCCATAAAAACTCTTTGCTAAGATTTAAAAAGTATCGTTCGTTTTTAGACGGAACATCATAAACTTGCGTTTTACTTTACATTATCGCACAAGTACGTAATGTGATAGATTATGATATTGAAATAGGTGAAATAAGAGACCTTTTACGAGCAAATGTGTTATAAAAGACTAAACTTCATTATGCCTCATTAAAGACTTCAAACATGAAAAATTGAAAATACTTGCTTTAATAAAAAATCATAACAAAAAGAACTTGAGGAGCTTGGTGGCGTAGTGGCTAGTATGCTTTGGCTTTCGATTGAAAACAAAGCTACCTTCGCCGTGGTCAGGCCGTAGATGGGTGACCAAAACGTTGTGATCTCGAGCTCCTCCTGTCTCGTCTTCCTGTCTGTCCTTGTTGGTCCCGGTCGCTTTTGCGACTGTTACCCACCAACCCGCATTGGGCCAGCATGGTTGGCCAGCAACTCCTCACGTGTTTCTACATTTGGAAAGCCTGTGCCCAGCAGTGGGACGTATATAAGCTGAGGATAACAGAAATAACGAATCAATTTAAGGTATAGTCGAGTGCGAAAAAATATGTAAAGATATTTTAGATGCGACTGTCTTTATTTCCATTTAATAGGAGTTATTTACTGTCAAAAGTGGTAATATATTTTTTGAGTGAACGGTACCCATTGCTTGTAAAAGTTATTAAAATTCCATCTACAGCTCCTACACAATATTTTGTAAACAAAACTTCACAAGAGGCTTTAGAAATATACCTAACAAACTTAACATTACTTACTTATGTTTACTGAGTTTTCTATTGAAATTGAAATATTGGGTCCTATGAAATTGGTGTTTTTTTTCTCTCTTAGTATTTTGTCCGTAACTATTAAGATTCAGAGTAATCCTAAAAAATAATTACCTCGTCTATAAATGGACTATATTTTTGAGCTCTTTTGATTTGTTTTGATAATTTGTTGTAAGTTTAATTGTGTTAAAATTGGACACGGAGACAACTCTTTTTAAGTGCCTCCCGAATACATCATTTTATTTGCATTCACTTAAAAACAATAAATAATTTGTATGAAGTGTGATATTACACATATTACTAAAGCTTGTCTAATGATAGATGCCAAATATTATTATCTTTGGATTTGTCGTTGTGAAGAAAACTGAAAAAAATTAAGTATGGAAAATGCAGAATTCCCCAAAATCTCCATACAAAACACCAATTTCATAGGTAAGGACCTAATATTAATGGTAAGCAGGCTAACAAAATTTTCTATGAGCCCAAATTTAGTGAAAAAAATACTTATTTTCGTGAATACAGTAACTATAGAATTAGTAACATTATCTAGTGATACCAGAAGGAAATTCGGTTTTATTCCGTTTAAAATTCCATGATATTTCATGTGACATATTAAATAGACAATATTAATTATTTTTATGATAGATAAGATTTACCACATACACAAGATTTATCCTGCCCTCATCAGTGTAAAACATAATCGCTGAAGTGCGCTGGCTGTTTCCTCTCCCGTGAAGATCGAAAGTTTCAGGGACACTAGGATTTTGATTGCAAGACTCTGTTGTTGGTAGAGTTTCTGTCTCATCCGGGGATTCCTATGGCAATTTTGCTAGTTGTTTATTTGAGGCAGTCGTTTCCCGGCCGTCTGCCCGGCCGTCGTAGCAGCAGGGGTTCGCATGAAGCAGTTCTACTTCTTCTACTGCAGGAATTAAAGGCCGGCCATTTCACTATTTGATGTAGATTATTTGATCCGAAAAATAAACGACTCTTTGATCTATTGAAAATATTTGTAGTAGCAGTTCCACTTGCGGAATTATGATTAGGGTCGGAATTGTTCATAGCGATTAGTTGTGATGTAGAAGGATCGATTATATTGTATTACTGTAGATGAATAAAGACTTTATTAATATTATTATATAAATGCATCTCTAAAGTAGTCTAGCTTGTACTCGCCTCCTCTTACACTTTTAAAAGTACAATCGTGAGGTAAAGCTTTGAATACTTGTAGTTATTAGGCGATTGTTTCTCCCTATACCTGTTAACATGATGAGAGAACGTAACGAGAATAAATTTCGTTCTTTGGTTGATTAATGCGCTATTCAGGTCGATTGCTTCTTCGAACGATTTACAGTTTCTTATTACAGAAAACAGCGTTGGAAATAGATGATTCGTTAAAAGGCGTAATTTGAATTCTGATGATAAGTTTGATCCTTCTTCAAGTAGGAAATTTGGAAATGTAGCTAACCAGTGAGTCCATTTCAAGTCGGCCATCAATGAGTTTGGATCGGTCTCGAATCTGTCTGGTCGTAAGTAACTAGCCATTCTCGACGCATTAAAATTTTAATGACATAAAATTTTTGTTCAGAAATTTTTGTATCCTTTTTTTTTCAACAAAAAAGTACACTTATATAGCGACTTAAAGACAAGGTTTATACCACATCTTGTAACATAATACGCACTTATTTGAATATTTCTGCATAGGAACATGCTTTTGCGCCAGACATCGTATGCGTGTAGAATCAAATAGATATTAAGTACATATTTCTATAATGTTGTTAACAAAGTGCATATTGCCAATAATTTTGCGTATGTGCGGCCATAACATAACATATCATCACGCCTATTTCCCCGAAGGGGTAGGCAGAGGTGTTAAACACCCACTTTTCGACAGATACATTAGGTACCCATGTAACAGGTAGGTGGCGAGCCTGTTACCAAGCCTTCCTACATGAGGGGCCATCATCATCAAACTAGCTCATAATAAACGGTACTTAAATTTTATTCAAAATTAAATCCAGTAGGATAGCGTTAAAAGTTTGGCATTAAACACAAGAAATCAAAAAGCGGCAAAGTGAAAGTTAAACAGGAGCAGACAACTGAACTCCTAATCTAAGTGTTTTCATTGGAAATCAATTAATGTCCATCCAATAACGAAAGACGATAGACATTCCATCACTGCTCTAAGTCAATTATTACAAAAGTGAATGTTTGAAAAGGGTTCGGAAGACGAGCCTCAGCCATTTGGAAGAGGAAATTGAGAGCGCGGCCGGCAATGGGAAGAAACACTTAGGGCAGAATGGGGTATAAAAAAACCTAGTACGCTATTTTGTGCGATAGCTATCGCATTTCCCTTCATTGGAGTGCGGCATTGATTTCAAAAACGTTCGATTTTGATTTAAGACGTTTTAATGGTAAGGGTCTAATAGTTAGAACGGTACCTAATAATAAATATATACGTACGTAAAAAAAAAAAAAATATCTTCAAACATTCACACCTATGAACTAGCCCCATTTTAAGCAACTAAAGCTGCTAGTGTTACGAATACCAGATGACGAATAATAAATATATTTAATGGATAATTACCCCATGTCCCCACACACTTTTTTATCGTTCCATCATTTAAACAATTCATCCACCCAGCCCTCCTTGTTACATAGGAAATTCAACAGATTAGGCGAAATATGTGAAACACCTTTGTCAACTTCTTCCAGGACAGGCATGATAATTATATGTATGTAGGTATATGCTGTTACAGATATTATCGCGAGTGATTGCTTGGTGCTTTATTTAAATTTATATAAAAAGACGTCCTAGACCTAACCAGCTGTCGTTGTAAATGTCTGTGCTCATTAATGTGAGTTACTTGAAGCGTTCGCCACTGAGCTCCTCATATTCATATCGTTAAAATTTTGTCCAAAACAAATCGGGACAAATACTTACAAGTATTTATCGCACTAATTGGGTCGAACATATTTTCAAAATAATTTATTTTGAACAAGTTTGCTGCTAAATTGAATAAGGAGCTCATTAGTTAAAGTTTGTTGTAGAATTTTTTGAAAGTTAAAAGAATATATACGTAGTCTGACTATATTTGCGAAATAATCGTAAAGTCTGTTCTTCCTAACTTGTCCTATTTGGTAAACAATCTAGGCACAACTTTTTTTATAAATAGCATAATGTAAAATCAACTGATAACTTTAGTGAAAAGGTTTTAGTATGTAATAAGGATTTATTGTTATAGATTTTTGACTTCGTTTATATATTATTTTAAATGGAAGGTAATTAATTGGGCAACCATTTAATTAATTGGACAGCAACAAAAAGATCAGCCACATAATTATTCGGTCAGCAGAATAATTATTTGGGCAGCAATAAATATGTTACCGAAAATGTATAAAATCTAGGAAAAGGATCAATGAAGGATCAAGTATCAATTCATAGGAAAAGTATTCTGATAGATATTAGGTTAGAGTTATTTTATTATGACCATCAAAAACTATATTTGTGTCATAACATACGTATATTATAAAATAATTGTATAATATATACAATTTGGAAGCAGAGAAAACATTGGAGTTGCTGCCCAGTTAATTATTTTGCTGACCAATTATATTTTTTGGTTAAACATAATTGGAAAATTTTGCTACCCCTTTAAATATCACCCTTTTTAAATGAGTGGTTTGATAAAAAGTAGTGGCAATATTGTTTACCAAATAGGACAAGTAAGGATGAACAGACTTGAGGTGCTTGATTTGTCTCGTCCTATTTTTTTTAAGAATGAGACTGTTTGTCTTCCTGCTACTCCCATTAGGAATATCATGAAGTTCATTAATTATCCCAGGTGGAAGTAAGAATACTAAAAGAAAAACTAAGGAGCAAAATGACAACATTTTCGTAGCCACCTTCATCTTTTTTAGGTGCATTTTCTCTTAATTGGAAGGAATCCATTTTGTAAACCCAATATCTCAGTATACCCATGCCACTTAATGTGATAAAAATTTTACTTGTCGCAAATATAAGCGTGCCCACGACTGATATACTTACATTAGATTTTTACTCTGTTAATCTCCATTTCATTTAAAAACCACGACGCGTTCGAAAAACCCTCGGCCGACGATAATTGGAATGATTTTGTGAATCGACGATTTTCGTCGAGAGATTTTTAGTTTGGTGCAAATCATGAGTGGTGGTGGGTACTTCATATTTTCTTACTATTTGAGATACCATTATCACACCTACATCCCCGAAGTAGATAGAAGTGATACCTATATTTTCATGATTTAAAGTCCTCATGTTACAGAGAAGGAGCCTGTAGCCATATATCAGGCACATAGTCAGGAATTTCTAACAGTTCATGTTGTTGTGGGAACAGGCTCGCCACCTGTTACATAGGGACCTAACATATTTGGCGAAATGTGGGTGTTTACACCTCTACCTAGACGTGATGATATGTGTTCACATGCACATGCCATATCATCATGTGTGTGTGTGTGATATTAAATGAAAACGAAACAAAAAAAAATTCATCGTATTTTTTTATACCATGATGGTTGTAACAGGTTTTTCCGTGTTACGACATCGGCAACCATATTTGGTATGCGGCTCTACTTGTGTAAGAGATCACCAGTTCAATCCCGGTCTGTGCCACTGAATTGTCAAATGGCTCCCCTCTCCAATTGGGCTTTTTACATATTCCACTAAATGGAATCAAGCTGTTGGCTCACCTGATGAGAAGTGGTTACGGTAGCCTATGAACGCTTGCAACACCAGAGATATTAAACGCATAACCGACCTTTTAAAAACTTTCTGGTGAAATTTTATTGTCTTTCAGGTTTTTCTTATCAGGAAAAATATGGGCATTTCTGTGTCACGCTGTCGGGGACTTAGTCGTGATAATGTTTTGATGTGTAGTTCATCAGTCATGCACTATGCTTAAGGGCAACAAAATGCAAGAATTTACTTTAAATTCAAATTAGAGTTCATCACTTGTCACGCTGAGTGCAGTCACTGCTTGGTGAAAGGTGGACTACGGCAATGGACTGCTTTTGCGGTGCTTTTGCATAGTCTCTGACTAAGCAAAAGCACCGTCGCAGCGTAAGCAGCGTAAGCCTAGTCTCTGTCTCTCTCTTGGCGGATAATAGTCGTGATTATATGTATGTGTATGTGTACTTGTTTCGATGACGCCTCCGCTTGTAACTTAGCACCTCCAATCTCGATTAGAGTTTGATTGATATTTGCGGACAGAAGCAGCGTTGATAACATTTATTCGGAAGGGTTCGACCGGGTCCACGTGATCCATTTGTGCTTTTTCCGTTGTCCTGCCGACCCAGACAACCCTTACACGTCACGGAGCATCCGTGATTAATTTAGATTGTTTTATAATTAATTTGGAATCCAGTGCTTAATTTGTTCAGTGGTAATTAAGAGGAGAGGGCATTTCTTTTTTTTTATATAAAATGAGGTTTGCCATGAGATTTTTCGGAGAAATAGATTTAATCTTGAGCACTCGACTAGGTTGGCATATTCAACTTACAGAATATCGTAGCTAAAACACTTTTTTGTAGTGTTGGCTTCTTGCAGTGAGTAATACCATCAGTAATGAGGAGTTTATATAAATATGGACATTCCTCCGGTATTTGATAATAATCACTTTTTGATCACTGGTAATGAGACTAATGAGAGAGCAAGGGTTTTCTCTTGATTCTTACAGGTAAGGCAACGCGTGAGTAGGCCCTGTCGGAGGGTCTACGAGTATGTTTATGCCATGGTTGGTGGCCCCGTAAGCTTCAAACATTTGAGTACGGTGGCCAGGTCATTGGTAGGTTGTGTTGGAAGCAAGGGAGCTCGTATCTTATGCTGTCAACAATACGCGTTCTCTTAATTGCTTGCACAAGTGGAGATAAGTGATAAGATGATGATTGTTTAGCGCTAGGATTTGGTAGTGATACAAAATTTATTTAAATCTAGCTGTTGCCCGCGACTTCGCCCGCGGTTACTATGGGTTTTGAACTATTTCACGGGAATCCTTTAATCACCATGCAGAATTTCATTGAAATCGGTCCAGCTATTTCGGAGATTAGCCCGTACAAACAGACAGAGAAACAATAAAAATTGGTTTTTTTTTGGGTTTTTCTCTTTTTTTCGCATTTTTTTTTTCTATGTAAAGATATTCGATATCTTCAGTGTTATTATATGTATAGATTATTGCTACAATTTTGTTAGCATAATAAATATTATAAGAACGTGAAAAGTTCCCTGTAACTCCCAAATTGGCCGTATTCACATATACAATTATATAAAATTTTCGCGAAGAGTACTTCATTTACCCGGAACATTCCATTTTTTACGTCACACCGACTTGAAAACATAATCAGTCAAATTACGTGTCGTATTTCAAATTTTTCATAGATATTTACATGAAGACATACACAAATTTCTTGCGCAGTTGTAAACAAACCAAAGGATCTTTATTTCCAGTTACATAAGGTTTAGATGAGTATGCTTTCTGGACAGGGAGAGAGAGTTCATTTCAAAAAATATGAATGTATTTTTGTAAGATAATAATTTATTTTTTTCTATATTTTTTGATATAATTTCGAGGCATTTGTCATGTCAATCATCGGATAATCTTTCTACAGTCACTATCGACGCTCATAGCGCCTTGGGCACCCAGTCGGCACGAGTCATGCGTTGCCTCATCATCATGAGCCAGCATCATCATTTTCCCAATTTCATTTGGGGTCGGCGCAACGAGTCTTTCTCCTCCACTCTCCCCTATCACACGCCATATCAACATTCACTCCCATTCTAGCCATGTCCTCATTCACACAATCTATCCATCTCTTCTTCGGTTTCCCCCTCCCTGCATTACCATCCACTCTCATATTCATAACTCTTCTCGTTACATGCTCATTCTCTCTTCTCAAAATATGTTCATACCACGATAGCCGCTTTTCTCTCAACTTCTCTACCACTGGAGCAAAAGTCATAAGTTGCTTATCTTGTAAATTAAAAAAAAGGTTTATTTTGACAGTAGGCGCTGAGTCCCTGGTCTGGTTTTGTTCCGATCTTCTATGAGGTGGTGCTATCCTAGTCAAACAGTTAAGATTTAAACAGCAGCTTCAACAGCAACAGCTGTTGTTATATCTGGCTTTATAATACTCTATATTGCACACGCAAAGAAAAAAGAAAATACAATACAGATACAACAGTTGGCAAAAGTTTTTAATTTTCATTATTTTTAAATGTATGATACTATAAATAAAATTCTTCCAAACATTTACACCTATCAACTAGCCCCATTTTAAGCAACTATAATGCTGCTTGTGTTACGGATACTAGATTATTAATATAAATATTCAGAATATATACATTGCATAAACATCATACATCCAAGCCTGTGTAACAAATGCCTGTATTCATCACACAAACATTTGCCCCCGGATCAAACCAGAACCTCTCGAGATGGCGACGCCTTGAGACTGGTGCACAGACCACTCGACCACGCAAGTGGTCATATTACTATAATTAATTAGTTAACCTTTATATTGCCTACATTTTGTACACTAACAAAATACCTTTCTCATAGCTCCAATGCTACATTTTAATACGTAAGAACCTAATGGTGTTCTCTTGGCGCCCGGCGAGGCATAGATTTAGTGTCCCGCAGGGAACAGGTTTGGAGTTCGCTATTTTAGTGCTCTTTGCGGCATACCACCAAAATTAAACAGAATTGCAAACTAGGATTTACCTATATGAACTTGCATAGAGCCAGAATAAGATAAAGATAAAGTGACGTTTATTTGCTTGAGAACTGGCATAAAATGTGTTATTATACATTATACAATTCACCAGATGCTGGCATAAGTTAGTGCTTAAAACACAATAAGATAAAATAAAGTTTATATAAAAATTATAAAGATAATAAATCTTGGATTTAGTCATCGTCTTCTATTACAGAAATCATAATTCAGTTTAGATGCGTCTTAGCGCATGCTTATGAATATCATAAACATTTTACAATATTTCGTGAAAAAGAAAAACTACGCCATCCGATCACAAAAGTACCAGGTGGCCTTGTTCCTTGTACTCCTGGGCAGGTTATAGTATACTTTTCATCAAGCTACGATCAATAGGAGCAGAGCGGTGAAGGGGAATGTTCGGAAAACGGGAGAAGTTACTCCATTTTTAAGCTTCCGTCGCGTGTGCAGCCTTAATGGTTACAGCTACATAGAAATCATGTATTACGGAAATGTTCTCCTTAAAATTATATAAAAAATATCCCAAAACAGCATATGTTTATCTTTTATGGTTGACTCACAATAACACGTGTAACTCCCAATAGCTAAGCAGTTCGGAGTTATTTCATAAAATAGGTACCTATTAGTTATTAATATTCGTTCAAATTACAAATTATTAATAGTTTACATTTTATTTCTTTTTAGGTGAAGTAGTAGTAGGTGCGCATAGGTTTTTATCTAGATAGGTAGTTAAGTTTTGGCTAATTTAAGTTCAGTTTTTTTATATATTAGGCAATAGCGTAGTCTATACATATATAATTATAACTGTAGAGGTTGAAAGTCTGTACATAGAAAATAAAATGCTTAACACCAAGTCAAGGGGACGTAAAAGAGGTAAAGGGGGGGGGGGGGGGGGGATGTTTTTATTTTTTTATTTTTTGTTTTTACGTTTGTCTGTTTGTACGGGCTAATCTCCGAAATGGCTGGACCGTTTTCAATGAAATTTTGCATGGTGATACCTAATATCCCTGGTCAACATCTAAGGTACTTTTAAATCCGAAAAATTAAAGTGTGAAATATAGAAGGCGAAAAATTAAAGGGGGTGATATAGTATAAAAACCGTAGTAACCGCGGACGAAGTCGCTGGCAACAGCTAGTTCTTAATAAAAACCTATTAATTCTAGGATATATGAATTGGGTGTGAGCGGATAATCGGGACGAGGATGACCTAGGCGAACGTTCCTCGATCAAATTAACCCGCCAGCACCCGCGTCTCTAGAAGTTACACGGGCACTCGCGCTGACAGCATTTTGCTCACGTTTATGAATGTCATTAAATGAAGGTTTTACCAGGTAATTTTTTTATTTTATTAAATAAAATACAATTTATTTATTCTAGAAAATATATACAACAACTACGCCACGCCTACGCCTACTCCTACGCTACGCCTTATATATAACTTTTTCAACATTAATCTTTTTTATTTGAATAAACAATCATACTAACTAATTTGCCAGTCTTAAAGATGTTCTTGAGAAGGGCCAGGTCAAAAGTACCTGAAATCGCCGAGCATGTATAAGGACTGTAATGAGAGTTGATGAAGCGAAAGAAATATGCAAGGATCGTAGCAAGTGGAAATATGTGGGAAAAGGCGTACTTTATTAGATTATTTTATTATAATTTATTAGATTATTTTATTATAATTTATTAGATTATTTTATTATAATTTATGTGTGTATGTATTCATTCTCACTCTTACTTTGCTAACACATAAACATCTCAGTTCTCACATTTACGAGTACGTGGTTTCATTAAAATAACAGATAATCTTTTTTTCACCTTCGTTATTGACCAATCAACGAACGATTTGAAGAGATTAAAAAAAACCCGAAAAGATTATCAAAATACAAACTCTTTTTCTTGGCAAAACTCTTCAAGACATAATTAACCCTTTAAATTAAAATCTAATAGTAATTATTTTCAGATTTACCGTTGAAAAGGTATATTTTAAATTCTTATTTTTTGTTTACATCAAGCTCAAACAAGAATAACCAATTTTAATTAACATCTCAATCTTTGAGGATTTCTTCGAAAGAACTAATTAAGGGTTTTAAGTAAATTATTTAGATTATTTTTATTTGTTCGTGAACTTTTGAGTAACAAGTGTTTCAGGTATAAATAATAATAATAATAATTTTTATTGTTTCAAATTGTGCAATACAACATACAATTAATTCTTATATATAACTATAGAACAAAAACTAAATGGATACCTAAACTAGGTTGACATAACAACCTGTATCTTAGGTGAAGAGAAGGTGCTGACTTAACTAGTTACAATACAAAAACATAAATAAATATTTTTTCAAGAATTGCCAGATTAGCAGTTCTGTGTACTATGACCTTAAAATGAAATAGGAGTTAAAAAGAAGTTTATAATAATTATCAAGACTTATAAAGTTGGTAATTATTTCCAGATACTAATTAATTCCTCCGTCTCAGCATAGGTTAAACTATTTAAATAACTAATTAATAAAAATTTACAAGAACTATATTTTAAGTCTTATATATCAAGTTTTGCATTTAACCTATTGTATAATAATGGGCCCAAACACTTAAAGAATCTATGTGTAAAAGCATACTTCGAAGTCAAGTGGTGAATGCAGAAATAAAAAGTTGTCGTACTGTCAAAACCTTACAATTTTCATATAATAATTGCGTAGGGAAGAGGAAAGGAAGAGAGTGGGCCATTTTAAGATCACTCTCTGTGCTCTTTCAAGTGGCATTAAAAGAGTTTTTAGCGCACCGCCCTATGAGGTGATGCAATATTGAATTAATGATTGACCTAGGGCCAGGCTTTATTAGTTTTGCATCTGCTATTGACCGCAGTTTTTTCAATACAAATATTAATTTGTGAATCCTATTACTTAAATTTTGTTTGTGAGGTCTGAATGAAAGGTTTTCATCTATTGTAATCCCAAGGTATTTGAGGGTATTCGTTTTAAGGATAGTTGGGCAGTCGTATATATTTTGTGAAGGTGTTTGACAGTGGTGCACATATAATGGTGGGTAATAAACATTGCAGTCCTGACTACGCATAGAAAAATGAATATATTTATTTTTATTGGAATTTAATGTTAATAAATTGCTACGTAGCCACCTACTTACAATATTTAATCCACGTTGAGCAGTTTCAAAAAGGTCTGTGACAGTTTTTCCGGAGAAAACAAGTGCAGTGTCATCCGCATAAGATATTATTCTACAATTATACACTTCGAGATTGCAAAGGTCCTTTTTTGAAGTCGGTTATAAATTACAATGAAAAGCCTCCAAAGACTAAAGCTTGAACATCACTAAACCTTGTACGCTTTGTTTACGGCAATCGTGCGGCAGCCATTTATTTATGCGCGGTTCTCTTTACTACCTCTAACCGTTTAATTGACGAATACGTTCACATAAATCTCATTAGTGGCACGTATAAACTGAAAAGTGTTTTGCTGTTAAGCGCCGATAAAACCGAAGTAATAACTATATCGGCACCATTTCGCTACACTGAGGCCGACGAAAACCGTAAATGCTTCGCGTTAAAACGATTAGGGGGTATCTCACGTTCTGTGGCCATGAGATGGGCGGTAATAGTTGTAAATAGCAAAGTCAATAGTCAATTAGGTTAGAGCTAAGAAATTTTATTCAAGGGATGGCGTTAGTGATGTTGGTTTGAAAAATGCAATGGAAATTGGTTATATTATGAAAAGATGTGTTTTAATTTAATAAAGTTGGCAAAGGATCAAACCGTTAATTGCTCCATCAGCTGCATCATCAATGTGGTCTAGAAAAACATTCGGAGAACTTCTGCAAACTTCGTGTATCTTTGCCGTTTTGTGTAGCGACACAACGGCAAAAATGTAGCCGAATACCCCTCACATTTGAACAATCGCCGAATGTGAAGGGGCCATAAGGTATAAAACTTCTTTTTTAGTAGTTAGCGGGTGAGTAGCAAAGCTACGCAGACGGTTCACACAGTCTCTTGTGTTATCAGTCACTTTTCGAATGATACATCTAGCGCCATCCCGGGAGTGCGACGGTTAACTCTTTTAAATTCCGAAACTTACTGAAACTACGAAAACAGCTCATATTCCATACATATTCCATACGAAAAAGAGGCGGTCTGAGTCAACATGTGAAGATTGTTAACTAACTTGCGGCGTGTACGATTTACCTTTTCCACGAAATCGCTAACTTCATGGGTGCATTGTAATCCGGGCGTAGGTACGGAGCTATTTACCGAAACTATAGTTACGGGAGGATCTCGTTCACGTTGACACAAATAGACGCCAACGAACCGCCTTCTTAAGGTAATTCATTTCGAGATGTTTGGAGCCAATAACAAGATCAATTTTATGAAGATTACCAGATATTACCGGTGCTGGAATTGCAGCTCAAAATTAGATTGTTATTGAAATGGTTAGCTGCGGAGATAACCGGGAGGTTATGGTTCAAACTCACACTTGTAATCATCTTAATGTTGTACTAGCTTTTGGCGATTTCATCCGCGTGGAATAGTTACTTTGAGATAGTGTGATGGTATGTAACCTATAGCCTTACAAAGAAATATAATAAGAATCCAAAGAAGACTCACAGATAATTATTAAGTTGAGATGAGTCCTGTTGAGGAGGTCGGCGTAGTGCCTCAGCTTCAGCTTTCTATATGGAAGCTACCTGCATCATGGTCAGGCCTAGAATGGGTGACCAAAACTCGAACTCCTCGAACTCGACCTCGACTCGAACTCCTCTGTGCTTCGGGGGGCACGTAAAGCCGTTGGTCCTTTTCTATTTATACGACGACGACCTCCGTGGACGAGTGGTCTGTATGCCGGTCTCAAGGCGTCGCCATCTCGAAAGGTTCTGGGTTCGATCCCCGGTGGGGGCAAATGTTTGGGTGGTGAATTTTCAGACATTCAAGATTCAAGATATGTCTATTCAAGATATGTATATTTATCCGTCATCTAGTATCCGTTACACAAGCAGCATAAGTTGCTTAAAATGGAGCTAGTTGATAGGTGTGAATGTTTGTTGATGATATTTATTTATTTATACACCAATCCGCCATCCGCAAGTAGTGGTAAAGGCAATTTCTTTTTATAAAACCGAAAGGTTCTTTTATTCTTCCTTTTACATGTCTTATCTAGTCACAATTATTCAACGCGTACGATTCAATCATTTTAAATTAAAAAGTATTTCTGTCTGCAAAAATCACTCAAAATTTTTTAATTTTTTTTTTGTGTCCCGGGCCAACACGGGGCGTGTTGGTCCGGGACACAAAAAAAATTTACCAACTGCTTTTCTTGCCAAGCATGTCGTAAAAGGCGACTAAGGGCGTATTGGGTACTGGGTCTGTGATTGTGTAGGCGATGAGCTAGCCACTTGTTACTATTCTTTCACGATTGTTCATCTGACCAAATCCAATTTTTATATGGCTAAATGTGGTCTTAAGGAACACAGTGCTCCTATAAATGTAGCAATTACGCCAAATCATTTAATTATTCACGACTGCAGTATTGAGACCATGAAACCTTAATTACAAATGCTTTGTCCCACCCAATGTTTGTTAACAAACAAAATTCAGATTGACTCCGTCTTGACTCTGACAAGTCCAGTTGATTAATGATTCCTACAACTTCGGTAATGAGTATAAAACTTAAATAGGTATTTCAATAATAAATTATATTTTTCCCTGAATATAGGTTATATTCAGGGTTATATAGTGAAATATAAATAAACAGCTTAATAATGTAAATAGGAATTCATTGCTTTAATTCAAAAGAATGTTCTAAAGGAACTTTAAAACGAATTGTATAAAATCCTTTTATCTACACTCATGTTATAATGTTCGAATTATGAACTCAGACTCGAACACATAATGATATACTTTTTACACAGATGATAAAAACTAAAATTTTAAGATTAGAACTGTAACATAATGACTATTATGCAACAGGTTGGACTCATTATGCAACACTTATTTTTCTTAAAAACGCACAAAACTATGGCAAATGTTTTTCAGATAGCCAACAATAAATAAAATTAATTAATTTTTCTGTTTTATTTCTTTGAATAAAGAGTGTAGATAAAGTAGTGTATGTAACTGCACATAACTGGGTGTTAAAACACTCGCGTGATACTATTAAAAAACTCGACAAGGCTCGTTTTTTAAAACCACGCTCGTGTTTTTATAACCTATGTTATGTGACAGTTACATAAACTACTATTGTGTTACAACTAATTTCTTGCCTTTGGATGGAACTACTAAAAAAGTTATGTTTATCCGCTGTGAGATGCCCCTTATTCTAAACTGACGGCTCTCGGATTCGATTCGGAAAGTCAAGTCCCGTCTCGCTCTAATTCGCCGCAATAATAGTGACAGTGATATAGATTTCGTGATTCGTTTAGTTTCCGACAGTTTAGAATAAGGGAGAACCCGAGTGCAAGTTATCATTGTAAAAAACTTAACTTTTTTAGTTTTAGTTAAGAAACTCAAATTCTATTGAGAACGTGATTTCTGATACTTTCCGCTATAGGCGCTTTCACGTTTCCCATAGAAATAGAGCTTCTTAACGGAACTAAAAAACTACCAAATCACTACCTAACCTGCCATTTCTACCCTGAAGCTGTTTAATAAGAGCGATAGCACCCAAATCTATTTGAATACTTTCGTAAACACGTTATGCAAAAACTACTGCATAAAAATGCAGTTTTCATTTATAATATATATTGACGATAGATAAATAACGTTTGCCTATATAAATAACATTCATTACTTGATCCGAAACACATACGAAGCCGCAGGCCTAAACAAGTATCACCCAAACATAAAGCCTCTATTCAAGTGAATTTAATTGACAAATGTGTCTGTATGCTCAATGACGGCGCTCCATGCGTATATTTTGTTTACCACTACAGTGCATTCGGCCACGTAAATTTTGAGGCACCCATATGCCAGCGGCAAGACGGACATTGGAACCTGTGGTCGCGCGGTTGCACTGCGGTCGTGTCATAGACTAAGAAAGAGCAGTAAGTCAATTAACCCTCGTGAATTGGTGAAAAGCAATGAAATTTTAGTAGCTAGTTATCACAACAATCCTTTTCTTGGCATAATGTTTTTACTCATAATATACTTTGGCATATGAATTTGTATAATGTTGTTTGGCATAATATTAATATATTAATATCTCTTGACAAGGCCTCCCGATAGTGAATGGGAAGAAAAAATGTAGAGATATACAAGTAAAAGTGTATAGATTGTTTGTAAGCTTTTATTGTTTTTGACACGTCATAAGTGTAACTACTTGTTACCTAAATGATTAAATAAAGAATTTCGTTTCATTTCATTGTGCCAAAAGACAATTATGCTTAAGTTATATTATGCCGAAAATTCGAATCACTTCTACGTTACACTAATATCCTCAGACATTCACACCTATCAACTAGCCCCCATTTTAAGCAACTCATGCTGCTTGTGTTACGGACACTAGATGACGGATAAATATATTTAATAGATAAATACATATATATAACCTGAATATATAGAAATATATATAAACATCCAAGACTGGAGAACAAATGCCTGAAAATTCATCACCCAAACATTTGCCCCCACTGGGGATCGAACCCAGAACCTCTCGAGATGGCCACGCCTTGACACCGGCATACAGATCACTCGACCACGGAGGTCGTCACGGAGGAGAAATACACTGGAAGTCTCCCGATTGTTTCTTATGTTCGAGAATAAGTTTATTTATTCGATGGCGCGAGAATACTTTTTTGTGGTTAAATGGAGTCTACTTTTATTTTATGTCAGGCTTACAGCCAATGCATAGTTAAAAACTGCATTAAAATCCATGCAGTATCTAATAACTGCTGTTTTAGCTTTTGTCGCAGTTATAAAAACCCCTATGGTTGATTTTTCGTATTAAAATTTTATTTATAGAATACTAAGATTTGTCCAATAGCAACAATCAGTTGACATGTGAATATCGACTTTATGGTAGTTACAATATTTCTAAGCAATACGTAGTAATATTTCATTAATAACGTCACAACATTATGGTGTTCCGTGCCCGGCTTTCCTTCATACACTATTATATCGGTTAATTACTGTTATTTCATCGGTATCGGCTAACACGACTCAGTTACCCGCCACTATATTTTCTGTATTTTCTTCAAAGAAAATATTGGAATAACTCGCAATTGCTAACAGAGTTTTTTACCTTTCTGTTTTGGTTGGGAGAGTAAAAAAAACTCGATGAATGAAACTCGGAGAGAGAAAACTCAATGTTTTTCTTATGATTGACATGTGTTACAAAAATACAACGCCCAAGGGCAGACGCTGCGTGTTGCCGGCGTGGACCTCAGCGTCGGCTGTTTCTCACACGGTCAGCTCTTTGTGTAAGTCAACCAAACAAACTGTTATTTTATGTTCCTAACCAAACCACGTCGAACGTCGTCGTCGGTGTCTATAAAGAGGCGTGATTTGACGACCTCCGTGGTCGAGTGGTCTGTATGCCGCTCTCAAGGCGTCGCCATCTCAAGAGGTCCTGGGTTCGATCTCCAGTGGAGGCAAATGTTTGGGTGATGAATTTTCAGATATTTGTTCTCCAGTCTTGGATGTTCATTATATATTTAATAATATATAATGAACATCCAAGACTGGAGAACAATATTATATATATTCTGAATAATTATGTGTATTTATCTATTAAATATATTTGTCCATCATCTAGTATCCGTAACACAAGCAGCATTTAGTTGGTAAAATGGGACTAGTTCATAGGTGTGAATGTCTGAGGATATTTATTTATGATAAGCTAGATTCGGTACGGAACCCTTCGTGCGCGAGTCCGACTCGCACTTGGCCGGTTTAGTATTGCTGATTGTGTCGATCAAACGACTTCTTTGGCACAATGGTCATTTATGGTACCACACGTGCCTTTGGCCTGTAGGGATACGGGCTCAATCACCGGCCAGGCTACGTTGGAAAATAATCAGTGTCCATAGTTCACATTTTCTTTCCTTCTACGATTTACGCATTAATCCAAACTTTGTATTTTGTTATAACAGTTAACCGCGTGATAAAATCCAATACACGCGGACGAAATCGCGGGCGACAGCTAGTTATTAATAGATAAGTATTTCACCATGTCATTGTTACGGGATTTCACTTTTGACTCCTTACTCTGTGGTCGCAACGTAAAGCCAGATACACACAGCGAACATAAACTGCGCACGTTGCACTTAAGGTTCGGGTACAACGAATGGAAATGTGGTTGAAGGTTCAGACTCAGAGGACGATTTGAACTATTTGAACAATAAATCTACATTCAAGCCAAATAAGGTTAGAAAGTAAGCCTTCTGGGCAGAGACTTTCCTACATGGAGAAATACTTAAGGAGTCCGTCAGGGTCTCCCCAAACTTATCGACGCGGACTCCACTTAAGCCTGTCAAAAAAACTTTATATCTACGAGATAAGGGTGTAAATTAAAAGTGGCTCATGAGTTTCTTGCCGGGTTCTTCTCATGAAAAGCCTTACTCTCGGAATCCGGCCGCTTGTGTCGATTACAATAACAATCAAAGCGTCGAGGTTGTACTTGATACAAGCGCTCGCGGTAATGAACATTAATATTATGATTAATTATTATTATTTAAATTGTAAAATAATTATTTAAAATGTAAAATGTTGACGATTTTAAGTGCTAAGTTTGGCCTATGAAATAATGTTATTTTTGATTTGATTTGATTTGAATGCATCACTCGTATCGACGTTGGCTGGCGGCGAAACATTTCTTCATTTTAAACATTATGCCGCAAAAACAAGAAAATAAAACAATATTGGTGGAACGCAAGCGTTGTGGCTTTAGTAGGCTTTAGTTGTATATGACACAGAAAATAGGTGTAATTTTTGTTGTGATATAATGAATCGAACAAATGATTCATGATCCTATTGGTACAGGTCACAAATTTTTTTTTTCTTCAAGTAATGTCAGTAAAATTTCACCTTTTAGATATTAGGTCCTTACCTATGAAATTGGTGTTTTGTATGGAGATTTTGGGGATGTCTGCATTTTACATACTAACATTTTGTCAGTTTTCTTCACAACGACAAATCCAGAGATAATAATATTTGGCATCTATTATTAGACAAGCTTTAGTAATATGTGTAATATCACACTTCATAAAAATTATTTATCGTTTTTAAGTGAATGCAAATAAAATGATGTATTCGGGAGGCACTTAAAAAGAGTTGTCTCCGTGTCCAATTTTAACACAATTAAAATTACAACAAATTATCAAAACAAATCAAAAGAGCTCAAAAATATAGTCTATTTTTAGACGAGGTAATAATTTTTTAGGAATACTCTGAATCTTAATAGACAGAATAAAAACACCAATTTCATAGGTAAGGACCCAATATAAATTCAAGTGTTAAGAGTCTAGACAAACATTATTTGTATTTATATTTTGTCTAAAGATATTTATTTTATTTATTTATTGCTTGCATAACAGAACCGGGTCTAAACTTGACAAACATGCCGAGTTCCCCAAGGTTGCCGAGAATCGAACTCTGGACGATTGCTTTCACAATATTTACTTTCTCCAGACAATGCAGTTGCAAAGTACATTCGAGTGCGAAAGTATTTATCGGCAAAAGAAACTATTAACTGCTGCCCTGCTCTCAAATTTCAATGGGTAGAAATTAGATTTCTGTCATTTCGAACACTTTTTTGAAATTATAATAACAATAAATATCTTCAAACATTCACACCTATCAAATAGCCCCATTTAAGCAACTAATGCTGCTTGTGTTACGGACACTAGATGACGGATAAATATATTTAATAGATAATTACATATTAATATACTGAATATATATAAATATTATATAAACATCCAAGACTGGAGAACAAATGCCTGCAAATTCATCACCCAAACATTTGCCCCCACCGGGGATCGAACCCAGAACCTCTCGAGATGGCGACGCCTTGAGACCGGCATACAGACAACTCGACCACGGATGTAGTCAAAATTATCCAAAGACATGACATTTGACGTTGCATTAGATCAATATTGATTTGTTAACATTACGTTACAGATTAAGGCAGCTGATCTACCAACACAACCTAAACTACTTAACCAATTTACGTCTCCTATTTTCCCAAAAGGGTGTGCGGGAAGGCATGCCGCACCCTCAGCGAAAAGGCAACATCTTCTGCCGAGCCAGGTGTACGCTCGGGGACCACGGTCCTACTGTTATTCGTCGGAACTTGTATATATTAGGTCCTTACCTATGAAATTGGTGTTTTGTATGGAGATTTTGGGGATGTCTGCATTTTACATACTAACATTTTATCAGTTTTCTTCACAACGACAAATCCAGAAATAATAATATTTGGCATGTATCATTAGACAAGCTTTAGCAATATGTGTGTTTACACGCTTGATAAAAATTATTCATCGTTTTTATGTTAATGCAAATCAAATGATGTATTCGGGAGGCAGTTAAAAATAATTGTCTTTGTGTCTAATTTTAACACAATTAAACTTACAAAAAACTATCAAATTAAATAATACGAGCTCAAATATATGGTCTATTTTTAGAAGAGGCAATTATTTTATAAGAATGTTCTGAAACTTAATAGTTACGGACAAATTGCTAAGACAGAATAAAAACACCAATTTGATAGGTAAGGACCCAATATTAATCTATCTTGGAAACGCCATCGTGATTCAGGCTTGCTAATCTCCTTAGCCTTATTGCTGTAGCCAGTAGGTCTAGTATCAATTTGATTCCAATGTTATACTATTCACTATCGTAGTTTTCGCTGATCAACCATTTCTCGGTTACTTGATGTAGTAGCGCGCTATGGCGTAGCAGTTATAAGGGTAAGGGTATTACACCCATATCTATCTAATATGTTTGTAAGTTCCAATGTACGGGTGCCTGTGTGCCTTTGAGGACACATCGAGGAAAAACAGATGTTTCACGTGACTCGCAAAATTTTTAGCTTAGCTCTCGTGGAAAAGCAACCTAACGAGGCCGAGCCTGTCCTGGCAGAAAGTTTTAAATGCAGAATATGATGCAGTCCTAAATTCATGTTATCCAATATTGATTCTCAAGGCCTTGGGGAATAATTATGATGAAAGAAAATATATGTTATTTGTAATACGGACTTAGACTCAGGTATTTTTTAAGTGGCAGCTTTATTTTAGAAGCTATAGTAGTTGGGTTCTATCGGCTTAATCCCAGACTATAATAGCGTAATTTGTGTAGAATTATTTATTATGATTATTTCTTTGATTGTTATTGATAATGTTAGTCTGTTAAAATTGAAATCAAATTAGTTAATTTATGTTCATTGTTATGTCGGTTTATGTTAGTTAATCGGAATAGTTTACTGTTTATTTTTAAATGTTTGTGTTGTTGAATTGTTTGACGTTGTTTTTATAAAATTTACGGATGATTTACTGCTTTCGGATTTTAAAATAATTTTAGATAAATCTTGCGGATCTGTTTCATTGGCACTGCATATTGAGTAATGAGAGGGGCGGGCTAAGGAAAATCGTAAGCAGGTAGAGTATAAGTGATGAAAAGTTTGTGGTGAGTTGTATAATAAACCGTAAATCAATCGTGTAGGAGATAATCTGCTTGATCCAGTAAACGGTTTAAAATCCTACATAATATCGCCATCTCTTTCTTGTTCAAGCAGAGGCTTGTTTGGTTCTGTAATACGGGTCTAAGAGAAAAAAGAGAACATCAAAAATTATTTCACTCTTGCACTTCACCGTCCGACAGTACATTTATTACTCCATTTTCCTGGTTCGTAAAAATTATTTATACACATTCGAAAGTGTACTCGGAACAGTCCCCAATGGCCCAGGATGGTTATAAACATGAGTGAAACACCTTAGAAACATAATAATTTTTTGCACAACCACGTCAACTCTTCATTCCTTCTTGAACACATACATGTAAGATGACCCCATGCAGGACCACGATCTCCTGCATTATTTTTTATCCCGTTTGTTGAACGAAATATGCAATGAACTCCTAAATTTTAAGACCTTGTAGAGATTACAATAATTTATTTTTTGATTTAGGTATTTTTAATTATAATTTGCATCAATATAAATTACAAATTAAGAATTTAATTTATGTCGTAGTTAAAGTGTAGTTTAAAATATTATATTATTTAGTATCTTTGTTATTTTTTATTTAGTAGTATTATTATATATTATTGTTATTACTGTTATTCATTTTACTTTAGATTAATATTTATGTCTGTTATTTATTATCTGTGGAAGAAACTTCGCTGATTTATGCATTTGATATTGTGTTGTATCCTTTAAGTTTTGTTGTAATTGTTTGATTTCCACAAAATAAATAAATAAAAATAAAAAATAGCATAATTATTTTCATGGCTTTGTCTCCGAAGAGGTAGGTGAGGGTTTTCACATTTATCCTTATTTTATGTTTAAGTTAAAGGGGAGCCTGCTTAAAAATTGCAGAAAGGCCCGGGGCGTCCTCAGCCTATATTCGTCCCACTGCTGGGCACAGGTCTTTCTCATGGAGAAACACATGAGGAGTATTCAACATAACAACACGCTAGCCCATGCGTGTTGGTGCGTAGAAACGGTTGCAATGGCCGGCCGGGACCAACGGCTTAACGTGCCACCCAAAGCATGTAGAAGTTCGAGATCACATAGTTTTGGTCACCCATCCAAGGCCTGGCCATGGCGAAGGTAGCTTGACATGGTGAGGGTGGTTGACGTGTGGTTCTTCGTGCCGCATCAGCTAACTTTTCATTTGGACTCCACTCTTACTCAACATCAGATGAGATGGTGTCTTATGTTTGATTCATTATTAAAAAAAGAGGAGAGTTTTTGGCGCCACTCAACTATGGCGGACGTGATTTTTATTTCAGTGATCGTATTATTGTTTTGGAGTGGATCTTGTTGCGTAAAATCATAGTTTTGTGTAAGTGTCAATAATGATAAGCGATGTGGTCATTGAAATAAGCGTCAAGTCGTGTGAAAAACGATTTATCGTGGTGATCCACCTCATAGAAGTAACACCACAGTGTCAAACTCAACCAAGACGCATTGAAATGTATTTACACTTGCATTTCAATGCAAATACTAAAGAATTAAAGTACCGAAGACTTGGCTGATTGGGCTTCGTTCCCTTTGCCTTCCCTGCATGGGAGAATTTTACAACAACAAAAAAAGAAGAAATTTGTCGTTACTATTTCTAATCATAGTAAATTTCGTTTACAGGTTTAATTACTTTCCGATTTAAGTTTATACAGCGTTGAAAGAAAATTGAATCTCGAGATGGTTCCAATTGGTTTCCAGTTAACTCAGCGCAGTTTTACTACAAAGCTATTGACGTTCCAAAGCATAAAAGAAAAATCTTGGCTTTCGATTAAACTATTTTCTTGAGAACAAAATTAAATGCAACTTTTACCTCGTAATACCAGATAGCTAATATTATAAATAGCAATATTTAATTTTGTTCCACAACTTTTGATAATATAACACATTTTACTTTCATACAAATATAAATATCAATTTCTGATTGTTCTTAGCTCTGTGTGCAACTGCGCACGAGCGTCACGCGTGTCGCCTTTTCGTGTGAGCGGAACATAGACTTACAAATGTCACGACAGTACATTATAAACTTGTAAACTAGTTTTTAATTAATGTATTCAGTTATGGTAAAACTTGTAAAACAAATGTTGTTATTTACAATGTTAGTTACTAGTCTTGGAGGGAACCCTGTATATTTATTCCATCGCCTTGGCCAGACCTTGGATGGGTGAACTAAATATTGTGATCTCGAACTCTGTGCTTTAGAAGGCACGTTAAGCCGTTGATCGCGGTCGCCATAGCCGTTTCTACCCACCAACTCCCATTGGGCCCAGGGCGATGAAACGGCCCATACACCCCATGTGTTTCTTCATGGGGAAGGCCTGTGCCTATTAGTGGGACGTTTAAAGGCTGAGAACGATATTTATTTCGGTTATTGGGACCAGTGGCAGTGTATTGCTAATGGCCCTCGTCCACAGATATACATTTACATAGATAACGCAAGCTTAATGACTCGCATAGAAACCAAGCGTGTCAACTTTGAACGCCTACTGTGACGTCACAGCAGTAATTTTGAGACGGGAGATCTAAACTGATTAAAAGATACCGATGCCGCCGATGCTCCGATATTTGCAGCCATTCGGACGCACGCAGACTAGTTATCAGCGGCCAACCCCGACGGTTGGTCGGAGTTTTCAGACACGCGCAGTACATGCATTAGCATTTATTAAATATATATCTGTGCCCTCTTCCCTTGTTATCCAAGAACCAGCGGAAGCTAACACTCTGTAGCCGCGCGTCACACTTGCGACCAATTTATCACGCAGAACGAGCGTTCGTTTGTCGGGCTAAATTAGTTTATTTGTTCCCTGAATAAGTGCTAGTTTTTATACAGCTCTTTCATTTATGCTACACATCCAGCGCAACCTGCTTAGAGTCTCTCTCACTACTCTGTCTACCCCTTCGGGGATAATGGCTTAATGATGATATGTTATTTTTAAACACGTCTACGACTATAGTAGTAGTATTTGTATTACAAAGTATTAATTTATTGTTTTCAGAGTATTACTAAATATTAAAACAATCCATAATTCCATAATAATATTATAAATACGAAAGTAACTCTGTCTGTCTGTCGGTCGGTCTAGCTTTCACGTCAAAACTACTGAACCGATTAAATCAAAACTTGCTACACATATAGTCTAGAGCCTGAGAACGAAAATCAGAAATCAGTTTCGAATTTACAAAGTTATTATTTTTTCTATATCCCAACCGTACGATCGTCATAAGCAGTACATCGTCAGTTTGTTATTAAAAATAAAATTATATAGACTTAATTATAAGAAAGCCTTTCTAAAGCACCAAATAGTTATTAAGAATAATTGACACCCGAAGAAAGTTTCTTTGTTGTCAAAATAAAAGTTACAAAAACCATAATGATATTGTACAAACAAAAGCAAAAGTCCGCATTGACCTACAGGCAAACGGTACAGTCACGGCCAATAACACGTATACAAACTCATTCAAATATGAACCTTATCGCATCACTATAAGAACTCAAGTTCATGCATTTGTTAGTAACGGTACACTCACACACGGTCGTCGACCTGCGCAGGAGTCGCCAACACGTTACCTGTGTTACGTCACAAGGTGGACAGAGAAAGTATTTAGCAGAAACGTAAATAGCTGTCGAAATACCCATTTGAAACTCATGAGGATAAGTTTAGAAAAAGTAGGATGAGTGGGTTTTCCCTAATTTTTTCCATAAAAGTGAAATTGTATATAGCTAAAAGAAATTACGTAAAAATACTTGTATTTATATTCGCAATAATATAATATAGAAACATAAATAGATAAGATACATCATTCTACTTGGTTACTAATATAGTAATTAAAGTATTAGAACAAAAAAAAAACATTGAAAATGTTACAGAAATACTAAACATACTTGTTAGTAGACAATTTTTTTTTTATTTATTTTTTTTATTTGGAATAACAACAGCCCAAAATAAATAAATAAACTCAGTACATAAATTTACTTACGATAAGAATAATACTATGTAAGTACTAATGTCCTACTCCTATAAAATAAATTTTTCAAGTATTAAGAGAAAGAAATTTCAATCAAGCAGTTGGTTCGTAGAAATGTCCCGGCGCGTGTTACGTTATTGTGTAAACAACCACGAAAACAACACAATACCTGAATAAGCCAGTGAGTCATATTTACTAAACAGCCGGCATACTTTCTCAGTGTAAACAGTTACGCGCACCTGCCGGTTACCGCTGCAGCTATCATCAATGAAACCAGAGTACATTCTCGAACCGTCTCCCCACCGACCGACGATATATAAGTCTGGGGGGCCGCCTGCGCCCGACAGACCACACCAGATACTAGCGATACGACACGCAACTAAGCAAATCAAAATGATTATATACGCAATTTTCTGCGCCCTGCTCGCCACTGCAAATTGTCACAACGCCCGACGGATTAGAATAGAAGATCCCTTCGCATCGTTGGACAAACAGATCTCACACACATTAGCCTTCCACTACCTTTGGCCATGGAACCAGCTTATGAAAGTCGCAGCAGCTTTAGACGCCGAAGACTATCTTGAAGAACCCAAAATTGTGTCAGATGCCAACAAGTACGAAATTAACTTGAACGTGAAGAGATTTAAGCCAGAAGAATTGAGGATCAAAGTGAAAAACCGGTACATCATTGTTGAAGGGAAACATAAGGAAGCCAATCCTGACATGAATTTCTTGGCTAACCATTTCGTGCAACGGTTTGTGTTACCGCCTGGCAGCAAGCAAGAGGAAGTGGTGGCTATTTTGAAGGATAACGGAGTGTTGAGTATTTCAGCGCCAAAACACGCTCTACCTCCACCACCACCTGAACGAGAAGTACCTATTGTAGTTTTATTACCAGAAAAGGCCGAACCTAAGCCTGTGAAAGAAACAGAGACGATAGAGAAAGTTGAGATTGTTCCGGAGAAGACCGAGAATGTTCCAGAGAAGATTCCAGAAAAGGTAACGGAGATTAATAAAATTGAGGCTACAACAGAAAAGAAAGAGCCATCAACAACAGTGGCGCAAGAACAGTTTGATTTAGCAGAAGCCACGACGCACATCGGCAAGATTCGGAAGAAGGAGCTGAAGACGACTACCAAAACAACAAAGGATAACGAAGTGACTAAGGAAGGCGATGGCAATGTTGTCGACTATGCGTTCGTAGAAGACTAAACTGATATTACCTCCAATAAAAAGTCTCTTGTGAGTTCCATGTTTTTGGACTATTGCACGTTTTGTGAGTTAAATATGTGCCAGATATGGATTCGAAACAAATGTGAAACGAAATTTTTGCGATGCGATATTGTATTTTGAGAGTTCTATTTTTTAAGTTGATTGTGTGTTAAGACTTTGTTAAATTATTAACTTGGGTATGTTAAAGCCAATAATGTATACAGGTTAGAAGTTTTAGGGAATAGCGATTACATTTGCTTTAAAATAACCTTCAGTTGTGAGAAAGCATTTTGAACGCGAGTTGACTGTGATTATTATTCGTAAAATAAAAACAATATTTATTATAAGTAATATTTATTTTCTTTACCTCCTTCTCCTATTGAAGAGTAAAATAATTCAAATACAAAAACAATAAAGGAAATTATGTGAAAAAAAAATAGTTTATAACGAAAGCTTAGTTAAAGGTTAATAGAGAGACATGAGATAGAACAATGTTGAAAACCAACAAAAGTCCGCCTTGTGTAATATCGAAATAATTGATTTCTGATCCACCATAATGTCATTTTGCCGGAGCAAAATATTTAAATACACACACAAGTTTCTTCAGATACGTGCGTAAAAACGTCGTAAGTCCAATAGACAGTTGTAATCAAAATATCGTCAAAGTGGGTTATAAATGCGCGGACTATAGCAGTGGACTGCTTTAGCGGTGCTAATGCCTAGTCTCTGATTAACTTTTAGAGAATAACAGTCGTGATTATATGTATGTTGTAAGTATGTTATAAATCTGCTTGTTCGATAGTATATCAGCGATATCTTCCTACTCCTACTCAATATTTATGTTCCTACTCAATATTGCATTGTTTCCAAAATTTTTAGAACGATAGTCAGCCAATGTGGAAATCGTTGGGCACGCCGCCGTTCTCAAGGCGTCGCCATCTCTAGAAGTTCTGGGTTCGAGCCGGTTGGGGTAGGGTGTTCGTGTGATGAATACAGGCATTCGTTCACCAGTCTTGGATATAATTGTATATTTTCTGAATATTTATATTTGTATGTGTGCTTGTTTTGTATGTTGTGAGTGTGTTTGGGTATGTTGTGTATTTATTTGTTTATGTGTGTCTATTAAATAAATGTTTCCGTCATCTATTATAGTATCCGTAACACAAGCAGCATTAGTTGTTTAAAATGGAGCTAGTCGATAGGTGTGAATGTCTGAGGATATTTGTTATTGTTATAATTTCAAAAAATGCCATACATATTAGTTTCAATAACTTTTCTGGGTTATCTCTCTAGCTCTAGTACATATCAGACCTAATTTTACTAAATAAGATATTGGGTCCTTACCTATGAAATTGGTGTTTTTATTCTGTCTAAGCAATTTGTCCCTAACTATTAAGTTTCAGAACATTCTTATAAAATAATTGCCTCTTCTAAAAATAGACCATACATTTGAGCTCGTATTATTTAATTTGATAATTTTTTGTAAGTTTAATTGTGTTAAAATTAGACACAAAGACAATTATTTTTAACTGCCTCCCGAATACATCATTTGATTTGCATTAACATTAAAACGATGAATAATTTTTATCAAGCGTGTTCACACACATATTGCTAAAGCTTGTCTTATGATACATGCCAAATATTATTATCTCTGGATTTGTCGTTGTGAAGAAAACTGATAAAATGTTAGTATGTAAAATGCAGACATCCCCAAAATCTCCATACAAAACACCAATTTCATAGATAAGGACCTAATATATACAATCATAAAAGAAAACAGATACCTACTAAATGACATTGAAATTAATCTAGGTACACATATAATAAAACTGTTGTGTCGAATACCTGTAGGAACATAGAAAAAAAATGCTTAAAACCAAGTCAGGGGATGTGAAAAGAGGGAAAATACCAAAAAATGTTTTTTTTTTTCTCTGTCAGACCAATTTCAATGAAATTTTGCATGGTGATACCTTATATCCCTGGTCAACATCTTAGATACTTTTTATCCCGGAAAATTAAAGGGTTCCCGTAGGATAATTAAAAAGCCATTTTAACCGCGGATGAAGTCGCGGCAACAGCTAGTAAGCAATATAAATAAGTTGAAAAACTTATCGATGAAGTCGTAATTGTTAATAATCCACCTGTTTATATAATATAGGTATAAACAGGTGAGTGAGTCACCACCATTACAATATCAATGTGAGGTTTAGTCATAAAATCCAACAATAAGTTTTAATTAACAATTCTTCGATTGTTCAAAGGAGAGCGAGACAAGGTCATTTCGAAAGAATGTAGCATACATATATTGTTGTTTTTCTTTATTTACTCTATTTCTCTTTGTTTTCAGTTAAATAGGAGCTGAGGAGCTCGGTGGCGTAGTGGTTAGTGCGCTTTGGCTTTCGATTGAAAACAAAGTTACCTTGGCCATGGTCAGGCTGTGGATGGGTGACCAAGACTTTGTGATCTCGAGCTCCTCCGTGCTTCAGAAGACACGTTATGCCGTTGGTCTCGATCGCTATTGCGACTGGTTCTATCTACCAACCCGCATTGGTCCAGGCCCATACTCCTCATGTGTTTCTCCATGAAGAAGACCTGGCACAGGCCTTCTTCATGGAGTCAGCAGTGGAGTTCAGCAGTGGGATGTATATAGGCTGAGGACAAGGATATTATTATCCAACTAGCTGTTACCCACGACTTCGTTCGCGGTTACTATGCTTTTCTAACTATCCCACGGGAAACCTTAAATTTTCTCTCAAAGTCTCGGTTTCAAAGCCCGATCGGTTTAAAATTGACAAAGATTCATACAAACTTTCATCCCCTGTTTTATCCCCTTGGGGGTAGAATTTATCAAAAGAATTTCAAAATTGTTCATTGTTTCAAGAACTTATATATTCTTCCTGATTATAATGCTAAAAATCTATGATTATAATACACCCACTTGATTGTACGAGTATTAGTCTAACATTTATGAAAAACAAAAAAAAAATGTGAAAAATAAGAGCAACCCTCGAGTTTCTGACTCACTCGGATGTCTGCGTTCCGAGTGAGTGGTAGATTCACTTATTTATAAATTGACGTTTTTAATTGTTTGTATATCAAATCTATAAAAAAAATATATTTTGGATTTGATTTTTTTATTTTAAATCCTTTCTTAGCTGATGCCTACGTCACGTGATGCCTACGGCATGCAGGTAGATGTTATGCATCTACCTGCATGCCAAATTTCAGCCCGATCCGTCCAGTGGTTTGGGCTGTGCGTTGATAGATCACAGATAGCATATTTTTTCAAGAATATTCATCATTTCCAGCTCAACGATTAATTCACAAGAAACACTTAAGAAGCATGTTGGGCCCACAGATTATTGGTTGGGCCAAGGCACCACCATCCTCGTCTAATACAAATTATGTCTGATAACCGCTTACTATTCATTTATCGATACACAGAGTAGGTTACAGATGTATACTTATTGGAATAGATCAAATAAACTATTAGGTCCTTACCTATGAAATTGGTGTTTTGTATGGAGATTTTGGGAATGTCTGCATTTTACATACTAACATTTTATCAGTTTTCTTCACAACGACAAATCCAGAGGTTATAAATAATATTTGGCATGTATCATTAGACAAGCTTTAGCAATATGTGTGTGAACACGCTTGATAAAAATGATTCATCGTTTTTAAGTTAATGCAAATCAAATGATGTATTCGGGAGGCAGTTAAAAATAATTGTCTTTGTGTCTAATTTTAACACAATTAAACTTACAAAAAAATATCAAATTAAATACGAGCTTAAATATATGGTCTATATTTAGAAGAGGCAATTATTTTATAAGAATGTTTTGAAACTTAATAGTTACGGACAAATTGCTAAGACAGAATAAAAACACCAATTTCATAGGTAAGGACCCAATATTAGGCCTGAATAAACAATACCTTACCATGGACAGGTCTTGGATGGGTGACCAAAACATTGTGATATCGAACTCCTCCGTGCTCTGGAAGGCACGTTAAGCCGTTGGTTCCTGTCGCTATTACAACCGCTTCTACCCACCAACCCGCATTGCGGCAGCGTGGTTGTGTTACGGCTAAGGGCCGTGTGTTTCCCCATGACGAGGGCCTGTGCCCAGTAGTAGGCCGTATATAGGGTGAGGACGGACGCCTGTATCCCCGAAAGGGGAGGTAGAGACACATTTCGCCTGACACATAACAGGGCGAGTCTGACAGCGTGTACATGGCACAGTGTAAATCAGGATTCAGGCCATATTCTTAAGCTGTAGATAAGTGGGTGTGAGTGTTAACTCTGCCTACTTCATCAAGCTGTAATGACGCCAAACGTAGAAAACTAGTTCCGCCTTTTCTTTCACTAGTTTTAACCGCCTCTCTAGTCTAGTGGTTCAAACCACCGGGTGTTGATCGGGAGGTACGGGGTTCGCTTCCCCAGGGCAGAATTTTTTTTTCTGTTTCGTTTGGTTGCGGTTAGGGCTATTAAGCCCGCCCGGCTAGCTACCACCGTCTTACCTAAATTTGTCGACATTATAACAATGTTTTAAGCATTGTTGTTTTCCGGCAATCAGAGGTAAGATAGCCAGTTCCTTGGTTGTTGAGGAAAACAAGTGGAGCTTGCTTCCAGTGTTTCCACCTTCGGCGTTATCGTCACTTACCATCAGGTGAGAAGACAAAGGTCCCGTGTTGGTCTGGTATACAAAAAACTGCTTTTCTTGCCTAGCAAATCGTAAAAGGCGACTAAGGGCGTATTGGGTACTGGGTCTGTGATTGTGTAGGCGATGATCTAGTCACTTATTACTAATCTTTCACGTTTCTTCATCTGACCAAACACAATTTTTGTATGGCTTAATGTGGTCTTAAGGAACACAGTACTCCTTTGACTCTGCCTACCCCTTCGGGGATTACAGGCGTGATTTTATGTATGTATGTAAAAAAAATTAATTGAATTTGCAACATTTTCATTGTGAACAAAATCACTACAGCTACTACAAGTTACTTATCGGATAACTAAACTTGTTAGTTTTATCTCGCTCGAGTCTGATCGCAATGATCTCTTCAAGTAGCTAATTTATTTTATTTCGCAAACGCTCCAGATTACTCGAAGCAGTTTCGAAGTGATACAATGTACACAAGTTGTAAACTTACTTCGTCGATTTTGAACTGCTTTTTATGTTTTTACTGATTGCTATTTGTAAAGCTATTTGGAGTCGTGTGGTAGCTCATTAAAAGAATACTACCAATCCATCTCTTCCCTTGGATGTCGTAAAATGCGACTAATGGACTTAGAACTGCACAACCATCCAATAGCTTATAGCGGCGACGGGCTCACCACCTGTCACGCTGAACACATGTTCAGTCACTGCTTGGTGAAGTGCGGACTAGGACAGTGGACTGATTTTGCGGTGCTTTTGCCTAGTCTCTGACTAGCCCTTAGGGCATAATAGCCGTGATTATAATTATGTATGTATTTTTAAAGGCACGCTGTAAAACATATAATATGGCGTTTCTTTCTTTCTTCTTTATTTCAACTAGTACAAGTAGCGGCATACAACTTTACTGACCGTTAGCCCATCGGCGAACAGCATCTCGTCTCATCCGTAATCGTCACGCTAATTGGCTCTACAGTCGCCATTCCTTCCTCATTGGTCTTGTCAGTACCGCATGCGCAGCTATTGGCAGCTATCACCTCCCGTAACGGTCAACACCAAAGTATATGCCGCTACTTATACTAAAGTATGTTACTCTAGGGAACATGTCGACGATTTTTGCACTTACGCCCAACGTAGAACTAATTCCACAACTTTTTTTTACATATAATAGGTAAACTTCTTGCCTTTATCTTACCTGCTGGTAAGTGACGATGAGGCCGAAGGTGGAAGAGCTTCACCTGTAATCCTCCACAACTGAGGAACTGGCTATCTTACCTCTGATTGCCGGAACCCAACAATGCATGAAACATTGTTATTATGGCGACAAATTTAGGTAAGATAGCTAGCTAGCCAGGCGGGCTTAGAAGCCCTAGAACCAAACCGAGCAGAAAAACTTCTGCCCCCATGGGGAATCGAACCCGGACCTCCACATCAAAACCAGGTGGTGTTAACCACTAGACCAGTAGGCCAATTCACGTAATGAAAACCGTAGCGATATCGCAGCGACTTAGTCATTGAAGCCTTTTTCGTATTCACGTACGTAACACAAACCGATTTAGAAGTCGCTCTATCGCAATGTCGTCGAACCGTATTCAACTAAACAATCGTTGTAAAACTACATCTAAAACGTTTACATAAAGGTATTCTGCTAAATAAATGACATTTATTTCAATCGGATGCCAACGATTAAACGTCAAATGTTGCGATTTATATGTCGTTGAAGATAAGTTCATTTTATGGTGCGTGAGTAGTGTTTGTTAGTGTTTAAAAAA
This sequence comes from Parapoynx stratiotata, assembly GCA_910589355.1. Classification (NCBI taxonomy): domain Eukaryota; kingdom Metazoa; phylum Arthropoda; class Insecta; order Lepidoptera; family Crambidae; genus Parapoynx; species Parapoynx stratiotata. Next base: position 18,233,426 of record OU342458.1, read on the forward strand.
TAGAAAATTTTAAGATATTAATTAATATGAGCCTTGGCTTAGCATATATAATGCTAGATTAAGCAGAAAATGAAATAAAGTATACAAAAAAGAAAGAATGAAAATAATTTATTGAATGAAATGACAGAAATGACATTTACAAACACAAGTGTCATAAGTCCCAAACAACAAATTATAACCTTACATTGTAAGGTAAATACGATTTGTTCTCATTGTTTTAATGAACAAGCGTTTAATAATTATGGAATATAGAAAGTGCTTTGTTCCTACCAGTAAGGTAGTTATTACCAATGTAAGTTAATGAACCAAGAACTCAAACTCATAGCGTCGGCTTCACTTCGTAAAATTGCTCAAGATGCAAGCGAAGACTGTTCAGAATTGAACAAGTTACTTGAACAACCTACAAGCAGTAGCAGACCATTGAAAAGAAAACGTGAGGAAATAGTAAAGCCCAGTACTTCTACGTGTCCTACCATGCCCACAAAGGTAAAGTATATTTTACTGAGAAAAACAATGCTAAAGAAACAGTATAATTAATAGTCGCGAAGATATTTTTATATCTCTATATTATTGATAAATAACATTAACGTTTGTTTTACAGATGAATGTTGCAACACAGTATGAAATAACAATGGTGCATAAGAGCACTAACTATATAAGTAGAAAACCGCTAACTAATATTGCTACAGAGGAAGTGATATCTTCACAAGACACATCATCTGTGACCACTCCTTTGTTTGGATGTACAACAGAGACTGAGGAATCTATCTACAGTGCATGAATCAAATAAGAGTATCTTCCCGTTTAGAAAAATTATGTTAAACACAGTATTTAAGAAACCAAAAATGTATTTAGGATGTTCATGTAGAGAGTTATTAGACATGTAAGAGAGTATGCTTTATTTAAACCTCGCTCTGTAGTGAACTATCAGTTTGTACCATATTTGGACGAAATATTCATGATAGTAAGTGGATTAATCAATTTACAAGGAGAAATAATAAAAAATTATTGAGTAAAAATGTTTTTATTAACACACTTTCTTTTTTCTCTTTCTAGATAGAAAATATTTTAAAAGATGTCTATTTTTTAACACAACCAAGTAATTCAAAAAATAAACGCCAACAGTGACGTCACCGTAATAAAAAGATCACGTTTTTTCAAAATGCCGTATAAAATTTATTACTTTAAAAATAACGAAAATATTGAAATTAGTTTCTCAAATTGATCTATTTCATACATTTCAACTATAAAAACAGCATGTCGAAAATATTAGACAATCCCCATTGTTTGGGCATTTAAAAGTTGAGCGAGCTCCAACCACAACATTTGAGCTAGCACTCTCTCCTCTTTAGAGCGTACGCGACCTAAAGCAAGGTCCCTGTGGCGCTCTATGAATTCTAGTATTGTAGTAATTTGCTCTACAGACAGATTTTTTAATAATTTTGAGCAAAATCAAATCTTTTGTTAACCTTGAAAAATAAACATCAATGTTGAAAACTTTCAAACATGACAAAACAGTTTTTTAATATCCATAGATAATAGCATTTTTTGTCATAGACTAAATTTTAACGAAAACCGATTTGTTTCCTTTCTATTTTATTAATTTCCTTTCTAGTAACTGTTGATTAAAACTAAGTTTGTTTTATTGAATTTAAAAAAAAATCGTAAAACATTATATTTAGAGTCAAAAACTTATTAATAGCGTTTGGTAGAAAACACTAGTTTTTAACTTGCATCCTTTTCGGCTAATAAGTGACAAGTCGTTCAAATATAGTTTACTTCCGATCCTATTGAGATATCGCCCTATCGAAGTTTGGTTGAAAGATACGTGAATACCTAACTTGAATAGGGCGACAATAGAACGACTTCTAAACTACGGCGAGTTTTAAAACTATCGTATTTACGTGAATTGGCCTACAGAGAGGCGGTTAAAACTAGTTCTTATAGCTAATATATTAGGCCCTAGATGCTAAAGGCCATACTTACCATAGAAACACCGTGGAAGTACTGCCGTACTAATCCAATCAGGAGCTTAAGATTTAATGCTTTACCTACCTCTCAAAAAAAATGTTCGACTTTCCTCGTCGTATAACAAACATTATGGTTCAAACTCAATTCTATGGGAAACGTGATAAGCGGAATTTAGCTGAAATCACGTTTCCCATAAAAATTGATTTTCAACTAGACTAAAAAAGTAAAGTTTTTTTTTTAATGTTAACCTTTATTAGGGGTACTGCATTGCTCGTAATTACAGAATACTTACTAAGAATACTTATTAAAATGAAAAGGGGTAAAGAAAAATCGAGTAGAGGAATTTTGCAAACATTTTCAAATCCATCAAAACATCGTTGTGATCGATCAACCAAGCCACTCTCGTCTCAACCATACATAAGGCCTAATTTTCAATTCAGAATACCAATGCCGATACTTCAATTAGTTCACCAGTCGCTGGCCCCCTACCACATTTAATAGATTGATTACGAACGGAATTGGAGAACTGTCCCCTACCTCTGGGGACTGGCAATGTCACGTGGCCTTCACACGCATCATATTAACTCTAGACGTTTCTAGAGCATTGAAATGTAAACTGTAATTGTGCGAATTTGACCAAACTCCGTGTTAGTGTTATTGCACGGGGGTACGAACATCAATAAATGCTTAAAGTTTTTGCCGAATTCGCATCTGTCAGCTAAAGCATTTTTATTATTACTACACCAGTTTAGCTAATCGAAATTTGGTCATATTTGGTCGAATTCGACCTAAGTATTTTTGCCGTCGAAAATGTGCAGGGCGATAGGGGATTGTAAGGCAAGGCGACAACGTATTACTAGATGTTCCTATTTATTTCTGTGTACAAAAAGGGAGTAAAATATAAAAAAAGCATTTTTCTTTTTGTGTTATTAAAAACATTTACAAATAGCAATATCTTTGAAAATCTCCTCAGTTTTTATCTTGTCGTCAACTGTAGGTAAATTTTAGAGCTATCCACTATGTATCTACTAAAAAATCTATTTAGAGCGCATTCTATAATAAAATCAATTAGGCCAGACACAATATCAATAATACTTAAAACTGAATTAAAAAACGAATCATAAGTAACAATAAATATCTTGTACTCTGTGCTTGTACTTCAATGGTATGTTATACAGTGTCGTATTTAAACAGTTGCAATAACAAAACAAAATATTTAATTTACACACATCGTCATAACATCCATAATTATACTTATTTCTTTAACATTCTTAGAATAACCGTGTGTATATACATTTATCAAGCTTTTATTTAAGTTGCAATTTATTGTATGTTCGAATTAAACCTTGCAACTCAATTTTGAATCAGATATCTTTAACCGATTGAGCTGAAATTTTGCGTGTAAATGATGACAATGCAAATAGTATGATAATAGTATGACATGGAGATGATCTGATGATTAAGCTAGAAGGTGGCTATAGGAACTCAGTTATTAAATGATACAATGCCCTCAATTTTGGGCTCGTTTGAATTGCCTTAACGAGTACTTTGGTTTAAACACTAAATAGTTAAAAATAAAATGAAAAAATAAAAAATATTAAAAAAAAACAAGCTTTTATTACTTTGTTAAATAAAAGCGTGTTACGATTTGATATAACATTGAAGAACATCTTTTACAATCACAATGTAACAAGATTTTATTTAAGAAAGTTTGTTTTTAAAAAATATTTTTTTATTTTAGAATTATGATGCAAGCGTGCTCATTTGAGATACGCTCACTGCTGGGCGTTTGCCTTTGTTAACAATAAATATATAAATAGCCTTCTTATTCCTACATGGACTGGTGATTATGCTATTTATATTGTAAAACATATATTAACATTATTTAAAATAACAGAGCTCATTCATGAATATCAATATAACACCATTTTAAAATTTATCTTCCGTTTTTCACAGAATAGGACCCATCAGAGTCATAGATCCTCTTCTTACTAGGTGAGTAATCGTCCGCATACCCAGAGTTTCCATAACCATGATACGGATCAAATCCGTGATGAGGATCCTCGTATCCGTGATGAAATTCCTCGTGACCGTGATACGGAGCGTGATACGGCTCCTCGTAGCTGTGATGGTCAAAATCGTGGCTGTATCCGTGATGTGGTACATCATGCTCTATGTACTCGACGTGAGGCTTATGTTTTAAGTAGTGGATGAACCATAGAGCGAAGTGCCACGCTTTAGAGATGAGAACGTAGAAAAGTATACCATAAATGAATTTTAGCACGAAAAATTTGGTTGCAGCCACGTAGAAGAAGTGAACTGTGGACAAAAGAAAAAATATATAAATAAAATATAACTTGCTCCGTTTGTTACATATTATATATTTTTTTTTATTCCCCATGTTCATAACATTTAGAATAATTGTCGTTAAAAAAATACCTCGGTTGTCTTCAAACATTAAATATACCAAAATAATGTTTATTACAAATCCTCCTTGCGTGGTGAAAGGCTCGCAACTAGAACTTCAATCTCAGGTTAAAGTTTAAAACTCTGATTATGAAATATTGACGTTATAAGATAATGTGTGGGTTATATTACGTTAAAAGCCACCGACCTATTATCCCTGTCTCCTGAATAAGTTAAAGAGCCAATCCATAGAACCACCAGGTATGGGTGGGCCAAACCTAGTATACTCGTAGTTGGGATATGGGTAATCAGCAGGTTTGTATCCCGGCCACGAGTTAGGTAGGTGTTTCGAAATAGCCAGAGCCCACGCCATAAAGAAAATAGCCTTTATCTTTGCAATGACCAACCCTATGGCAAGGAAAAGCTTATACAGGCCCACTTTTGCCGCAATTAGTATCGCCAAGCTGGCTGTAACAGAGAAAGAAACTTAAATAAACATGTTACAGAAAACCTCTTTTCAATTAAAAAAAGTGGGCAAATAACTTATTTTATTTGGGCACAAAACTTCAAAGAGGCAAGATACTTTTGAGTATTTTTTATTGTAATTTTTAGCACCTGTATTTTTAAAAAAAAAAAACTGTTTATTATTAACACTATTTAAACATAAATTACAATAGATAACTTAAGACTAGATGTAACAATCGGCGGTCTTATCCCTAGGCAGCGATGTCTTCCAGACAACCTGACTTATCTCTAATGTTATCTCCTCAATATTACAATAATAGTATGTAATACAGCTAATTGGACTTGGAAGCGACCTGAACTATATGTAGGATATCGAAATGTGGAAATATACCTCCCATTAAAAAAAAATTCAGCTTCATATGATGCAGTGATAGCCGGATAAAGTTTGTTAGTTAATATAAGTCCCTGCCAGTATGTCAGATTCACAGGTGACGATAACATGTTAGATAATATGTATTTCATAGTGGATCAAACCTAATATAATAGTTAATTACGAAACCGTTTACGGGCATCAAGTTTCTGAATTAATTAGTAGTAATTAGTAGTGAGAATTGGCGCTAGTCTCAACTGAACCTCAAAATTTGGTTAATTAGGTTTTGTCTATAGATTGATATATTATACCGATGGATTGGTTTACATGCGTAGGGGTAACTAACTAGTCGTCCTCTGTCTTATGACTAGTTTTATTTGAGGTCTGAGCAACATTAAATTGTCTTTAATTTTCTTTTATCACTCGCTCTATAGACATTTGCCCTTATGGTCTTCGTTCACACGATCAGTTCGTTCTTTCATCGACTTTTTTCTCCTGGCATAACCAACCCTTCATTGCCCCTCTGGCTGTGGTCACACGCGTATTCGTCTTCTCATTACATTAGACCACTAAATAGATATAAAACTCTTTATTCCATAGACGGCCTCGGTAGATAAGAATGACTGAATTAAACTCAGCTTATACAAATTTTATCTTAATGAGTAAATAACATTTAATTCCGATATCAAGCTGTGTAAATATTAACAACTTTCAATATTTAGTAACAGATATTGAAATCATAATTCAAATTAAATTTATGTCAGTGTTAGATTCTGACATAAATTTAATTTCAATATCAATTTTACAATAGAAGTATTCCTTAATTGTATAATAGTTACGAATACCTACTGTGAAATATAGAGTTTTCTCACAAGCAATTCTTATGAAAATTTTGTCAACAAGTTTGGCAATGTGTACCTAATAACATAAAATATTTGCATACAAGTTGGCTAATAAATTTCCAAAGGTTTCTATCATAATTCTTGTCCATTTTAAAATAAATTTATTTATTTTGTATCTAAGATAACAATAATATAATAATATAATGTAAAATGTTGATGATTTTTAGTTTTGATCCTCAAATATGTGCAGACCTAATACGCAAAATCTAAGATAACTGTTCAAAATTCAAAAGCGTTTCTTCAGTTTAAATGCGTCTTAGCGAATGCTTATGAATGTCATAAACATTTTACAATATTTCGTGAAAGAGAAAACTACGCCATCCATTCACGAAAACTACCAGGAGGCCTTGTTCTGAGAAGAACGGGCCAGAAACTCAGCAAGATTCTACTCTCCCTTCACTTTAGCATCATTCAAATAATGTCATAAACTTCAACGTCATTGAAGTTTAAAAAGAAAAAGAGAGGTACTTATTTTAAGTAATATTCTGCAGTTCATCACATTTTCCAATACAAACATGTAAGTACACATTGTCTTACTTTATATTACTGTGTTTCTATACATTCACGAGAAAAAACTTAGATTTTTCAGTACCTTCGGTTATAGAATCACATTTCTGATACCTTTTTAAGCCCGCAGATATGATAATTTACAAATGAAACCATCGATAGAAGCTATAGAAAATATTCATCAGACAAATCCACCGGCTTCAAGACTTTCAAGTAGAAAATTGAATTTCTTAATTTGCCCGCATTCAGATCCCAATCCAAGATGCGAAGATGGTTTTTTTTAATCCAAACCTGAATCATTTGCTTCAGTAGCTTAGTTGGAAAAAGTATTTAAAACAAATTTTTATTTTGAAATCTTTGAAAGTTTTGAAAATAATTTACGCTTCGTCATCGTTAAAAATAAAATTCTAAGGGCCGGATTTCACAAACAGATAAATAAATCTCCCTATCCAGCGATAAATATAAAAATGGAATAGAATGTAAATTCATTTCATTAAACAATGAAGTGAAAGATTACAGTTTTGTAACATTACTAAGCAACGATATCGTGTATTCTTGTGCCACCATAGTTATTATCCATTCAAATATCCCGCCACAATAATAACGTCTACTGTTCGTGGATTCGCTCAGTCAATAACAAACGCGCAACAAAGATTGTGCTTGCTACCCACGAATACATGAGTGCGGTTAAACGGATAAAGATCTCCACACAGTCCAATATCTTTTCATCGTAGTTTTCAACGGCGTACAGTCAGCTGCAAAAATATTTAACCACTTCTGACAGTAAATGACTCCTCGAAATAAATACTGTCACCTATAAAATGTGTTCTCGACTGTAGGAGATCAGTGATAAATAGAAAATTTGCTGTCGTGATAATTATAGCAATAGTGTGTATAGGGTTTCAGGAATCAGATCGAGGTAGGTTTGCATGCATTTGTCATTGTATCTGAACACAATGTGAGGCAAGCGATACTCACAATGAACTGTCTTCTTCTTCTTCTTGCCCTTTTCCCACTCTAGACGGGGTCAGCACAACATGTCTTCTTCTTCCATTCTCCTCTGTCATTCGTCAGCTCAGCATCCACTTCTTTTATCCTCATATCATTCTTCACGCATTCAATCCATCGCTTCTTTGGTCTTCCTCTAACTCACAATGAACTGTATATAAGTTGTATTCAAACTAAGTGGTACAGGCGGTGATATCGAACCCGCGAGTCCCGCGGCCTCTCGAACGAGTTGTGCCCCGTCGGTCCCAAGTCGACTACCGCTGCCTTTTTACAATATGTAAAAATTCATTTAGAATAGTAAGAAGTAAACATTTTGCGTGCATAGAAAGCTTTCTAATTTTCCGTCACGTTTTGACGGCTATGACTTAAGTTAAACTCCGAAATTTATTTTTAGTTGTCTACCTATTTAATGTGTGTAAATCAGCCTTTAACTTTATCCGTGACTTCTCGAATCTTAAGATACTTTGCAAGTGCTCGACTTAACGAGAGCTTCACACAATGTCGTAATGCCACAATAATGATATGTCTATTTATGTATGAAAATTTGAAAATATTTAATCGTTGCTATTGTGTACAAACTGTAACATGAAAGGAGCATATGTCAGCGTCCACACTGTACAAATTCTGTTACAATGCATGCTACGTTTTACCAGTCTGTACACACCATTTTATAAATAAATGGAAAACAGTATAAATGTAAAAAAAATTGTAAATAATTTTATTGCCTGTCTCGAATTCTAAACCTAGTTTTTCATCTGAATAGTTTTGAATCTTTATTAAGGAGTCTACTACATTTAGGAAATAATAGTTCTACGACTTATTTTTCTAAGAAGCAATATTACTAGGATCCGTTGGAACAAACCGTTTTTTCCAAGGAAAACAAATTCCGCGCGTCTTATTTAAAGGAAAACACAATAAAAAAATATTGTATGGAATATAAAAGGGAATACTTACTGAGCAAAGCGTATTTCGCTTTGCCTCGTGCCTCAATATTTCTATTTTCGCTTCCTTCCGAGGCTTCCGCAACACATACAGATAAAGCAATCAAAAGGTATACGGACTTCATTTTCGGAACTATTTGAAGCAAAAAGTATTTCATCTGTACTAAAAAAAACTTCTTGACACACTGTTCGATATTCAAAACTAACTTTTTTCAAACACCACCTTTATTGCAAAAATAATTCGATATTTAAATACGATACAACACAAAGGTTTACACTTGGACAGCCGATGGTAAAATAACAGATGAATTCCATAAAAGGTTCCTCGTAAATGTAAATTAGTGCTAAATAGCCAGCGAAAGTGTTAACAATTGTCACTAAAATGTTAAAATAAGCAAATTTTCGCGCAAAACAAACTACGGAAAGTTATTTGGCCTATTGTGTAATTTGTTTAGGGAAATTGTCACACGGAAAATTGTCAATTGTAATTTCGTAAATGAAAATTAGATGTGTAAGTCGCAGCTCGCGAGGTGCGTGAAGTAAAAAACACAAGATTTTATCTATTGAAGAAAAACTAACATCATCTCACTTCAACTAACATCATCAACTAAATCATAACATACTGCAAACGTGATACAATTGAAAGATAACTTTTTATCAATCCTTAGTGATGATTTAGCGAACGCCTAATACTATTAACATAAGGCACAAAATACTTGCATTGAAATTCTGACCTTTAAACAACAATAACTGCGCCTTACAAGTTTTTATCTTTTGCAGTATAAAATGAAAATTGACGTACCTTTACCATAGAGCAAATCCAATTGCTGGTACATTCTAACCACATGTTCAGCAAGTGCTCGTCGTGTTCAGCCCTTTAATTTGCGACTATAACGCTTATAAGCCGCGACTGTCACGTGTATAATAAATAACATTAAGGGTTCAGTTTAAAAATACCCTATATTATTATAGATGAGTAAGGTTAAAGTAGCATTGTATAAATTGACTATATTTAAACAAGGCAAGGCTAGAAATCGAGGCTTCCGGTGACTGGGACCGCAATCATGTTACCTATGTTTGTTAATGGAAGTTATAGACACAATTTTATCTAGAATAAAAAAATATTGTTGCTATACCAACAATCTATGTGATTTGCGTGATTTGGTATGAGTTTTCGCAGTGATCTCCGTGATCGAGTGGTCTGTATGCCGGTCTGTAGGCACCGCCATCTCGAGAGGTTCTGGGTTCGATCCCCGGTGGGGGCAGGTGTTTTTGTGATGAATACTGGCATTTGTTCTCCACTCTTGGATGTTTTTAAATATTTATACATATTTATATTCATTTATCTATTAAGTATATTTTTCCCTCATTTTCTATCCGTGACACAAGCAGAATTAGTTGCTTGAAATGGGGCTATTTCATTAGTGTGAATGTCTGAAGATATTTATTTTTATTTATTAATTTTCAGCATGATGTCATTGTCAACTACATACTACATACATTTACATTAATTTATGTAATGAGTTATGTATATTTATCCGCCATTAGGATTCCAACGCACAAACGACAAGCTAAGAGGAGCTCGGTGTCGTAATGGTTAGTGCACATGGAGAAACACATGAGGAGTATGGGCCGTAACACCACCACGCTGGCCCAATGCGGGTTGGTGGGTAGAGAACGTTGCAATAGCGACCGGGAGCTTAACGTGCCTTCCAAAGCACGGACGAACGAGCTCGAGATATCAAAGTTTTGGTCACCCATCCTCGGCCTGACCATAGCGAAGGTAGCTTTGTTTTCAATCGAAAGCCAAAGCGTACTAACCACTACGCCACCGACCTCCTCTTCACCGCCTTTGTCCGTCATCAATCATTTCGCCCTGTATTGAGATGTCCATCGACTGGCTACTGAACGGGCGGGAGGGCAGGACGCCAAAACGTTTCCTCTCAACGTGATTAATTTTCCCAGTGATAAGGCATGTTTTTGGGGTCCCGTGTAAATGGCGGGAACTTTTTCTGACCATGAAAATCAGCTGTTTTTGTTGTCTAGCATATACGCTGAACGGTTACTAGTGGTAGCAATACAACACCGCGGATGTCCGCGGCATGAAGAAAGAGCGCGGGAGGGGGCCACTCGTCTCGACGGGTCCCGGCCGCACGATACATGCTTGCGACCAATACATCACGCAGAACGCACGTTCGTTTGTCGGGCTAAACATGTACATTTGCTCCCTGAATAACAACCAGTTTTTTATACAGTCCACTCTTTTATTCACGCTACATCCAACGCAACCTGCTGAGGGTCTAGCTCCACTATATGGTCCTTCGAGTCGGACATAAAAAACTTACTGTTAGAAATAACATAAATAAATCCAATAAGAAACAATATAAAAAAATTGTATCGACTTCTTTTCTTTACACATACTGTTGGCGATCGACATAACTTAACCCTTTCGAACCTAAACCCGAAACTCACAGTATGTCACATTTTGTACCTAGGATGTCAGACTTTTTAATATCATAATATCATTAAGTGTGGCAAGCGATATTCCAAACTCAGTGGTACAGGTGGTGGGATCGAACTCGGTCACCGCTGCCTTTTTGTTAGAAATAATTAAAGACTAACTAACGAGTCCTACTCGTTTTTGGTCACTTTGTGTCTTTGTGTGAAAAAAAGTGGATATTATATTCAATTTGTCGTTTAAGACACGGCTGGATTACGAACAACTTGGAGTTCGAGACACTGTAGCTCTTACAGCAGAAGCAATAGAGTTTTTATTTGTCTAAATCGGAGATGTAGCAGTGTTCTTAAGGAATAGTGGTCCAATTAGCATAACTTATATGGAAGATAGAAAATTATAACCTCTAATTCCATTAACGATTATAACTTCGATAATTTTTCAAAACTTTCTATGTGAGTTATGTAATTCGTTTCAATTTAGAACAGAAATAATCAAAAGTATCTTATATTTCGGTTTCATCTTTTGGTAAAAAAATTATAAGTTAAATACGGTAGTTGAATGAGATACTTTTAAATGGATGTTAAAAAAATAAACTGGGACATAGCAGTGGTAGACAGAGACAATCTCATACAAGCTGACAAGTAAATAATTTTCTTGAACTGCTATAAAATTTTGGCTTTGTAACCTTATTATTGAAGTCGAATGTCTGTATGTAATATTAGGTCCTTACCTATGAAATTGGTGTTTTGTATGGAGATTTTGGGGAATTTTGCATTTTCCATACTAAAATTTTTTCAGTTTTCTTCACAACGACAAATCCAAATAAAATAATATTTGGCATCTATCATTAGACAAGCTTTAGTTATATGTGTAATATCACACTTCATAAAAATTATTTATCGTTTTTAAATGAATGCAAATCAAATGATGTATTCGGGAGGCACTTAAAAAGAGATGTCTCCGGGTCCAATTTTAACACAATTAAACTTACAACAAATTATCAAAACAAATCAAAAGAACTCAAAAATATAGTATATTTTTAGACGACATAATTATTTTTTAGGAATACTCTGAATCTTAAAAGTTAAATATAAAATACTAAGAGAGAAAAAAAACATCAATGTCATAGGTAAGGACCCAATATAGACAACTTACATTTGTAATGGAAAATGTAGTAAAGTGCAGAATATATAGCTCAGATATTTATTTATTTTTCTTCTATAATTTCAATGACGTAGTTTATAACATTTTTAAAAAAAGAAAAACAATGTGAAGGGAGGATAGAATCTTGCTGAGTTTCTTGCCCGTTCGTCTCAGAACAAGACCTCCTGGTAGTTTTGTGAACGGATGGCGTAGCTTATCGCTTTAACTAAAATTTGTAAAATGCTTTTGACGTTCATAAGCATGTGCTAAGAAGCATCTAAATTGAATAAACGATATTGAATTTTGAAGGGGATTCAGGGGGATGTAAAGAGGGAAAATATCAAAAATTGTTTTTTTTTTTAATTTTTTGTTTCTCTATTTTTTTGTTTGTACGGGCTAATCTCCAAAATGGCTGGACCGATTTCAATGAAATTTTGCAGGGTGATACTTTATATCCCTGGTCAACATTTTAGATACTTTTTATTACAGAAAATTTAAGGGTTCCCGTAGGATAGTTGAAATACCATAGTAACCGTGGACGAAGTACAAAAACATAATGTAAAAAGTTTAATTGTTTCTTGCCTGTTCTCCTCCGAACTCTTTTTCTAATCTTTTGCCTACTGCTGGGCATCGTGACCACGTAAATAACTATTCTTTATCATAACAAGTTGACTAGTGAACGGTTCGTATAACTTTTGACAATCCCATGTGCTCTATTAAATGCCCAAATTAAACAAATATTTTCAACAAAGATGAAACGGTAAAATACTATATTTTATAGATTACTAGTGGCTTCCCGCGGTTACACCCGCGCGATACCCTTTCCCATGGGAAAGCATGTTTTAAGCATTGTTGTGTTCCGGCAATCAGAGCTAAGATAGCTAGTTCCTCAGTTGTTGAGGAATACAGGTGAAGCTGACCTGCACCAGGCAGGCAGGCCTGGTGAAGGTGACCTTATCGTCACTTACCATCAGGTGAGATGAAAGCCCAGAGCTTACCTGTATGTAAAAATAAAATATTGGGATAATAAGTAGACTATGATCTTTCTCAGGCTCTAGACTATCTGTGTACCTTTCGATTAAATCGGTTCTGTAGTTTTGTCGTTAAAGCGAAACAGAGTTACTTTCGTATTTATAATAATTAGTATGGATTTTAATAACAGGATAACATCATATTTATTTCAAACAAAATCCAATTTCGTTCCTAGTTTACCATACACGTTCCCCGCTTGCGTACATATTACCACGGAGATAGCAATACATAGGATATGCAAAAATACTGTCGCATGGAAATATAAATTTATCTCACAACACAATCAGAGCCTATATCGGTGCGGCGTAACCGCGGAAACATGAATCTTTTATACTTTCATTTCGCGCGTAGACGTGACTATATTTTTTTGGTGATAGCAACATCAATTTAAGATTCCCAAAGTCGGAGTCAATACTCGATGACGAGTTTACTACGCAAGTTCGAAAGATTAATGTTCGAACTGTTGTGCGGATAAGTTTGGGCGAGCGCAACATTCGATCATGCGCACGCGATCTATCGTTTGTACTATAATATCTTAATATTTTACTTACTTCTTCATTGTTTATTGTAAGTTGTAACAAAAACTAACTGTTATATAAAGTAATATTAGTCCTTTATGTTTTTTGTTGCATGCTCATGTATTTACCCATATTTTCATTATTTCTCACACAGATTGTCTGGCAAATATTGCTGATAAACAATAAGACCTTTTCCTTTTTTATTTGTATTGTGTGCAACAAATCATGAAAATAAATAAAAAATACAAATTGCAGAAAATAAATTATTAAAAAAAAGGTTAGAAAATAAAATGAACAAGAAAGAATTAATGATATCGACTTCACAGCTTTTCTACGGGAAATTGCAACCGCGGCTTTTGTAGTAAATTCGCACAATTGTTATTCGAACATGCGCAGTGAACCCATTTGGTGCCAGATGTGGCTTCATAAAGTAGGTACTATGTATTAGATTAGAATATCGGATTTGATTAGAATCAACTTTGAGGATGGCAGTGTCAGTCAGGCTTCACGAAATTACCTGCAATGTTCCAAATTGCTCTGTTTTCTTTTACACATAAACGTACATAAAATCACGCCTGTAATCCCCGAAGGAGTAGACAGAGTCCAAGGAGTACTGTGTTTCTTTAAACCAGATTTAGCCATACAAAAAGAGTAGTAACAAGTGGCTAGCTCATCGCCTACACAATCACAGACCCAGTACCCAGATTTGAAAAATTCTGATTTGTTCCGAAAGGAAACGTGTTAATGTTTCCATTGGATTCAATTAAATTCGCGATGTGGCACAATGGTCATTGATTCTACATTAACACATTGTTCTGATATAAATTATGTTCAGGCTGTATGTATAAATTCTATACATATATAGTAATAAATATACTGAACATCATAATATGTGTTATTCAAAAAAAAATAAAAGGCAACCATTTTATCAGTTTTATTAGCAGAGAACAAAACGAGAGTAAACAATAGAAACATCTATTGTTTACGTACACCGGTGTTCGCGGTGCCCGCCAAGGGGTTAAAACGTACAGTCAGCATGAAATTAGTGACACTCGGGGTGTTCAAATAAATAGACGCTACCAAAAATTCAATAATATCGGTACAAATAAAGTTTCTATAATGCTGAAAACACGAAAGAGTTTACATAATGTTGACAATAATATCACAGATCACCTCAGAGTAAACAGAACTGGAGTAGCCTTTGTCTAACATTCCCCTCTGCCAAATGCACAAGCATCGGATGCTTGCACGTTTAATAAAACTAATTGAGCCGCCATTTTGACAGCCATAACATTGTAAACGTTGCGGCGAACTGTGCTGTTTTTTGTTGTAAAAATAAATAGAAAACATCGAGTATGCTAAAAGATGGTGTCACCTTTTATTTTTAATTATAATTTTTAAGATTTCATGACTTTTTACTTCATTATTTCATGTTTTAGAATTCTACGATTTCAAATTTCGAACGCTAGTCTCGTGGGGAGTGCGGCTGTGACGTTGTCAAAACGCACACCCCACGTGACTATTTTAAGCGTGTGTGTGCGTGAAATTTAAATTTGTGTGTCGAATTATGCATGTGTGCATTTATAAAAACGGTAAAAGTTATTGTTTATGTGTGCTGGCTTTGAGTGTAGTGGTAACCTCACCCACCGCAAGAAATGGCAGAAAAAAATGATTAACAAATTGACTAATGGCTACTCCAGTTCTGTTTACTCTGAGCAGATCACTGACAGCCGCTTCGCTTCTTATAATATGGAAACTTTATTTGTACCCATATTGACTTTTAGGTAGCGTCTATATATTTTAACACCCCGAGTGTCACAATTTGACGCTGACTGTACCAGTGAACCAATTCGATATACCTAGCCCTTTGCCCCTTGTATTCACTGTCTCTAATATACAATATATTTTTCGAAAATATACCTACTACTTACCGTAACGTAATAGTATCGTAAGTTTACGTACCGTACCTACTAAATTTAGTTTCTTGCCATAATAAATTAATGTTTTGTATGGAGATTTTGGGGATGTCTGCATTTTACATACTAACATTTTATCAGTTTTCTTCACAACGACAAATCCAGAAATAATAATATTTGGCATGTATCATTAGACAAGCTTTAGCAATATGTGTGTGAACACGCTTGATAAAAATTATTCATCGTTTTTATGTTAATGCAAATCAATTGATGTATTCGGGAGGCAGTTAAAAATAATTGTCTTTGTGTCTAATTTTAACACAATTAAACTTACAAAAAATTATCAAATTAAATAATACGAGCTCAAATATATGGTCTATTTTTTGAAGAGGCAATTATTTTATAAGAATGTTCTGAAACTTAATAGTTACGGACAAATTGCTAAGACAGAATAAAAACACCAATTTCATAGGTAAGGACCCAATGTCTCCCGTCGCAGGTGGGTCGGAAGATATTTCTCTTAGAAATACGCCACACTCTCTGTACTGTTTTTGTAATTGGATTGTTTTGTGTATCTGTGTCCAATAAACTATTAAATAAATATTTAATTAGCATAATTTTGGAAAATATGCTAAGTATATATTTATGTAACTGTTTTGATATGGTTCTGATACATCTATACATATAATATAACTGTAGATGTCGAATGTCGGAACATAGAAAAAAAATGTTTAAAACCAAGTCTGTGTATGTCAGGGCATGTAAAAAAAGGAAAAATACCAAAAATGGGTTTTTTTTTTAATTTTTTTTCTCTGTCTGTTTGTCGATTTGTCTGTTTGTGCACGGTGATACCCTATATCCTTGATTAACATCGTAGATACTTTTATTCCGGAAAATTATAGGGTGTCCGTGGGATAGAAAAAAAAATATTTTTTTAGCTAGCTTTGTTACCGTGGACGAAGTCACGGGCAACAGCTAGCAATTTAAAAGCTTAGGTTCTTAACTCAGGAGCCGCCAAGGATCTATAGACAGTTTAAATAAAAAAGGTTGTTTTTTTTAATAATAAGGGATTAAAATTGGTTCTCAACCTTTAACCAAAGTTTCTTTGTCAATTTCCGTCGAATTTAAATAAGTATTAAAATACAAACGAGAGCAAAATGCATTGGGAGTTTCATTTATCAAGCCTTAATTGTGCTGTTCGCTTGTCAGAAGTCACGAAGAAGGATATTATTTACTGCCGTAACTGAAATATTTTCGGGGTCCCGTTGCGTAAGAGATTAATGTTCCAGAATTTGAATTGGACGTCGAATAGATATTTCATTTGTTCCTGCAAGCTTCCTTAAATTGATTACAAATTCGCAGTTTCGTTATTATGTTTATTTTTCTTGTGTGATTTCTTGTATGGGGTAAGGTAAGAAAGAGCTCGGTGGCGTTGTGGTTAGTACGCTTTGGCTTTCGATGTCGAAAACAATGCTACCTTCGCCATGGTCAGGCCTCGGAGGGGTGACCAAAAATTTGTTATCTCGTACTTGTTGCCGGACGCAACCGTTTGTACCCACCAACCAGCATTGGGCCAGGTGGTGCAACGGCCTATACACCTCGTTGTGTTTCTCCATGAGGAAGCCCTGTGCCTAGCCCTGGGACTTTAAAAGGCCGAGGACGTAAGACAAGTGATTTATATTCTGCAAAAGTTAACCATTATAACCAGTTTTTTATCAGCTGGCAGACACCCATTGCTGGGCAAAGGTCTCCGTCAAGGATTTCCATGACAGTCAGTCATCACCCCGCATCTACCTTACACCAACACGCCAAACATGATTAACCCCTTGGCGGGCACCGCGCATACCGGTATTCGCAAACAATAGATGTTTCTATTGTGTTTTGTGCCCGTTGACTAGTTAAAACGATAGTGGAAGCGAGATGCAATATTCGCAGCATATACGGCTGTTTCACTACCTCTCCTGCTTTGAAATGTAGCCCACCTAAACGTCGATCCACCTTGTGGTAGGTGGTTTTGGACCTACCATCGCTTGGCGTCTCTTTATTGGGAAAACTCCAATATACTCGTATGTGTAAAAAATCTTGACTGAAAAATCTTATTTATAAGGAATAGTAGAATCTAATATTGGAACGATTCAAACAATATTTTTCTTCAAAAACAATAACAAATCTTTATACATACATATAAACACGACTATTATCCCATAAGGGTTAGTCAGAGACTAGGCAAAACGACCGAAAAAGCAGTCCATTGCCATAGTCCGCGCTTCACTAAGCAGTGACTGCACTCTGCGTGACAGGTGGTGAGCCCGTCGCCGCTATAAGCTATTGGATGTTGTGCAGTTCTAAGACCACCTTTTACGACACCCGAGGTAAGAGATGGGTTGGAAGCTGTGGTTGGAAGTATTCATTTAATGAGCCGCTACCACACGGCTCTTTATTAAACAAATCTTTATTGAGGCAATATAAGATGTTATTACTGCATTCCACACACTACCTCTACATACCATAAATTTTACGCTAGGAATTTAACGTTCTAAAGCTAATTCTGGTTTAATGAGAATAAATACAGTTAAATTCTCTGGTTACAGAGGAGTTTCGGATAACGTTAAGAGTTTCTTAGTATTTAAAACTAGTTTAAATTCCTCAGAGGAGAGTTAAATAAGTTTTGCGGGGACAGTGCTGGGGTTTCCTTTGGTTCGTCGTCAGTATTGAAGCGTGCTTTTAACTTTTGCTATTTTGAAGTTTAAGTATTTAAATATATGAAATTGTATTTGCATGAGCAGTCAGATTTGTTTGAATTACTAAACTTGAGCCCAGAACTTCAGCGGAAAAACTTAAGCTACTTAAAAGGTAAAGTGTATAAAGGTAAAAACCAGGAAATAAAATAACAGCTTTACATAATATCTTCACGCGTTCACCCCCAAAGGAATAGACAGAGGTGTAAACACAGGATGCGTTGCCACTTGCCATGAATCGGTCACAATGTGAGACAAGTAATCATCATTAGCCTGCCCACTACCCAATTTCATTTGGTGTCGGTGCAACGAGTCTTTCTCCTCCAGTCTCCCCTATCACACGCCATATCAACATTCACTCCCATTCTAGCCATGTCCTCATTCACACAATCTATCCTCGGTCGGTCAGTACTATGTAAATTTACACATTTTGCGAATACATAGCACCTTTTATATGTTTTATAGTTTTCTATTGCTAGTTGTACTTTTGACGGATTATGTTTCGCACATATATTGGGTCCTTACCTATTAAATTGGTGATTTTTTCTCTCTTAGTAGTTTGTCTGTAACTATTAAGATTCACAGTATTCCTAAAAAATTATTACCTCGTCTAAAAATAGACTATATTTTTGAGCTCTTTTAATTTGTTTTGATAATTTGTTGTAAGTTTAATTGTGTTAAAATTGGACACGGAGACAACTCTTTTTAAGTGCCTCCCGAATACATCATTTTATTTGCATTCACTTAAAAACGATAAATAATTTTTATGAAGTGTGATATTACACATATTACTTAAGCTTGTCTAATGATACATGCCAAATATTATTATCTTTTGATTTGTCGTTGTGAAGAAAACGTTGTGAAAAAATTTTAGTATCGAAAATGCAGAATTCCCTAAAATCTCCATACAAAACACCAATTTCATAGGTAATAAGGACCTAATACTATTTCTAATATTGTGGTTCTTTAAATAATTTTTTGGTGAGAACTCACAAAATTTTTAAATAATAACATAGTCTGCGCATGATGACAAAATCCACGCTGATAAGATAATGTAGACCTTAAACATTTACCGCATAAATACTTGTTGAAGGCATTGAGCGGTTTGTCTGTGGACGTATACAACGATATATTGCCGAACTCAATTAGGCACTTATCATAAAATTCGGGGTAGTTTTTGGACCACCCATCATTCTTGTAATAAAGAAGTTGTTTTTACGCGTGCTCACGTTTGAGGAGCGTTAGGCCTTCAACGCACTTAGCGTTAGGCGCGTCCTTCTGATAACTAAGCGATAGTCGAGTTGGGACTTGGACACAGCATCTCGTGAGCGCGGGCGCCAGCTAGATCCCTTCCACCTGAACCACTTAGTTTATGATAAAACTATGGTACAGTTTATTGTCGACAACCTCAGCCTATACACATCCCACTGCTGGGCACAGGCCTTCCTCGTGAAGAAACACATGGGAAGTTGGGCCGTAACAACACCATGCTGCCCTAATGCGGGTTGGTGGGTAGAAACGGTTGCAATAGTGACCGGGACCAACGGCTTAACGCACCTTCCGAAGCACGGAGGAGTTCGAGATCATAAAGTTTTGGTCGCCCATCTAAGGCCTGGCCATGGGGAACGTAGCTTTGTTTTTGACATCGAAAGCCAAAGCGTATTTACCACTATCACCGAGCTCCTCATTATTATTATCGTCACGCCTCTATCCCCGAAGGAGTAGGCATCTGTTAGCATCCACATTTCGTCTGATATGTCTAAATACTCAACAGGGAGCGAGCTTACTTCAACAAACAACTCTAGAAAATGAGAGTCAACGATTAGGCTAGAAAATTTGCGAGATACTTTTCATTTATTCTCTGACCGTACACTTACGTCATATACATTGTTCATCGTAAATATGAGTTGGGAAGGTAGTCGTTTTTAATGAAATTAGTTCCCAGCTTAGCATGAAGCCGTATCGCCAACTTAGGTTTTCAAAACTTGCTCTCAGCAAACTCAATTACTAACTTGATCTCAAGTCGAGAACAAAACAAAAGCTTTAAGTGTAAGACGGTGTACACACCAATAAATATAATGAAGATAAGGTGTCGATTCTCTAACGACGAAAAGTGTAGAGATTGAGCCGAGTGTGCTAAATGAAAACTGAGACTTAGGCCTCGGTCACGAAATCAGCGGGAGCGGCGCGTTCAAATGTACATTTAAATGGGACCGTTCACGAAGTCAGCGGCGCGGGGAACGGAGTGGCGGCGTCGTACGAACGGCAAGCGGCAGTCGAGCGGTGCCCACGCCTCTTTGTTTTCGTGCACGATTATACGATTAGAAACTTATACCTTCTCTTGGCCACAATAAATCTAACGTTAAAAACAAAATTCTATCAAAAAGATATTATCGTCGTTGTGCAGTCATTGCGTTCGCGAATAGACAGAGAAATATTCTCAAAAACAACACTACGCCGCTAAGGCGCCGCTCGATCTGCCCGTTGACTTCGTGAACGGGTCGAGCGGCGCCGCAGCGGCGCCGCGCCGCCCTCTCCCCGTCCCGAAAACCGCGCCGCTCCCGCTGACTTCGTGACCGAGGCCTTACGCGACATGTTTCACTAAATCCAGAAGTTTATGTTTCATTGTAATAAGATTAAGTGGTTAAGAAGTATATAAGAAGTTAAGTTTAATAAGTATATAAGAAGTTTGTTCTGACACTTTTCGAAGTCACCGTTTAACTTTAGAAAAAGAATATTATCAAAACGTCTATACATACATACATATAATCACGAGTATTATACCCTTAGGATCAGACAGAGACTAGGCAAAAGCACTGCAAAAGCAGTCCACATGCTATTGTCCGCGCTTCACTAAGCAGTGACTGCACTCAGCGTGACAGGTGGTGAGCCCGTCGCCGCTATAACCTATTGGATGGTTGTGCAGTTCTAAGTAGATTAGTCGCCTTTTAATCTAGTATTCTTTAAATGACCCGCATCCACACGGCTCGGCTGTTTTTAATTCCCATGAAAAACTCAAATTCAAAAATATTTTAATCATGTAGGTACAAGTAGATACACTTATGTCGGGGTCTGAGCCTGGCACATTTAGAAACACCTTAATGGCTGAGGGCCTTTAAAAGTTTTTTTAAATGTATTTAATAGAAATTGTAGCGGACCTCTGTGGTAGCTACAGAAGAAAATACATGGCATACATTTTAAATTTAATATCAAAGCCCTCATGGTTTTATACGATATAAGCAACTTGTAGTGTTTATGAAATACTCGTAATTTAATTAGTTTCACCGAATACAAAAGCATTTAGCTGTATTTACCACCACTAGCTCCCGTTCTGCTTTCAAGATTAGCTTGCGGGTCCTTCACACCACACCGTAAACAGTAAAATGGTAAAGAAATATAAATTTTACTTTATGGCTTATCTTTTATTTTACAAATATTCATTTAGTTACATTAAAATGACGCAAATATTGGATGTAATTATAAATTATAATGAGTTTCATCGAGTGCCTTGTAATTTTTGTGTAGATAATATCCATCACCTTACGCAAAGATGTGCTTACCGTTGACATTGCGCCAATCTTCTTCTTCGAGCCAATGGCTCGATAATATGCCACAAGTCTTTGGTGACGGGTACTGATCGAGGCCAGTTGAGTGTTGTGAATGAAAAAAATTAATTATATATTTCTGGATATTAACGTCAGTATTTTTTCGAGGCACGGAGCACTGCGAAGCCCGGAGGAACTTATGATCATTTATTTTCTTTCATTTCATTTTCTTAATTTGCAAACTTCACCATCGTTGACGTACATTGGTCCACGGTTAGACATTGGTTCCCCTAATACACCCCACTTCTGTTTTCGAACTATCTCATCCAGCCTGCTCAAAAAACCTATATCTTGTTGCATGGGGTCAAGAAAGCTTCCGAAATGCTACGTTCAGCCATTTGCATTCAGGTCAAATAAATAGTCCTAACATGTGTTTTTCGTCTCTCTCTGTCTCCTCCTCTCTCTATAATAATATTTTAATATAAATTATAGCTATAAATTATAGAGGCAGCTGTAGCCGAGTTGGGACTGACGGGGCACTGCTCGTTCGGGAGGCCGCGGGAACCGCGGGTTCGATCCCACCGACTGTACCTACCACTAAGTTTGAAAAAAAACTTATGTACAGTTTAATATTTTTTTTTTATTTTTACATATAACAGGTAAGCTTTTGGCCTTCATCTCACCCGATGGTAAGTGACGATTAGGCTGAAGGTAGAAGCGAGCTTCCCCTGTAAATCCTCAACAACTGAGGAACTGGTTATCTTACCTCTGATTGCAGAATTGTTATTATGGTGACAAATTTAGGTAAGACGGTGGTATCTAGCCAGGTGGGCTTAGAAGCCCTACCACCAACCAAACCGAGCAGAAAAACCTCTGCCCCCATAGGGAATCAAACCCAGACCTCCCGATCAACACATGGTGATGTGAACCACTAGACCAGAGAGGTATATCGGAGGAATATCGCTTGACTCACATTGTGCCCGGTGCATGGCAACAGGCTTGCTACCTGTTACATGGGGACATCTGGCAAAATGTTTTGACACCTCTGCCTACCCCTTCGGAGAAAGAGGTGTGATTGTGAGTTATGTAATATAAATTACATAAAATAATATACGTCTCTCGACTCAACACGGTACACTGTAAAGCGTCCTCTATTAAACAACACTTATCTTCTTTCTTATTAATATTAATTCAAGTAGTTTTCTCGTAACTTACCGCGTTTAAGTTGTTTATGAAAAATGCTGTAAGTTCTCGTAATAATACTCGTAATTAGTTCAAGCTCGGGGATTGCGAAACGATTTTAATTAATAACAAGGGGTACAGTTTTATTACTGGGAGTTTTATAGACGTTTGTAATAAATCCTTAATAACTTTTTTATATTCTCAATGGATTTTCTGAAATAAAATGTCGCTTGAAGCGGCCGTTGGGCGTAGCTTGCTGTATGTTAATTGTTGGATAAAATTTGTTATTGTGAACGTGACAAGAAAATACTTAGATCGGATTAATTTGTAATACTGGCAGCCTTAAAGTTAAGAGCGATTTCTTTGGGTAAATTTTGGGTTGCGATACATACGTGAGTACATATACATACAACACGCCCTTCTCCCATAGGGGTAGGGAGAGATCACTTCTTTACACTTGCTACGGTCTTGACATAATTTTTCACTTCATCTACTTTCTCAACAGTCTTCATACATGCTCGACGATTTCGGGTATTTTTGACCTGGCCTTTCTTTAGAATATTGAAACTGGCTGTTTACGTATTAGGTGGGTTTAGACATGGTGATTCATAACGGTGCACGGTGGTGTCACTTCGTGAATATATTACGTTTGTACTGTTCACATATTTTATAATGATATTTCTATTTAGCTTTCACGGTGTTTCCATTTCACTGATCTACATCGATTTATTTATTTATTTATTTTATTTTTATATACTTTATTGCAATTGGCGGCCTTATTGCTCGCTTATTGCTTGCTTTGCTTGCAATCTCTGCCAGGCAACCTGTTCGAGAAACAATAGCAAAAAAAAAACATGTGGGGGTCGATTTGGTCGAAATTCAATTTCCTCGTCCCATATTTACACTCACTTCAGATTTATAGAATAGAATAGAATATACTTTATTTGCATCAAACACAAGTGTGTACAAAGTAAATGCAGGTCTTATAAATATTACAACGTTCTTACATGTTTCTGCCGTCACAAACAGCATGCAAATTTTAAATAACATTATTATGTCTTACAAGATTCAAATTTATTTATAATAAAAGTCAATTAAAAGGTAATAATAATTAAGCATTCCAAGTCACAAAAATCATGAAAACAGATATTATGTCAGAGATTAAAACTTAATTAAAATAAAAGTCAATTAAAAGGTTATAATAATTAAGCAATTTCAAGTCACAAAATATAAATCCTTTTGATCAGTCTACTTTGGATTGAGATGGGATGGAAGAAAAAAGAGATTTTAATTGAGGACATACAGAGAAAGAAGGCAAAGGAATTTTGGTAACCCATAAAGATTAACAAAGGAAAAGGTAGTGTTTCGGCACATACGCCCCTATGTATTTTACAAACACCACCTAGTTGAGAGTCCAACTATTTTTAAATGGTTAACTATGTCCTTCTTCAATGTTTTTTTTATTTTGATGCGCCATACCCTTAACAGCCAGCATAGTAAAGGGCAAGTCAAAGTATTGACTCAACTTAGACAATTTACTGAAACTGTTATAAGTAACAAAACATTGCCTATTAGCATGGAAACTACAACTTAACGTCTTTGTTACTGCCGATTGACACAAAGTGGCTGCTTGTTAAGGCAAAATAAGAAATTATGTTTAGACATGAATAAAATATTAGACAACCAAAGCCATGTCTAAGTGAGAGTCCACAGACCACATGACAGCGCCGGCTTGGGCTAAGCGCGAGTACCGTTAGGAAATAAAAACAAAAGATTGTATACCTACATGTATTCGTATTGAAATATAATAAGACACATGCGCCTTTGTATAGCAGAGGTCACAGATATACATTTACATAGATAATACGGTATAAAGATTTGAATTGAAACCAAGCGTGTCAACTATTTAACGTTTACTGTGACGTCACAACGTTTTTTAAGACGGGAGATCCAAATGATTGAAAAATACCGGTGTTTGTAAACACAAGGCATTTTTTGTATTATTATTAGTTAGCAGAGCGGCCAACCAGAACTTTTTTGGTCGGAGTTTTCAAACCCACGCAGTGCATGCATTTGCGTCATCTATGTATGTTTATCTTATCTAATGTTTATCTTTGGCAGAAGTTAATCACCAGGTTTCGAAGGGAAATATCCTGAATCTATTTACATATGTGTTCCCACTATCCTACATCCAGGGTAATTAAAATGTGGGGTAATTTTACACAGAAATCTTTAAGAATAAAGTGTACAATCGAAATATATGAGACTTTATTACAAAGAGCGAAGATTTTTCCAAGTAACCTTATGTCATTATTATCACACAGCTTAGCTTATGTACCGGGCCGTAGGCTTTTTATGAAGGCTTTATGTATTACCTTATAACCTCATGTAACCCCTTTTCTGTCGACAGTACAATATTACAGTACAATATTACTAGCTGTTGCCCGCGACTTCGTCCGCGGTTACTATGTTTTTCTAACTATCCCACGGGAACTCTTTAATTTTCCGGAATAAAAAGTATCTAAGATGTTGCCAGGGATATAAGGTATCGCCATGCAAAATTTCATTGAAATCGGTCCAGCCATTTCGAAATTAGCCCATACAAACAGACAAGCAGAGAAACAATAAATTACAAAAAAAAAAACAAGTTTGAATTTTTTTAACATCCCTCTGACTAGGTTTTAAACTTTTTTTTCTATGTACAGACATTCTACAGTTTATTATATGTATAGATAGATTTTAAACGTGCGATGTTACTGTCTCCCCACTTTTGTTTCTAATGGTATCTTTGCTTGGCTTCATGTCCCATAAGCATAACCATGTTAACTTGTACGATGTAAGAAGCCTATCGTATTTGTTGTTTGTGTTTACAACGTAAACATTGTTATTGATAAATCATCCCGCAATATTGTAGTAACTTCTACAGAATACGATTATTCTGTTTTCGGAAGCAGTCGTTAATTATTATGTCAAGATCAACAATGCGCTTTTAAGTCTGGATTGCGCTATTGTTCTATGAAATACTAAAATAATATTTAAAAAAAAAATAACTATGGATAGAGATCTCACCGTTTTGATTTTTAATATTTAATTTTGAATTTTGCGCACGAATATCACAATGGGTATTTTAAGAGCTTACCTTTACACGGCTCGAGGAGACGATGCGACGGGCCCGCTTTTGCAGGTGCTGAGCTCAGGTAATTAGGAATCTTCTTTATTTCCCACGAACTTCAAGAGTCGTATTAGTTTTTCATAATAAAATGTTTGCGTGAGTAATGCAAGTGCACGGCGCGTTAAGAATAGAATTTTTAAGCTATTGCATAGCTTCTATCGCGGGGCTTGAGCGCAAGGACCGAATTCAGAAATTCCGTAACGAAAAAACCTCACGCTCCCCACTCCGATGCGCAAGGAGGTGTGGCTTGAAGGCCGTGCATGTTAAAGCCCAAGGTG
Organism: Parapoynx stratiotata; assembly: GCA_910589355.1. NCBI lineage: Eukaryota > Metazoa > Arthropoda > Insecta > Lepidoptera > Crambidae > Parapoynx > Parapoynx stratiotata. The sequence goes on from OU342458.1 coordinate 18,259,978, forward strand.
GTTACCAAAATGAAACACCATGTCCAAGGCGAATACAAATTTTAATTAACATCGGTTTGACCATATAAGTCTATGAGAGTAAACAATAGTGCGTTTTAAAGGATAGGTGGCGCCATCTAGTGATACAACAAAGAACTAATTTTAACAAAGACGCCACTTTGGTTTTATTTATAAGCTAACTATTACACATTGTTTATTATGAGTTTTGTTATTTTATTTATTAGTTTATTGACATTTATTTTAGATAATTATTTTATGATTTAATTTACTTATAAGTGATCCGAACGAAATAATGTATATGCAAAGTACCAACAGTTTATATAATTTGTTTTCTTATCGGTCACCACGCTCAAATAGTGTAACTTGAATTAATATCAAAGAAAAAGAAATACTGCATGAATAAAATAAATAAATAAAATTATAATTGCATAAATTGATACAAAATGCTATGCAATAGCTTTACCGCGGCAGTCCCCGAGTGCCACACGTCTTTTTTTTTCTATAAAAGTTTTTCTGATCTTCTTTTATTTTTGCGCGAGCGGCCCGTGCGGCCAGTGCCCAATGAGGTTGGTAGTCCCGAAGCTGCTTCATGTAATTATATTTAGTTGCGGCACGCTATGATGGCCGTTTTGACATATTGCAATAATAATGGGAAATGGCAATTTATTCTCGAAAAAAGTAGTAGTTGTGCGATCCTATGTGACGATCGTATTAGATTTCATTTTTAGAAATGTTGATATTAGGAAAACAAATGCCGTGTTCTGTGGTAAATAAGTACACCAATAACTATAATCTTATATAAATAAATGTTCCCTAATGTATATAGAACCATAATGTATTAGAAATCAATGTAATAAATAAATGCTGTGTCCTAAAATTATAAATTCGATAAATTTTATGACTAACTGCACGTCACTATTGACAATAAAGAACAGCAATTCGCTCCTTCAAATGTAAATATTATAATTACGAAATTTCATCTGTGAGCAAACGTCAAATCGGCCATCATAGCGTGCCGCAACTGTAGTTCTCTATTGTAATATCCAATTCCAAAGAATCACAAATTAAATTAAAAAGTAGTTTACAAATAAAAAATTAATATATACCTCTCTCTGTTTTGTTTTTCCCTATTTATGTGTCATAAATTTTGTCAGTTTATTCTAAGGGTAGAAATCAATGTTATACCCACAAATTTCCATCAGTTGTTTATTTATTTATTGAAGGCGGTTTTCTGTAAGCACAAATTATAAACGTTATAAATAGGACAGTGATGAATATGTGTATAACCCTGACTGCTAAATCTAGGTCTGAGGGTGTAGAACTTGTCTAAACTGACAAAAGGATTCCGACAAATATTTATGTGCTGTCCATGAATATTTGTTTACGAAACATTGCTTTCGGATGTATGAGTATACTAGCTGTGCCCGCGACGTTGTTCGCGTGGCTATTGATTTAACGCCGATAAAAGTTTACAAAAATTCTTTGTGTGTTAGTTAACACTGCATTGTTTTTTTACAAAGTGCTCAACATTACATTCCCACCTCTTGCAATGCCGAGAAATTCTAAAATTCGAAATGAATTGACTATTTGACGGAATATGTAACGTAATAAGTACTCGGTCGAGTCGATATTGATAACAACAGTTACCCTCGCGTGGTACCCGTTCCCGTGGGAATATCGGGATAAAAAGTAGTCTATGTTGTCCTTTCTCAGGGTCTCGACTATCTGTGTACCAAATTTCAATTGAATCGGTTCAGTAGCTTTGACGTGAAAGCAAGACAGACAGAGTTACTTTCGCATTTATAATATTAGTATAGATAAGGCTATCTCATTACCTAAAAGTAAGTCAACTCGCCAAAAAGTATTGGCTTATTTGAAATTCTCTGGAAGAGATAATATTCCAGAGAAATTTTGATAAGCTAATGTATTTTGGCAGCAATAGTCGAGTTGGGAAAATACTTTTAGTTGAGATAGTTGACTCAATCCGGGCTGTACGATTGAGGTTGAATAAATCCTAAGTAACGTTTATTAAAATATTACTTGTCTTATACTTGTACAGTACATAGCCGCAGGCGCGACGCTGTTACAAACGTATTATATTATATGATTATAATGGCTATTTAAAAAAAAGGGGCTCATGAGTTTCTTGCCGGATTCTTCGCATGAAAACCTTACTCTCTGAATCCGGCCGCTTGTATCGATTACAAGTAATTTACAACCACAGTCAAAGCTCCACAGAGCTTTGTACTTGCTACAAGCGCTCGCGGTAATGAACCTTAATATATAATATACTTTTTATTTAATTATATAAATTGTTAAATTTATAAAGTGTAAAAGTTATTTAAGTTTGTTTGATTAGATGGAACGTGGGTGTATACACTTCATCCTATCAGGAGAACAAACGTGATAGTTTTTTTTTTATATTCTCTAATAATTAGTTTTATATTTTATCTCCTGAAATAGATACTTACCACAAATAGTAATTAATGTTACCAGTAGTAAATTTTGTATGTTTTGAAATTTGTATTTCTTAGCTGTTATTAGCATCACTTTTATTTTTGTTTTTTTTTATTGCTGCCCTGTGTAGTCCCTTTTAGTCTTTTTTGCATTTCGTATCGGGGGCAGTGTGTATGCTCAAAGTTTAATTTGTTTGTATAGCTGTGGAAACTTAATTAGCTTTTGTAATTATATATACTTTTATAAACATAAGGATTATATTATGCTATATGTTTTCTTTAAATCAATAAAAAAAAATATGACTCAAACCCTAATTGGATTATAATACAAATCACCAAATTGCCATATAATTTTCATGCTTGACATTCGACTATGTTTACAGTTCTTGATTAGTGATCACTCTTCCATTGTTAATTATTTTACGTAGAACATTAATGGTTGCAGTACCACATATTTAATACTATTAACTTTAAAAAAATACACAAGACTCCTAACAACTTTCGCGCTGCTGTTATGTTAATATAGTTTCTACATTTATAGTACAGACTGTTAATGTAACAACTATATTTATACTAAATAATCATAATAATTAGAAATAAACTAAATCTTATTTTACACCAGGACCGGGAAGAATATTTTAGGACATCAGTAATATAGACGCTACATAACTTACGTTAAAGTCACTCGACCACGGACGTCGTCATATATTATTACTAAAGCAATGCGACTCAAGGAATGTCAGGATAATTTGGTCTTTTCGATTTTTTTTTCAATTAATAAAGGCAACGGTGTCAGAAGCTTTAGTTAAACCATAACCTGACAAATGATGCGTGTTTTGTCTACATACTGAAACATGTCATTATGTGCTACAATACAGATTGAAAGCAACATTAATAGCTAATGAGAGCTCGGAAATGACATTATAGCGGTCATCAGATTAGATTACATGGAGTCACACAGGGCAATTCCATAGGTCCCAAATAGATTATTTGCCGTGTATTAGAACAGAATAATGTATGTTTTGAAACGTTTGTGGTTTCGACAGTATGGAGTTGAATGTATAATCGTACTGATTGAAATAATATTGAGCGCTCCATTTAGTCGTTACGGGCCGATAATATCTTCTAGCACGTAATAATTATTAGGCGACATTTTCGATATTTTTCCAGTTCGTATTTATTTACCTAAAATTACTTACATTAAATTCAAAGTAATTAAATTAGTTTTCTAGTAAATATTTATTAATAATTAGTATAGTTTCTTATTCCTTCTAACCGGCATCTACTTACCTGTTACACAAACTCAGTCATAAGTTAATTTGCAGCATTCATATGTAATAATTTATTACTAACATCGCTAACATCAAAATAATTCATTAGAAAATCTTAAATAAAATCCTTATAAATAGTTAATATTATTGTCAGACAGATTGATAAATGAGGAGAAAGACCTCATATTTAATGCAAATAAAAAATATTTTTAGCAATACAAAATCGCTCTTGGTATAAAATATTTAAATATAATGAATTTTTCGTTAATACTCACCGTGGATTAGATGGAAATTGACAATTAGGATTAACCAAAATGGAGAGAGTTTGTGTAAAATTATAGAACAAGTAGGTTTTAATAATACCAAAGGGTGTTTTTATAAGTATAGATGCACAGAGCTATAACTAGCTAATTAATTATACGTACTAATTTATGATCTAGGGTACTAATATTATAAATGAAAAAGTAACTCTGTCTGTCTCGCTTTCACGTTAAAACTATAGAACCGATTCGGAAGAAATTTAGTACACAAATAGTCGAGAACCTGAGAAAAGACATTGGCTACTCTTTATCGCCATATTCCCATGGGAACGGGTACCGCGCGGGTAAAACCACGGGTAGCCACTAGTATTATACATAATAAGTGCGTGACGCTGGGATCTTATATTATTTGTAAGTTGTTAAGGGCAAAATGAGAACACTTTGAGAGAAATGCTTAATATTTTATATTCACCACATTCTAATTCACCTCTATGGCATTATTGTACTCGTAACTATTTTATTTCATAAGCTACTAGTTTCTATTATTAATATTTATTGTACTATAAGAGTGACAAACAAGTGTACGGTTCGCATAATAGCGGTTATCGTAGTAAATGCTAATATCATAATACTTCGAGCGACACTTAATGCGTTGGCCTATTATGTTATTAGCCTAAGAGACAAGTCCGCTGAATCCAACATAAAGCTTTCATTTAATAACGTCATAATAAACTTAATAAATAATAACAAACTATAACGATGCAGTGCCCCTAGACAGGATGCATTTAGATGCTTTCTGTCGCCATCCTCAAACCAACGTCATGCGGAAAATCTATGTGATTTCACGCAAGATTTCATTTAATAGTATGTAAGCTATCAAAAGTTCTTCCCACTGTCCCACGCCCAAAGTCAATACGTCCTACTGCTGGGCACAGGCCTACACAAAGAAACATCTGAGAAGCCGTCGCTGACAAAGCGGATTGGTGAGTAGGGACATATGCAAAAGAAATCCCATACAATTTCCATTTATCGATATCGACAACGCTTTACAAAAGCATCGTGTCTATGGGCCCAATTAGACTTAAATCTAATAATAAATTAATAATTTAAATAATGATCTTTACGCGTGCTTGTCAAATAACCATCCAATAGAGTTTCCAACTTCAGTTATGCTTGGAAGACTGGTGTGACTGTGGTCCTTAAACGCCTCATGTTCAGGGGGTCCATAGCTGTACCCCACCGTGTTATAATCCTGCGGGGGTCCGTACACGGGTTGGAGTGCCTTCGGGGCTTTATTCAGGAAGTATTTTATGACCAGTCCCGCTATGTAGAACAGCTTCTGGAAGAACGCCATGAAGAAGAAGAACGTGGCTATCTTAACTACGGCTACCTTTGACAGCGCTAGGAGGAGCAGCATCACTGGAACAAGAAATAAAACATTGACTTAAAATCCAAGGGTGCAATGATATAAAGACCCAACATAACATCATTACACCTAAATCCCCAAATGAAACATATATTTGAAATTAACATTTCACCTGATATGTTTGAGTCAACTTAAGCGCGTGCTCAGAAACCTCAACCAAACGTCAAAGTTGGCCGCTGCTAACTAGTCTGCTAGTCTGTGACTAACTAGTCTGCTAATCTGAGACTAAGGGCGAATTCGACCAAATTGAGATTAATAACACGGGAATAGTTATACCAAACTGAGCTGAAACGATTGGTCGAATCTGCCCTGTGTCAAAGAGACATTGACACATGCGTGCGCGAAAAACTGCGCCCTCCGTTAAAATAATATTACTCGCGTGTAACCAAACATGAAAAAACTAGGATAGCTAATCGGCTCCGCCCTTAGGGCAGATTCGACCAAACGTGTGAACTCAGTTTGGTATTACTATTCCTGTGTTCCTAACTTCATTTTGTTCGAATTCGCCTTTAGAAAACTAAAAAATGCCTCGATCTGTGATGATTGGGGTAAGGGCATCGGCGGCATCGGTATCTTTCAATCAGTTTGTATCTCCCGTCTCAAAATTACGGCTGTGACGTCACAGTAGACGTTCAAAAGTTGACACGCTTGGTTTCAATACAGCTCGCTTACTTGCGTCATGTATGTAAATGTTTATCTAATATATGTTTGTGTCCCAGTGTAACGGTGCGAGCCTGTGGCAATGCACCACGCATAGTACAGCTAACGATAGTTATATTAATAAAGTAGAAAAGATTTCATCCAACAAGTGTCTGCGACCACTTGCTCTTAGTGCCGTTTTTAACTCTTTAATATAATATCTGCGCTACCTTAAAACGAAAAGGCGATATTCGTATGTTAGCTAAGAAACAAGGGAGGAGATGAAATTAGGGTGGGTATACATACAAATCAGCGCACATAGAGCAGAAACAAACAAAGACCAGAGTATAGAATCAAAATTCAAAATGGCACATTTTTTTACACAAATCTGTAAACTATGCGGCAATCTATACTAAGTGTATAGGAACAAAAGCGTACGGTATCTTATATCATTGCTACGGTTCTCTGTATTTTCGCCGATATTTTTGGCCAGTATTCATTGTTTTACAGATGTTGGATAATTCCAACAACTAGAAGTCCAACATCAGAATAATCCAATATCTCCCGTTGAAGTGCTTCTGATACCTCAGGCGCTTCTGGCGAAGCGAGCGTGCGCTGCCGCAGCAAGCTCGCATCGCTCGCTCGGCTCGTGCGTTGTTAACCCAACTTAACTAAGTTCTTTTTCTCTTTATATCACTGTACGAAAAGGAAACTCTATACCAATAAAAAGATATTCGTCTGATCGTTGTGACCTAGTGAAATATTTGCCAAATGTTAAATGCCCCAAACGTTTTGTATTTGGGGAATTTAACATTTCTTCATATCAAAAACTTGTTAATCGGTACTTGTAGAAGTGAAAAATCTGTAAATGGTTTGCAAGTGATAAACTGCCAAACAATTTTCGGCGAAAAGCATCCTCAATGCTACACTGTGCACAGTTGAAAGGAGAGATTTGCCAATCCCTTCTCCATTTCACACACCGTCAGAGCGTTAGCGGAGAACATCGCGAGAAAATCATTGGATTTTCGGTAAGTAAGGATAAGCTATCTGCAGAATAAACTATACATAAGTTTTCTTCAAACTTAGTACGGGCGAGATTGAATCGGTAGTTCTTATAGCCTTAAGAACATTTTTCCTAATACAAAAATCTCTAGCTTTTGATAACTTGAACAGTAATTTAGGTCCTAACCCGTAAATTTAATTAGGAATGACAATAATTATCCCCCCAAAACCGTGCTAGCGAAGAGATACTTTGTCTTAATCTGCATAAAGTACAATAGAATAAACAACAATTAGCACCAATGGAATTAAGAACTCACCCCACAGTCTGGCAGGACTTTTTTTCTTTTTCGCTCGCGCCTCCTCCGTCAGCACGTTGCCAGCATCATCCAGGCAATAACAACACGTCAATAACATTAAAATAACTGTTATCCTTCTCAACATATCGTTTCTTTGCCTCGCGTTCTTTTTTTAAAACGAATGCAATGATTTTTCGTACGTGGAGGTTCCAGCTTCTATTTCAAAATATTTATTTTTAATACAACGCGCACCGAACCATACAGCCAGGGCGCAGGTTAATAAATAAGAAATTGTCACTGCGTACCACGTGTAAATTTGTTTTCAAGATGAAAGTCTGCCTTTGTTTTCAGCTGTTAAGTAAATTGGTGCCGCTTTTTCCATTTCCGTGACTAATGTACGTGTTGGGAAACGAATATTCCATCCTTTGTTATAACGTGCCGTTCTAAGTGTTTCTCTTTAAAATTTTACGACCCAAATTTTCACTACCTGAGCTATTTACATTTAAATGATAAGATGTACTAAGTTAAAAAAGCTCTTTTACAGCCTAGGTATTGAAGGTTCTCTGAACATTAAAAAGCTGGGTAATTTCTATATCTCCTTTGAGATTTTATCACTAACATTCGAGTGCCCATCAAAGGGATCCCATCTTAATGGATTAGGAAAAAGTGAAAATGCAAAGAAAGCTTCTATTTCAATAGAGGCTCTTAAATATACTTTCCCGTATCGAGTAGCCATTACAAGAGTTAATGGTGGAGCGTCTAATTAGGGAGTTCGGGTTCCTTTAAAAATAATCAGAATACCTAATTATCCTTTTAGAATATTTTGTATTTTTCCAGAAAAGGTCTAAATGTAGAGATTGATTGTGATGAGGTATTGGAATAAACGTAATACAATTTATATTCCTCCGAGAGGTTCTGGGTTCAATTCCCGGTGGGGGCAAATGTTTGGGTGATGAATTCAGGCATTTTTTCCTCAGTCTTGGATGTGTATATATATTTATATATATTCGGGGTATTTATATTTATTTACCTATTAAATATATTTATCCGTCATCTAGTGTTTGCAACACAAGCAGCATTAGGTGCTTGAAATGGGGCTAGTTGATAGGTGTGAATGTCTGAAGATATGTATTTATTTTATTTATTTATATTAAACACCGCTACATATAGAGAATTATTTATATCAGGTTAAATATGTCTCCGCACCTCAAAGTAGGTGAAAAGTGAGTTCTAACATCTTTGCTTACAAAGATCAATTGATGATCGTCCTCAGCCTATATACGTCCCACAGCTGGGCACATTCCCTTCTCATGGAGAAACACATGAAAAGTATTGGCCGTACCACGTTGGCCAATGCGTTAGGTAGAAACGGTTGCAATGGCAACTTGGACCAACGGCTTAACGTAACTTCCAAAACACGGGAGAGAGATCACAAAGTTTTGGTCACCCATCCAAGACCTGACTATGGCAAAGGTAGCTTAGTTTTCGATATCAAAATCAACCAGCACTAACCACTACGCCACTGTCTTCCTCTCCTCTGCATGATGATTTGAATATGTTTTGTTATTATGTTAAATATGTGTAATTATAGAATACATATATTATATACATACTAATATGTAATATATGTATTTTATAATAATATATAGTAGTTTATTTATCTACATTATTTAAGGAAGTATATTATAATCTTAGCTCAAACTTTTGCGTAATGGTTGCCTAGTAGATATTGCTCTTAGCGATAAGGCCGCCTGTGCTGCTTTGAATTATGTACTTCATTTTTGTGTCTTTCGCTAATTGCAATAAAGAATTTTATCTATCTATCTATAACTGTGCAATCTTCCAGGATATGTTTAGGCGTGATGGTATATTATTTTGTTCTTACATTATTCATTAAGTTTCGTTTCGACGCTCCCCACGTGAATAATACCAATGGAAACATGTATTCCGGCACACCGTGTAATGACCTTGTAAGGTAATGTTTTCACTTTTCGTTAGTTTATGATAATTTATGTAACGTGATACAGAGTTAAAATAAACTATTATTTTGTGTACATGTTTAACCGCACACCGCAGCGTTAGCCGAGTTGGGGCAGACGGCACCACCGATATATACATTTACAAGTACTTAGATGGCGTGTCCGAAAACCCCGACCAAACGTCGCGGTTGGCGCTGCTAAGGTCCGCGCGCGACGAAATGGCTGAAAAAACAAAAATGTCGCGTTGTGTGCCTATTGGTGGAGATACATCGGTATCTTTGTATCATTCAATGAGTATGGATGTCGCGTCTCAGCATTTCGGCTGTGACGTCACAATAGACGTGAAAAAGTTGACACGCTTGGTTTCAATACAAATCGTTATACTTGCGTTAGTTAGATAAAATCTGTGGACGGCACTATTCTTGAAAAGGGTTGCCGGGTCTCTCTCTCTCTCGGATCTCTGCCGCCTGTGCCACTGTGTCTGCTCACTGTGCCCGATGCATGGCAAAAGGCACCCCCTGTGTGATATATCAAGCGAAATATAGATGATATATATAGATACCCATGTCTACCCTTACTGAGCTAAAAGCGGGATGATATTTTATGATAATGTACTAACTAACAATAATAATTAAGTATATATACTTTTTTGTTTTTTTTTTATTTTAAAGGAGAATTCGCAACAAGAATGAAAAAAAGTCCAGAGTGAACAGATGTGTAAGGTACCTTAGAATATCGGTGATATATATAGTGGATTAATTTTATAGGTATTTAACTGTTACATTCCATGGTTAAATATTGCTATTTGTTCTTAGTAGGGGAGATATTTTCAAGTATAGAAAATATCGTTTATTTCGACTCAGTAAAACATCTAAATACATATTTAATCATTTTAATTGTTATCCCACGTGAAAACAATATTTTCCATACTCGATAAAATTACCCGTACTAAGTTCAAATAGCAATATCACATATTTAGCCATGGAATTCAATAGTGAAATATTTACACAATTATTCCACTACATAACACAAATATTCTAAACCATATCCCACATTTGTTCACACTGGTTTTTTGCGTATTCTCCTTTAAAGTAATAAGTAATTTGCTTATTTTTCTTTTGTAAATGTTGTTTTTGATAATCTAGTTGCGTAGTGGATAGTACGCTTTGGCATTCCATAAAGCTACCATCGCCATGGTCAGGCCTTGGATGGGTGACCAAAACTTTGTGATCTCAACTCCTCCGTGCTTCGGAAGGGACGTTGAGCCGTTCGTCACGCTGCTGGCTCAATGCGGTGGCATTGAGCCAGCAGCGTGGTGGTGTTACGGCCCATACTCCTCATGTGTTTCCTGAGGACCGATGTGTCCGTCCAGCAGAGGATGACTGTTTAATAATAAAGTTTACTTTCTCTCTTCAGCCCACATTAGTCCACTGCTGGACATAGGCTTCCCCCAATTTGCGCCATTTTAAAGTTAACTTTAATTCGCTTTTAATCCACTCCTCATTGTCAATATCAATTTACACGGCGGTCTCGATGATATTTTAACCCAACAAACTCCGTAATTGTCGTTGTTCAACATTGCCAACTCTGCTCGTTCCACTTTAATCGAATTAAGCCCAAGTTACAAATTCTTCAGACCGAGTTCACTTCCCCGGCTTAAGGCTGTGACACACAAGCGCTACTAAGATTTATGTAATACTAGCTGTTGCCCGCTACTTCAACCGCGGTTAGTCTGTTTGTTTTTTAAATCGATACATATAAATTAAATGTAGAGGTCGAATGTCTGTACATAGAAAAACATGCTTAAAATCAAGTCAGGGTTTTTTTTTATTAATTTTACATATGACAGCTCTTGGCCTTCATCTCACCTGATGGTAAATGACGATCGACCTGTAAACCTCAACAACTGAGGAACTGGCTATCTTACCTCTGATTGCCAGAACACAACAATGCTTATAACATTGTTATTATGGCGACAAATTAAGGTAAGGCGGTGGTAGCTAGCCAGGCGAGCTACCACCAACCAAACCGAGCAGAAAAACTTCTGCCCCCATGGGGAATAGAACCCGGACCTCCCGATCAACACCCAGTGGTGTGAACCACTAGACCAGAGAGGCAGTTCAGATTTAAAAAGAGGGCTGGACCGATTTCAATGAAATTTTGCCTGCTGATACCTTATATCCCTGGTCAACATCTTAGATACTTTTTTTTTCCGAACAATTAAATGGTTCCCGTGGGAATGTTAATAAACCAGTAACCTCGGACGAAGTCGCGGGCAACAGCTAGTCGAAAATAAATCGACACCGCCCAAGTACATCGCAGGCCTAAAAGTCGCCGCGGAGAATTACTGTGTGTTCTCGAATAACTCAGATAAAATATGGCTCTCTCTATTTACATATTGGTGACGCCAATATTTAATTTTATAAACTATAAATGGTACAACACTGACCCTATCTCTATCCCTTTCGCACGTACTGCCAAAATATCATAACACCGTCGCCGTGTAAATGAAGACATTACGCTTCATGTAGTCGATATATCACCACGCCGCGAACGAGTGACAATAAGCTCCTCGTGTAGCTAATCCGCTGAAACCCCGGACATTGCGTCCTAGTAATTCAATGAATGTGTCGTGCCTTTCGCGAGTATTGCAAAGGAACTGAGAGGATCTCACCATCGAAGACCTGCAGGAGAAGCGCGGGCCCGCTGCTGTGTGCTGCCGATCCAGTCTGAGGAGCGGTCATCCTCGTTCTTGAAGGTCAGTGCGTGCACATCCTTTCTTTCCCAAATTTGTTATACGTACCATCATACAGTCCACTTTGAAAAATTCCATATATTTTACCATCTTATACATTGGCGCGACCATTTGTGATCCTTCGACCGGATCGTTCCACCCGCCCTTATTAGGACACCTATATTGTAGGCCCTAATAAGCGAATTTTTATATTTTTCACTTAGCGTGCCATTGCGTCACCATAAAATAAAAACTTAATTTTAACATAATTATATCCGCCCGTAACAATAAGTTATGTTTTGTCTTAAACCATTTAAAGAATTTCTGATTACGTGTCGCAAGTAAATTGTGCTTTATTGCGTATAGCATTGGTATCATTTTGCTTTATATAAAATTTCATTCAAGTCAGTTTTAAAATTTTATAATAGTTTATTATTATTTATAATTATTCGAAATGCCACCAAAAAAGCAAACTACTACTAGTGATGGTTCCGATTACGAGGACACACACGATCCCGAATTAAGTTTATTAATCGCAAAACGGGAAGCTATTTTTGAGATAGTACAAAAGATCTATGATTTGACCCGTGATATTCATTCAAATGTTTCGAAACGAGAATCTTTTCTCGATGAGTCATCTAACATCGATGCATTGCGCATAGAATTTAAACAGGTGTTAGACAATTATAATTCCCGCTTATTAAAATCAAATCCTACAGCAAAACCAGACTATAATAGTCTCATTTCATTTGAGTCTTTGTGTAGCAGAATTAAACGCCTTCATGCTGAATGTTCAGAGGAAGGTTCCCTACGCAGAACTAACGCACCCGCGAGGTCTAGACCTTCATTACCGCCCATCGAATTGATGATGTTCAACGGTGACATACGCTCATGGCCGTTATTTTACGCCAGCTTTAAGTCCACCGTCCATGATAATCCATCGCTCACGGACGCCGAAAAACTTTACTACTTATTAGGTAAACTGTCAGGCAAGGCTCAGTCAGTGTGCTCTGGTATAACACCCTGCGCTGAGAATTATAATTTATTATTGCAAGCGCTTATTGACAAATACGAAGATAAGCGAATGCTTGCCACTACGTATATAAATCAGATGTTGGACTTTAAACCTTTACACTCCGCTTCCGCCTCCAACTTTGATTTATTTACTGATAACTTCACAAGTGCAGTCTGTGCCTTAAGAAACCTTAATTTAGATAATCTAACGGACTTAGTACTACTTCATATCGCGCTTAGAAAAATAGACTGTGAAACTGTGCGCGCCTTTGAATTGAATTGTAGCTCAAAGATTCCTTCTTTTGAAGACTTAGTGGAATTTATTAAGACCCGTAATAAGGTTCTTGAACGCACTAATGTTACGTCTTCTAACATTAGTTCTTCTGCTAGTCGTCAATCAACAACTCGCCGCACTAATAACGCCCCGCCGCCGAAGTACCAGACATATTTGAATACTACGGTCGATTCACATAATATAAAATGTCTATGTTCTAACATTACGCACCAGCATTTATTTAAATGTGCTGATTTTAATAAATTATCTCCGCAAGACCGATATAAATGCGTAAAAGACAACAACGCTTGCGTGAATTGTTTAAGTTTACAACACCGAGTCTCAAGTTGCTCCTCTAATTCTAATTGTCGCGTTTGTAAACTTAGACATCATTCGTTATTACACTTCAAACGTGTAGATCACACGGCCGCAGCCGACCCGCGCGCAGCCCCGCCGTCGCCGCCGCCCCCCGCCGCACGGACCCAGCAGCTAAACGTAGCCATAGCAACGCCTGCGCCCGCGCTTCCCGCGGGTATCAACCAACAATCTGACGTTGCGTTGTGTGCCACAGCGCTTGCCGACTTATCTTCGCCGCCTTATAATAACAATAAACAATCGACTATTTTATTATCAACCGCACAGGTGGTCGCATACGACACCGCCGGAAAACAACACGTTATTCGTGTGCTATTAGATTCCGCGTCGCAAAGCAACTTCATAACAAAGGAGTGTTGTGAATCCCTTGGCATTAAGCTACATGACATACAACGTACAATTATTAAAGGTTTCGGTGGCACGCAAAAAATAATTGAAAAACAATCAATTGATTTAAAATTATTTTCTCGTTTCGACAACAATATTCATTTTAATTTTTCTCCGCTAGTTGTCGATCAAATTACCGACTTATTGCCGACGGCTGCTGTCGATACATCTACTTCATCCCACTTATCTGGACTACAGCTCGCCGATGAGAGCTTCGGCGTACCGAATAAAATAGATGCGTTAATAGGTGCGTCTATCTTTCCACATTTGTTATGCCCTGATACCTCCGGTATTCAGTATGATTCGGTATCGCCTCCCGCATTACGTACAGTGTTAGGGTACGTAATTATGGGTTCCGTTCCCGCGCTTTACACACTTTATACTCAACAGGTCCTAACATGCTGCCTAGCACAGGAGCCTACCGCCCTTGACACATTAGTCAAGAGATTTTGGGAACTCGAAGAGTTCACCACTGCTTCGCCCATCCAGCGTCTCTCTGATGTTGAATGTGAACAATTTTATACATCAACTACTATTCGCGATTCCGTTAGTGGTAGATACGTTGTCGGCCTACCATTTTACGATGATGTTTATTCGCTCGGAGATTCATTTGAAATTGCTCGCAGACGTTTCATGTGCTTAGAAAGAAAGCTAGAAGCTTCACCTAAGTTACGGGTTGCATATGATGACGTCATTAAAGACTATCTCGCAAAAAATTATGTTTCACCCGCTCCACGTTACGCCTCGCATGATCCTATGCCAATTTACGTCATTCCGCACCATGGGGTCATCCGCGAAGATAAGACGTCTACTCGCCTTCGCATCGTTTTAGACGCTAGCAGTAAGACTAGCTCTGGACGGTCATTGAATGATATTTTACATTCAGGCCCAAACCTGCAGGGGGACTTGTTTAAAATAATTTTAAACTTCCGGTTCCACGCGTATGCTATGACCGCCGACTGTCGCCAACAATTCCTACAGATTGTTGTACGCGAATGTGATCGTCGATTTCAATGTTTCCTTTATCGCTTCAATCCACAAGATCCATTGATTCTATACCATTTTAATCGTGTTTGTTTTGGATTAACATCAAGTCCGTATCATGCGCTCCGTACTGTTAGGCAGCTAGTAGAAGACGATGGTATGAAGTATCCGCTAGCGCAAAGCATTGTGTCATCATCGCTTTACATGGATGACATAGCTTTTTCACTTCCTACTGAACATAAAGCTGTCGCCACTTCAAAGCAGCTAATTGATTTATTCAAGGGCGCACAATGGGATCTAGTCAAGTGGAATAGTAACTCTCAATCAGTTTTAAGTAATTTACCCGCTTCGCATAAACTTCCCACAGAAGTCGAATTTAATAAAACCTCGCAAAATAAGATATTAGGTTTGCATTGGTCAACAAACAGCGACGTATTCTATTTTAAAATAACAGCTCCATCGGATGTCACATGCACCAAACGCTCTATTCTATCTACTATCGCCCGCCTGTGGGATATCATGGGATTTGTGGCACCTGCAGTCGTCTACGCCAAGTTGTTAATAAAACAACTTTGGCAACTCAATCTAGATTGGGATGATACGCCGCCTACAATTCTCGTTAAGATGTGGAAACAATTCTGTGTCGAATTACCAGCACTTAACAATATTCGTATTCCTCGACACATAGGGGTGACACAAGACTCTGTCATCACCCTATTAGGTTTTTCAGATGCTAGCGAACAAGCTTACGGCGCTGTTATTTATTTACACGCAAACAACGCTGGCGCTATTTCAGTTCGTCTACTTTGCGCTAAAACTAAAGTAGCACCTACAAAGCCGTTATCAATAGCTCGCCTCGAGCTTTGTGGGGCAGTACTATTGTCGAAATTGCTTCGTTCTGTCTTTGATAATTATTCGGAACGCATGCCCATTAAGGTATATGCATTTTTAGATTCCAAAGTCGCTTTATACTGGATAAAAAGCTCTCCGCATAGATGGCAGACCTTTGTCGCTAATCGCGTCGTTCAGATAACTGAAAATGTTTCAGCTGACAATTTTTATCATGTTGCAGGAATAGAAAACCCTGCCGACATTCTCTCGCGTGGTATTACACCACTTAAATTAATTTCCCATCCATTGTGGCTTCACGGACCTCAATGGGCTTCATTGGATCCGTCTCAGTGGCCTCTCTCGAACCTAGACGGTCAAAATATAGCAGATATCCCCGAACGAAAGGTTCAGGTGTATACTGTATACACATCTACAAAATATTGCGATTTATATGATCTTGCGCAACGTTTCTCCTCTTGGAGTAAACTCCTTCATACTACAGCATACGTATGTAGATTCGCGAAGCTTCTACCGCGTCGCAGTACTAGTGCAGTGACCGCTCAAGATTTAGATTTTGCAGAAGCTGTAATAATCCGCGCTTTGCAGATTAAGTACTTTTCAGAAGAGTACTCTAATTTATTAAATAACGAGCCATGCTCACCTGTTTTCAGTCGATTAAGACCTTTTTTAGATCATAATCTTATCCGCGTAGGTGGTCGCTTAAATAATTCCGCCCTGGACTTTTCGCAAAAGCATCCAGTGATCTTACCACGTAGCGACCACGTCGTTAACATTATTATAGATTATTATCATATATATTATTTACACGCCGGTCCAGAACTATTAATGTCAATGCTACGTCAAAGATTCTGGATATTGTCCGCACGCCGCTTAATAAGACAAAGAGTTCATTCATGCAATACATGCTTCCGACTCAAACCGCGTTCGTCATTCCCGCTTATGGCAGATCTACCGGACTTCCGTACACGTGAAGTCTGTAAGCCTTTTACTCATACAGGTTGTGATTATGCAGGCCCCATTGCTTACACTCCTGTACGTCGTCGTAGTGTTCGCAGCGAGAAGGCTTATTTGTGTATATTTACATGTCTGACCACACGTGCTTTACATATAGAAATCGCTACAGACTTGAGCATTGCTAATTTCTTATCCGCGTTAAAACGTTTTCTCTCTAGAAGGGGCCCCGTTCAATTTATTTACTCGGACAACGGGACCAACTTTAAAGGTGCGAGTTCGTATCTCCGCGATCTTTATAAATTTCTCAACGAAGATTATCGACCTAAACTAGAACAAGAATGCGCGGAAAGTCGTATAACATGGAAGTTTATATGCCCCAATTCTCCACACTTTGGTGGTGCTTGGGAAAGCATGGTGAAGGTCGTGAAAACGCATCTTTTCCGAGTTATCGGACAACAACTCCTCTCTTACGAGGAACTCAGCACTGTGCTCACTCAGATTGAGTGCCTATTAAATTCTCGCCCGCTTACAGTTTTGAGCTCTGATCCCGCAGAGCCGTCGGCTCTAACTCCGAGCCACTTTTTGCACACGGCTCCCATATTATCGTTGCCCGCTCCAGAAGTTAATTCTGACTCTGTTAGTTTACTTCACAGGTACACACTTATGGATAAACTAGTTCAGTCCTTTTGGAACCGCTGGAGAATGGAATATTTACACGGTTTACAGGTTAGGCAAAAGTGGAATATCCCAACCACTCCCATCACACCGGGTACAGTTGTGGTTATTATAAATGATTGCGTACCGCCCCTGGCCTGGCCATTAGCGGTTGTGGATGAAGTACATCCGTCTAAGGATGGTGTAATTCGTGTAGCCACCGTTCGAACCGTCAAGGGAACATACCGTCGTCCGGTCATTCGTTTGTGTCCTCTTCCAACCCAATAAGTCGTTGATTTATTTCTTAACGTTTTTTAATTATAAGTACCTAGTTAGATTGTCATATTTTAGTATAATGCATACGTATTTTTTATATTATAAATTAATTGTAAACTCGCGCGTACTAAACGCTAATTCATTTTTATTTTATGATTGCTTATTAAAGGTGACCCTTTAAGGAGGGGTGGAAATGGTGACGCCAATATTTAATTTTATAAACTATAAATGGTACAACACTGACCCTATCTCTATCCCTTTCGCACGTACTGCCAAAATATCATAACACCGTCGCCGTGTAAATGAAGACATTACGCTTCATGTAGTCGATATATCACCACGCCGCGAACGAGTGACAATAAGCTCCTCGTGTAGCTAATCCGCTGAAACCCCGGACATTGCGTCCTAGTAATTCAATGAATGTGTCGTGCCTTTCGCGAGTATTGCAAAGGAACTGAGAGGATCTCACCATCGAAGACCTGCAGGAGAAGCGCGGGCCCGCTGCTGTGTGCTGCCGATCCAGTCTGAGGAGCGGTCATCCTCGTTCTTGAAGGTCAGTGCGTGCACATCCTTTCTTTCCCAAATTTGTTATACGTACCATCATACAGTCCACTTTGAAAAATTCCATATATTTTACCATCTTATACATTGGCGCGACCACATATACTCAGTTGGAATCTAGAAATTTCAAATGCTCACCTAAGCGAATTTGAATTTGTCGTGAGGAATATTCGAGGAATTTCAGTAAGTAACCCTTTGGACTTCTTTGGATAATTAAGATTATGCGGTTCGTACGCACATTTGCTCGAGCACTCTCGCTAAAGTGTGTCATGAATTGAGTAACTCGTATTATCACACGTACAGTTTCTCTTTGAAGACTGTAGAATCATCTTCCGCAGTATCTGGCCAAAGGTTCCCAGACTTATTTTTCTCATAGACCACTTTTTAAATTTATCTGGTTCCGGTGGACCCCCTGCAGCTACATTTCTACCCAAAACTCGACAAAAATGTGAAGATGCGAAGACAACAAGGCCCCCGTCGAGTCTCCACTCTGGGAACTAATGGTCTAGACGAAAGTCTTTAACTCGTGCGTTCTGCCAGTGATGACCTTTGGCACCGAAACGTGGCCACTTACCATATACCGTTACCCAACGGGCAATGGAGAGAGCTATGCTTGGGGTTTCTCTGCGGGATTGAATAAGGAACGAGGGGATCCGTAGCAGAACTTGGGGCACCGACATAGCTCAAAGGATTGCGAGCCTTAAGAGGGAGTGGGCAGGAAACATTACTCGCAGAACTGACGGCCGTTGGAGAGGAAATATTCTTGGGTGGCGGACTCGTACTGGGAAGAGCGGCGTTGGTAGGCCCCTGGACTAGTGAAAGTCGCGGGAACCCGTTAGATGAGGGCAGCATAGGACCGATTATTATAGAAGTCTTTGGAGGAGTCCTAAGTCCAGGAGTGGAGGTCATGCGGCTGATGATGACGATGATGACAGACTGTAGATGTAAAAGAAGTTGAATAGTCCCTTATCAAGTATTACAATTGAAAACTAAGGCTTTCAGTGCTCAAATATTTATTATTTTAATTTTTTTTACCCCTTTGATAAAAAATCTATCCTGATTTGAGTTCTCTGACAGCCTACTAGAGTTGACATACAGATATGGGGTTTTACACGGATCAGGTTCAGACGTGCTGTAAGTCACTAGTCCTACCGCTGCCTAGTGTAAACGAATTCTTTTTATTGAGGCCTTTTTTTAAAGTCACACATTCACTATGCATAGTGGAAGTTTATCACCTTAAACTTCTATCCTTAAAGCTTACGATTTCCATTCTAAAGCAAAAAAGAGTGTAAGCCCCAGACATAAATTAGCCAAATAAATAATACTCCCAAACTGTCACGAAAAACATCAATTGCATCACAAAATATATTTATAATTTAACCAGCAACCTCACATCTAATTAGAGGTTCCCTTTGACGTACAGCAAAATACAGTGGTCTTACTCATCGTAGCGAATTTAACGAACGGCATTTTAAAAGTGAATATAGTTGATTGGTCCGAAATATTTTGCATGTGGCGCTACAGAAACTTTTTCAGTTAAAAAATATTTCGCGGGTGCGTCAATTTCTCTTTTAGACATCAATGGAGTTAAAAGCAATAAATTCATTCGTCATTGCGACCTGGAAACATTGAGTCTAGTATACCTATGGTTACGCATCCGTATTAAAATCTTAATTTATTTTATTGTGATAAACAAGAAACCTGTTATTAGCTTTATAATTTTGTATGTCCATTGGTGTTACTATTGTGATAAGCTGGTTTTTCTTACAATAAATAAATAAATAAAAGAAACAAATCTTCTACTTTAGACCGCCTCCCTGGTCTAGTGATTGATCCCCACGGGAGCAGGAGTTTTTCTGCTTGGTTTGGTTGGTGGTAGAGCTTCCGTCCTACCGTCTTACCCAAATCTGTCGCCATAATAACAATGTTATAACATTTTTGTGTTCCAACAATCAGAGGTAAGATAGCCAGTTCCTCAGTTGTTGAGGAATAAAGGTGAAGCTCGCAAAAGCTTACCTGTCATATTTAAAAAAAAAAGTTAATACTAACATAATAACTATTTGTAATTTGGTTATCTGTGGTCTAGCCACTCGGGAATGCAAGTTGTCAAATCATGAGCATTATAATATCGCTTATACTGCGCCCGCGACTGGCAATTGGCCCGCCTCCTGTTACATTAAACGACAAACTACTTAGGCCTTAAATGAACTATCGAAAAGGATGGTCATAGAATGAGAGAACCAACAAATAAGGAATTACTCAACTCGTATTAAATTAAAAAAACATTCGAAAATCATTCTAAACTATAGAGTTTAAGAAGAAAAAAAAGGTTAGGATCCGCTACAATCTTTACTAATAATATGAGTCTTTTTCAGACAATTATGAACCAAATTGTTAAAGCAAATCGGTACATCTTCACATCATCTTAAAATGAGCCGGCTCTTGCTTTTCACCTCTATTCTGTGTGGATTATATCCGGAGGTCGAATTCCCTTGGCAAGTTAACAATATATTAAGTAAGTTACAGTTGCTTTCAAGCGAAATATAATCCTCTAAACTCCTAAGCAAATAGCTTTGTTGCTCATAAGGTGTGAACGACACAAAGTAAGCGCGTACGAGCACCGCAGTGGTTTGAAGCCAAAAGACGAAAAAATAGTGATGCGACGTAGATCAATCGATTTAAACGATCTTTTTAGTTCGCTGATAGTTCTCAGTTGAGACTTGTTCTTGTTGCCTTACAAAAGTAAGGCAACTAGAGCGTACTTAAAATAATTTTCATAATGCAAGGATCTTTGTAAGTGGAAAGACGAAGTGGAAGTGGTAATCCTTGCCTACCTCTGGGGAAAAAAAGCGTGACTTTATGTATGTATGTCATATCCTTTGATCAAAATGCACCTTGTATCTAGAAATCTCCTAAGGTTAAAGGTGCTCGTAACACTGTTGCCTTTAAACAAACATTTATCTCAAGAACTTCCTCTACACCGCTGGAATTCGATACTTTAAAACGTGCCGTTATTTCGCTGCGATCAAGTGTAAAACGGAGATATTTCACGGGTGCATTAGTAGTACAGAATTTTCAATTCAATATTCCTTTATTTGCGGTCGGGAAAATGTGCCATGGATTTTTGAGAGAAACTCTATCAAATATTATTATACTAGCTGTGCCCGCGACGGCGTTCGCGTGGCTTTTGATATAATGCCGATAAAAGTTTACAAAAAGTTTTTGTGTGATTGTTAACATTGTTTTTTACAACGTTCTCAAGGTTACATTCCTACCTCGTATTATCAAAATGTTAATTGTTAATAGTTGAACTAAACCTGTAATTATTAAAATAAGGAAAATAACATTTCTTGTTAGTGTCATCAGATTGATTGTTTAATTAGTTGTCATGGTGATAAATCTCTGTTGTCGTGCCATTATTTTACAATGCCAAGAAAGAAGAATGGCAGACTTCTATAGAGTTCTGGACCCAAACTTTACTAACGCGTTAATTATTTACAAAAACTAATACTTATACATGTAAGCAAGCCTAACAAAAAAGTATAGCAAACTTACCCTCTCAAAGTTGGGGTTAAATAGATAAAAGAAAAATCATTTCAAAATTGAGTTAGGTTTCAGTTGGTAACCTTTATTTGGTCTAATTATCACTTGTTCCGTTTCGATGTCGTCTTAATCGATCTACCCGTAAACTACAGTAAATTTGTGCTACTCTCACAGACACTGCACTAGGTCCATAAACATCGCAAATTTTTTTCGCGGCTTGCGTTGCATTTTTACTTTTTTTGTAGTAAAATTTTAAAATGTATCGAATTTCTTCATTAAATTCACTCATCTTGGCGGTACGAAAAACAAATGAAAATCACACATTTTCCTAATTTGAATTTGGAATTATGTTCTTTAAAATTTAAATACCAAAACCAGCCAGATACAAATAGTTTAGCCAAAGAGATTTTATTACAAGTTTATACATACTATAATGCGAAAAGACTTTTTCCCCAACCTAATACAAAAAAAACTCCCATTTTCCAAATGATATTATGATGATTTGACATAATAATATAGACTCGAAGTACTATTTTGACGTTTGAACATTCCATAATTGGCATTTTTTTTTCAGTATTTATCAAAACTGACCTTTTTTCTATTTTTTTTCATTGTACGGGTTTACTTCAGGAAAATCGAGCAACGCAGCAAGAAATATTACATTTAAAATGAATAAGACGCTTGTGCATCTCAGCATATATTGGAACGAATTTATACAGATAATTTACATATTAGGTCCTTACCTATGAAATTGGTGTTTTGTATGGAGATTTTGGGGAATTCTGCATTTTCCATACTAAATTTTTTTCAGTATTCTTCACAAGGACAAATCCAAAGATAATAATATTTGGCATCTATCAGTAGACAAGCTTTAGTAATATGTGTAATATCACACTTCATAAAAATTATTTATCGTTTTTAAGTGATTGCAAATAAAATGATGTATTCGGGAGGCACTTAAAAAGAGTTGTCTCCGAGTCCAATTTTAACACAAATAAACTTACAACAAATTATCAAAACAAATCAAAAGAGCTCAAAAATATAGTCTATTTTTAGACGAGGTAATTATTTTTTAGGAATACTCTGAATCTTAATAGTTACAGACAAAATACTAAGAGAGAAAAAAAACACCATTTTCATAGGTAAGGACCCAATATTTGGTTTTTGTACGTTAGTAATTTACGTATATTCTATATCTATAGATAGATAGATAGATCTATGTGTTTTCACATCCATTAAAACGTTTTGTTATTTTTTTAAATATTTTAATTTTTGTTTGCCTACTTTACAAATTAGGAGTTTATCATAATAAATGTCTGTCAATCACATCAAATTAAAGTTTTATGTTTCCCACTAAGTACGGTCCTCAAAAATTTTGAGTCGACTTTCGCCAATCTTCTTATTCGAAATGAAATTACATTTCGACGGAATACATCACATAATACTCGGTCGAGCAGATATTGATAACCACGGTTACACCCGCGCGGTAACCATTTCTATTGGAATATCGGAATGAAAAGTAGCCTATGTCCTTTCTCAGACTCTAGACTATCTGTGTACCAAATTTCAATTGTATCAGTTCAGTAGTTTTGACGTAAAAGCAAGACAGAGTTACTTTTGCATTGAAAATATTACGAGTAGTATGGATATGGATAATGGATATTACTTGTTGATTAAAAGATGTGTAAACCTAACCAAATATTTCACTGTAAAAGTGTTCTTATTTGCATAAAATTGACATTATACATTGCTGTTTTCACAATTATATTTCGTTAAATAATATACTTTGCTGATTTATTTCTTACATAATTTTTAAAAAATCGACAAAGTTTATAGTCAACCAACAGCACTAGCAAGAGGTTGCCGTGTAGGTTGAATCCCTGTCTGCACCGCAGAGTTTAACTCAAACTTTAATACTGTTAGTGTTTACTCTAAATATTACTTGACTTACGGCAAAGGAATTAACAGCTTGAGAGAACCTGAACTCGTTGTTGATGAGGAGAGAAATGGCAAAAGCAATTAGGCTGTCCAGTGCATGGCTCATGAAGAGAAGGAGGACGTATCCTGTATCCTAAGCCTATATACCGCTGGGCACAGACCTTCCTCATGGAGAAACACATGAGGAGTATGGGCAGGAACACCACCATGCTGCCCCAATGTGGGTTGGTGGGTAGAAACAGTCGCTATAGCGACCGGGACTAACGGCTTAACGTGCCTTCCGCAGCACGAAGTACCTCGAGATCACAAAGTTTTGGTCACCCATACATGGCCTGACCATGGCGAAGGTAGCTTTGTTTTCAATTGAAAGCCAAAGCATACTAACCACTACGCCACCGAGCTCCTCCTTCTTCCCAGTTATATTAAGTTATACTCTTCAAAAATATTTCTATCTCTATTACAATATTTCTTCTATTTCATCTAACTATGTATACTGCCCTGTATAAAAAGACTTACCGTTTTATTCATAAAAAATATTAAAGGCATACACTTAAACCTAGTTTAGTTATAGAGTGTTTTGTTTTCTTCTTTCAAACCCTAATCTAAATTAGAAAGAAAGCGACAAATAACTTTTTAACTAAAATAGGTTTATTAAGCCTTTAATATTTTTTATGAATAACACTGTTTCATTGTAAACTCCAATTCATTTGCTATACGTTACATTTTATCTCTTATTGGTAATGTGCGGTAGACTTAAATCAATCTTCATAAGCCCACAGACTTGTAGCTCAATAGGCACGCGGAGATCCGCGTGTAACCTATTTAGGCCCTGACTAAGTGCTCAGTCGTGTTCCATAGCGATACCTTAATCAAATTAAATCAACACGGCTCATCCACACAAATCTTCTTGTTCCCTTTATATATAATAGCGTACAATTAACTAGAATTTAATTCGAACGAAAGCTCTGTAGAGTTTTGTATGTCAATATTATCCCAACGTACACGTGCCGAAGAAATTATTTATTAAGTAATGGTGTTTGATAAGATTTTGGCGGTTCTGTGTTGTGTTTGATTCTGTCTGCCAAGTTTAAGCATCTGTGTTGAGGCAAACTGGCTTAGCAACTTAATTAACTTTTGGACTTGGACATTATATTAGGTCCTTACCTATGAAATTGGTGTTTTGTATGGAGATTTTGGGGATGTCTGCATTTTACATACTAACATTTTATCAGTTTTCTTCACAACGACAAATCCAGAGATAATAATATTTGGCATGTATCATTATACAAGCTTTAGCAATATGTGCGTGAACACGCTTGATAAAAATTATTCATCGTTTTTATGTTAATGCAAATCAAATGATGTATTCGGGAGGCAGTTAAAAATAATTGTCTTTGTGTCTAATTTTAACACAATTAAACTTACAACAAATTATCAAATTAAATAATACGAGCTCAAATATATGGTCTATTTTTAGAAGAGGCAATTATTTTATAAGAATGTTCTGAAACTTAATAGTTACGGAAAAATTGCTAAGACAGAATAAAAACACCAATTTCATAGGTAAGGACCCAATATTTTAGTTTCTCGATGTTATATCATTTTTAGTAAAATAAAATCTCATTCATCGCTCGCAAGTTGCCAATACTTTAAACGAATCAAGCAAATTAAACTATGTCCTTAGACTATATACGTCCCACTGCTGGGCACAGGCCTTCCTCATGGAGAAACAAATAAGGAATATGACCCAATGCGGGTTGGTGGGTAGAAACGTTTTCAACAGCAACTGGGACCAACGGCTAAACGTGCATTCAGAAGAACGTTGGAGTTCGAGATCACAAAGATTTGGTCACCCATCCAAGACCAGACCATGGTGAAAGTAGCTTAGTTTTCGATATCGAAAGTCAAAGCGTACTAACTACCACTACGCCACCGAGCTCTTCAAAATAACTAGTGATTATAATTCTATCTGTACTGTTCTTTTCAAATGATTACTTCCGAGATCCATACCCATGCGCTAGCGCTAAGTAAGCTTGCACGTTTGTATTTAAAGACATAATAATTGTGCAAATAAATTATATACATTGAAACGAAACTGTGGTCACCTTTGTTCTATCTATAATATCTCTAGCACCGGATAACACGATCCAACGCCTACTCCAAGCATTGTCGTTAAGAGACATCGGAATGACCAAACTGGTGCAACTATACTGAACTGTAAACATTTTCCGGCCGTAACAATATCGCATTTAGCTCTAGTTAGCTCGTTTCTAGGATAATGGCTCATTCTGGAGCCTCGTTATATTTAACACACGTTAACTTATCCTGCAAGCGTATCTGACATCTAATAAATGTGTAAGGCTGGACGCTTATTGACCGATGGGACCAGACACCTCGAAGAATTCAGAAAGATTTCGTGATACCGTGTCTTTGACACGGTAAAAGTTGGAACTGGAAGATCTAACAAGACACACCGTATTTGTCTCATCTCTGTCGTGATTTCGATTTGTATATTTCTATTTTTTGTTACATACATATAATCATGACTATTATCCCCTAAGGGTTAGTCAGAGACTAGACAAAAGCACCGCAAAAGGGGTGGTGGGGAAGCGCGGAATATGGCAGTCCATTGCCATAGTCCGCGCTTCAATGCAGCGTCAAATATCAACTTTGACCATTTCGAAACATACCTCAATCCAATTCATATCCATTGAAATTTGGTAAGAGAGTAGGGCAGCTATTTATGAACTGAAAAGTTTTGATGTTACCTTAATCAACGTCAATCCAAATATAGGAATCGAATATTGGGTCCTTACCTATGAAATTGGTGTTTTTATTCTGTCTTAGCAATGTGTTCGTAACTATTAAGTTTCAGAACATTCTTATAAAATAATTGCCTCTTCTAAAAATAGACCATATATTTGAGCTCGTATTATTTAATTTGATAATTTTTTGTAAGTTTAATTGTGTTAAAATTAGACACAAAGACAATTATTTTTAACTGCCTCCCGAATACATCATTTGATTTGCATTAACATAAAAACGATGAATAATTTTTATCAAGTGATTTCACACACATATTGCTAAAGCTTGTCTCATGTCATGATACATGCCAAATATTACTATCTCTGGATTTGTCGTTGTGAAGAAAACTGATAAAATGTTAGTATGTAAAATGTAGACATCCCCAAAATCTCCATACAAAACACCAATTTCATAGGTAAGGACCTAATATTTTAAACTTTCAGCTCCAACTGTAAATAAAGTTCCAGATATTAATACTGGTATAACTCGGAGTAGTAACAATTGCTAACAGAACAAACTAGAAGTGAACTAAACAATTCAAATAGGTTGCGGAGTCGTGGCAGCGTTTAGCTGAGAGGAACATTTGCACCTCTTTACTTTCGAACTTACCCTTTAGCTAAATAGGTTAGCTTGAATTTTAGTGCTCTATTTCTAAGTGCAACTTAAGAGTACCTAAGCGACTGCATTTAATGGACTAGATAAAATTATCTACATTTTGCTAAATAAACATGATAGGAATATGAAATAAGAAATTGCAGTTGCGAACCTTTTTTTCTAGGAGGCGCCAATTCTGATAAATATCATATTTTTCTCTTGGTAAACTAATTTTAATTGTATTTTTTAATAGAGTGTAGTACCTGTGTTGGTCCGGGACACAAAAACAATGTACCAACTGCTAGGCAGCATGTCGTAAAAGGCGACTAAGGGCGTACTGGGAATCGGGTCTGTGATTGTGTAGGCGATGATCTAGCCACTTGTTACTAGTCTTTCACGATTTTTCATCTGACCAAACCCAATTTTTGTATGGCTAAATGTGGTCTTAAGGAACACAGTACTCCTTGGACTCTGCCTACCCCTTCGGGGATTACAGGCGTGATCGTATGTATGTATGTATGTAGTAAGTAACTAACATAAATGAAAATCGAGAAAAGTAAAAAATTAAACCTCTCAACGGTCAGAAAACGAGACAATAGAAACATCTATTGTTTACGAACACCGGAGTTCGCGGTGACCGCCAAGGGATTTAATTAGTGCGCTGAACTCCCCATACCGCCCTCGAAGCTCGACTCAGCGGAAACGTATGCCCCCGCTTGTTACAAATAAATAATAAAAAAAAAATATATATAAAAAAATTAATAAAAAAAATAAATAATAAATATAAAAAATATAAATAATAAATATATTCGGAAACAAATGTTAATTATAAATATATTCGGATACATAAAAAGAAATATTCTTAATTTCAGACACAGGCCTTTTGCATGGAGAAGCACATGAGGAGTAATGGGCCGTAACACCACGACGCTGGCCCAATGCGGTGAGTAGAAACAGTTGCAATGCAAACCAACGGCAAAGTGCCTTTCGAAGCTCGGAGGAATTCGAGATCACAAGGTTTTGGTCAAAAGGTAGCTTTGTTTTCGATATAGAAAGCCAAAGCGTACTTACCACTACGTCCTAAGAGACTTTAGCTTATATAACCTGGATGTGGGTTTGGCACAGAGTATTTTATCAGATCCTAGTTCAGAAGTAGCAATAAGGCTATGTCAATTGGTGTCGGTCACACACGGTAACAATACTTTCGCATGAAACATTACTTAGAAATTAAATAGTTTCATAGACTAATAATTAACGATAATGTACAATGGGGTTGACATATCCTATGAATAAAAACCCCTTTAAAAACTATAGATTCAAAAAAACCAGTACGCCGCCGATCTCCACTGTAGATAAGTACTCACAAACCCGCAAGAATTACTGTTATAGGCTTTGTTAGCCACTTCCGTATGTCCAGCAATTTTATTGCGTTCTCGATATATGGCCTCTTCATTTCCTTCCCTTTTATTATTCGATTGTTTATTATTTGATTGTTTTTTTTATTATTCGTATTGCAGACTAAGTATATTGTAGCACTGGTCTTTGCCATTATCAATGCTATAAATTCGTCCTCGCGTTTATGTTTAAGCTTCTTTGTTTGGGGGCCAATTTTGACATAACATAAAATATCATCACGACTCTTCCCCCGGAGGGGTAGGCAGAGGTTTTGAACACCCACATTTCGTCAGATATGTAAGGCCCTTATGTAACAGTTGGCGAGCCTGTTGCCATGCACCGGGCACAATGTGAGGCAAGCGATATTCACAATGAACTGTACATAAGTTTTATTCAAACTCAGTGATCGAACCCGCTATTCCCGCGGAAATTTTAAACCCTGTTTAAATCCCCATTTTGTAAATTTTTGACATAAGAACGAAGGTTTTCTACTCCGACTGTACAGCATTTTAGTGCCTACTATAATGTAACGATAACTCTAAGCCTGCTACGCATTTGCAGTTCTTTCAACTTCTGGTGTTCTAAGTATCATTGGGTTGCGGGGATCACTTTGCATCAGTAAAGAGCCATCAGCCTGTTTGAAAAAAAAATTACAAAGTTACAATCATTTTCAGAATTATGCTATTGACAATTTTGGCAAAACTTAGGAAATTAAAGCAACAAACCTCACTCACTAAATGTTCACGAAATTATTTAGTGTAAAACTATTTATATTCAAGTTTTCTTATAATGCGCGCGGAACTAGTTGGCCTCGCCTTAGGTATGTGAGCGGGACGGAGAGGCGGGGGCGCTTGCTGTCATTACTCAGTTCGGCGCCGGACTTTGCGAGTCGACGGCAACACGCATTGAAAGTTTCGGCTACTTTAAATAAAATGCACATGAGTTGTTCATTTTATTTACATGAGAGATTGCAATAGAGAGTTGAGTCGCCACCTAAGGCGCGGCCAACGAGTTCCGTGCGCACTATAGGAAGAATGCCTAGTCCGTAATGTATCTCAGCTATCAAATCGTTGATCGTTGTGTGTAGAATAGGCGAGCTGGAGAAACAGCAGTACTCATCCTAGAGGTCACCGGCTTAAAATATGATGTTTAAATAATGTTACAAACTGAAACTTCCGATGAAACAAAAATATGGGAAACAAAACTTCGATGTAACGTTATATAGATAGAATGTATGAAACATGAAATGAAATAACGATGAACTGTGTTTCTAGATAATGAAAATTGCGATGAAATGATTTATTAAATTTTGAACAAAAAGTTCTGCGAATTGTTTTATGGGTAGGTACCTAATGAAATTCACCATTCTCAAGGCGTCGCCATCTCGTGAGGTTCTGGGTTTGATTTGTATTTATTTATCTATTAAAAATATTCATCCGTCATCTAGTATCCGTAACACAAGCAGCGTTCTTAAAAGGGTTAGTTGATAGGTGTGATTGTCTGAAGATATTTATTTATTTACCAATTTAGGAACCTTCAATGAATACTCCGTAAATGTTGAATCTCAGCAACTCGGTTAAATTGTCGTGCAGCTATCAGCGACACACGGTTCCAGGCCGCGTCCGGCGCCGTAACCCAATAAGCCAGCTTCCAGGTCCCTTAATACTGCAAAAATATGGAACGCGACTGCGAAATCTACTTGCGCGAGTCTGATGTTGAATTATTTAAATTGTGTCAAGAATTTTCCGTTGCAAGCTTGGATTTTATTTCAAAAGTGAATTAATATTAATATTGCTGAGGCATAATATTGAATTAAATTCATTACATATGCCTACTTACGTGAACAATATCGACGTGCGAATCGAAACTTGCACATGGTATTCGTTGACCTCGAAAAGGCATACGATAGGGTACCCCGCGAGGTTCTACGGTGGGCTATGAAAGTTAAAGGAGTACCTTGGAAGTATGTAGAGCTTGTAAGAAAGATGTATGATAGAGCGAGCACGCAAGTTAGGACCGAAGCCGGAGTAACCGACAAGTTCAATGTGGCTGTAGGTTTGCACCAGGGGTCGGCTTTAAGCCCTTACCTGTTTCTTCTTGTTATGGATGCCCTTACAGCAGACATACAAGAGGGGGCACCTTGGTGTATGCTGTTCGCCGACGACATTGTTCTTGTTGGAGAAAATGTATCCGAGGTTCAAAGCAGGCTGGGAAAATGGCAGAGTAGGCTGGAGAGTGTCGGTTTAAGGATTAGTAGGACGAAAACCGAGCACTTGTTCTGCCCTTTTGGGGAGGAATCCAGTTTTTCGGACATGACCTTAGGTGGTGTATCCCTACCTGTTTGCTCTGAATTCCGGTACCTCGGATCATTAATTCAAAACGATGGCGATATTGACAAGGATGTAAGAAATAGAATAAATGTGGGATGGATGAAATGGCGACAGGTCTCAGGAGCAACGTGTGATCCTAGATTACCCCTTAAGCTTAAGGGGAAGATCTATAAATCCGTCGTTAGACCAGTTGTAATGTATGGATCTGAATGTTGGGTAACGAAAGCGATGGATGAAAGAAAGCTGCACTCAGCAGAGATGCGAATGTTGCGATGGATGTGTGGAGTTACAAGAATGGACAAGATCAGGAATGAATACATTAGAGGAAGTTTGAAAGTAGCGCCAGTGACAGAAAAGATTAGGAGCAATAGGTTAGCGTGGTATGGACATGTGATGAGGAGGGATGAATGTCACATTACAAGAAGGATGCTGAGCATGGATGTGGACGGACCTAGAGTTAGAGGAAGACCAAAGAAGCGATGGATTGAATGCGTGAAGAATGATATGAGGATAAAAGTAGTGGATGCTGAGCTGACGAGTGACAGAGGAGAATGGAAGAAGAAGACATGTTGTGCCGACCCCACCTAGAGTGGGAAAAGGGCAAGAAGAAGAGAAGACATATGCCTACTTACAGGTTAAATAGCATATTACAAAAGCACATTAACGCATTTTGTTGTGAGGGTAATTTGGTCGAAAAGTAATTAAAAATTACTGAATAATATTCTTCTTCTACGAGTACCTACGCTTTTCACATTCTATACCCAACCCACCTGTTGCGGACTGGCAGTTATTCCTTTTTTATGATTTTGTATTTTTATATTTTATTTTGTTTTTTACATTGTCATTGTGAATTAGACATTGCTTTGTGAATACACGTATTGATTTGGTTGCTAGTGTTTTTCTCTTTTGTGTCTACCTTTAATACCACCCATTCTAGGTGGGGTCGACACAACATGTCTTCTTCTTCTATTCTCCTCTGTCACTCGTCAGCTCAGCATCCACTTCTTTTATTCTCATATAATTTTTCTAAACACCACTGAGTTATATTATAATGTATTATTATTGTGTTTGGGTGATGAATTTTCAGGCATTTGTTCTCCAGTCTTGGATGTTTATATATATTTCCGTATTTTCAGGTTATTTCTATGTATTTATCTATTAAATATATTTATCCGTCATCTAGTGTCCGTAACACTAGCAGCATTAGTTGCTTAAAATGGGGCTAGTTGATAGGTGTGAATGTCTGAGGATATTATTATTATACTATGGGAAATAATAAATTGGGCAGCCATTTAATTAATTGATCAGGAACAAAAAGGGCAGCCGAAAAACCGTTTGGGCAGCAAACAAATATTTTGTTAGTAATATAATTATTTGGGCGACAAAATAAATAATTGGTCAGCAGAATAAATAATTGAGAAGCAAGATAATTCTTTGTCCAGCAAAATAATTAGTTAAGGAAATGTGTTGCTGGAAATGTATAAAATCTAGGAAAAGGATCGATGAAGGATCAAGGATCAATTCCTAGAAAATATATTCTGATAGATATTAGGTTTATGTCATTTTTACGACCCGTAAAACAATATTTGAGTCATGAAAACATATATTAAACAATTTGGCAGCAGGGAAAAACATTTGAGTTGCTGCCCAATCAATAATTTTGCTGACAAATTAGAAATATCTGCTGCCCATATGTTGCTGCCTATTTACTTATTTTGCTGACCAATTTAGAAATTTTTGCTGCCTATAAGTTGCTGACGTTTTGGTATTGGTATTATTTTTATTTTATTTTTTTTTTATTTATTTATTAAGAAAACCAACAGCGTAATTGATAATTTTTTTATAGCTAATCAATTCTATTTTTATGCTGCCAAAACTCGAATATTTTGCTAACCGTTTATATAATAGCCATTTTATGTCACTGATGTTTGGTCTAGGGTTTTAATTAAGTTCTTTAACATATTATATTATGTAAGATGCGGAGTGTAACACAACTCATTTTACGTGAACTTTATGTAAAAGCTTTGAGAACCACTGGTTCATCTATTTTTCGTGGCATTCCGAAATACCATCCAGGAATTAATGGATTAAATCGAAAAACCGAATTCTAAGCGAAGCTGACCCGATATTACAATAAACTGTGGCGCACGGTAATTACACATAAATTCACAGCACTAGCCGCTCACTTAATGTCGCAATTAATGCCAGTGCCGCGGCGCGTTGATAACAATAATTTATCATGTTAATAAGCTACGATAATTATGCGATTATCACGTAGGGATAGTTCTATGCGAAGGCTACTTTGGGAAATTGGCATAAAAGAAGATCATTTTACTACGTGTATGTTTTGCGAAAGGATTGGCGTTAGGGAGAGGAGGCATAAGCTTTTTATGGCGAATGCGACCAAATTCTGTTTAACTACTGGGGGGGTCGGAGTGCAGACACCAATAAAAGCTTAAATTTAATTGGTCGAAACCGCTCCAATGGCAGAGTCTTACGCAACTGACGCTAAAGCATTTTTGATATTACTACACCAATGTCGGTAATCGAAATTTGATCGAATGTGTTCATGTGCGATAAAACGCTGGAATGATGATGAGGGTTTACTACATTAGTTTGTAGATAGACATTAGTATTTCATACAGGGAAGGACAGCGTTGATAAACCCCCATAAGACGAACCGACGATCTGGTGAAGATCACTGAAGCCAATCGATGCTGGCAACGCGGGACAATTACAAAACAAGGACAAGGATTTGAATATAAAAGTTATAACAACAGGCCTACACGCGACGTGCAGTCCCGTTCTTATAACTTTTATAAACAATGCAACGCGAAAGTTTTAAATCTGACAAGGATTTGGTATGGAAATCGTTGGGGAGGCATATAACATAACTTATCATATCACGCCTCTATCCCCGAAGCTACAGAGGTGTAAACACCCACTGTTCGCCTGATATGATAAGTCCCCATGGAACAGGTAGTGAGCCTGTTGCCATGCACATGGGCAAGCGATATTCTCAATCAAAGAATGTTGTAGCTGTTAATAACGCCTACGTTCAATAATATTTCATGTGATCGTGTACTCACCAATGAGAACTCTTTGAGACCTTGACTAATCCTTGATAAACAATGTTACAGATGCAGTAGGTATTTAAGCCGTACAGCCAGGAAAAAAAAGGATTTACCTATATTTATAAGTAAAAATGTCTTATGTCTAAGAAATAAGTCAGTGGAAAGTGTATCTACTGGTTTATTCTATAGAAAGCGCATCATCAGCGAAAAGGATTTAGAAAGGACAAAGCACAAATTATAAAGTGTTGTGCCCTAATCCGAAGTCGTATAACTGACGGCCGATGGAGTCGTAAAGTTCTCGAGTGGTGACAGCGACTTGGTAAACTTAGTGTGGGACGCCCTGTGACATGATGGGATGACGATATTCTTAGACTGGCGGGAGTGGGCTGGATGAGAACGGCCTCAACTCGAGAACGGTGGCGAGCATTAGGGGAGGCCTATTTCTAGCAGTGGACAGGAGTGGGCATGATGTGCCACTGTTCCGATTTATTTTATCGTATACGTAGACATTAGAGTTAACGATCTAAAATCTTCTTCTCGCCCTTTTCCCACTCTAGGTGGGGTAGGCACAACATGTCTTCTTCTTCCATTCTCCTCTGTCACTCGTCAGCTCAGCATCCACTTCTTTGATTCTCATTCTTCACGCATTCAATCCATCGCTTCTTTGGTTAGTCACACTCTAGGTCCATCTACAGTTAACGATCTAAAATAAAGGAAAAAAGTGAGCTTATATTTTTACCACTAAGACTTACATATTACTGTCTGTACTAGTCAGAAACAGACAAGCCAAATCCGATTACAGTTCAATCCATTTAAGCGACAATCGAGACACCGTTACCTGTAATCACTCTCCAAATTGGCATGGAATGAAAAATCGAGTGAGTATTCCGATTACCGGAATCAATCAGCAGTATACAGCTAGTTGAATATTCAACTGTACGAAATACACTTAAAGTTCATTTTCGTTTAATAAATAATTTAATGAAGCTTTCGTTGTTGAATGTAAAATGAATGTGTTAAGGAAAATGGAAATATAACTGCATGTTAAATAAACGGCTTAGTAACATTCAGCTTCGCGATATTTACAAACATACAAA
The DNA here is from genome assembly GCA_910589355.1 of Parapoynx stratiotata. NCBI lineage: Eukaryota > Metazoa > Arthropoda > Insecta > Lepidoptera > Crambidae > Parapoynx > Parapoynx stratiotata. Next base: position 18,295,148 of record OU342458.1, read on the forward strand.
CATATAATCACGACTATTATCCCCTAAGGGTTAGTCAGAGACTAGGCAAAAGCGCCGCAAAATCAGTGCATTGCCATAGTCCGCGCTTCACCAAGCAGTGACTGCACTCAGCGTGACAGGTGGTGAGCCCGTCGCCGCTATAAGCTATTGGATATTATGCAGTTATAAGTCCATTAGTCGCCTTATACTACACCCAAGGAAAGAGATGGGTTAGTAGTATTCCTCTGATGGAAATGGCGCTATTTACTTACTTTAAAACAATATTCGTTTATTTAACTTTTTTTAAAGTATTTTATACTCTTTGTGAAAATTCTCATTTCTTTGTAGTACCATACTACACGTAACAGACGACTTGCCTTATGGAAAGTGATTAAAGGAGCCTATAGATTCGAAGCACTTTGCTGCTACTCACACGTTGTCTACCTAACAAGAGAAAGAGTTACGTTGACCTCGCAGGAAACTAAAGTCTATTACAATCATTTCAGCCTCAGAGGCTTCTCCCCTGCTGGGCATAGGCCTTCCACAAGGATTTCCATTTCAAAGGGTCCTGCGCTACCAGCACTTGCAGCTTCCCGCGTGCACCCGTTGTCGACATACCAACGCACATCTGGAAATGGCCGCCACAGGAACAGAAGAAAATTCAAATATTTATTTAAGCTTAAAGACCCTATTCAATTCGCTATTTGCCAATAATACAACACACAACAAGGATTTTTTTTTAGTTTTTGCAGGTGGACGCACGCACACTAGTAAGCAGCGGCTAACCTCGACGTTCGGTCGGGGTTTTCGAACACGCGCAGTATGTACATGCATTTGTGTCATCTCTGTAAATATATATCTTTGGTCACTATGCTTTGTGTGACCGAAAAGATGTGAGTGACTGATGCGCTTCTTTCGCCACATCAGCTTGCCTTGCTTCTGGACCCTGAAATACAGAGATTATCAAAATACCACAAAGTTTATCGGCCCATAAAAAAAGCTAATTAGCCTTTTTTTGACCAGAGGATTTACAGACCGTACTAAGCACTTACAGTACCGCGGAGCTCGGTGGCGTAGTCGTTAGTATGCTTTGGCTTTCGATCGCAAACAAAGCTGCCTTCGCCATGGTCACGCCGTGAATGGGTGACCAAAACTTAGTGATCTCGAACTCCTCCGTGCTTCAGAAGGCCGTTGGTCCCTGTCGTTATTTTTTTTAACATTTACACCTATCAACTGACCCCATTTTAAGCAGCTAAAGCTGCGTGTTACGGACACTATAGATGACGGATAAATATATTTAATAGATAAATTCATATAAAAATCCTGAATATAAATATCAATATATGTAAACATCCAAGATGGAGAACAAACGCCTGAAAATTTATCACCCAAAGATAAGATGCCTCCACCGGGGATCGAACTCAGAACCTTTCGAGATGGCGACGACGGCATACAGACCATTCGACCACGGAGGTCGTCAAACAGTTTCTATTGCAACCGTTTTAACCCGCAATGTTCCAGCGTGGTGGTGTTACGGCCCATACTCCTGATGTGTTTTTCTATGAGGAAGGCCTGTGCCCAGCAATAGGCTGGGGACGATGGCTGGGCGGTAGGCGCGTGTAGGACTCGTCAGAAATGCCAGCACTTCCTACATAAGCCTTGTCCTGTTTTAACCGGTTTTATTCTAAATCCGCTTATCTTGCTTATTGTATCGCAATAGGGCAAATGGTGCTTATGGCAGTACGGCTTACCCTATGCTAATTCGTCGTCTTGTAATTACTCAGCGCGCTTTTCTCGTGGTCTTTATTAAACAATTTCATTTTGCATATTCATTGTGTACATCACACAACAATGTATCAAAGTACACATGAACAGACGTTAGGGCTTCGTTATAATGCGAGCGTCTGTTGACTCGGCATTAGGGCTGCCACCTTATAATAATTCGGGAACTAATTAATTGGGTAGCCATTTACAATTATTTGAGCAGCAAAACAATTATTTGGTAAGCAGAATAATTATTTTATCAGCAAAATAATAAGTTGAGCTGCAAAATAATTATTTGAGCAGCAATATATATGATACCGGAAATGTATAAAATCTAGGAAAAGGATAAATGAAAGATCAAGAATCAATCCCTAGGATATATATTCTGAAGGATATTAGGTTGAGGTTATGTTTTTTTATGTACCTATAAAACAATATTTGTGTCATCAACACATATATTAAACATTTGGCAGCAGAGAAAACATTTTAGTTGCTGCCCAATTTGTTATTTTCCTGACTAATTTAGAAATATTTGCTGCTATTAGTTGCTGACCAATTAGTACTTTTAGCTGCCCAATTGTATTTTTTGCTGACTGTCTAAATTACACCCTAATATTTACTGCCAAAGATGACTAACCAACTCAGATTATGTCTTTGGCAAGCTGTTACTAATTATGACATCCAGAGAAAAAATATTTTCCAATATCGAAAAAATTTGTATATTTTTTATTGTTTGTAAAAGTTTATTTTTCTTTCAAAGAACACAACTCTAAAAATAGTAAGAACAGAAATATGCGACTAAACAGATAGAAACACAAGAAGAAAAGAAACTCCTACAAATCTTTCACTAGACAATCAAGGGGCTTAATAAATTGACAGAACACACAAATGTACATAAAAAAGCTAGGAACATGTGGGCCACCCTCATCACCCTGACATTGGACTGGATCAACTTAAACTTGTTTACCGCATCAAAAATAAATAAGCTTCCTTTTCCTAATCGCAGAAACAACCTATCTATGAAAACGGCACTGCTTAAAGATAAAGGTCTCCGGTATAATATATTTATATCCGGTATAATGTATTTACCGGTTTCCATAAAATTTCAATAGTTCTTTAAAATTCTGCGGTTAAAGCTGTAATCAGGTAGGTAATGAATATTATGTTACGCTTTGTTACGATCCGCTTTGTTATTTTCTTTGGCTCTAGCATTCAGGACTATGTTAATGTTCATACATTGAAACTTTTCTTTTAATATTGTGATGGAGGATGTCATTAGCTGTATGAAGCGATTTTCTTGGGATTTATTATGGGACCTTATGACATCTTCTAATTCATTCCATTTTGACTTGCCTGCAATTTGTATATTGTAGAACGTAAGACAATTTTATGAAAAGGGATGATGGAACCCTTGCAGAGTTTCTTGTATATATCTATCTATCTTGACAAGGCCTCCCGGTAGTGAACAGAAAGAAAAAAATATAAGAGGTGAACAAGTAGAATTGTATAATTTGTTTGGCTTTCGATATCCAAAACTAAGCTACTTTCGCCATGGCCAGTTCTGGGATAGGTGACAGAACTTTGTGATCTCGAACTCCTCCGTGCTTCGGAATCCACGGCACGTTAATCCATTGGTCCCAGTCCCTACTGTTTCTACCCACCAACCCTCATTATGCCAGCGTGGTGGTGTTACGGCCCATACTCCTCTCGTGTTTCTCCACGTAAGAAGGGCTGTACCCAGCTGTGGGACGCGTATAGGCTGAGGCAAGGTAGGCCGTGCTCATTTCCCAAAATAACCAACATCAACTCAAAGCCTTCCACTGCTGAGCAAAATCTCAAACTCAAACTCAAATTTTGCACACGCTCTGAGTTCTGATGACAATACATGACTAGCTAAGAATCGTCATTACAAATCTAATATGGCGGCCTGCGTAAGATGGCGGAATGGCTGATTGAAATTCACCCCCATGATATGGATATCAAATGGAAGGGTTTGCTGTCAGGAAAACGAAAAAAATTGTCACGTGACTTAAATCCAACATGGCGGACATCCAAGATGGCGGATTGGCTATTTGAAATGCACCCCCATGATATGGGTATTAAATGAAAGGGTCAGCTGAATGGGATACGAAAAAAATTATCACGTGACCGAAATCCTACATGGCGGCCGTCCCAAGTACTAAATTAAGTTTGAATAATAACATACATACATACAATCACGCCTGTAATCCCCGAAGGGGTAGGCAGAGTCCAAGGAGCACTGTGTTTCTTAAGAATAATAAGAAGACTAAAAAGTTTACAATAAAAATAATAGTTTAAGAAACACGCTTTTAGCACGCAATAAAAATTACAAAAAGGAAGCGTGGAGCGTTTTGTCAAAAAAGAGTAAAGATTACATAAACGCTCCACACTTTCTTTTTGTAATTTTTAGTGGGTACTAAAAGCGTCTTTTTTAGTTTTTTATTTTGTTGACCAAAAATGGAATATTTTGCTAACCGATTAAATAACACCCAAAGTTATTGTGAAACTGTGAGTCGCCAACCCTGCGTACATGGGAGTGTAGGTACCTTACGTTTTAAACACAAGCTCTCAAGACTCATAAGGACACGAGGCTAATCACGAAAGGGCAATATACTAATTGTATGGAACTAATTAAAAACGGCGAATACACACGTTACAATTTATTTAGTGCTAATTAAATTTTCGGAGTATTTGAGCAGTTGATATTAGGCTTCATATTACTGTATTGTGTGTTTCTATATTTGGTTATGAATTTATTAGTTAGAAAGGTTGTTGGTAAATAAATTTGGAAACGCTTTTGCGTTATCCAGTTGCCTGCAATTAAATGTACTCACTTGTCTTCTAATTAGGATGCAATAAGGTTCATATTTGAACATATTAGTGCTCGTGAGTGTACTTCATTGTACTTTGTGTACGGTACTAGAAAGATCTTTGTGTGTAGGATAATCCGAGGTAGTATCGGGATCGAGCAGGCGCAGCAGGGAAACACATGTACTGCTTGAAGTTCACTTTATTTTCAGGACTCCGCGTTAAAACATGAGCGCGGCGACGACGCGCATTTTCACGAACCACTAACTGACATACACTCTTTTTTTCTATGCTTCTATTGTCTTCCACAGACAATCGAATATTTCATTTTAAATTCAAATTTTTATTCTTTTTCAACGACCCCGAGACTACGCGCGAGTAGCAAAGAGTTTGCTACAGTAGGTTAGTATCTTCTACAATATACCTATACCCGTAAATTACTCTAAAGACCTTACGTTTCTCTTGAGCGTTTTCTGTATTTGTTTTCTTTAGGCTACATTTTATTTTTAACTAAGTATCCTGTGTTAAAAAAGTCTTAAGAACAGAACACAGGCCTATGTGTACAATTCCCGTCCTAAATAAACAAGATTACAGAATATTGGGATAAAGACTTGAGAACGCTGAAGAAAATTAGAAAAGATAAAAGAACTCACCAAGGAATTAAGGATAATATTCCTTTGAATTGGGCCCCGATCGCGCTAAGTTAGAACGTATTTACAAAAAACAAATCACAGTCGAAAACGTTATGGCCCTCCACACTCCACAGGGCCTCACTTTGCCTACAGATATCTTTGCCTACGGTAGAGTGGAGTGTCCTTCTGTTTAAAGAACAGGAAAATACTTATATTCAATTTAATTCCTTTACAAAACTAAACACTTAAGAACATCGAAAAACATCAGATGGTCCGTCTAGATTGCCAACTGAAAATGGAAAATCTTTTAATATTGCATATTTAAGCTTTACACTTGTGCCAAACTCGAAGGTTACATACCTCTGAAAAAAGGAAATAGTACGGCGGCGCGCAAGGAAAAACAGTCGGCCATCGATTCACTCACGACACACGCCATGATTTCAACAATAACACCCCCCAAACGATACGCCTCGTTTGTAGAAAACTGCAAGTCTCCGTAGCGTACCCTTACAATACGACTACGTTTACGACTCGTGAGCGAAGAGCCTAAGCTAGAACGCCAGCAAATAACCGCAAGTCAAATACACGATTGTTGATTCCCTGAAACACGATGTATTTGTGGATAAACTACTGCGAATATATCCACGCTCAAATGCAGTCTCTGACAAATCAACATTGTAATACAATCATCACGCCTCTCTTCAGATTTGTCAAGCCATGTAATAGGTGGCGAGCTTGCAATGCACCGGGCACAATGTGAGGCAAGCGATATTCACAATCAACTACAAGGTACAGGTGGTAGGATCAAACCCGAGAGTCCCACGAGCTCTTAAAGGAGTATTGCCCCGTCCGGCGTCCGTCCCAACTCGGCTTCCGCTGCCTACATGGTTGGAATATTATGGGACCACATCTGAAATAGGCTATAAGTCTGAAGTTGTGAGGCCTCAAATCGATTTCTAGAAAATAAGTAACATATATTTTCTTAACCCTAATAAAATTGTTCACGTGTTCGCATTGTAAACAAAATCAACAGTCGAAATATTGGGTCCTTACCTATGAAATTGGTGTTTTTTCTCTCTCCTAGTATTTTGTCTGTAACTATAAAGATTCAGAGTATTCCTAAAAAATAATTACCTCGTCTAAAAATAGACTATATTTTTGAGCTCTTTTGATTTGCTTTGATAATTTGTTGTAAGTTTAATTGTGTTAAAATTGGACACGGAGACAATTCTTTTTAAGTGCCTCCCGAATACATCATTTTATTTGCATTCACTTAAAAACGATAAATAATTTTTATGAAGTGTGATATAACACATTTTACTGAAGCTTGTCTAATGATAGATGCCAAATATTATTATTTGGATTTGTCTTTGTGAAGAAAACTGAAAAAATGTTAGTATAGAAAATGCAGAATTCCCCAAAATCTCCATACAAAACACCAATTTCATAGGTAAGGACCTAATATACTCATCAACTTCAGTTTATTTTTGAGAAGCGGGTAATGTAATTGCTGTAATTTTTAGCGTCCTAAATCCGAGAGTAATTTGGCTAACTAGACCATGAAAGGGAAGGATGGAACACTTGCTAAGTTTCTCGTTCATCTATCAAACGGCGGATAGTAAAAATTTGTGTTGTAACAATAAATGTCCTAAAATTAAACATTATAATTTGACTTGGTCGCTAACCTGAGATAATAAATAAAGGTTTCCTGTTGCACTTAACTATGTTTTTATTTTCAAAATAAATAAATAATACAAAACTCATTTACATATTATGAATGTTAACTGCACATGGACTGCATAGGACAATTTCTCTTAGGAGCTATGAATGTCTAATAACTGTATCAATTTAGTAGAATACTCGTCAGTCCGACTCTATATCTGTAATCTATGACAAATTTTCAAAGTTTCATTTCATACAGAAAGAAACAAATTATTCAATATACCGCTTACTGAGATGTAGGGCCATAACATCACTGCAATAAACGCGGTTTGATGGGATAAAATTGCTGATAGAGTCGATACCAACCAATCAAGAAGCACGGAGGGACTCAAAGAGTAACAAAATTGGGTCAACCATCATTAATCCAACCACGGCGTAGGTTGCATTATATTGAATTACAAAAACAATTCTTAACTCACACAAATACAATTCACTTTCATTTGTAATTTGTAACTTAGATTTTTAGATATATTCCTTATCGATTTCTTTCGATATCGATAAGGAAGCTACTTTCGCCATGATCACTCCTGGGATGGGTGGCCAAAACTTTGTGATCTCGAGTGACTCCGTGTTTCGGAAGACACGTTAAGCCGTTGGTCCCTGTCGCTATTGCAACCGTTTCTACCGACCAATCCGCATTGGGCCAACGTGGTGGTGTTATGGCCCATACTCTTCATGAGTTTCTCCGTGTAGCAAGGCTTGTACCCAGTAATGGGAGGTATTTGAGCTGATAGTAAAGATGAACATCTAGGTACAATGAAGAGCTAACTACTTAGAGGTTCTAGAGCCACTCTGCTTTCTATAAGGTCCATAACCCGGATACGTAGGGTGGTAGTCGTAGTGTGGATGGTGATGTTCCTCGTGCTTCTGCTCCTTGATGTAGTTGGCGAACCAGGTCAAGAAGTAGCCAGCCTTGTGCAGAAGAACCCAGAACACGAATGCGTACACCAGCTTCAGGATGAAAAACTTCTTAAGCACCATATCGGCTATGAACACTGCGAAAGACGAAAAGATGATATTAATTAACTGCCTGATCAGTGGTTTACACCACCGGGTACTGATCGGGAGATCCGGGTTTCGATTCCCCACGGGAGCAGAAGTTTTTCTGCTCGGTTTGTTTGGTTTTAAGGCTTCTGAGCCCGCCTGGCTAGCTACCACGATCTTACCAAAATTTGTCGCCATGATAGCAATGTTTTAAGCATTGTTGTGTTCCGGCAATTTAAGGTAATAGCCAGTTCCTCAGTTGTTGAGGAATACAGGTGAAGCCCGTTTCCACCATCGGCCTTATCGTCACCCAAAATTACCTGTCATAATGTAAAAAAAATCTTTAAATACCTTCTATGCTTAACTTTGTCAAAAACTGACTTAGAAATTGGCTTCTCACGAATTTGATATAGTTCTACATAAAGATTTAAGTTTTTATCGAATAGTGTTACTCTCAATATGTTCACCCTCCGTGCCCCGAATGGTATTCCAGCATGCCAATACAATAGATTATACTATTGTCTTGCTCCAGATAATAAAGTGGTAAAAAGAAGACAGCTATAGGATTATATTAAATCAAATTGAACTTTAGCCCACGTATCTTTTTGGAACAAGGCACTGTAAGAGTTTATTTATTTATTTTATTTTTATTTCATTGGAAAACAAACAGTATGTAATTAAGCTAAGCATGTCCGTAATACAGGTTTTGTTTAAAACCTAGTACAGACACCAGCTCTCACAAAGGACAATTGTAAATTATATTTATTAATCTTTAGGTACCATTGTAACCGCCTTTGTGGAGAAATAAACTATTTTATTATTATTATTTATTTATTATGTAACAAATTCGAATTACAAAATACACAGTTAAGATGTTTATACATACTTCACATATTAAGTAACGCTAAGTATGCTTTGTGCTCTTTGAAAACACAATATTCACTTAAATAACAAGGTAAAAAAAATTTGGTACTAAAAGAAGAGTACCTAGCTCATAGCGAGAAATTACAAAATTATTCCAGTTTAAAAATCCATAGCTACGTTCAGAACCGAAAGTAGATTAATTATTACTCGGCTAGTATAAAGGTAATATTTAGTCAAGGAACCATGTCAAACCATTTGTTAGATAAGATATCCCTAAATTTATTTGGTTTTTTTTTTGTAAAGCTCATTGATCTTACAAACAGGACTATTTAATTTTCTGGAAAATAAATCACAGCCTGACTGGTTATTATCCCCTAAGGGTTAGGGCAAAAACACCGCAAAAAAAGCAGTCCACTGCCACTTCACCAAGCAGTGACTGTACTCAGCGTGACTGATGGTTGTGCAGTTCTAAGTTCATTCGTCGCCTTTTGCGACACCCAAGGGAAGAGATGGGTTGGTAGTATTCTTTTAATGAGCCGCTATCACACGACTAGTTGAAAAACTTCAAAGAATTTTTAAAACTAATTTCATTACCAAATAACAAAATTTATTCAACTATCAAAAAAATTATCACTTGTAGCTGAAATAGAAAACAAGAAATAAAAGAAAGTAGGCATCAACTTACCGAACAAAGCAATTTTCTTTTTTTTCCCTCTCGATTCCACCTCATTAAGCTCCGAGCAATCACAACACATAAAATACGATACGAATAAAATCAAACCCAACGGCCTCGTATCCATTTTTATATTGTTTTTGAATATTCCCCGAAATGAATTGAATGTTTACATGAACGTTATTGCTCCGAGCCGGTCCACGACTGTGATAATATTCGTGATCCATCACTGTTTACAGGCGTGGCAAAATTTAACGACGTGATAATAACGAAGAAAGTGATAATGTGCCTATTGTTTGCACAATTAACTTGTGGATGCTAATAGTAGAACTTCGAGATACGAAAGTAAAACTCATGAAAATAGTGAAAGGTAGTCGTGTCAATCTGGTTTGTAGTTTCATCGACATCAAAACCAGACAGGAAAACTAATATAACACCAATATTAAATAACATGACCTTCCTTGTCTCCCTAAAGGAATATTCAGAAGTAAACATCCTCAAAAAAAAGTAACACCCTCTCTTCGCCGGACATGTTGTGAAGTCGCCATGTAAGGAGGGGCGATTCTTTTTACCTGCGCAGAGTTTTAGTGACAAGTGGCAACTACCATCCTACCCACCTACCCTCGTTTACACAAATTATGTTTATGCTACTGTTTATCTTTTTTCATTTTGATGAATAGTGTAATTGGAAGACTGTTTTATGAGGTGGAGAGTCGACAACCTGAGATACTAGTACTTTGGTGTTAGTCCTGATTATTTCTTATTGCATTGTTTTTCATAAGTTTCATATCCTAGCACAGAATAAGACCAGCGATAATTATAACAAAGTGTACTTAATTCAGCAAAAATATTTTCTCTCTGGCGAATTTCTTTAACCAAAGCAATTCAACTATGCTCATGTTATTGAATAACATCACTCTGACATACAAGTTGGATGCCCTATATTTTGCTTGAGAATACGTGTCGGCAAAGAATTTCACTGTCTGTAGAGCGAGGAAATATTGTACTTCCAGAAATGCATGTTGAAATTCAGATATTCTGTTGAGATGTTGCTCATTTCGATTGTAACTAGAAAGGCCATGTTGACTTGAAGTGTATGGCAACTGATGCTATATTTTAATATCCTTTTGGCCAATCGCTAATTTAATAAACAACTCGAACTATAAATACATCTATAAATACTAATACATATCGCATTTTTTTACAAAGTAATTTAGTTTAATGGTAATTTAAGTAAAATTTATTCAGAACTGGTGGCTTCACGCGGTACCAGTTCCCATGGGGAAGCGAATAACGCGATAAAAAGTGGCCTATGTCCTTTCTCAAGTTCAAAGCTATCTGTGTACCAAATTTCGATTAAATCGGTTCAGTATTTGTGAAGTGAAAGCGAGACTGACAAACAGAGTTACTTTCGCATTTATAATATTAGTATGGATATCGATTGTCTAACTTTGTCCGGTACCTGGCAACAAGCTTTTCCCCTATTACCTGGGAACCTTAACATAAAGTGAATTTAACACCTCTACCTAACCTTTCGGGAATAAAGGCGTGATGGTATTTTACGGCCATATTTTCTATGTACCTACGTTACCAACTTAATCGAAATTTGGTACACAGATAGTCTAGAGCCTGAGAAAGGACGTAGGTTACCTTTTATCTCAATATTCCCATAGGAACGGGTGCCATGCGGGTAAATGCAAAAAAAAAAATCCCAGAAAAATTAAGGACAAATTTATGCCACTATTAATTTTGCTTCTAATAATAGAGTAGGAGTAAATTTTCAATTCCACCAATAGAGGCTACTGTTCCAATTTGAAAAAATCTTTCTGTGTTGAATAGCCTATTTATTGCGGAAGGCTATAGACTACATACCATCAAACCATCTCAAAGTAACTATTCTACGCGGACGAAGTCGCGGGAAAAACCTTATATTATATATATAAATCTCAATGTATGAAAAAAAACAAAAACTAATAGAGAATTTCAATTGACTAAAACCGAGGACCTTCACATATCATATTTCATTATAACGACACCGATAAATCCATGCGTAGTACCCTAAAAAACAATGACCAGATATCAAGAACCTTGCTATCACAAATATGAGTTAAGATTTAGAAGTATCTGCGAAGTTCAAGTCGATTCTGGAAGGTCAGCTTTTGTTGGTTAACCTGCATAAAATGGCGGGTCAGTGATCGCTCATTATTAGGTTCTCAATATCCGTAAAGAACTAACTAGACTAGATGAAGCTCCATGCATACATGATTTATCGACAGAACATCTTCTCGTTCAATTCTTCGATGATACGCTCACTACATCGCGGAATTACCCTAAAATCCTTTTAAAAATTCATTCGAAGTTGATGCCAGTATAATCTGTCCCAAAGCTTCCATCACAGCGGGTTCTCATAAAGTTATTCTTGTAGAAGCACGTCTCAGAATACAGTCAACCGCTCCTCAGACTATAACTTACCACTTCTGCAATTATTTTTGCGCATTAATGTTGAAGTTTTATTAAGAAATTTTGACTGTATTGTTTTTTTTATCTTCAAATATTCACACCTATCAACTAGCCTCATTATTCGGAAATGAATATTAGAATGAACCGAGAATTGAAAATAAAAGTGAAATAATAAGAAATTAAACTGCTCGCTTCGTGATTTGACCTGGTTTGACAAAACAGTAATTTTATTTATCTTTTAACATTAATACATTTTTACCAATATGAGCTACTTTATGGTTTATACAATGAGGTGTTATACATCCATTTTATTACACCCATTTTAAGCAGTTAACGCTGCTTGTGTTACGGACACTAGTTGATGGATAAATATATTTAATAGATAAATACATATAAATATCCTGAATATATATAAACATCCAAGACTGGACAACAAATGTCTGAAAAATCATCACCCAAACATTATCCTCCCACCAGGGATCGAACGAGGCGAGACGCCTTGAGACCACTCGACCATGGAGGTCGTCAAACTCCGTGGTCTGTTTTTTTTACTTTACAGGAGATAAAGGAGGTTCCCAACAAAGCAACCGTTTTGAGGATTATCTTTCCGTCTATTTGTACCCGCCTCACGCAACAACTACATAGAATTGAAAGACAACATACGATTCAATCCGAAAGCATGAGAAGCAGTTACTTTTATTTTCAAGTAAACCAAAGCATTGATAAAATGTGACCGGCGGTACAGATTCAGAGCACGTGCGAGCCGCGCGATATCATATCGATGCAATATGTCAACGGCGCAATAAAACAATCTCAAACCATTTGTAAATCTGCGCTATTCGCTGAATTCGTATAAAATAATTTTTTTGAATTGTCCCATTTGAATACAGTCGCACGTGGCTAGTTTTTTAGAAAAAAGTTTATTTCGGGATTTAAAACTTGATTTCGTAATTTTTTGACAATTCTAATATGGCTGAAATGTCGAAAAATGGACGTCAGACCCAATTGCAAATTTTGAACCTAGTTTAAGACTAGATTTGTCATAAAATTACTAAATCTACTCAGTTCTGAGATTTACATTTCTTCCAAGACGCGTTAATTAATGACTTAAACCTTTTTTCTTTCATAAATAGAGATATTATGAATCTACAACCAAATTTCTACAAGTGGGTAAAGATGGTGTTGTGACCATATTCACCGTAACCTAGTCAGAAATTTGAAAAATTTCTAAAATTGAGTTTGATTTTAATTATATTCTTCATAGTGAAAGAATAAATTTTCTACCATTACCTTGCCTGATGATAAACAAGATATGGTCTAGGACGAAGCACGCTTGCTTAGATTAGAATCAGCTATTCACTCGCGTTATAAAAACCCTTAAATTATAAATTAAAGAGAACAGTATGTAGGTACTTGTATTCTAAGTTATTCAGCTGACTCTACTTATATAATAATAATATATTAAATTCTACTTGTTGGTAAATATTTAAACTTTAAACACCACAATTATTTACTTCAGCAGTGTAAACTTCGCCTTACGTGGAACATGTCGCGTCTTGTTGCTAAGCGCACCTACGTGACAAAACCCAATAGATTCTTTCCAATAACGTGGAACGAATGGTGAATTTTTAATACAACCGCCTGTTACACACGAATTTAATCTGAGAATAAAATATGAAGCGATCGGGACCACGATTTGTGAGGAATTGTTTCTAAGTGACGAGTAGTACAGTTTTCGAACATAATAATATATTAGTATGATTATGTTATACCAATTTACCCTATTTTTAGGTTTTGGACAAACGAAAGAAAAGCAAGAAATCATAGACTACAGATTAAACCAGCTAGTAACCCGTTCAGGAAACGAACAGAAATAAAACTGCTTTTTCAGTCGTTTTCGCCATTTAACTGCTTTGACGTGGATGGTGGCAAAATAATTCCCAGCACGTAACACAGTTTTTTGTACCAACTTGTGTTTGGGAATGTTCCAATTCTCCTTGGAACTGTTAAAGTTTTATTTTAGATAACGCCTTCTTACTTTAAACCTCGTCGGTATTGTCTTCTAGGTAATTGCAGATAGTTAAATCCACAGCTAAACTGGTAATGGCTTTGAAATAGCTTAGGTTAGGAAGATTTTTTTTATTCAATTGAGACTGAGTTTTGTTAGGTCTCGGAGCAGTTCTAAGTTTATTTGCATAGAACGTGGATATTCTAATTGTTAAAATTAATTAATTATTAAAATTAGAGAAATAATAAAAATATATAACAGATACTTACACCCAGGAAGTGCCATCAAAACTTCTGAATCTCGAATTTCCTCAGATATAAGATCAAATTAAATCAAAATCAAAAATAATTTTATTTCATAGGCCAAGTTCGGCACTTTAAATCGTTAACATTTTACATTATTATGCATTTTACAAATAAATTGTTTATTATAAATTATTTTAAAATTACAGTATTTAATTAAACCACTGTATTAAAGTTCATTACCGCGAGCGCTTGTAACAAGTACATCCACAGGACAGTACAAGTACATCGTTGACTGTAGTTGTAATCGATACAAGCGGCCGGATTCCGAGAGTAAGGCTTTTCATGAGAAGAACCCGGCAAGAAACTCAGGAGCCACTTTTTTAAATAGCCAATATTATTTTTTTTTATATGATATGAGATATATGTTAAGCCGTTGGTCCCGCTATTGAAACCGTTACTGCCTTGCCTACCAAATTAACTTAAGGTCTGGGTGCTAAAGTACATACTCCATTAGTTTATGACAGGAAAACCTGACCTGATGATTTTGTTTATAATAACGATGAATTGATTACATCTTCTAAAGTATTTCATAATTAGGTATCTCTCAATACACATGTACGTGTGTAAATGAAGTTTAGTACAATGGTTTAATTTAATAATGTAATTTTAAAATAATTCATAATAAACTATTTATTTGTAAAATGCATAATAATGTAAAATGTTGACGATTTTAAGTGCCGAACTTGGCCTATGAAATAAAATTATTTTTGATTTGATTTGATTTGTACGCACCTGCCAAAATCTAACCCGGTCACTAAGTACATAAATTAGGTCATCGACATATTTTCCGGAGCATTAGCTTCTATTGTGTCCATATAAATAATGGTTTGTGTATTGTGTATTCGTCTCACAATAAAAACTTTCGGCGATTCAGAGATAAATCTGGCAAAAAAATGGAAGCTTAGTTGCTTTTGTTCAATTTTGAAAACCTTATGACTTACGTAAAAAGGACTTTTATTAGTTTTTGTGTTCACGGGCTATTTCTTTCTATTATAGTTTGACAGCTCGTACGTGAACATCCCAGGAGGGAGACGGTTAGGGATAAAAGCTTTAATTATAAAAGCTTTATTAAAATGAACTTAGAATTCACGTAACGATTGTTACGGCAAGTCTATTGCACCATAAAACTCTTCGTTAGTCTTGCAAAATTAACCTACTTAACGTTTGAATTTTAGGGTTTACGTCTTTAATAATCTCAATAGCAACCTTACAGCCAATCATTATATACAGTTTTTTACAGCGACAGTAATTAGCTGCTTGTTGATTTGTTTTAGAATTAACATTAGGTACTTTTAAGACACAGGTATAGCCGAGTTGCAAAATGGACACGTGCCCCGTGTAGCCTTTCGGAGATAGACTATAGACGACGACGTACTCAATTTAAAAGGCGAGAATAATAAGGGTCCAGGAAAGTTGGTTTAATATCAAAGCCATAATTTATTCAATGCAATCTATCCTTTGGATCGCGTCACAAAGCGCCTATTATGTGCCAGCGCCGCATGTGAATGGGTAAATGTATCGGCTTCCACTACCTCATATTTTCTATTAAGCGGCTTACCGAAGATACTTTAAAGGAGCTGATGAACATTTCAGAACATAGATACTGTTTTGTGAGGAAAACATTATTTTACGTGCGAGTGAAGGTTATTACTGACGGGTAACTGGAAAAGGTTCGGCAAAAATGGTCTTTGTACTCCATATTCACATTAAATCATAGCCATTTAAGATTCATTTTCGAAAAACTACTTAAATTATGGCAAATAAATTACGTCACTAAGATTTTGCTCCACGAATCAGATCATATAAATTTAATCTACAAATTTATTTCACATTCTTCTTGAATATTTACTGATTTTCTCAAGCGGTCCTTTAGGAGTTGCAGAAGATTCTTTTAAAGGCAGGTATCACTTGTAATCTAGATGAGACAAGCCACTTGCTAGATCTAGGTGTGGCATAGGATACCTACTCGGTCCGAGGTCTAGCTATTAATGTGACAATTAAGTGTAAAATATGTCGATACCCACTGTAAAATTTCTATCGCATTCTCTCTAAATACACAGTTGAACTCCAAGTCACTGATCCTATCGAGAAAACTGTGAATTTGCCCAAACCAAGATCGATGTTTGCATTTAACATAAAGTTAATTAAAATTCCAAATCCACACCGGATCAAGGTGGGACCGATAACCGGCATTCGGGGTCCACCGGGTCGAAAATTAAAATTTAAAGACCCTCCAACGACCCAGAATCGGCAGACTATTTTATGGAGCAGCATCAAACGTGATTGGAAAGCAACGCTTGATATATCTACCTCTGATGTTAAGGGGTCTTTTTAATTTAGAAAGAAAGAATCCAAGATTACTGGAAATACAAGTCAAGCCAATACAAAAACACATCGTCAATATATTATAATTCTTTGCTTTTACCACGTGAGTATTATGGAAGTGTAATTGATTAAAAAAAACCTTGTGAGTGCAACGAATTAAGGAAGGCCATACAATCTTCAAGTCAAAAAATAGACCACTCAGCATAATAACTCATAATTAACCGCAATTTCAAACATATTTTGTGGAGACCTCTGACAGTACTAAATATAACAACAATGCAAATCCATCACTTCAGACAACACATAATTGCAGGCCGCAAGCGATGGTAAAGGACTCTTCCCCAACTGCACTACCTCTAGCCCTGAGCGATAGTGACGATGTAGAAGTTGAAGAAGTAGAAGGATGTGAACCCAAAACAGTTGTAATATGGTCTATTGTTGGTAAATATTGTTGGATAGCGCTCGTTGGTGTTAAGTGCAGTCAGTGCACGTTGTACCTTTCTGTAGGTAATACAGTTTATCCGTTGCTGACCGCGCTTTTGCCAAATGATATCTTGTAGTAGGGATGATCGGATAATTTTCTCATGCCCCTTATATGTTTTAAACGCCTATATTGCTGAATAAGAAGACATGTTGTGCCGACCCCACCTAGAAATGGGGGAAGACAATATAATACAATAGTTTTGAGCGCCGGTGTATACCTACACATCGACGGTGGCACTCAAAACTAGCTCAAAACTAATATAATGTTCAAAATATGCATACGCATAGTTTAGATGATTGGCTTTGCACGACGCTTCGTTATTCACGTCATTTTGGCCGCGTACATCCAAGCTTTGGAATCAACGGTCACCAGAAGTATTTACAGACCAATACGACCTTCATAGTGTTAAAAAAGAGACTGTATTCCCTCCTTAAGGGACGGCAACGCATCTGCAACTCCTCCGGTGTTGTAGATGGTAACTGATTAGCGCCGCCCATAGGCGCTAATCACTTACCATCAGGTGAGTCGTCTACCCGTTGGCCTATTATTTACCTAAAAAAAATTAAACTGCCGAGAATCTGACTCAAATTTAATTACATCATCAAAGTAATATTACTGTAAAATGGTTATTATTTTAACCTTGTAAAAGCCAGTATATGCAAGACAGTTTTTACAATAAAAAAATGGACTTTGTCAGTTCAGAGCTTTTTATTGCGCAAAAATTCTCCAAGATTTGGGACTCGAATTGTGTGTTCGTATATTATACCAAGGGTGGTTTTTATGGCTTCCTTTCGCTTTTCCCTATAAGAATAGTGTGAAGTATGTTCCCTGTTAATAATAGCAAGATCGATGAGTTAAAGTTTTGGCTGAACTTTGTTTATGTGTTATATGGGGTATAAGTGAACCTTAATAACCTACCTACATTTCAAATCATAAGAATATATAAAGTTACACTATCGGGACTACACGCGACTATTATGTAGTATAAAGATACTACTTACTGAGCAGCAGTAAGTAAGTAGTATCTATATACTATTTATCTATTAAATATATTTGTCCGTCATCTAGTATCCGTAACACAAGTAGCATTTAGTTGCTTAAAATGGGACTAGTTGATAGGTGTGAATGTCTGAGGATATTTATTATTATGTCCTTACCTATGAAATTGGTGTTTTGTATGGAGATTTTGGGGAATTCTGCATTTTCCATACTAACATTTTATCAGTTTTTTTCATAACGACAAATCCAGAGATAATAATATTTGGCATGTATCATTAGACAAGCTTTAGTAATATGTGTGTAAACACGCTTGATAAAAATTATTTATCGTTTTTATGTAATTATTTTTTAGGAATACTCTGAATCTTAATAGTTACAGACAAAATACTAAGACAGA
Source organism: Parapoynx stratiotata (assembly GCA_910589355.1). NCBI lineage: Eukaryota > Metazoa > Arthropoda > Insecta > Lepidoptera > Crambidae > Parapoynx > Parapoynx stratiotata. Next base: position 18,313,573 of record OU342458.1, read on the forward strand.
ATAAAAACACCAATTTCATAAGTAAGGACCCAATATTTATTTATTATACTACATAATGTATGTCGCGTGTAGCCCCGTTAGTGTAACTTTTATATACAATGCAACGCGAAAGGGTAAAATCTCATAAGAAAATAGACCTAGGATTTGTAGTTTTATATTCCTAGGATTATAATGATAAATAAAGGTGCTTGGGTGATATGAAATGTTCAGACTAAATATAAAAGTGAAGGGGAGCTCACCATTATATTATGTTTCTCCATCACACAAAACAATTTGACGACCTCCGTGGTCGAGTGGTCTGTACGCCGCCGCCGGTCTCCAGGCGTCGCGATCTCGAGAGGTCCTGGGTTCGATCCCCAGTGGAGGCAAGTGTTTGGGTGATGAATTTTCAGACATTTGTTCTCCAGTCTTGGATGTTCATTATATATGTATAATATTATGTATATTCTGAATAATTATGTGTATTTATCTATTAAATATATTTGTCCGTCATCTAGTATCCGTAACACAAGCAGCATTTAGTTGCTTAAAATGGGACTAGTTGATAGGTGTGAATGTCTGAGGATATTTATTTATTTATTATTTATTTATCAACATAGTGAGTCCCCCACGCTTTCATTTTAGTCTGAACATTATGGATGTACTATGTCTGAGGATATTATTATTATTATTATAAAGAAGAGAACCGAAGAGAGCCGAACGGTAGCCGAGATGAGAGGGACGGACAAGAGGCCGCGGGAAACGCGGGTTCGATCCCACCGCCTGTATATACCACTGAGTTTGAATAAAACTTATGTACAAGTCATTGTGGATATCGCTTGCCTCACATTGTGCCCGGTGCATGGCAATAGGCTCGCCACCTGTTACATGGGGACCTAACATATCTATAAGTCAAAAGTCAAATAATTTATTCCGATTAGGTATTTACATACTCTTATGAATGTCAATCTGGCGAAATGTGGGTGTTTAACACATCTGCCTACCCCTTCGGGGTGATGATACGTTATGTTGTTATGTGTTAAAAAAAACGTGTTTTTTTTTCAGTTTAAATCTCCCGTCTCAAAACTTCGGCTGTGACGTCACAGTATAGGTTAAAAAATTGACAAGCTTTCAATTCAAGACAAATCGTTTATTACGTTCTTGTAAATGTATATCTGTGGTTCCTTGAATCCCTTGAAACTTACTGCAAGCGCATTGCTTTGCGCCCAAAAAGAGGTACATGCAGTTTCCTTCTAATAACATCAATTTCGTTTGCACTCTACCCATTTTAAACGTCAGAAAAAGCCGATTCTCATATTTCACACTGACGATAAACCTCCTATCACCTTTATAACGTCATATGCACCGGTATTACTATCCACAATGTTTTCCATTCCGGCCACGTCGGGGAACGTTAGACCGTAAACATCCCTAAGCCAGTTTTATGATCGGCCTAAATGATGTCGGGGTCTAATGGACCGATTTATTGGCAGCACCTTGCCATCTGCGATTCTGGTCAACCGACACGGTTATAGACGTAAGAGTCTATTTAGATAAGTTTAACTCATTGCCCATTTGATTCTATTTAGCTAGCATTAAATAGATTTGAGTAGAGATTCTTAAGAAATTTCACTCGCAGATGCTCCTTGAATTTATATGGAGTTATTAAACTGTACATAAACATGTGGCGTAGTGGCTGGTACGCTCTGGCTTTTGATATCGAAACAAAGCTACCTTCGCCATGGTCAGGCCTTGGATGGGTGACCAAATATTTGTGATATCGAACTCCTCCATCGGAAGGCACGTCAAACCGTTGGTCCCGATCGCTAACCAACCCGCATTGGGCCAGAGTGGTGGAGTTACGGCCCATACTCCTCAATGTTTCTCCATGAGGAAAGCCTGTGCTCAGCAGTGGGACGTATATAGGCTGAGGACGAATTACACATAACGAAAATTTTACATTCTATGGCTAATGCCTATGGCTTTTGTGGGAATTAAGCTGCCTGTCCACTTACCTGTTTCATTTGAAGCAATACTGATTGGTAAATTTGAACACAATTAAAGCTTCGTTTCTCTTTTTCTCTCCAGTGCATAGATATTAGGTCCTTACTTATGAAATTGGTGTTTTGTATGGAGATTTTGGGGAATTCTGCATTTTCCATACTAAATTTTTTTCAGTTTCCTCCACAACGACAAATCCAAAGATAATATTTGGCATCTATCATCAGACAAGCTTTAAGTAATATGTGTAATATCACACTTCATAAAAATTATTTATCGTTTTTAAGTGAATGCAAATAAAATGATGTATTCGGGAGGCACTTAAAAAGAGTTGTCTCCGTGTCCAATTTTAACACAATTAAACTTACAACAAATTATCAAAACAAATCAAAAGAGCTCAAAAATATAGTCTATTTTTAGACGAGGTAATTATTTTTTAGGAATACTGCTGGATCTTTTTCCCCTTCGGTAGCGGAGTTTGAGTGGACTGTATTTTTTTGCGGTTTAAAAAAAGCTACAGCAGGCGCTTGCAATAACGCGACCTATGTGTAGGAGTTTAAAAGAGCTGCAAAGGGCAGAAAAGAAGAAGTCACAGCTCTCTAAGGACAGGAAGCAAAATGCACACTTACTTGCTTTTCTGGCGGCAGCTCCTGCGGACGCGCTAGCGGCCCAGGCTCGCTTGGCTGATGATGAGGCGGCGTAAGAACGGCAGTAACTGAGAAACCACGGCGGTAACCGACGGGCAACGGGCAGCAGAACTAGCAATTAGCAGCGGGTAACATCAGCGGGTGGCGAACAGCGGATGACTGACGGGGCGCGCCTCTTGCGCGCGTTGTTAAGCTCTTCAGTGTGCATTGCGGGTAGGGAAAGAAACATTGGGAAGGATGGCCTACGTTCAATTGCAAGTACCTGCCTTCAACTAATTAACCGGCAAATACAATCCACCAAATACTCTGAATCTTAATAGTTACAGACAAAATACTAAGAGAGAAAAAAACACCAATTTCATAGGTAAGGACCCAATATTAACTAGGTTACGCTAGATTTGTATAGCTAAATGTGGTCTTAAGGAACACAAAGCTCCTTGGACTCTCGCCTACCCCTTCGAGTAAAATGTGTAAAAGTTCAATATAGTTAAATATTTACACCTAAGTATATTGAAATTAAATTACACTTCTACGAATGGCCAATTACTACTAAAGTTGGGCAAGTCATTATTAGATTCTTTATATTCTAAATTTAAATAGGTACTTTTGAAAAATTCTCTCCAATTTATTTAGAATGACTAGTCAGTGAAAAATAGCTTGTAAAATAATTTCTATTTCTTTATCCCTTCATGTCATTCATGCTGAGACAAACAAGATTTAGACAGCGCTAATGTTATTTTGTTTCATATAATATTGTAGTGTCACAGTTACGACACGATGCCATATTGTTCGTGAGATTAATTCTTGATATTTTTCTTTAAAGCTCCAGTGGGTAGGTAGCCTATCGCCATGCATGGGATTCCATAGCCATACTTGATTTGCTATTGTGTCTGCAAACGTCATAGATTATGAGTTAGTTCTTAATAGAGATGCGCCGAATATTCGTTTTGTATTCGGTATTCGGCGTCTTCCGCATCATTTCCACTATTTGTATTCGGCCTTATTATTCGGTTTTTGTGCCGAATATATTTGGTAGTATTTTCTTAGCTAGATGACCGGGTATAGAACAGAAAGACAACTTCTTCTGTAAGATTTATGTTACTCATATCAACATTATGATTTCCTGTAGTGACACGATATGTACATGTTGTCTAAATTATTTCCGTGGGCGTGGCTGAGCAAAGTAATTGTAAACCGAATAATTCGGCCGAATTTCCGGTTCGGTAAAGTTTAAACCAAATAATATTCGGTATTCAGTTATTCGGCGAAACCAATTTTCGGCGCATCTCTAGTTCTTACCTATTTTCCAATAACTCAATTTGAACAAAACAAAGATAGCTACAGAATTTTGAAAACAAATTCATAACTATTAACTATGCAATACGCATTTAAATAGGGAGCTTTAGATCATAAGCCAACGATAAAACATAGCCTGTTGAAGTAATCCGGGTATAAATCACATGCTGGGATCGCGGGAGGGGTAAGGATAAAGACGTCTCTTCATCGATAGTTGATAAAACAGGATGAACAGAACTTAACAGAAGTTCAGTATGTAGATCTCAGAATCAATGAGATAGCGAAATCTGATTTACGAACCATATCGTCTATTTATGGGATGTTTTAGAGCAACGCCGCTTGCCGGCCGCTCGCGCTCCCTTACGAATCAAAATGTATGAATTCTTACCCCTTATTCTAAACTGTTGGTTCACGGATTCGATTCGGAAAGTCACGTCCCGTCTCGCTCTAATTCACCGCAATAAAAAGTGACAGAAGTAGGGGAATATTGGGCATTGTACCCCTCCCCTCGCCCGCGAGGGGTACAATACCCAATATTCAAAACTATTTATCATTATAACACGTTCTGTTTACCGATGTTGTCATTTTTTTAAAACACAAGCGAAGTTGTTTATATAACATGACATTGCAATTTGACGTCATTTTTATCATATTTGTGCTACAGTTCAAACAAGCTTGAAAATGAAATTTATCAAACAAAAACCTGAATTGAATTTAGAACTTATTTGTGCGACATCATCCAATGACCCAAAACGTCATGGTAGTTTACTACCTAATACAATTCGCTGTATTGTTTGCGGCCCATCAAATTGCGGCAAAACTAACTTGGTAATAAGCTTATTATTGCACAAGGATGGTCCACGTTTTCGGAACCTCTATGTCTATTCAAAATCATTATATCAACCTAAATACATATTTCTAGAAAACGTGTTAGCTATGGTTCCAGAGACATCGCTTTTTAAGTTTAATCATAATAGTGAAATAATAAGCCCACACGAAGCTTTGCCTGACTCCATTATAATGTTTGATGACGTAGCATGTGAAAATCAAAATAGCATTCGAGATTACTTTGCTATGGGACGACATAAAAATATTGATTGCTTTTATATAAATCAAACATATACAAAAGTACCGAAACAACTTGTGCGAGACAATTCAAATTTGATTGTTTTATTCAAACAAGATGAAGTAAATTTGAAACATGTTTATGACGAACACGTTGGTTCTGACATGTCATGGTCCCAGTTTCGAGAAATGTGTTCAGTTGTGTGGGATAAACCTTACAGTTATGTCGTTATAAATAAAGATTGTGAGCGGAACAATGGGTGTTATAGAATGATGTTTGATACCTTTATAAATATAGACCAATATTAAAAGAGATGATTTGGTGATTACTTATTACTCTCATTTCTGATTCAGAAGTGAATAGAATCATACCATAATGGAAAAAAAATTAAAAGAACAAATAATTAAGTCAGCAAATGCTGTGAAAAGAAAAGTTGAAATGATTAAAGATATTAAAAATACCAATAATTTAGTATTAGAAACTATATTCAAGCCTATAACAAACCCTTTAAACCAGTTAACGAAAAAAAATAATGAAGACGAACTATCAAACCATTTAGAGAACATAACTCAACCGAAAAAAATAAAACATAATGAATCCGAATTCTCATATTCGTCCAACGAAGCTTCAGATCAAACTGTTACCGAGGAGGAGGACTCTGATGGTGAAATCGATTTAAAATCTGATAAGAGACTCACTATAACACCACAAGATAAACATAATTTAAGTGAAAATTCATTCAAATCGCTTCAATCGTCACCAAATCCTTCAGTTAATAAGTATTCTACTTCAGATAACGTTAAATACAATATTCCGTTTGGAATAAGAAATGAACGTGGGAGACTAATGCTCGGAAAAACACTTGTTTATGATGAAGATGAGTATTTGAAAATCGGTAATGAAAATTTTAAAAAAACGACAGGTCTAGTGGAATTACTTTATAAAAAAACACCTCAGCTAGATGTTATCACAATTGACGACTTGAAAACCTATAAAATTCTTCTTTTAAATACTAATGCTCATAGACGAAATTTTTGTGCTAAAAAACCAATTAATAGTAATAAAGGCTTTAAGTACATGAATATTATTAGACCGTTATTTAAATTGAATAAAAATATTTGCACAAATACCGAGAGTCTTTCACAAGGCGAAGGCATTAGTCTTTTAAAAGAAGTTAAGAAGGATACAGATTTGGTTTATTGGGATGATCCGAATGAGCTAGTAGAACGTTTACAACTACTTATTGCATCCAAAGATGCAGGTAATACAGGATTAGAAAATGAGATTCTATCAATAATTGAGGAGCTATATGAAGCTGGAATCGTAAAAAAGAAAAATATAAGGTCAATTTCATTATAAATGTATGCAGTCTGTGTGTAGAACACAATTGATCAACATCGCTATGAATATAGATAAATTTGGTCATCACGTTCATAAGCGTTTACGATTTTCTGAATACCTTGATACAGTTAACAATACATTGGTGAAATCAGAAACTGGAGACTTTGATTTGAACTCTTCGAGATTAATAGGATTACTGGTTCCAGAAAGAGATGATGAAGCTGTAAATAAAGTTTATCTGGATCGACAAGTTGAAGAATTGAATAAAGAAATAAAAAAAGTTGGAATTGATGTTAAAGTGTATCTAAAAGGTCTTGAAAAGGCTGTTTTAGATAGATTTGCTTTAACATACTACAGTAAAAGTGAAATAGATCGTAAAATCCAAGTCGCGCTAAACAAAAATGAGCAAACAAAATATAGTCAATGAACTTCATAAGACAGCAAGAAGAAACTTCCAGCGCCGCAAAACGGTTATAAAAGGAATTGACGACCTATGGCAAGGAGACCTGATCGACTTTCAAAAATACGCACATTTTAATAAGGGTTATAAATACATCTTAGTAATAATCGATGCTTTGTCGAAATACGTGTGGGTAAAACCTTTAAAATCTAAAAATAAAATTGATGTTACTAGTGCTTTGGAAAATATTTTAATAGAATCCTTACGAAGTCCTTTAAATTTGCAAACGGATTCAGGAAAAGAATTTTATAACGATGTTTTTAAGCAGTTGATGAAAAAGTATAAAATTAACCATTACTCTACTTATTCTGTAAAAAAAGCAGCTATTGTTGAGAGGGTGATAAGAACATTAAAATCTAATCTATATAAGCTATTCAGCCTATATGGTAAATATGAATGGTTTGATAAACAATTGAATTCAGTTGTACAAAGCTACAATAATACTTTACATAGTACTACAAAATTTAAACCCAAAGATGTTAACATATCAAATCAAATGATAGCAAGGTCTAATATTTTGAACTCTCAATACAGCAAGACCATTCGGAAACCTGCACTACATGTAGGTGATTTTGTACGTATTAGTAAATACAAAGGAGAGTTTACAAAAGGCTATACTCCTAACTGGTCATCAGAAATCTTTGTAATTATCAAAGTTAATAACACTAGCCCTCCAACATATCAATTAGAAGATAGACGTAAACAGTTAATTTTAGGATGTTTTTATGAATATGAATTACAAAAAACAAAATTTCCTGACATATACCTCATTGAGAAAGTAATAAAGAGAAAGGGAAATAGATTTTTTGTGAAATGGTTAGGTTTAAGTAACGATGAAAATAGTTGGGTACATAAAAGTGAATTGATATCGTGATATAAATTAACGTTAAACAATACTATATAAACCAGTACACAAATATCGATGAAGGAAGGAAGTGGTATAATAAACAGTTTAATAAACAAATTACCGTTTGAGCTGCATTTACCTGGATATCAGTTTTGTGGCCCAGGAACAAAACTTGAGAAACGATTACTTAGAGGTGATCGTGGTATTAATAAATTGGATCAGGCGTGTATGTATCACGATATAGCTTATACTAACAACGATATAAACGTTCGACATAAAGCAGATCTCGAACTATTAAATATGGCTAAAAGAAGATTAAAAGCTAAAGATACTAAAAGAGGTGAAAAAGTAGCATCTTGGATTGTTAAAAATGCAATGAAAGCAAAACTTAAAACCGGTGCTGGTGTAAAATCTTTTATGAGGATTGTGAAAAAAATTCAGTCTCAGGCGAAGAAATTAAATTGTAAAGACAATCAATCTACAATAAAATATGCACATTCTGCTGCGAAAAAACTTTTAAGTAATAAGAAAGGAATACGATTGCCTCGAGTTATTCCTGTTCCAAAGACCGGTGGAATTTTACCTCTGATTCCAATTTTTGCCGGATTGTCTGCCTTGGGTTCATTAGCTGGAGGGGCAGCTGGTATAGCTAAAGCAGTAAATGATTACAAAGTGGGTCAAAAAAATCTTGAGGAGTCTAAACGACACCATAAAATGATGGAATCTGTTGCTCTTGGAAAAGGATTATATCTTAAATCTTATAAAAAAGGAAAAGGTTTATATTTGACACCTTCAAAAAACTAATTGATCGACTACCCAATCGAGCCCTCACTAATTTAGACATTTTAAAATATGCTATTGGAATTCCTTATTTTAGAGGAGTTTTTATGAGAGATACATTACCTTCAAAGCCAAGGAAGATTGAATGTGCGATATTAAATTTGGATACTTCTCATAAGACTGGAACACATTGGGTAGCATATGTAAAACAAGGAAATTATTGTGAATATTATAACAGTTTTGGTAACCTGAAACCACCTACAGAATTAATCAATTATTTAAGAGATTGTCATATTTACTATAATTTTATCCAAGAACAAAAATTTAGCACTGTAAATTGTGGACACCTTTGTTTAAATTTTTTAAAAAAATTTTGGAAAAATAATGTATATAAATCTTGAAATAAAAAAAAATATCAGAAGAACAATGTCTTTCACTGTGTCAATAACTGGGAGAGGCTCCTGTTTGACGACTAACTACTCACCTACCCTTGAATTACCAGGAGATTATGAATGCAGACTTTTATGCTTTTCTACCTTTAATTCAATTCCTAATGTAGACAAGAGGAATAACAAGTTCTATTACGGAGAAAATGAGATTATCGAAGTTCCAGAAGGCTCCTATGAGTTGCAAGACTTATGTGATTATTTAAAAACTAACATAAAAGGCACTACATTGAATATTAGTTGTAACAATAATACTCTCAAAACCAAAATTTTTTGTTCTAAGGATGTTCATTTTAACAAAAATGATTCTCTTGGTAAAATATTAGGATTTGGTATGGAATCACTAAAAGCTAATATAAATAACGAGAGTCAGTATCCAGTAAGCATTTTGTCAACAACTATTGTACGCATTGAATGTGATGTAGTAAGCGGATCATTTGTGAACGGCAAATCAAGTCACATTATTTATGAATTCGTGCCTAACGTACCACCAGGTTATCGAATAATTGAAATACCTGCGAACTTAATTTATTTCCCAGTTAATCAAAATTCAATTAGTTCTTTAACTATAAGACTTTTGGACGGTGAAAATAAAGAGATCAATTTACGTGGAGAAGAAGTACAAATATATTTACATTTTAAAAAGAAATGCTAATTTTTCATAAAAACCTGTGTACAGCTCCTAAGCGAGTCAGTTCTACAAAAACACTTAAAAAAGTAAGACCCATACAGTCGAGAAAGAAATTAACGAACAAAAATAAAGCATTCCTAAAATTAATTGGTTTGTTATGATGAGTATATTAAATGTATCCCAATCAACTGTGCATGACAACAGTGTTGAAAGTTTTGAATTTCATTCTTACAAGCCGTATGTGACAAGTTTCAACAAGAATGATGAAATACGTATACCAATAAATCAACAAGACTTATACATATTGCCCTCACAAAGCACGTTGTATGTTGAAGGCAAAGTTGATGTGTACAAGACTACTGCTACTAATCCTAAGGAAAAAGTTTCAAATGTTAATTTCATAAACAATCCGATATTGTTTTTATTTCAAGATATCAGGTACGAATTAAATGGGGTAGAAATAGACAAAATAAAAAATGCTGGTATTACTACAACGATGAAATCCTATCTTTCCTTATGTGAAAATGAATCAAAAAGTGCTCGTGTTTGGGGATGGGCAACTAATGGGACTGTGAATGATGGCACATTTTCTGTTTCTATCCCACTGAATAAAGTGTTGGGGTTTGCAGAAGACTATGAAAAAATTATATTGAACTGTAAACATGAGTTAGTGATCTTGAGGAATAATACAAATATCAATGCCTTGAAATTAAATAAAGGAGAAGTTGTGGAAGATATAAACATCACCAAAATTGTATGGCGAGTACCTCACGTGAGGGTTTCTGATCGAGAACGAATAAATCTGCTTAAACTCTTAGAAAAAGATCGTCCTATTACATTAGCATTTCGAAACTGGGACCTTTACGAATATCCGCTTTTACCTAAAACTCGGAAACACACTTGGTCAATTAAAACTTCCTCTCAGGTAGAAAAACCACGGTTTGTAATAATCGGCTTTCAAACAAATCGAAAACATGAAGCAAATGAATCTATGGCTGAGTTCGATCATTGCAATATACGAGATATAAGAGTATTCCTAAATTCTGATTATTACCCTTATGAGGGATTGAACATCAGTTTTTCGGAAGGGAGATTTTCTTTATTATACGAACAATATGCAAAATTTCAACAGTCTTATTACGGACGTCGACCAGAACCTTTGATGAGTTTAAAAGAATTTAAAGACATTGCTCCTATGTTTGTTGTGGATTGTTCAAGACAGAAAGAAAGTTTAAAAGGATCTATAGACGTCCGAGTTGAAATTGAAGCGGATCAAGAAATACCCGATCAGACAGCAGCGTATTGTCTTATTTTGAACGATTGCATATTCGAATATAAACCTTTAAGCAGCATTGTTAAAAAATTATCATGAACACTGATACAGTTATTTTAGATCTACAAGGATTTAAAAATAAAAATAATGAATTTATTGTTAAAGAGCTAGTTATTGGTACGGCTGTACATACTCAAACCTTTTTAATAAAATCACCATACTCTTATTCAACTCTAACACCTGAAGAAAGAAAACATGTTGGGTGGATAGAACGTAATCGAGGGATACGCTGGTCTGAAGGTCATGTTAACTATATAGAATTCAAAAGAATTATAAAAACTTATCTTAAAGATCGACACGTACTAGTTAAAGGTCAAGAAAAAGTGAAGTGGATGCAAGATTTATGTGGACATGAAAACATTTTAGATTTATCTGAAAAAGGTGTACCTAATTTAAAATCATTGTCTGAAATTTACTGTAACGATATTTCTCAACATAATTGTTTTAACCATGTAAAATATTGTGCTCTACGAAATGTTTTATGTATTAGAAAGTGGTGTGTCGACAATAATATTGATCTTTAATTTTAATAAAAATATTTTATTTAAATTATGTTTTATTTAAATAACAGGGTAAATTTAAAAATGCATTTTAGAATATTCCATTTATTTAACATTTAACACATTTAAATTTATTAAATTATTTTGTTATCTGCTAGGTATCAATTAAATCAAGGATATTTAACACAACAGCTAACACAATTTTTTAAATATAAAGTACAATAAACTTACTATGCGAAGATATATTGGTTCAAAGTAACGAAATAAATTGATAAAGTTTTGAAAATTATTAACATGTAATAAGTTCTATTTTAAAAACAACTTGTATAACTGTAACCACATATTTTTTTTGAAATATTGCTAATTATCCTTTCAGTTTGGTCCATTATTTCATCACCAACATTTTTCACTACGTATTGAGCACTTAATAAAATATTATAGTCATCTTGCACACAGTCACTAATTCGTTGCGATGAGTCCAAATCCACAACTTGAATTTTGATAAGTCGAATTCCTTTCTTAGGCGCACTATTAATGACAAACGAATGTGTTGGGCTATACTGTTTTGAAGATTTTGATACACTGCTCTTCCGTTTGCACTTCAATTTATGAATCTTCTTAGTAGGTTTTGTGATATTTTCTGTTAGATTATTTGTCCTTAAAAAGTACTCCGTAAACCCTTCCAATGGATTTTGCCCGCATGGTAAATCAGGATATTCCTGGGGATCCACGATAGTGCACTCATCATCTGATATGTTAGGAGAATTTTCATCGTTCGTCGTGTTCTGTAACAAAAGAAATAGTTCATTAATAACAAAGCCCCACAACAAACTAGAATATTAGGTATACAATGTATTTATTCTTCGAGATAAGGTTACTTACAGTTGTCATGTTAAATATCCTCCGATTATTGAGCCTGAAAATGTTTAAGCACGTCCGGTGTCACACCAGAATGTAGTCGTAATAAAATTAAATGTGAATTAAATTCAATAATTGCAACACGTCTATCGAGTTTGTAGGTCATGCAATTTGATACAATGTAAACAAGAAATTATTCGAGTTAGGACTTGTTCGCAATGGAGCTTGTGTTATTATTGAATAAAAATGTGTACGTAGGTACTATCAACAACAACTGAGCTTATCTATAATTAATACTTATTTTAGTACTTTAATTTATCATGTACTTATGTCTGATATGAAATTTAAGAGGAATCTATGATTTTTGAAATGTTCACTAAAACAATATTTAATTATTAAGTAACCACCGCCATCATCCTTGGCTTTGCAAATGGGTTATATGGTTAAGGTCTTTAAGGAATGAAACAAATAAAATTTGTTTTTCTAATTTATTTAAATTTAATTATTAATGTACCTTCATATATTCTGAATACAATTACATATATTTTATTAATCTTAATAATTAGTTAAACACATTCTTTTCTTTACAAATATATTAGCACTAAGTATATTTATTTTTTAAAACACAAACAATATTCCACGCGCCGTTACAAAGGTTCGAACTTAAGTATATATTTATATGCTATACTATAACGATTTATATCTAGAGCTACTCGTAAATAAATAAATAAACTAAAAATTGAATATAATTGTGTTTCCCCAAGCTGTAGTAGAAATTTTGTCTCTGGATATTAATCGTTTATCGTCATCATTACTCAGCGCTATTTTATTTACTGCACATGTGAAAATTTCGTGTTTGATTGTTTTAAATAATATATTAGTTTTACGTATAATATCATCCTTAAAAAGCGTATTTTCATAATCCACAACATCTAATTGACGGATGATATTTTTTTGCACTCCTTTGGCTCTTTTAATTGTACTGTCTATAGTTTTAATGCAATATAGCTTAGAACGAAGCCCAACAAATTCAGTTATTAATTTTCCTCCTAATTCATCTTTAAATAAACCAGGAACTTTTTTGTTCTGAATTGGTAAATGAAATACGTTTCCTGTTGGAAAATTACTTGTATCAAAGTAAGATAAGAAGTTTTCCTTCAAGTCTTTATAAAAATCATGTGTTTGTATGTAATAAACAAAACTATCAGTGTCTGTATAACACATTGTTACATTGGTGTTATAGTACGGTTTAATAACTGAATAGTGGAAGTCATACATATGACTTTTTGATAGTTCGAGAACAGTAAATCCTATGTAAATTGGTTTATTCAACAAAACCTGTTCAGGTTTTAATTGCACTGCAACTAAATTTTCAGTAAAAACAGTTGCGCTATGGAAATTTGGTCGCGCTATAAGCTGTTGAGCGCTTTTTCTCTTTTTTGTAACATTTTTATTATCTGACCACTGCTTAACCAAGTCAACTTTTACGCGTTTTTCATTATTTTCTAAAGTTTTTCCAAATACACTGTTATTTAAAAGCTTAAAAAAGTCTTGCTCAAAAGTAGAAGAACTTTTTTGTCTTAAACTAGTATTTAAATCAATGTATTCTTTTAAATACGGTCTCTGTCTGAAAGTAATAACCCTATGTATATTTTTTAAAACCAACCCATGTTTTAGACATGTTTTTAGATGTACATAATGTATTACGTACTTAAATTTGTCATATAAATTAGGAACAAGTTTACTGTTTTTTCCCCCCGGATTAATACACTTTTCAGGACAAAACGGTAAGTCATTGTGCAATTTGTGTAAATACTTAGGATATTGAAGATCGACTTCAAGTATAAAACCGAACTCGGCATTTTCCGGAATTGCATTCACATCCAAGTTATCTATTTCATATTGTTTTAAAAACCTAAAATCTGATAAAGGTAAGTATTGACACATACTATGGCCATATAAATTGTTACAATCTATATATGCTAAAAAAGAGCTAGGTTTTGAGCGATCATAATCTGATAAAAAATAATTGTTTGCTTTCGCATATCTATGTGTACAAATACATAAGCCACCTTTTACATTATCCTGTAACATGCGTATCATAGACAGATCACTGATTAACTCGAGTTGTACGCTAGTAATTAACAACATCGCATCAAAGGATAAGGACGGCGTTGTTAAATAATGAGCAGGGTCGAGCTGATAATGCTTTTTACATGTACGCCTAAAGTTTTCAAAAATATCAGTTAATAACAGTACATCGGTTTTTAAATACAAATCCGTGTAATTTCCTAGATCAGAAATTTTAAATGTTGCCCAAATCAACTGTGCATGTTGATAATCTTCTATGGTTATCTCTTGGCCCGTTAGTGAACTATGAAAACATTCCTTTTTAGGTAAAGATTTTTCTTGATAACGCTCCCAAGAATCCATATATTCATATGGATAAATTCCTTTGCGAGTCAATAACTTAAATTTTTTTTCATTAGGGTAAAAACTCTTTAAATGCTCGAATTGTTCTGTTTTTAAAGTATCAGCCAATTGGCTTAAGCTGGTTCCTAAGAATTTGAATGAGTCAACAAACCGAAGTTGAAAACACTGATTATTTGAAACTGGTACGAATTTAGTAAATGAAATATAATTCTCCTTTGATTTAGGAATTATTTTTATATCACCAGGTACTTCACCTAAAGCTTTAATAAATAAATGGCAATCGTAGCCAGCTAAATTATGGAAAAATATTGGTACAAACGAAGGGCGTTTAAATTGTAAATTACATTGTGGATGTGCCGGCCCACGGTAAATTCCACTTACATGATTGTGATCACGAACTCTATCAGAAAAAACAAAATTGGGACAGATATGACAGAAAACAGAGTTATTAAAATTTGTTTTGTCTTCCTCGGTAAATATCATGGGAGTATTTTCACTTAGTTTTTCATATATTTTTTGGACCTCTTTTATTATACATTCGACAAAACGTTCAACGCAATCCGGTCCGCGGTGAGTAACAAGACGGTTGTAGCTAGGATCATCACAGCAAACGATATAATAGGCAAACGCAACAGGCACATGATGATTTAAAATGTTAGTATTGGAACCGGTCAAACCGTTGGTATCGGAATTAGTTTGCAGCATTGATTCAAAATCTGCATAGATACAAAACGGTACGTTTTGTTTGCGATCAAAATTTTTGAATTGAAGTATCGAACCTTCATCTGGCAACACAGTTACTACACCGCTACACAAATGATTATCAACTTCCTCAGGGCTATTGAAAGATAAAAGACAAAAATCACAGAAATACATTTTTCCATGATGAGCAGTTATTTGACTTCTAAAAAGACGGGAACAATCTTTTATCAAACAATAGTGAGCAGTATCACAATTTTCTAACAACAACAAATGTATAATTTTAATATTACATTTATTATCAATATCTGATTTATATAAGGGACCGATTATAACTTTGTTATTTTTCAGTCCATAAATTATTAGTTTTATTTTTGGATTATTATTTTCAAACATCTTTATATCTTGAAAGGTAACAGGAAAGCGCATTCCAGAAGTATTTAATACTTCACGATAATTAGGGTATGATGAAACCCTTTCCGGGTGACTCTTTGCTGGATATAGAGCTGCAGTCACGCACCATAAAAAACAGCACTGATCTTTATTAACGATGTTTAGACATGCTTTTTTTAATTGAATTGATTTAGGCAGCGGGATAAAACTCGATCCTCTCAATGGTTGATATTTGTTAAGATTAACCTCAATGTACAAATTATTCAAAAATGTCCATCCGCTATCGCGATGTTCAAAGTCCTCAAGACTTTTTTTAAAACCATTTATTAACTCATTATATAAGTTTTCAAAGTCATAATTAGAATACAATATTTTATTTTTCGTTCCAAACGATTTAATCTCTTGGGAATTATCTTTAAATTGTAAAAAAGTTGCAAATAGTTCGAAATTTACTTTAGCACATATATGTGTACTGAGAAATTCGTCTAAAAGTGAATTTAATTTTTCACGTATTTCATGTAAAAATCTATCTACTGATGATTGTTGTAAGTCATTTATAGCTATTATCTTATATGTTATTATACGATTACGAAATGCGGATGTTACGATTTCTACACCTTCGCTATGTGTTATTGAGTGAACATTATGCTTGTGCATATTACTTCTCAAGTGTCCCACCCATGATTTACTTTCGACAGATAAATTACACTGAGTACAAAACGGCATTTTATTTAATATATTATCAGATCTATAATAACACTATAACGATGTACCTACCCACCTACTAAAATGAGAAATATTAAAAAATTATAGATTAAAAACTTTTTATATCTATTATATTATAAAATAACTTATAAATGTTATAATATATATTATTAATTAATTTTGTCCAAGTAGTGCACGGGTTCACTGTCCTCGAACACCGCCCAAGACTTGCCGAGGTAAGCTTGCAGCCCCTCCCAAGATGGTGATGAGTCGTCGCACTGCAGCTTGACGCTCAGCAGTAAAACAATTAGAGAATGGGTGACTAACCCAATCGAATTGATGAAAATAATAAATTAAAATTTCTTCGGTGTCGGGTTTTTATGTAGAAAGAACTGCTATTGTCATCAAAAACACATAAAACGGTCAAGCGCGAAATAAAATATTAAAATTATTTTAATGACTTAAATTTGTTTAAGTTACTAATAATACTATCAATCCAACCCACTTGCTGTAGTGGTGCGTGTGTTTGTCTTAAATACCAGGGTCCTGGGTTCATTTCCCGATCAGAACAATTTAGGTAACAACCTTTTCTTAATTATCTAGGGTCTAGGTGTGCTAAGCGACGTCCACAGCAAAAAGAAAACGTAGTTTAGTATCTCGTATCACAGGAATGTGTATTCCTTATTATGAGGTCAAAACTATCAGTGTGTTGTCAGGTGCATAATTTATTTAGATGTCTCAATCATAGATAATGTACTTACTAAATTACATCTGAATTTGTTCAATCGAATCCACAAACTATGATCCCTACGTAAAACATAATATAATACTCTTTTATTTGTTTTGATCTATTTATAGAATTAACTAATATGTACAACATGAGTGCAATAAAGAAATTGAATTTGAATTTAATTAAAGTTTTAATCTATGTATATACCTTTAATGCAGAAAACTTTATTAGTTTCATATGAATAATAAATAATAATTTGAACAAACAAAACCAGGTACAATTATTATACTTCATAATTTTCTATGTCATTGCTTATTACAATTGACAAATAAATCATGTAACACTATTGGTTTACAACTTTCATTCTTATTAATAGAGAAATACGATGATTATATGTTGAATGTGTGTTGTTAATTAGTTTGTTTCGAGTTTTCAACACATGTTTTGGTATTATTTTATAAAATGTTCCATAACAAAACACTCATATCCGCTATTGGGAAATTGCTGTATAGACAATTTAAATGTTTAGTGATGTTCTATTAACGTTGTAAATTATCAATGTTTGCGTTAATGCAATATTAATAACAGCACGTACACATTCTTGTTGATTCAAATAAATATTTTCGATTGGAATTATTAATAACACACACACATACACACAGTCACCACTTGAATATTTGTTGTTTTTTGATTATTTATTAGATTACGTTTTCATGGTCGTATAATAATTTTTTTTATTACCAATCAATTACCAATACTTTGCAATAATACAAAATAGACACTATGAATATTACTCAATATTTCAATACATGAATAATTGTAAGTGATTAAATTATAATATGTCGGGTGCCTTTCAAAATAGCTAATAAAGCTTAATTAACATTAGCTATAACCGTTGTTTCAATAACGCTCACGGTAACAGACCACATTTACCTCATCTCTAACATAGTCTAAGAGCTAAATTATAGTAACTCATGGGAAAACATTCTTTGGAATATTTTAGCTTTATTTAAGACGAAAGTTTACAATAAGGAATTTAGTTAGGTACATTTTATAATGTTAACTATTATGTAACTGTAGAAACATACATAGAGTAAAATCATTTTTACTTGGTTTTATCAAGACTAAAATATGTTTGCTATATTACATTAAGATATACATTTGTACATAAATTTATTTTTTAATTAGATAATGTATTGAATGATTCTTCTAGATTGTATAGGTATCTTACATAATTATTTTACAGTGTGACTAGGATTTTTTAGCTTAACTATTTTATTACATTTGTTTTGCAAATTTATTTATTTACAATAGATAAAATGTATTTGAAATAAAAAAAAATTGCATCAAAAATGTATTCCCATGACAAAAAAGTAAATTACTCTATCATACTCTTTAGACATGATAGTCCGCGTCATGTTAAGTTTTCGTGGGTATTGGTGACTATCATCTTATGATCACCACGAGGTCGGTGATTTAACTTTGCTTTTGAAATACAGTGAATTAGTAGACGAATAGATTTTAATTTCAATAAAGTTACGGCTCTAGGACTAATTACATTCATATTTGCAACATCAGCTATTTGCTGCGTCGCCAACTTGCTACGTTCGGCTCGGTCATTTTGCACCATTTACAGATAAGTGGTTATGAGTGTTCCGTAAAACCACATGGCACGTTGCATTGCCTACATGTGATTGATAATGACTATAATTTTCATGAAGTAAGTGCTTAAACCTGAACTAAAATGTGAAGACGCTAACCATGTAAGTAAACTATTGAAATAGTTGGTTTTTATTTTGGTACATTAATTAAATAATTGATTTTCATATATGCAAATAGTTACATTAGCGACAAAAACTTAAAAATATAGTAAAATAAAAAAATTGTAAAATCATTATGAACCAAGTATACTTATATATTTTTTTCATAATTTTATGAGTTAATAATTGCTATAAGTTTATCTTTCTTAACAATTTATTCAAAGTAAGTAAATAAATAATGTCAAAATACAAAAATAATAAAATTATTTTTCATTATTTTCCAAGTGCTATTAATCCCATGCTGGTTCTATGTTCAAAGACTTTTGAGCTATAAATTTTTAATACATATTATTTAATAAATATTGTTAATATTTTCTTGATTATTAATTTACTAAAGTATCAATATACTAACATTAACATCTCTTGTTACAGATAACCTGAAATTGTTCGCTGCGATATAATCACCAAGGGTTTTATTTTCACTTCGTTCAGACTTCATAATGTCTTAGTTTGTAAGTGTTTACCTGTACTAATTAAGTTATGACTGTATTCATGTAAATCAGAGTTCAGGGTTCTAGTCTCAGTCGGAGCAGATTTTGTATAATATTTTTTTTCTTAATATGTTCATTCAAGTTAATTTTGAAATTTAAGTAATATTAGTAATTAAAATAAATTTATATTATGATACTTAATTTAGGTTATAGATTTTTGTATAATTAGTGTCATAATATTCATAGATTATTTTTACCTCTTCAATGCGAACTTTTATTTAAAGTGATGTATTTTCTTTTCTAGGGCTATGACTGAAGATTAATGGACCGTGCTGCTTTATCGTTCTACAAGAAGAAAGCAATGTTAGCAAGCATATTCATGAGATCAACTAATTTATAATAAAAATGAAATAGTTGTCTTAAAATCAAATACTTTTGAGGAAGTATTTGCTAGCCGAGTTAAAATGATAATGTAGGCTACAATATATTGCTAATGGAATATATTGTACCTGAGGTATTGTGGTAAGGTTTTGCAAAAAAAAGGTAATCTTTATTAAAAAAAGGTAATCTTTATTAAAAAAAGGTAAGTTAGACATTTGAGAGTATTTCGTTCTTTAGATAGCTAGAAAATTTGTTTCTTTCATTCTTGATGTAGGTAGATAGGAGTCTATTCGGTGCGTGATCTTACCCACGGGCTCGCAGGAAGTTACTTACCACGGGGCTTCCAGCCGAATAGTTTAGGTATAGGTAGTCTGTTCAGTGCGTGATCTTACCCACGGGCTCGCAGGAAGTTACTTACCATGGGGCTTCCAACTGAACAGTTTAGGAGTCTATTCGGTGCGAGATCTTACCCACGGGCTCGCAGGAAGTTACTTACCACGGGGCTTCCAGCCGAATAGTTTAGGTAGTCTGTTCAGTGCGTGATCTTACCCACGGGCTCGCAGGAAGTTACTTACCTCGGGGCTTCCAGCTGAATAGTTTAGGTAATCTGTTCAGTGCGTGATCTTACCCACGGACTCGCAGGAAGTTACTTATCATGGGGCTTCCAGCTGAACAGTTTAGGAGTCTATTCGGTGCGAGATCTTACCCACGGGCTCGCAGGAAGTTACTTACCACGGGGCTTCCACCCGAATAGTTTAGGTAGTCTGTTCAGTGCGTGATCTTACCCACGGGCTCGCAGGAAGTTACTTATCATGGGGCTTCCAGCTGAACAGTTTAGGAGTATATTCGGTGCGAGATCTTACCCACGGGCTCGCGGGAAGTTATTTACCAAATCAAACCGTAATAACAACTTTCGGTAAACAGAACGTGTTATAATGATAAATAGTTTTGAATATTGGGTATTGTACCCCTCGCGGGCGAGGGGAGGGGTACAATGCCCAATATTCCCCTACTGACAGATATACAGATTCCGTGATTCGTTTAGTTTCCGACAGTTTAGAATAAAGGGGCTGGCCGGACGTTGCTCTGAAACCACCCTTAGATTTACTAATAATAGCACTTGTTTTTTCAACTCTTCTCATTCGAAGCGCCGCGGGTTACGAACTTAATGCGGTACAGATACCGCAGACCCAAACACGTCTGCACAGACGCTCCCGATCCACGCTGTCCGAAACGATCGGCCCACTTTGGTCCCGAACCGTATATCTGGCGCACATGCCCTAGTAATTAGCTAAGGCAGCGCCGCACCTCTCCCTTTCCTGAGGGAGCAGTACTCAGGTTAACCAAATCAAATCAAAAATAATTTTATTTCATAGGCCAAGTTCGTCACTTAAAATCGTCAACATTTTACATTATTATGCATTTTACAAATAAATAGTTTATTATAAATTATTTTAAAATTACAGTATTAAATCAAACCATTGTATTAAACTTCATTACCGCGAGCGCTTGTAACAAGTACATCCACAGGACAGTACAAGTACATCGTTGACTGTGGTTGTAATCGATATAAGCGGCTGGATTCCGAGAGTAAGGCTTTTCATGACAAGAACCCGGCAAGAAACTCATGAGCCACTTTTTTAAATCATAAAATTTTTGTCACTTTTAAATATATTTTTACTTTATTTCTTAATTCCTATAAGTCCATCAAAATAACATGCATAAGATAACAGTAGTACATAACTATTTCCACACCATTTTATCTTCTAGATAATCTTGAATTTTATAATAGCCCTTGTTCATTAAAGTTTTTTTTAATATAAGGTATAAATTTATGAAAAGGCAGTTCTGTTATGCTTTACCAAGGCTGTAAAAGCTAAAAGCACAGATGGTGTTTAGTCGGTAAGAGTCCGACATAACCCCCGGCCGGCCAACGGTATCCAGAGAGGGATTCACCACCTCCTCCCCCCCATGGGGAGGTAAAGACCTTTCTTCTAAGGAACCAAAAAAATCATCTCTCCTAACAGGGAATCGAACTATGTTGTTTTGTATGTTAATTGTTGGTGGTGCTGGTAATTCAAAAGTTAAAAGAAACACGTTTTGAAAGTTAAAATATACAAATACCTAATTCAATAAGGAATATTAAATAATATATACATTTTAAATACAATAAATACAACATACAATGCAATTAACGTGATTCTTAGCTGGAGGAGGAAATTAAACAACATTAAATTTCAATATGGCGGTCCTAATTGTAATGGCTTCATTAGGGTTGACCAAATTATTTTAATCATTACCTTCTGCTGTTATAACAGCATATTATAAAAGAAATATAATTAAAAACATTTTTGCATGCATACCATTGTGCTCACATCCCACTGATGAACCCACGTAGAGAAACACGCGAGTATTGTGGGCCATAACACCACGCTTACCTTGGTTAGATACGATTGTCATAACAACAACTTCTCAAGTCTTTGTCCATACAGATAGATTTCCCAGCAATGCAAAATGAATACCCAAATCGCTATATCAGACAATATAACACATTACGAATTTACTATAAACTTCTAGGTCCGTCCTCAGCTTCTATATGTCCCACTACTGGGTATAGGACATCCTCATGGAGAAACACATAAAGAATGGAATATGTGTATTAAATATTTTTGTCCGTCATCTAGTATCCGTAACACACGCAGCATTTAGTTGCTTAAAATGGGACTTGTTGATTGGTGTGAATGTCTGAGGATATTTATTTATTTCATATGGGCCATAATACAACCATGCTGGCCCAATGCGGGTTGGTGGGTTAACGGTTGCAAAAGCGACCGGGACCAACGGCTTACATGTCGAAGCACGAATGAGTTCGAGTTCACAAAGTTTTGGTCACCCATCAACAACTGACCACAGCGAATGTAGCTTTGTTTTCGAAATCGAAAGCCAAAGCGCACTAACCACTACGTCACCGAGCTCCTCAAACTATTAGGTATAAAATTTATTACAATCTATCTTTGTTAAGAAAAGAATTCAATATTACTGTCAATAAGTTAAGCCCCGTAAAACACAAGCCTCGCCGTCAGCCCTAGTTATGAAGCACCAAGATTTGTTCAGGGGGGGAGGGGGGGAGATAGCGGCGCGAACAAAGAAGTGAGAATTATTGCTTCCTTTGTGTTTTCGGACCAGTGATAAGCTTTATTACTTCATCTCGCATTAAATAGAAGTAAAAAGGCGAATACATTCTATTTAGGTTGGAAGACTTCGAGATTTATTAATTTAATAACTGGCAACATTTCTTTCCTTCTGAAAGCGGCTGAAAGACTTTATTCCAGGTTAGGAAAAGTTGGTGAAAAAGTTGGTGCTATTAAAAGACACCACTGCAAATAGATTTGTCAAAATAGGCTTTTAAATAAATAGTAAAGGTATTGCATATTATCTAAAAATAAAAGCAGATAACTTAAGAAATAATTTTATATTTATTGTATACTTGTGGCTTTCCGCGGTTTCACCCGCACGGTCCCCGTTCCCATGGGAATATCGGGATAGAAAGTAGCCTATGTCCTTTCTCAAGCGGTAGACTATCTGTGTACCAAATTCGATTAAATCGGTTCAGTAGTTTTGACGTTAAAGCGAGACCGATAGACAGCTGATAGACAGACAGATTCTTTTGCATTTGTAATATTAGTATAGGTAGGTATTGCCGTATTAGATAGAATATTGCGATTTCAGCGATATGTTGCTCAATATCGACTTTTAGTGGTGCTAAAAAAGAGCCTAACGAAGAAAGAAAAATGGCTACGGTTATTACTACGATTTTGCTACGCCGTAGCATCTCTAAATATTGGGTCCTTACCTATGAAATTGGTGTTTTATTCTGTCTTAGCAATTTGTCCGTAACTATTAAGTTTCAGAACATTCTTATAAAATAATTGCCTCTTCTAAAAATAGACCATATATTTGAGCTCGTATTATTTAATTCGATAATTTTTTGTAAGTTTAATTGTGTTAAAATTAGACACAAAGACAATTATTTTTAACTGCCTCCCGAATACATCATTTGATTTGCATTAACATAAAAACGATGAATAATTTTTATCAAGCGTGTTCACACACATATTGCTAAAGCTTGTCTAATGATACATGCCAAATATTATTATCTCTGGATTTGTCGTTGTGAAGAAAACTGATAAAATGTTAGTATGTAAAATACAGACATCCCCAAAATCTCCATACAAAACACCAATTTCATAGGTAAGGACCTAATAGTTTGTTACTGTGGCGCATGATTGTTTTTAAGAAGTGGCTGTGTATTAGCACCTGACAATTGTGAATTAGCACCTGACATTAGAACAAATAAAAAAATTTACAATTTACTTCCACACGCCATTAGTAAGATTCTGTACTATGTTTTTCTGTAATAATAATAAAGATATATGTATCTTATGTCGATAAAGTTTGCGGTCGGCCGATAAAGTTTTTTTTGGGAAATGTTTTATAAAAAAAAAATTATAAACAGTTGTTGAAAAATTAAAAGTATAAATATTCTATATTTATATGATAAAGGTAAATCATTACTCTTACGTATTTAGTATACGTTCACAAAGGCCGGCTCGAAAAGGAGAGCATTTTTTTTCCTGCCCTGTTCTCAATTCTATTTGGGGTCACACGCAACATTTCTTCTTCTTCCACTCTCTTCTATCACTCGCCAAGTCAACACTCTTTTCTTTTTTGAGAGGTTGTCCAGGGCCGGTGAGGCCCTGAATAGATCTATTGTGACTGCCCCTACCTGCTTACAGAACTTCCCCAACTCCAACGCTGATCATGTAGTCACCGATGGTCCTAGGTCAACGCTCACTCCCATCCTCATCATATCATCATTTACACAATCCATCCATCTTTTATTTGGTCTCCCTACATGCCCATCTATACATATAATAAGTGTAGAAGTCGAATCAAAAATCCAAGTTTGGCACTTAAAATCGTCAACATTTTACATATTATGCATTTTACAAAATAAATTACTTATTATAAATTATTTTAAAATTAGAGTATTTAACCAAGTATTAAAGTTCATTACCGTGAGAGCTTGTAGCAATGTTGAATGTCTGTACATACAAAAAAATATATTAAAACATAGCCAGGCGAATGTAAAAAGAGGAAAAATACCAAAAAAATCTCCGAAATGTCTGGACCGATTTAAATGAAATTTTGCATTATGATACCTTATATCCAACAACTTAGGATAACAACTTAGATACTTTTTATTCCGGAAAATTAAAGGGTTTCCGTGGGATAGTTAAAAAACCATAGAAACCGCGAACGAAGTCGCGGGCAACAGCTAATCTATCATATTAGGTCCTTACTTATGAAATTGGTGTTTTGGGGAATTCTGCATTTTCCATACTAAAATTTTTTCAGTTTTCTTCACAACGACAAATCCAAAGATAAAAATATTTGGCATCTATTATTAGACAATCTTTAGTAATATGTGTAATATCACATTTCATAAAAAATATTTATCGTTTTTAAGTGAATGCAAATAAAATGATGTATTCGGGAGGCACTTAAAAAGAGTTTTCTCCGTGTCCAATTTTAACACAATTAAACTTACAACAAATTATCAAAACAAATCAAAGGAGCTCAGAAATATAGTCTATTTTTAGACGATGTAATTATTTTTTAGGAATACTCTGAATCTTAATAGTTACAGACTAAATACTAAGAGAGAAAAAAACACCAATTTCATAGGTAAGGACCCAATATTTAACTATCATATTTCACTAGCGTTAGAATATGCTCTCAAGGAGGACTATTACATAGTTTCAGCTGTATTAGATGTTTTAAATAAAGAAATTGCGGCTTGTATAATATCATTTTATTATACAAGCCGTATTTTTTTTCTGTGCATTTCATAAAAGTATCACAAAAATAATGTACTTACCTTTCCCTACACGAAGCAGTTTCATATCTCCGCCAAGAAACCCAAATAAAGTAATCTGTAGGGTAATAGGAAGTGTTGCCAGCTGTTGCTAAACATCTCGGCGATAATTGCCACAATAATACGCGGCTCGCTCCGTTAGCAAAAATTCGCGTTAATGTAATTAGTAAGTGACGACAGAACGCTTATGAACGCCATTTTAAGTCGAATAGGACATAAAAGTCAGAACGAATCCAACATAATAAAAGCGGGAAAATGTATGTTTTAATTAATTATCCCCTTCCCCCCTTGGATCTGATACAGCTTAGACGTGTCCTCTGTGCCAGAATAATATTTAATTTAATTCGTAAAATTGTGAGAAAATGAAGTGTTAAATCCGTGCGACTACCAGGAGTGCATAAATCGAAGTAGCCACAGGGACCCGTGCGAGCAGAAAGAGACCACACGAATCAGGAAGAGATAAGTACACACTGCTTGCGCACGCATGTCACTAGCTATAACTCCTAACCAATAACCTGCGCCGCCCGGAAGGAATTCGCTTCAGCGCCGCCTCCTAGCGCCGCCCTATCCCCGCCGCTAAGCCTCGCGCCTGCGCCTGCGCAAGCCACGCCCCTGACGCTTCAACTGTCCGTCGGAACATTTAGGCCTAGATTGACTCGTAAAAATGTCGGTTCAACATTCACCGCCGCGTTGCGAAACAATCTCTCTGCCTGTTAACAAATCTAATTTGGACCATTACAATTCAGATTCGGCACTCAATATCTCAAGCAGCAAACAATCGGAGGAACATTACTTCAACATCATCAAGCGTCATAAACGTAATTTTGATGAAGTTGCGGGTGAAAAACCAGCCACTTTCTCAGAGATACAGGAAATATTTGATATGAAGTTTGAAGCACTAAATAGCACTCTAATGACTATACTTAACAAAAATTTGGAAATACAGAACACAATTGATAATATGTCATTAAAGCAGGAAAATTTACTATCCAAAATAACTATGCTGGAACAAGAAAATTCAGACTTCAAAAACAAAATGTCCATTCTTGAAAACAAAGTCGAATCATTAGAAAGACACAAAAATATCACTACAATGGAAATTCGTAACATACCAAAATTCAATGACGAAAAAAAGGGAACATTACTGAGCTTGGTTGAAAACATTTCGTCATGTATAGGTATGGAAAGGCCGGTTGAAGAGTCCAACATTTACAACATATATAGAAGCAAGTCTGAGACCATCGTGGTGACGCTCACATCGGCAGTTCACAGAAATTCGTTTTTATCAAACTATAAGGCATACAACAGGTCCAAGAGGCAACAAAGGGAACCATCACTCAACACAGAGGTACTTAAGATTCCAGGACCACCTCGACCAGTTTATATCTCGGAGTCTCTGACTTCGAACGCAAGATACTTATTTTATAAAGCACGTGAAGCTGTCAAGAGCAATAAAATATTAGCGGCCTGGACCTCTTCTGGTACAGTGTATGCGAAAAAAGAAGAAACCAGTAAACCTACCCCTATTAAGCAGGAAACTGACCTTCAGTCCTTGCTGTGACTAGCCTCCAGGACTTACACGGGCCAAATCAGGGATGAAAGGTTAACTTCCCTGCGCCAAATAATTGTCCTACTATTATTATATTTACAAGTCTTTTTATACATTACAATGCATGATGAATGTTACTCAGGGTCCATTTTTGTCTACTTTATATTGTATCCAACAACTAAAACTACAATAACAGGTTATATTCAACTCACTAATCATACTTATACTCACCATAACACACACTATTCACTCTTAAGCTTCACTATACTAATACACAACATACTGAACACACATCAATACACATATCTCAAAACAAGTAAAACAAGGGTAGCTCAAATTCAGGTCTCCATTCAAACACCAATTCACTTTTTATTATGCTGTCATATGGTTTTCATGACAGCTTCAACTATTATATTAATACTTTCTTACTAGTATTAAGTTACTAATGGATAATATTGAAGCGGTAGCTCTGGATTTGGACTCCCTACAGATTGCGAAAGTGGTAGAATGCAACTCACATAGTATCACAAACCACATATCATACAACAACCAAACGCTAAACGTTATTTCTCAGAACATACGCAGTATCAACTGCAACATGGCCGGGTTTACCTCTCTGTTACAACAAACAAAGATCCCATGGGATATTATAGTTTTATCAGAATGTTGGCTACCTTCCAATAAACAAATCTTACACCTTGATCACTACCTATACGCTTCCACTACACGAAATAATACACAAAATGAGGGTGTAGTAATATATTATAACAAAAACCTAAAAGTCACAATAGAGGAACCAGATATATTGGATGCTAACTGCCTTTTACTCAAGATAAACAATACAACATGTATAATGGGAATATACAGACCTCCAGCCCAAAGGGATATCACCAATTTCTTAAACACATTGGATCAGACCATCTCACAACTCAAAGGCTTTCAGAATATTATCCTTTGTGGGGACATTAATATAGATCTAGTCCCAAACAATCCTACCAAGCGGCAACACGAATACCTAAACATGCTGTCCTCACATGGTATGCTTTCATGTCACTTCTTACCTACTCATGGCCGCACATGCTATGATCACGTAATACTTAAATCAAAACGGGACGCTACATGTCTAGTGCTGGAAACCACTATAACTGACCACTTTACTGTTGCACTTAGCCTAAACCTGAACCAAATTCTCCCCTTTGACAACAAAACAAAACACAAAATCGACACTAATGACCTTGACACTACAATACAACAACTTGACTTTGAACCTGCACTGACCTCTACCGACCCTAACATAGCTACCGATATCTTTATTAAAAATATCTCGACTGCCATTAAGGACTGTACTAAAGAAATTAAAACCCCAAAAAGAAAACTAATCCATAAACCTTGGATAACCAAAGGTCTATTGCGCTGCATTAAAAACAGAGATAACTTATATAAAAAACATAAAAAGGACCCCGGAAACGAAGTTATTGCTTTAACCTACAAACGCTACAGAAACTACTGCACGTTCATATTAAAAAAAGTTAGGAGAATGTATGAAAAATCACAAATTGATAGGGCAAAAGAAAACCCAAAACAGCTCTGGCAAACAATCAAAGATATTAACGGCATTAAACGACCACAAGACCATTCACAAAATTTATTGGAGGAAAAACACGCCATGGACAGTATCAACGACATCAACACTTATTTTGCTTCAATCGGAAAGCTGCTCTCAGACCAAATCCCCCCTCCAAGTCCAGTACAAAACGTGCCCTGCATAAACAGTCACTCTAGACTGTCGCCAGGACATAGTCTAATGATGGCTCCCGTTCAGGAGGACGAAATCCATCAGTTGATAATTGGCCTTAAAGACAAAAGTGCAATGGGATCTGACCAAATTCCTAGCTGGATTATAAAGAGATACGCTAACATATTGTTGAAACCAATCACTCATATTTGCAATCTATCAATTATGCATGGCGTTTTTCCTTCAGCACTCAAAACGGCTATTATAAAACCTATCCACAAGAGTGGAGAAAAGAGCACAGTAGATAACTACCGTCCCATCTCCATCCTACCAGTATTATCTAAGATCTTGGAAAAAATAATGAACAAACGTCTTATTCAGTTTCTAGAGTCCAACAAACTATTAGCACCAAGTCAGTATGGATTCCGAGCCGGTAAGTCAACCAGAGATGCAGTACAGGAAATAATCACCAACATCATATCCTCTTTAGATACAAAGAAAAAATGCTTGGTATTATTCCTTGACCTAAAGAAAGCATTCGATACAGTATCCATCCCTCGCTTACTGGACAAGCTAGAGAGTATGGGAGTCCGGGGAGTAGCCCATTCTCTATTCAGAGACTTCCTTAGCCATAGGAAACAAAGAACTAAAATAGGGAAATGGACTAGTGACGAAGTAGATATCACATGCGGTCTGCCACAAGGCAGCTGTATCTCGCCCACTCTCTTTTTAATTTATGTCAATAGCTTATGTCGAGTCCAGCCAGAGGGAGGTAAAATTGTTGCCTTCGCAGACGATACTGCACTCTTCTTCACAGGTAATAATTGGGAAGAAACTTTCCTTAGGGCCCAAAAAGGCTTACAATTGACGAACGACTGGCTCACCAGGAACCGACTTACGCTAAATACTAGTAAAACCAAATACATTACATTCTCTCTCAAAACAAACCGTCAACCACCACCCACATACAATATAACTGTCCACATCTGTAAAAATCCCACCCAAACTTGTAATTGCTCCAAACTAGAAAGAGTGGCTTATCTCAAATACCTAGGAGTAATTATAGACCAAACCCTTACCTTTAAACATCATATTGAATCGTTAACATCAAGGCTACGCAAACTTATTTATATTTTCAAAACCCTTAGGCACATTTGCAACCGCAACATTATACTGATGGTGTATAACGCTCTGTGTCAGTCGCTTGTCAATTACTGTATCACCTCTTGGGGCGGAGTAGCCAAAACAAATCTACTCGAAGTAGAAAGAGCCCAAAGATGCATCTTAAAGGTAGCTGCAGGCCTCCCCTTTCGTTACCCAACAGATGAGCTATACAAGCGCTGGAGTGTACTCACCATCAGACAATCCTACATACTTTATACTACTCTCTTGCAACACTCCCTCACTCCGTATGATCCAAACAAACTAACGGACAGGCGACGGAACAGAACAGTTTGCGTAATCCCCCAAACAAACACAGCTACTGCTGCTTCGTTCTTTTCTTACCGTGGACCGTGCCTATATAACAAATTGAACAGACTCCTAAATATATACCCCCTCCACAAACACAGTTGCAAAAAAACAATCACGCATTACTTAAAAACTTTAGACTATACAACCACTGAAAATCTACTTCAACCTAACATTTGACCCCAAACACCATGCAATCTATTTACCACTCACACATACTTACAACCCTCACATACACGCACACACCACAACTCAATTACCAAACAAAACATAACACACACAGATACAATAACTACACTTACTCTCTAGTTATGATGTAACAGCCAACACAATATAACATAATATAAGAAAAATAGTTTTAAATTTGGGTATAAACTTAGTCAGTAAGCTACGGTGAATGTAATAAGTTAAAGTTAATGATAATGTTAGATATTGGGCACTTACAACCTTAAATAGTCATAAAATCAAAACCAAGATATCTTTATTGTAACATTGCAATAATCGCATAAATATTGTACACAATGACTATAACATGTACTCCATGGGAGGGGCCTAGTTACCTGTAGTACAGGCCTCTGAGGAGACCTTTTCAGGGACTAGACTCTTCACAAAGTCTACAAGTATGGGTCCAAAGGATAGCCAAATAACATTTATAAAATGCTACTTAGTAATTAAGAACTCCTTTATATTACTTTCTCCTTTACTTATTGTGAAGAGTAAATAAAGAATTATTATTATTATTAATTATGATCCTGTTTACTTAGGGTTGCCAAAACTGGTGAGAATTTAAATTTATCTTTCTCTACAATGATTTTGTGTCACAATTTGCCTAGCAAATCGTATGAGGTACACATAGGGATTTCACAGCCTATAGTCAGTTTAGCAATAGTTACTCATGCGTCATGCGTTGCCTACGATGTAAACATTAGGCAAAACATTATGTTGACAGCATAGAAACAACCCTAAGCAATTTTCAAAATCATAATTTTGTCCCCAAAAAACCACCTCTTTTACCATGTTTCTCCCACCATAACAAGTAATTGTAATTTATTGAAAACCATATAAAAAGCCAACCATTACAGCCCATAGGTCTACGTGTGTCTCTCCAGGAAGACCTGTGCCCAATAGTTGTGCCTGCTTTTCAGGGATAGAGACGTGATGGTGTTATATAATAATAATAATAATAATAATAATAGTTTATTGCACAAAAAACGTTACATTTGTGACATTCAAAAATACAATCTGAACAGAAATTATAGTGCAGTTACAGAAAGCAGTACTATTACATTTAGGCAGAGGTCCCCAAACTAGGCTAAGCCTGTATCTTGGCGAACCATAAACATTATTTTATTTACTGCATCGGAAAATGTTAAAATACTTAAATACAAAGAGGTGAGACCTTTACTATACAAACTACTTTTTTAGAAAATTATAAAAAACATGAGATTATTTGGTTATGAGAAACTAATCAGCAACGTAGGACTTCCTCCGTGGAGGTATAGTCAAGTGATAACAGCCAGGTTGTTAGAATCTTTTTTGCCTTATAAACAGAGCAAGATACTACACTGCAACACCGTATAACCGCATTGTAGACTCGCGCTTGGATGAAGTCACCAAATCTTCCAGCAAATGCCGAGTTTATAGTTGGGGTCGGTAATCTAAATACTCGTTTTCTAAGGAGTGACTCGTAATATTCGGAAGAGAGAAGACGTTGATGGGCAATGAGTGAAATTCTGAGGATAAATAACTGACGAACTGATAATACTTGTGCTCTATTATAAAGATCAACTGTTGGGTATCGATAAGGTAACCTAAACATTATCTTTAATACAGATCTGTTGGCACGTTCCGCAACTAACAGGGTCGTTTTAGCAGCGGCACCCCACACTGAGACACAGTAAGCAATTAAGGATTGGCAGAGAGCTTTATAGATAATAACAAGTAACTTATCGTCGGCCACATGCCTTAATTTCCGAAATATACCAGATATCTTTCTGATTCGCTTGGCCAGTTTCTGGATATGACATTTAAAGTTTAGATGCTCGTCGATTATTATTCCAAGATATTTTAATGAGTCAGTTCGGTCAATAAGATTACAACTGCAGTTGATCGAGGAGATGAAATCACAGCTATGGATTCTGATTTGATTAACGTAACTAGGGTTGGATATTGCGGTTTTATGAAAGCAGATAAATTTAGTCTTTGCGTAGTTGAGAGTAAGCAGATTTTTATTGAGCCAATTATGCACGTAAGACATTCCATACTCGGCTGTTTGTACAGTATCAGACCAAGAATCGCCGTTGAATAGGATTACTGTGTCATCCGCGTAGCAAATTACTTCAGCGTTTGCCAAAGACAGATTGTGTATATCATTCATGTATATAATGAATAACGTGGGGCCAAGTATACTCCCTTGGGGCACACCAAATTTTATTGAATGAAGATCACTTTGGTGACCCCCAACCTTGGTTAGTTGCTGTCTACCAGAAAGATAGCTTTTGAACCAGTCAAGCGCAAGACCTCTTATTCCATGATTTTCCAGCTTTCGTAGCAGTATTTTGGACGAGATTGTGTCGAAGGCCTTGGCTAGGCCCAAAAACACTCCCAAGCAATTAAGACCTCTATCAAGACTACTAGAGATCAGGTCGACCAACAGGGAAACAGCTTCTTCAGTAGATTTTCCGTGCCTAAATCCAAATTGTCGCGAAGACAATATCCCGTTCGCCTCCATAAAGTTGACTAGTCGTTTATTGACTATTTTCTCTAAAATCTTGGAGAAAACTGAGAGCAACGAGATCGGTCTATAATTACCCGGAGCGATATCGGATCCATCTTTGTATATAGGGGTTACAGAAGCAACCTTCCACGCACCAGGAAATCGCCCCGTTTCCAGGCTAAGGTTAAAGATGTATGTCAAGGGATCGCAGATTGTTTCTTTCGCCAATTTTATTAGAGCTGTGTTGATACCATCTATACCAGGTGCGCTATCTGTTTTCAGTGTGTTGATTAGCCCTGATACTTCTTTTGAATCTGTAGGTTCCATGAAAAAAGAGTGGGCCGGTGAGTGAGACAAGTCAACTTGACAGGCTAAGTCATCTTCAGATTCATCCGTTTTCAAGAGAATATCATTGGCTAAATTGAGACCAACAGAAGAAAAGAAA
The DNA here is from genome assembly GCA_910589355.1 of Parapoynx stratiotata. NCBI lineage: Eukaryota > Metazoa > Arthropoda > Insecta > Lepidoptera > Crambidae > Parapoynx > Parapoynx stratiotata. The sequence goes on from OU342458.1 coordinate 18,347,203, forward strand.
GTGTTGCATTCATTAAGCGAGACTTTGGGATCGTTTCTGATGGTAAGTAGTTTATCAGATACAGGATGACTCGTTTTGTTGAAACAGATATCTTTGGTTGATTTCCACAGTTGTTTGGTATTTTTGCTGCTCCTTTGTAAAAGCTCTCTATCATACTCTAGTCTTACCTTTCTTACAATATCTATATAAAAATTTCTGTATCGTCTATATGTAACACTAATGATTTCGTTTTCAGGATTCTGTTTTAGTTTTGCATGGAGTTTATCTTTGTGTCTTGAGCACCTGAGCAACCCAGGAGTCATCCAGGGTCTTATTATGTATTTAGACCGGCTGATTTTAACCTTCCTTGAGTTAAGCTCTATGGCGTTTCCCATTATCCCCAAAAAAACTTCCACCGATTCATCTACATCAGTTTTGGACGTGACGGGAAACCAGTCAACAGATGTTACCTATGTTTATGTTATCCGGATTCTTTACCTTTTAAATGGAGTTTTAGTAACTAAGTTTAAAAAACACAAGAACTAAGCGATGGGTAACTTTGTTGTTTTTACGTCAGTCTTCACCAGACATGCAATGTGAGAAATGGACCCGCCACCTGACAAACATTTTGTCAACGCGGCACCCAACCATCTGGCGTTTACAAGTCATAAGCGTCAGCGATATTTGTAAAAATAAACTGTATGGCCGTAATTTTAATTCGGTCAGTGGCATATGCGGGAATTGAACCTACAACACGAACCGTTTCCCAACTCGGCTTTAGTTGTCTTTAATATTAAACATGAAATATCATGTTTTATAAATGAATTTTAAAAATAAGTATGAATTTTTATGGCAATTTGGACATTGATAGCGATTCTCGGTGAAATAAAAGAACAGCTGATTTTTTAACGATTAGATAACAATGTTAAAATTTGACCGGTGTTCAAGACCGGTGTTGTATAACAATGAAGAAAATTCGCGCCTTTAAGTTATATTATAAACAATGGATCTGCTTCAAACTGCCACAGATATTGCAGGTGTGTACGTTGCCAACCTGTCTCACAACAGTACCCAGTAAAACTAACCTACCCTTCAAACTGGAAAACAGCAATGCAAACACTTTTTTGCGGTAAAAAAAGCAAGAAAAAGGTAGGTACTCAGGTAGAGTCAATACCCAATCTCCCTCATGTATAAAGTAAATCTCTATAGTTGATCCTCTTGCATTTCTGATAACTTGCACCAAACGTTTAAGTGTGAAGCGTACAGTAACGAGGCAGGGGACCGTCTCTAAAATTTAATTAAACTATTTAATTAAATCTCATACGGTTCAAGTGGCCCTTCTTTTTATCGCTTCATGCACGTTAATGACACAGAAATAAAACCTGCCAGGAGTGTGGCCGCACAGGGCAAGGCTCCGTAGTTTTATTTTAAAATTACTTGGCAATTAAAGTATGAATAATTAATACGCATAAAATTAACTCTGTCTGTCTGTCTCGTTTTCACGTCAAAACTACTGAACGAATTCCGTTCCGTTTCGTTCCGTGATGACCTCCGTGGTCGGGTGGTCTGTATGCCGGTCTCAAGGCGTCGCCATCTCGAGAGGTTCTGGGTTCGATCCCCAGTGGGGGCAAATGTTTAGGTGATGAATTTTCAGGCATTTGTCTTGGATGTTTATATACATTTCTATATATTCAGGTTATTTGTATGTATTTATCTATTAAATATATTTATCCGTCATCTAGTGTCCGTAACACAAGCAGCATTAGTTGCTTAAAATGGTGGTGTCTGAGGATATTATTATTATTATTAATTTAACCGAAAGGTACACAGATAGTCTGGGGCCTGAGAAAGGACATAGGCTACCTTTTATCCCGATATTTCCATGGGAACGGGTTCCATGCGGGTGAATGTTAAAAATTTTAAATTACGCCTCCCAGAAAAATTAAGGACCAATTTACGCCAATATGAAATTTGCTTCTAATAATAGAGTAGGAGTAAATTTTCAATTCCATCAATTGAGGCTAGTTCCAATTTGAAAAAAATCTTAGTGTTGAATAGCCTATTTTTTAAGGAAGGCTATAGGCTACCACCACACTATCTCAAAGTAACTATTCTACGCGGACGAAGTAGCGAGAAAAAGCTAGTAGAGAATATGTTCTTGATCAACAGGTAGAACATGTCTCATTAGGTTAGTGTGGTTAAAGGACCGGGTTAATTGAGCTTTGTCAAAATTTGGCCTCCCTAAAAAACAGATAAAAAATTGCGTTTTATTTTTATGATAAGTTCTATCTTCGTCAAGTACCAGAAAAAAGGGCTGTTCGAAGAAATTCTCATGATTAGCATGTTGAACAAATCAGAAATAAAAAAGGAGGTCGGGAGCGATAAAGGGTCAGCGCCCTGGATAATATTTATATTAAAATGAAAATCTATAAAGGTTCCATTATTGCAATTCAGCTGTGGTACCCTAAAATGCACTCGCGCCTTGAAACCAACCGGGGATTTAATTGAACAGAAAGAAGTAATTTTGTTTCATACCTACCACAAATGGCATTTTTCCCAAGAAATCGCTATTTCAAGGTTGAGCTCTATCTCCTACTTCCTCCTAATTGAGGAGCTCGGCTCTTTAGCTCTCGATATCGAAAACAATCTTCGCCAAGTGTGACCAAAACTTTGTGACCCGTTGGTCCTTTTGCTATTGCAACCGATTCTACTCACCAACCCGAATTGGGCCAGCGTGGTGGTTTTACGGCCTATACTCATGTGTTTCTCTATAATACCCAGCAGTGGGATGTATATTTAAGCTTAGGAAAGTATTTTTATAACAGGTCACAACAATGAAACACGTGAAGCTTCATCGCATGAACTTAACTATTGGAAAAGACGAAAATACAATGCAGGTTTTTATTTTTATGGTCCCAATATATCGCGATCGAAAACAATAAAACAACCGAATTGTTTGGATGTCACGTCATACGGGAGAATTTATGAGGACATAAATCGTCGACGCATTGTTGTGTACCTGATTATAAGGGTGGATAGGTAGATTTGATCGAAATAGGTTTTTGGTTTCATCACAAAAGCCAAAGCGTACTAAGACCTGCGACACCACGCTCCTCACTATCCGTTTCACTATAAAAGTACACAAACTTACATTCCCGGTAAGTGTCCAGTGTTGTTCCGGGACACAAAAAGAATGTACCAACTGCTTTTCTTGCCTAGCATGTCGTAAAAGGCGACTAAGGGCGTATTGAGTACTGGGTCTGTGATTGTGTAGGCTATGAGCTAGCCACACAAACCCAATTTTTATATGGCT